>CM034147.1:954827865-957227865 GCA_019776745.2 Taxus chinensis | reverse complement strand
TCCAGTCATGTGTCGAGTTGCACCCGAGTCAACATACTAGATATCTTGTGTGGACTTGGTTTCTTCATCAAATTGAGCAGAATATATGTGGTGTCCTTCATCTGAATCATCCTCATGTTCGAAAATGTACCCTTGTTGTTTGGGTTTTCTTTTCCAATTACCATTTTGCTACCCTTGATTGTTATTTTTTTTTTACTTCCCTTGATTTGAATTGTTGTTACCTTGTTGGTTATTGAGTTTTGAATTGCTTGATGAACCCTTTTTGTAGGAATTGTACCAACAATATTTGATGTCATGTCCCCCTCTATTGTAAATGGGACACTTCTTGGTGTTGTCTCATTGACTTTGGTCCCTTTGTTGACTTTGATTTTGTTGGGACTTCTTATGATTGGACTGAAATTTCCCCTTTCCTTTATGATTGGAAGATAGTGCTTGCTCATCTTCATGATCTTTGTTGTTCATTGCCTCTTCTTGTTAGAGTAGATTGACCAACTTCTCAAAGGTGACTATGTGTTCACTCATATTGATAGTTGTCACAAAGATTCTGTAGGAAGGAGGAAGTGCTCGCAACACAATTGGTACGAGGTTTTCATCACTTATCTCTTTTCCCAATGCCAATAGAGATGCCCTCAAAGTCGCAACTCGTCTCAAAAAAAATTCAACCTTCTCATTGTGCTTGAACTTGAGAGTATGCAGTTGTGATAGTAGGTTGAGGATGACATTCTTGTTCTTTGTCTCATAGACTGTGCTCAACTTATCCCATGCATCCTTGGCCAATGTGGCATCTCTAACGTGGGGTTGCACATCGTCTGTTACGCTAAACAAGATGATCAACTTGACCTTTTGATTGGCCCTATCAAATTGAACTTGTTGTCTTCCATCATCAACTGATCTTGTTGTTTTTCCATCTACAACTGTCCATAGGTCTTCAAACTCAAGTAACATCTTGATCTTTGGTTTCCATGCAGTATAGTTGTCTCCTCTAAGAAGTTGTGAATCTAGCAAGAAGAACTTTGGTTCTTGTGCACCCATTTCTGCAATCTGAATTTCTGAAACTCTGAATTTCTGACAAAGGGTAAGGCTCTTATCACTCCAGGTTTATGGTCTCCCTCTCAATATACCGTCAGGCCGATATACAAAACCTTTTTATATACGCTCCTTTCTGATATGCCCGTCGGTACGTGGAAGAAGATCACCCTTTCAATATACCCATCAGTATGGAAAGAGGTGTTAACGCACGTGAAATAATTTAGTACATGGTACTTAGACAGTACAGAGAGGGGTTTGTACAAGCACAAACGGATGGGAGGGCTCAAATGTGTGTGTATTGTGTCCTTATTACTCCCCGTTAATTTTATAGGGTTGATGCCCAGACGACGTTTAGGCAGCTGTGTTAGGCATTAAGTGCAGTAGTAGTCACGACAGCATCACCTATAAGCACTTCACATAGGCACCATATATACCGAACGCTGCTATGAGATCAAAGATCTCGTGTGATAGAACCAAACATAAATAAAAAATTTACACTTTTTTTTTCACTTTATGCACCAAGATTAGTAAAAAATGCTCCAAAAGTACATCAAAATGAAGTTTTTGTGTCCCCCCTCTTTAGAAAAAAGGGTTTAGAATCACAAAATACACAATTTAGGCAAAAAATATTTTTTACCCCCTAATAGGTGTTTTTCCGCTAAATTTAGCGGTGGCTCTAAATATGTTTGGTGAGCTTCTAAATTTAGAAATCTCCCAAAATTTAGTAATTTCTCCAAATTTTCCAAAAAAAATAATTTAATAAAAAATATGAAGAGAGTGGGAATTGAACCGCTGCCTGTTTGTTCCTAAGATCCAAACAAACAATCTGAATATTGTTTTCACCTTTTCTCACAAACCGTGATTTGAGTTTTTCTAAAATTTTGACAGCAGCATCATACAATATTTTTCTTGAAACCCACAAAATTTTATAAGAATCGGAATCTTATTTTTTGAGATCTTACCAATTTACCAGCTAGATCTGATTTTTTTTAGAAAAACTAATCCGACTTGTATAGACTTTTCGTCACATGTAGAAGATGAATCTGAAGATGATGTAAACTGAAAAGTTGTGTGCCTCCTTCTTATCTTTCCAAAAAAATAAACAGCACATCAATCTGACATTGTATGAAAAAGTTACGTCCTTTTTTCTAAGAGCTATCTGTTGGAATTTTGTTGACGGGACTGCTTCAACCTTTGCTCTCGAATTTTTCACACCTCCACTTTTAGATTTGATTTTTTTTTTAATTAGATCTGATTTTTTTTTCACTCTTTTTTTATATCTGTAATTTTTTTTTCAAGATCTTTCTCCTTTTTTTTTTTCAATATATATTTTTTAAAGATTTTCAAATCTGAAATATTCCGCCAATATGTTGGATCAACTGGCTATGCCAATGACCAATCAAAAAAAAAAAAACCTTTCAAATAAGTGGATAGGTCAAATTTTAGTTGAGGGATGCTTGGAAGGAATGGAGGTTGAGGGATGCTTCAATGGCTCTCCTTTGATGCAAATCTTCTTCTCCAATTGATCCTCTCCAATAGTGCTCCTCTTCAACCTTGCTTGGATAGAACATGCTCTGATACCAAATTATAATAATGATATAGCTCTGATACCAAATGATAGAATAAAATAAGATTGCAATGACCAAAGAGGGACAAAAGCCTTACAAATATTATTGATCATGAAATCAGATTACATAACAATGCAAGAGCTGTAATATTTATAGATATTAGACAACCTCATATGGATAGACATGGCACCCTATCAGGCACCAACTACGAGATGATAAGACCCATCTCACATGCACATGTAATTACTACTAATACCAATATTGAATGTTATCTAACATAACAATATTGAATGCAAGTCACTAGTCTAGAGTGCACATGTTGCACATTATTAAATAAAAGACAATGCAATAAATATGCATATGCTAAATTATGCTAACATTTATAACACTAGCATGACATCTTATTCTTGTATTAGCAGGATACGATGGTTAGGAGAAGGGTGAACCATGTTAATGGAATCATTTTAGCCAATGCTAAAGGTTCAACAATTGAGAAGTTATATAAAATTCTAAAAAACCTTCAGCACACCCAAAACCAGATAGTTGCCTTGGAGCAGCTGGTAGTGTGTGGAAATAAAGAGTATGCAAAAGAACAACTTGAGAAACAGGATGACAACAATCAGTGAGGGGATAAAAGAGCTCGCTTGACTGCTGAACTGTCTAAGGACTACAAGTTTTGGATTTATAAGTTTATTATGGGATTAAACCCAAACATAGGAGGATAAGTAGATGTTCATGGACCATCCACAATAG
Source organism: Taxus chinensis (assembly GCA_019776745.2). Classification (NCBI taxonomy): domain Eukaryota; kingdom Viridiplantae; phylum Streptophyta; class Pinopsida; order Cupressales; family Taxaceae; genus Taxus; species Taxus chinensis. The sequence continues at coordinate 957,224,515 of CM034147.1, read as the reverse complement.
AAGTAGTGTTTGAAAAATATATTAGGAAATAACAAAAAATGTAAGCAATTTTAGCCTTTAGGGATGAGAAATGCAAAAGAAGTGTTAACTCACCTGCACCATTAGCTCTTAGGAAAACTTAATGGAAGAAACATGGTAGTAAAATGAGGATTTTCAGGAAAAATACAATAGCAAAACGTGTTGTAAATACAAGGAAGTATAAGCATAACATTTTTTCTTATGGTAAAAATAAAATTGAGAGGAAAAGGCCTAGTGGGGGATATTTTTCATGCGGTGGTAAGTACTATGCTAACAATTGTCCCAAAAAGAATCAAGGGAACTATCTAAAAAAAAAAATCATGATGTAGTGGCTAACCGCCAAGTTGAGAAACAAGCTACCCCTATTGAAGTGCCTGGTAAGCTTTATGGATTACCTGTTACTATTTTATTTAACACTGGTGCAAATGAATGCTTTATTTCTAGTAATTTAGTTGGAAAACTATCTAAGAAATCTAGATATATGGAAAATACATGGACTTTACAATATGGGAATGATGTTTTTGATACGGTAGACCAATGTTTGTTTGATGCAACATTGGAATTACCTAGTTTTACTATTGAACTTGGCCTCTACGTGAATCCTTTAGGAAGCCATGACATCATAATAGGAGTAAATTGGTTGTCCAAACACAAGGCAACAATAGACTATTTTGAAAAATGAATAGAATGCTTAGATGACATGTAGAAAACAACTAACATTCAAGGCATTAAGAGATATTTCAAAGTTGGACAAATTTCTACAATGCAGCTTAAGAAAGCTAAAAATAAAGGTTGCATGTTGTATGCAATCAAAATTTATGATTTTAGTGAGGAAGGTAAAACTTCCTTGGAGGATTTTCTCTAGTTAAAAGAGTACAAGGATATCTTTACATAATAATTGCCTAAAATTCCTCCTAATGAGAATTTGACTTTACCATTGACATCAAACTTATAACTAAACTAATATCTAAAACACCTTACAGAATGAAAACAACTAAGATAGTATAATTGAAAGCACGTTTGCATGAAATTTTGTCAAAAGGTTTGATCATACCTAGTGTGTCTCCTTGGGGAGTACCAATCATTTTTGTTAAAAAGAAAGATGAAATATTAAGACTATGCATTAACTATCGCATGCTTAATAAAGCTACAATATATATATTCAAGGATTAATGACCTCTTCAATCAGATGAGAGATGATTTTGTTTATTAAAAGATTGATTTACGATCTGTTTAGTATCAGCTAAGAATAAAAGATGCATATATTTATAAAACAACATTTAGAACATGGTATGAGAATTATGAGTTTGTTGTTTTACCATTTGGACTCGCTAATGCATCTACTACATTTATGAATCTGTTGAATAATATTTTTCAAGAATACTTAGATAACTTTGTTCTGGTTTATCTTGATGATATTATAATTTATTCAAAGAACATAGATGAACACAATGAACACTTTGGAATAGTGTTAGAAGTGTTGATAAAAAGGAAAATTTATGGTAAGATTTTGAAATGTTATTTCTATCATAATGAAGTGCAATATTTAGGCCACATTATAAAAAAATATGGTGTTTTAGTTGGTGCATCGAAAATCAAGGCCCTATAACTGAGTGGCCAACACCTAAAAATGTTCATGAGGTAAAAATATTTATGGGGTTGGCTAATTACTTCAGATAATTCGTTAAGGATTTTACTAGAGTGGCTGGACCAACAACTTCATTACAAAAAAATGATAATAATTTTATACGGAAAGATAAGTGTGAAAATAAATTCAACTTGCTAAGAAAACTTACAACAACACCTATACTAAAGGTTCCAGATCCTAATGGAATCTTTACAGTGGTAACTGATGCCTCAGGTGAAGTATTAGGTGGAATACTTCTTCAAAATGATTATGTAATTGCTTACAAGAGTAGAAATTAAAGATGGATGAGCAGAACTATGCTCCCCATGACTTAGAACTTGGTGCCATAGTTCATGCCTTACAAATTTGAAGGCATTATTTGTTAGGAAACCCATTTGAATTGGAAACAGTATATTTGGGGATGAAATACATTTTTACGCAACCTAATTTGAATGCAAGATAATGTAGGTGGCTAGAATTTCTGTTCCAATATGACTTTGATATTAGTTACATCAAAGGAAAGGAAAACTGTGTGGTTGATGCACTGAGTGGCATAAAGCATATTTCTGTAATTGTGACCATCATAATACAATTTAAGGAAGAAGTTAAGAAACAACTGCAAATTGATCTGTACTATCAACATGTGAAAACTGTGTTAACAACAAATCTAAATGATAAGAGATATAAAGGTTTTAAGTTCGATAATGAAGGAGTCTTATAGTCTGATAACAAAGTTTATGTGCCCTTGGGTAATGATCTTAAAATGAAAGTTATGAATGAATTTCATGATGCTCCATATTCCAGGCATCCGAGGGTAGCAAAACTGTTGATTGATTTTAAAAAATTGACAGAAAATTTGAGCAAGGAAACAAGGTCTTTATAGGGGTAAAACCCAAAAGAGCTCTATTTTGTTTTTGTCAAAGCTACTAAATTGTCACCTAAATATGTGGGACAATTTGAAATTCTGTAAGTAATAAGTCCAATGGCTTACGGATTGATGTTGCATTCTGCATTATCTAGAATGCATGATTTTTTCATATTTCTTTGTTTAAAAAAATATGTTTCATCCGTAATAATTTAGTTGTAATGGTAATTGATCCATTTTTTTAGTCATTAACAAGATGAGAAATAGGTAATGAGTTATTTTATGATAATCTACTTGAGCATAACAGTTATACATAGTTAAAAGTATTTTCTATTGATATTATTCTTGAAGAATATATACGCTATATGCAACACAAAAGATTAAAGGAATTGAAGAATGCAGATATAATTTTTATTCTTTGATTATTGTAATAAATAATTGCAATAGTATGTCACTTTAACAATCTAATCCATGCCTAGCTTGGCCTGACTAGGTCCTATTTGTAAATATACTATTACAATATGAAGTATCACTTCATATGTGCATGATATAGTTATCTTATTAATAAACTAGGATGTTTATTTGTTTTCAATAAGTTAAATTTAACTTATTCTATTATTTCATTTAATTACAACAATGAATATGAGTTTGTGAACTCATGTTAGTTCTTTGAACTAACCCACATATACATTTTCTCTCTCTCCTACAGTTTGCAGTAAGAAATAACATTCTTAAAGTGACTGTTGGGATAGTTTACACTTGATTTACGACATGTGATATTTGTTATAAATCCAAAAAATATTTTTTATATTTATTTTATAAACGTTAATTAATCATCTTCGCAAGCTATTATGCAAATTTTACCTAATGTATTATTATGATGATTTGGATATCATTATTTATGAAAATAAGGAATTATTCTTATTAAATCTGAATATATTACTTGGTTTTTTTGTAACTTATCTTTATTAATATGAAAGTAATGTAAATGTTGATTACATTGTCTTGTTTACCAATCCCCTAAATCAATAGTGTTTGGATCCATATGGAAGTTATATAAATACCTTCCCGGTAGGCACTAAGGATATGCGTAAGTTCTCATAACCTATAAAAGGTTTAACCAAAGTATACACACTCGGTTAGATTGATCAAGGGATATCTAGTAGATCTAGTAGACCCTTATAGATGCACATGGTTATTATATGTTATCGGGGGGATTTTGGAATATTAAAAAATGTTGGATTATTTAGCAACAAGCTAAATATTATTGTTAATCATTACAAGCATTAATTGAACTTTGTCTTTTTTTAATTCTCTTAATTTGGATTAATCATAACATGGGTGTTACATAAAAATTACTAACATTTCTCTCTGGAAGGTGGTAGGAGCATTACATAGACTAAAAGGAAAAACCATGTAGGAAAATGTCCCACATAGGTAGGTGAATGTGGTTTTTTCTTGGTCTTCTGGTGCCACCATTATTATTTTGTATCCACTAAAGTCATCCCTAAATGAAAAAAATATTTTCCTTGATAAATTTTTAGTGTAGGATATTTATTTACTTGGATTTTTCCTACACTCATGGGATATGCTTGTTTAGGTGTACTAGCTATGTTGAGTTATCTTACCAGCTATGTTGAGTTATCTTACTAGTTATGTGGAGTCAACTCTACTTCTAGTATCAGTTAGTGAGATTTATTCCCAATTGATCTAGGAGGAGGATACATGGGTTTTACAGTGGCACCCATCATTGTTGCAGGTGATTTTAATGCATTTTTGGGTGGTTGAAGCAATATTTTGAATTCCTTCTCTCTCCTTTCTCTCATTCTTCCTATATATTGTAAGGAGGGGCTCATTTCAAAAGGTTAGATAACCTTACTTTGCACCCTCCCTTCTTCTCTTATCTGTAAGTTAATTTGTGGAGTTCAAACCTTCCATTCAAAATATAAATGCAATTTTTTCCTCTTGGCCATTGTAATGCACTGTATCAAATCGATGGAGTAATAATATAAGTTTGTGGATGAATTTCAACCCTCTCTTGTGTTCATTGTATCTTTCTGATCTCTCATTACAACTTTGGTTAACTGTGCATGTTAGGTTGTGTTACATGTTTTGATGGTTTGTGTTTAATGGTGAATGAATTTGTGATAAGAAACCAATATTTGTTGATGCTCACCCTCTTCAATCTTGTTTATTTTTATTCCCATGCAAGACAAGTTATTCAATATTCCTCTTGGTGCATCACATCCATCAACTTAGGTTCAATTTCTTGCATTCTTTTCAACCATGTCTCCTTGGCAAGTTTGAGTATATTTTAGGATAGATCCTCTACAATTTCAGTGTGTGTATCAAAATAGAGGAATAAGAATCGACCTTCATCAAGAGATCTCTCCCGATTGAAAATTCCCACACTTTGGGAAAAGCTCCATGTTATGTAATCACACTAACAGTTTCAATCTATCAAGTTGCAAACAATCAGGGATGCTTTGATTCTACATCAATAATTTCTCCCTATGGTTTCTAACCCTATAGTATTCTTGGTACTTGTCCAAAAAAAATGTTTCCATATCTTCCTAAGTAAGAATAGAGTTGGGGGCTAGTCCCATGAACCATCTCATTGTTGTATCTTTCAAAGTGGAGGGAAACAATTTGAATTTTTGAGTATCATAGGTCTGACATATTACTTTGAATTCAAAAACAAATTTATCAGGATCTTCTGAGACTAAACCCCTAAACACATGTATGACTTAGGGGGGTATATTTTTCATAGGGTATTGATCATTAGGATCCAATTCCATAGGATAAATGAATGTCCTTCTTGGTGGTGGATCACCATTGTTACCTTCATTATGATTTTCTATTGAATTGGGCATCCTCTTTGGTTGCTCAACCGGTTCCATTGGTAAATTTTAAGGGGGGTTATTCAAGTTTATTCTTAAAAATCTACCTATATGATCTTTAGGTCTAAACATAAAATTTTAACATGCTAAATAACAATTCTCTATCTATAAGTTCTTATTTGATCATCATGTTCCACATACTCCAAAATCACAAAAAATATACTTGTTGTCACTACAAGACCTTTATATCTAAAAGAAAAAGTCTGAAAAAAGAAATTCTAAATGGAAACTTACCATATTCTTAGAAAGCATGCAAGTTAGAACTTTACTCTTTGATAACACCTTCGAATATCTCCTAAAATGGTTCTCAAAAGTGACGAGCGTCGTTGATACTCATACTTTAATCATTCAATATTCTATCAATACCAGGGCGGTATCTAAGGGTTTTTGCAACAAAGAAACATTTTGAAATGTATTGAGCATGCAAATTAATTTATCGATAAATTAAAAAAATTATCACTAATAATATATCCTAGCTTATTAGAATTAATGAAAGAAAACATAGGTAAAATACTTATAGCTCTACAACTCTGAAGATTTGAAACATGTAGAAGTAAAATTACAGTTTAAATGATTAAAATATGGTAAGCTTGGTAGTAAAAAAATAAAATAGATAAACGAGAAGTAAACAACACTTCCCTTTACATTGGGGAGGAGTGACCCTTGTTCCTTCCCTCTAATCTAGTTACAATGTCTTACTCACGAAAACACATTTGATTCCAAAATCATGCCCTTTATTTATCATTGGTTTTTCTTACAATGCACTTACTTTATTTTTGAAAAAATACGACACACTTATTCTATGATGGTAATGCCTTATATATTAAGAGAGGTCCAATTCTTCTTCTAATAGAACTTATTATTCTAGATTACATGCATGAGTTACTTGCAGGAGTTAATTAAATAGATTTATATCAAAAAATATATAAATTGGTAATTATCAAGTAAATGTGTATTCATGCATGTAGAGTGTTGGTCGAACCAATCTTATAGATGAAAGTAGAGTTATTGTAAATATAACTCAACTAAATCTAGATATCTCTGGAGTTTAGAAAAACTCAAGTAATCACACTCTGTTAGGAAATACGTGTTCATAGTGTGAACATATAGTTTGAATAATAGTATTATTTAATATTTAAATAATACATGAGTGTGCAAATAGTTGTAATGCACAACTCATAGATAGGGGTGTGAGAGATTCTCTAGGAGAGAATAATGCTTGAGAGATCGTAGGGATTGGGTGAGCCATGAATCCTTGATTTAAGGAGCTCATTGAGCTATTTATATCTAAATCATTATCATGCATTATCATCCCGAATGAATTTGAAAGAATGTTTTTTATATTCGGTGTATATTTTTTAGTTTACAATTGCAAGATCTCTGAACAAATTAATATTTGGTATCAGAGTAGGAAGTATTCAAGAGCGGAAGAGAGAGGTTTATGAACAAAATAGTTTTGGGTTCTGGTTCATTGGTTGGTTTGAATTTTCTCGAATATCTTGTTGATAGATCTATATAGCGAATTTGTGAAGTGGCTGATCTGTTTGCAACTATCAATTCACACGTGGATCTCATCTAGTAGACTATTCTTCAATTTCTCTTCCTAGTTTTTCACATGTCTCTTTTTTTTGTCATCATTTACTTCTGCTGATAACACCATTTGTTGTTCCAGTCCTTTTAAAAAATATAGTGATTGCAATTTGCATTTGAATCGGTTCTGCATCAAACTTTACAGTTGTGTTAACACTGAACACGTACTACATCGACTCTACGCTGGGAGATCCACATGCATACTGGAAAAAATTACATCTACTCCGCTTCACTTGGAATTCTATTTCCTATTGGTAACCATGAACAGAACGTGTGTTTGTGCTCAGAAAATTCACTAGTCTAACCTCCTCACTTAGCTCGTCAAATTGCTCAACTCGCCACTTTTTGCGGATATCACCAAATTAGTCTTCTTTAGCGTTCCAAGCGAAACAATCGAATTTGATTTGTTCATACTTGGATTTGTACAGTATTTTGGATATCCTATGTAAATGCATCATCGAATCTACTTTGGTATACAACTCATCTTCATTCCTATGCATAAATCCATCCCCACGTGCCTAAAATTGCTATGTGCCATATAAAGGATATCTTCATTAAAAATCTAAATCATGCCTTTTATGTTTTTGCCATTTACTTCTCTTGTTTCATAAACTTTGTTTATGTGCACAAAGTAGTCAAATCCAACAAATAATAAAATAATTAGAGTTTTTATAGTGGTGATTAAATGTTATTATGTCTTTAAGATGCATAATTGTGTTTTTAAGTCATGATATTTAAAATAGTTATTTGTGTAGTACGGGAGTTTGTTTTATTAAATTCTAATGTTTTTTTTAGGTTATAAGTTATTAGTTTTTATGTTAGTCACTTTTTAGTTTTTTGTTGTTTAGTTTTATTTTATGTTTTTAGTAAATCCAATGTTTAATAGGGTTTGTAATGTATTATTTATTTTGTTTTTAATTTTTAATTTTTTTTGTTTGTTAATTTTATGTGTCATTGTAAACATTTTAAAGTCGTCAAGTTAAAAAGTAATTAAATATTGCTTTTTCATTTTAATTGTTCAAGTCAAGAGTGTCATTATAGTTTTAATTATTGTATTGTCTTGTTTTAATTTAGTCATTTTGTGTTGTTGGCTAGAGTCATTTTAAAATTCCAAAGAAAATAAAAAATAACAAATTTCCTTACCAACGCATTTTCGGTGTAACCTGACATTCGATTTGTAAAATGATCTGCATGATCAAATCCAACTGAGTTAGCAACAGACACATGGAGGCTGTAGGCAACGGAGGAAGGAGGCGTTTTAGCGACCTATCGTCAGACACCATTGATGAGGCCGCAATATTGCTTCTGTGGCCATGTTTTTTCAGTTGTGTTCGGTGTGTTTAATTTCAGCATGTGTTGTGGTAGTAAATAAAGAACAAATGGATAATTATTTTTCATAGTTAGGAACACATTTTCCTATATTTGTTCTCTTTTGTAAAATGTGGATGGGGAAATGTGTACACTACTATGAAAGTGGTTGGTGGTCCATTAGAAAACTAATTTGAGAGTTTGTGAATCTCTTAGAAAATCACATACAAAATTGTTAATAGTTCCACTAGAAAACTTGTTGGAGTTGATGGTACTCTTTGAAAACCATCGAATTGTAGAACATGAGAAAGTACTAGACAGAACTCACCCATGTTTACACTAAGGGGGTGAATGTTAGGAAATACGTGTTCATAGTGTGAACATATAGTTTGAATTTTAGTATTATTTAATATTTAAATAATAAATGAGTGTGCAAATAGTTGTAATGCACAACTCATAAATAGGAGTGTGAGAGATTCTCTAGGAGAGAATAATGTTTGAGAGATCGTAGGGATTGGGTGAGCCATGACTCCTTGATTTAAGGAGCTCATTGAGCTATTTATATGTAAATCATTATCATGTATTATCATCTCGAATGAATTTGAAAGAATGTTTTTTATATTTAGTGTATATTTTTTAGTTTACAATTGTAAGATCTCTGACCAAATTAATACACTCCTCATAAAGTGGAGTATTCAATGAAACAAGGACTAATTACTACCAGTTATAATTTTAATGCAAATACTAAAGCATGTCAACTTGAATGATATTTTTGTCGAAATAGGTGGTTGTCACCTAAGGAAACCAAGTTCTGTGATGGGATTGATGTTGACTAGGAAGCCTTATGAATTGTGCAATTCTTGTGCTAATTGGGTGACTCTTGGGCTCAACTATGTGATTCATGCACTCATTTTAAGTGCATCCTGCACTAGGCTATGCAAGTCCTTCCATTCACGTATTTTAGCACCAAAATAAAATTATATCAATCAATTCAAGAAATCATATGGAACATAAAAGATAACCAAGATTCATGCACAAAACATCTCTTTAAGTCAATGAAAATATTATTTACAATAAAACTAATATCAGTTCAATATAAGGTAAGATGGGCATAGTAACAAAAATGGTGCTTAGAATAGTAATTCTAAAGCATTATTTCAATCATTTGATCTACATCTGATATGAGTTTTGATAATCCTTGACCTCTAACCATCTTGGCAGATTTAATCTGTAAATCAAATTCTGAAACTTTGTTATCCATTTTCCTCTTCTCTCACACAACTCATTATGTCCCAACATCATTTTAATATATGGATCTATGATAGTTTCATGCACTTTGTTCCTGATTATGTAATGCCTAAATTTCTTTACTAATTTTATCCATGCAAAATCTTGTTTATTCATCATAGAATAATTGAGTTGTGCATATTTCAAGCTAGTACCCATGACGGTAATTAGATGTTCATTATCATCTACTTTTTGAATGAGTACGAATACAATGGTGTGCTCAGAAGCACATGAATATAAGTAGAAGTATCTGGTGAAATCAGGGCTGACCAAAACTAGTGCCTAGATTATTGCTTCTTTGATATCTCAAAGTAGTCCATTAAAATTTAGTGTATTTATTTAGCATGGAATTCAACTAACTAAGGAATTACTTTTGGAAAGGGAGAGTAACTCCTTTGACACACTTTTACACATGAAATATTCCATGATGGAATATGTCATAACTAATATGAAACCTATGATCCATGTTCCCACATAAGTGAGATGACTCAGCTAGTGAGGTGGCAATTCATCTAATAAAAATATAAAATATGGAAAATTACCACTCACACCAGCATCCCTCCCCCTTCATCATAACTTAAGACAAGGAAAGGAAAGTCAACAAACCACATATAGAATCAAAAATGGGTCCTGGAAAATAAGCTTGATGAGTTACCCATGCACAACAAAAATTTCAAGTAATGAAGGAAAATCTAGTGGGAGAAATATCCAATTATAAGTGATATAAAAAATCCCCTAAAAACTAAGAAGGAGAGAAGAATAAGTTTTATCCATCCTCCCAAGAATATGAACCTAACACAAGCTGCCCTGTACTAAGTGAAGAGGAATAAAAAGATCCTCGAAGTGATAAGGTGTTGTTCCAATCCAAGGAACAATGCTCGACATGTGAGGTAGAAGTGCTAACTACTCTATGAAGGAATGGTTATCCTAAAGCAGTTACGAAGAAGGAAGGTGGAATTTTCTGAAACTGTGAAGAAGTGTGCCTAATTCTTGATGAGTCTTAAATCATAGTTCTTGCTCCGTATATAGTATTTAGTGGACCATAATTAAGTGGATAAAGAGACAACTCCTCGATATGTGGAAAGTGATAAGTGGATGGTGGAGGTGGGTCCCCATCATCCATGAAAATAAAATATGCTAGAAGATATTTCCTCAACATCAGAAGTGGGCTCAAAAGTATGATCAATTCCAGGGTGAGTTGGATGAATAATCTGAAGGAGGAGAAAAGTGAGAGAATGAGTAAAGACCGAGTGTGATCTAATCAACTATACCAACTGTAATAATAGTGTCACAATGTAGCTCTCTGACATAACTGAATCTAGAGTGAACTCAACCTACATGCCTCTGTCCAAGGTGAGTGATCTGATAAACTGAAAGGAGATTAGTTGAAAGTGAAGGGATACTTAAGAACATTGTTGAAAGTACCACCACACTTCAACAAACCCTCTCCCTAAAAACTTATGTAGTAGTGTTGTCACCAATCTATGAATAGAAGACATGTCACATGGCTCCAATGAAGTAAAACTCAATATCTGATAAGGCCATATGATGAGTTACACCTGAATCAATGATCCATGTAGGATTAGGTGGCACAAGTGTCACTAAATCTCTTCCCTTTGGTTTCTCCTTGTTTGATTATTTTAATTTTTCTTTCTCTTTCACTTTCTATTTTTTCACAGTATTTTTCTCCTCAGAACATTCATGAGTTGATGAAGATGATTTGAGAGACTCTGAAACTCCGATGTTGTGATTCTCAAGAATACTCATGAAGGAGATCAATATTTTTCTTCAAACATTTTTCTTCATCATGCTCTGCCATTGTAACTACCCACATTTGATCCATTCTTTAGGAGGTTTGGAACTGGAAGAGGAAGTGGAAGAGTTGGATTTTTTGTTGGTCCTTTTTCTCATGATCCTTATTTATTTTGTTTCTTCTCCTTTGAAACCTTATTTTTTTCCTGACCAACAATGAGAGCATTGGATTTTGTGGATTTTAGAGTGCCCATCTGAATCAACTTATCTTGTTCCCTAATCAAATAAGCAATAAAATCATCAAGTGAGGGGGGGGGGGGGGGGGCATATTCCAACTTTTACCAAGTCCCATATTTTTTTGCATGGAAGGTAGAGACAAAAATAGAATATTCTTGAGAAGACTTTTGTAAGGACTGAAAAGTATGAGTTGTGGGTCCTTTTTGTCTATTCCACAAGCTACCAATTGTCAATATGAGATATTTTGAATTTGGTGAAGAAGTCTTGAGGGGTGTCAAAACTACTATGGACTGAGGCTAATCAACTCATTTTCCAGTTCATGCCCTCTCATATCATCATGTTTCCAAAAAAAATTGTCTAAGGCATCTGAGAACTTCTTTGGGTGATTTGGCTGAGGTAATATGGAAGCAGCAGTTCTAGAGACACAGAAAGAGACAAAAACCCAATGGCTTCATCACATTTATCAAACCACTTTTTTCTTTTCTATGGCATCTATAGGTTTGGACTTACAATCTCCAGTGGTTATCCAAAAGAGTTGTTTCTTTTTCAAGGAAAAATACATAACATCCAACCATTCGTGATAATTAAAAGGGGTAAGCAAGGAAATTGCATTAGGATCCATGGTAGAAAAATGTGTGCAAAAGAGAATGCGGAAGGAAAAGGAACCACAAAAAACACCCCTTGAATGTGGAATGGAAAGGGATATCAAAAGGATGGGGTGCCAAAAATCCAATAATAACACCCAAAAGGATAATTTTTCCCTCAAAATTTACTTATTTCTTAATTTGAACGATGAGATCAATTAATATTAATTAATCTGTAATAAAAAAATCAAGTGGAAGGAGAGAAAAAAATTTCCTTTAGAGGAGGGAAGGGGCTATCTCAATTTAGCTCTAGCTGACAAGCTGGCTCTTAGGAAAGATTCTAGTTTGGGAGGTCTGATTGACCAAGCTAGGGAGGGTTGGTGAGTTGAGTCAAAGATGGGATGTCTTCACTGGGTGAGTTATGGAGCTTGATTGCATAGCCGAGTTGATGTCAGTTAGCTAATCAGTGGCTGTGGTCGAGTGAAGGTGCTGAGCTTAACATTCTGATCTGTAGACCATCAAGTGCAATGGTTGGAATGATCACATGATTTGAGTGGAGTCAAGAGTATCAACATAGGTCAAATGAAGGTTAAATTTCACATGTATCGCAGTATGAGTTAATGCCACATGTTGGGATTTGCAAGTGCTGACAATCAGCGTAGGGATGTCCATGATAACGATTTACATGTGCTGGTGAAATGGTCAAACATGAAGATATCAGCAAGTAAAGTAGTGTCTTAGAGCATCATGTGGAGAGTTCAGACATAACTTCCTGGAACCACGTGTCAAGACAGAGATTCATGGAACTGTTATGGGTAATAATGTGAAGATCAGATAACTCTAAGCTTGAACGTGAAGTAGATGCAAGCTTCAATCGTGTAAGCCATGAGTAGTGAAGGTGTGAAGGCTACGCACAATGGATGTGAGTTCATCTCAAGAAGGTTCAAGCTAAGGAATGGAATGTTAGAAGTGAAAAACATGATGGGACAAAGAGTCAATGGAACTGAGGTGCCACCAAAGCAATCACGAGGAGTATGCGTAGCCAATCCACATAAGCCAACATTAGTCAGGTTAATGCACATGAGCCCATGAGTGGTCAGAGCAGGAAACCATGAAAAATTAAATTGTGGAGCCAAATGCAATGCCTAATCATGAAGGCCAATGCAAACACATTACACGCAAAAGAACAACTCGAGCCGATCGAATCAATGCAACGAGGTTAAGACAAATCGAGTCACAGGTTTTTTAAAAAATGGGTCGACAATTCAGTGAATATCAAGTCGAGAAACCAAATCAATTTGTGGGCTACAAAGAAAACAGTTCTAAGCTTGGTTCCCAGATCAGTCAAGATGGGGCCGAGTTTGGATCCTTAAGAAAAACCTTTTAACCTATTAAAAAACCAAAACCCTCTACACCTTCAAACCTATAATTTTTCCTTGATGAACCTGAACACAAAAAACACTAGCAAAGCCAACAACCCACACACTAGTACACAAACCAAGTACAAGAACCCTTAAAAAATGCAAGTAGAGCACAAATCAAGGAGTTGAGAACTTGCACATGAAACTAAAGATGGAGAGTAGTAAGTAAATCATAGAGAGAAACATGATTTTGATCCCTGAGATTTGATACCATGACAGGAGGGAGGAAGAACAAATATCTAGAGGGAATCCATGCACATCAAGGAGATTTGCACTCAACTGAGAGATGAAGTAGCTTCAAGATTCAAACAATAAATCAACCATGAAATCAATGTGTAATGCATTAAGGGAAACAAGACTCAATTCCATGCTCATAGATCAAGAAGAGAGGTGTACATATAGGGGAGTGCTGAGTAACTCACATGCATAGATAATGATGCCTCCACAATGGAGAAGAGGAGTTACTTCCGGAAAGGGGAATTTAAATCCTATGAGACACACTTACACTTATGATAGATTCCATGACGCAATCTGTCCATAAATAATATGAACACATATGATCCATGCTCCCACCTAGTGAGGTGGCAATACATCTAATAAATAAATAAAAGATGAAAAATTACCACTCACACCAACAATAGCAAGTCATAAATCATTTTTCTTGGATATAATTTACATCTTATAAAAGAATCAATCCTTTTCACAATAATCATTGACACATTTACATAATCGCTAAGGATCCCTATCCTTTTATCACTTTTATCACTTTTATCACATTTGCAATCAATAGATAAATTTGTTTTTTTTTCTAAGATTCATATTTTCAAGTTGTTTCTCTCTAGAGAATAACCCGTTTCCCTGTGTTTTCTACACACAAACCTTTCCCATGTCAAGAAAAGTATGGATAAAACTATCCCAAATCCATCTATGATCCTAATATTTCTAACCATTGTGATTAATATATTAATATTAATTATAAGATTGTATGTGTAGTATCATACATATAAAACAAGTTTGCCATCATATACTATATCTTTCCAGAACAGTAAAGAAACAAACATTTCACATTAGATATGATCCATCTATAGTGCATTAGTCAAAGAACAAGATCATCATTATCTATCAAAAACATATCCAAAATCATCAAAATCACATCAAACATCTCTAATCTAAAAATATACATTTCACATACATCCATAACTCATCATATCAAAATCATAACTAAACTTATTAAATACATCATCATCCACTACATCTATATCCATCACATTACAATCACTACAAAAATCAAAAACATAATTCAAATATCAAAATCATCTATATACATATCAAAATTGATTATGCATCATCAAGGGACTCAAGAGCCTCATATATTAGATATTTCTACATCATCAACAAGGGCTTTAAAAGAGACTCACACATTGAAATCTATCTGCAAAACTACTCGGTTAACTGAATGTTCATCAATCAGACACTCCCTCGGGTACTAATTCACTAATCATCATTTGGGCTTCCATCTGGTCCCTCACCCATACACTTAGGTGGCTGACCCACAGTCACGGCACTAGTTGAAGGAAACTATCATCATCAAGCCAAAAATATAATATAGTGAGGATGATCTGGAAGCCTTTTCCTCACTGTGTCCTCATAATATTAAAGATCCTCACACAGTGCTTGGTAGTTCACTACACTCACATCAATAGGTGGCCCCATCTAACCACTAGTATGAGCTTTGGCCCCCTATAGCTCAGCCCCTAAGATTGATGGGTATGTCATTCCAAAGGTCTTCTATAAGGTCTCTCTATCTCATCTATATTTATCTTGATTAGTTATGGCTTATGTGAGTTATGCCTGTATAGTTGTGAGTTCCTGGCTCAGCCCATATCTCTCTCTAGTCACAATATCCCTCTCAACTATCTGTGTGGCCCACTCTAATAGTAACGAGGCCTTATTGGGCTCCATACTCACTATAGTGGCCTACAATAAATCCACTCTATCATCCTTATCACCCTTAGTACCACCCTCTAGTACAACCTCTACATGGGTCTGCACCCATCTCTCAAAACCACCTAGCTTTTCCTTCCACCATGTAGCGTAGGACTTTGTCACTCCAACATCATCATTACCTACCACTACTCTATGTGCATCCATGCTCACCCCTACTCCCTCCTAATATGCCATACCAACTGCTTCCTGAACTGTGGGTAGTGCTAAATATAAATCAACTCCATCTCTCTTATATCCTACTGCTACCTCTAACACATCTTGAATAAATCTGAATTGTCACCTGATGTGACCAAATATGATCAGCTCTCACTAGTCCTCCCTTTAACCCTGCACCCACCTATAATGTTACAGTGCCCTTAACTCTTCCTCTACACTCAGACATACTAGAAAACCTATATAAGGCCTTGTTAGGTTGTGGAGCTTGTTTTCATGCGATAAAGTGTTGAATACTATACACTAAGAGTATTGTACACTTTCCTAAGTTGTCTTGTTGGGGTTTGGGGTTGGGTCGGGCCCCGAGTAGGGGTCCAGGGGTGGCAAGCCCCAGTAGCAAGGGTTCAGGGGTGCAGCCCTTGAAAAAAAAATTGGCCTTAAAACATGTCCGATATACCGGAAAACATGTTTTTCTCATGTGGGTGGGATTTTTGATCCATAGGTTTATGGGACAATTTTTGCCCATGGTTTTGATACCCACGGTTTTGTAAAACTGCTTAAGTAGTTGTCTACTTATATAGTTTTATGCATATGGTAGGATTATGTAACATTGTAGATGGTTTTTGAATTCAGGTGTGAATTTTGTAGAGTTTGTTGAGCATAGCTCCAAACAAATCTGGGTATTGTATTGATAGAGTGGTGGCTTGTAATAAAATTTGAGCAAGTGATTCTTAGTGGATGTAGCCCAAATTGGGGGTGAACCACGTTAAATGTTGTCTCTTTGTGTTGTGTTATTTATTTTGTACTTTTACTTGAGATCTGTAATATTTTCTATATATTAGTTTCTACTGTTGCAATTATCTGAGGGATTATTCCACATATTTTATCCCTTATTTCCTAACAGACCTCTAAAAAATGTCTCCACCCTGTAAGCCATCTAGGAACTATCTATAGTAATCATCACCTCTAACAGGGCCTGTGGTTGCATGATCTGATTGCCATGTCATGAACCCCATTGGATACTCCAAGTTAATCCATCTCATCCATGGAACCCCTCTTAGCTGAGTAAATACAATGTGATCATAAGCCTAACACTCCAATAAAAATATACATCCACTCCAAATTTGTGTTTAGTACTCCAAGACCACAATTCATTGTAAACTTGTGCCAACAAAGCAAGGGCCCGAGAAAAATTTGTCCTATAGATCATCATATCAACTACAACCCCATTCAACATCCATGAAAATTAGCCTCTGACTGAATCTAGTAAGGTGTAGCAACTAATACCCATCACCATCATTTTTACTAGAGCCCAACCCTCCTTGTCATCACTGTATAAGGCTCCATATGAAAAATCTCTAGAAATATAAACCACATTATCCCCATCATCACAATAAAACTAATTCATCATAGTACCCTTCATGCCTCATTAATCACATATACCTACTCACCATGTACCAGAAAGCATAAGATCTTGTGTATATCCTCCAATGTCATTGTTATCTCTCATGTAGGAAGCTAGAACTACCTGTGACATGGTCCCATCACTCAAACAATGCTAATAATAACCCCATGTCTCTAGGAATGTGCTTGTAATGATGCATCCCTCCCAATCTAACCTCCTCAGAGTGAGCCCAATTCTCGCTCAAGAATTGAGCCCAAACATTATCTATTATCTTCAAGATCCTATCATGTGTAGTCAATCTCTGTCGAGCGTGCATCCACAATTAAAAAACACACCATCAGAAATAATCAATAACAAATTAATCAAAATCAATCACAATTTTTTTATTAAAACATTGGAATCACCAATGAATCTACTTGAATCACTGAAGACCCTATCAAAATCATTAATAACCCATAAGTCTGTAGTGGTTTCAAAGCGATTCCAAAGTTTTAGAAAAAATAGAATAACCAAAATAACACAAAATCCAAAAAATTCCACCTACCTCAGCACATGTGGGCCTCTGTCACCTCTGCATACCTTCAACCACCTCCATCCCACTAAAAAATTGAAAAACTCAGAAACTAGGGGTTTTTGGTCTCTTAGGTTTTCAAATCACAATTTTACCAAATGAACCTCCAAACCTCCTTTTATATCAAATCTTTCCCTCCCACTCAATCACCAATGATTGGGCTAGTCACCGATAATTTTTTAAATTTCCAGCGACCTATGGTAATCACCAGTGATTACCTCACCTTTATCCAAAACATCATTTATTATCCTTCAAGCCTCCTTAAACTCTCATTTTCAACATTCCTTGCCAAAATTACATGTTTCAAAGTGTGCTTCTTCCTTTTGGGCCCCAAGACCCTCTAAAAAGTAAAAATCAATCAATCTATATAGAGACTACCTTTATCAAATCCATCTTGAATCTCATATCCTTTCAGAAAAACTTGTTTCCTTTTCTGCCATCAATTCATACGTCTATAAGTCGAGAATCCATTGGTTCCCTTATCACTTAACTTCATGGTCACATAATCCCACCTTTGTGGTAACATCCTTTATCGTGGGCCTATGTTTCCCGATACACCATGGATATTATATGCTTTCGGGAACTTCTTCCCACTACTTCATATGACTCATACATGTACAAGTTGAGAACCCGTTTGTTCTCCTATCACTTGACTGTTATCCAAAATTAACCCCCTGAGTTAATTTTGGATTTAACAGATTTAAAAATGGACTTGGCCATTTTTTATAGGTCTGTGACAGTCAAACGGTCGTCAATTTTCACTTCCTAAATGAACTGGCTGTTGGTATTCAAAAACCCATGGGAGCGCATTTTAAAAACATTGGTGGGCTGGCTATAAAAGTTCAATGACGTTCATTTGTCCATCAAAATCAGAATCGACACCAGTGGGAACACATGTCAGAAGCTTAGAGGTCCTTTCCTAAGGGCCATGCAGTGGAAGATCACCGATCAAGGTAGGCTACATGTCTCTTTCCAAACGGGGGTGGGCTTAAAAGGGTTTCTAAGTCCACCGGATACGCCGCATTTTATATTTTTTTCAAGTTCGACCAAGTCAAGGAAAGAAAAGGGGATGGTTGGTGGCCAACTTAAAAGCCAAAAGTTTTCTAAGTCCCTTGGACTTAGAATTTGCGATGCAAAGAGCTATGTGGCGCCATTTCATTACCTCGCCTTTTGCAAATTTGACAAATGTGAAGGCCCATCCAATCAGATCCAAGCACGAAGCAACAAACTGATAGGTTCTGACACTATAGAAACGTGGAGCTTTCTCATTTTCTCGTGTTTCACAGTTTTCAAAGGATATCAAATAAAATACTAACAACATGAATTATATGGAGCCTTTCTATTGGCTCACACTTCGCAAATTTTCAAAAGGGCTATCAAAAATTCTGACAATGCATTAAGGCATGAAACTTCCTCATTGGCTAAAATCTTTTTTGGATGTCAGAGGCTAGAGAGAAAACAAGGGAATGACATGCGAAGTACATGGAGCCTTCCCATTGGCTTGCATTTCACAAGGGTCAATTGAGGGGCAAATTATGAAGAAACATGGTCATTTCTTATTGGCTCATGTTTCTAGGGGATCTGACAAGGTTTGCAATGTGAAAGAGCGTGGAGCCTTTTCATTGGTCCATGTATCACATAGATTGATAGAGGTCTAAGGACATCCTCACATCCCAAAGGAATGTGGAAAATTTCTGTTGGCCCCTATTTTCTTAAAGGCTAAAGCCCATAAAAGGTAAAAAAATACAAGGACAAATCACGAGCAGGAAAGTAAAGCCTGATATTGTGAACCAATGGGAGACCGACACTTGGCAAAAGGAAAAGCAAGTACACATTGGTAGAGGCTAATCCCCAAACCAATTAAAGATGCCACGCTTCAAATTTATGTGCCTCCAGATAAACAAATTTTCAAATGGCTATATCTTTTGATCCCCTGCACCAAATTAGACAAAATTTGTACTGTTGGAAAGCTCTCATTCAGCCCTTCAATTTGACATCATCAGAATTTGATTTTGGTTTTGTTTACTGGGTCAAAATGGAAAACAAGGATTTTGGAGGAAAAAGAAGACTGTTTCGGCATACAGATGATCAAATCATGTAGCTAAACCACCAAAATTGATAAGGAATGGATTCATTTTCTTCTGCAGGACGAAATAGACTGAATGATGGATTTTTAAGGTGTTCATGTGCTTTGTAGAGGATTTTAATTCAGACTATTGGTGGTTGAATTCTAAAAAAAAATTTCCCCTTCTCTTTTCCCTCTTCTCTTTCTTCCTTCTCTTTCATTCGAGCTATATATTGTAAAATATTTCAATTTGAAAGGATGGACATTCAAAAACTATAATGGAACTTTATAAAATTTGTTTCAAGCAGTTGTGAGCCATCAAACCTTCATTTTGAGCTTGGTAATGTGTTCTTGTTCCTTCCTCTGCAACTATATTGGTCTATGCATACTTTTACTACAATAAAGCTAGTTTTGTGACACATTTGTCTATCCTTGCTCTTTTTAGTTGTAATCTTGCATCTCTTTTACTTATTTCATTGTGTTTTGCATGTATTTCTCCTTACAAGTTCATTATGTTGTGTCTCATGTGAGAACAAATGGTAAATGAAGCTTTGGATTTGGTCACTTATATCTGGCCTCTCCCTTCTCCATTTCCTTCTCTTCCTCCCTCACTAGAGTGTCTCTCACCCATTTTCTGGTGCTATCACCACCTTTTAGCTTATGATTTCCCTTTCATGCATTTTTTTAACCCTCTCTCTCTCCTTGGTCCCTTGGCATGGTTAGTTTAGGATTAGTTAGCTGCATTTTCCTTTCTAGGAGTGGGATTAATTTAACATTATATTAGGTAGAGTAATTCATCCTTCTCCTGAGGTCCATCTCAAGTTCGCAAGTCCCACAACTTGAGAGATGGTACCATATTAGCAAAAAGTAGAGATCTACATTTCCAAATCTTAGGGTGATACCTTTTTGTGATAAGATTTTTGGCAAACCCGGGGGGAGAGGTTTGAAGAGCTTTACATCTTCATTTCATCAAAGTTGTTGTGCTCTTGGTGAAACATCAACCTTTGGAGGCATGTTCCAATACAACTGGTGAATCCACTGATCAAAAGAACACATTATCTTAGTTGCATACTTTTCCATGTGTTCTTCCATTCATTTTAATGTTTCCATTTCAAGGCCTCGAGGAATATTTTATTGAAAGTGGGTAAGATGTTTTCAAAGAATGCAATGATTCTCATTACTCCACATGTTTAGAGCTTGCTACACTTTTGATGGAGGATCAGTTGTCTATAAATGAGCAAAAATAATAATATCATCTCACAAGTAGTCACCTTTTCTAGGATGGATTGCAAGAAGATTTCCATGTTGAAGTTGGAATTCAGAGAAGCGGGAAAACCTAGAGGATTAGACCTTGCCCAATCAGGTATTAGGCTTCATTAGAGCCAACGGAGGAGCCACAAGCAGCCATGTTCAATCTAGAGCATGTGGATGATTTTCAATGCACCAATGGTCAGTAGTAACACCTCTAACCAAATACAAATCAACCAAAGGAGGCATTTTCCTTGTTTGTTAATACCTTGGCAAGTTGGGTGGAAGATTTTCTCTATGTCATTCTCTCATCCATGACCATTCCCATTGTCAAATCAATTGCATGGTCTAAAATGTTAAGGAAAGGAAACTACTTTGCCTTGTTAGTGTCAGGGTTTGTGTGAGGTTGCCCATTCCTCCTATTAGAGTAGAGTAGGTAAGTTTGATATTAACAAAAGAAGTGCATTGTGCACACTCTGCATGTTTCCACTTGGAGAATGTATGTTTTTTCATCTTTTGTACATAGTTTTTTGGTATTGCACAAACCATTTCAGTTCAGCGAAACTTTCTTGGCCAAATCAAATTTGGGGGCAGCTTTAAGGTTCAATTTTAGACCCTGAGTGATCAGTTGCAATCAAGATCCTGTAATTCCTCTTCCTTGGTCAAATTCACTACTTGGGACAATGCCAATTACATGCATTTCTTTGCTAAATCAACATGAGATCCAAAAATCTGCAATGCTTCATTATTTTTCAAGGATTCAATTTAATTTTTCTCCAAAACTTGGAAAAAAATCATATTTGAGGCAACTTCATATGCCTTTCTTTGTCTCGGTAGATCAAAACCAGAGTAAAAAAAGTGAAGTCTTGAGCTTTTACAATTTTCCACTCTCACAAAATCAAAATCAGAAGACTTTTCATAATGAGATGGTCAATTTTGGCTTCACCTCAAGCTTGTGAAGTCTAATGGAAAAATCAGATAGTTGGAGCAGTTTCAAAGCTTCATTTGGAGCTCCACAAATCAACCTCAAGCTTCCAGACCTTCCTAAGTTCATTTCATGCTTCAATATGGCCCTAGGGTAAGAAATTTAAATGTTTGCAAATCAAAAACAATTAGTTTTTAGCTTGACTCCATGCCTAAAGAATGGATAATGCTACTGATCTAATCTAGCAGGCAAATTACCCCAAGAGGTCACCAATTTTTTATCCAAAATTACCCCCTTGGGTTAATTTTGGCTTTAACAACATTAAAAATGGACTTAGCCATATTTACAAGTCTATGACAGTAAAAAAAGGTCAATTTACACTTCCCAAATGCATTGGCTGTTGGTATTCAAAAACCCACTGGAGCACAATTTAAAAACATTGGTGGGTTGGCTATAAAATCTGAATGACACTCCTTTTTCCCATCAAAATCAGCATCGGGTAATCAGCGGGGGAACATGGAAAAAGCTTAGAGGTCCTAGCCAAAGGGCCACATGGTGGTAGATCACCGATCAAGGCGGGGGCAACGTGTCTCTTTCAAAGGGGGTGGGCTTAAAAGGGTTTCTAAGTCCATGGGATAGGCCACATTTTATATTTCGTCGGGTTTGACCAAGTCAAGGAAAGAAAAGGGGGATAGCTAGCAGCCAAATTAAAATCCAAGAAGTTTCTAATTCCCTTGGACTTAGAAACTGCGATGTGAAGAGCTGCGTGGTGCCATTTCATTAGCTCACCTTTCACAAACTTGACAGATGCAAATACCCGTCTTATCAGATCCAAGCACGAAGCAGTAGAATAAAAGGTTCCGACACTGTGGAAACATGGAGCTTTCTCATTTACTCACATTTTACAGTTGTCAAGGGATATCAAATAAAATATTGACAATGTAAAGTATGTGGAGCCTTTCCATTGGCTCATACTTTGCAAATTATCAAAAGGGCTATCAAAAATTCTAACAACGCATCAAGGCATGGAGCTTCCTTATTGGCTAAAATATTTTACAGATATCAAAGGTTGGAGAGCAAACAAGGGGGTTGACATGCGAAGTACGTGGAGCCTTCCCATTGGCCCACATTTTGCAAGGGTTAGTTGAGGGGAAAATTGTGAAGAAATGTGGGTTATTTCTTATTGGTACACATTTCTAAGGGGTCTAACAAGGTTTGTAATGTGAAAGAGCATGGAGCCTTTTCATTAGTCCACGTGTCATAGAGAGTGATAGAGTTCTAAGGAAAACCTGACATCCCAAAGGAAAGTGGCAAAGTTCTATTGGCCCGTATTTTTCATAAAGGCTAAAGCTCGCAAAAGGTAAAAAAGACAAGGACATATGGCAAGTGGGAAAGTTAAAGCATGATATTGTGAACCAATGGGAGACCGACACTTGGAAAAAGGTGAACCAAGTACATGATTGGTAGAGGCTGATCCCCAAACCAATTAAATATTTCCACGTGTCAAATTTATGTGCCTCCCAATAGGCAAATCTTCAAATAGCCATATCTTTTGATCCCCTGCACCAAATTAAACAAAATTTATACTGTTGGAAATCTCTCATCGAGACCTTCAATTTGACATCATCAAAATATGAATTTTGGTGGTGTTTAGTGGGTCAAAATGGAAAACAAGGATTTTTGAGGAAAAAGAAGACT
The DNA here is from genome assembly GCA_019776745.2 of Taxus chinensis. NCBI lineage: Eukaryota > Viridiplantae > Streptophyta > Pinopsida > Cupressales > Taxaceae > Taxus > Taxus chinensis. The sequence goes on along the minus strand of CM034147.1, from coordinate 957,200,854 downwards.
GTTTTGGGCACACAAATGATCAAATCATGTGGCTCAACCACCATAATTGATGACACATGGCTTCATTTGCTTTTGTAGGATGAAATAGACTGAATGATGGCTCTGTAAGGTGACCTTGTGCTTTACAAAGGATTTTAATGCAGAATGTTGGTGGTTTGAAGTCTAGAAAAGTCATGCCCCTTCTCTTTTCCCTCTTCTCTTTCATTTGAGCTATATATTGTAAAATATTTCATTTTGAAAGGGATGAAACATTCAAAAACTGTAATGGAACTCTATAAAATTTGTTCCAAAGTAGCTGTGAGCCATCAAACCTTCCATTTTGAGCTTAGTAATGTGTTCTTGTGCCTTCCTCTAAAACTGTAACGGTCTTTGCATACTTTTATTTCAATAAAGCTAGTTTTGTGAGACATTTGTTTGTCATTATTCATTTTAGTTGCAACCTTACCTCTCTTTAACTTATTGCATTGTGTTGTGGTGTCCCCAGATTTCATCCTGAAATCTGCGACTACCCTATTCGAAAAAAATTCGTTACTTCTAAAATAATGGGTCGTTTTGTGTTTATATTGCCTGAAAATTCTTGTATTGCGTCAAGATATTCCCAAAGAGCCATATTAACCATTTTCGCCAAATACACAGATGCCCAAATTTGTTATATTTTGTCATCGGGTTTTATCTGTGGGAAATTTGTATTTAATTATTTTGAGCCCCATTTGAGGCAATTTGCGCTCCATTTTAACCCTGTTGTGATTGAACATATCATTATTCCTATATACCAGAAGGGTTTTAACTAGGAATAATTTTGGGCTTTATTTGTGACTTTTGGCAATTTTTCATGTTTTTATGTTTTCCCCGTTTCGTTTTCTGTGAAATTTCTCTAGATCAATTCCTTTTCTGAGTTAGCCTGATTCTTGGCTTGGATTATTCGGAGATCACATATGCACATTGTGCTAGAAGGAAGTCACCATCAGAGGTCTAGCTCTCTAGGAAAAAGTTAAGTCATGCACTAAAAAGCCCTTACTGGGGCTGGGTGCATTTTTGGAAAACAAAGGATTTAAGTGGATCATGAGAAAAATAGAAGCAACAGGTAGGTGGGATTTTATTTCCTTCCTTGTAGGGTAGTTTTTCCATGATGGAAAAGTCACTTAAGTTGCAGTGTAAAAATTAGAGGCAACACGCAAGCGGGAATTTATTGCCTGCCTTGCAGGGTAAAAATTCCCATGGTGAAATAAAAGAAAAGTGACTTAAGTGAAATCATGGGATTTTATTGCCTGCCATGTAGGGTGAACAATCCCATTGTCAAAGTCAAATCACTTAAGTGGATCATGGGATTTCCGGGGCTGCCTTGCAAGGTAAAAATTCCCATTGCCATGTGTTTTTAAAAATAGAATTCTATTATGCTAAAAAGTGCGACCCCTTTAGGGAGAACATGGTAGCCTTTAAAGTGATTATTTTAATTAATTCTTCTTCTAAAAGAGGCACCCAAACATGGAGAAAATTCAACAAAGCAAGGGAGAATAAAAAGGATGCAAATAGATGGTCTAAATTGATTAAATTTAATTTATTAAAAGGCTGCCCTCTTCATGCTAAAAAGTGCACCCCATTTGGGTGATATTTAATGTTTTTTGAAGAATTAAATTATTAAATTAATTTCTATTTTCAGTGGCTAAGGTCAAGGCACACTATGAAGCTTCAGTTGAGTGAAGAGTGGATGTTTAAATTGGATTAATTTAATTAATTGGATGGTTGTCCTTAAACATGGTATTTTAAGACATCAGTTAAAGAGAAAAGCATGATTTTTAATTAATTAATTGCTAGGAATAGAAGGGGCAATTATTAATTAAATAATTATGAGGGTTATATAAGCATGGGCTGCCATAAGGATGAATTAATTAATTCACAGGTGAAGAAGTACAGCCCAGAGGAAAAGTACTCCCCATTTGGAGAAGGATTTTGCTCAGAGGAAGGTGGATTTGGTGCTAAAAGCTTCTAGTTTTGGCACATGCTTTGAAGAAGGCTGATTTGTGTCTACATAATTATTTGTAGAAGTGATACAGGTGCTCAGGTTATGGTGGTAAAATTCATGCTTGCTTTACATGTAAATAAAACGTCAAATTTTGGGGGGCAGCAGGATTGAATTATGCAGATTTTTTCTGACTAAAATTCACTATGCATGCTCCGGTTGCCATCTTTGTCTAAATTAATTGTAGGAGTTAGATATAGGTTCTTTTATAAAGAAAAAGAACTTATATCAATGTCCAATACATTGAATATTTTCTCCGAATATGAAGGATTATCCATATCTGCACCAGTTTTGAATAATTTCAATCAAATAAGAAGAAAAAGAATTGTTCAGACAAAGATAGACAAAGCTATGGTGAAGAAAGATGAAAAAGAAAGCACAACGGAATCATGCATCACTTTTAAATTTATAGATATTGGAGAAACGAATCTAGGCTCGAAACCTCTTATTGAATTGATAGCCAGATCCAGAACAAGAAAGACTTCACTCATACGTGCAGAAAAAACTTCACTCATGCATGCATATTAAAAGCAGTGGAATTATTCGAGCTACAACTTTTCCATCCAAAACCAGAGTTGCCAGAGTTTGTTATGAAGGTGTAGATCCATATCCAGATGCAGATGCAGATCCAGATACAGATGCAAATCCATATGCAGATCCAGATCTAGATCTCATAGTTGCAAAAGCTTCTGGCACAAAGGCTTCATCCTCTTGTTTCGAATGCAGCCCACGAAGAAGTCAGTGCATGGAAAATTCCTTCCAAGATCTTGTGCAAATGCTCCCATCTTCCAGTTGAAGCCTTCATTGAATTTTCATTCATCTCGGAGTGCTTTCCAGAATTTTTAATTGCTCATATGCAATTAAAAATAAGGATGATGAGTTATCTACGGCAAACATTGCATTGATGCATGTACTAGAGAAGAACTGCAAAAGCTTCAAGGATAAAAGAGAAGACAAGGCGAAGGTAAAATCTTGCTGTTTCTGAATCCAGCTTGTTGTTTCTAGATCCAGTTTGGTGAGAATCAAAGGCAACAGATCCAGCTACTTCCCAGATCTAGTTTGGTGAGAATCAAAGGCAAAAGAATTAGCTGAATGCAGACATGAAAAAGGACAAGACTGCAGCTTTCCTCTTCCTTCTTCTTTCCTCTGACAAAGTAATTAAGTGATCAATTAAATTATACAACTTAAGTGATTGGTTTAAAAGCCATTACTTGAAGAAGTCAACTACTTGGAGATAGGTGGCGGACGTGCAAAATAGAAGGTTCTATTTTTAGTTGCAAATCATACATGTCATGCAAAGAGGAATTCTAGGATGGAGATTGCCAGTTGTTTCTTTCCTCCAACTTCCACATGTGCCAGTTCAACTAAAAGCTTCCAACTTGTAATTGCCCCTCTACATTCTATAAGTAGAGGAAGAACCTTCGGATTAATGATCAGAATTTGTAAGCAGCAACCTTGTGTTCTAGACTTTGTGCTAAAACTCTTGAGAGCCATTTGAAGCAAAGGGATATACAGGAGCAGATTTCCAGAGAACTTTGTGTCACGGTGTATTGTGTTTCTTGCTTTTTTATCTTAGATCTTTTAGTAAACTTTGTGTTATTTCAGATCTAGATCTAGAGCTACCTTTTCTTGGAATTCTGTGTTTATATCTATTGGTTTCTTCTATGTGCATGTAATCAACTCTACTATCTATTGATTGGGATGCACATCTTCCCCATTTCTTCTCTGTGTTGATATAATTCCCTTTCCCTTCTTCTATAAATATTTCCTTTCTTTAAAACAGTTGCTTACTTGCTGCAGAACTGTTCAGTTATGGTTCATGAACTGAGTAGTTAAAGTAAAACCCCATTTAGATATTAGCATACTTTAATTGACAAATCTAACATGGGAGCCTCACCGGTAAATGAGGGAGATTTATCTCATGACTGCCTAGGTTTTGTGCTATGAAGAAAATCTAGCCAATAGTTTTTGGCGACTCCGCTGGGGAACAACTATCTTTGCAGATCAAAGCTTATCTATTGAAGATCAGAGTGTTTTCCATACAAATCTCAACCTGGCTAAACGTCCATTCACCCGATCTGTGAAGGTGCAAGGAAGGACTGATCATTTCTTCAGACTGCAGGAGCAATTCAATTTCAATCATCCTCCTCAAGTTAGAAGCCACAGATCTAGTCTTTCACCAGGAAGGAGAGTGCACACCCATCCAGATCCGGATCTTCTTCAGCATAATTCTGGCTGCTGGAATTATTCATCAAGTCTACACAGGGAGAAGACGTGCCCCATTCATCATGCAGAATCAGAATCAGAACCAGATAGTACCTGTCCCATGGGGAGCAACTTTTGGGCCTTTGAATCTGACTCCTATGCATGATCTACCTAAAGGGATGAGAAAGAATTTTCCGAAATTCTTTGGAGATGGAAAGCAGAATGCTAGATGACCCACTTGGCTGGCATTTTTCATATCCTGTGGAGTGCTTGCAGTCAGAACATGAAGATGTATCTATCCAGCTCTTCATAGAGACTCTACATGACTTGGCTAGAGAATGGTTCTACCGGCTAGCTCCTGGCACCATAACCAACTGGGCTACTATGCAGGATGTGTTCCTAAAAAGATTCAAACCAGATGAAGATTCCAGTACATTGATTACTCAGCTCACTCAGTTGAAGAAGGAGCCACATGAGCACATGCGGGATTTTATTGCAAAATTCCAAAGATTACTGTACAAAATTCTAGCTTCTGCTTCTCTGAATGATGAGAATCAAAAGGTGTTCTTCATCAATGCTTTACTTCCTGAAGTAAGCTATCAACTGCGAAGAGCACGTCCTACTGACTTGTTAGCAGGTCAAAACATGGCGGTTGAAATTGAAGATGACCTCATCATGGCTAGAAAGATAAAGAGCAACACTTCTAGAGCTGAAAGTTCATCCTCTGCTACTACTTCTGATTCACTATTGCAAAAGTTAGCAAATGAGATGATCGCAGATGAAGAAACAAATGGCTCAAATGGCTCAAGGCAACAATACTGCCCCTGCTCGGAATTTCAACAACATCAACTGGAACCGCATTGCTGGTTCCCAAAGATTAGCAATTGAAGCTGCTCCCAGAAACAATGTGGAGATGAATGAAGAAGACCAGGAAGCTGACATTGATCAGCTCGAGGATGATGATTTTATAGGACCTGCTGGCGACTCCAACATTAATTACCTGAACTACAAATTTGAACATGACGATGAGAAACTTCATGAAGATGATCATGGTCATACATATGCAGTACTTACAAGATCACAAACTCGCCAAGCTGAGGCATTAGCTGATGAACAAAGAAGGGGCAACCCTTTACCTTCTTCTTTAGCTCCTAGAAGATAAGAATGTGAGTTCTTCATCTCAACCACAGAAAGCAGCTCAGGTATCTGAATCTATTTCTTCTTTTGACATTATTGATCATGCCAAGAAAACTAAAGTTCAAATGTCAGAAGCCGAATACCTGAGAGCTTTTCCTGAGCAGTTAAATAGGCTAGTCAAATATGTATACAATCACTAGGACAATCTAATACATCAAAAGGCCTTTTGCCTAAGCCCAAGGATACTCCTCCACAAAACAACACTGCAGTTGTTAAACCCTCACCATCTTCTGACAGAGTGGAACCTTTCTATGTCTCCTTATTGCTTAATGGTTTCAAGTTAAGCAATTGCATTCTAGATTCGGGTGCTTCTGACAATGTCATGCCAGCTAAAGTTGCAGATGCTCTTGGGCTTACCCTGACAAAGACCATAAAAAGGTGCTACTCCATGGAGAGACAAGTCCCTTTAATCGGACAAATCAAAGATGCACAAGTTGTTCTGGCAGCTTTTCCTGACAAAAGATTAAAGATGACAATTCTAGTTACAGATATTCCTGTCTCCTACGGGATGTTGCTGAGCAGAAACTTCTGCAAAGAACTGGGAGGAGAAGTAAAGATGGATTGGTCCTATGCTGCATATTCCTATCAAAGGGATTAACCATAAGCTGGAGCCGGAAAAGAAGTCCAAGTACACGGTGACAAAATCTGAAGGATCCTAGATCTCAGATTCTTTTTCAGGAATCTGACCGTGGGGTCTACTTCTTGGAAATAGATAAAGACATTCTAGAGCGTTCAACTAAGCCAGAACTTCGACCAGAGCCAAACTTCAACCTGAACTAGCAAAAGAAGAAGAAAAAGTTTGGACTCTGGAGTTTAAAGGCACATGTTGTTCTTTTGGATCAGGAGCTGGCGCTCTACTAATATCTCCAGATCATGAGGTATTTCCATACTCCCACAAGCTGATGTTTGAGAACACCAATCATACGGCGGAGTTCGAAGCATTGCTGTCTAGGAATGGAGCAAGCTAAAAAGAAAGGAGTAAAACTCCTCAAAGCCCAAGGAGATGCTGAACTTCTAGTAAAGCAGGTTCGAGGGCAAAATCAAGTCAAAAGAGATAAGCTGAAGCATTACAGAGATAGAGTACTTTCTGCCACATTCGATTTTGCAGCCTTCTCTATTGACTTCATTCCAATAAATCAAAACTCCAAGGCAGATTCTTTGGCAGTCACAGCTACACTATTGAATCCGGATAGACCACCGTCCATATTCAGACAAGGAAACTATAAAGTGGAGATGGTCTACCACCCCAAAGTCCCTGAACAAACATCTGCATCTCTGCATGTTGAAGGGAGTAAATCACCACCACAACAAAATAGTCACAACTGAAAATTTGATCCAGGTTATGATGACAATAGTGGAATAGATCCAACCAAAAGGTAACAAAATCCCCAAGGGTTTAGTTTCCTTAGTGGAGACTTTCAACAAATGTGATCAGTACCTGAGAAGAACAAGGAATATGGTGATAGTTCTTCCTCAGAAATGTAGCAAATAAATCTGGGAACGAAAGAAGTTGATGCAGACTTACCTACCACGGAGAGAAAAAAGGATGAGCCACCACCAGATGAAGTTGATAAAGACTTGCCCAAAGTATTTGACAAGAAGGCCAAAGAAAGGAAGTTCAAGATCGGAGATTGGGTACTCTAGTGGGACAAGAGATATGAACCGAAGGGCATACACGACAAATTTGATTTACTCTGGAAAGGGCCCTTCGTGATCAAAAGAGCTGCAGGAATGGATACTTTCTTCCTTGCCTACCAAGATGGAATTGAGTTACCATTGCCTTTCAATGGGCAGCATCTAAAGCTGTTCAGGAACTGAAAAAGTAGGTTAAAACCCGTATGTATATAAATAAAACTTTGTTTGTTTTTCCTTGTTTTGTTTTTGTTTTTGTGTTGTGTTTGTTTGCCTGACCCCGTGCCCAAAAGACAAGATACAAAACCAGAGATGCTGGGATCTCATCTTTTCCCTTGTCATTCTGACAGAGAAAAAGATGTCCACAGACGGAGCCGACTGGTGTCCCCTAGATTTCATCCTGAAATCTGCGACTACCCTATCCGAAAAAAATTTCGTACTTTTAAAATAATGGGTCGTTTTGTGTTTTTATTGCCTGAAAGTTCTTGTATTGCGTCAAGATATTCCCAAAGAGCCATATTAGTCTTTTCACCAAATACCCAGATGCCCAAAATTGTTATATTCTGTCGTCGAGATTTGTCTGCGGGAAATTTGTATTTAATTATTTTGAGCCCCATTTGAGGCAATTTGTGCTCCGTTTTAACCCTGTTGTGATCGAACATATCATTATTCCTATATACCAAAAGGGTTTTAACTAGGAATAAGTTTTGGGCTTTATTTGTGACTTTTGGCAATTTTTCGTGTTTTGTGTTTTCCCGTTTCGTTTTCTATGAAATTTCTCTAGATCAATTCCTTTTCTGTGTTAGCCGGATTCTTGGCCTGGAGTAGCTCGGAGAACATATACACACATTGTGCCAGAAGGAAGTTGCCATCGGAGGTCTGGTTCACTGGGAAAAGGCAAAGTCGTGCACTAAAAAGCCCCTGCGGGGTTGGGCGCATTTTTGGAAAACAAAGGATTTAAGTGGATCATAGGAAAAATAGAAGCAGCAGGCAGGTGGGATTTTATTGCCTGCCTTGCAGGGTACTTTTTCCCATGATAGGAAAAGTCACTTAAGTTGCAGTGGGAAAATTAGAGGCAGCAAGCAGGCAGGCGGGAATTTATTGCCTGCCTTGCAGGGTAAAAATTCCCATGGTGAAATAAAAGAAAAGTGACTTAAGTGAAATCATGGGATTTTATTGCCTGCCATGCAGGGTAAATAATCCCATTGTCAAATTCAAATCACTTAAGTGGATCATGGGATTTCCGGGGCTGCCTTGCAGGGTAAAAATTCCCATTGCCATGTGTTTTTAAAAATAGAATTCTATTTAGCCAAAAAGTGCGACCCACCTTGGGTGAAGAGATACATGGCTAGCCTTAAAGTAATTATATTTATTAATTCTTCTCCTAAAAAGGTGCCCAAGCATGGAGAAAAGTCAACAAAGTAAGGGAGAATAAAGAAGATGGAAATAGATGGTCTAAATTGATTAAATTTAATTTATTAAAAGGCTGCCCTCTTCATGCTAAAAAGTGCGCCCCATTTGGGTGATATTTAATGCTTTTTGAAGTATTAAATGATTAAATTAATTTCTATTTTCAGTGGCTAAGGTCAAGGCACACTATGAAGCTTCAGTTGAGTGAAGAGTGGATGTTTAAATTGGATTAATTTAATTAATTGGATGGTTGTCCTTAAACATGCTATTTTAACACATCAGTTAAAGAGAAAAACATGATTTTTAATTAATTAATTGCTAGGAATAGAAGGGGCAATTATTAATTAAATAATTATGAGGGCTATATAAGCATGGGCTGCCATAAGGATGAATTAATTAATTCACAAGTGAAGAAGTGCAGCCTAGAGGAAAAGTGCACCCCATTTGGAGAAGGATTTTGCTCAGAGGAAGGTGGATTTGATGCTAAAAGCTTCTAGTTTTGGCGCATGCTTTGAAGAAGGATGATTTGTGTCTGCATAATTGTTTGTAGAAGTGATACAGGTGCTCAGGTGATGTTGGTAAAATTCATGCTTGCTTTGCATGCAAATAAAACGTCAAATTTTGGGGCAGCAGGCTTGAATTATGCAGATTTTTGTGATTAAAATTCACTGTGCATGCTCTGGTTGCCATCTTTGTCTGAATTAATTGCAGGAGTTAGATACAGGTGTTTTTATAAAGAAAATGAACTTATATCAATGTCCAATACATTGAATATTTCCTCCGAATCTGAAGGATTATCCAGATCTACACCAGTTTTGAAGAATTCCAGTCAAATAAGAAGAAAAAGAATTGTTCAGAAAAAAGATAGACAAAGCTATGGCGAAGAAAGATGAAAAAGAAAGCACAATGGAGTCATGCATCACTTCTAAATTTGTAGATATTGGAGACACGGATCTAGGCTCGGAACCTCTTGCTGAATTGATAGACAGATCCAGAGCAGGAAAGACTTCACTCATGCGTGCAGGAAAAACTTCACTCATGCGTGCAAATTAAAAGCAGTGGAATTATTCGAGCTGCAGCTTTTCCATCCATAGCCCAGTTGCCAGAGTTTGTTATGCAGGTGCAGATCCATATCCAGATGTAGATGTAGATGCAGATGTAAATCCATATGCAGATCCAGATCCAGATCTCATAGTTGCAAAAGCTTCCAGCACAAAGGCTTCATCCTCTTGTTTCGAATGCAGCCCGTGAAGAAGTCAGTGCGTGGAAAATTATTTCCAAGATCTTGTGTAAATGCTCCCATCTTCCAGTTGAAGCCTTCATTGAATTTTCATTCATCCGGAGTGCTTTCCAGAATTTTTAATTGCTCATATGCAATTAAAAATAAGGATGATGAGTTATATACGGAAAACATTGCATTGATGCATGTACTGGAGAAGAACTACAAAAGCTTCAAGGATAAAAGAGAAGACAAGGCGAAGGCAAAATCCAGTTTCCAATTCCAGCTTGTTGTTTCCAGATCCAGCTACTCCCAGATCCAGTTTGGTGAGAATCCAAGGCAACAGATCCAGCTACTCCCAGATCCAATTTGGTGAGAATCAAAGGCAAAAGAATCAGCTGCATGCAGACATGAAAAAGGACAAGACTGCAGCTTTCCTCTTCCTTCTTCTTTCCTCCGACAAAGTAATTGAGCGATCAATTAAATTATACAACTTAAGTGATTGGTTTAAAAGTCATTACTTGAAGAAGTCAACTACTTGGAGATAGGTGGCAGACGTGCAAAATAGAAGGTTCTATTTTTAGTTGCAAATCATACATGTCATGCAAAGAGGAATTCCAAGGATGGAGATTGCCAGTTGTTTCTTTCCTCCGACTTCCACATGTGTCAGTTCAACTAAAAGCTTCCAACTTGTAATTGCCCCTCTATATTCTATAAGTAGAGGAAGAACCTTCGGGTTAATGATCAGAATTTGTAAGCAGCAACCTTGTGTTCCAGACTTTGTGCTAAAACTCTTGAGAGCCACTTGAAGCAAAGGGATATACAAGAGCAGATTTCCAGAGAACTTTGTGTCACGGTGTATTGTGTTTCTTGCTTTTTATCTTAGATCTTTTAGTAAACTTTGTGTTATTTCAAATCTAGATCTAGAGCTACCTTTGCTTGGAATTCTGTGTTTATATCTATTGGTTTCTTCTATGTGCATGCAATCAACTCTGCTATCTATTGATTGGGATGCACATCTTCCCCATTTCTTCTTTGTGTTGATATAATTCCCTTTCCCTTCTTCTATAAATATTTCCTTTCTTTAAAAAAGTTGCTTACTTGCTGCAGAACTGTTCAGTTATGGTTCATAAACTAAGTAGTTAAAGTAAAACCCCATTTAGATATTAGCATACTTTAATTGACAAATTTGACATGGGAGCCTCACTGGTAAATGAGGGAGATTTATCTCATGACTTCCTAGGTTTTGTGCTATGTAGAAAATATTAGGGTACTACCTTTTTTTGTTAACATTGACTCTTTGGTCACACAAGTTCACCTTTGTGGAAATTTGTTTGCATGTCCAATCTCGGGGCATCTTACATGGAAACACAACAATACACAATCATATCTCATCCAACAACCTATTTAAACCGGTGATCATCACACTTTATCACAATGGCCCCAATTTGAGGGGGGCACCTATCCAACACAAATATGATCCTTACTCATTTTTTTCTAATGGCTTGTCCATCAAAAACCACTTGATAAAAAGGGGAAAATGTAGACATATGTTATCGGTACCCTACATTCTTTATCCAGAATCCTCAAATTCATACTCAAATCATCAAATTATCTTATTATTCTTAAAAACCATGTCCTCACGCTCATAAATATTATCTTATCCCTTAGTAGAAATATATTCTACCCATCCTAACCACATATAATCCATCCTAGCCAATTTTAACCTTAACCATCTATCCTCCTAGCATCCTGAACCTCTTCATAACCATATTCACTTGCCCCTACCCAAATTAACCCTTTTGAGAGTGGTTAAAACCACTTCCAATAGGGTTTCCCAACTTTTCTTAAGTCGCTAATGATTATATAAGTAACATCAAACTTCTTGAATCAGATCCTCAAATGTTTGTAGTGAATCTCTAAATCATTAGCAACCTAGATGGTACAATTATGCTCATCTTCACATCTTCAACACCCTTGTTAGTATTTGGAAGCTCCATAATATCTGTAAGAATCTTGTGACATTGTTTTCAAGAATTCATTAGAAAAAATTAATTTCTTGTCCTTTGTCTCCATATTCAACTTTTCAGTGCATCATATTAGATCCCATACCAAGTCATAAATCACTTGTCTTAGATCTAATTTTCATCCTATTAAAGAATCACTCCTTTTCACAGTAATCACCAATGACTATATATAATCACTACTAATCCCTATCATTTCATCACTTTGTTCACATTTGTAATTGATTATACTAAAATGTAAAATAATATCCTAATCTTAATTATATTGGCAGTAGTAAATAAATAAATAATGAAATACAAAAATCGACCCAAACAACTAAGTAAATAAAATATGAAACCCTAACTGTAAAGAGGGTTAGAAGAGCTTTAGCTTATTCGAAGGAGTTGTTAGATTGTTTCATAGTGGAGACCGGTTGAACATGAGTGGAAGACCCTTGCACAGAAGCCCAAAAAAATACAGATGTGAGTGATTTAGCCAAACTGGTGTACCTGGAGAAAGGATGGGTATGTCTGGGGTACTCTGGTCTATGTAGATGCTCATAAAACCTCCTCTAAGGTGTCGTAAGAGGTTCACACTTGTTCTACTTTTGTCGCGTGTATGTTTCTGTGAGATTACCGAGGTCACTGTAAACCTGCAATGAAGAAATCACCTGTAAAACCCTTAAATACACATCAAATCCTAAATAAGAAATATGTAAAATGAGTGTTCAAACTGTCCTCAGCTGCCATAATGTTGGATGTTAGAATTTGAAGATTCTAATAAATACGGATTTAATCAACTTACATATTACATAATGTTACAATAAATATTTAAATAAAGATTACATCATAACGTAAGTAAATAAAGAAATACTTACAAGAAATAAATAACACAGGTGACACATTATTTATAGTGGAAAACTTCAATAGGGTAAAAACCACTTTGAAAATAACATTTTACTTCAGAGAATTTATTTTACATCCAGTAAGATCACCTCCTCATTTGAAACCCTATTTACCAAGGGTAAAACTAAATCACTTGATTTGCACACCTTTGATATATTTCCCAAATATATCAAATGAGGACCTAAAGCCCTTTTTTATATAAGGTGATTCGGTATGTCTCCCGACTCACCTTTTCAACCTAAAATGGTTGACACATACACCTAGGTTTATAATATTTAATATTAGAAATATAGTCATTTCATGATATTAAATATTTAACCTAAAGTATATACATAGGTTAGCATATTTAATAATAGAAACATAAATATTTCATAGTATTAAATAGTATCCTATATATTAGTGATGGACCCATATACATTAAAGGTTGGCCAAACCACTTAATCATTATGTTCCAACACTCCCCCTTAATGTTAAGTGGGATAACATAACATATGAAAATAGATTACCTGCCCGTGGCACACTACAGGATTTACAATCCTTAAACCATAAAGGTTTTAGGCTAGCATATCGGTTGAAGAAATTATAACACTTTCATCATACTCAATTTATTTTTTAGTACAAAAATATTTGGAATCCCAAAGATCATCTCATGATCAGTGGCTAATTATGATTTGTGAGTTTTACATGTTCTCACATGTTCTCATAAAATGTTATTGAACCCAAGCATATAAGAGCCTTTTACAACCAAGGACCTCCTTAACAATATGCTTGTACTGGATGTTTACCAGTAAACTCAATAGCACTAAAGAGTTTACTGAAGACCGATCTTAAGATCTTTCTACACTTCTTTCTAAAAAATAAGTCGATGAGGTATACATGCCCGAAGATATTTTTACACTTTTCCGAAGGTCTTTTTACAAAAACTAAGTTCCATTAGGAGGTGACATTGTCATGCACACTCCCCCTCAATGGAAACTCTGACAACCCAAGCTTTTCATAAAATTGATAAACCTTTGCAGCACTCAGAGACTTTGTGAAGATGTCTGCAACATGCTCTTCAGTCAACATGAAATTGAGATTTATCTCATCACTTTACACCTTCTCACGGGTAAAGCGTATATGTATCTCAATGTTCTTTGTCCTCTAATATTGAACTGAATTCTTAATCAAGAGTAATACAACTCTGACCACCACATAGAAGATAAATATTTCCTTTAGTTTCCATGTGTATCTCTACCAATAGTCGTTACAGCCACATTGCTTATTTACTTCTCTGCCTCAGTAGAAAAAATGGAGACTGTTGATTATATTTGTTGTTCTAAGTAATTGTTCTTACACCAAAAACTTGAACACGTATCCAATATATTTTATAACACAACATCAGTATGGTTAGAATCATAAAATCTATATAAGATAGCATTTTCATTCTTATTATAATGTAACCCATAATTGATTGTTCCTTTTAAATATCTAAAAATTCTTTTTGCAAGATTCCAATGATCTCTAGAAAATGTTCCTACATAAACTTTGAAGTAATTCCTTTTGTATAGGAAATACTTTATCTAGTTATAGTTAGATAAATCAAACTATCAACTAACAATGTATATAAAATAGGATCAATTTTTTTCATATGCAGATTTATTATCAATATTGATTCCAACTTTCATTAAAGTAGAAAATGGTTTACAAACAATCGTAAGAAATTTTTTCAATACAATAATTGTCTATTGTATTTTGAAAAATAATAATAGAATGAAATACAATCATAAAAATAACATGATGTGAGAGACCCAACTCATTCATTTCAAACTACTGCTTCAATTTTTCTTTAATCCTATGAATTAAATCAGAATTGTCACCAAACATAAACAAATCATGAACATATATACATATAATGATAATATGTGAGCCTTATTGCTTAATGAATATATCATTGTTAGAAGAACAATTAAAAAACTCTAAAAGCTCTAAAAGCTTGTTTTAAACCATACAAGGATTTCTCAACTTACAAACATAATTTTATTTACTAGTTTCTTCAAATATTTTAGGTTAAAACATTTAAAAAATTTCTTTTAAATCGTAATTTTAAAAAGTATTTTTCTTATCCATTTGGTGGATTTCCCACCCAAATTGAGCGGCAATTGAAAATAAGGCCCTAAAAGTACTCATTTTAGCTACAGGAAATACCTCAACATAATCAATACCAAGTTTCTAAGTGAAACCTCTAGCAATAAGTTTAGCTTTATATTTGTTAATAGTATCATCACCGTTATATTTTTTTTTGTATATCCACATAGACTCTATAATACTTCACAGCTCAGGTTCATACAAGGTAATTAATGCATGGTACATATGATGAATTATGGTCATTTTCCTAAATTAATAGGATTTGAGTTTTCTAACATAGATTGAGCTCAATTTAATTTTTCTTATCTAGGAAGATAAGAGTTTCAGAAACATCTATAGCATCAAAACATCATCATGACCATTTACTAAATCAGAATCAAAACCATCATTTAGAAGCATTTAATGAAGTAACTTCAAGAGAAGAAGACAACACATGTAAACCTTTCACTAGACTATATCTATACATTTCATATAAGCTTCGATAATTAACATGTCCTAACCTGTCATATCATAGTTTTGAATTTTTCAAACTTTGAGATATAAAACAAGATGCAGAAGAGAAATCATCAAAAATATATAGATCATTTCTTTGAATTCCTTCAGTTATTGTACTCTTATTACTATCCTTGATATACCAATTATCCTTCATGCATGGATTCTAGTTGTGTTCATATCTCTTTCGGATGTTCAATATTACCAATGTGTAGAAGGTACTCATCGTTCACATTGCATAGAAAGAGCATCTTACATTCGTTGTAAAAATACATTCATGTTATCTGCAGTTACTTGACGACCAGTGGGGGAAACCTTAGATCTAGAAATAATCATCTAAGTTTCCTCACCATAATTCTATTTTGACTCAAATGTTGTAGTTGGTTTCATTCAGGATTTAGGTTTTGTCAAGATAGAAATAGTTGGATGTCATTGTTTTCCTAAACCTGTAAAACACACCCCATTATAATATATAATGTACAATAGAATTAGATACATATTTATCGATAAAAATAACACTTTTAATAAAATCAATTAACTTTCCATGATTAAAATAATAAACTGCATTATAAAGGGCTCTGCATTATACCTCAAATTTATATAAAAAATATTGCCGACCATATAGAAGTGAAGAATAGACCTCTAAGAATGCATAACAACTTCAAATTTCTGAAAAAAATTAATATAGACAAAAGTCTAGCCAACTTAAATTTGACATCTAAATGACTGTCATGATGGCTTTTTTTTGTCTATCGTGATGGTCATTTGATCATCAATTTTAACACAGTTAAAGTTTTATGGAACCTATGATTTTAAATTTGACATCTAAATGACCGTCATATTGTTTTATGTTTGATCTGCCATGATGGTCATTTGACCATCAAATTTAATGAAGCTAAAACTTGTGTATTTCCAGAATGTGAAATTCTAAAATTTCTTCTTTTGTATAATATTAGGGAGGTTATATTTTGACTTATTATAATTTATAATGTAAAAATATATATATTTTTTTATAAAAAATGTATATAATTTATAGAATGAAAATAAAAAATAACGTATAGTTCATAAAAATTATAAAGTATAGTATATTATTTTTTATTAAAAAACATAACCCTTATTAAAGGGGTTTAAAGGACATAGACCAAGTTAAAATAATTTTACCAGGTGCAAGTAGATTTATAAGAGTATAGATTAACTTGCATATTTTACAGAGAGGACAAGTAATTTCACCCGACCAATGAAATAAATTGAAATTCCTATTTTCATGAACCTTGTCTCCTCTATTCATTTACTCTTAGTTTTACCCCGCATACATTTAAAAGTATGGAAATATTGCAAAATATTTTATATAATTCCTGCAAGCTAAAAACTTTAAAACTTTTGTGGCTATAACTACCAATATTTTAATAAATATTTACCACACTTCCGTAGGCCACTAGCCCCCTTTTTAATTCTCCATTTATACTTGAGAGTTCCACATTTATACATGAGATATTATCTCATTTTATTCTCCACTCTCACTCTTATATAAAAGAAAACCTTTAAATAGGTTTATTTATATAATTTTTATAAACTATAAGATCTAAATGAATGAGGCCGCCCCCTTACATAGATAATATAAATAGTTAGGGACACATGTTAGGTTTTATTTAATAAGTATTAAGATTTAAAAAGTAATCCTTTCGTGGCCAAGAAATAAACACGGGCCCCCTTACTAAAAAAAAATAAGCACTTTGTTTTTTTTAAAACATATATAAACCAAATCTAATAAAATTTATATTTTAAGCGGTTTAAAATAACTATATATATAAAATATGATTCAAACTTAGTTTTTTTTTTTTAAACTATATATGCCTAGATTTATAAGTTAAGTTTAAATATGATTTAAACTTAAGCTTAAAATATGGTTTGTTGACTCTTCCCTCAATCCCATGTAATTTTAATATGGTTTAAGGCTTTTAATATATATTTTTTTCAAAACTATATAAATTTTAAGATGGTGTTTATATAAATTATTATATAAACCTTATTCTATATTATATATATTTTTATTTAAAAATAATAATATAGTTTTCAAATTATATAGGATATAGTTATAGATTAACTATAAACTATAGTTTTTAAAATCAAATCCTTTTAGAGGGGACCAAATAACACGAGTATGAATTTACCTTCCGAAATATTTAACCTGCAAACATTTGAAATTATAGAAAACATGGAAATTATTTTATATAGTAATAAATCCTTTCTTTTTCTGTATGTGACTTTCACGTAGGTAAATATTTGAAGCCTCTTTCACCTGTGCACACATCAATCTCTAAAAAAATATTAATTCCATATACAAAATGTAAATGAAATTAAGAATCATATCATATTACATCTCCCCCCAAAAATATTAGGGATTTAAAATTGAAAAAGCATAAAATTTTACCGAGAGTTTAATTACACAAATGCAATGCCAAAATAAATTGGGGAAAAAAAAGAAGGGGACCAGATACTTTTAAATACCCTTTCGGGTTGGTCGAAAAAACCCGTACAAATTAAATAAATAAAATACAAAACATTTGATCTTAATTTATTTAATTTACCTCACTCTTTACCATGTTAAAATTTGAGGATTTTAATAAATATGGATTTAATCCACTTACATATTATATAATGTTACAATAAATATTTAAATAAAGATTACATCATAACATAAGTAAATAAAGAAATACTTACAAGAAATAAATAACACAGGTAACACAGTATTTATAGTGGAAAACCCCAATAGGGAAAAAACCACTTTAAAAATAACATTTTACTTTAGAGAACTTATTTTACATCTAATAAGATCACCTCCTCCTTTGAAACTATATTTACCAAGGGTAAAACTAAATCACTTGATTTGCACACCTTTGATATATTTCTCGAATATATCAAATGAGGACCTAAAGTCCTTTTTATATAAGGTAATCGGGTATGTCTCCCGACCCACCTTTTTAACTTAAAATGGTTGACACATACACCTAAGTTTAAAATATTTAATATTAGAAATATAATCATTTCATGATATTAAATATTTAACCTAAAGTATATACCTAGGTTAGTTTATTTAATAATAGAAATAGAAATATTTTATATTATTAAATATTAACCTATATAGTAGTGATGGACCCATATACATTAAGGGTTGGCCAGACCACTTAATCATTATGTTCCCACAATGGACTTACTACTAACATTGCACTACATCTTAAACCTAATGAGGTTCTATGTGTGTATGCGAATTTTTTCCCTAGGTTGCTCTTGTGTGTGTTGCACTTGAAGTAGTGAGCAAGTAGTTTGATGTAGAGTGTAAATATTGTGTACATGGAATAGAATAAACTCCCCTCCTATGAAATGTGATGCAGATGAACCAACCTTTTATCCCTTTTGATGTAGCTAGATGGATGCAAATAGAGCTATATATGATTTGATGGATGCAATCTTAGGTGGTGATAAGTAGTGATTAGTGTTTGGTCCCTTATTATGATCACATAATTTTATATTTATATGATTCCCTTGCTTGAATTTCATAATTAACTTCAAAAAGGCATACTGCCAAAAAGATAAGATGCTCAAATGGCTAAAAATGACCTAACAAGTGAGAGTAAAGTATAAAGAGGACTGGGGTGCCCAGAGGGGACAAGGGCACTTAACGCTGACATCCTCGCTAGGTGCCTAAGTCGAAAAAGGGTAAAACTAAAGTATGAAAAGATAGAATGTTCCAATAAAGGTGCAAGACTAAAAGTAACAATAGAAAGCAACGAATGATGGAAAAAGACATGGGTTATTCATTACTTTTCTTACTTATGAACCATATGAATAATAATATGCAATCAAGACTAGATTATTACCCAAAGCATGTGATTTTGTGTCTATATTTTCCCCGACTTTATGTTAATGATCAGAATGATCGCTAACATAAAATAGATATAGATGCATATATGTTGTCACCTTCCCAGAAATTGTGTATTTTCCCCCTTGGATTTTTAAAAATTTTGGGTAAGGAAACTGTCAAGAGGTCCTTGTGAAGTCAGTGAAGTAAGATTTATTTTCAAACAGTTAAGTCTTTTTCTTGAACTTTGAAGTTTTTCCTTTGTTGTGCAAACATTTCAGGTTTTGATGTCCCTCGCATCCCAAGTTCCATCAGGCTCCTAGTTTGTTGATTCCACGTATTCTCTACATTGTATTGATTTCCCTTTGCTTTACGGGTACTTCATATTTTTGGACAACTCATGCCCCAATGTCTCAAGGACCGTCTGTGCAAGTTTCTTATGAATTACCCAATTTCAATATATTGCGGACTTTTTGTCTCGTCGCGTCCCACATACCCTGAATTCTTCCCAACCTTTGTTTCCCCGCAAACCCACTTTTTGCACATCCCATTCACTAGGGGTTCTCTATTTCATCGTGTCCTAGGTGTCCTAATGTCCCAAGAGTCAGTTGTGCACAATTTCTCTGCCATATCTGCTTTCCACTATTTTGGGTAGGCACAAAGCATTAATTATCGCATTTAATTACCCTACTTGACCTACTCAAAATGAGATGTGTATAAATATTTGGGTAATTGACTATTTTTACCATATTGTTTGTATTTACTATTATCCATTTCATTTTCTCTCTCTCCACTATTTGTAACTGTGGCCAACTCCTTGCACTAGTTGTTTTTAAAAGTTGCAGGTACAAACAGATGTCGAGGATTATTGAGAATAGAGTTCAGCATGTCAAGAATCTCATTATACAATATTTTTTCTCTTATCATACAATGAAGATGAATTACAAAGGGCATGAACATTTATCTTCCTTGGAGACAGTCATATCAGACCTAGGGGATAACGAGGCTCAACATCTTGACTTGGATGATTTCTGGGCACATCTTGACTGTTAACATCCTACTTCCATTGCTCAACTAATTAAGGATAGCAGAATTGTTTAAGAAGGGGGTTTTCCAATTTCTGTTCAATGTTTTGATACCGTGTTATCTTGTTTCTCGTTTAACTCTGAAACAAAAGAGATCACTGATCCTCATGGGAAGGTAGTTGCATGACTAGATGCTAATTTTATTAGTATTGGCCTCATAATTCCCTTGATTGAAGGCTCCAACACTCTCACCAAGGATTAGGCCCAACTTCTATTTGATCAGGATAGTGAATGATATAAGAGCAGAGTGGCTACATTATGATTTAAGAATCCAAAGAAGGGAGCTTCCAGGCTACCAAACACCATGTATAGTATTGACTTCAAAGGTGAACTTTCAAATGTCATAACCCTCCTTGCTAGAATAATGGGGGTGCCCTATACCAATGAGTTTCATTATTGGATGTTCCCTTACATCAACATTATATGTGAAGGAAAACAAAACTTGAACTGGGAAGAGATAATTTGTGATAGCCTCATCGAGAAACTCACCAATGTTCAAAGAACTAAGATTTTTTATATGACTTCCTATTTGATGTATTCTATTTCTGCATACAAGGAATTGTTGGGTTTCTCTCCTATTGAAGACAAGAAATATTCTCCTATTTATGAGTATCATCCATAGTTATCTTTGAAGATCAGTAATCATCACTTCAGAAGGGTGAATGATTCATTCACCATGTACACTTTCATATTTCTAGAGGGTGACGCTACTCGGAGATTCTCAGATGAAGCTAAATAATTGATTTAGGTCTATGGTAGTTATTACACTCAATTCAGGAAATTATCTTACATACGATTGGTTAGATTTGAGTGAACTCCTTTAAAAATCCTTATGTATTGTAGTGACAAGATGGCCCTAGTTAAAATTTGTAGACAGTTGGATAAGATCCACAAGACTTGCAGAGACAAGAAGATTGCAGACATCCATTTCCTGATTACATTGGGTAACTACATTTGCAGAACTACTTCAAATGCCTAAAATATTGATAGAAAAATTTCTCCCCTTACCCTCCATTATTACAAACCAATTACTTGCTTTGATATCAAGGAATTTATTTCCACTAATTTCATAATGGGTTTCTATAATCTTGTCGATATTGAAGACTACTGGACCGACTACTCTCATGACTATAAAGCCAAAAGAATATATTATGGAAGGTTTGACTTGTAGCAAATCAAATATTTCAATGTATACAAATTGCTAGAAGAACTTGAAGATGATGATGAAGAATTACAATCCCTTGAATATGAAAGGTCTATCAGACACACTTTTATTGAAACCATCGATTGGTTTGTTAAGGAAATGGATGATTTAAAGTAACTCATGAACCCTGTCTTGGTGAGGAACAAACTTTGGTTTGACAAGAAAATGAAGATGTTTAGAGCTAGCAAGTCCAGATCTTCCTCCCAAGAAGCCTCCACTTCTTATAAGGAAATGACCATGGTAAGCCCTAAAGCACATGAAGAATATGCTCCTTCTCCACTCTAACCCTCAACTCTAGTATACACAAAGAAGGGAAAGGCCATGAAGGATGAGAAGATGGATGAAGTCATTCAAGAGAGGGAAAATTCATCTTCTCCAAAATAATTGGAAGAAATTCCTGAGGTGGAAAGAGTTGTAGATCTCTATGATGATGATAATGAAAAGAAAGAGAAAGAAAAATAAGAGAAAGACAATCCTAAGGAAAATAGTAGAGGAAAGGAAGAAGGAAAAGAAGATCCATTGAAGGATCAGGTTTCAGAATCTCTAAGTATTTTGGAAACATCTTTTAATGAAGTTCCTGTCAAGGAATTTCCCACCACCCAAACTGAGACATATGTGTTAAAATTGGTTGTTGTAGAAACTTTGAGTGCAATGAGAACACCTACACTTGGACCCATTTTCCCCTCCACCTCCATCTCTTTTTTTTCTTGGATACAACCAGTGATGGAAAGCAAGAAAAGGAAAGCCATGTCTACTATTTTTTCTCCTAATTTTGATGCAGTGGCAACTCTTCTAGGTACTACTCCTCCCCCACCTATAAAAAATGATAAATTCACATTCTAGTTAGTATAAGATTCTCAAGTCCAACAATTCATGGAGATTTCTAAGCCCAAGATTGACAAGGATGAAAAATACTTGTTGGTAAGTGATTTGGAATTGACAAGAATTCCCATTGGAGAATCTACACTTGAGAGTGAAGTGCATAATTTGAAGGAGACAGTGTTAAGAGTAATTGAAATATTTGAGAAGGGCAAGGAAACCTAGGAGCAGTTAGAAGAACAAAATCAAATCCTTTCAAATTTCATCAGGCCCTTACTGGTAGAAGACAAGGTACTTGATCTAACTCCCTTAGCCTAAATTCCACCACCTACTATTTTAACTAGTGATGAAGTTCAAACTATCAAACATATTCATAAGCATGTTGCTTAGGGGAAGGCAATTCAAGCCTTTCTTGATGATATGATAGTCATAGGATTAAACTTCATCGAGGAAGCACACAAGTTATATGATAAATTCACTGTCATACATCTTAAATTTACTACAACACTCAGTGGTTTAGATAGAAAATTGAAATTTTGGAGTGAATGCATTCAATATCTTTGATTGATGAGTGATACAGATGTGCAAGTCCTCTTGGTGAGCAAAGTATTTGATGATGAAAAATTGAATTTTTCTTAGCAATGGGTTTTCAGGATTGATTGGAAAATAAAGGTTCTTGAAGAAGCCATTAGAGAACTAAGGAATATGTTGCAAAAGGGAGAAACTTTTAAATCTTGTGTCACATTATCCTTTCATGATATTCACTGCAAGATTTTCAAGGATAATTCAGGAGATAAATTAATGGTTCAAGAAATCAAATCTCATTTCAAGGAATTTGTTAGAGAAAACATGTTTAGGAAAGACACACTGTCCAAGGAGGAGGAGAAAGAAATTTGCACACTTTAAACAACCATCATAGAGGCCAATAAAAAGTTCTTGGAAAATGCAGAATTTGAGAAAGAAATGGAGAAATTCCTAGGCAGCTGGACTCATGTGACTGTAAACACCACCATCCCTCGAGGCATGGACATTACTAGAGAATTGAAGAGATTCAGAAACCAAGTACTTAAGGTGAAGAGTGCCACAAACACTCTTTCGAGTGTCCCAAATCCTAGTTCTTAGTTGTTTCTTTTAATATCTAATTAAGGTGGTTATTTTCTTTATAGCCATACAATATGTAAGTAAAAGATGAATTTATGTTGTAATGTTTAATTAGATACTAATCTTTTTGTTAAAAGAAGTGAAACTGAAAAGACTCTTTTGGTACTGCTCATGAGGCTATTTAAGGAGATTTTCTTGTCATTAAGAGGGATCAAATTTTTGATGTCTTTCATGTAAAAGCACTAAATTTCTAATTAATATAGAAGAAGTTTTATCTTTTCTTGTGCTCTATCTTTCCTATTCTTAATATGATTCATGAGAAGCTATGTGCATCTGAACAAGAACTTTGTGTCTTCAAGTTTATGTTGTGCTTATAACTTTGTGTCTATTACATGCATGTCTTGTGTTTGTATATGCATAGTTTAAATCTTTCCACTTTAAAAATTATAAGTAAGATACCATTCTGCAATCTATGTGTCTGAAAGTTCTCTTCTCTTTATCTTATGAATTCTAATTCTTTTGTTTCCTTTTCCTCTGTATTGAAAATCTTATGAGATGAAGACATAAAAAAACATCAAAATCGTCATTAAAATATTGATAGTTTGTACATTTATAAATAAGTATATTTTTTTGTGTGTTCAATAAGGGAACCTCTCCTGCAAAAGGAGGGACTGTTGTCCCCTGACTGTTTCTTGTTCTCAAAATTAAATTCAACAACCAAAATTTTTTAGCACCCACCGTGGGGCACATGTTGTGCATCCCACCAAAAAAACTTAAATCAGACAAGCAAAAATGACACACTAGAGGATAGAAGATATACATGAGGCCAACGAGTGCAAGGTTTTGAAGACCCATATTTTCAGTTGTTTGAATATCAAGGCTTTACTTTAACTCCAGAGAGAAGGAAAACAAAATCCACAAGTACTCCTCCTGCTAAGGATATAATTACAGGAAATGTTTATTTTCAAACACAATCAAGCCCTAACATCCAAGACTAGAGTCACAGTCTCTTTACAAACCATTTTTCCAAGAATGGCAACACCTCTACCTTGGGGAGAATAGGTTGGACCTTTTACCCTTGCTCAACCATTACATTATCTCCTAAAAGGGAATAGGAAGAGTTTTCCTAAATTTCAGAGGTGATGGAAAAGTTCACCCCGAATGAACACATTTCTGCACTCATTATGGCATGTGGAATACTTGGAGTGGAGCATGAGGATGTTTCTATTAGAATTTTTGTGGAGAAAATAAAAGAGAATGTTGTTAACTTGTTTTATCATCTCCTTTCTTGTGATATCACCAACTAGACTACCATGAGAACTCAGTTTGAAGATCGATTCAAACTTGTTGAAGATGTACATGCTCTTCTTACTCAAATTTCTTAGATAAATGAATAACTATATGAGCCTATGCAAGAGTTTGTTTCCAAGTTTAACAAATTAGTTAATAAGATTGCAGTAGCAACCCATCCTGTAGAAAAAATTTAGAAATGTTTTTTCCAGAATGCTTAATTGCCAGAAGTAAGCTATGCATTAAGAAGAACCAATCTTGTTACCTTAGATGATGATTAACACTTAGACATAAGTGTTGAGAATGATTTAATAATTTTTGGAAAATTGAAAAAAGAGACTCCTAAATTTAAGACTTCTCCTTCAGGAACCAATTCGGATCAGCTAGTACAAAAGATGGAAAATGATCTCATAGCTATCAAAAATCAATTGGCTCAGAATACTCCTTCCAAGGATATTCCGAGGAAGAATTTTCAACCTCGAAATCGGCTACCTCCTGTCCATCCAAAACACGCAATTGAAGGGCCACCTCTCAACGTTCTAGTTAATGCAACATGTGAAGTTTAGGAACTAGAGGATGACGTTGAAACCGAAGAATTTGAGGAACCTGAGGATGAATCAGATGAAGTTCCAGAAGAATTAAATGATTCATAGGTTAAATTCTTCACCATTGAAGGAGTTGATGATGAAAAGGATTATTATAATGAGGTAGTGGCAGATATGAATAACGAATCATATGTTGTCATGACTAGAGAACAAATGAACAAGAAAAAAGAAGTGGTCTAGCCTACAAAAAATATCCAAAGAAATTCCTATTACCATCCCATTTTTTGAAAAAATATGAGCTCTTATCCCTACCACTTCAACCCAGAAGGTAAGTAGTGCTAATGTTTTGTCTATCACCTTTTCTGGACCTAAATCCAATACAAATTCAACTCCTATAACCAAGGAAGCCCCAAATGCAAAAGTAGATAGGCCTAAGTGTTCCCCCCCCCCCCCCCCTCTGACACAGACACCCCATCTACCTCAGGATCCTTTGACATAATTGACCACATTAAGAGAACCAAGATCCAAATTTCTAAGGTCGAATTCTATTAGATGCACCCTGATGCCTTTGCCCAGCTAGTCAAGTTTTTCAAATATAAACCTAACTCATCATCTACTACTTCCAAAGTCC
This sequence comes from Taxus chinensis, assembly GCA_019776745.2. NCBI lineage: Eukaryota > Viridiplantae > Streptophyta > Pinopsida > Cupressales > Taxaceae > Taxus > Taxus chinensis. Next base: position 957,175,109 of record CM034147.1, on the reverse strand, counting down.
TATTTAATAATCCCACCTCATCACCCCCAATAAAACTTAATGGTTGTAGCACCTTCTACAACTGAAAACATTGAGCTCTTTTATGTCTCATTGCTTATTGTTGTCCATAGGCTTAGTAATTGTGTTATTGATTCAAGAGAATCAGATAATGTGATGCTTGCTAAAGTTTCCCATGCTTTAGGTTTAACTTTGACACGCACCTTCGGTTCATGCTATTCTATGGAAAGTAAAGACGTGTCATTGGTAGGAGGGATCAAAGATGCACAAGTAGCCTTTGCTGCTTTCCCAGAGAAAAGGGTCAAAGCTACTATTTTAGAAGTACATATTGCCCCATCCTATGGTATGTTGCTAAGTAGAAACTTCTGTAAAAAAAGTGGGAGGAGAAATCCAGATGGATTGGTCACATGCTCTCATCCTAGTTAATGGGAAAATGAAGAAGTTGTTACTTGCAAGACAAACTGAGTACATTGTGCAGAAAATAGATTACCCTAGAGCATAAATTCTCTACAAAGACATTATTCATGGTAATTGCATGGTCATGTCAGAAGATGAACTGAAGGCTCCTAGGGGTGTGATTCATGACCCTAACAGTGTTTGGATCCTTGAATTTTATGGGAGTTGATCTTCAGCTGGTTCTGGAGTAGGTGTGGTACAATTTTCCCCCTGAAACAAAGTCACACCCTTTCTCTTATAAGCTTCAATTTGAAAACACAATTAATACGGAATAATATAAAGCTTTTCTTTTGGGACTGGAAATGGCAAGAGAAATGGTAATTAAGATTATTTGTGCATGAGGAGATGCAGAGCTAATTGTCAAGCAAGTCAGAGGGATTTTTCATGTTAATAACAAGAGACTATAGAATTATAGAAATCTTGTATGGGATTCAATTGAATTTTTGGATGCCTTTTCCATCAAAAATTTTCCCATAGAAAAGAACAGTAGAGCTGATGCTTTGGTCATCTCAAGATCCTTGTTGATCCTGTTAGCATAATTTAGCATAGGCATATTTATTGCATTGTCTTTTATTTAATAATGTGCAACATGTGCACTCTAGTCTAGTGACTTGCATTCAATATTGTTATGTTGGATAACATTCAATATTGGTATTAGTAGTAATTACATGTGCATGTGAGATGGGTCTTATCATCTCGTAGTTGGTGTCTGCTAGGGTGTCATGTCTATCCATATGAGGCTGTCTAATATCTATAAATATTACAGCTCTTGCATTGTAATGTAATTTGATTTCATGATCAATAATATTTGTGAGGCTTCCGTCCCTTTTTGGTCATTGCAATCTTATTCTATTCTATCATTTGGTATCTAAGCTATACCATTATTATCATTTGGTATCAGAGCAGGTTCTATCCAAGCAAGGTTGAAGAGGAGCACTATTGGAGAGGATCCATTGGAGAAGAAGATCTGCATCAAAGGAGAGCCATTGAAGCATCCCGCAACCTCCATTCCTCCCAAGCATCCATCAACTAAAATTTGACCTATCCACTTATTTGGAAGGTAAATTTTTTTTTAGTCATTGGCATAGCCAATTGATCTAACATATTGGTGGAATATTTCAGATTTGGAGATCTTTTAAAAAAAAAAAAAAGGAGAAAGATCTTGAAAAAAATTGCATATCTAAAAAAAAATAAAAAAATTGCAGATCAAAATTAAAAAAAAGATCAGATCCAAAAAAAAAAAAAATCAGAGCTGAAAGTGGAGGTGTGAAGAATTCAGGAGCAAAGGTTGAAGCAGTCCCATCAACAAAATTCCAGCAGATAGCTCTTATAAAAAAGGATGTAACTTTTTCATACAATATCGGATTGATGTGCCATTTTTTTTTCTGGAAAGATAAGAAGGAGGCGCAGAACTTTTCAGTTTACGTCATCTTCAGATTCGGCATCTACATGTGACGAAAAGTTTGTACAAGTCGGATCATTTTTTTTTATAAAAAAAATTAGATCTAGCTGGTAAATTGGTAAGATCTCAAAAAATAAGATTCCAATTCTTTTGAAATTTTGTGGGTTTCAAGATAAATATTGTATGATGTTGTTGTCAAAATTTTAGAAAAATATAGATCACGATTTGTGAGAAAAGCTGAAAACAATATTCAGATTGTTTATTTGGATCTTGGGAACAAATAGGTCAGCGGTTCGATTCTCACTCTCTCCATATTTTTTATTAAATTATTTTTTTTTGGAAAATTTGGAGAAATTAAAAAAATTTGGGAGATTTCTAAATTTAGAAGCTCACCAAACACATTTAGAGCCACCACTAAATTTAGCGGAAAAACACCTATTGGGGGGTAAAAAAATTTTTTTTTGGCCTAAATTGTGTATTTTGTGATTCTAGACCCTTTTTTCTAAAGAGGGGGGACACAAAAACTTCATTTTGATGTACTTTTGGATCATGTTGTAGTAATCTTCGTGCATAAAGTGAAAAAAAAAAAAAGTGTAAATTTTTCATTTTATGTTTGGTTCTATCACACGAGATCTTTGATCTCATAGCAGCGTTCGGTATATACGGTGCCTCTTGGAAGCGCTTACGGGTGATGCCGTCACGACTACTACTGCACTTAACGCCTAACATAGCTGCCTAAACGTCGTCTGGGCATCGACCCTATAAAATTGACGGGGAGTAATAAGGACACAATACACACACATTTGAGCCCTCCCATCCGTTTGTGCTTGCACAAACCCCTCTCCGTATTGTCTACATACCACGTACTAAATTCTTTCATGTGCATTAACACCTCTTTCCATACTGACAGGTATATTGAAAGGGTGATCTTCTTCCACATACCGACGTGTATATCGGAAGGGAGCGTATATAGAAAGGTTTGGTATATCGGCCTGACGGTATATTGAGAGGGAGACCATAAACTTGGAGTGATAAGAGCCTTACCCTTTGTCAAAAATTCAGAGTTTCAAAAATTTAGATTGCAGAAATGGGTGCACAAGCACCAAAGTTCTTCTTGCCAGATTCACAACTGCTTAGAGGAGACAACTATGCTGCATGGAAACCGAAGATCAAGACATTACTTGAGTTTGAAGACCTATGGACAGTTGTAGATGGAAAAACAACAAGATCACTTGATGATGGAAGACAACAAGCTCAATTTGACAGGGCCAATCAAAAGGCCAAGTTGATCATCTTGTTTGGTGTAACAGACGATGTGCTACCCCACATTAGAGATGCCACATCGGCCAAGGATGCATGGGATAAGTTGAGCACAATCTATGAGGCAAAGAACAAGAATTCCATCCTCAACCTACTATCACAACTGCATACTCTCAAGGTCAAAGCACAATGAGAAGGTTGAAGTTTTTTTGAGACGAGTTGCTACTTTGAGGGCATCTCTATTGGCATTGGGAAAAGAGATAAGTGATGAAGACCTCATACCAATTGTGTTGCGAGCACTTCCTCCTTCCTACAAAATCTTTGTGACAACTATCAATATGAGTGAACACACAGTCACCTTTGAGAAGTTGGTCAATCTACTCCAACAAGAAGAGGCAATGAACAACAAAGATCATGAAGATAAGCAAGCACTATCTTCCAATCATAAAGGAAAGGGAAAATTTCAGTCCAATCACAAGAAGTCCCAACAAAATCAAAGTCAACAAAGGTACCAAAGTCAACGAGACAACACCAAGAAGTGTCCCATTTGCAATAGAGGGGGACATGACATCAAAGATTGTTGGTACAATTCCTACAAAAAGGGTTCATCAAGCAATTCAAAACCCAATAACCAACAGGGTAACAATAATTCAAATAAAGGGAAGTCCAACAACAACAACAATCAAGGGCAGAAAAATGGTAATTGGCAAAGAAAACCCAAACAACAAGGGTACATCGCCGAACATGAGGATGATTCAGATGAAGGACACCACATGTATTCTACTCAATTTGATGAAGAAACCAAGTCCACACAAGATATCTGGTATGTTGACTCGGGTGCAACTCGACACATGACTAGACGCAAGGATTGGTTCTATATACTACGTGACTCACCTAACAAGAACCATGTGTCATTAGGTGATGACTCATCATACAGTGTCAAGGGGATTGGAAACATTTCACTACCTCTTGGAAAGCATGACTGCAAAATCACAGATGTATTGTATGTACCTGGGTTGACCAAGAATTTGCTATCAGTTAGTCAACTCCTTGATCACAACTTGAAGTTAGATTTTGACAGTAATAATGGAGAAAAAGTGTGCTTGATAAGAGATAAGTCAAGAGGTTCCAAGATTGTAGCAAGAGCCTCCAATGTGGGACGCATGTTCCAATTTGATTTTGTCCATAAGGATGATCAAGCTTTAGTGGCCAAAGACACACAATCTGCAGAACTATGGCATCGTAGATATGGTCACATTAGTTTTGGCTATCTCCAAACACTTCAAAAGGGCAACATGGTGAAAGGATTGCCTACACTCAAGCACAACACTAACAAGTGTCACAATTGCCTAGTTGGAAAGCAACACAGAGTACCCTTCTAGAAGAACACATATAGAGCTAAGGGAAAGCTTGATTTGGTGCACACCGATCTTTGTGGGCCCATGCAACCAAGTCATTCTGGATGTCAATACTTCATGCTTTGTGTTGATGACTACTCAAGAAAGATGTGGATATATTGTCTAAGAAACAAGAGTCAAGCCTTTGAGACATTTCAGAAGTTCAAATCACTTGTTGAGAATGAAGTTGGTCACAAGATCAAAACTCTCCACTCAGATCGAGGGGGGGAATTCACAAGCAATGAGTTCAAGACTTACCTGGAAGCTCATGGGATTCGTCGAAAAATGCCTCCTACTCACACACCATAGCAGAATGGTATAGTTGAGAGAAGGAATCGTACTATCATGGAAATGGTGCGATGTATGATTGACGACTCAGGTTTAACAAAGACATTTTGGGCAGAAGCTGCAAGAACTGCAGTCTATTTGTTGAACAGAGTGCCCACAGTAGCTCTTGAAGGAGTGACACCTCAAGAAGCATGGTCAAATTAGAAACCATCAATTTCACACCTAAGAGTATTTGGGTGTAAAGCTAGCATGCACATACCCAAGAAGAACAGGAACAAGTTGGATATGAAAGCTGAGAAACTGATATTCATTGGATACAGTGAAGAAGCACTTGGGTACAAATTATGGGATCCGAAAGCAAAGAAAGTATACACAAGTAGGGATGTTGAGTTCTTTGAGAAGAAACAAGCAGATGCTCCACTCAACGACTCAACAAACATGCAGAATACACCTCTTGTGAAGACAGAATTTGATGTTCCCACTGAAGATGACAGTGATGAATTGGATGATGGTGAAAACTTGGATCCACCACAAGCCAATGGAACAGCTAAGAAGTTACCTAAATGGTATACTCAATTAATAAGAGATGTAAATTTGGATGAAGCACCTAGCACATCATCCAATCCTGGACCTAGAACTCGCAGTCAAGCTCGTGAAGAGGTCAATTATGCCCTAATGAGTAGAGTTGTTGAAACAGTTGAGCCATCTACAGTTCAGGAAAGCCCTACAATCAAAATCTTGGAAAGATGCCATGGATTCAGAGTATCAGTCAGTGATGAAGAACAACACATGGCAACTTGTCGACCTTCCACCAGGGAAGAAACCCATTGGATGTAGATGGATATTCAAGACTAAGTACAAATCAGATGGGACTATTGACAAGTATAAAGAAAGGCTTGTAGCAAAGGGGTATGCACAACAAGAAGGCATTGATTATGAGGAGACATTTGCTCCCACAGCCAAGATCAAGACAATCAGGATGATCTTTTCTCTAGCTGCACAATTTGGTTGGAAAGTCCACCAAATGGATGTGAAAAGTGCCTTTCTTAATGGAGATTTGCAAGAAGAAGTCTATATGACTCAGCCAGAGGGTTATGTAATACTAGGAAAAGAGATGATGGTATGCAGACTCATAAAATCTCTATATGGCCTAAAACAGGCACCCCGGGCATGGTACATCAAAATTGATGAGCATCTCATAAGTCATGGATTCGAAAGGAATCCTTATGACCCCAATCTCTACCTCAAAAAGCAAGGGGGGGAGATTGTCATTGTGGTTGTTTATGTCGATGATCTAGTCATTACAGGCAGTTCTGTGAAGATGATCGATGCAACAAAGAAGGATTTTAATCGATCGTTTGACATGACAGATCTCGGGCTCATGCACTATTGTCTTGGGTTGGAAGTATGGAAAAAAGAGAATCATATCTTTGTGTCATAGTTGAAATACACCAAGACAACGCTTGAGAAATTCAGGATGATGGACTGCACTCCTATTGCTACACCTATGGAAGTGAGACTTCAGTTATCTCGTTCCGATCCATCACCATCGGTGAATGCAACTCTCTATCGGCAGTTGATCGGGAGTCTCATTTACCTGACATATACTAGACCAGATATCAGCTTTGCAGTCAGCTATTTATCACGCTTCATGCAAGAACCAAAAATATGTCATTGGAAAGCAGCAAAGAGAATACTGAGATATCTAAAGGGTACAGTTGACCTTGGTCTAGAGTACAAGAAGAACGACAACTTCTTCTTGATAGGATATTCAGATTCAGATCATGCAGGAAACATGGATGATAGGAAGTCAACATCAGGCTTCATCTTCTTTATGGGATCTGGACCGATATCATGGGGAAGCAAGAAACAAAACTTTGTTTCTCACTCTTCTACAGAAGCAGAGTATCGAGCTGCAGGTGAAGCTGTTTGTGAAGCAATATGGCTACGCCGAATACTGGAAGGAATTGGTCTACCACAACAGAAATCTACTCCAGTATATGTTGATAATGAAGGAGTTCTTAAGCTTGTTCGCAATCCAGTATTTCATGAGAGAACCAAGCATATTGAAGTACAGGTTCATTTCATACGCGAGCATGTCTTGAAGCACAACATATAGCTCCAGTTCTGTCCTACAGCTGAACAGAAGGCAGATGTTTTCACTAAGTCACTTGCACGTGACAAATTCACACTGTTCAGAGAGTTCCTCTCCACTTCATTGGAAACTATGCAAAATTAAGGGGGGGAATGTTAGCATAATTTAGCATAGGCATATTTATTGCATTGTCTTTTATTTAATAATGTGCAACATGTGCACTCTAGTCTAGTGACTTGCATTCAATATTGTTATGTTGGATAACATTCAATATTGGTATTAGTAGTAATTACATGTGCATGTGAGATGGGTCTTATCATCTCGTAGTTGGTGCCTGATAGGGTGTCATGTCTATCCATATGAGGCTGTCTAATATCTATAAATATTACAGCTCTTGCATTGTTATGTAATCTGATTTCATGATCAATAATATTTGTGAGGCTTCCATCCCTCTTTGGTCATTGCAATCTTATTCTATTCTATCATTTGGTATCTAGAGCTATACCATTATTATCAGAGTGACACTAATCCAAACTGTCACTCAAGATATGGTAACAAAACTTTGCGATGACACAGTAAGGCCAAGTGATATCAAGATAATATTGATATAACATTTGCACAAGTGGTTAATGATGATCAACACTTTTCAAAATCTAAGGTAATAATTGAAATTCAAGACTAAAGCTATAGTCATACCTTGGAATTGTTAAAGTGTATATAGTTTAACCTTACAATATAGGTATTTAGGTCAAGTTACAAGAAACAAGATGTAAATACCAAAATTTTAGTGACACGATATAAACAAGATAATCATTGAAAGAAGAATCAAAGTGATGAACCAAGCCTAACTATGATGAAAAACATGACAGGTATATTAAATCAAAGGTATCACATGGATTGCGTATATCAACATAATATGAGAATGTTATTATTGGAAAAAAAAAAGAACCCAATATTATCAACATTGGCAAATGTTGCACCTGGGAGGAAAGGAATAGAATGATAAAATTATTACGAAGATATGTTGATGTACTTGTTTATTCGTATGATGATTTGAAATATTTTAAACCAAGAGAGATACAACATTACATTCCTCTGAAAACTGGGGATCAAGCATTTTCTGAAAAAAAATATAGGTAGCACAACCCCAAGATTGCAAACACCATTTATCAATAAATTCAGAAGATTTTCAAGGAAAAGATAATTTTTCCTATTCATCACTCAGCTTGGGTGGCCAACACTGTGCCAGAAAGAAAGAAGAGTGGAAAAATTAGAATTTGTGTGGATTTCTAAAATTTAAACTAGGCTTCCCTTAAAGATAATTATCCACTCCCCATAATGGATCAAATCCTGCAAGTTGTCACAAGTTCTGAAATGCTATCTATGTTAGATGGTTTCTTGGGGTATAATCAAATTGAAGTTGATATTCTAGATCAACATAAAATAGCCTTCACCACTCCATGGGGTACTTTTTCTTATAAGAGGATGTCATTCGGTCTAATTAATGTTGGTGCCACTTTCCAATGGGCAATGGATTTTACCTTCGGTGCCTTGAAAGGAAAACATATTGTTATATATCTTGATGATTTGATTGTTTTTTCTAAAAAAAGGGAAGACCATTTCCAACATCTTGAAATTGTTTTCAAGAAGTGAAGGGAGCACAAAATATCTCTGAACCCGAAGAAGTATATTTTTAGTATCACTTAAGGCAATTTTCTTGGGCATATCATTTCCAAAGAAGGAACCACGATAGATCCATAGAGAGTCCAGGTTATTAAAAAAAATTCCCCTCCCCACAAGTAAAAAAGTGTGCATTCTTTCTTTGGAAAGGTAAACTTTCTAAGAAGATTTATCCAAGAGAAGAGTATACACAACAAATAATCCAACTAAAAAGTAAAGAAAAGCTTTGCAATCAATGAACCATACAAAAATCCTAATAAATGTTCATTCCCTTAAACCAAAAGTGAAAGATGAAGTTTCCAATTTATCAAATGTTATAAAATAAATATTAAAGTTGCTTTTGATTCTCAAGATCACTCTAAGGTGAAAGAGAAGAGCATACATAAACTTTATCCCAACTATATAAAAATGGAAAACTTCAAATCAAAGGATCATTGAAAAATACTCAAATGTAGAAACATGATTGTTCCCTGTAAGCAAAGGCAAATAAGCAAATTTTCAAGTTTCTATATCCTCAATGTCTAAAAAGATAGAGATCAAAGTTATTTTTGATTCCTCAATACAACTGTTAAAGGTGCATTCTCACGAAGATCATACACATGCTTCAGGTCTAAATCAATGAAAGCATGTGGCTAGGGTACAACAGTCATCATATAGACATCATGCCAACTAAGTTAGTCTGAGGAAAAGGACTCTGTCAATTGATTAAACTATGGTGCTAAAAACTTGATATTTCCAAGGAAGACATGAATATCCCCACTATTCTATGTTTCTCATTTTTACTAATGACTGGTATGATGACCTTTCCAACACAAAAAAAATTATGGAGTCATTTTCGAGTTCATCTAAATGCTAAATAATATGAGATCCATTCGGAAGATGAGTTTATGTATATGCTCTTATGCTCACATGTATGGGAAAATTTGACATGTACTCAAAAGAGGGATTGTCAAAAAACGTCTCAGATAATGTGGATACAGAACATGGTCAAATTTTACTTAGACCATTCTATGATTCAAGTTTGTGGAGGGAACAACCCATCATACTAATGACTACTGAATAGAATCACTCAATGCTAGGCAAACATTAACATACATACTCAAGAATTGTTCCGATTTGTCATCAAATTGGTGGGCAAATGTGAAGCATGCCAGAATTTTGTGGGGATGCCCAAGCTAGCCAAGCTCTGGCAATGAAAACAGTGATGAAATCTTGAAGAACCCTTTAACCAGTGGGGATTATAATTTTGTAGGTACTCTCAACCAACATTAATAGTGTAAATAGACATAATCATGTGTTAATCAAACACTAACTACTTCACAAAATGGGTGGAAGCCATTCCATTGAAAATTACTACTTCTGAAGTGGTATACAACTTTATACAGAAAACAATCCTGATGTAGAATGTTGGAATACCAAGAGTAAATTATCTACTGGCAATGCTCCCAACTTCTATGGAGAAATGATTTGATGGACTTTTTCTATGGGTATCTAATTTCCTTTGACAGCACTTCACCTTATTTACTATCCTACAAGGGAGAATGGACAGGAATGTAATTCAACAAACACAAGTTAAGACAAATAAGTTAGATCAACATGTGTAAAAAAGGGTTAGTAACCAAAAATGAAACTTAACTACAAAAACTTGAAATTAAGTGCAATTGGACAATGAAGTAAGTCCCACCGGGCGTGCCAAATGTGCTCATGTTTTATTAACTAAGATACAGATTGAAACTCATATCTACATAGCTTCAAAAGGGAAACTAATGTGAAACAACGAACCATCAAGATAATTCCAGCTTAAAGGAAATGTTTATGGAAATGCATAAATGAAACTACATGCTAAGCTATTTCCTACTCTCTAGTGATGCTAACTTAGAACTATGAACCTATGAAGAACATAAGCAATCAAAGTGGATTATTACCTTGATCTCAAAGATCGAGAATGAAATCTCACCAGAATGGCTACTAAGGCCATTTTGGATCTTCCCATATTATGCAATTTTGAGTGAAAGGATGCAAGATGGAGAAACTATTTCCAAAAATGGAGAATGGCTCAAGGTCAAAATGTTTATAGTCTTGTCACTATTCAAAGCATGATGCAAGAAGACTAGGTAAGAAGGAGGGTTCTTTATATAGCTTTCCTAAAGAGGCAAGGCTAGCAAATTGATGAAATGTGGGATAAAGGTAAGACAAGACTTAGGAATGGATAAGATTGCTTTATAAAATGTAATCTTGATTTAGAAGAGTTGTGATTTGTCATTCCATGTAAGTCATGGGAGTTGGGGGATGTTTCAATTAATCAAAGGTGATTAATTAATAGGTAGAGGTAAGCTTATCTGAAGCTAATTTTAGGAAAATTAAGCTTTTCGATTTGCGGTGATGTAAGATTTTAGATTTTGATATCCCTCGCATCCCAATGGTAATTTATCGGGCTCCTAGTCCATGTGAGTGTAATTACCTTCACCATAATATATTAATTAACCAAGCTAGAAGCGGATACTTTTTCTTAACGGAGAAGGTCATGTCCCAATTGACATCTTTTATGGATGTCTATGCAAGGTTGATCTGAATTAACTAATTTCAAGGTATTGCAGACATTTTGCCTCGAATATGAAGAGGACATGTCCTGGATAGCTTCCCATCCTTCAGTTTCACCACAAGCACTAATTATTACTCATCCCATTCACTTTGAAAAAGGATAATCAGTGCAATCATTAGTGTCATTAAAGGTGTCCCAATGTCTCGAGTGGCAAATTGTAGCACAATTTCTTTGCCATATCTGCTTTCCATTGTCTTGATTTAGCACAGTGCATTAATTATTGCATTAAATTCCCTTCACCGACCTACTCAAAGTAGTAACATCTGTAAATATCTAGGTTAATCAACATTTTTTACTATACTCCCTGCATTTGCTGCTATTTGTTCCCATGGTTTCTGTCTCTCTCCATTATTTTTATCCATGGTAAGGTCCTTTTTTTAGTATTTTTCAAAAAAATTAGGTGCAACGTGTTCTAGTAGAGGTCACAGTTTGACAATAGCAAATTGTTCATAAGGATTAAGTAAGATCCATTACACGGTCTTTCTGCCCTTTCCACACAATGACGATTCAATTACAAAGGGCACGAGCATGTATCTTCATTAGAGACAACCATACCCGCCATAGGAGATAACGATGCTTAAACACCTTGAATTAGATGATTTATGGGCATGACTTGACTGTCAAGAACCCTACTCTCATTTCTCAATTGATCAAGGAAAGTGAAATTTCTCATGAATGGGGGATTTTATAGTTTTTGTTCAATATGATGATATCTATGTTAGCCTGTGGCTCCTGCTTCAACTCAGATACAAAGGATATTATTGATCCTCATGAGTAGATAGTTGCTCAAATGGATACTAATTTTATTAGTACTTCTCTCAGAGTTACAATAACTGAAGATTCAAAAAATCTCACTAAATATTAGGCCCAACTTCTATTTGATAAAGAAATTGAATGAGTATAAGAACAGGGTGGCCAAGTAATGGTTTATGAACCCAAAGAAATAAGCCTCAAGACTGCTAAAGACTATGTATAAGAATTGAATTCAAAGAAGAGTTGTTAGATGTCTTCACCCTCCTTGCTAGAATAATGAGGATTCCCTCAACCAATGAGTTCCAATATTGAATGTGCCCTTATATCACACATCATATTTGAAGGCAAACAAAGCCTAAATTAAGGAGACAAACTTTATGATAGTCTTACTCAAACAACTGGCCAATGTTCAAAGGACTAAGAATTTCTATCTGACTTCCTATTTGATGTACACTATTGGTTGCATACAGGGAATGTTTGGGGTTCTCTCTTGATTAATTAAAAGAAATATGCTCATATTTATGATTATTGTCAACAATTGAATTTTAAGATAAGTAATTACTATTTCTGAGAGGGTTAATGATGCCTTCACCATGTATATTTTTAGATTATTTGAAGGTAACACAACTAAGAGATTCTTAGAGGAGGCTAAACAATTTATTGATGTCTATGGCAGTCATTACATTCAGTTCAAGAAATTTTATTACATGCAGTGGGATGGATTGGAGGGAACATCCCTAAAAACTCCCTTATGTATTGTATTGATAAAATGGAATTAGTTGAAATCTGCAGGCAGTTGGATAATCTTCATAAAACTTGTAGAGACAAGAATATTACAGGAATCTAGTTTCCAATCACATTGGGTAACTATACCTGCAGGACTGCTTTGGATGCCCAAAATGTGGTCAGAACAATTTATCCCCCTCAATCTTCATTATTTCAAACCAAGGTATTGATTTGATATCAAGGGGCTTTATTTCCAATAATTTTAGAATGGGTTTATATCATCTTGGCTAATAGTGAAGACTACTAGGACTAATTATTTTGATGATTATGAAGCTAGAAGAAGGTATTTTGGCAGATTTTCTCTTGTAGCAAATTTAAGATATTTCGATGTGTACAAGGTACCATATGGACTACAAGATGATGATCATGAACTACAGTACCTTTAATATGAACGGTCTATCAGACACACTCTTATTGAAATCATTGATTGGTTTGTGTAAAGGAAAGGGATGATTGTAAAGGAACTCATAAACTCTGTCTTGGTGAGAACCAAAGTTTGGTTTGACAGGAAAATGAAGATGTTCAAAGCTAAAAATTCTAAATCTTCCTCCCAAGAAACCTCCACCCCTGAGAAGGAAATTCCTATGGAAACCCTTAAAGCACATGAAGAATATGTTCCTTCTCCACTTGAACCTTTAACTCTATTAGACATGAAGAAGAGAAAGGATAAGAAGGGTGAAAAGATGGAGGAAATCATTTAGTAGAGTGAAAATTCATCTTTTCCAAAATAATTGGAAGCAATGCCTGAGGTGGAAACAATTGTAGATCTCTGTGATGATGACAATGAAGAGAAAGAGCAAGAAAAACAAGAGAAAAACAATCCTGAGTAAAACAGTAGTGGAAAGGAAGAAGGAAAATAAGATCAATTCAAGGATCATGTTTCATAATAATTTGTGAGTGTTTTGGAAACATCTGCTAAGGAAGTTCCTGTCAAGGAAGTTCCCACATCCCAAACTGAGACATATGTGTTAGAATTGGTTGTTGTACAAACTTTGAGTGAAATGAGAACACCTGCACTTGGGCCCATTGTCCCTTCCACCTCCAGTTCCTCTTTTTCCACGATACAACCATTAATTAAAAGCAATAAAAGGAAAGCCACGTCTAATATTGGTTCTCCTAATTTTGATCCAGTGGCACCACTTCTAGGTACTACTCCTCCCCCATGATAAAGTGACATCCATGTTAGTATCAGATTCTCAAGGCCAACAATACGTGGAGATTTCTAAGCCCAAGCTTGACAGGGATGAAAAATACCTATTGGTAAGTGACTTGGAATTGACAATAATTCCCCTTGGAGAATCTAAACTTGAGAGTGAAGTGCATAATTTGAAGGAGACAATGTCAAGAGTAATTGAAATATTTGAGAAGGGCAAGCAAACATAGGAGCAGTTGGAAGAAAACAATCAAATCCTTTCAAATTGCATTAGGTCCTTACTAGTATAACACAAGGTACTTGATCCAACTCCCTTAGCCCCAATTCCACCACCTGTGTTGTTCTAAATAGTGATGTAGTTCAAGCTATCAAACATATTCACAAGTATGTTGCTTATGGTAAGGCAATGGAGGCCTTGGTTGATGATATGATAATCACATGATTAAAATTCATCGAGGAAGCACATAATTCATATAAAAAATTCACTATCATATAACTTATATTTACTAAAACACTCATTGGTTTAGATAGAGAATTGAAATTAAGGATTGAATGCATTCAAGATCTTCGATTGATGAGTGATATAGATGTGCAAGTCCTCTTGGCAAGAAAATTATTTGATGATGTAAAATTGAATTTGTCTAAGAAATGGGTTTTCAGCATTGACTGGAAAATAAAGGTTCTTGAAGAAGCCATTGGATAACTCAAGAATATGTTGCAAAAGGGAGAATCTTTTAAATCTTGTGTCACATTTACCTTTCATGATATTCACTGCCATATTTTTATGGAGAATTCAGGAGATAAATTGATGGTTCATGAAATCAAATCTTAGTTCAAGGAATTTGTTAGAGAAAACATGCTCAAGCAAGACACTATGTCCAAGGAAAATATGAAATAAATTTTTAAACTTCAAACAACCATCACAGAGGCCAATAAAGAGTTCCTAGAAAATTCAAAATTTGAGAAAGAAATGGAGAAATGCCTAGGCATCTAGACTCATGCGACTACAAACACTACCATCCCTCAAGGCATGGACATCATTGGAGCATTGAAGAGATCCAGAAACTAAGTACTTAAGGTGAAGAGTGCCGCAAACACTCTTTCGAGTATCCCATAATCTAGTTCTTAGTTTCTTCTTTTAATATCTAATTATGGTGGCTATTTTCTTTATAGCCATATAATATGTAAGTAAAAGACAAATTGATGTTGAAATGTTTGATTAGATATTAATATTTTGGTTAAAAGAAGGGAAACTAAAAAGAATATTTTGTAACTGCTCATGAGGATATTTAAGGATATTTTCCTCTCATTTGGAGGGATTGGATTTTTTATGTCTTGGATGTAAAAGCACTAAATTGCTAATCAATACAGAAGAAGTTTCATCTTTCTTCTGCTCTATATTTTTTCTTCTCAATTTGATTCATGAGAAGTTGTGTGTATTTGAACAGGAAATTTGTGTCTTCTAGTTGATGTTGTGCTTATAAATTTGTGTCTATTGTATGTATGTCCTGTGTTTATATATGCATAGTTTAAATCTTTCCACTTTACTAAGCATAAGTAAGATACCATTCTGCAATCTGTGTATAAAAGTGCTCTTCTCTTTATCTTTAGAATTCTAATTCTTTTGTTTTCTTTTCCTCTGTATTGAAAATCTTATGAGATTAAGACATATAAAAACATCAAAATCCTCATTAAAATATTGATAGTTTGTACATTTGTAAATAAGTAGATTTTACTATTTGTTGTGTGTTCAATAAGGGAGCCTCTCCCACAAAGAAGAGGAACTGATATCCCCTAACTGTTGCTTGTTGTCAAGATGAAATTTAACAACCAACAATATCGAATATCTATGTAGATCAATGTAGAAAGTGTGTCGAGGGACTAGAAAAAGCATGGAGTGGTAAAAAGATGGAGCGTGGAGACTAAAGATGTAAAAGTGTAAAGAGTAATTAAAAATAACATAGTATGGAAACACGTGTGTAGATGTCGATGTGTGTAATGTACCTATTTTTGGTGTTTATATGTGTGATGTTGAGTGATTTTGACTACTTGTTTCTCATACGAATGGAATTGCAAAAGATAAGACAATTAAGTAGTCAATTATGCATGTATATGTATAAAATTATGTAAAAGAAAATGTTGAAAATGTGAAAAGGAAACATGTGCACCTGATTTGTGATGAGCAAATATTGTAAAAAGGATCCTATAGATGATGTTGATGTGCACAAGTTTTTCAGGTGGTCTCACGCCAATATAATGGAAGAATTATAAGGAGAAATTGTCTGGTGTCGTCCTCTAACCTTTAATTTCTTCCCAAAATTGAAGATATCTCTTGCACGGTTTAGTTTTTTTGGGCGATCTGACACCATGAAGGAAGTAGTATAGAAAGGAAGGTCTTGTGTTATTCTCTAACCTTTAACTGCTCCCCAGAATAAAACACCATTTCATATGATGTGCACAAACTTGAGTGTTATGGACAATTTTTCTTGTAAAATGCATTGCGTAGAGTTCTGTAGATTGTGTTGAACTCAATCACTATGTAACTGCCCCTTGGTTATAGGAACTCTAAGAATGGCATCGTTTTACTAAGAACCCAAGTATGATTCTGATCTCTAAACTATGTTGTGCCGGTACTATGTTATGTTGTGTATTCTCTGTATGGGGTGGCTAATTCACCCAAATGATGCACCCCCTCTTTGGGGGTGCATGCGACGTCACTTTAAGAGTATATGGCCAAAAAAGAGGACCACCTGTTGTGTTGAAACTCTACCCTACAGAGGGTGTGCTTGTTTAAAACCAAGGCACATGTAAACAAGTTTCTAGGAGACAAGCGTTAGTACAAGAAAAGACATGCATGCCTGTTATAAGACAAAGTGTAAGTTAAATAGATAATGTGTAAGATAAAAACACACAAGAAGGAAATGTGGACCGTGAAAATTGGGGTGCAAACATGGGACACCACTCATGATGTTGCAAGAGAATCATGGCCAACGAAGCCAAAATAATACAACTGTGCACACAAGACAAAGGGAAAATCCTGCAAATAAAGACATACAATGACAAGCAAGTACAAACAATGTAATAGATAACCATGGTGGAAAATAGTCGGAAGTAATTCGTTATCATGTTAGAAAGATAAAAGTATGCAAAAATCATGTATAATCGATAAAGTAGTGTGTTATAAAACAAAATGAAACAATGACACCTATAGTGTACGAAAGTGGATACCCCCAGGAGCCGCTATGGGACTGGTACTAGGTATTGCACCAAACATCCATGTTGCATGTAATGGATCTGTATAATATGCTATCACAACTAGAAAGAAAAGTGAACACGCGTGTGTGTATGATAAAGATAATGACATACAAGATATCTATCTTGCATGTGTAATAAGATGAATATATACAAGTAAATGTAACCAAAAGTAAATGCAACTAACATATGAAATATGTTGTGGATGGAAGGAATGGAATGTAGAGTGAATGATAAGATCTATGTGCCCTCGAGTGAATGGAATTATATGCAGTGAGGTTAATTTGTTTATGCCCCCTCAGTAGTCAATAATTAACCAAAAACAAGAGTGCTTTATCGGTAAATGTTCTAACTATGTGTCTTGTGTAATGTGTTGTGATGAGTGTATAGTGATGATGTGCAATATAGAGATGAAGTACGAGAATGTGTGCTGATTTAGCCTATAGTGTGTATCAAAAGATGAGTAGAAGAAGTGATGATGTATCCTATGATGTATATCACTACAATATTCTATAGGAAGTGATGCTTTAGCCTATAGTGTATATCACTAAATGATGCAAGCGGAAGTGATGATGTAGCCTATAACATATATCACTAATCTAGGAATGTCGCATGAGAAAAATATTGAATGGTTGAATGTGTGAGTGTGATGAGTTCCATTTGTTATATAGACCCTCAATAGTCTAGTATGGATCGTGAGACTAGAGTGTGTCATAAGGTAGTGAGTGCAGCGCATAAAATTATATGTGTAAAATGTGTAATATGTGTAGTAGATGTAGTTATGAGTGTATGTCGTAAGTGCGTAATGTGTGATGTAGGATGTAAAATATAATATTGAATATGTGTGATGTGTAGTGTCAATTGTGTAGTGTGTGAGGTTCATGTGTACGGGATTCCCTCAACAGTCAAGTGTGTGTTGGAAGCACAATGAACTAAGAGGGGGTGAATCAATTCTTTAAACCTTAAAAATAATTTCAAATTATCATACATGCACATAACCATGAACCAAGAGAGAATACACATAAGAAAAACCAAGAGATCATACACATGAACACAAGATATAAGTGGGAAACCCTCATGGGGAAGAAAACCCACTAAAACTCTGCTTATATTACACAAAGAAAAGATATTTAGTGAAACATAAACTTAATTTAGTGAGGCACCAACCCCACAATGAGCACCAACTCAACCACTTGTAGAAGTTTTATCTCTAATTTTTCTACTGCCACAACTAATGGAGATCACATATTCAGCTCACAAACCCTAGCTCATACCCTAGGGCATCAAACTTGCTCTAAATCTTCTTCTTTCTTAACTTCTATTGGCTCTAACCTCTTGATATCATATATTTAATCAATATTAAACCTTTAAAAATATTCATCAGCCCTTAAATAATCCACCCATACCTAAAAATCACTCTCCTCTAGGTCACACTTCTTCCTTCCAAGAGCACTAATTTAAAAATGAACCCAAAACATCACTTTTATATGTTTTTCTTTCTTATAACCCAAAATAGGTCGATCCTACACCTTTTGTTCAACCAATGCATCATTAAAATCATCCCATAACTTTATCACAATAGTCACAAGTGACGCAAGTAGGTCGGCCTAGCCATAAACTTCATTTCATGCTCCATAAATACTCAAATCCCCTTGGGCACAAAGAGAAAAATTCCCTAACATCAAAAATATACTTATTAATTACCCATAAATCACCACACATGTTTAAAATAACATTTAAACATCATACATGGTCACAATTTATCTCAAAAAATCAAATTATTTCATTTAATAAGCTCAATGTTCTATGTACATCTCAAAATAGTTATTTCTGACACCCTTCAGGACCCTAAAAACATATTTATGCCAATAAATCACTCCGAAAAAATCCAAACTATGTCATGTGATCAATAAAGGAAATGCAATAACCTGTAGAACACTTCTAAGTTATAAGTCATGAAACAACCACCTTCGCAAACCTTGACCACTTTTTCCTTCACCAAATCAAACTACCCAAAAATGTTGTTTTCAAATATCAACTAGTTAACACATTTTCTGGAACAATAAATACCAATAAATGGATTCATTGGATTAAAAATTCATCCCTATTAAATATACATGTGATAGAAAGCATCAGCTAATCCATTTCATGCTCCAACCAACTCAAAACATCCAATAGATCATATCATGTCCTACACTGGAAAAAATATTCTTATCCAAAAACTAACTTGGAAAACATAACAAATATCATCATGATGTAACAAACATCATATCAATGGAAATATATCTAAATCCTCTTTCCTTCTTAACTTGAATAAACTAGTAACTCCTCTTGTAGCTCTTGTTATGTTTATTATATTGAAGACTACTTTTTATCGTCTCAACAATACCCTTTGACCAGTCAACCTAAATAGGGCACACTTTGCATTTTTTCACCATCACCATGACCTAAAAACTTCATGGACATCTATAAAGAAATTTGAGATATAACAAATGTTAATTTATTCATAACCTTATTTGGAGAACTTTATCACAAACCAAACTTATTCATAACCTTACATTTTCAGGTGGGGCCCACATACTGTCACATGCTCTATCATACATTTATAGAAATATGGAAGAGTCCTCTACAACATCCAATCATCATTTATAAATTATAAATCAAAACAAGCTCGCTATACCTCTTCTTCTGCAAGTTGTTCCTATATAGGGTTTTAAACCACTTTATCTTCTTAACGATTGTTCATAAAAATGTGATGATAAAACCACCTCATTATTATTTTGAAGCCTTAAAAATTGACCTTAAAAGATATTCCAAAGAGCCTAGGTCCCCATGCAAATCATGCAGTTCACAATGAGCATCAGAAGGTCCATATTTGCTTGAAAATCACACTGTTACTTACCCGATTTCATCAAAACTTGCATATCTTCAAAAATGTTCTTCATAAGTACCTAAAATTTGGCATGAAGCACCATGAAAACATGATATAACTGTAAATTCTCACTATAAGGCTCATATATGCCTCAAAATCTCCAACCAAAATGACTTACCTATGCAAACTTGTTTGTTTCTCACTGTTTTCTTCCTAAAGACCTCAATATGCATCTAACTTATGAATTCTGACATGAAACTCACCACACACCTCAAGTAAACTTCCACCATGCTACAACCATGCTCCAATAGGATTGATTTGGTTCAAATCTTATACATGTACCTCATTCTGGATGCTCTAAGGCTAGAAACAAGCCAGGAAAGACATGATTCAACCATGAAATGACCATGCTAACCATATGCAGAGTCATATATACCCATGACACATCATATATACTATGAATTACCTCATGACATACTCCAATGTTATTGGGATGACTCAAATCATGATTTTCCTAGTAAACCAAGCACCAGGACCATTTTGAACACAACAAACCACTCAATATTCATACTTGACACCTGAATGAAACCATATCAACACTCATACTTCATCATGACACAATTTTCCATCAATGGGGGTTGACATCAATGGAAATACTAACCCACAATGGCCAATAATGTGAACCAAAGAAAAAGAGTGTGTCATTGGGAAATGAGGTGAGAAAAGTCACCTACCATAGATTAAGTGGTCGTGTAGCGGTGGAAACAACATTAGGACCATGTGACGGTGGAAATTTTTGAAATGTTCCCTAACCATAGGTAGAAGGATAAGTTTCTTTGACAAAATTAATTGGAAACAAAATTGGAGTAGGATGTGGAGAAATCTTGAATGGTGGTAGCTTTTGTGGTATAGATGATGTTGAAGAAGACTTGATACGAGAAGGTGAACTTATTTTTAGAGGTGGTTTCGTAGTTTGACTTGGTAATGCCATAGATGACTTGAGAGGGGGAGGTGCTATATTTATTTTGAGAGGTGTTTCCTTAGGTGGTGCTTAAATTTATATAAAATGACCATTAGAAGTGATAGCATGGTGCTCATTATATATAGACCAATCAAATTTAGGAACCAATTGAGATGTGGCATTTGTAGATGGGCATTCAATAGAATGTTGTGCGGGGAATGAGATAAAGCCCTGAAACTCAAGATGTTTAATTCTTCATTGTAAAATGTATCAATCATTTTCAGTATGTCCATTGATTCGATGATAATTGCAATATGGATGACCTTTATATTTTGCTAGCCGATAATGACGATAGTAATGAGTAAGTGGTAAAGTGATCAATTGATGACTAAGGATATTGGTAAGAATGGCATGTTGTTTAGTATTGTGATCAAAGGTGAGAAGCTCTAGTAATGGTATGACTTGAGGCTCACTGATATGAACACATGTAGTAGACATAGAATGAAGATGAGATGTAGAAGGAGAACAAACATGAGTCTAAGAAGCATCCTTAAGATGTTGGATTTCGGATTTGAGAGATATAATTGTGGATTTTGTAGCCTTAAATTTGTCTTGAAATAGAGAATGTAAATCTTGAATTGACTCTAACGTGGGATGAGTAGATGGAGGATCATGAAGACTAGGGTCGTCAGATAAACAATCAAAAATAGAACTTATTTTGTGTGGTAGGGTTTCTTCAAGAAGATAAATGGTTTCTAATGCTTTTTTCAAAACAAGCTAGGAATGGGGATGTATTTTAAGTAAATCAAAAAAATTAATTTGATCAACTTCAGGAGCCATGATATAAAATATGATGTTCCAAATAAGAATCCAAATGACCGATCACAAGTGGGGTTCACCAAAATTATTATGCTAAAATGTAAAATAATAGCCTAATCTAAATGTTATGGCAGAAGTAAATAAATAAATAATGAAATACATAAATTAACCCAAGTAACTAAGTAAATAAAATATGAAACCCTAAGTGCAATGAGGGTTAGAAGAGCCTTAGTTGATTTAAAGGGTTTCCTTAATTTTTTCACAGTGGAGACCCGGATGAACAGGAGCGGAAGACCCTCGCACAGAAGCCCAAAAAAATGCAGATCTGAGTGATTTAGCTAGAATGGGGCACCTAGAGAAAGGATGGGGGACACCCATAGTGCTCTAGTCTTGATTCGAGGTACCCTGGTCTGCACAAAATTTTTGAAAAACCTCCTCTGAGGTGTCACAAGAGGTTTTCACATGTTCACCTTTTGTCATGTGTATGTCAATGTGAGATCATCGAGGTTGCAATAAACCTGTAATGAAGAAAGAACCCTGAAAAACCTTCAAATAGACATCAAATCCTAAAGAAGAAAGATGAAAAATGAGGGTTCAAACTATCCTTAGATACCACAATAATGGACTTACTACTCAGCGCTACACTACATCTCATACCTAATGTAGTTTTGTGTGTGTGTGTGGAATTATGCCCTAATTTTCTCTTGTGCATTTCACACTTAAAGTAGCGAGCAAGTAGCTAGATGTAGAATGTAAATAATGTGTGCATGGAATAGAATAAACTCACCTCGTATGAATTGTGATGTAGATGAACCAACCTTTTGTCCCTTGTGATGGAGCTAGATGGATTCTTGCTTTGATGGATGTAACCTAAGGTGGTGATAAGTAGTGCTTAGTGTTTGGTCCCTTATTATGATCACATAACTTTATAATTATATTATTCCCTTGCTTGAATTTCACAATTAACCCTGAAAAAAATGACTACCAAAAAGATAAGATGCTCAAATGAATAGAAAGGACACAAAAAAGTGAGAGTAAAGTATGAAGAGGATTGGGGCGCCTAGCGCTAGTGTCCTAGCTAGTCGCCTAAGTCCAGAAAGGGTAAAATTGAAGTATGAAAAGACAGACTGGGGCAATAAAGGTGTAAGATTGAAATTAGCAATAGAAAGCAATGAAAGATGGCCAAAGACATGGGTTAATCGATAATTTTCTTAATTTGGAACCATATGAATAGTATTATGTGATCGAGACTTGATAATTACCCAAAGTGTGTGATTTTTTTGTCTACAGTAATCATTAGATCAGTGTATTTTTTGTCTAATCTGCTTGTTTTCAAGTTGTTTCTCTCTTTAGATGACTTTAGTAGGTCATGGTCATATGATTACAAGCATATATGACCTCCCCATTATTTCACAACCACTAGTTTGGAAATAATTTGATACTCCACATGAACTATTTTTTTTTGCCATTTCCTTGACACCAAATGTTGAAGACATCGAAGATCCACTTGAAGTCATACAAGAAGAACACAAAACTACTGAACAATCCTTGTTCGATTAATTCATGGATTTCAATCTTTTTGTATCCCTCGCTTGGGCCACCTATCACAAAGAGTAGGATTTCTCTATCCCTTTGTATTTTTAATCATCATCTTATTGCCAATTATTTTCCTATCATTATCATGTTGTTGTAAAAATGAGTTGACACCCTTCAAGGAATCCCTTTGGTTCTTGGGATCATCCTTTACCGAGTAACTTTTCATATCCTTATTTAATACATGTCTTATCTAGACATCTTTCTGTGTTCATATTTCTCCCATTCATTAGAAGAAAGAGTCCCGCACCCATTTTTCATCCACATGTCTCAACATTACATTGTCAACATAGGTATCACTAAACCCTATTGTCTTATGAGTTTTTGGTGTTTTTGAAAGAGTTTACGGATCGTATCAGATACTATGCACCACAATCAAGTTGCACTCTGGTTGAATCATAATGGCTCCAATGTAATCACAAGAAGAATCAATCAATAACTGAACAATTTTGCATAGCATAACATACACATAGAGAAAAGATAGCAGAGTGTCTTGGCATGCTCATAAATGAATAAAAAGAGAGTACATCTAGGGTGCTGAGTAACCCTAGTGCATGAATTAATAACAAAACCTAAACCTAACCCATGTTAGATGACCCTCCATATGTGAGTGGAGGACACATAGGGTAACTCACATCAATACCCCCCATTCATAGAAGTCGGGGTAGCAGCTATGATGAGTCAGACGGAAAGAGAAGACTCTCCTAAACAACTAAGAAAGATGTGTCAATGGGGCCTGACAACTAAAGGCATGATAAGGTTCCCATATACAAAAAACATCTTCCTAGAAGAATAAGAAGAAGAGAAATGGGTCCTAGCATAAAGCCTGATGAGGTACCCATGTACAAAAAAGAAGTCCCAGGAAGTGAAGGAAAACCCAGTGGGAAAAACATCCACCACAAGAGAACAAAAAATACTCTCTAATCTAAGAAAGATGCCAAAGATGGGTCCTGGCCATAGACTATCTTGTAAAGGTACCCATGTACAAAGGGGAAATCTCTCGGAAAGATGAAAAAGAGAGAAGAAGATGGAGACGAGATGGATGCGGAAGATGCCATGGATGGATCTGAAGTCTGTGACTCTAAGAAGTCTCCTAGAAGAATGTTGAAGATGAGATTCTCTTCCTCTGGATGATAGAAGAGCCATCCACACCGTACTGTGTGTCTACCCTTAGAAGGACATAAATGATGTGCTAGAAGTCTGCCCACTCCATGAAGGAAATCAAAGGTAGTAGCATGAAGAACTCTGAATCTGGTCCATGAAAGTGTGACATGGATCTAGCAAGCGAGTGCAAAGAAACTGAAGGTGATGTCACGAGTGTAGAACTGTCAGAGTAGGAGGGTGAGCACCTATAGAAAGGATGTCCAACTAATGTGAAAGCAACAAAACATCCCTCACAATAGAAAAAGGATCCACAAGCAAGGGTGGATCAATGAAGGTCTCTGAAAGAGTGGAAGTGGCAAGAGTCCCAGAAGGGGCACTCCTAGAAATGGAGATGATGAACTACTTTGAAATACTTGTAGATGGATGAGGAACTTGTAGTACATCACAAGTGCATTCTATGAAAAGAAGACTAAGGTCAAGCAGATACTCATCCCAATGAGGGGGCTCAACAAATAGAAGAGCGATGTCAGATAGGTATGAGTCATCTAACAAATAAATAGAGGAGAAAACATAATCAGAAGCAAAGGCGAATAAAGAGTGGGGTCCAATGAAATCTGAGCGAGTACATCTCATATCCGAAGTATCTCCAACTAAATCTCTAGCACTTTGTAAAGTTTTCCTAGCCCAAAGAGGACCAAGAGAATCAAGCTCAGAGTCAGAAGATTATTCACTCAAGTGAGAAGGGACATAGTCCTCATCATCACTACTGTCAGAATCGGAAGACTCAAAAGTCAGAGAGTCATGAAGAGGAGCACGCTCAACAACATCATCATCTGAGGAGTCAGAGTTAGAATCAGAGAGCTGAATAACCTTAGTAGGTAGAGAAGTAGAAGTCAAATAGGACTTAATGATTCTCTCAATATCAAGCATAGAAGTGGGCGTCGAATCAAAAGTAAAGTGGGAAAAGGTATACAACCGTGAACAGTGATCTTCCTTTCCCTCAGCCACTGTAGTGTCATCATTAAGCTCACGAATAATCACTGAGTTAGGACGAAATTCCACTCACATTCCTTCACCAAGGTGAGTAATTTGGTAAACCGATAGGAGATTGGTAGAGAGATCAAGAACACTCAACACTTGGTTGAATGTTCACGCATCTATCTCTACCGATCCACTACCAGAAACCAACACTTTCGTGTTATCACCCAACATGATTTGAGACATATCACAAGGTTCAATGTTGGAGAACTCAACATGCAAAGAATCAATGTGGTGTGAGGCACTGGAATCTATAATCCACATCAATGAAGGATAAAATTGAGCTACAAGTTCCTTTCCTTTCTTCTTATCAGATTTAGAACCTTTTCCAGTGGAAGACTCGGCCTTCGGAGCATTTTTTTATGGATTCAGGAACACTTATTTTATTCTTCTCAAGTAAATGAGATAAGTGATCAATATGTTTCCAAAAATAGTGGTGCTCGTCATAACTAGACTTCTTGCAATAGGAACACAAATACTCGTCTTTCTATGCTCTAGGCTTAGAAGTCGAAGTGTTCGTGTTAATTTTAGTTTTGGTCTTGGTTTCTTTCTTAGGTTGATCCTTTTTCTCTATCTCATTATTAGTCTTCTTTTCCTTACTAGTACTTGCTACAAGGGCATGTGACTTGGACTTGAGATATCCCATTTGAATGAGTTTTCCCTGTTCTCGAATGAGTTGGGATGAAAAATAGTCAAAGGAGGGCATATTCCAATCCTTTCCCAAGGCAGCTTTTGTAGCGTAAAAATTTGACACAAAGACAGAATATTCAGGACCTAACTTAGAGATAATCAACAAGATCAGTTGAGAATATTTCTTCTCTACTTGACATTCCTTTAACAATGATCTAGTGTGGAAAAACTTCGAGAATAATGCTTGTAGGTTTTCAAAATCACTAGGATTTAACCCTAGTAGTTCATTTTCTAACTCATGCACTCTCATGTCATCGTATTGTCAAAAAATTTCATCTAGCATTGTCCACATAGACTTAGGTGTAACTTTTTCCTAATGCTATTGGGCCTGATTGGGTGTATAACTGGATCCATCATGCAGGAGGGTATTGACATAGCAACTGATTAACATGATGAGATCCATCTCCACCATCAATTCGAGTTTTTTGTGTGATGGCAAGTCGTGTATCTCTGATACAATGAAAGATTTGATGGATCATATTAGATACTATGCACCACGATCAATTTACACTCTGGTTGAATCGTAATGGCTCCAACATAATCACAAGAAGAATCAATCAATAACTGAACAATCTTGCATAACATAACAAAGCTTGTACATAGAGAAAAGATAGTGGAGTGTCTTGGCATGCTCATAAATGAATAAAAAGAGAGTACATATAGGGTGCTGAGTAACCCTAGTGCATGACTCAATAGAAAACCCTAAACCTAACCCATGTGAGACGACCCTCCATATGTGAGTGGAGGACACATAGGGTAACTCATACCAACATTTTTATCATATAATTAACAAATCAAAATTCACCATGAACAAGATCATCCATATAAATTATGATACACTTACCATTAATACCTTTGAAAGCATGATCAATGGCCCTTTAGAAATTTTCCCCAGTGTTGATTAAGCCAAACAGAATTTTCTTGTATGCAAACGTTCCCCATTTGGTGGTGAATGTTGTTTTCATTTTTTCCTCTTTGTCGATGGATACCTGATTGTATCTTGAAAAACCATCAAGAAAAGAGATCATCTCAAACCCACTTACTATTTGTATAACTTCATCTAGCGAGGGGATAGGATAATTTTCCTTTTTTAGGGATCTATTTAAGTTCCTAAAGTCTACACACAATCTAATTTCTCCACTCTTTTTTTGAATAGGAACTAGATTAGCCACCCAAGTAAAGTTTCTAATAGGAAATATTATCCCAACAACCAGTAATGATTTTACTTTTATGTGAATTAGGGGTTCTAAAATTGGGTTCACTGGTCTTTTCCTTTGTCTATAAGGTTTGTGGCCTTCTATTAGTGGTATGGTATGAGAGATAACTTTAGGATTAAAGATCTTCAAGTCATCATAAGACTAGGATATGATGTCTTTATAGTTAATTAGGAGAGTTTTTATATTTTTCCTCTCATCATTTGACATTCCAAGCCTATGTTTATAAAATTGGGTTGTTCTTTGGTGTCAAGGTTTACCTGAGTATAATCCTTATCACTGGCCTTGGGATTTGTAATTTTTTGGTCTTTTTGGTTTAGATCAAACATTTTTTCAAGAGATACCATACCTTTAGGAATTTTATTTTCTGTAATATTTATGACACCATACTTAGTCAATTCATTCATGCCCTTTTCATCAATGATCTGAGACTCATAAACGTTTCAACAATTCATAAATTTAATGATTTGATGGTCATCATTGAATACCAAGAGATGATCTATGTTTTATGGCACATAGGTAGTGGGAACCATTTCCACCAACACTATTTCTTATTTCAGTTCTTGGGTGGGAATGACGACAACAATAGAGGTAGCCAATGCATCAATCTCTTGATTTTTCTTCTTGGGAAAGACAAAATGTTAAACATGTAAAGTATTCAATAAGATCTCAGACTTTATGCTTGTATCTCTTGAGATAGGAATTTTTGCATTGGTATTTACTCCTAACTTGATTAAATACAAATTTTTAATTTCCAAAAACTCTTAATTCTTTGCTCTTGTGTTTAATAGCAAATTGTAGTCTCATTACTAAATCTTTGTACTCATGTAAGTTGTTAGTGTAGGGGAACTATAGTTTGTAGGAGGCAGAATATTGTTATTTTTTAGGGACTTTTAAGATAATTCCCATGCCATATCCATGTTTAGAAAAAGATCCATCAAAGTGCAAAGACCATAATCCTAAGATATCTTGGGTCTCTATTAACATTTTTTTCCTTCACAATGAGAGTATATACTCCAATGTTTGTTGAGAAAAATTTGGCTTCTTCATTTTTAGTATTATACTCAGTGATCATATGATTCATCTTGGGTTCTCTTTCTATCTTGATTTGATTTAGGATGCCTCTACATGGAAACAACATATAGGAACAATCAGTATGTATGTAACCATTCATTACTTTTGGCCAATCCCTACTCAACAACATACCATGCTTCTCAGATATCCACAACTTGTATGTCCATGAATTGTTGGATCCTAGGCTTAGAGGTTTGTTGCATCTGCATATTAAGGAGATCACCTATTACTTATACCTTGTAATTGTATAATTGGACTACAAATCTGTTAGATTTTATTAGGGTTACGCCAAGCTTCTAGTATACTTGAGGCCATAATGTTAGCATATGCTCCATAGTTGACCATACAGTTATGTAGGTTATTCCCAAAAATTATAATAGTTAGTAGGAAGGGTGGGAATTAAAATTTTCTTTTTTATAAGGAAACATTGACATGAGAGTACTTTTGAGGGTCTTTAGTAGTCTTGTTAGCTAAATATTTTAATAGTAAATCTATATGTTCCGTGATTTTAGCTAATTCATGCAAAGTGATGTTTTCCTTAATTTTCGTCATATCCTCTACAATATTCTAATTGGTTTTAAGAATACCTTAAACAACTTCTTGCGAATAGGGATCACTTCATTTTGGAGGAGGATCATTGTTGGCTTTTAGATCGGGTGGAGTTAAGCTGACATTTGGAGGTGTTTAAGTAGTGTTGTTTTTCTTGTTCATCAATGCATAATTGCTCTTCTGGTACTACTAAAATGCATGTACCTCATATGTAGTTTCTTCTAGTTAATTTTCATCATGTATATGAAAAAATAGGTTTCTACCATCATGGCAATACTAGGTGGGTTTGTGTTATCAGATGGGTCATATGAACTAGAAATATCATCAAGATTTGGAATTATTTCATAGTTATGTAACTCATTTTGGAAGAATTAAAAAACATGACTAAACTCAATACAATCTAACTCACCATGCTTAGATGTATTGTGTACCCTACACTAATTTGGTAATGCAATTTCATAAATATTTATCTTGTGTTTTTTGTTTTGGTAAGACTCTTCTTGATTGTTATTATTCTTATTTAAGGGCATGTTATTGTACCTATGGTAACTATAATTCCTATTTAGGTTCCCTTCTTCAGTATTGCCTACTTTCCTATGTACATTTAAGAATTTTTTGCCAATTTTTCTTACATGTTTTCCTATTTTTTTGCAGGGACAAAATTCACTACAAAACATGACAACTATACCACAGTGTCAAAACTTTTCAAGGCCATATCTTTCCAAGCCACCCCCAAGTTAGCCCATTCCCAAAACCAGCCCTATCCATTCAATCTTTTGATCCCCAATTAAATGTCAAGTCAATTCCCATAGGTGATTTAGGAAAGAAAATTCATTCCCCCTAGATGATTTTGGATCTTCTGGAGCATGCAAGTAATCAAGCAGCCTTGGGGAGGGCTACCATTAGCCTTCCTAGGACTATTGTGTAACCCCGAAGTGGATCATATGGGAAAAAATATTTTTGGAGGAGTATTCAAGTGCTATAAACATATAGGAAACTATTTTGGAATATTCAGGGAAGATTCAAGGGTGTTGGAACCAATTCACCAGAAGTGAGTTTTTGGGCTTGAAGGAGCATGCGCCATGAAAGAGGACCTAAGCTTCAAATTAAGATTCTGGGAGCACTGTGATGATTTTAAATCCCAAAAAATCATCAATAGAAATATTTTTTATTTTTCTACATGGTGGAAAAAACAAGACTTCTTGAAACCCCATACACTGTTCTAGGCAGCTCATTCTTCTG
Source organism: Taxus chinensis (assembly GCA_019776745.2). Taxonomy (NCBI): domain Eukaryota; kingdom Viridiplantae; phylum Streptophyta; class Pinopsida; order Cupressales; family Taxaceae; genus Taxus; species Taxus chinensis. The sequence goes on along the minus strand of CM034147.1, from coordinate 957,144,832 downwards.
GCACACAAAAAGAAATCCCGGGAAATAAAGAGACATTTGGAGGTTTTTTAAGTCAAAATTAGATCATAGGAACATCACCATTGGCATTATATGGTTGTTTTTAGGAAGAATCATATAAATTTTCATCAAAAATTTCATCTGGGATCCTGAGATATTGTCTCTACAAGTTGGTCCCAAGGTGTACTTTCCAACACTTAGTTTATAAGTTGGACATGTGGCATCTTGTGGTGAAGGAAAAAATACTTTTCCCTTATGTCCCTTTTGAAAAGGGATGAAAGTTATAGAAAAATTTTCCCCATCCCTACCCTTTGCATTCTAAACACTATAAATACCAACACTTGGCTTTTTTTTGCCATTTTTTCCCCCACACCTCTGAGCGCTGCCGAAACTCTCCCAAATTTTCTCTAGATTAAAAAATGAGATTTTTTGCATTTTAATGACTACATGAAATCCCACTTCATATAAAAACACAAAAAATCATAAAAGGAACAGATTAAAATGGTGGAAAGACGAAGAAAAATGTTTTTTTTTGCCAGAAAACCTTGAAGTCTCCCGATCGAAAAATCATTCTATGTTCCAAAGTACAAATTAGTTTTGAATTCCATATTTTGCATTCATCTATAATCCTAAAAAACTTGAAGATCCCATATGTATTTTTTTCATGCATGATCCTTTTTTTGGAAGAAAAACCCTCATTCCCCGTCTTAAAAAATTTTATTTTTAAAATCTTCCGAACTGGTGATCGGGGGAGGTTGAAATTTCAGAGGGGTGCTATTGGGAAAAAACCCATATAAGAAACCTTTGTTTCATCGTAATCTGAGAACCATATACCAAATTTCCAAAAAAAGTAAGCCTTCCTACATGGGCAGCTACTATTTTGGGTAAGTCATCATCAAAAGAAGATGCGAAGAAAACAGTGTGCACTAAGGAAAACTAGGTCGGATTGATCATTCGGTCCAAAAAATAGTGGAATTCATCACTTACTAAAAATAGTAATTTCCCTATAGGGGTGCTTGCCATATTTAATAATTCATCCCAGAAGAGCAATCCAGGAGAAGACAATGTACACAGGGGTAGTGATACAGGAAAGACTCATTGGTGTGTTCATTTTGGCCAAAAATCACCACTTACTAAATATGGTAAGTTGTCTTGTAGGAACTTGCTATAAATAGTAATTTTTTACAAAAGGTAGCTTTCATAGGAGTGAACAAAGGGCAATCATTTAGGTCAATATTACCATTTGGGGTCCATAAATAAAAATTCTCACACTTACCAACAACTTTAAGTTACACTCTCTAAATATATTAAGTATTAAGGGACCATGAAATTCAAGTTTACAGAGTGGGCATTGTCATTGTCACCAATGGTTCCTTCATCAGTGTTTGTGTCCTATATCTTAAATGTACCATCTTCACCAGTGGATCATGGTAATGTCATAAGGTATTGTTGTAAACATTACTCACGGGTCATTCGAAATCCATCTCAGGAGATCCCGACAATGTCTTTCGACACTCACTTCATGGTTTGAGTTGCATGTGTATTATGTGCAAGGTGGATGTTACGATCATTGGTGAAATTCTCCATTCAGCTTAGTAGGGTGGTCATGTTGTAAAGGTCCTAGTAGGGTCAGTTTTGAGCTCCTATCTCTTTGGAAAGGATATTCATAAGCGGTGTTCGTGGTCACCTATGAAGTCATTCAACAGTGTTTGTAAACACTTAACCAAAGGTGTCAGTGGATCGTATGAAGGATTTTTCTCGCAGTGCAAAGAGTTTAGGGATTCAAATTTCATCACATTGGATCATTCCATCGAGTCATCTGGAAGTATTAGCAAGCTATATCGGAGGTAGATTATTCGTTATCGACATAATTCTTCCCTCTCTCTCTCTCTCTCTCTCTCTCTCTCTCTCTCTCTCTCTCTCTCTCTCTCTCTCTCTCTCTCTCTCTCTCTCTCTCTCTCTCCCCCCCCCCAACTTTCTCTCTTCAATTTTATAATTCTTCGTTGGGGGTGCACTTTTTCACATCCTTAAGAAATTTAAAAAGAAACTTTTTGTTTTTAGTGTAAAATTCACTTTTATGTTATAAAAAGGGACTTAATATTTTCCGAGGAAGTTGAAAAGTTTTAAGTTGCACGAGGACATATGAAATTTCATTGGGGGGTATATGAAGAGTCATCTCTCTTTTTATAAAAGGAGAGGACTTCCCATTTTCAAGGGGTGGTTGGTTGTGAATTTTTGAATTCATGAGAGAGCATTTTTCTACTTATGGAAGAACAAAGAGTTAGCCAATTTTCTTCTATTTTCCCCCTCACTATTTTTCCTACATTCTCATACTATGTATAACTTTAATTGAAATGCTAATTAAGGACGAAGTTTCTATTTTCCAAGGCATATCAATGTGTGCATATTTTTATGCATGGTTTACTCTAGCTAGTAGCATGGAATTTTTGGTTGTTACTTCTCATAAATGTGTGTGTTGAAATTTCTAGCTAGTGTGTGTAGGAATATGAGTTTCTACCCACAACATTAGTTCTCCTACCTCTCATTCTCACTCCCTTTCCTGCTCTCTAGACAAATTCTACTCTAGCAAGTGGTTGTTAGATTTTTTGTAGGGTCAATGGAGTGCCCCTGTTGGATCCCTAATCACAAGGCCACCAGGAAAAACCCACCTTTTCACATGCATGCAAACATGGAAGTTACACCGTCTAAGTAGAGGGACTTCAATTCCCAGAGTGTTGGCAAGAAACCCATATATTTTTTCCACCTAACAAATGTTCTCACCAACATTACCATATTTTGGATATAATCTAATTATCCTTTGGCATTTTCTTGATTTAGTACATGGGAATCAGTATTATTAACAGGAATCGAGGATTGACCATCACTTACTTGTGGATTAACAAAGTGTGTAGCAATGAATAGGCCTTGTTGATTTGGGGCTATGTAATTGATGGGAAAAGAATTTAGAACTGGTGTCTACATAGGATTTAGAAGTTTTTGGCTATCCTAAGGAATTTGGTTGAGATGTGGATTCTAAAAAGAAATGCCAAAATATCCCTGAGATTTCATTTGTTCATCGATTTGTATGGCTTCAACATATGCAAGTGTCAGGGTGTTAATGTTTTGATACCTCCTCAAGAAGACTAGGGTCATGGGATATAAGGGATTCTTATAAATTTGAAGTTCTAAATCATCTATGGGTTTGCATGGTTCAATGGTCAAGACGTAGATATTTTGGAACTAGGAATTGAAAGCTCTAATGGGATCTTTAACATCCCTTTATAGGGTGGTGTAGTCACAAAATCATGCACTTTATCTCAGTTTCATACTACTATTTAGAATCTTCTTGAGTGAATAAAGTACTAATTAACCCCTATCTTTTGGCCATCTTATTTTATTTTATTTTTTCATTATCGACTACTTTCAACCACATGCCCAGTCTGTTTCGGTCATTTCCCATCATTTTAGCCTTGATTGGGGCACTTATGGGCACCTCGGTTCTTTTTCCCACCACTTTTTGGGCTCTTTCTAGCCATTTGGCATCTTTATCTTTCTTATGGTCGGCCTTTTCAGGGTTAATTACAAAATTAGATCAAGAGAACCCTATAAATATAAAGTTATGAGACCATAATGAGGGACCTAACATCACTTACTACTATCACTCCATCTAGATTTGCATCCATCTATTACATTGGAGATCACTTGCATCCACATAGCTCCATCATCAAGGCACAAGGCTAGGACATCTACATCACACTTCATTGGGGGGATTCTATTTTATTCCATGCACACATTATACTACATTTTCTACACATAGTTATTGCTCAATACTTCACAAAGTGTGACTAACACAAGAGCAACCTAGGGCATGTTCACACACACTTTCTCATAGAACTACATTGGGTCTGGGATGTAGTGCAATGCTTAGTTAGTAAGTCCATCATTGTGGTAGCTGTGGTCAGTCTGACCCCTTCATATATATTATTCTTTTTTAGGGTTTGATGTTTTTTTTTGGGGTCTTACAAGTCTTTCATTCATCTTAGAGTATTGGTGACATTTAACATAGAACATTAAAGTTGATGCAACACACAACAAGGGTTTTGGACCACCTTCTGACCCTGTAAAAACTAGTTTCAGAGCTTTTTCAGATACCAGGGTGCCCATATTGTAGACCAAAGCACCCACAAGCACCCCAGTCCTCCTCCAGGCACCCTAGTTTAGCTATTTCCTCCAGATCCATCATTTTTGGGACTTCTGCATAGTCATTCTTGCTCCTAATTTTTCTAGTCACCTCTGCGACACTCTCCAATAGGCATCCCTTATCATCAGATTTATTTCCTCACTCTTTTTTTCATATTAGGGTTATCATTTCCGGTCACATAGTTGTTTATATTGTTTGCATACTTCTTTAATGCATTTATCTATTTTATTACAGTTGTTCGTAGCTTAGATTAACTATCTATATACTACTTAGTCCATTTTTAGTTAATCATTTTGGTGAGCCCCATGTTTCAACACTTTCTTCTTCCTCATGTCATCTCCTTATCAAGTTATGGCTCAATATTCTTATCCTACTCACACACCCACTAAGATCTCAAGCATAGTTACTACCGTTGCTGATTTCATATGTGTGCATACCCAACATCCTCCTCACTTTTTCATGCCTACGGATGATCCAATCATTAATGTCATTGCTACTCGTCATACTCGTTCTGATCCACCAACAGCTCCACTATGTCTATTCCACCACTCATTACATCGGTAGCTCCTCTCACCACTGCTAAGGGCTATGACATTATTGAACAACTTAAAAAATGCTCGCTAAGATCTCTCTTTATGACTTATTGTGTAATACACTAGATTGTCATAACACATTAGAAGCTTTCCTTTGTTTATTCATATTGTATGTGATAACTCCACGGAGGCCTTTACACATCTCATATAGTCTCTTTGTAATTTACCATGTGTTATCTCTTTCATTGACGAGGATATGTCACCTTTTGCTAAAAGAAATCTGTGTGCTCCTTTTTTCATTACTGTCGTTGTCAGTGTGCTCAATGAAAAGCTGCAAAAGCCATGGACATGGGGTAAGAATCTCTAAAGAAACCCCAAAGGATCTTAACAAACTAGTCATTGGACCATTATATAAGAAATAAACAAGGATTCATCACTTTACATACTTTAAACTTGAAAGAAACAAACAACCTAGCATATTTAGTAATCCTTTATTCTTGTAATCTTTAACAAATGAACCTAATAGGAATTCTAAGAAATCAGTTTGTGATTATGAGAATGGGAGCTCACCATTAGTGGATTCAAGGCCAATGGATCTTCCCATTTACTCAATGCTCAGTGTGTGTAGTGCAATGGAAAATTAATAACTCAATAAACATATGAAATAAGCTCTAAACCCTAAGCAAAATGCTATAGTTTATGTTAGGAAGAAGGAGAGTTCTTAGAAATGAGAAGGTTAGTGGGCTATTTATAGTTTTCCATTTGGAAAAGGGGAGGAATTTTGGTGCATGTGGGTCTAAAAAGGAGTCAATAAGTTAATTAGTGAGTCAAAGTAAGATTTGACTAGGTTTAAGAGAGGTTAATCATGGTTTAGGGTAATTAACCTAGGTCTAGGCTAGTTAATCATGTTTAGAGAAGAATTAGGGTTTTGAGAGATTTTTTAGAGGTCTAATCAATCCAATGAAATGGATTGATAGTCTAGGAAGCTAGTAGAAGTGGTATATAAGAGGATGAGAAGATGGTTTAGCCAATAAGGGACTATATTAACCACATTAATTGGTTTATAGGAGAAATACAACTAAAAGAATGTCGTAAATGATGAGTTAGAGGAGCCTGATTAAGGAGGTGTCATCAATTTTTGAGGAGTGAGAATAGTTAGTGCAATATTAGGAATAATAGTGCTTTGATCAAGCTATAGGTGTCTACATTTTCCCCTATTTGGGGTGACGTAAGCTATGTCACTTCAAAGAAAGTAGACAAGCATGAAGAAGTAGAAAAAATTTGAAGGGGTAGAATAAAAATTAGTTAACTAGAGGGATGCCCCATTGAGTGTCAATGGGGTGATGGAAAAACTCAGTCAATGATCGAAAAGAGAATAGAAGAAAAAAAAGTGCAAAGAGAAGAGGAGAAAACAACAAGAAAAGGGGATATTGAGCTATCCACAAACTAGTGCCAACAATTTTAATCATCATTTTTCTTAGAATCCTCATCATCAGTCCTTATTAAAATGTAAGCATATGACGAAAGCGTAAAATGACATGAAAATCCAAGATACAAACAATTTTCCATTGCTAGAACAACAACTACATGCAACACACAAACATGTAATGCAATACGAGAAGTAAAGAAACTCACTTAGAAGGAAAATAAGTACAATCACACACACTCAACTCAACAATGTTAAAGATAGTTACACAAATAATTGTTTATCAAGATGCAATCCCAAATGTTTTGATAAATGAAAAGGGTTTTAAAATGATTCCCCAAGAAATTTGTGTATGAAAGGGAAATGATGGAGGACACTTGAGTCTAATGGAAAAGCAATGTGCATGATAAAAATAGTACCAGGTAACTGATAGTGCCCCAAAGTACGGATGAAGTAAGCAACGTAGCTTTTGTAAATGATTGTAGAGTTAGGTGATCTACAAGTCATTGTTTCAAAACATTTGAAAATGTCATCAAGATATGAGATGAGTTCCTTGCAAGAGACACATATTTCTGCTGTAAATGAGCTTTTTACAAATTTTTGTCCATTATTCAAAGTTTTTACAATTTTTTTTTAATTTTTGGATGATTTTATAATTTTTTTAATTTTTGATCAGTGAAAGGAATTTAGGAAATGGAAGGTCACCTAAAAACATGTGAAAATGCCCCAAGGAAAAGAGAATGGGCATTGGGTGCCAATAAAATTTCCCGGTGAGAAGAAAAATAGGCCAATAATAATTATTTAAAAATAATCATGGTCATAGATCAAAAATAGAAGACAAGAAGCACCTGGAAATATTTTACAATGCCCTAGGGTGAAGAGATAAGTGCTAGGTGGAAAATAATTCCCAAGGATGGTTGATATTATATCACATGTTTTGTGCATGAGATATTTTGGTAGATGCTAGCACTTTGGATGATATTATATGATATTGGTGCAGGGGGGGTAGATTTGTGATCATGCAGACCCCTCTTTCCCCCATTGATGAGACGATATGTGATGATTAGTTTAGTATACATGCATGATGTAAAAGTTAGAATTTTGTGTATATATGATGTACCAGATGATGCTAAATGTGATGACAAATACATGCACAGTAAACAAACATACAAGAAAAAGTTAACAAAAACTAAACAAATATACAACCAAAACTATACAAACTGACAATTAAAACAAAATTAATCATTACCTTGTTTTTGTGGGATAACATTGATATATTTTCTAATGTTTTTGGGTTATCTTGAAAGAAAACTTATCAAGGCTACTCTTCACACTATTTCCAAGTTTTTCCTAAGACTATGTTACAACGTTGGTATAGTTTTTGTCCCTAAAAGGGAGATTTTATGAATTTTTAGGTTTTTGTGTATCCTTTTTCTAGATGTTTTTGTATTTTCTAATGTCGTGTTCTGAAAGTAATGTACAAGGACAAAGAAGCATGGATGCCCCTAGTGTGATGTGGTAATATACAAAATGCAGAATACCACGCGTATATATATGAGAGAGTGGAATCTGAAGGTGCCCCCAATGCTAGACGAGAATATATAAAGGCACATCCTTCATGTAGATACAATAAAAAATAAGCCAGATCACGACTTTGCGAAGATGGATTCAGTAGGTTTCCTAGACCTAGCAATGGAAGTTATTTCTAGAAAGTGGTGAGGCTTACCCATCCTGATACAAGAGTTTCTTGTGACCAGTGAATCCTCCTTGAGTGCCAAAAACTAGTTTTCACCCAAAGACATGCCCACTGTGCCACAATTGTGTGGTTTTCACATGTGGACAGCCTATTTTTTCTTCACTATTTTGTCTTTTTTTTTTGCTTGTTTTTTCTTTGTTTTTCTTGTTGTTTCTTTGTTTTGCTTGTTTTTTCTTTGTTTTTCTTGTTTTTTCTAATTTTTTCTTATTTTATATTCACGACATACTTAAGCATAGAAGTGCTTGAGATGCATGGTGTTCATAGGTTCTATAAGTTCTTCACCATCTTAATATGCTAATTTATATGCTCTTGACTCATATTTAGCAACCACCACATAAGGCCCTAACCAGTTGGCCTTAAACTTAACTTTCTTTTCTCTATCTTTAACAGTGTTCTTTCGGTTTTCTTTCAGCACTAGATCACCTACATCAAATTCATGATGAATGATCCATTTGTTATATCCTCTTGATACTCTATTCTGGTAGACCTTGAGGTGATTAAGCGCTCTTATACACTTTTCATCCAACTCTAGCTCTGCTAGCCAAGCTACTCTATAGTCCTCATCTTTATCAAGATAGTCCCAGAGAGATATTCTCAAGGAGGGAAGCTCCACTTCCAAGGAATGATATGATAGACTTATGGGGGCCGCAGTGCCATATCTGTGTTGGGTTTTCACTAGAAGAGAACAGTCAGGGGACAAGAATAATGGGAGGGTTCCCTTATTGCACCATTTACAAATATACAGAATGAGTTGAACTGGATGGATAAATATCATCAGTTCAATAGGCCTAGCAAACGTTTGGCAGAATAATTCTTTACGATGTATTTGGAACAAGATGTATTGGCTGAATATGATCAAAAGACACAAAGTTCTTCAAACGACCTTCTTCAGATTCATTAATCAAAGACACAAAGTTCTTTCTTAATTGTGCAAGATCACTGTATTTGCAAAAGCAATCAGCGAGACTAACAAATTAAGTACAAAATAATCTTCACAATACTAAAGGAAAACACAGAGGTACAGAGATTCAGATAGAGAATGAATAGAAAGCCCTTTTGTATTGATACGTTCAAGATCTATTTACAATTTCGAAAGTATGCCAAGTTCTTCCTCCGTTCGAATGGCGCGTAAAGACCATTATATAGATTACAAATTTCAGTTACGTCTTGTAACCGTTTCTTTTAACTAGAGAATCGTTAAGGAATGCCAAATGCAATACCTTAACCAATTACAAGGAATACGGAAGGAATAGGAAGAAGAGAAAAGAATGAAGAAGATGATAGGTGGATAGTCACCGAGAAGGACCCACCGTCTTCAGAAACCGTTTCTTGAATTTCTTCCACGTCTGAGCCATGTCTTTGCCACGAGGGGACACACCAGACGTTTCATCTTGAAGATGACGATGGATATCTCTGAAAACTGGTGTAACTGGCGTCTTGAAATTCGTCCTTCGTAACTGCTTCTTGAATTTGATCTTCGCAATTTAAATTCAAATTTAGCACATCCGGGGTCGAGCAGGAAAAACTAAGTATGAATTGCATTGGGTTCACTTGGGACATGTGAGACGCGAATGCGCGAAACACGCAGCTCGGCCGATTCGGGTGAAACGGGGAGAGGACGCACAAATGCATTTTGGGACATTTGGGATGAAAAAGAGCGAAGTGCGCGACTCAGGAGTTTTCGGCCGAAAATGGGACAGATTGCACTTTTTAACTTTGGGACATTCGGGACAAAAAGTTCCGAAGTACGCGACTCGGCCGGTTCGGGTGAAATTGGAACAGAGCGCACTTTTTGATTTGGGACATTTGGGACAGAAAAGTGCGAAGTGCGCGATTCGGGAATTTCGGCCGAAAATGGAACAACGTGCACAAAAGTTTTGGGACACTTGGGACAAAAATATCCGACGGGCCCCGAAATGGGACAATTTCGGAGGTTTTCGGCTGAAAATGGGACAGATTGCACTTTTTGATTTGGGACATTTGGGACAGAAAAGTGCGAAGTACGCGGTTCGGATGGTTCGGCCGGAATTGGAACGACTTGCACAAAAGCTTTCGGGGACACATGGAACAAAAACTTCCGACGGGCCCGAAGATAGGGACAATTTCGGGGATTTCGGCCGGTCGGAGAACAACTTGCACTTTTGTACTTGGGACAACCGGGACAAAAAAGTGCGACAAGTACTTACAAAATGACCCAAAACTTAGATTTTTTAGACTTCCAAGACTTTTTTCACACCACCAGCTTGACAGAAAAGACATTTAGACTCAAAATTTACCTTTGACGGAGCAGGGAATTTTGAGTGGACAACAATCTGTAAGTGCTAATTACGGCTAGTCTTACTTATCATTTTCTCCATGATTCGTACAAGGGGTTTTATTGGTAGCTTCATCTTTTCCATTACCTTGTGGGTAATAGGGGGTGGACCAATTGAGTTAAATATGGAAGTGTTGACACAATGTCTTAACCATTTTATTCTTAAAGGATTTACCATTATCAGTAACAATGGCGGAAGGGATACCATAACAGCAGATGAGATGGTTCATGATGAATTTGGAAATTTGCGCACCAGTGACATAAGTAAGAAGGATAACCTCTACCCAATTAGTAAAAAACTTGGTTGGCGGTAATAATGTGGGTGTGGCCATTTGAAGAAGAAGGATGGAGATTCCCTATAAGATTCAGGCCCCATTTAGAAAACGGCCAAGGGTATCCCATACATCTAGCATAGCTCACATTTCTTAATGAAATTACAACAGTATGCTTCCATGGTGGGCCAATAATAACCTACCCTTAAGAGCTTCTTAGCCAAAACCATTCCACTAATATGCGCTCCACAAATACCACCGTGTACTTCCTTAGTAGCATGGACTGTGTCAGTAACATCCAAATAGAGAAGCAGATTCCCATCATAGCCACGACGATAAAAGGTGCCTCCTAGGAGGCTATAATGGGCTATCCGTTGGATAAGGGATTTCTTCTCAGAATGGGTAATGTCATGGGGAAATGTGTCATCTTGTAGGTATCTAAATATAGGGTCATACCAAGGGGAGGATGGACCAAAAATTTCACATGCCAAATAAGATTATGGCATGTCGTATGCGGGAATTTGTAAATGCTCTACAAAGAAAAGATTTTTTCTCTCCTAATGTGGAATGCGTTAGAGAGATCCAATTGTATCCATAACATCTTCCGATCTATTATGTGACCTTAGTTTTTTCTCAAATACAATCTATGTAAAATACTCCTTCAAGGTTTCAACCAATTTCTTGTATGGAATAAGTTTCTCATCCTTAACCTTATACTCATTATTAACTTGCTTAGTAATGAGTTGGGAGTCCCCAATGATGTGTACCTATTTGATATTGTAAGTGGTAGCCAACTTGAGGCCAGCAATGAGTGCCTCATCCTCTAAAATTTTATTAGTGCAAGGGAATCCCAAACGAAATACTCTTGGGATAACCTCACCTATGGGAATGATGAGCACTACTCCAGTCCCTGATCCGTGGAAGGTAAATGATCCATCAAAATGAACTTTCCATTCTATAGATTCTTTAACATACATCATGGATGCATATGGTAGGTCCACACACAAAGGTTCCATTCCTGGTAGAGGATCTTCTGTTAACTGATCAGCCAATACTTTTCCTTTCAACAACTTCTGGTTTACAAACTCAATGTCAAATTCACTTAGGAGAATGATCCAATTAGTCATTAATCCCATAAGGGTGGGCTTGGATAAAAGGTATTTGAGAGGGTCAACTTTGGATATTAGCTTGGTTTTGTTGTTAAGGAGATAATGGAAAAGTTTCTGAAAGGTGAAGACAACTACTAAGCAGGCCTTTTCAATCTACAGGTAATTTAGTTTGCAGGAAATTAAGGTACGACTAAGATAATATACAGCAATTTCTCAGTGGTCTAGGTCATATTGGGCAATCAGTGCACCAATAGAAAACTAGGTATATGAGATGTATAAGAGGAGAGGTTCGCATGTGGTAGGAGGCATGAGTACAGGTGGGTTAATAAGGTATTGTTTGAGTAGTGCAAATGCCTTTTGACAGTCTGGTCCCTAGTTAAATGCAACATCCTTCTTGAGGAGGTGTGTAAATGGGTGGCATTTATCCGCAAACTGTGAAATAAAATGATAGATTGCCTGAATCTTTCCTTGTAAACTCATCAGTTGTTTGAGAGTTATAGGTCGATGAATTTATATGATAGTTGTAACCTTTTCAGGATCTACCTCTATTCCTCTTTGTGAAACACTTCTTAAGATTCAAACGTACTTTGTAATTTTGAAGATGTTGGAAAATACGTCTCAGAACTTCAAGGTGATCTCCTCTACTTTTGGACTCTATCAATATATCATCAATGTAATCCTCCATGATGTCATTCATCATGTCATGGAAGATGGTGGTCAGTGTACGTTGATAGGTGGCCCCAACATTCTTGAGTCTGAAAGTCATGACCTTGTAACAAAATTTTCCCCAAGGGGTGATGAAATTTGTCTTTTGTTGATCCTCCTCTAGAATCCTGATTTGGTTATAACCTGAAAAACCATCCATTAAGGACAACATTTCATAACCAGCGGTGGAGTCAACGATCATGTCAATATTAGGAAAGGGGAAGTCATATTTGGGAAATGCCTTATTGATGTCGTGGAAGTCAGTGCATATCCTTATGCCAACAAGTTTCTTCTAAATAGGGACTATGTTATATATCTAATCTAAATAGTCAATGGGCTTAATAAAATCATCACCTAATAACTTTTCAAGTTCTTCTTTGACAAGGAGTGCAATTTTATGGTGCATCTTTCTCAACTTCTTCTTAATGGGTTTGGCATATGGGTGCACAGCAAGGTTGTGCACGACCAATTTTGGGTCCAAACTAGGCATATCAGTGTATGAACACACAAATATATCTCCATATTCTCTTAATAGCTCTACAAAATCCTTTTGTTCCTAAGCTTAGAGTGAAGCTCCCAACTTTATCATTCTAGGTTCGTCTTCTGAGCCAATGTTGACATTGAAGGTTTCTTACACAAGCATCTTAGAGGTATCTTCCATCCACGTAGGATTAGAGGGAAGAGTGAGGTCAACCTCCTTAGGTAGCTCATCATCATCCTTGAATGGATCATAGGTTCTTCATTTTTTTTTTCCACAAGTGCTTCAAAAAATTTGTCACTATGAGACTTGTGTTATTCTTTGCACAAGGTTTCTCTAAAGTATTCTTACTACTGCTCTTGATCTTATTACTCAAACTTCCACACATCTCTGATTCTTCTCCAAAGTATGCACATGTGTCTAGCTGAATTGAAAATCCTTTCTTGTGATCCCTAGCTGGAATAGAATCCTTGAGTCACGTGAATTACATAAATGCCTCTTTGTTCTCAAAGAAATTAATTGGCACATGAAATTTTTTATCCTAATCTACAAGTTCAGGATATACAAGCGTTACTTGGCATTTGGTTTGAGGATTGGATCTAGATAAGGTAAGGACAACTGAATCAGAGAATAAGTTAGTGGAAGCAAGATCCTTGTAGAGGTTACATTGGGAATCTATCTTGTTATCAAAATGAGATGAGTCGTCCTCACATTTGGAAGAGATGGCATCAATCTCAAAGGGTGCATCATCATGTGGTCTTATTCCAAGACCATGCTTATCTCATTTGAAGTGAGGGATAGGAATGGGTTATAACTACCCTTGCGCATTGATTCCACATCCAAACCAAGTGTAACCCATACCATACATCATACGGTGGCCTTTGACATAAAATGGGGCCTGATGGCATGAAGCCATGGTACCTTCTGGTACTATGTTGGTGGAATCTTCTAATATCTTTTCATCAGATAAGAAGCCACTAGGAATAAATTTTTCTAATGGTTTAGAAAATCTATCCTGAGTGCTTTTGAACTAAAAATAGGGTTTTCCACGTGTCCTGGGCAACACTGATAAATCTGATATTAATAAATTTTGTTCAAGAGTGAATGGCTCACATGGGTCATATTTTGTCAACGTTGCCTCCCATGATACAAAAGGGTTGACTAATGAAGGAAAGTTTTGATTACAAGGAGTGATTGATTTTGGATCCACACGTTCCTTGATAGTCTCTGTTTATAAAGGAACAATAATGTCAACATAAGGGCATTCATAAACTGCACGAGGAAAACTATGCAAGGCTCTGCAACGTGTAAATGGTTCTAGATCACACTGAATGGTGATTATCTGTCCTTTATGGCACATTTTGATACACTGATGGAAAGTTAAAGGAATGGCCTGCATGGCATGGATCCATGGGTGTCCTAAGATCGTGTTTTATGGTAGATTCAAGTCAAGGACATGGAATGTTGTATCATGAAAAGTCATCCCTACTTCTATTAGAATCACTATAGTGCTTGCTGACTCTTGCTCCTCATTATCATAGATCATGATTATAATAGTTTTGGCCCCTAGATCCATCTCTCAATGGCCTAGCTATTTAACCAGCTTCAAAGTACAAATTTTTAGACTAGATCCACTATCCATAAGTACTCTCTTGATCTTGTGATGGGTAACAAATACACCTAGATATAAGGGTAATTTGTGCTCTGGGTTGTTACGTAGGATTTTAACATGATCAAAAGTGATATGATCATTAGATTCAAGGTACACAATCATGGTTTGGAGGTGCACATGATCTACATTAGTGGCGACTTCCGAACTCTATAGTGTTTTATATAGTATGTTTTTATGGGTAGTAGAGATTTTTAGGAGATCTAAGATTGATATCCTAGCAGGTGTCTTCTCTAACTATTCTATCAACTTGTACTGACCTTCCTGAGGGATGGGAAAGTGGTCTGGTATGATCAAATGAGAACGTCGTGTCCCTACTGCACAAATATTTTCTAAGATCCTAATAGTATTGACCTATACATCATATGAACAAATACATCTTATGAGGGAATCAAAGAGGCTATCATTAGTGGGATAAACATAAGCAACAATCTGATAGTCACTGGAATTTTTTCCATGATCTGGCTTCCTATTCTTTTTATCTACATGGTTAGGAAAGGGCTCTTTAAAGATACCCATTTTCTCATTCGGATCTTGTCCTGAGTCAAGGGAGAATCTATGGTTATTTTCCTTCTTCAATGAGGTCTTGTATGTAATGGCGTAGTCTAAAACATCTATTTGTTTTGTACCCTTTAACATTGTGGAAGTCATAGTACTCATGTTCTTTGAACCAAAAAAGTTTTGGGGCATTTTCTGGGTGTCATACCATCACGGTTGGGTATTCCACCATGTTTACATTATCTAACTACTTTATTATGGCAGATAGGGATTTTGTTACTGGCAAGAATATACATTTAGTAGGTGCCTTTGGATGAAGTCCTTGTGAGATCTTTAAAAGTGGACCCGTCTGCACAGTTTGGAATTTTTTGGAGTTCGTAATGTCATCTCCAATGACATGTTTTTTTTGTTAAATAACTTCAGTTTATATAAGGATTTTGCTTCATGTTTTTCTTTGACAACCGGTTTAAGTGTTCCCTTTGTGATGAAGGCCTTTTCGATTTGACTGTCCTTCTCTATAACTTCTTCAAAGTAGGAACCATAGTGAATTTTCAAATGGAAGGCTATCTTTGGGTTCAAGTTAGGCACAAATATGCTTACTAGCTATTTTTTTGGCAAGGCAAAAGGAAAACAACTTGCCAACCCTCACCATCATTGTAAAAATCTTGCAAAGACCTCGTTAGGCTTCTGCTTTGCAATGCATAGGTCGTTCATTGTGATATCATTTTCCATGTTGTAGGAATAATATCGTACAAATTTTTTTGCTAATGTGGGCCACATTGTAATGGATCCCTTGGGTATACTAAAGAATGATTCCAATCCCATTGCCCCTAGGCTGTGAGGGAAGATATGTATTAAGAATTTATCGCTATATGAGACCTCTTAGAAAGCCATATAAAAGTATTTGATGTGATCACAAGGATCACCTTTTCTTTTATATTTATCAAATTTAGGAATGGTAAAAATCTTTAGGAAGGGTTGTCGCAACATGTCCTTATCGAAGGGGTAAGGGCATAGTTCTTCATACAAATATTTCCTACTATATCCTACATTTCCCTCTTGTAGTGTAATAAGTGTATCTTTCATTGATTGTAATTCTTGTTCAATGAGTTGTTCTTTGGTCAGCGACATGGGTCTTTGTGCTTTAGCCACTTTAAAGGTCGTGTCACTATATGGATCAAAGTGGAACTCACTAGATTTCTTTTTGAGTTTTTCTTTTTATACATTCCTACTTGAAGAGCCTAATTTTTCTAATTTTTTCTTTGTTTAAGGATGTTTTCTTCAATTAAAGGATCCTCTTTCTCACTGAACTTCACTTTACGTGAATCTTTTTAATAAGGTCTTCGTGGATCACCAAGTGGCTTGAATGGGTCTCCCTCAATGATGTTGTGATGTTTCCTAGAATTAAAAGTGTACCCTATGTCAAAGGGGTTATTCATGTCTAATAGGAACCTTCATTCTTCTGTTTTATGATTAATGACATTGGTTTCTACTTCACATTCCTACAGAAGCTTGGATCCTAACTCTAAGACTCTTGTGAGTACTTGATCCCTATTGTAATAAAGGATTTCATCAAATTGACCTAGGTCTAATTAATGTTGTTCTTCAGAAGAATCAAATTCCTCTCCGTTATGATCAATCAATGGCTCTACATCATTGACCTGTGAAAAGAGTGGTGTTAATTTGTTTCTGCTAAATGGGAAGGACTTAAAAGGATTTTCTCCTAAGTCACGATCATTTGGTTTGGATGCCATCTTCGTGATTCTATTCATCAATATTCAAAGTTTATACGAGGTTCTATCTAACTATTTTGAAGTCTACACAAAACCTAGGCGTATGTTTGTGTAAGTTGCTCGATGTGATGTTGAAAGAACCTAGTGTGTTCTAGATGTAATATTATACAACCATTTTTATCATTCAAAGAAAACTCATATAAACACTCAAATGCAATGACCTTTCAAATTGTTGTTTTCCAAGCTTATACACTAACTATGATTTCGGTGAAGGGTCCGAAGCAGATAGTGACAATATCGTATCAATACGTAGGTCGAGTTAGAATTCTAACAAGGCCTAAATATTAAAGTAGTATTAACATAATCTCTCTACGAGGTATACTAAAAATAGTTTGAATGCCAATGAAAGCTAAGTTTTTTTTAAAATGGAAGTTGCAAGTATGTATAGTGTAACAACACTATCTTGATACATTAACCAAGCAAGAAAGGTTTTAGTATCAAGATGATGTTATTTTAGTATATATAAGGCAATATCGACACCTTCAAAAAGACGTAGATGACGTTGGAACTGAAACGAAGTATGAGTATAGCAAGAAGTTATTAGTTGCGCAAGCATCGTAACTACACAATAAAGGGACTTATATCAAGTTCTCGAGAAATTGAAAACACGATGTAAGTACCAAAATTATGTGACTAGAATGTGACCAGAAAACTATCAACCTAAGGAGAGATAAATGATGAACCGAAATTGCAATAGTGAAGACGATCCTGAAATCAAGATCAAAGAACTATCAAAGATACAAAAATTTACCTATGCACTTTAGATGTTTAACAACCCACCTGTAAACATGGATGGGTGTAAATGGACAAAAAAGTGGCGAGTACTATCTTTGATAAGACGCATGAGGTATGCTTCCTTCTCACCCTGAAAAAATGGGTGGAGAGAACGCAAGGGTATAGATCAAAAAGATGAAAATAAACTAAGCGCCACTTGGGCAGAGTTTCTCCTTGTCCAAAGGTAAGAAATAAACTAAGCTAAGTGAGACATTGTTTAATTCTATGATGAAAGGAACTTAGTTCTAATTTTTATGGGATCTTTTCCTTGTTCAAAAAACAAGGTTCAAAATCCAAGTGATTTGTCACTTCATGATGGCTTGATTTGACAACAGAATAGCAAAGTGGGCTCCAAGACAAAATGGCTTCCCTAATAAGATCTCTCAACTAGGTGTCACTAGTTGTCTAGGAGTGAGCTCAATTTACCCAAAGAGTCACACTGACTAATTTGGGAGTATCTCAGCTTTACTTTACCCCCTTCTGATATAATGAGCAACTAGTGCATTCAGTTGTACCTTGATTGGGGTCGCGATACGGAAAACTTTGACTCTAACTTACAATGTGAAATTTAGTCAAGTGGGTAAGCGGAGCGCTTCCTGTTTCATCCATGAGGTTACTCAGTAGTGGATTATTTTAGGGTTCCTGGAACCACCCCCATTGTTGTAGCTTAAGGCGTTATGGAAAAGGGGTTATGTTCCAGTTGAGCAGATAGTGACGTGCCCTTTTTCGAAACCTGCAATACATTGTGAATTGAAATGGTGTGCTTTTTATATTACTTAACTTAATGTGGTTTTAAGTAGCACACCATTTGGAAACATGTATGAAAACATGTGTATTAGAATGTTTTTGATTTGTCTTGATTCCTCCTTTCTTTGACAAGCATTAGGTCCTACATGCAAGGAGTTAGTAATTTTCCATCAAATAAGAAAGAGAGTTTGCATTTTGTTTTTGATTCTTAAGGTCACCAAAAAGGTGCAAAGGAAGAGCATACACAACGTGAAAACCCTACTAAAATACGCCTTTGTGAAAAATGCTTCAAAAGGTAGAGTTTGTTTTAGCCAACTTTGAAAGATCAATCCAATCCAATTATTAAACATAAAGTAAGTGTTTTTAAAAGTGATAAGGAGTTTTTAGAAGTGTTTTTTATTCCCAAGATCACCTCAAAAGTACAAGGGAAGAGCATACACACTTTGAAAGTCACCTTCTAAATAAAAATGAAACACTTAAACTATTTTAGTCAAATACAACCAAAAAGAAACCTGCAACCACTTGTTAGAACCTACAAACAAGTTAGAAAACAAAGAAAAATTAGGAAATTTCATAAATCTATTTTTAGCAATTTTTCAATGGTTTTTAGTATTTTGCATTTTCGGAGGTCTCCAGGGAACTTTGGGATTTTGATGATAGAAGTAATTATACCAAAGGTATATTAATTTTAGAACTTCCCTTGCAAATTTTGCTTCGTTCTCTTTCTGATGCCTATTCAAACTCTGAAAATGGGTCAATGGGTCAAAAGATATGACCCAAAATAGGAGCACTAAAAATTATATGAACAAATCCGGATCAAAAAAAGATACCTACACCCCCCCTCCCCCCTTCAAGGTGTATACACACCATTTAAGGCATGTGCACATAGGTTATGGTGTTTTTGCCCCTCTGTGTAAACCTAGCAGGTCTATAGGGTGCCTGCGCTACCCGAGAGATTATTATGCTAGGGTAAGTGTGCTTGCGCCAGAGAATAGGTGTATACGCCAGGGAAGTGAAAAAATGTAAAAATCTATGACAGTGCATGTGCACTGGCAGAGGGGTGCTTGCACCAGAAAAAGGGTGTATGCACCACAGTTTAGGCGTGTGCATGCCTGGTAAAAATATTTTTAACAGAGGGACAAGAATACATAGAGTACTTGCGCGTGGGTTTGGGTGCATGCACGCCTAGTAAAAATGACAGGTTACAGGGTGCCTGTGCTGGTAGAAGGGTATGTGCACCATGATTTGGGTGTGTGCGCATCCTTTTAGGGTACCTATGCATGGTTTTGGGTACCTCTGCTCCTCTGCTAAAAATGACATTATGAAGGTGTCTGCGCTGGCAGAAAGGTGTGTGTGTGTGCCCGCCTGAAAAACCACCAGAAAACATGGAAAATGAAATTTTAAAAGTGTCAACAGGTTAGAAATTAGCCATTAAATGCAGTTTCTAGTATAAAGTTAACAAAGAAGTATGAAAACAAGGGTTAACTACATAAAACCTAGCTAAAAATCTCCAGGAAAAATTATTTAACCCTATAAAAACATGTAAAAAGTTAGAAACTAAAATAAAAGCTTCAAAATGACCCCATTAATGGAGGATGGACTAAGTGTCCCATTGGGTGTGCCAAATGTGTTCAATGAAAAGTTGCAAAAGTCATGGACATGGGGTAAGAATATCTAAAGAAACCCCAAAGTTTCTTAACAAACTTGTCACTGGACCATCAGATAAGAAATAAACAAGGATTCATCACTTTGCACACATTAAACTTGAAAGAAACAAGCAACCTAGCATATTTAGTAATCCTCTATTCTTGAAAGCTTTAACAAATGAACCTAATAAGGATTCTAAGCAATCAGTTTGTGATTATGAGAATGGGAGCTCACCATTAATCGCTTCAAGGCCAATGGTTCTTCCCATTTACTCAATGCTTGGTGTGTGTAGTGCAATGGCAAAGTAATAGCTCATTAAACATATCAAATAAACTCTAAACCCTAAGAAAAATTCTATAGTTTATTTTAGGAAGAAGGAGAGTTCTTAGAAATGAGAGGGTTTAGTGCGTTATTTATAGTTTTCCATTTGGAAAAGTGGAGGAATTTCGGTACATATGGGATTAAAAAGGAGTCAATAAATTAATTAGTGAGTCAAAGTGATATTTGACTAGGTTTAGGAGAGGTTAATCATGGTTTAGGTTAATTAACCTAGGTCTAGGCTAGTTAATCATATTTAGAGAGGAATTAGGGTTTTGAGAGATTTTTGAGAGGTCTAATCAATCCAATGAAATGGATTGATAGTCTAGGAAGCTAGTACAAGTGGTATAGAAGAGGATGAGAATATGGTTTCGCTAATAAGGAACTATATTAACCCCATTAATTGGTTTATAAGAGAAATACGACCAAAATAATGTCGTAAATGATGAGTTAGAGGATCCTAATTAACAAGCCATAGTCAATTTGCGAGGAGTGAGAATAGTTAGTGCAATATTAGGAATAATGGTGCTTTGATCAAACTACAAGAGTCTACAGTCAGTATTACTTGCATCAAGTGAGTTCTAATTGATAATGGATCCATTGTTAATATGTGTTCTTATTCTCTCTTATGGAAATTGGGTATAAGCGATAATCTCATTTCCAAAATTCCACTCTCATTCATGGTTACGATTCCACCACTTGCACATGCTTAGGGAATATCCCATTACATAGTCAGGTTAGGCCTAAGACTATTATCACTGAGTTCTATGTCATCAATACCTCCTTTCAATTCAACATCTTGTTATGACGGCCTTGGATTAACGTAATGTAAGCAGTTCCATCTAATATCCACCAATGTGTCAAATTTTTACAAGATGGCTATGAACATACTATTACTGCTAATCTATAGCCATTCTAGTATTTTCTAATAGATCTTGTTACCGCTATGCCCATACCACCTTCACAACATATTCCATATGCCAGTCTTGACACATACGACATTGGTCATTCTAGTGTTTCACAATCAAATCCTACTAGTATCAGTGCTCCTACTATATCTACTCACACTTCGGCTATTATTTTTCCTACAGTATTTTTCCCTGCTGGTATTCTATCTCCAACATCTACCACACCTTCTACTCCTTTGACTACTGTAGACACTTGTAGTTTGGCCAATGCACTATTACAACTAATATTGTGCTAGTTGTGCTTCTCCCTGCAAACCGACGATTCACCACCAGTTCGACCTATCTAACTTTCTTCACGTGACATCCCTTTTGATGTTTTTCCTCTTGTAAACCATTTAAACAAGATATAATAGCTTTGTTATAACTATATTATCTTCTTACTTTCTTCTAGTCCACTTCTACCACCTTCCTGGCCTATCAATCCATTCCATTGGATTGATCTGACCCTTCAAAACTCTCTCCAAACCCTAATCACCTCCTAAACATGTTTAACTAAGCTTAAACATGGTTTGTCACTCCCTAAACCTAGTCAAAGTAAGCTTTGACTCGCTAAAAGTGTTTTTTGGAATTTAGTGTTTGTCCCACATGCACTCAAGTTTCCCATTTTCCCAAATGGAAAACTATATATAGGGCTAGACCCCCTCTCTCATTTTCAAAAATTCCTCCCTTCTTCCTAAGCATAGACTATATTATTTTGCATCTAGGTTCTCGATTTCATTTCTATTTTAGATATTGAGCTATTCACTTCATTTTTTGTATTGCTAATCCAATTTATAGGGTAAAAGGGAAGAACCATTGGCTTAAAGGCCTATAATGGGGAGATCTCTTTCTCTTAATCATTAAAACCGATTGCTTAGGACTTACTGTTGTTGCAGGCTCATAGCACCCCTGGATGCAGATCAGGCTTCTAGGTTGATCACTCAGCATCCAGTGTGATTGCACAACATGGAAACCTCTCTCCAAGTGTGGGGACTTGTGAAACTAAGAGAGGAATCTCCAGATTAGAGGCTGGTTCCTCAAACTCCTCTGATTTAGATCTATATTTTTCAAAACTACAGAGGTTCAGATCCTAATCCTACTCTAAACTGCAAGGAGACAGAGATAGAAAGTGCAAAAATAAAACTAAACTAACAGGTGATACACCAAAGGAGGAGTGGTGAAACATTTCTATCAAGAAAATAGACACAGACCAAATTTTACAACATAAAACATACACAGACTGATAAGATATAATTCAGGATTTGAAATGAAGCAAATAATACAAACAGAGGACTGAAACCCATTCACAGAGCTTGCATTATCTTTTCAGTGTCAAAAAAACACGCATTACACCCTCAGAGAGGTAAAAGAAAACTGTTACAATCTTTGGAGAGGTCTGATCCTTTGCTTCAGTCACTTGCTGGAGCTGAAAGAAGAAGCTGCTATGTCAAAAATTTCCCCCCGTTGGAAATGAGCCAAATCTGGCTTTTACAGTGCAAGGGTCGGGCCCAGGGGACAGGAAACGTACAAAAACATGAGAGCCCATCCCTCCTTAAATGCAGGTGCATTAAAATGGCATGCGGAACATTACAAACCCATACCCTGTCATTTTGACCGAAATACAGGAGAAGGCGACCCATTCTGCATTAAATCTGGTCGCTGGAATGTGACTTCTAGTCATGAACATGCGTCAGGGCTGTTTCTCGATTTTATCCCTCTAGACTACACCAAAACTCAAAATTAACCCCAGAATCATGTAGAGAATTTCACAAGCTTTCCGTTGATATAAAGAATGTTCCAATCCGAGCTTTAGATCAAAAGATATGGAGATCTGAAGAGCTAGGGCACAAAAAAGGTGAAAACGGATTTTTTAAATTTCTTCCCGCGCTCTACCACCTGGATGACACGTGGCACGTGCTGACTGGATATGTTATTCTCTCGTCTAACCTGTCCCACGGGTTTTCCTTGAAAACTTTTACTTTTTGATGATTCGGAACATTTTTTTACTTTTCCTCCACGCCCCCACCACTTGGGACACGTGGCATGCATTGATTGGTCAACACGGGGCGTGGAGTAGACTTTCACTTTTAGCTCTATGGCTGAACTTGGCCCAATTTCCCAAATCTTTCCCTAGCTCCACACTTCTCTGCTCCATTGGACACATGTCTTGTACTAATTGGCTCGGGCCAGCGATTCAAACCTTGCCCCTTTGACTTTTGGACCTTTTTCCTTGGCGACACGTGTCGTGTTGTGATTCGTCCACGGGCCTGCCGGATTTTTACGTCCACCTCGTCTTTTTGTCCCAGATGTCCCAGTGCTGAAGTTTCCCGTTCCAGCCAAACCGGCCGGTTCGGGTCCTTCGCGTACTCTTGTCCCGCTTGCTCCCAATTAAGGACTTGGACAAATTTTCCTTCTTTCGGCCGATTTGGGCATTTCGCGTCCATTTGTCCCAGATGTCCCTTTGTTGTTTGGGCCGCCTGTAGGCTTTTCGGCCAATCCGCGCCTTTTCGTCCCAAATGTCCCGACTGTCCCGGGGACTAGGACTTAGCCGATTTTCACAATTTTTTTTGGCCCAAGCTTATTTTCTGCAACTTTCTTGCGTTTTCTCAGAGCTTGTTCTTTTCAACCTGGACAGGAGAGTTAGAAAAATTTCTGAAGGGACCCTAGAAACATGATTTTTGCCCTGGATCAATCAATTTTCCTGGGACTTGAGAATTCTGATGTATGTTATCAATTCAACCCTGGGGGGGTGAAATTGGATAACACTTACTAGGTTCATTATTTTAAGCTTTCAAAGAATAGAGGTAGTTTTTCTTAGCTTAATTTTGAGTGTTTACTTCATAATGTATGTTAGTTAGAAAATCTTGCTCATTTCTTATCGGATGGTCCACTGATTTATTGCTTGAAGCCTTTGGGGATTCTGTAGGAATTATTACCCCAAATCCATGGCTTCTACAACTTTTCTTTGAACACATTTGGCACGCCCGGTGGGACCCTTATGTCCATCCTCCATTAATGGAGGTCATTTAGGTTTTTTAAAGTTATTTTTTAAGATTTTATGTTTAAATCACATGTTATTTCCTCATTTATGTTTTAAACCTTGGATTAATGAATTCTATTTATATGAATTTATGGGTTTAACATAGAAATAGGAAGCTTTGACTAACCAATAACCTGTTTGCTCTTAAAATTTTGAAAATCCGTGTGTTTTGCAGGTTTTTTTACAGGGCATGCGTAGGTGTTTTAATGTGACGCGTACACATTGATATACACGCATCTCCATCGAAAAGGTTGCATACTCGTCAGGGTGTCCTCTGTGTTTATAAAAAAATTCTCTACAAGGACGCATCTGCGTCTCCATTGGTCTATCCGTGTCTCCGTCTCTCTGGACGCGTTTGTGTAATTAATATCACTGTCTAAAAATTTTAGACTTCTTTTTACTTGGGCCACGTATCTGTCGATAAGAGCGCACCCACGTTGAAACCCTAGCGTAGCTATTAGATTAGGGCGCGTAGGTGTTAGTGACTATTTTGGTCTTAATAGACCCATGTAGGTGTTGGTATAGGTGCATACCCATTGGTTGGGGCACGTAAATGTCGATTTGGACGCACATGTGTTACTGTCAAAATCAAATTTTTTTACAGTCTGTTTTATCTGTTTCTCTGACATTTTTGATGCAGGTTTCTAAAATTTGACAGGTTTAAAAATAGGGTTATCTGCTTAAAATTTTAGTTTGCATTAGTTAAGTGTTTTTCATTCCTTAGATTGAATTGGGATTTGTAAAAAGTGTGTATGCTCTCTCCTTGCGCTTTCCAAAGTGATCTTGGAGATCAAAAACACTTTCACAAATTCTATTTTTTATGTTAAAAACACTTACTTTTTAAAGGATAAAGTAACATTTTTATGTGCTTTTAGTAGGATTTCCACTTTTTGTATGCTCTTCCTTCACACCTTTGGGCAATCTTAGGAATCAAAGGCAATTGTGAGTTCTCTTTTAGCTCAATCGGTGAACCAGAAAACTACTAACCAACTTGTTGTCTACATGACCTAATGTTGGTCAAAGAAAGGTGTTAAAAATGAAGTGAAAACTTCTAATACATGTGTGTTTGTAGATTACGAAATGGTTTTCCACTTTTAAAACCACATTAAGATTAAAAAAGATAAAAAACACACCATATTCAACACACTGTATTGTAGGTTTCGAAAAAGGGTAAGTCCCTCTCCACTTAACTAGAACGTAACCCCTTTGGCATAACGCCTTAAGCTATAACAATGGGGGTGGTTCTAGGAACCCCAAAGTAGTCCACCGCTGAGTAACCCCATGGACGAAATGGGAAGCACCTTGCCTAACCTACTTGACTAGTAATTCCTTGTGAGATAGTGTTACAAGTTGTCCCCTATGCGATTCTTTTAAGTACATGATGGACACATTTACTACCCACTGTGCTTAAAGGAAGCAAAGTAGAGATACTCGCAATATAGTTGAGATTGTTTGGGTAAATCGTCTCACTCATGGATAATTTTGTAACACCTAGTTGAGATAACTTATTAAGGAGACCATTTTTCTGGAGGCCAACTTCACTAGTCCATTCATGTCGTTTGCCATCACGAAGTGATAAACTTGTTTGGATTCAGCACCTTATTTGTCGAACATGGTAACGAACCCATTCTAAGTTGGATCTAAGTGTTTTTCATCACGAATTTAGACAAATGTATTACTTAGCTTAGCTTCCTTCTCATTTTTTTGAAAGAGGCGAAGCTCTGCCCAAAGTGAAACTAAGTCTATTTTCACATGTTCTTGATCTACACCCATACGTTCATACTTTCCACATTGGAAATTGAACAGAGGCATACTTTATGTGTCGTGTTAGAGATAACGCTAGCTACTTGTTTATACATTTACACTCATCCATGTTTGCAGTTGGGGTTTTAAACGACTAAAGTAGGCTGGTACCTTTTCACATCTTTAGCAGTCCTACGATCTTGACTTCAAGATCTTCGTCATTGTTACGGGTCGGTTTTGTCATTTTGTATCTCCCCTAGTTTATCGACTTTTTCTTGCATTTTAGTCGTTAGTATTGGCATTTACATTACGTCTCCCATTCTTTGGGCACGTAGTATGAATTCCTCTATTACGTGGTTACGTTGCTTGCATCATCACAAACTTCTTGTTATACCTTCTACTTGATTTTAGTTCTGACATCATCTAGGTTTTTTTGACGAGTGTTGATAACACATTTTATATATTGTCATGATGTTGTCTTGATATTGACACCTTGCTTGCTTGGTTAAGATATCTTTACAGTGTTGTTATGTTATATCTAATTGTGACTTCTGCTTTTCAATACACTTAGCTTGTTGTCAGTATTTGAGTCAATTCTAGGTATACCTTGTTAGAGGACTTTGTCAGTATTGTGCTGATATTCAAGCCTTGTTAGATTTCTAACTTTGGCCACGTATCTGGTACAACATTTTCATTCATCTTGGTCTTTTATTTGACATAACGCAACTTAGGTAAGTAATACATTTTCATATGTTCATATCGGTATCCTTTGAAAACTAGTAAACATAGTGTTGCATTTGAGTGTCAGCTAGTAATGCATAGACTTTTCAAAATGGCAACAAAATCCAGTGAGATTAATGCAGGAGCTAATCCTTTCAATGGTTTCCCCTTTAGCGGGAACAATTTAGGACTGCTCTTCTCTCAAGTCAAAGATACAGAGATGTTAATCGATCATAGTGGAGGAGAGTCACACTCTTTGGGAGAACAACAAAGATTAGACCTAAACAGATTTGACGAGCTCTTATATTATAACAAAGATCAAGTACTCGCTAGAGTCTTGGTGTTAAGGGCTAAAATTTTGCACGAGCGTGAAGAAGAAACAAAGGTCGTTGACACTAACTTAAGAGAGCGAAGATTCATTTTAGACATAGATAATCCTTTCGATGTGGGATATGCATCCACTTCTAGGCAACATAAGGCCGTTGTTGAAGGTGAAAAATCATGTAAACCTCACTTTAAGGCTTCATGTAAAGTAAAAACTGAGTGGAAGGCCTCCCCTCCTCTGAAATTTGATGAAGAAGAGGATCCCCTAGTTGAGGAGGAGACCCTCCAAAAACAGATCTTGAAGTTGAGTTAGAAATTAGCAAACCTAGGCGCTTCAAAAGGAAACATAGGTAAAGACAAAGACAAAAATAAACTTAACGAGTTTTCAATTTGATCTACATACAGACTATACCTTTAAAGCAACTCAAGCTCAAAGGTCAATATCACCTACTAAGGAGCAACACATTCAGGATGAATTGAAATCTATGAAAGATACGATCACAAAATTACAACAGGGAAATATAGGCCAAAATAGAAAGTATCTCTACGAAGAACTATGTCTTTATCCCTTTGATAAAGACATGCTACTGCAGCCCTTTTCTAAACATTTCACTATTCCAAAGTTTGACAAGTACAAAGGCAAAGGTGACCCCTACGATCACATCAAAGACTTTTACATAGCTTGTCAAGAGGTCACCTACAATGATAATTTTCTAATACGACTCTTTCCCTATAGTTTAGGAGCTTTGGCGATTGAATGGTTCTATAACATACCTAAAGGATCTATAACAATGTGGCCGACACTAGCAGAAAAATTTGTGCAGCACTATTCTTTCAATATTGAAAATAATATCACAATGAATGACCTTTGCAATGTAAAGCAAAAACCTAATGAGACCTTTTCGGGTTTCTTACAATGATGGAGAGCACTGGCTAGTCACCTCCCTTGTGCTTTACCTGAAAAATAATTAGTGAGCATTTTTGTTCCTAATTTAAACTCAGAGATAACCTTCCATCTTCAGATGCATTATGGATCTAACTTTGAGGAAGTTATAGAGAAAGATAGCCAAATTGAAAAGGCTCTTATTACCAAAGGAACACTTAAACCCTTTATCAAAAACAAACATGAGGCCAAATTTGTAGACAAACCTAAGTTCTTTAATAAGAACAAGCACATCTTCAATGATGGAATTACTGACTCCAAAAGAGTCCAAGCTGTGTAGACAGGTCCACTTTTGAAGCTTTCGCAAGGACCTCATCCCAAGGCACATACAAAACATACATTCACAACTTTGAGCAAACCCCTGACTGCTATATTAAAATAATTAGATGATGATAAAATGGTAGAGTATCCAAGTACCACAGTACCATTCCTAGAAAATGCTCTAAAACCTGGTTGGTATAAAGACCATGAATACTTTGACTTCCATCATGTCAAAGGACACAAAACAGATAGATGTCTACGGCTGAAACACTTCATACAAGACCTCATTGAAGATGGAAAGATTTTCATAGAATCACCTCCTGATTCAGGATAGGGTCCTAATGAAAAAATGGGCATATAAAAAGAACCTTTTCCCAATCACATGGATAAAAAGAAAAGGAAACCAGATCACCAGCAGGCTTCTAATGACTATCGCACTGGTGTGTATGTTTACCCTAGTGATAACAATCCATTCAACTCCCTTATAAGTTGCATCCATTCACCTGATGAATGAGTAAACACAATCTGAATCCTCGAAAATAGTTGTGTAGTTGGAACGTGATGCACTCGCTTAATCATACCTGATCCAATACCAACTACCCAAAGCCAATATAATTTATTAAACCAGCTAGAGAAAACACCAACTAAAATATCCATTTTAGACCTTCTTAAAATCTCTACTACTCATAAGGATATATTGTACAAAACATTACAAAATTCTGGAGTCCCTACTGAGGTAGATCCCGCACACTTGTAAGCTATGGTTGCCCACCTTGAACCTGCTGATCATATCACTTTTGATCGCAATGTTATCCCGCATAACAACCCTGAGCATAATTTTCCTTTCTATTTAGAAGTGGTCATTACCCATCGTAAGATTAAAAGAGTGCTTGTGGATGGGGGATCTGGTCTAAACATATGCACATTGAGGCTGGTCAAGAAACTAGGCCTTTCAGAAATGGATCTGGGAGCTAAGACCATCACCATCACAGCGTATGATAATGAGGAGAGAGAATCCACAGGTACTATTATAGTGCCCATGGAAGTAGGTCCTACCTGTCATGATACGACCTTCCATGTCTTGGATTTAGATCTCCCATAAAACATGCTCTTGGGGCATCCATGGATTCATGCCATGCAAGCTATCCCTTCGACATTTCATCAGTGTATCAAGTTATGCCATGAAGAGCATATAGTCACTAAATCAGGTGATCCTGAGTTGTTCACTCACTATTGGGCATTGCATAGTTTCTCTTGTGTAGTCTATGAGTGCCCTTCCATGGATGTTGTCATCCCTCTTAAAACAAAAGCTATGAAGAATTGGGTGGACTCAGAATCGTTCACACCTTATAATTAGGAATTCCCTTCTTTGGTCAATCCTTTTACATCTTGAGAGGCTACATCAGCAAAATATTGCCCAGGAGAGCCATTTACTCTTGAACAAGCATTATTAATTTCACACTTATCAGTGTCACCTAAGACACGGGGTAAGCCCTATTTTCAGTTCAAAAGTACACGCGAACCGTGTTCAGAACCATTGGATAAATTTTTTCATAGTGGCCTCTTGTCTGAAGAAAAGATGTTGGAGGATCCCATTAGTAAGGTTCTAGAAGGAACCATGGCCTCGTGCCATCAAGTGCCTCAATATATTAAAGGACACCACATGATGTTTGTCATGCATTATAAAGGATACGGATGTGGAGCCAACACACAAGGCTGTCTAGAACCTCTTCCTACTCACCGTTTCAAATCTGACAAGCATGGTCTTAGGTTCAAATCCCAGGATGCTCAACCCATAGAGGTTGATGCTACCTTTTCTGAATGCGAGGACGTTTTGTAAAATGTGAATAGTGATACAAGTTTCCAATGTAGCCTCTATGAATATTTCGATTCCACGAACCTATTCCCAGAGTCAGCCATCCTTACCCTATCTAAATCCATCCCTTCAACTGACTATAAAGTCACCCTAGTTTATCCTAAACTTGTAGACTGGGACCAACAACTTTACGTACCACTTGATATCTTCGAGAATGATGAAGCATTCACGAAATTCATGGGACTCAGGGATTTTCTTCCTATTGGGGACCACAAGAAAGGATTTCAAATTCAGTTAAACACATGTGCATACTTCAGAGAAGAGGCAGAGATGTGTGGCCACTCGGGTAAGAATGTTGTGAATAAAAGTAAAAATACTTCAGAGCTAGCCTAGTACAAACAATAAACAGAAATCTCACAGTGACAAACTCTTTGAAACACTTATAGAAGAACAAAATGAAAAGCACATGGATAAAATCAATTATCCATTTGAAGATGATAAAGAGCTACCTCAGGAAGTTGATCTCACCCTACCACCCTCCCTCCTAATCCTACCAAAATTGAGGACGCATCTAAAATGCTCATTGAGGAAACCATTAGTGTTAACATTGGTTCAGATGATTTACCCCAGATGATCAAGTTGGGGGCTTCGCTCTCAGCTCAGGAACGCAAAACCTTTGTGGAACTCTTAAGAGAATATGTTGATATTTTTACATGGACATATTTAGATATTCCCGGCTTGGATCCAGCACTAGTTGTGCACAACCTTGTTGTGCACCCAGACACCAAGCCCATTAAATAGAAACTGAGGAAGATGCATCCTACAGTTGCACTTCTTGTCAAAGAAGAATTGGAGAAACTCTTGGCTGCAGATTTTATCAAACCTATTGATTACTTAAATTGGTTCTCCAATATAGTTCCAGTACAAAAGAAACCCATTGGCATTAGGATCTATACTGACTACCGTGACATCAATAAAGCATGTCCTAAAGATGATTTTCCTTTGCCAAACATAGATATGATCGTAGAATCTACCGCTGGCTATGAGATTCTATCCTTAATGGATGGCTTCTCGGGGTATAATTAGATAAGGATCACAGAAGAGGATCAGCACAAAATTACCTTCATCACTCCATGGGGAACCTTTTGTTACAAAGTCATGTCGTTCAGACTCAAAAATGCCGGGGCTACTTATCAACGTGCTATGACTGTCATTGTTCATGATATGATGAATGATATTATGGAGGACTATGTGGATGACATATTAGCTAAATCAAAGAGCAGAGAAGAGCACCTAGAAGTGCTTAGACGTATCTTTCAGTGCCTCAGGGACTACAAGGTTCGTCTTAATCCTAAGAAGTGTGTCTTTGGTGTATTATCAGGAAAAATCTTGGGATTTATAGTATCACAGAGAGGGATAGAAGTGGATCCTGCCAAGGTCACTACTATTATGGACATGCCTCCACCCACCACTCTTAAACAACTCAGAAGTCTGCAAGGAAAGATCCAAGATATTCGCCATTTTATTTCTCAACTTGCGGATAAATGTCATCCATTTACACATCTTTTGAAGAAAGATGTTGCTTTCAAGTGGGGGCCCGAATGTTAGAAGGAATTTTCTCTGCTCAAGCAGTACCTTGTAAATCCACCTGTGTTGATGCCCCCTACTCTTGGAGAGCCTCTCCTTCTATATATTTCTACTACCCAATTCACTATTGGTGCACTGCTTGCCCAATACGGACCTTGGCCATAAGGAGAGAGCTGTTTATTACCTTAGCCGTACATTGATTTCCTATGAATTGAACTATCCATAGATTGAAAAGGCCTACTTGGCAGTCATCTTTACATTTCAGAAACTCCACCATTACCTCCTTAACAATAAAACTAAACTTATTTCCAAGGTTGACCCTCTTAAGTACCTCTTATCCAAACCCACCTTAACAGGCCGAATGGCTAATTGGATCATTCTTTTGAGTGAATTTGAGATAGAGTTTGTAAATCATAAGTCCTTAAAAGGACAGGTATTGGCAGATCAGTTGGAAGAAGCACCTTTACCAGGAATAGAGCCTTTGTGTCTGGATCTCCCAGATGCATCTATGATGTATATCGAAGAATCTGCGGAATGGCAGGTCCATTTCGATGGATCATTTACTTTTCATGGATCAGGAGCAGGAGTGGTGCTTATTACTCGAACAGGAGATATTATACCAAGGGCATTCTGGTTGGGGTTTCCTTGAACCAATAACATTGCAGATTATGAGGCACTCATTGCTGGCCTCAAGCTAGCTATCACTTGGAACATCAAACAGGTGCGAGTTGTTGGAGATTCTCAGCTCATCATTAAGCAGGTCAATGATGAATACAAGGTTAAAGATGAAAAACTTATTCCCTATAAGAATATAGTTGAAACCCTGAAGGAATATTTTTCACATGTCATATTTGAACAAAAACCCAGATCTCATAATAGATCTGCAGATGCCATGGCTACCATCCGCTCTCTCTTGTGCATCCCGCCTGAAGAGAGTAAGATGCCTTTCTTTGTGGAACACTTACAGATGTTGGCATATGATATGCCTAAATCATATTTAGCATGTGAGGTTGTTGGTCCCCTATCCCCATGGTATGACCCTATTTACCAATACCTACAAGATGGAACCTTCCCACCTAACATTACCCATTTAGAGAAAAAAGATCTTATCCGCCGCATTGCCCGTTATACCCTCCTAGGAGGCACCCTTTATCATCATGGCTAAAACGGGAACTTGCTTCACTATCTAAATGTTATTGATTCAGTTCACGTGATTAAAGAGGTACATAGTGGTATCTGTGGGAGCACACACTAGTGGGATGGTTCTAGCTAAGAAACTCTTGAGAGTAGGATACTATTGGCATACCATGAAATCTGATTGCTGGAACTTCGTAAAGAAATGTGAACTTTGTCAAAAGTACGGTAATCTCATACATGCACCAGCATAGGCTTTGCGGCCTATTGCAATGCCTTGGCATTTTTCAAAGTGGGGTTTAGATCTCATAGGGAAGCTCCACCCTTCTTCATCAGATGGTCATACACACATCATAACTGCCACCGAGTATTTCACTAAATGGGTGGAGGTTGTTCCCAATACCTATGTCACCAGTGCACAAATATTCAAGTTTATCATGAACCATCTTATATGTTGTTATGGTATCCCCTCAGCCATTGTCACTGACAATGGTAAATCTTTCAAAAACAAGACGGTAAATGACTTGTGTCAACGCTTTTGTATCTAACTTAAATGGTCCACCCTCTATTACCCTCAAGGTAATGGGCAAGTAGAGGCTACAAACAAAACTCTTGTGTGCATTATGGAGAAAATGGTCTGTAAAACTAGTCGTAATTGACACTTGCAAATCCATCCCGCCCTCTGGGCTTATCAAACCTCCATCCGCACCCTTACTGATGCGACCCCCATATTCACTTGTCTATGGCACTGAAGCCATCATACCTTTGGAAGTGGAGCTTCCCTCCCTGAGAATATCTCTCAGGGACTACCTCGAATAAAGACGAAGACTACAGATTTTCTCGCCTATTAGAGTTGGAACTGTTAGATGTAACGACTTATCAGAGCTGCTTAATCACCTTAAAGTATATCAAAATAGAGTATCTAGAGGATACAACAAACACGTCATTCATAGGTAATTCGATGTAGGTGATCTCGTACCGAAAGAAAATCAGAATAATACCACCAAATATAGGGAAAAGAAAGGTAAATTTGAGGCCAATTGACTCAGCCCCTATGTGGTGACCACTAAATATGGATCAAGGGGCATATAGACTTTCCTATTCAGATGGTGAAGAGCTTCCAAAGCCCGAATGCCATTCACCTCAAGTGATTCTATGCTTAGGCGTGGCTAGAATATTGAGATAAGAAACTAAAAAGTAGAAAAAAAAGAAAAAACAAGCAAAATTTTGAAAAATTGAGAAAAAATTAAAGAAAAAACAGGTCATCCTCATGTGAAAACCACACAATTATGGCACAGTGGGTATGTCCATTTATGAAAACCATTTTCCAGTGCTCAAGGAATGTTTCTCGTACACAAGTCACTCTTGCGATAGGATGAGTAACTCTTACCACTTGCTAAATTCTGCAGTACCCTAGCTAGGTCTAGGGATCCGACCTCAAGCTCCCTTACAGGACCTGTGATCTGGTTTACTTACGCTATATTTGTGTGAAGGATGTGGCCTATTTGTATATTTCCACATTGCACTGGGGGCACATTCACATTCCATTTCATTGTACGCTAACACATGGCATTTGACCCTTTGTATATTTCCACATCACGTTAAGGGCATTCCACGTTTCTTTAAATCTTATACATTGCTTTCAGAACATGACCTTGAAACTACAAAAACATTTGAAAAGGGTACACAAAAGCCTAAACATTTAGAAAATTTCCCTTCTCAGGGATGCAGCTACGTTAGTTTCACAACGTTATCTTAGGGAAACCTAGACAATGACATAAACTGTAGTCTTAAAAAAATTATCCTTCATGATAAACTCAAAACATTAGAAAAAATGTCAATATTGTCCCGCAAAAACAAAGTAGTAGTTGGATTGCTTTTAGTTGTTGGTTTGTATAGTTTTGATGTACTTAGCTTGTTTTGTTGTTCTTTCTTTAAATGATTCTTTTCTTACATTATATTAGATCTTGTTAGGTTTAATTGTATGTTGCGTTGCATTCATTATTAGCAATTTTATGCTTGTAAAGTAATTGTTTTATGTTTCTTTGATTGCTATGTGCATCTGTGGAATTTCATTTTTTACGTGCTTAGATTAATCTTCATTTTAGTTGCATTGCATTGTGTTGCATGTGTATATTTGTTTAGTTTTGTTAACTTTTGCTTGTGTGTTTTTTTAGCACATTTGTTTGTTATCACATCTATCGTATATCATTTCATCACATTTATCACATCATTTACTACATCATATGTACAAAAATGCTAAGTAGTACATCATGCATGTATGCTAAGCTAATCATCACATATTGTATCATCAATGGGGGTAAGAGGGGTTGCGTATAATCACTAATCTATCCCCCCCACACCAATATCATCTAGTATCATCCCAAAATACTAGCCATATGAAATCAAGCATCTCATAAATCAAAAACACATGATATCAAATACACGAGTAAATCATCGCTATGAAAGAAAAACATGTACATATCTACATCTGAAAGTATGTCACATACATGAAGAGGAAAAGATACAACATAAACATCAATGAAACATAATTACCATGACAATATATCAATGCATGACAAGATATACAAGAAAGTGTCCATATGGTACATGTATAATAAAGATCCCTGTGTCAAATTTCGGTATATACAAAATGCTCTGTCCATCTGCCATATAAAAGGGGCAGGGATCAGATACTAAGCCCGCATATAGAGGCATGGTGGTACATAACAAAGGTACTCACATTGATCAAAATCAGACCTTCATCAAGAGGCATCCGTAAAATAATCTAAAGAATCTATACATAGTTAAAACTCACCTTCATAAGAGGCATATATATCATGGCATGAGTAGAAGACTCAACCGCAACTCTCGCCCTCACTGGGGCTGCTGCGACCATGTCCTGGAGAACGGAATAATGGAGGCTATGATGGGCCTACCCCCAAATAACCTACCAACTGTGAGGGAAGACCCTGTGTACCCCCTGTTGTGTACTCGGCTGTGTAGCCAACTGCTGTATTGACCTGGCTAACCTTTGTGATCTAGAGCCTGTGCAGCTCACATCAAGCTCAGTAAAAGGCATCACTCACTCTGCTATTAGAACTAAACGGAAGTAGGTTATCCTGTAATAAAGAGCCTTGCCTGTGGCCCTAATAGTGTCACGTATCAAATCATCATCTCCTGTGGCTAAGGCTATCTGTAGGGTGGCATCGCACTCACCTATCAATCGACCTCTATCAGCATCAGCCTACCTAGCAGAAGGGTCCTCTCGATCCCTCTCCAATATGACACTCTGTAACTCGACACGAGCCTGGTCTCTCTCTATCATATAGGTCTATCCCTCAGCCTACACCTGATCATGTTGAACCATGACACTATGTAGCTGGCTTTGTACTTGGCCTAAGGAACCCACTAACTGAGCGCCCTGCACTGCAACCTGTGTATTCTGATCCTGCCATATGGCCCTACCACCATCTTGTACCTGAGACATGGCTTGGTCTCTCTTAGCAGTCAAAACCTGAATCTATGCCCTGGCCTGATCTCTCTCTGCAGCCACCTGAAGATGGACTACTATCGTGGCTTGTAACTACTGCTGTAGTGCAGCAAGCTATCCATCACCATCTCCTGAGGCCTGAGGAGGTGGACCATGCTGTGGTAGAACCTATTATAATGGGACATATATGTCCACTGGAATGCCTACTAGAGGCAACAGACTAGCTGGGGCCTAGTGTGCCTGTCTAGGTATAGGCCTAAGACCCTGTACCTATGGCTATGGGGCCCTACCTCTAACTCGATGCTATGTATTGGGGCCGCCCTTATCATCTGAATCATCTTCATCAGTACCACTTCTGGTGCCATCGTCATCACTAGGTGGCTCCATTGGGGGAGGCCTCACACTTGCCTCATATGCTGCCCTCAGTAATGGTCAGCCTGTGTGGAATCACACCATGGTACCAGGGCATGTACTCTGCAGTGCACCCTAGATCTTTCACCTACCTCAAAGGTACCCATGCAACAACTATCACATGTGTAAAACTAGCCTAAGCTCTGTCAAAGGCTATCTGTGGCCCCATGTCAAAATACTCACGTGCCCTCTGCGCATACCACATATTAGGCCCTAGAACATCCTGTTTGGTGCCAAACTATTGCCGTTGACATCTGTCAACCCTATAAAACTCACGCATATAGCTGCGGCTACCCATGATAAAGTGCTCTACTCCTGGCTATGGATAGCTCTCAGGCATCCTCTAGCCACTGAAATGTCGATACGGCCTCCATACCATGGCTTCCTACTGTAGGTCATCGAGCTCTCGACGATAGGGATAGGGATCGCCCCTGTAGGGCCGAACATCATCCCCGACTAGAACCCAACCCATGGTAGATGGCTCCTCTGGAGCCTGAACTCTCAGAATGCCTAAGGGGCACCCGATAGCAATGTGATCCCAGGCCCATATCATAAGGAGCCTATTCGGGCCTACCATCTTCTGACGGTAGTAGGTGATAAGATGTAGATCCCAGTAAAGATGTGCCAGAATGCACTGGCCCTAGCAATAAGTCTCTCCCTGTATCAATCCAAGAATAACCCCAAGTAGTCCAAGTGGGAATGAGGAACCGGTCTTGTCAGGGAGTAAAACTCCACTGACAAAGGCCATCATGTATACCATGACCCAATCTAGAGAAAGGTCCTCAATGCACCATGATAAACACACCATCATCCCACGACGAGGTAGCGTCGGGACCCCGAACAGCTGTGCTATGCATCCATCCAACGCTGCTCTGTCGCTCACATACTGAATGGGCTGGCCAATGATAGGAATGTGCATGATGTGACAAACATCCTCCAATATAATGGTAATCTCCCCTGTAGGCAGCCGAAAGCACTAGCTCTCGCTGTGCCATCTCTCTGTTATGGCTATGAGAAGGATGTGGTCCAATGTGATCTAGGGCATGTCAGCCACGTAGGCTAACCTTATGACATAAAGGAGGATGTCTAATATACTCCTATCTCCATCCTCGAACTGCGCCTCTATCGTCTCAAGGCATGGCCATATCTCTCCTGTGTCTGAAGTGTGGGTAATCTATGCTACAAGATCAAAACAAGTGTTAGGCACTTATCTAACTTCTAGCTATCTTTCTAAGGAAAAATGGTTCGTTGAGTCCTTGAACTTACTAATTTCCCTTTTTCTTCTAAGTTCTTCTAATTATTCTCCTCTGCACTTTGCTATTTTATTGTTATAAGTGTGTTTCATTTTCTTCCAGATGCATGCACACCTTTTCGATGCATGTGCATCCTCCTCGACGACCTACGTGCCCTAACTCAACGTGCATACGCACCCCCTACCTTTTCCATTTTTCTCGTGTATGTACCACACAGGATGCCAATGCGCCCAATGTGACACCTACATGTCCCTCCCAGCATGCATGCATGTGCAGCATCCGTTCCCAGTAAAATTCAAATTTTTCCCCCTAGTGCCTACATGCTTGGTTCGATGCACGCGCGCGCATCCCCGTTTCCCCCCTTTCGTCGAGACACGCGTGCACATACCCATTTTCAACACATACGCCCACATGTACCCACATTTTTTGAATGCGTACGTGTATGCTTGTCCCCGCATTTTCGACACCTGTGCACGTGCATGTGTCTTTTCCCACCTACCTACCCTAGAAACGACCTACAAAGCATTAAATGCGTAATTTAAAAGAGAAAGGATAGACCACTCATGAAGGGTCCATCCACGGGGTCTCGCTGGTACTCTCAGATCCAGTCTACTCACCTCTGCCTCGTCGGTAACCTCTCCATCGCACTCTAGGCTCTCTCACTAACACCTCACGGTAAAAATTTGCAAGGGCTCTGGTACAAATGAATTGGTCCTGATTATTTTTACCCCCCCCCCCCCCCCCGGGTGGGTATATTAACTCGTCGTGATGCCCCTGGGGCATGTTTTCTCCACCGTGATCATTCTAAGCTTCTTCTAC
Organism: Taxus chinensis; assembly: GCA_019776745.2. Taxonomy (NCBI): domain Eukaryota; kingdom Viridiplantae; phylum Streptophyta; class Pinopsida; order Cupressales; family Taxaceae; genus Taxus; species Taxus chinensis. The sequence continues at coordinate 957,106,104 of CM034147.1, read as the reverse complement.
CTTGCCATGATAATTATTTTATTATTAAAATAATTATTTTTATTAATTTTCACACGCTGGGGCACTTTGTGCTACCCTGCAGACACTTCCTCTTAACCCTGGCATTGTTTACGAACCTTATAGGCACTTTTCCTCTGTTTTGATTCCTCTTTTTCATCTATCTACCTCCCGTCGTGAACAATAATTCTCTTCAATAATTATTAGCACCTGTCTTTCTTTCCATGGGGATACCCTTTTGGATCTTTTGTGGCCTCACCTTCCCCCGTTCGCCTCCATGCATACTTTTTAGAAGATCTTTGATCTTTTGAATTCTTCTGACCGATCAAAAAATTTAAAAAATTATAAAATTGATTCAAAAAATCAAAAATAGTATAAAACTTTGAAAATGAACTAAAATCGGTAACCAACTCATTTTTTGGCTGAAATCTATGTCTTTTGCATGGCGCTCATCCTATATCCTGTTGGCATTTTCACATGTTTTAAAACTATGACTTTTGAATCACCTCTGATCTACAATCATTTACAAAAAGACCACTGCTTACTTCATCTGTACTCTGGGGCACTATTAGTTTCCTGGTACTGTTTTGTCGTGCACGTTGCTTTTTCATCGGACCCAAGTGTCCTCCGTCATTTCCCTTGCATGTGCATATTGCTTGGGGCATCATTCTTACCCTTGTTCGTTTATCAGAACATTTGGGACTTCAGCTTGATAACAAAATATTTGTGCAACCTTCTTGAATGTTTGTTGGTTTAAGTGTGTGTGACTGTACTTATTTCCCTATTACATGAGTTTGTTTACTTCTCGTATTACGTTACATGTTTGTATGTTGCGCGGAGTTGGAATTTTAGCAATAGACAGTTGTTTTGTATCTTGGCTTTTCATGTCACTATACGCTTATGTTGTATGCTCACATTTTTAATAAGGACCGATGAGGAGGTATCTAAGCAAAATGATGATTTAAATAGTGGATACAATTGATTTGTGGATAGCTCAATATCTCTTTTCTTGTTTCTCATCCTCTTCTCTTTGCAATTTCCTTTTACCCCTAATATTTCCTCTCATCAGGGCATCCTGCCCCTTCCCCATTCTTCTATCTATATCTCACCTTTTTTGAGCATCAATCGACTTCTTTCATCACCCCATTGACACTCGAGGGGGCATCCTTCATTCTTCTATTAATTTTTCTTCTATCCCTTCAAAAAAATTCTTCTCTTTTATATTTGTCTACTTTCTTCGAAGTGATGTAACTTACATCACCTCAAAGAGGGGAAAATGTAGACACCTGTAGTTTGGCCAATGCACTATTACGACTAATATTGCGCTAGTTGTGCTTCTCCCTGCAAACCGACGATACACCACCGATTCGACCTATCTAACTTTCTTCCTACGACATCCCTTTTGTCGTTTTTCCTCTTGTAAACCATTTAAACAAGCTATAATAGCTTCGTTATAACTACATTAGCTTCTTACTTTCTTCTAGTCCACTTCTACCACCTTCCTGGCCTATCAATCCATTCCATTGGATTGATCTGACCCTTCAAAACTCGCTCCAAACCCTAATCACCTCCTAAACATGTTTAACTAAGCTTAAACATGGTTTGTCACTCCCTAAACCTAGTCAAAGTAAGCTTTAACTTGCTAAAAGTGTTTTTTGGAATTTAGTGTTTGTCCCACATGCACTCAAGTTTCCCATTTTCCCAAATGGAAAACTATATATAGGGCTAGACCCCCTCTCTCATTTTCAAGAATTCCTCCTTCTTCCTAAGCATAGATTATAGTAGTTTGCATCTAGGTTCTAGATTTCATTTCTATTTTAGATATTGAGCTATTCACTTCATTTTTTGTATTGCTAATTAAATTTATAGGGTAAAAGGGAAGAACCATTGGCTTAAAGGCCTATAATGGGGAGATCTCTTTCTCTTAATCATTAAAACTAATTGCTTAGGACTTACTAGGTTCATTATTTTAAGATTTCAAATAATAGAGGTAGTTTTAATTAGCTTAAATGTGAGTGTTTACTTCATAATGTATGTTAGAAAATCTTGCTCATTTCTTATCAGATGGTCCACTGATTTATTGCTTAAAGCCTTTGGGGATTCTTTAGGAATTCTTACCCCAAATCCATGGCTTCTACAAATTTTCTTTGAACACAACTACAGTGCCACCTACTAACATTCTCCATAGTACCACACAACACGATGATGCTCACATTGATGATTCCCACGATTTCAATGACGAGGAGGACACTATCAAACTTACCAGAGAATCATTGAGACAACTTGATTTCACTCCTACGGGCATTGAAGATTCTTATTTTGAAGAAACTTTTGTAGCTGACGTCCCAGGAGAATATTGATTCAAGAATCCTCCCTCCACTAATGTTATGGTATTGTATAAGGGATCTATCCACAGTGTCGATGTTATTCCATATTCTCCTCCACTAGTGGCAACTCCTCAGCCTCCTTTTACATGCACATTATTTATCAACAGGTCCTTTTGGCAACACATCCCCCATTGATTCCACTTAATTAGATACTATTTGTACACATGATATTTTTTCTAGGTTTGATATCACCCTTAATGATATTTTACCCCCTCTTCATTCATCACATCTTTATCATGGCTATTTTCACATCACAACATCTTATGGCTTGCGAGTTTTTCATTTAACATTATTTGTTTTACGTACATCTCATGATTCTCCACTCACACTTAGATAGTCTTGGCTCAGTTATATTGGTGTTACAATAGATGCTCTCTAATCTTCACTCATGTTTCCTATGCCTTTTAGTATTATCTCTATTCCTAATGATTCTTCTCCCACTTGCATCCAAATATATCTCGTTGGCATACTCAAGGTTTTCCACCGATCACATTTACTAAAGAAGAATATGCAATGAATGTATACACACTACATCATAATGGGTCCTTATATGACCCTCCTCGTTCTATATCATACTAAGTTTTTGATGCTGCTCTATTAGGTTTTGATCCTAACAATGATGATCTCCTTGATAGTGACCCCTAGTTACCTTGTCTAGCACACACATGGGGGGCATAACACCTAATACACTTCCCCCCCCCCCCCCCCCCCCACACTCATCATAGCATTTATACATATATCATCTTTGCATTTTCAACTAGGAACTTTTTCACCACGCATTTTAGCATCATCTTTTTCCGATGATACACTCTTTTGCTTTGGTTCACACTTGACTGTTGAGGGATTACTACTACACTGAACCCCACACATTGCACTATAGGCATTACACATTATGTTTCATCCCACGTCGTGCAACATACACCATACATTCAACATTTACTCTACAAACTTTTTCACATTTGCACATTCGTACATTACACATCATACCAGTATTCATTTTACATATTCCATACTTATATCATCCACGCGTTTACTATCATACACCATTTATCCTATGCATTACATACACATCTAGGCTATCTACACCTATTATACTTCATTTTATACATTGTATCACTACACTACATCTAGTGGTATATACGATACATTATACACTGTGCATCTCCGCATTACTCATATTCTACACATTATACTAGTCTTCATCGCATATGAGTCTAACATTATATTCATTCTTACATACTTGTAACATCCCAAATTTCTTGTAAGTTAAATTAGCTACAGTTAAGTCTAAACATGATTAGACAATATCATCATTGGGTATAAAATTCATTTGATTCGTCGTATCATGACCCACAACTTTTTCTCCGGGGCATGACATTGTGGAACAAATAACCCCGTGGCCACCTTGATGATCCTTCCTAAAACATGATTAGGCCTTAATCATAGGTAAAACAATTCATTAATGATAGTGAATCTTTAAGTTATTTATTCCAGTTATTTTATTTTAATCAATTTGGTCGTCTTATGTTTTGTTCGACTTTTGCAATGACCGTGATGAATACTGCCTCTATTTTATTTGACAATGATATATCAAACCAGCTTTATGAGAATATTCGAATTATTATTATTTATAGACTTGGTGATTTTTCATTTGTTTGAATGTTTTATATGGAACACGAGAATTCGAATAATTATTATGATAACATATTGTTGGCAATATGTGGACTTATAGTATGATGATTAATTTTACCATTAAAGTTAGGTATCAATTAAAATAAAAAATAAAAAGAATAATAATAATAATATTTTAATATTTAAAATATGAGAGTTTTGAAAGGGAAACGCCTTCATCTGACACCAAGTATGTGGCATGCATTGACGCATGAAGCAACATTAGGAAGCTCAAAAATTCTCCATTATAGTATAGTTTCTTCATTATACTTTCTTTTATTTCTCCTTCGTCTGTTTTCATTCTTCTCTTCTGGAATACCTGCGTGAAATTTGGAGGGAAGAAGGATTCAACTTATTGGAGCTAGAAGAGTAAGAGGTTATTGATTATGGGTTTACTTCATGCATGAATATCTTCTCCTTTCTCTGCAGCATTATTTGTAAATAACGAGGGAATACACATTCTGTTTTAAATGGCAATTAAATGAATTTGTGGACAACTTTTAATTTAATTTATTGGAAATGAAATCTAAAAAGGAAATTGATGGATTTTGTATTCTCCTAAGTTTCCTTTGTGTGGTTTTAGCTAAACCTAGAAAAACCGTAGATGGGTGTTCCTAATCAATTTTTATTTTATTTTATTTTCTATTTAAAGTTGATTTATGGAAACCCCAAATCGATTTCTGCCTCTGGGTTTTATTACAGTCAAACAATAATTTATTTGTATGAGCAAAGTGATTTCTGGGTAGTGTGAAAAATGTTTTTACCAGGTATATCATCATTTTTCTTGATATATTGCTTCCGAATTCTAATAATTTCTAAATAGAAAAGAAATTAATGTTGGAACGAACTGATTTGGATATGTACAAGTTGATTTTCCTGTAGGTATAATTTTATTACCTGATTGAAAAATAAATTAATGTTAACAGTCTATGTAAGATGACTTAGTTTTCTTAAAGGATTTCATTACTGGAAGTGTTAAAAATTTATTGTTGTTATTCTATGCAAACAAACTTCAAAATTATCATCCTGTGGTATGTGGGTCAATTTGTTTCGTTGAGCTGTTGGTTACCTGAAAGAACATGTTAAAATGATTTAATAGAGGTGTTTTTAAGTTGTTTAGTTGGATTGTTCATGTGTGTGTGTGTGTGTGTGTGTGTGTGTGTGTGTATTTTGATTGTTTGAAATAAATTTATTGTGCATTTTATAGAGCTACTCATTATCTAGAGGGAATATGTCTAATTGGTATTTGGAAATGATGATTTAAGATAGTTTTGTTAAGATGCTTGTTGATTGGAAGGTAAGAAAAATAATAGTTGAATCTGTACCATGTGAAGCATGATTTTCTTGTGGTTTAATCATAAATCGGATATTGAATGATTATGGTTTGATTATGTCTTGATCCTGGTAATTAGAGTGAAACATGATTGTTGAAATAGAAATTAGTTGTTCTATTGGTGTACATTTATAGTTGTATCTTGATGTAGAACATGTAATAATATATTCACCATTGTATTACTATGCGTTTGTTGATAAAATAAATTGTATATTGTTTTATATTTTATTAAATAATTGCATCAGAAAATGGAGGCAATATTCATGCCAGTTCATTTTAAACTGACAACATACCACTACTTCAGTCTTGCAGGACAATTAGCCATCACGTTTCGGAATATGCAGAAACTCATGTCTTGTGAAGTTTTGATCGTAGCATGGATCTCAATGAGATACTTGGATTTCAATTTGTAGAAGGATGATATCCCAAAATTTTGACTAAATTTATTGGGATCTTGGACCCATTGTTAATATTCAAACCTCACTGTGTGAGAGTTACCGTAATAGTTATATACGTTCTCCTTAACGACATATGTAATTTATGATTTTAATAAAGAGATGATTACCTTGTATGAAATAATATCTTAATATGAGTAAATGATAAATATTAGAAGTGAGAAAATCTTACTTATCATAAATTGTTATATCTATTTATTTGATATTTGGTCAATGTATGAATCCAATAATTGGGCAATTATTGTAACAATCAATTGTCTTTAATTTCTAAATTAAATAAGCTATTTAGTGGCGTAGCTAATTGAAGGAATAATTAAATATACATGTTTTAGTATATATTTAATTCGGCTTTTGGTAAACTTGGTATTAATATGATAAGATTGTAAATCATGTTGTATAGAGAATGGAAGAGTATCGTTGTAAAAGGTAATTTAAGGTTTAAAAAACCAAGCATCAGGAAAAGAGAGACTAAATGGGATGGTAAATAGATGAAAATATCCATTAGACTTATCTCATGATGATCCTAGTTGGCCTTTGGCATTTATCTCGATATAAACCCTTACAAGATAGGTTAAATTGGAAATAAAGTAAATACAAACTATAAGATCTAGATAACTATGAAAGGGATAGTTGTGAGGTGGCAAAAGAATTAAACTCATAAGACTAGTGTGTTGTTTTGAGTTTAGTCATAAACTGCACGGCGGAAAACTTTGGCCAAAGTAATGCATTGATGGTTGTGCATTGTTTGATCACCTAGTCCTCCAATTAAATTGAAATTGCCAGTAACCTGATCATTGGAAGTTGAACACTGAACATGAGGTAGGAAATGGTCAAATACCAGAAATAAAAACTTAGAAAACTAGCTTCGTGGTAGACCTAAGGACTTTCACATGGTTCACATGACCTGAAAAAGGTTGAGCCAAAATGCTAATAAGCATTGTCACTCGAAGTAGTGGTGAAGGGAGATCATGGAGATCTGGATTCACCCTTCTTAGCCGCACATGGCTTACACGGATGTTATCAGATAGATCAAAAGAAAAAATTTGATTTAAAGAATTTGATTAAATAAATCTGTACGATTGTAGCTGTGTAATCTATTTTTATGTATGTTTTAAAAAAAATCCTCATTTTCCAGTTCTAGTAATTTTGAGCATTACAATACTACATTACTCATCTACATGTATTACAGTATGTGCATTATACATTACATTTTACACATTTACACACACCTTGCATGGCATTCTACACACTGTGTATTTACATATTCTACTCATCACATTGTCGTTTATCCTCATCATGCATACTACGTTTTCTTCTACATGCTACGCTCACCACCCTATGATGCACTTTAGTTACTCAGTCCATACTCGATTTATGAGGGTTTACAAATCAAATGGACCTTACACTCATCACACATGTGATAATCCTAGGTTAGTGACATACGCTTTAGGATAAATAGTCACATATTCTATCACTTCGTAGTGGTACAGACCTTAGGTTACATCACCACTTCCTCACTTCATCTTATAATGATATAGGCTTAGGATAAATCATCACTTATACATTCATTTATTCGTGATATATGCTTCAGCCATAGAGGTCACACACATATCATTTCTAGGTCGCATCTCACCAATACACATACACATTCATCACAACGAGTTAGAAACAACACACACTTCAACCATTTCTCAATGATGCACTTTCGTTTACAGTTCATTCTTGACTTCTGAGGGGGAAAAAAAAATGAACCTCACTGCATACATTTCCATTCACTTGGGGGGCATGCGGCTCCTATCATTCCATATTTCATTCTATCACATCCATCCACAACATATTGCATTGTCTTAGGGGCATTTACTCTTGTTTACTAGTTTTTTACATGCTCACTTTACTACACATGTTAGATTTATTTCTTGTATGTCATTATCTATATCATCCACACATGCACTTTCACATATTTGTCTAGTTGTGATCACAGATAAAAATCCTTCACGTACAGCATGGACGCTCGCCTTCTACCCTTCCTACACTGGTCGCTAGGGGCCTCCAGATTCATTTCTTCCATGTGATATTGTTTCATTTTGTACTTAGCACTCTACATCAATTGGTTATTCATGCTTTGACATATTGGTTATTTCTCTAACATGCTTGGCATTCCATGTGTAGCACTTATTTTGCAAGATTACATGTTTCCATGACTACTGCTTTATTTGTACTTGTCTTCTTTGTTTTCTTCTTGCATGCAGGATTTTTCCTATTTTTTCTTATTTCCTCACTCTCTTTTACATATTATGGTTAGCATTTCCTTTCACATAGTTTTTTAGCTTGTTTGCATACTTTTTTACTACATTTATCTATTTTATTATAGTTTTTCATAGCTTAGATTAATTATCTATATACTACTTAGTCCATTTTTAGTTAATAAGGTGGTGAACCTATGATATAATATTGTTCTATGGGTGATCCTCCTAAACTAGGCAAAAAATATATCATGGAAACCTTTCCAGCTAGTGATTGCATCTTCTGGTAGATTTAGGAACCAGTCATATGATTTGTTTTTAAGTGAAAATGGGAAGAGCCTACATGATACATTTTCATGCATTACATTCAGAAGCCTCAAAGATGATTTGAATATCAATTACAGGGAGGTACTTCTCTAGGTTTCTTAGAAAATCATGGACATGAATGGGGATATTAATGGAGGACATATCCAACTAAGCCATTTTGGGCACTATTGTGAAGGAAATTTTCCCTGAATTAGGAGGACTTGGTGACTTACCTTCCCTTAGAGGACTTGGAGGTTCCTTCAGACTCTTTAGTTTCCTTTTATTAGAGTGTGGTATCCTATGAGAATCCAAAGAAATATGAGATAATCATGTATTAAAATGAGAGCTGGTTACAATTCTTGGTAAATCCAATGTCTATACGTGATATTTGGACCAAAGCCAAACTAATTTTAAAGATGTATATTGATTGTAATTTCAATAATATGTGCATGTTATTGCAAAGAATTGTCCCTTGTCTCTAGAAGTGATGAAGAGGCCCTCCTTCTAGCATCAAAATTTTCTTTCTCCCATTTTATGTGTATTAACTACACACCAAAAGGAGGGAAATGATAGGATCTTATGTCTTCCTTGATTTAGAGTCAAATTTATGACTTATTGTACGAGATGCAGGGTATTGATCATGTAAAATCAATAACGAGTGTTTTCTAGACTTTTAAATCCTTCTAGCACCACCCCCTGCACCTTCTCACCAGATTTATCTTTATAACATTCCTAAGCCTAATTTAACTAAAGAATATTATTCAAAAGAAAATAAAAAGAGTAAGAGAAGAGAGAAAAATAAAATACTATAGAATTCATACTTCATGATACTGACACTAAATAATTGGATATTGTATGCTTTATTTTTTTTACCAAAAAAATAAATCAATTTTATACCCAAATTAGCATGTTACTGGTGTAGAGATTCAAAACACATTAGAACAATGATTGCAATAGGTAAGATGTTATTTGAACATTTTATTTAAATTTACTAGATGCACATCTATTTAATCATTTGAATTTAAAATTACGACTACATTTTCATTAAACGTGCAACAATACAATTTAAAGATCATAAAAAAAACATAGACATAATTTCAACGTCACTAATCCTTCACAAAGAAATCTACAAAAATGGAGATGAGAGTTGACAATTTCAACTTGCATGGGCTAATTTCAACCAGCTTGCATTCATTAATCCAAAATTCACCTCCCGTTTTAAAATGGGAGCATAAATATTTATTAAAAATTAGGGCCTATTTCACCGCCCTTGCCAAAGTGTGATTGCCTAGGATCAAGGGAATATCTTTAAACAATTGGTCCTTACAAAAATATCCTAACTAATTTATGTTAAGATGATTATAATAAAATCATGTCTCATTATTCCACCTAGAATATTACTAAGAAACTACTTATCATTCTTGTTTTAGATGGGCCCAAGTTGGGGCGGAGCTGGCTGTGTAGACCCGAGTTGCTGATCTGGTCGGGTGGCCCCAACAATTTATGCTACAATGACATCTCTATATATTTTTTAGTCACGCTCTATATTTATAAGGTCAAGAATAGGTTGCCTAAAAAATTTTATGAGCCTTATCCAATAATATTTTTAGATAGGCCACCATTTTTCCTAGCAACTCCTCAAGATTGGTCACCTTTTGAATCTTTTCCTTGGTGGTAGACACCAACTCAATGACTTGGGAAGTGCTTGCCTCATTTTCCTTAGAAATATTATTGTTAAAATGGACCATGAATTTTTTCAGATGGTCTGTGAATTCTTCTTTTGTTATGCCTCTTGATTCTCTGTAAGAATCTTAGGAATTTTTTCCTATATGAAAATTTTGCTATCCCTTGAAATAATAGCATCTAGTTGTGGGGGTCTCCTATCTAATTGCTCAGTCTATTATTCTAGAGAATTATTCATGTAATTGAGGCATTTTTGGCACAATACATCTTCTGATCTAAGAACTATTTTCTCCTTGCAAAATTCCTCTTCTACACCTCTAACAATGACCTAAACCATTTGCTACAGCATGTCCATCCTACTGGTGACTGCTTTATCCTTTAACGAGAAATATTTCCATTTCTTCTTGGCTCCAATTCCATCCTTTATCACCTTGAAGAGAGATAATAAGGATTTTTTGACCTCATTGATAATGTTATTAGTAATAGTTGTCTTTCCTTAGGTTTCCATTTATCGCTTTCTAGCCTACATACCCCAAAACATTTCTATCATACCTTGAGTAGAGACTTGAATAAATGATACAAGGTCCTCTTCATACTCAACCACTTGTTATCTTTTCATTTTATTTTTATTTGTGAGGGTGAACAAGTACTCAAAGGTTTCATGTTAGATAAGAGCTTGATTGGTGGCCATCCTCTTCCTTGTCACTCTCATTAAAGTCCTTGTCTTCTGATTAAATTCAATTTTGATCCAAGGGACCTTTTGTGTTGTCTAATCACCTTGTTCTATTTGAGCAACAAGTGTTTTCTCAATTCAATAGTTCTTAGGTACATGTGAAGGTATGTCAACATAAGGTAGTGTAATTTGGGCACTGCATACGGATTTCACTTCTAGAGTGGCTTCCCTTTTTTCTTCCATGGCCTCTTGTTCTCCTCAAATGACAATAAATCATATGCGACCAATGGGGACCATATAATTGGATGAGGGGAAACGTATTGTACTTCTACAACACCTCCTACTTCACTTGGATGCCTTTGTGGCTCCAAACACGCGGGGATGCCTCTTCTAGGGGATTTTATTCTAATTTTCCCTCTTGGAGGGGGGGTTGCTTGGGACATTTTCATGTTATTTTGGATAAGATTTTCATCCTCCTAGGTAACCCATACCCAATAATTCAAATCTTCCTCATGAGTGTACGTGAGAGTAATTTTTCTTCCAAGGGATTCTAGATTCTTAGCCATCCTTTTCCTAGGATCATATTTTATGGGTGGGTGCTATGAAATATTGAAGGAATGCCTATGGGTTTCTGCATCTATAAGTTTTAACCATCTCTTTAATTCCCTAAATATAATTTTTAATGGCATAGATGGGTGGGTCCTTAGTTTCTTTTCCTTGCATTTAGTTGCCACTCTATTGAGAATTTGGAAGGTTACCTCTTGTTCAACTAATTTTTCTGGCACATAGTAAGGGAGATGAAATGGCAAAGTTAACATGCCATCTATCATGATCATGGCATACTCAGGATAAAATAAGACATTCCTTATTTGTCTAGAAACCTGTAATATCTCTACAGAGATTCTTCACACAGGATTTTCCATGAGTATCATGTATACACTAGGGTAGAAAGCATTGTAGATATCCTATATGTGAGCCATGAACCTGTGGATATAAAGGTTTTCGTATTCTTCATTTATTTTATGAATGAACTTGGTTTTTGGTTTCCATGGTGGAAAAAATTTTGGGCACACTAATATTCCACATATAGCGTCTAATAAATATGATGCCATATAGAAATGATTTTTTTAAATGACAGCGGAATCTTAAAATGATAATAGGTTTGATGACACGGCCAGGCCAAGGGTAGGGATTTTCCCTTCATCGATAATAAAGGAAAGAAGGGGGACCAAGGTGACATCTAATTTTGAGGTAGAAGGATTGCCATATAATCTTCTCATCAAGGCCATCCCAATCCTCACACCAAGCCTAAATATTTGGATAAAAATATTACTCAAACTTTCTTCATCCAGGTTATCCATTGGCTCCTTAACCCAATTCTGTAGAATGATTTTAAAATCATGGGTGGTCATCCATGAATCAATGGTTGTGGGATTATAGACAACAATAGCATCAGGTAGCTTATAAAATACTATGAACACAGAGCTAGAAAATAAATCTACCTTATTCTTTTCTATTTTTGACAATAGAAGCATTTCCTTGGCTGTGGTAATAATAAACATGTGAGAAAGTAAATTGGGGCAAGGAAACCTCTAGTTTAGCTGCAATATGGTGCAATCTGACCCTTTTAAGGACCTTAATATATATGGATATTTGAAACTTGGTTAACAGACATGTCGACCTCATCGATATCATCCACCGAGGTCCATTCTCTTTTGAATTACTAAAAAAAACAACAGACTAATGAGGGAATTCATGGTCTAATGTTGTGTGATTGAAAACTGTATCCCTCACCATCCTCTTATCTTTGTAGGAATATAGGAAAGTGTACACATTTGAAGGTCTTGCATCTCCCTTAATGGCTCTGGTTTTATTTTCCTAATCATTTGTGAAGGGATTCCTTAGGCTATGAATGTTAGGCTCTTAGAACAAACGCTAAATTTGGGTTCTGCAAATGCCTTTAAAAACAATGCTTTGCAAATTTTCTTTGGTTAGTACATTCTTGTAGATTGTGTAGTGCCCACTTCCCTTTGACACTTTTATTACTGATCATGATATTGTGGACTATATGATAGACATTATTATAGTTTTGATTTAGTATGATGTTAGATGTTTGACCATGGATTATTGTTGAATCTGATTCATATATGATGCATGATGATTGTTGAAGACATTTTATATAGATGTTGACATGTTGTTGGACATGGTTATATATATATGGATGTTGTTAGGACATGTGATATTTGGATATATTGAGTAGACCGAGAAAATTGAATTTAAAATTGATGGTTATATAGTTGTTGATGAAATTGTAAGTGATATTGTTGATTTTCTGGATGTTGTTGTGATTCATATATATATTGATGATTTTGAAATTATCTTATATTCATTTTGGACGTTCTGATATGGCCACGAGGATGAATGAGGTATTTATGTTTTGCAGGATAAAATATAACAACAAACATCGAGGGATTGGAGACCAACCACATTGGGATTATAGATGAATTCAAAAGGGTCACCATGACAACATGTTTTGTGTGTGTGTGTGTGGGGTTTTGTTAGAGATTCCCATGGGGGGGATTACCTTTGAATGTGACCAAGGGGTTTTGTGTATTTTATTAATGTGGTTCCTTGTTTTATTGTATGTATTTTATTAGTGATGTGTCCCTTTCTTTTATTCAATTAAATTGTGATAGATTAATGTGAGAAAACATATGGTTAAAGTTAATTAATTAAATTGGGATATGAGAAAGTAATTGTAGAAGTTGTTGGATTTGTATTAAATATGTAAGAAATGTGTAAGTATGTGTAAGAGTTATGTAATTCAGATTTTGCAGTATGAAACACTCCACCTCATTAGAAATTCGAATTTGTCCTTGGGGGCTATTTTTGAAGGCTTGTGGGACAAGTAAAACGTGTCCCATACCTCTTAAAGTTTAATGCATTTTTATAAATGAAGTTGCTCATTTTAATTGCACTTTCTTCATGTTTTAAATTTTGCAGTCCTTTGGGGTGTGGGCTTTTTGGAGTGTGTAAGTATATTATCATATTATTCACCCACCTCTTTATTGTGCATTGGAGAATGAATTTGAATTTTGTGTTGGAGTTGAGGATGTGTGATGTGGTCTCCTACATGGATCCACCTCATCCTCTCCTCTTCCCTCTTCTATTAAATTAGAACTCCTTGCTTTGTTTTGGGGTTGTTAAACTTTTGGGAATGCTTCCTTGGGGTGAATTTTCTTGTGATTGGAGCTCTTACTTTTGGAAGGAGATTGGAGGACTTTGCATTCTTGTTGGTTGCTGATTTTGGGACTGTTTTTGACATTAAGAGCTTGTTATTTTGGAACTTAAACAACTCCATCATGGAGAGGTAAGAGCTTGGCTCTTGAAATACTCTTTTCCTTTATGAATGTGCTGGTGTTGTGTGAATGTTTTAACGTGTTTTGTGTGTTTATTGGTTGTGGGTAGACTGCCATAAGAATGGTGTAGGAGAAGGCTATGGGGAATCCATGTGGGGGGCATAAGGGAATGTCAGTGGCATCAGAATTCTTGTGGAGGGATTTTGGGTTTGGGATCCACCATGGAAAATAAATAGCTTGCATTTCTTACTTTTTGGGGGGCATAAGGATATGTGTGTTGATCTATATTGGCAGTTTGTTACTGATGGATACCCAATTCCCATTAGGAGGCATAAGAAACTTCCTCCATAGTCCTTGCTCCTTTGGCTTGCATGATGAAGCCTAAGTTCTATTTTAATGTTTCAATGCAGTTATAAACTGTTGTTTTGTGTTGAACTGTGTTTTATTTGAAATGTGCATGTTGAAAGAATGTTGTGTGTATGTTTTGTGGAAGCCTGTTGTTTCCATGACTTGAATCACACCTTCTATTGCATTGTGGTTAGGGATCGGGGGCCAATGATGAAGGATGGCTTCTCCTTTAATTGGATGTCTTGGTTAGGTGGAGAGCGTTGCCTTTCCACCACTTTTTTTGTGATCAAAATTGGATGAATGAGCATAATGCATGTTGATGTCTTGGAGCTGAGAAAAGAAGACTGTTTGATTGTCCCTTGTGAAATAAAATCCCATTGTAACCTTTCTGACTTTGAAGTGGATGAATTTGTAAAATATTGAAATGGAAAGATTTTGTATTGATTATGAAAGTTGTAAAATTAAAGTGTGAAAGATATATCTACTCTATTCTGTACATTCGAATGAAAGAAATTTGAAATCTACTAATTGCATTCAAGAAATTGGAAGATGTAAAGTTGTATTTGAAATCAATAAAGGATTGCAATACCTTTCTTCATTGGCATTGTTGTATTGAAATCTGATTTTTAAATGTAATGAAATCCATGTTTGGAAAGTGGAAAAGGAAGAAACACATGAGAAGAAACTGTATTATTCTGCCTTGTTTAAGATATATGATTTTGGGAAGGATAGAAACTGCATTCTTATTTTAATGTTTGATTGAAGAAGGAAAAACATTTAAGGCTAGAATGGAATGAATTCAATGTTTCATTACATGGCAAAAGAGAGTTTAATCTATGTTTCTGGAAATGTATAAGTTCTTTTACTTCACTGTATACTTGTAAAATTTTATCAAATATAAATCAGAATGACCCTGCAAGCTATAAAAGACAAATGAAATATTAAATTGAACTTAAGGTGATCAAAATGACCCCAAACAAACTAGAAACTCTTAAGAAATCTCTAAGAAAATCTTGCAAATTGAATAAAGGAAAATTTTGCAGTCTTTTTCTGTCAGTTGTTGGAAAATTTGAATTGGAAGTCAATCAAGTAAAATTACCTTCCTAAAACATCCTAAATTATTCATAGAATTATTCTCCATGTCTGTTTGGCATGTTGAGTAGAGGAGAAGATCAACTTGAACAAAATTTGTAAGTTAAAATTTACCTGTTTGCTTTTAAAAAGCCTGCAAGCAGTTTTATTGAAATTGACCCTCAAAACTTGTCAAAATCTAAAATTAATGATTCCTGTGCAAAGAGGGCATCGAGAGATTTCCAGAAAGTCCTTTTTGCCCAAAACCAAGCTTTCTATCTAAAGTTATGGCCCTCTGAATTTTTTCTTCCCTGGGCGGAAAAATCTGGGAAACTTTTCCTTGGCGGGCCTATGGCCCGAAATGTTCCCTTTAAAAATCCTTGAAAAAAATTGGAAAAATTTTGGGAAAATTTTTAGAATTTTCTCCACTGTCCTGCCTACCTGTAGCCAATCATAGGCTACCATGTGGCATGGCAGAGGGGCGGAACCCTTGCAAATTTTTATCCTTTTTGGAAATTTTGCTTTTTGGAAAAATTTCGTTGTTACCTCCACAGCCCTGCACTCCTGCCACCGCCTTGGTGAAATCCCTTCCACGAATGTGCGGGCCCGTGCATAAAAATTATCCATTTCCCCCTCCTTGGAAAAATTGCCTCCAAACCTCTGCCACCCCCACCCCTTCCCTCATTCCTTCCCCGCTTTGGCTTGTTGAGCGCCACATCTCCCTAGCGGCGCATCAGAGGCACAGGCAAAAAAGTGAACTTTTCCCGTGCGCAGGAAAATTTGCAAACAATCTCCCCATGACACACCAACCCAAAAAGAAAAAAAATGTATTTTCTCCCCCACTCAACACATGTCCCTTTTGGGAAAATTTTGCATCCCTGAGCCCGCAGGCCCGCCCTTGGGTGAAAATTTTCACCCCAAGGCCCACCAGCCCATAACTAGAGTTTTATAAGGAGTTAGGAGGATTTCTTTATATCGTCGGAAAGGTGAGAAAAATGTTTCTATCCAATGGGAATGATTTAGGGAAATTTTTATTGCATTAAGTGTGAGAAAAATCAATTTGAAACTCTAATCCTGTTAGAGATTGGGTATGGTGATAATTTACCCCCTGAACCTTCTAACCCTAAATTTTGGACCTTGTGACCTCTGAGAATTATTAGTAAAAGAAAAGTATGTTCTAGTAAACTAGAATTGTTCTGAAACCTGTTAGTGAAAATTGTTGTCGTCGTAACCTAGTTGTAGACTTTCTTAACCGAGTTCTGGGAGTGGGAAGTAAGACTTTACTCTGATGATTTGAAATATGTATTCCTTTCCCCACTGTAATTTAACCCTGATCTTGTCTTAGATTTTGTGGAATTAAATACCTTGGGTATTTAACTGTTTTGGGTCCCTTAACCCTAAAATTTTATTCAGGGAATATTTAGCTAAAATGTCAATGTAATCAGTGATTAATTTAATCCCTGAGGAGATTTGAGCTAGGTGTGGACTTATTACACTTGTTGCTCTATAATGTTGGTATTAGTAATTATTATAATGGGAAAATTTATCAATTGAATTTAATTTTCCTTGAGACTTTGGTTGTTAACTCCTAACACCTTTAAAAAAATTACTCCATAATTTTGTAACTAAACCTAGGTTGTTCATGGTTCTCAAGTGGGTTGTTTTAGTGGGCATTACAGATTGCATAATTTATCGACCCTCAATTTAGTGTGCTCTACATTAATGACGCATAATGCATAAATTGATGTTTTTTTGCCTCAGGGAGCATTGCCTTTTAAATTGATTTGCCTTTTATATGTAGGCCTTACACGCATGACAGATAAGATTTATCCTCTCCATCAAATTTGACTAGCCCATCCTTTTGACCTCTAAATGTCACTCTGGATTCCCTGTAGGAGGCCTCTTGTATAAGTACATTTATCCCATTGAACTTATGTGATGAGGGGTCCTTTTGACTCTTTTGAATTTATTCTTTTTCGTGTTTATGAAGTGTGAGGCCTTGTGACCATGAAGTGCAAAGTGTGAGCTTCAAGTTTTAGCCTTTCGTGGAAGTTATTTGAATACTCACATCTTTGGAGAGTGACCTTTGAATTATCACAATTGTGAGGTTCAAGTTTTGAATATTCACATCTATGAGATGTGTTTCTAATATTCTTTCTTATGAAGTGTGAGTACTCATTCCTTGGACTGCGAAGGAAACAACACACTCAAAGTTAGTGAAATCCTTTGCAAATTAAATAAATATTGTATAAGCTTCAAATGCGAGAAAACTTTGAAGTGCATGTGTGAGAACTATGAAATAATCAAGTGCGAGTACTAGATAAATCCTAAGTATAAAAACTTATTCTAATTAGTTACGAATACTAAGAAACCTCAAAATGAGGGTACTTAACAATGACTTAAGCAAAAAGGGACATATTTTAAATATCAAAGCTGGATACTCAAGTATTACCTATATTTTTCAGAGCAAATTGGGTCCCTATTTTAAAAGGTAACCATATTGAAATTACAATCTATATACATCTTCTTTAAAATTAGTTTGGCTTTAGTCCAAAAATCATGTATATACAATGGATTTACCAAGAATTATAACCAGGTCCCATTCTAATACTAGATTATCTCATATTTATTTGGATTCTGACATGAGACCCGCACTCTAATAAAGGGAAATCAAAGAGTTTGAAGGCACCTTCAATTCCTCTTTAGGTAGGTAAGTCACCAATTTCTCCTAAGTCATGGAATTTTTCCTTCACAGTAGTGCCCATAATGACTTGGTTGGCCAGCTCTTCCATTAATATTCCCAATCTTGTCCATGATTTTATAAGAAACCTAGAGAAATAATTCCTTGTATTCGACCTCGACATTAGTATTTATATTGAGGAACATATTAGGACATTCAAATAATCTTTGAAGCATTTGAATGTGACACATGAAGATGTAGCTTGTAGGATCTTCCCATTTTTCACTTAGAAATGCAGCATATGAGTGGTTCCTAAATCTTCCATGAGATGTAATCACTATCTGATAAGGTTTTCATGATATATTTGTTTCCTAGTTTTGAAGAATCACCACATCCAACAATCTTGTATCAGAGGTTCACCACTATATAAAGGGATGTTAAAGAGCCCATTAGAGATTTAGATATTAGGTTCCAAAATATCTACATCCTGACACCAAACTATACAAACCCACAAATGATTTGGCACTAAAAATTTTCAAGAATGCCTTAAATCCCACAATTTCAATCTTCATGAGCAGGTCTCAAAACATCAACACCTTGACAGTTACATATGGTGAAGCCATCCAAATCAATGAACAAATGCATCATTAGGAATATTTCCTTTTCCTTTTCGGAATCCACATCTTAACCAATTTCCTCAAGCTATCCAAAACCTAACAAATCCCATGCAGACACCATTTCTAAATGCTTTTCTCATTAGTTACATAGCCCCAAATCAGCAACAAGGCCTAGTCAATCCTACACCCTTCATTGATTCACAAGAAATTGATGCTCAATCTTTGGTTCATGTTAATAATACCAATTCCCAGGTATCAAATCAAGAAAATGTGAAAGGAGAATTATATTTCATCCAAAACATGGTAAGAAAACTTGGCTAAGACTTCTTAAAATCCACAAAGGAAAGTAGGAAATACTAGAGAAAGGAACCTAACTAGGAATTATAGTTACCAGAAGTATAATAATAGGCCCTTCAATAAGAATAACAATCAAGAAGAGTCTTCCCCAAAACCAAATGCCAAAGATAAATGTTTGTGAAATTGCATTACTAAATTTGTGTAAGGTACACAATACAGCTAAACATGGTGAGTTAGATTATATTGAGTTTTGTCATGTTTTTGAAGTCTTCCAAAATGAGTTATATAACTATGAAATAATTCCAAATCCTAATGATATTGCTAGTTCATCTAACCTATTTGATAACAAAAAAATCACCCAACACTTCCATGATGGTAGGAACCTATTATTTTCCTTTGCAAGAGGACAATGAACCAGAAGAAAACATAGATGAGGTACTTGCATTTCAGTAGTACCATAAGATAAATTATGCATCAAGGAACATGACAAACAACACTACTTTGAAACCTCCAAATGTCAGCACAACTCTTTCTGATCCAAAATCAAGTAATGATCCTCCTCCAATAGGAAGAGATCCCCATCCAAAAGAAGTTGCTTCAAATATTCTTAAAACCAATTATAATATTGTAGAGGATATGAAGAAAATTAAGACAAAACATCAATTTGCATAAATTAACTTAGATCACAGAACAAAAAGATTCATTGTTAAAATATTTAGCTAGTAAAACCATTAAAAAGCCTCAAAATTTCTCTCATGCCAATGTTACCATTATACAAAAGCAGAATTTAAGTCCCACCCTTTCAACTGACTATTGAATTTTTTGGGGAATAACCTACATAACTCTTTTGGTCAACTCTGGAGCCTTTGCCAACATTATTCCCTCAAGTATATGCAAGAAGCTTGGCTTGACCACAATCAAATCTAACATAGTGGTAGTCCAATTATACAATTATAAGGTAGAAGTAATATGTAGCTCATTAATGTGCATATGCAGCTAGCCTTTAAGCCTAGGATCTAATAGTTCATAGACATACAATTTGTGGAGACACCAGAATCCTATAGTATGTTGTTTAGTAGAGATTGATCAAAATTCTTGAATGGTTACATGTCTACTTACTATTCCCATCACATTCGGCTCTTCTTTTTGGGATAAAATCACTTTTCTGGCCTTAGTATTATATTTTTTCTAGCTGATTTGATCCGAGAAACTTGGTGAGTTTCCTCGTCTAATGTAAAAATTACTCACCGAATCTCACCAATTTTCTTAGATTGATTCGCCTTTTGCTTCAAACATATAATGCTATAAATGTGTAATTTATATTTTTTTATGAAAAACAAGCAGCATGCCATTAATCAAAAATTATACAATATCGCATGTTAACCCCATTTAATAAAAAAATCTGTGAGACTCACATGAATATTGACTTCCCCTATGACATCAGATATTCATTTAGGAACATCAAAAATTTATCTTGACAACACCAATGGTTTAATTCTAAATATTTGGACTAGTATTGCATATTGCTTTTTACTTATGTAGTTTCATAATGAATTGAATTTCTCATAATGCTAGTGGTTCAAGGACAAATGTTGCTAGGATTTTTTGTATGTTGAAAGATTAATTTTACCATTTGATTATCTCTATTGATATTTCCTCTTTTTTATATTTGAATGGAATATTAAAAATGTCAATTTAAGGTGAAGTTAAATATGATACTTTGGTCCAACTCACTCTAACAAGTGCCCTTGTGCCAGACTGTTTGAATTCTCAACACCATTGATAAGTAAAGAGAAGTCAAACCCTTCCAACATGACGGAAGCATACTTTAAAATCTTTTAATACCAATGATGTAATCTTAAGCCATGAAATAAAAATGCACACAAATAGGTGGAAGATGAATCTTCATTCAAAGATAGAATAGGATATAAAATATATTTAGAAACTCTAAGTATCTCCATCATACTGATGGTCAATTTTAATTATCCATTTTCATCTCTTATTCTTGCATTGAGAAACTATAAACTCAAAATGACCATGAAGGATCTAGATGCAGTTCACTCCCTCAAACAACCATGAATTCTATGAGAGCTTAATTTAGCTTTGTAAACAAACTAATTTGTAAAATGCCATATTTTGGGAGGGTTATTTCTAAACTCTATGAGGACTTGTACTTTTCACACTAAGTTATAAAGTTCCATTTGAGATATTGGGGGTTTATCTGTATTATGTATTTTCACCGTTTTATTTTTATGCTTAACTCTGGGAACTTTCTGTCTTGGAAGGAAAGCATTATCAATCATTACACTATGCATTGTTTGTTGCCCTTCTCTATGGTCTCATTCTTGTGCCTGATGAGTCTCTATAGAAGGATGAGTGGTTTAACCAAAATGATGAGGTCTATGGCCTTCTCGGTCTTACTATATCTAGGGATATTTTTTGTTTCTTCGAGCACACTGAGTGCCCTTTCACTTCCTGGACCATTATCTGACAGCTGCATGGTGACCTTGTTTCACCATTTGAGAGTGATTCTTCCCGAGACCACTCTAGTGCCAACATATATTCTCCCCCTTCTCACATCCCTTTCACTTTTTAGTGTTCTTTTGAACCTGTTGCTACTTTAAAGTCCCATATTGACTATTCACCACAAGATCTTGCTATTGAGCACACTCTCCCTATTATTTCCTCCACATAACTCATTATCACCCATGTTCATGCTCCCATTCACTCTCTGCAATAGTGTTCTATTGGATAACCTTCCTCTAAGATAGATGTGACCATTGCCTCTTGTACTCCATTACATCTTGATTTCTCAGTTGACAAAACTCCACATACGTTGGTTTCTAACTTTGAGTGCATTATTGTTTCATCTTGTACTTCCAACAGCTCTTTGCAGTAGTCTTTTCCTCCTACTTAATGTTGTGATGCTAATACATTCTTTTCAAACATTTATCTCATTGAGAAACCCCATTGGAACGAGTATCTGCCCAACCTAAGTTGTTTATTTCCATATCCCACTTGTGTTTCATTACAGGAATATGCTCCGATTGAGCCATCACACATTCTGGAGGACCCATTCATCTCTCTCATTAGAAGTGCCCACCTTGGGACATTTGTCACTTCCACTATTTTAGATATGTTTCGTGATCCACCTTTTCTTGTGGATCCCTTTGTGAGGGTTACTGCCCCCCCCCCCACCATTTTCTTTCTCTAACATGTATACTGCAATGGAATTCCCATAATATTTTGTGCACACTTTTTCCATACTGATGACACCTTTCAGTTATAGACTAGATGTAGAGATCAAAATACTGGAGGCTTCTTATTTCTTTGTGGAGATGACCGAATTTCAGTGCTCCCTTTTTGTCCTTCCCAAGAGCAAGAACATTGTTCATTGTAGGAAGATTCTCTTCATTCTTTACATAGAGGACCACATCATCGACACTCTTCTTAAGGGACTTTCTTTTCCTCACTTCTTTCTCTCACTACTATTGGGGATGATCATTGTACATCGATACCTCATCATAACGAGTTACTGAGACCCACTTCTTCTTCTTCTCCAATTTTCTTGAGTGATTTTCTTATTTCTTTTTTGGGGGGAGTTTTTTCCCACCGAGTTTCTCATTTTCTCCACTTTATTAGATATTTTCATTGTACATGGATACCTCAACAGGGCATGTTGTTAGGACTCACTTTCCTTTTTCACTTCCCACCTAAACTGTGCTTATGTGGGGTGTTAGTGTATGATATTCATTTTCCTTGTATTTTTTTATTTACTTAGAGCTTTCCTACACTCATGGGATATGTTTTCTTAGGTGTACTAGTTGTGTTGAGTTAGAGCTTACAAGTTGTGTTAAGTTAGCTTATTAGTTGTGTGGAGTCAACTCTACTTCTGGTATCAATTAGTGAGAGTTATTCACCACTGATCTTAGAGGAGGTTACACATTCACCTCCTATATGTACATCACTTGCATTAGTCTATGATATGGAGCATTGAGTTGATTTGGAGTCATTCTTTCCTTGTAAGTTCTTGATCATATTCCATATTATTGTTATTTATTTTGATTTATGCAATTCCTCGTGCATTTTTTTCATCAAAGATACGAAAACTCTAATACAAACTTTCTAATATTTTTTTGGAAATAATTTCATCCATGAAGCACTTGACTGGGTGAGATAAAAGGAGGAAACAAGGTCACAGAGTGGTGCAATACCAATGGGTAGAAAAACCAATTTCAGAAAGAAAATAATAACTTGTGACTTGTATTTTGCATAGGCATGGAGGATATGGGAAAAGGTAAACTATTGCTAAATTTAAATTGCCAAAATTTAGTCAAATTTGAATCTGCATTGAAAATTGTGAATACTTTAAAAAACGTTATGGTACCACTCTGTTTGAGAAAGATGGATTGCAAGCCCATTGAAGACGAATATAGAAGATTGCTTAAAAACATGACCATGTCCATTTAGTGTCCTCATTGTAGAAAAATAAAAATGAATATTTTATAGAAAAAATGCATGTAATGTCCCTATTTGGGGACTCTTAGGAAACTATGCAAGTTGAATATAAACAACACTTTTCAAATTTTTAGTAGGTTGTTAGTGACAGAAATAAATATATAAAAACCCTTAATTGTTGCCAACAAACACCCTTTTTGGGGTTTCAAAACCACTTTTGTGTCCTTAAAACCCTTGAAATCATCTACCCTAAAGTCTCTAAATTATTATATATTACTAACGATCATATCATGCAAAAAAATGAGTTTTTATAATCTTGGAAGTGAGAGATCTTATTTTTATGATAAGACCCTCAACTGCATAAATTAATTAAATATTTTAGAACTATAACTAACTTGAGAAAGCTTGGAAAAATAAAAAAACATTTCCAAGATTAATAAAACTTTAGATCTTGGATTTTTAAAACATGTAGAACATGATTCTAATCTCAAATCCATGAAATTGTTGCAAGAGCACACCAAACTATTCCTCCAATTTGGTCGCCCTTGTAAACTATGGAAGAAAAACAATAAATGGAAACTAAAAAAACACAACAAACCTTTCTGTAATCATCTAAAGCAAAGCTCAAGTAAATCTTGTGAGAGATTTGAGTTATAGAACCTTGTAAAATGTAGATTGTGGGTACTCGTGAGTGACCTCCAAACATGGATTGACCAATGGTACGAACACAAGTTGGGAGCTTTCAATATGCAGATATTGGAATGTAAATTTGATAGAGTAATTGTGCTAAAATCCAAGAGGATTTGGAATAGGATAAGCTTACATTTTATAAAGGCGGAAGTGATTGGAAGTTGGTTACAAACGGGTGAATGCATATGTTATTTTTAGCACTTGAGGAAGTTATAGTAGTTCCAGTAGGATAAATGTCATTTAGGGGCAGTAAAGGGGTTTAATTAGCAAAATTTGCATTCAGGAAGATGGTTTTATGTGCAAATGAATTTCCCCCACCTTTATAGGATTCTATAACATGAGTTGACTGGACTTATGAAGTTGAGTCCATGTGGGGTCCAAAGTGGTTGTTATAATGTGCACACTTAATTAATTAATAAATGATAATTAACTTAGCTAAAGGGGTACCAAAGACTAATTTAATTAATCCAAAGGGTACAATATGTATGATTTAATCGATTTAATCAATTAATCACAAATGGGTGAATAATCAAGATGTATTGGGATAACACTAGGAACAAGTGTGTAATTTAGGGTGTCTACATCCCTACTTGGAACAACCAATACATATCCCAAATTACACCATAATATTGTTGGGACAGCAATATTGTCACAAGAAAAATAATAATATTGATATTGTATTCGACCAATTTGAATTACATACACAGGCTATTAAATAGCCATATACATAGGAAAACTGACTTCCTATAAAATAGGAAAGTTTTACAACAAATAAATTCCTATTTAGTTGTGATTGTTACTCCCGTAACAATACACAACTCAACACCAATAATATATTATTGTTTATATAACAATAATATATTAATAACACATTAAACTAACCATATAAATAAACCATGTGAATACTAATTCCTAACATTCCCCCCCTTAGTGTTTACATGGTAGAAAAACATCCACACACTCCTCTGCAGTATGCTCACCCCTGTGGCATGTCCAACTCTGTGACTCATGACCTTGATCCAAAAGAAAGGCTCTCTCCTTCCATGGTTTTAAACAGGCTTACCACAAACCTTGATGTGAACAGGTCCCATCAACTGTCCACCTCGTGTGGTTTTCTGGATCCTCCCACAAACCCTTTCAAGATCCATGAACTGACTTACTCTGGTGCTACTGTTCATCACTATGCCTTATACATCAGGGAATTATGTAGGAAACACAACTTGCATATCACAAAACTGCAGAATAGAAGATATATTGAAAAAATTTCACATTACTTCCTATAAGAATCGTAATGTTCTTAATTGTAGTCTCTGTCTTTGATCGCTGCCACTCGATCTCGAACAGCATAGAAAACTGCCACTGCCACTGGAAGCTTTCCTTGACTAAGTCGTTTTGGGTGCAGAATGGGAATGGAACATTGGTATGTATTCCCCCCCACAATGTGAAATTCCACTCATATAGATACTGAGAAGCAAACTGCATCGAAGAACATACTCCTGAATGGATCTTGCTAGTTAGGTCTTGCTGCACATGGTCACTAATGCTAGTGAACGTATTCTCCTAGCTGACCATCTTCCAACGAAGTACGGCAGTTAGAGGACCAAGTCAGTCAGAGGATCACTGACAGTCATCTGTGCTCCAATACAACTTTCTTTCCAACATCCATCAAATACCAAACAAAACAGGAACTCTGAAAAAGAATCACACCAAGCTGAAACTGGAACACTGCAAAACTCAAAAACAAGTACTCACACTGCACACCTGTGCCACCAAATCATTCTGTGCGGCCCCGTCGTTGGTGACTGACGAGAAGAGATTTGTTGGTCTACGAGGTCGTTGTTCGACCTCCTTCCTCCGATGCCTCCTTCCTCCATCATATGGGTGCTTAACTCAGCCGGATCTGATCATGAGACTACATGGTTTCCACATTGTATTTATTTAAGCTTCTCCCCTCAATGTGAAACCTTTTATTTCAGGACGTCGGGTACAACCGATAATGCGTCCACAAGATGGCCAAAATAGAGGGTGATTTTCAATTTTTTTTTATTTTCTCCCAAAATTAGAACCACTAGGACGGGAATAAAAAAATATACACTTTTGGAAAAAACGGCGCTCAATTTTGAGTTACCGTGCAAAAGTTATTGAGGTTACAATTTCCCGTAAATTGGTCCAATTAAAATAAAATTGAATTGCCCTCAAAATTCAATTATTAAGCAAAAACTATAGAAATATATATATATATATTAAACTATAGTTTTGCTAAATAATTTAAAAAAATTGACCAATAAGAAAAAACCTGTGTTGGATTTTTACGCTGGATGCGCATTTCCCCTATGGGAAAACGGATTTCGTGCATTCTGAATCCAAACTACAAAGTTGCATCTTTTGCACAAACAAACGTCCGTTTGACAGCAATTTCGTCATATCTGCATTCTGAATCTGACCCTGATGTAAACTACAAAGTTGTGGGCCTTTTTCTCATCTTTTCAACCCAAAAAGAATCGCCTCAATCCGATATTTTATGAGGAAGATATGATCATTTTACTGAACACTACTTGCTGTATTTTTTTGGACGGATTTTTGAATATTCTCTTTGGCCTCTTAAATCTTCTTGGCTCTCATAGGAATAACCTGCTCTGGTACCAAATGTTGGGACAGCAATATTGTCACAAGAAAAATAATAATATTGATATTGTATTCGACCAATTTGAATTACATACACAGGCTATTAAATAGCCATATACATAGGAAAACTGACTTCCTATAAAATAGGAAAGTTTTACAACAAATAAACCTATTTAGTTGTGATTGTTACTCCCGTAACAATACACAACTCAACACCAATAATATATTATTGTTTATATAACAATAATATATTAATAACACATTAAACTAACCATATAAATAAACCATGTGAATACTAATTCCTAACAAATATTTGGTCACTCCACTTTAGGAAGGCCAAATATGCATTAACAATCATAAGCAGTGCAATGATATTCACTTAATTTCCAATTGAGCTCATTAGGACAATTCGCTTATGGATGGAAATGAAGATTACATCAACAAAGAAATTCCTCAAGGGGGTGGAGATTCTTGTGTTGAAGTCTTCCCTGGTCTAGGTGAAGGGTATCATCCTCACACAAGGCTCTCAAAGGGTTTTCATCCATAGGAGAGGGAGATAGATGATTCACAAGTAATCTTTCTGAAATAATAGAATTCGCATATGCTTATCAAATGGCCAAACAACCTCCTTTTATAACCATAATGGGTTCTACATTTCAAATGATGGCTGACCCAAATTAGAATTTGTATTTGGAGCCTAAATACTCAAATTAATTTATTTTCTAATTAAATAAGTTAGATAATGACAAAAATGGTCATCCAAGTATTCCCCTTGCTTCCTAGGAAAAAATGGGTTAAGGTCTTCAAATTCGCTAGTAGAGCGCTAGGCTTCCCAACAGGAATACATGATGATAATAAAAATATCTGCTTAGATAATGACAAAAATGTCATCCAAGTATTCCCCTTGCTTCCTTCCTTAAACTCATGGAAAAAATGGGTTAAGGTCTTCAAATTCGCTAGTCTCCAAAAAGGGACATGACATTGCAATTATAAAAGCATGCATGTTATAGATAACAACCATGCACTCACTAATGCAAGTAAATTGATTTTTAAGATGTTTGACTTAGTTTTGAGATCATTTGCAATGGTTTGATCTTTTTTCCAGCAACATTTGGATGGCAAGATAAAGAGCATACTATCAGGAATTAAAGCCTGAAAAAAAATTTACACATCATGTTGTGGCAGAACTAGACCCTGATTTATAGTCATTTCCTTATCTTGGGCACAAAAATATATCCATTTCAATCAAAGAGATTAATCTATGTAACAAAGCCCATCTCTCTTAATACTATAATATTAAGAGTTTGGTGTTGTGTGTATGTAACAATAGCTTTGAATAATATATTAGACATGTAGTGAAGGAAGATCTTGGGAAATATTCAAATGAAAATTTAGCCTCATAACATCACTTCAACACAAAAAACATAATGTGCTATTTCAAAAATCCAATATCTTCACGTCGAAGGAAGATCCTTGGGAAATATTCAAATGAAAATTTAGCCTCATAACATCACTTCAACACAAAAAACATAGTTTCCACAATTTGCAGATGTTTTCCAAGTTCCAAGATCTGCTTCTAATAATGACACAATCCTTTTGCTATAGATTTATTCAGTTCTTCCATCAAGGAATCTCCCGCTCATAAACAAAAAATTGATAGTGCATGGGATTCCTCATTGTTTATGAAATACTAACTTTCCTTTCAAAATCTTTTTGTAGAGTTTAAAACAATTAAAATTCAAAATTCAATTATTGTATTGCTCTCATCTTCCATAGTGATAGAAGATCAAAGAATATGATGGGTCAATTTCCCAACCAATAACAAGCTTGCATGTTTACCATTCTCACAAAGAACCCATGAATTTCAAACCCAATATAAATCTAGAGAATCAGAGCAGGGGAATTTCAGGATTACAAATTTGATCATTGTACATGCTAACAAAAAAGAGGCATGCCGTGGCGGAGTACCCGTAGGTTTTCATTACGCCGAAGGTGTTACCCCTATGGGAAAAGGATTTGCATAAATTCATGGGACTGTGTCAAATTTGACGGCTTAAATAACAATTTTGTTATTTTTTAACAATTTTTCTTTTGCTATTTTTAACAATTTTGCTTTTCTGATTTTGCATGTTGCTTTGGCATTACTATTTTTAAATTTTATTTTATAGTTTTTTCATACATTAACCTTTAAATACTGGTCACTAATACTATAATTTCATTCTTCAGGCTCTCCAAGTTCCAATCAATCCCCTGCGTTAAATTGAATTATGCAGGTATGCATTTAAATTATGTTTATACTTGTATGTAGCAGTGTATGCAAATGCATCAAAACATAATGAAAGAACATTTGCCCCCTTTTGTCAATCACAAGTGGTTTTAGTAGGTTTTTCCTTCAATAATTTGTTTTCAAATTTGTATTATGTTTAGTTGTCTTCGAACATTTTTGGATAAGTGAATTAGAATGCTAAAGAAATAAATATTGAGAATGAGCTTAAGTATCTATATAATGCAAAAAAAAATAATTGTAACTTTGTTTTGCTGGTATGGAATGAATGAAAGAAAGATAATATTTTAATAACATCTACAATCTAGAAAACAATCTATGGAATTAGGGGTTTCCATGAAAATTATCAATCTTACAAACTTTACAACCCTTTTTGATATTTGATATTTTATTGTATATCTATCTTGATCTCACCAAGCATTTTGAAGCTTCTCCTACTCAAACAAATTGTTTGATTTGTATAGAAACATGCAGAGCCAAAATATGTAGATAGATGCATCTAATAGTATCCATTTCATCACTCAATTTTTGTAGCTACAATTATACAGTGGTAGAAGAAACAACTACAATTATGCATAACTTTAAAGGAGCAACAACTATGGACTAGTGTTAAATCCAGGTATCTCATTAGAAACATGAAATTATTAAGGACCTTCACCTATAAGGCTCAGATACAAATAGATATCAAGTGTACACAAATTTTTCTAAATCTTATTACTTGGTCACTTTTTCATCTTCCCCCCCCACCCCCCCACCACCTCTCTATGGTCCTTGTTCCAAAAACTTCATGGAGTTCATCTTCAGTGTATTAAATGTGCCCTTGTTTATGTTCTAGAAGTGTTTTGAACTGCACTGCATATATAATTCATTTAAAATATTGTAAAATTACCTCTATATTAATTTGTACCTTTGAAAATTGGTGTTTGGCTATTCATTGATCAATTTCTAATTTCGTCCAAAATAGGGTTGTTTTTTATGTAACTAATTGAATAAGTATAGATATATTTATTTTTATGAGTTGTGATCTCATGGACTTAAGTGATTTCATGATATGCATGAAATGGGTTTTTTGAAAATGCCTTCAAAAATTTAAGGCAAATGCATTTGACAAGTGTGAACCCGGCCTCCACAACCTTTGTCAGCATAATCCCTTTTTATACAAATATGGGAGCCTTAGCAAAAGGTATGAACATCCATCAAAGTATAATGGAAAGTGGATTTTTGTTTGCAAAATGCCTCAAACAGATGCGGTCTCATGGAATTCCATAATTGTAGGATATGCACAAAATAGCTCTAACAATGATGCTCTCAAACTCTTTGAGATAATAAAGCAATCTACAATGTACCCTAGTCGTTTAAGGTTCGTTTATATTTTATTGCATATGTTGTCTCATTTATGTTTATTGAAGATCTAATATGTTAAAACACTGAGTGGTTCTTTAAATCTACTTTGACGTCAACACTTCATATTCACTACATTCTCAAGAGTGAGTGTTAGCAAACTTATATGTATCACTTGCATTTGTATTTGGTTATCACACAACTAACTATTATTTAACATCCCTTCTAATGTACTTTGCAACATTTTTTGGCTTTAATAGAAAATCAAAATTGTCAATCATATCCCTTATACACATCAACTACAAAAGAAATAACTATCCGTCTAAATCAAATAACATATTCCATTCGGCCTTCACATTGCATTGTACACATGCGATTGCTAGATTTTTAATATAGTGACCAAAGGATTGCATCAAATCTTTACTTACATCGATGTTATGCATCATGTTTTTCATTTAATTTTCTGTCCAAATTGTACCTTGCATTTAAAATAGTGTGAATATAATTATAAGGCCTTTAAATTTAGCGTAGGTAGGGGAAATGAGCCAATGACCATGCATGAGCCAATGACTGTGTGTGCATATGTGAAATAAAGTACCATGTTGTTTCAATTAAAGTGAACACATCTCACTTTCAAATTAAATACTAGCAATTGCATGTGTACAATGCAATGTGAACGACGAAAGATATATGTTATTTGATTTAGAGGGATAGTTATTACTTTTGTAGTTGATGTTGATAAGGGGTGTGATTGATTTTAGAGTGTAGGAATATATATGAAGTATTACATTTAAAGGTTCTATCGCTACCTTTCAAATTTGTTATAAATTCGTACATATACATTTGCAAATCTTATATCATGAGTGGTAACATTTTGCGGAGTAGGTTGCTATGTTACTATTAGCAATGGAAACAAAGACTTTCAAGGAATGACGCAAATATAGAAACACGGCTAGCAAAAATGCTCCTATTTATGAAAATAGGAGCATTAATTTTTGGTGGTAAAGTAGTTTGACAATTATAAGTCAAAATACAGATCCTAAATCATAGCAATCTATTTTAAGAAATAAATTTGAGAACATTCCAAGACAAAAACTATGGGTAAACAGAGGAACTGCAAATACCCATCAATCCATAACACGTCCATTAATTGTATCATCCATGTCAATCAATGATAACATTAACAAAAGGATGGAATAAAATAATAAGGTAAAAATAGTCATTTATGGATCATAGGCAAGCCAAACTCCAATTTGGCAAATGGGACCCCCTTGAGGATATTTCTATTTACCTTATATTGTTCAAATTTTGTACTCATCATTTTTAGCCTCGTGACTATGCTTGGGAGTTAACAGTACCTTCCCAATCCACATACATATCATTTTTCTCTCTTTACTGGAAGACATCAGTGAGGAGGAACAAGGTCTTTGGAGATTTGTAACAGCAACCTGCCATTGGCATCAGTGCCTAGAAAATATTTAGCAGGACCACATATCTGAAGCATCCATATAGCTATGATATTTGCAAAAATTATAATTCTTTACACTGAACTCAACATGTTGAATGAGCAGTGGTCCAAACTTGTTTTTTTTGGAAAATATCCAAATTTTAACCTGTTTCAATTTGAACTTTGAAGTCTAGTATGATACAAGCTTCATCTAAATGGATTGTTATCTCCAATAGAGACATGTATCTAAAATTCAAAATTCATGACATATAGAAGCATTTAAAATTTTCCGCCATGAAACAATTACAAAAAACCATGTTTTTGAGGTAATATATTAAGCTAGTTTAGACTCATGATAATACCAAGTGCCAAGTTGGCCGATGACCTCAATAGATTTTGGTATGACAAAAATAAAATTTCTAGGTTTTAAATCCCATCTCATTTTGCATGATAAAATACATATCGATAGAATTAAATGACCTTTTATCTAAGAAGTGTGGTTTGCGATTTGGCAGAATAAATTACATACAACTTTTCAATTGAAAACATTTTGTAACCTGTCAACCAAGAAGATGATATTTTGGACACTCGCTGAAATTTTGAGCAACACACCTTTTGAAAAAATTAAAAAATAGAGTAGCTCAATAGTAGCGTTTTGCGAGCTAATTTATTTGAACTAAACATGCCACATTATCAATTATCTTGAATCCCTTTCTTGAACATTAAAGACCTAAGAATGATAGAGAACTCAACTTTTTTGGAAACCAAACCATAGCCATATTACTCATTGTCAACATGTCAGTATATGAAGGTCAAACTCACCTCAAGATCAACCATTTTCTATTAAAAATCTTAGTTCAAGCCCTTCGTATTTGAGCTTGGCATTCTATTGATTCTAACACACACATAATGCACAGTTTAATTCATAGTGAAGATGACATGGAATGTTTTCACGAGTTCCTTGGTTGGCACACATTAAATTTGGAATCTGCCATTCAAAAAGTAAGAAACGTGCAATTTTCTATCTTGCAGCTGCAGCAACAGATATAGGACGTGAGTTAGCAAAAATCCCTTCTTATGATATCTTTAGTAAGTTATTTTATGGAATTATTTTCCTACATTGAATGCATAACAAAGGAAGCATACACATTTGACACCAAACCATAAATCCAATCATATTACACCACATATGCATATGGCCATCAGCATGGGCATTAACTTATTCAAAGACACAGAAGTTTGATGATTTAATAAATAGTAATAAACAGTAATAAGAAACAAAATGAAGGATTACATTGCTTTTGATATTCAGTGAATAGTAGTTTGGCTATTGAAACAAAATGGCGACCGAAAACCTAGTCGCTACAAGCCATACTTTCGGATTTGAGAGGTCATAATTGTACTTGCATGAAATTCCCCCTTATAAAAAAGAGATGGATCTTTTAGCAAATAAAAAACCACCACCCCCCAACAAAAGAGAGAAATAACCCTTTTCCTGAAGACATAACTTTGCGCTCCTCAGAATCAAATTTTCATAAAAAGATCCCCTCAGCCACCATCTATACATAATTAAATACTTCTCCTCAATATTTATATGTTGGGAAGCTTAAATTTTATAAATGAAAAATATTGCAGTTGGCTTTGTTTTGTACCAAGAAACGGCCCTCTGATCGACCCACCATGCATAAAGTTGTCAGAGTTCTAAAGTCGATGTTGCCAATGCCTACTCCTAAGCAAGTTCCTAGTATCGGAATGAACAAACTAACCCTTATATTAGGTATTTGGATGAATATGCATATGGTAAGCACAAAGATATTACAAGGAGCACAAGCAACACTTATGATGGGTATTTTTTTGGTGAGATTTGGTGAGGTGATTTCACAAAACACTCTTTAAATGGAATGGGACTGGAAATGGTATGGGGCAGATCACTTGGCCCTTTTCCAATATTTGATTGATTTCAGTTAACATAAAATCTTCCACGACGGTTATTGAAGCCCGATTTGTCAGAAATTGTCAGAGGAAAGCCGAGAACCCCGAAATATCAAAGCGAGAACGGTTTCCTACGGAGGAAATTTGATCAATAACTTACAAGAAGTGACATATAACCATAGAAATATACCTAGGTTCTGCTTGTTCAGTTTTCATTTGTTATGAGAAGAGTGACTCTCTAGAAAAATTCTGTATGCGGAAATATCAAAGGATTTTAGATCCGGTGCTTTATACAAATGAATATCATAATATTCAATGTTTATTAATTCAGCGGCTCCATAATGTTTATTTCATCTTCTAAAGCTTGTACATGCAAAATTATTTCAGGTATCAAAGATGCGGGTGAAATATAAATCAGCAGTTGAACCAACCAGAAGAAAACCCGAAAACTTAGCAACAAGGTCTTTGGATTTTTCCAACATCTTATCCATCTTTGTTCATAATTTGCTAAGAAACTTCTCGACCACACTTTACACCGACCCCTGTCGCCTTCATTGTGGGCACCCGCGACCATCCACGGTCGATCCCCCTTTCTCTTCCTTCCTTCCCCCTTCATCTTCCCTGTGCCGCCTCGTACCCTGCAAGCAAACAAATCCATAGACAAAAAACTAGAAAAAAAAATACACAACCCATGTAAAATAAAAATAAACACTTTGACAAATAAAACAACGGCAGGCAGTAATTTCTAGAGACACTTAAATCCACGTCAAGATCAATCAATTTGAATACAGTAAAATAAGGAGATTAATTTGGGGTTATAGATTTATTTCCGTGTGCAGGGCTTATTTCACAAATAGAGGGGACGACTATTGCAAAGCTCTGACTTCTGCACTTGCTGTAAACCATCCAAAACGCATAATATATGGCGATTACCGTAACAGCATAAGATCCTCCAAGAACCCTGAAAACCTAGATTTTAAATCCTGCGATCCCAGCAATGTGAATTTCTTATTTCTTATTCTTGGGAACTGCTGCGTTTTTAGGAATTTTAGGGCTAAAAACACAAAATAGCTAGATACGCATCGAAACTGTCAAAACAGTCATCAAATTTAATCAAGTGAAAAAAAAAGGTCAAAACGGCCGTCAAATTTAGGCCAGTAATGTGAATGACCACAGAGGCCTTTTCCATAGGGGGGACGCCTTCATCATAATAAACTAGTCAATAAAACAAGTCACATAAATAAAGTAACCAATGAAATAGTGACACATAGGCAGTCCATAAAAGGCAAGTTTATGCCTAAGTAATGGGTCACCTTAAATTTATTTGTATTCAAGAATACTTAATTTAAATCCCTTAAAAATATACTTTTCACACAAATTTAAAGCTCAAAAGAAACTCTGTATATTGAAAAAATCATGATCCATTAAACGGTATTTTTATTTTAAAAAATAGTGATAATTAAGTGGCTCTAGCAACCCCTTAAGTATTACTTTGATAATATTTTTCATATGATCTTATATACAACAAAGCCATGTTATTATCTCTATATCAGCGACTCTTGTCTGTCCAAACCACCCATGTGAAAAAGGGTGTATGCCTCGTTTTGCAGGAGGTTTAGGGCTCTCCACCTTCGAGTGTTCCTTTTTTTACTTCATATCCTTGACTTTCCATTTGCAAGCCACTACAGAATGGGCATCAACCTTCTTTTTTAGGGCTTTAACTCTAGAGCGAATGGAGTGCAAAGGGTTAGGGAAAGGTTTTACATTATTAGGTGTGGAGGAAAAGTGCTTCTCGACAAAAAACTGGCAAGTTAGCTTCCACTTCCGATGCAACAAAATAAGGGATATAATATCATGTGACATGCACCATAAATGAAGAGGAAAATTTGATTAACCAAACAAAGTGATAGGAAAATGAGCTTTAAATGGCAGGATATGTCAATAGAAGACATTGAAAGGTTTAGAAAACAAGCAAAAATATTGGCCAAGTTGGTAACAAAATGCATTCTTACCATAGTTTTTGACGCATGCATCTCATAAACATCATCTAAACAAGGCAGTTGGAGCACCCACCTACCTATGTCTTCATCAATTTTTGCAAGATTACAAATAGATCTTAGACTCTTGGATGAGAGCCCACCAAAATGACATCTCTTTGAAGAAGATCTCACCTCCATGACAGATGAGTTGCAACACCACACAAGGAAGAGAAAATATTTTTCAAAAACCAGATGCATGAACAAGCCTTTAAGCTTCAACTTAAAATAACTTCACGAATGCTTATTAGTTATGGGCATGATGGATATCACAAAACTCGAGAGGGAAGGAATCTTGTTTGCATGCTTGAATCTATCAATCAAATAGATTACAATGAGTTTTCCATAGTGAAGCATAAGCCTCTATTTTATTATGTACCCAGTAGGGCATAATTTAGTCTTTTTATCCCTTTTACATTTTAGGTAATTATTGAATTAATCACATTGCAATACATTACTATACGACCTAACACAAAACTTAGCACAAGAAAAATTTGTATCAATGATTGTCCTTAGATTAGGCCATTCACTCATATCATTGCTAGATACTTTGGAGGAAGCATCAAGATTTCATCCCTCATTTGTTAGGAAGTTAGTCACCTCATATTGTGCAAGTGTGCAATGATTGATCTTGTGCATGCGAATAAAAGGGAGGATATAGAATAAGGTTCAACTTCCATTTATGAGTGCTCTTCTTACATGAGGCATTTATCGCTGGAGTATAATCTCCTTCAAAGATAATATTATTCAATTTTGGTTCCTTCACCATTGTTATCCCTTCTAATAGAACCATACATTTGGTCTCATTGTTAGTTGCCACTTAAATTTGACCCACATTAGCCATAATGCATTATCCTCTAAAATTCGTTAGAATTTCTCCAAAGCTTACTTTTCCTAGATCGCCTTTACTTTCTCCATCAAAATTTAGTTTGAACTAATCCTTTGGAGGAGGATGCCAACATTTTCTAGATAGATGTATGTGATTTTTTATTTTTATAAATATATAGTTCCCATTTAACTCCTTGTGAACTTGTTGTTATTAACTGTTATAAGGTTCTCTCTAACATGAACGAATTAGTTTCACTCTTTCCTTGAGCTTATTCGTAATGGTTATTCATTAGAAACTTGGTGTGAAACATGTTTTTGGACTTTAATTGATCTAGTTAAAATGAAAAGATTTTCATAGCCCAAATAGAGCTTGTTGAGACAGATTGTTCTAGCTCATCTTGAGCATGTTGTTATCTTCTCTTAGTATAAATGTTTCACCGGTTTTTGGATGTGGGTTATTGTGATTGATGTTGCTGGCACTATTCCCATTTAGTTATCATTGGGCTTGACTGCATGTGTGTATTCTAGTTCATTCACAACTTTGATGTTATGGTTGTTATTAAGTTTCTTAAAGCATGAACTGCCGAACTCTCCTCTTTTGAGTATTGGTTGGTGGAGATAGCAAATGAGAACTAGATACTATTTGCGTATTAAAGTGTTTGGATATTAAACTCGTCAATGTACTTGACTATTAGCAATTATTTAGCTCCTTATAAATATGATTGTTTGACTTATTGCTTAAAGGAATGAAATTTGGTCAAGTAATGATTATTGCATGGTTTTCTTATAAAGTTTTGATACTACTCCTTTTCATTTGTATTTATTACAGTAATATAAATTATTGAGTAAGAAATGGGAAATGTATACACCGGGTTGATTATTTGACTATAATGCTAAATGATCTGTTTTGTTCTAGTCATTAGAAAGTATAGGAAATGGGTAATGAGTTAGTTTATGATAATCTCCTTGAGCATAACAATTTATACATAGTTGAAGGTATTTTCTATTTGATATTATTCTTGAAGAATATACACATTGTATGCAACCTAAAATAAAAGGAATTTGTTGGCTAGATTTTCTGCAAAGCTGAAAACCTAGGAAGCCATGAGATAAATCTCCCTCATTTACTAGGTGAGGCTCTTGTGTAAGATTTTGTTAGTTGTATTTCCTAATATCTATTTGTTAGTATTACTTTAACTATGTAGCTCATGAACCATAGCTAGACAGTTTCGCAGCAAGTAAGCAACTGTAAGCAATATGTGCAGGAAAGGGAAATAATTAAGTGTGAGAAGAAAGGAAAGGAAATGTGCAACTTAACCAATAGTTAACAGAGTTGATCACATGCACATTGACGAAACAAAATAGATCTTATAACGCAGAATTTGAAGCAAGGGAAAGTTTTAGATCTAGATATAAGACAACACAAATTTTATGCATAGATCTAAAAAATAAATAAGAGAAGAATGCACCGTTGATAAAAAGTTCTCTGGAAATATCTTCTTTATTCATCTTCTTGCATAAAGCTATCAGGGGTTTCAGCTCAAAGTCTGGAACACAAGAATGTTGATTACAAATTATGATCCTTTAACCCGTAGGTTCTTCCTCTATTTAAAGTGTATAAAGGGCAATTACAAATAGGAAGCTTTAAATGAATTCCCGCATGCAGAAGTTATGAAAAGGGAAACAACTGGAAATCTTCCTCCTGGAATTCCTCTTTGCATGACATGCATGATTTATAACTAAAAAATAGAATCTTCTATTTTGCATGTCTGCCACCTATTTCCAAGTAATTGACTTCTTCAAGTAACGGATTTTAAATCAATCAGTTAAGTTCTTATAATTTAATTGATTGCTCAATTACTTTGTCGGAGAAAATAAAATAAAGAGGAAAATAAATAAGAAGAAAGCTGCAACCCTCTCAGTCTTGTTCTTCTTCCATATTCTGCATGCGGTTGACTCTTTTGCCTTTGATTCTCACCAAACTGGATTTGGAAGCTATGCATGATTGTGATTTTCCTTGCGGGTATTGTCTTTTGACCTGTCTTCCCTTATATCCTTGAAGCTTTTGTAATTCTTCTTCAGTACATGCACCAGTGTAATGTTTGTTGTAAATAATTCAAACAAAACTCGTCATTGTTATTTTTTAATTGCATATGAGCAATTTTAAATTCTGGAAAGCACTTTGGGTGAATGCAAATACAAGTAAATTCAATGAAGGCTTCAACTGGAAGATTTGGACCACATGCACAAGATCCTGGAAGGAATTTTCCATGCACTGACTTCTACACGAGCTGCGTTAGAAACAAGAGGATGAATTTTTTCCGGAAGCCTTTGCAATTATTGAGATCTGGATATGTCAATTATATCGGTGATAGCTTCAGGGCCTGTGTCAGCATCATTGACTTCAGCACAATCTGGAAGTTATGCATGATTATGTTGATCTTTCTCTTTCATCATGCTTCAACAAGGCTGGAACAATCTTTGTCTGAGGTCTTTTTCTTTTAATTATGTTAGAATCCCTTGCAATTAGATCCATTTATGTAGATCTGGCAACTTCTTCAGATTCGGAAGGTATAATTCAATGTACCTAGCATTGATTTGAGCACCTATGATGAATACCTGCAATTTTATTCAGAGAAAGATGGAGTCTATGGCATGACTACTTGATTTTTTATCATCAAAATTTCTGCATATAAAATCTTGTTGCCCTAAAATTTAAAGTTTTGCTTCCATGCAAAAGCAAGCAAAAATATTATTTAATTCACCTGGGCACATATACCAACATACAAATTCTCAGAATGACAAAAATTAGGCTATTCCAACCCTAGGCGCCAAAAACTGGAAGCTTCCCGACAGTGGAAAATATTTATTAATGCAACATCCTCCTTCTTTTAGCGCCAAAACATGTTATTTTAATAATTGTCTCTTCCTATTTCTAAAAATTCAATTAATTAATAGTCATGTCTATTCATCCAATTTGGGTGCCTAATTATGCATGTTGTTGGTTGCTTTTTAAATAATTTATTTTATTTATTTTAGCATGCATCCTTGACTTCTCCTTAGCTCTTCCACTTGCATTGACTTTCCTTCTATTTATGGAGCCAAAATTGGGTGAATAAACCATTAATAAATATTATTAAATGCATTGTTATTCACCCAAGGTGGGTCAAACATTTTGGCAAGAGGAATTGCTAAAAATAAGAAGTCAACTTGATGGGAATTTCCACCCTGCACTACAGCTCCAAAAATCCCCTCTTCCACTTAAGTTATTTGACTTTCACAATGGGAATTTTTACCATGCAAGGAAAGCAAGAAATTCTCGCCTGCCTACCACTTCCAAAATTCCCACTAGCAAATTAAAACATCTCCCAAAAAGTGTGACTTGTATTAAAATAAGCTTCCTTTGATAAAGTGCGACTTGCATGGGTGAATAAACCTCTTTGGTGGGAAAAGTTAGCCTGCTAGGCAGGCAGAAAATTCTCATCGGTGCTTTAAAGTGATTTTTCTTCATGGAAAAAAGTACCCTGCAAAGCAGGTAAGAAATTTCCCCCTGCCTGCTACTACCAATATTCTCATTGCACCTTAAAACTCATTCATTCCAAAAAGTGCAACTTGCATAGGAGAAGCTTTTTGAGCTTGACTTCATCTTTTTTGCGTCAGAAGTTTTCTTTCTGAGTTTGATTCCTTCTGGTGCAGCGGTCGTAAATGATCTCTAGATGCTCCAGGAAATTAAACAAACTATACAAAACAAAGAACAGACCCAGGGGATTTAAACAGAAAGACCACAGGGAAAACATGAGAAAAATGCAAAAGAAATAAATAAAAATGAAAAATGTTATCAAAAGTCACAGACAAAGCTCTGAATTCATTCCTGGTGAAAATCCTATTGAAATGCATGTGGATACTGGCATGCAAAAATTCAACAAGATTCAACCGGAGCACAATTTACTTCAAACGGAGTTTTATTTATTTAATAAATAATTAAATAAAAATTTCTCGCAAACAAAACTTGGCGGAGGGAAACAATGAGTTTCGGCATCTGGGTATCTGTCCGAAATTAGCTCATATGGTTCACTGGGAATTTCTTAACATAATGCATACATCTTCTGGCAATAAAAACACGAAAAGACCCATTATTTTAAAAAGAACGAAAAAAAATTCAAATGGGTAGTCCCAGATTTCAAGGTGAAATCTAGGGACACCAGAATTGAAGGATGCAAATATAAATTCTATTCTTTGATTATTGCAATAAATAATTGCAAGATTTTATCACTTTAACAATCTAATACTTATGACTATCAATTTGAATTCATGTATTGTTTGTAAATATACTATTACAATTTGAAGTATCATTTCATATGTGCATGAGATAGCTATCTTATTAATAAACAAGGATGTTTACTTGTTTTTCAATAAGATAACCTTAAATTATTCTATTATTTCATTTGAGTATAATAAGGAATATGAGTTGGTGAACTCATGCCCGTTCTTTGAATTGACCCATATATACATTTTCTCTCTCCTACAATTTGCAAGAAGGAAGGACATTCATGAAGTGATTGTTTAGGTTATTACAATTGATTTACGACATATGATAATTGTTATAAATCTGAAAAGGATTGTTATATTTATTTGATAAACGCGAATGAATTATCTTCGCAAGTTATTATGGGCATTGTGCATAATGTATTATTATGATTATTTGTATATCATTATTTATTAAAATAAGGGATTATCCTTATTAAAACCTAATATATTACTTGGTTATTTTGTAACTTATCTTGTTGGATATGTAATAAATATATGATACTTATACAACTGAGTATAAATAAAGATGATCAATCTTATGTTATTCAATTATTCTTGATTTCATTGATTCGTTTAAGATGAACAAATATGTGAATGACGACACATAGAACAATAAGGATAGTGATATATAACGAAAACAACGTATAGTTCTTATTGTACCTTATGGATTTAAATGGCCTAATCATGACAATTAATAAACTTAAAAGATAAAGGATTATTCGTAGTGAGTAATGTAATGAAACAACTCAATGCGAAACATGGTTAGTATACATATACTTAACAACGAATACTATGTTGTGTTAGTCTGATAGGAGGATCTAATGAAAGATAGTAACTTGTTGAGTTACTATAAACCTCTTTC
The DNA here is from genome assembly GCA_019776745.2 of Taxus chinensis. Taxonomy (NCBI): domain Eukaryota; kingdom Viridiplantae; phylum Streptophyta; class Pinopsida; order Cupressales; family Taxaceae; genus Taxus; species Taxus chinensis. The sequence goes on along the minus strand of CM034147.1, from coordinate 957,064,173 downwards.
GGGAATCTAATATCGTGTATCAACACATTATAACGTGTCGTAATAAGAAACTTAATTACTTCATTTATCAAGAATAATTTAAAGTGTTCCATAGAATAAATGAAGCACAGATGTTATGTCCCATTGTTCTTTCATTAGTAACCTACCCATGCCAACTTAGGATAGCTACAGGAAGGATAGTAAGGACATAATGATGGAAATCATTACGTGGTTACTATATTTCCTATACGGATCTTAAGGTTAAACTGATAAGATCCTTTCGATTAATAAGGCGAGTAATGAACTCTACTTCTTCAAAATTGAAATTTAATTTCTTAAACAACGAAATGAAATCTAGATGAATGTGTAGAGATGGTTGTGCGACGAAAGAAGACAAGTTTCGTTGACTTGTGTGTAGTCACAAAACTAAGCTTGCAATGTAACACTTGAACCTTTGGCCAAAGTAATGTAACTAGTTGCTTACATTGTCTGTTCACCATTCCCCTAACTCATTGTGTTGGATATCGAATGGAATGTAGGGGTAAGTGCACCAAGTTGGGGGGCCAAAAGGGGGTCTTAAGTGGATGCATTTTTCTAAAAAAAAAACTTCAACTTGTACGAGTTTTTCGAAATAGTTACACTCAAAATTGGAAGATGTTGTAGAAATATGAATCGTAGACATTTTGAGTCTAGTTTCTAAGATACTAAATTTTATTGAAAACGGATAAGTTTAAGTGGGTCAAACAACTAAAATACCAACAGATGCTCCTGTTTTTGTTAAAAAACATAATAGAGTGACTTTTGTGCCCCCCACCATTTTTTGAGCACCATTTAGTATTTTTGAAAACCCTTTGGTAGAAAGATAGCTAGGAGCATCTAGTTTGGGATCCATTTTTTTAGATTTTTTTAGAGAATATTTTTTTATTTATGATTTTTCTAGTACAAAAATTTTATGTTTTGAAAAATAATGGAGCTCCGACCGTGCCCCCCTAACTACCTCAAAAAATATCAAAAATTAGATTTTTTTTTAATATGTATAGAATTATGCCTAGTTTGGGCTAGTATATATTTTTTTAATTTCGATCACCCAAAAAAAAGATACACCATGAAAGATAGACATATTTACACTTCAAAAAATAGCTATAAAAAGGCATAGTTAGAAAATAAATAATATGGAAACCTTATATTAGTCAGAAAATTTGAAAAATTATATTTTTAGAAAGAAGAGACTTTGCTCTACGTCATGGTATAATTTTTTTAAAATGGATTGATTGTTTTATTTTGATTTATCATAGAGGAAGTGTCATTTTTACATTTTCTTGTAAAAACTTGTTGTTTGTTGTGTTTGTGCAGGTCCATGCCTCAGGCTTGGGGATCCAAACCGGATCCCAAGCCTTGAGGCATGGCTTGGGAAAAGAGAAAACGTAAAAACGCGTTACACAACGTGTACGCATTTTTCTTTGTTTTATATATTGTGGCCCCCCAACGTCCCTTTCATCTCTTTCACGGGAATTCTGTAAACATTCTGTTTTGTCTGCAATATTCTCTACATTCTTGCACGATTTTTTAGTATTTCATTTTGTCCCCTACCCCACTAGTTGATTTTTTCTAATCATGGGCGATAAACATTCGAGCTAAGGACAAGAGGAAAGTCAAGAATAAGACACCGGAGCAATTGGAAGAGAAAAGAATAAATAAATTGAAGAGAATACAAAAACTTCAAGCAAGGCAAGGTACATCCGCTATATCAAATGTAGCTAATGTATTAGAAAATGGGATGAAATACATAATGAAAATGTAGAGAATAATGATTTTGCAATGAATAATGATATTGAATTGAATGATAATGTTGGTATGGATGAAGAAATTGATATGAATCCAATTGTTGAACCCTTACTTGAGAATCCAAATGTTAACCCTGAAATTTGTATGAAAACACTGAATGAAGAAAGTAACCTTGTAAACGAATATTCACCTCTAAGAACACCTCCTTCCATTTCGTGAAGAAAACCAATTCACTTAATTGAAATTGATGAAAACATTATAAAACCAATGCCTAACAAAATGTCTGAAAGAAATGCGAGAAGAAAAGCTAGTGGAATTTGGGATAATTACTTTGAGAATTTAAATGACACACAAAGATGTCAATTATTTGTTTCATTGATGAAATTAATTAAGATGAGACCTATAATGAAGACCCTGGGGTTAAGAACATCTAATGTTGTTGATCAAAATGCGTCAATTGTTGAAAACATACATAAAGCATACCAAACTGTAGGTGGCAAAAGACGCACCAAAGATAGTAATGCTACATGACGTGCACTAACTAATTGTATAGTAAGTGATAAAACAGTTAATAAACGCTTGATTAGAAAAACAAACAGTGCTTTGAAGCTAAACAGAAAAACACTAATGAAAGCAATAGAGAGACATAAACGTCTTGAGTTAGTCAATAACACTGACTATTGGGCTTTCTCTAGTAGACTTCCATGAAAATACAAGAATACATCTGATATTCTAAAAGAATTAATTGTAAAATTTTGGAATGAGAACACAAGGGTGTCACTGAATAGAAGAGATACAATAAAAAGAAGAATAGGTTCTCGTAATCGTGAATCGTGTGCAAAACATTTCTTAGATATGACTCAAACAGAATTGTTCTCTAAGTTTAAAAATGAAAATCCACAAATTAACATTAGCCAAAGATTCTTTGAAATGAGAAAACCCTTTTATGTGAAAATCAATCACTCACGTACCACTTGTTGTTGCAGGCATCATGTTGAATTTTCAATGCATTATGATGTTTTTTGTCAAATACGTAGTGTTTTTCATACTAACATCATGTTGCAGGAGTGTGGAATAAATGTCCCACAAAAATCTTCAAGGGAATTTATTCCGACAATATTTTGTGAAAAATCAACAAGACAATTTTTTTTATAACAAAGCATGTTTGGATGGAACGTGCAATGTATGTGGTGGCTTGCCAAATCTGAAAAGTTGTATCCACGAGGAGATTACATATTCAATAGGAAAAGAATTGGTTGATTTCACCAAATATAAATCGGTGGCATATCAATTAAAAGATGGAAAAGAATCTAAGAGGTGTGAGCTTGTTAGAAAACAATTACCTGTATCAGAATATATGGTCAAATTCAAAGAGGAAATTTTTTATGAGTATGCAAGGCACACACATAGAGCTTGATGGTTGGATGAACAATTCAAGTTAAGCAAGGACACATTCCCACTTGGTACTATTGTTTCAGTAGTTGACTTCGCAGAGAATTACACATTGCAGCCACAAATGGAGGTTCAGTCTCAATATTATAACTCAGTGCAAGTTTCTATTTTCATGCATATAACATTCATGCACTCTCCTGAAAGCACTGAGAAAGATCAAAAAATATTAAGAGAGTATCATTTCTACATCAGTGATGATCAGACACATTCTACAGAATATGTACAAGGGTGTTTCTAGGTGTTTTATGCGAACTTGAATGAGAGGAACATTAGTTTCGATCAACATTACATTTGGTCGGACAACTGCACATCACAATTCAAGAATGCATGGATGTTTTATTGGCTAAGCAGGATGCACAAAGAAACAAATGTACAACATATTTGGATTTTTACTGAGGCAGGGCATGGAAAAGGAGAGCATGATGGTGCAGGAGCATGTGTGAAAAGAGCACTTGCAAAAGAAGAGTTAAAGTTCAAGGATGGTGCTAAATTTACAGATGCAAAAAAGATTGTTGATTGGTGTGTCAAGAATATGGGCCATGAATCTCAAGAGAGATCAATGGTTCATAGATATTTTTGGTTGATAGAGCAACAACATCTGAGCAAACTTTGAAGATTGTATGACAGTTGCAGGATCAAGTGATATGCACTCATTTCGTAGTTCAGATGTAAATGCTTGGACTATTTATACTAGGTGCATGACATGTTTTTGTATATCATGCATTGATTTTGTGTGGAATGAATGTGAGTCACATCAGTGGGTGGATGAATGGACTTGTAGACCTCTAATTCCACTCGACACACATCAAGTTCCACGAGCATTACAACTTGCAGGGTCTTCAGATCAAATGACAACATCACCTAACTTTGACAAAGTCTCTGATTTAGTGCAACAAGGTACATACATATATGTACATGCCATGTTTTAGATTTATAAATTATTAAATGGTCAACTCTTAATGTATTTATAAATTGACTGAACAATTTTACTTTGTGATACATAGGGCATGTTTTTGTAGTTATTGCGATAAATTTAACGAAGAGGGAACAAACTACTTCTTATCTCGTTGTGTAGAGGGGAAAAAAATTGACTTCCACAGTCATTGATGGTGAAGACCTTGAGTATCCCACTGGATCAGTGGTAGTCACTGGAACTTGGCTTCGATGATATCCTATCAAAAAATCAAACATTTGGTTGTTTGAAGACTATGAAGTACATCAGAAGATACTTCACTATTCACATTTGGTCCTTGCAACAAATATTAAATTGATCAAATATCGAGGTCGGCCATCAAACAAAAATCTGTGGAAGGTTCGTGAATCAGATCATGAAGCAATTCTTGCTACTGTCAAGAATAGAGTTGATCCTTGCAGTTCATTGGATTGAATTTGCAAAGGTATGTTCTTCATGAATTTAATTTGAATATTTACTTAAATGATTTTGTTTAAATTTTGTATGATTTAAAATTCTATTTAATTGCTTACTAACATGTTTATGTAGGTTAGTGGTGCCAAAAAAGCTTCCACCTTCACGTGGTTGGCACTGTCAGTAGAGAATTTATTATTCTCGAAGCCAAGTGAAGCTAAGAGAAATTAAATATTAGAAAGGAACAACAAACATAAATTCTCATTTCACCACCTATATTGTAAAAATATCTTATTAAAATTCTCATTTCACCACCTATATTGTATGAACCACCTATATTATTCAGGTGATTGGCAATGGACAACCTTACACTGACTCAGTCTGAATGGAGATGGAGAAAACCATGAGAGGATTTCGTAGAGGCCCCGACATGGAGGTCTTGGATCTGACGAGACATCTCTAGGTGCCACGGAGTCTGAGAAATCACCCGTCGAAGATATGGCGTGTTTGGGCCTCAGGGCTCTTAAGCGACTACGCCCGGACGGGGTAGCCCGAAAGCATGGGGAGCGTAGGGAACCAAAATGAATGCTCCACTAGCATTCACCTGGCCACCCCGACGTGTTGGCATAGTTGGTTCAGTCCCACGAGCTTCCGTTTGCAAACTACAGCCTCTGGCAGCCCTACACTGACTCAGACTGCACTATTTCATGCATTTGTAAACAATAGCACATCGAGAGAACCGGATGGAGATAGAGAAAACCGTGAGAGGATTTTGTAGAGGGCCCCAACATGGAGGTCTCAGATCTAACAAGATGTCTCTAGGTGCCACGGAGTCTGAGAAATCACCCGTCAAAGATATGGCGTGTTTGGGCCTCAGGGCTCTTAAGGGACTATGCCTGGACGAGGTAGCCCGAAAGCACGGGGAGCGTAGGGAACCAAAAAAAATCCTCCACTAGCATTCACCAGGCCACCCCGATGTGTTGGCATAGTTGGTTCAGTCCCACGAGCTTCTGTTTGCAAACTACAACCTCTGGCAGCCCTACACTGACTCAGACTGCACTATTTCACGTGCATTTGCAAACAATAGCACAGCGAGAGAACTAGATGGAGATGGAGAAAACCGTGAGATTATTTTGTAGAGGACCCTGATATGGAGGTCTCAGATCTGACGAGACATCTCTAGGTGCCACGAAGTCTGAGAAATCACCCGTCAAAGATATGACGTGTTTGGGCCTTAGGGCTCTTAAGGGACTACGCCCGGACGAGGTAGCCCGAAAGCACAAGGAGCATAGGGAACCAAAAAAATCCTCCACTAGCATTCACTAGGCCACCCCGATGTGTTGGCATAGTTGGTTTGGTCCCACGAGCTTCCGTTTGCAAACTACAGCCTCTGGCAATCCCTACACTGACTCAAACTGCACTATTTCACGCGTTTGCAAACAATAGCACATCGAGAGAACCGGATGGAGACGGAGAAAACCATGAGAGGATTTTGTAGAGGGCCCTGACATGGAGGTCTCAGATTTGACGAGACATCTCTAGGTGCCACGGAGTCTGAGAAATCACCCGTCGAAGATATGGCGTGTTTGGGCCTCAGGGCTCTTAAGCGACTACGCCCAGACGAGGTAGCCCGAAAGCACAGGGAGCATAGGGAACCAAAATGAAGCCTCCACTAGTGTTCACTAGGCCACCCTGACGTGTTGGTGTAGTTGGTTCGGTCCCACGAGCTTCCGTTTGCAAACTACAGCGTCTGGCAGCCCTACACTGACTTAGACTGCACTATTTCACACGTTTGCAAACAATAGCACAACGAGAGAACGAGATGGAGATGGAGAAAACCACAAGATTATTTTGTAGAGGGCCCTGACATGGAGGTCTTGGATCTGACGAGACATCTCTAGGTGCCACGGAGTCTGAGAAATCACCCGTCGAAGATATGGTGTGTTTGGGCCTCAGGGCTCTTAAGCGACTACGCCCGGATGGGTAGCCCGAAAGCACAAGGAGCGTAGGGAACCAAAAAAAATCCTCCAATAGCATTCACCAAGCCACCCCGATGTGTTGGCGTAGTTGGTTTGGTCCCACGAGCTTCCGTTTGCAAACTACAGTGTCTGACAACCCTACACTGACTCAAACTGCACTATTTCATGCGTTTGCAAACAATAGCACAACAAGAGAACCAGATGGAGATGGAGAAAACTGTGAGAGGATTTCATGTAGAGGGACCCTAACATGGAGGTCTCAGATCTGATGAGATGTCTCTAGGTGCCACAGAGTCTGAGAAATCACCCGTCAAAGATATGGCGTGTTTTGGCCTCAGGGCTCTTAAGCGACTACGCCCGGACGAGGTAGCCTGAAAGCACGAGGAGCATAGGGAACCAAAAAAAATCCTCCACTAGCATTCACCAGGCCACCCCAACGTGTTGGCATAGTTGGTTTGGTCCCACAAGCTTCCGTTTGCAAACTACAGCATCTGGCAGCCCTACACTACTCAGACTGCACTATTTCACGCGTTTGCAAACAATAGCACAGCGAGAGAACCGGATGGAGACGGAGAAAACCATGAGATTATTTCATAGAGGGCCCTGACATGGAGGTCTCAGATCTGACGAGATGTCTCTAGGTGCCACGGAGTCTGAGAAATCACCCATCGAAGATATGGCGTGTTTGGGCCTCAGGGCTCTTAAGGGACTACGCCCGGACGAGGTAGCCCGAAAGCATGGGGAGCGTAGGGAACCAAAAATGAAGCCTCCACTAGCATTCACCTAGGCCACCTTGACATGTGTTGGCGTAGTTGGTTTGGTCCCACGAGCTTCTGTTTGCAAACTACAGCGTCTGGCAGCCCTACACTGACTCAGACTGCACTATTTCGCGTGTTTACAAACAATAGCACAACGAGAGAACCGGATGGAGACAGAGAAAACCATGAGAGGATTTTGTAGAGGGCCCTAACATGGAGGTCTCAGATCTGACGAGATGTCTCTAGGTGCCACGGAGTCTGAGAAATCACCCGTCGAAGATATGGCGTGTTTGGGCCTCAGGGCTCTTAAGGGACTACACCCGGACGAGGTAGCCCGAAAGCACGGGGAGCGTAGGGAACCAAAAAAATCCTCCAATAGCATTCACCTAGGCCACCCCAATGTGTTGGCATAGTTGGTTTGGTCCCACGAGCTTCCATTTGCAAACTACAACCTCTGACAGCCCTACACTGACTCAAACTGCACTATTTCTCGCATTTGCAAACAATAGCACAACGAGAGAACCAGATGGAGACGGAGAAAACTGTGAGAGGATTTCATAGAGGGCCCCGACATGGAGGTCTTGGATCTAATGAGACATCTCTAGGTGCCACGGAGTCTGAGAAATCACCTGTCGAAGATATGGCGTGTTTGGGCCTCAGGGCTCTTAAGCGACTACGCCTGACGGGGTAGCCCGAAAGCACGAGGAGCGTAGGGAACCAAAATTAAGCCTCCACTAGTGTTCACCAGGCCACCCTGAATGTGTTGGTGTAGTTGGTTTGGTCCCACGAGCTTCCGTTTGCAAACTACAGCATCTGACAGCCCTACACTGACTCAGACTGCACTATTTCGCGTGTTTGCAAACAATAGCACAACGAGAGAACCGGATGGAGACGGAGAAAACCATGAGAGGATTTCATAGAGGGCCCCAACATGGAGGTCTCAGATCTAACGAGACATCTCTAGGTGCCACGGAGTCTGAGAAATCACCCGTCAAAGATATGGTGTGTTTGGGCCTCAGGGCTCTTAAGGGACTACGCCCGGACGAGGTAGCCCGAAAGCACGGGGAGTGTAGGGAACCAAAATGAAGCCTCCAATAGCATTCACCAGGCCACCCTGATGTGTTGGCGTAGTTGGTTTGGTCCCACAAGCTTCCGTTTGCAAACTACAACCTCTGACAGCCCTACACTGACTCAGACTGCACTATTTTACGCGTTTGCAAACAATAGCACAACGAGAGAACCAGATGGAGACGGAGAAAACCATGAGAGGATTTTCGTAGAGGGCCCAACATGGAGGTCTTGGATCTGACGAGACATCTCTAGGTGCCACGGAGTCTGAGAAATCACCCGTCGAAGATATGGCGTGTTTGGGCCTCAGGGCTCTTAAGCGACTACGCCCGACGAGGTAGCCCGAAAGCACGGGGAGTGTAGGGAACCAAAACGAATCCTCCACTAGTGTTCACCTGGCCACCTTGATGTGTTGGCGTAGTTGGTTTGGTCCCACGAGCTTCTGTTTGCAAACTACAGCCTCTGACAGCCCTACACTGACTCAGACTGCACTATTTCACGCGTTTGCAAACAATAACACAACGAGAGAACCAGATGGAGACAGAGAAAACCACGAGAGGATTTCATAGAGGGCCCTGACATGGAGGTCTCAGATCTAATGAGATGTCTCTAGGTGCCACGGAGTCTGAGAAATCACCCGTCGAAGATATGGCGTGTTTGGGCCTCAGGGCTCTTAAGGGACTACGCCCGGACGAGGTAGCCCGAAAGCACGGGGAGCAAGGGAACCAAAAAAAGCCTCCACTAGTGTTCACCTAGCCACCCCGATGTGTTGGCGTAGTTGGTTCGGGTCCCACGAGCTTCCGTTTGCAAACTACAAGATCTGGCAGCCCTACACTGACTCAGACTACACTATTTCACGCGTTTGCAAACAATAACAAGGAGAGAACCGGATGGAGACGGAGAAAACCGCAGAGAGGATTTCATAGAGGGCCCCAACAAGGTATCAGATCTAACGAGATGTCTCTAGGTGCCACGAAGTCCAGAAATCACCCGTCGAACCCTCAAGGCTCTTAAGCGACTACGCCCGGACGAGGTAGCCCGAAAGCACGAGGAGCAGGGAACCAAAAAAATCTCCACTAGCATTGGCCAGATGTTGGCATAGTTGGTTTGGTCCCACGAGCTACCATTTGCAAAATATAGCATCTGACAGCCTTACATGACTCAGACTGCACTATTTCGTGCGTTTGCAAACAATAGGACAACGAGAGAACCAGATGGATATGGATAAAACCACGAGAGGATTTCGTAGAGGCCCTGAACAAACGAGACATTCTAGGTGCAGTGTTCACCCGTCAAAGATATGGCGTGTTTGAAGAGCTTCAAGGGACTTTCATAGCCCGAAAGCACGACTACATAGGGAACCAAAATGAAGCCTCCACCTAGTGTTCATAGTCACCCTGGACATGTTGGCATATTCGACTAAATTTGCAAAATACAGCATCTATTTACACTGACTCACTACACTATTTCGCGCGTTTGCAAACAATAGACAACGAGAGAACCGAGATGGATATGGATCAAACCAAAGAGGATTTCACTATTTTTTCCAGGTTAGTGAAGATGCTCAATCAAAAAGTAAATTACAATTCTAAATGAGTTTCAGGCTCAATTATCAATACTTCATTGCAGTTTTTCTTGCCAGTATGCTGCTTTTGGAACTACCTGGTTTGATTTGTGAAGTTGAAGCAGTTGGGATTAATAAAAATAATCAACTTGGCATGTTGTCCTTAAGATTATCCATGATTCTATCGACAACATCACATAGATCTTCCATTCCAGTTAAGTTGTGATCCTTCCACGCTTCCCATTTTTCCTTTTCTTCTACTCGTATCTTCTCTTTAAGTTCTTCCAGATGTTTTTGGGTAATCAAATTGACTCTTTATGACTTTCAGGAGGCATTTCTTCTTGAATCATAGTGACATCTTCACCTAATTGTTTTTCTTCATGATGTTCATTGTCATCTAAAGTTGAAGACTGAAAATTTATATGGCCTTCGGCTTCTTTTTGGGCACAAACAACCTTTTGTAATGTCCAAAAAAATTCAGGCTCTTCATTCTCTGTTTGATTGAAGATATTCATTCTTTCAAAATGAACAGTTGGAACATTGGTGGTCTCCCCAACAAAACTAAGTTCATAGTCTACATAGTTGCATCCTGTGGAAAAATCATTGAACATTGGTGGTTTCCTCCACCCGTGCTTTCGGGCTACCTCGTCTGGGCGTAGTCCCTTAAGAGCCCTGAGGCCCAAAACACCTTATATCTTCGACGGGTGATTTCTCAGACTCCATGGCACCTAGAGATGTCTCGTTAGATCCAAGACCTCCATGTCAGGGCCCTCTACAAAATCCTCTCATGGTTTTCTCCATCTCCATTTGGTTCTCTCGTTGTCCTATTGTTTGCAAACGCTTGAAATAGTGTAGTCTAAGTCAGTGTAGGGCTGCCAGAGGTTGTAGTTTGCAAACGGAATCTCGTGGGACCAAACCAACTATGCCAACACATCGGGGTGGCCAGGTGAATGCTAGTGGAGGCTTTGTTTTGGTTCCCTACGCTCCCCGTGCTTTCGGGCTACCCTGTCCGGGCGTAGTCGCTTAAGAGCCCTGAGGCCCAATCACGCCATATCTTCGACGGTGATTTCTCAGACTCCATGGCACCTAGAGACATCTCATCAAATCCAAAACCTCCATGTTGGGGCAATCTACAAAATCCTCTCACTGGTTTTCTCCATCTCCATTCAGTTCTCTCGTTGTCCTATTGTTTGCAAACACGCTAGTGTAGTCTAAGTCAGTGTAAGGCTGCTAGAGGCTGTAGTTTGCAAACGGTAGCTCGTGGGACCAAACCAACTGGGCCAACACATCTAAATGGCCTGGTGAATGCTAGTGGAGGATTCGTTTTGGTTCCCTACGCTCCCCGTGCTTTCGGGCTACCTCGTTCGGGCATAGTCTCTTAAGAGCCCTGAGACCAAAACACCTTATATCTTCGACATGTGATTTCTCAGACTCCGTGGCACCTAGAGATGTCTCGATCAGATCTGAAACCTCCATGTTGAAGCCCTCTACAAAATCCTCTCATGGTTTTCTCCATCTCCATCTGGTTCTCTCGTTGTCCTATTGTTTGCAAACACGCGAAATAGTGTAGTCTGAGTCAGTGTAAGGCTGCTAGATGCTGTAGTTTGCAAACGGTAGCTTGTGGGACCGAACCAACTACGCCAACACATCCAAATGGCCTGGTGAATGCTAGTGGAGGATTTTTTTTTGGTTCCCTACGCTCCCCGTGCTTTCGGGCTACCTCGTTCGGGCATAGTCTCTTAAGAGCCCTGAGACCAAAACACCTTATATCTTTGACATGTGATTTCTCAGACTCCGTGGCACCTAGAGATGTCTCGTCAGATCCAAGAACCTCCATGTCGGGGCCCTCTACAAAATCCTCTCACAGTTTTCTCCCGTCTCCATTCGGTTCTCTCGTTGTCCTATTGTTTGCAAACGCTCGAAATAGTGTAGTCTAAGTCAGTGTAGGGCTGCTAGATGCTGTAGTTTGCAAACAGAAGCTCGTGGGACCAAACCAACTACGCCAACACATCGGGGTGGCTAGGTGAATGCTAGTGGAGGATTTTTTTTGGTTCCCTATGCTCCCCGTGCTTTCAGGCTACCTCGTCCGGGCGTAGTCGCTTAAGAGCCCTGAGGCCCAAACACGCCATATCTTCGACGGGTGATTTCTCAGACTTCGTGGCACCTAGAGATGTCTCGTCAGATCCAAAACCTCCATGTTGAATCCCTCTATGAAATCCTCTCATGGTTTTCTCCATCTCCATTCAGTTCTCTCGTTGTCCTATTGTTTGCAAACGTGAAATAGTGTAGTCTAAGTCAGTGTAAGGCTGCCAGAGGCTGTAGTTTGCAAACGGAAGCTCGTGGGACCAAACCGTCTAGGCCAACACATCCAAATGGCCTGGTGAATGCTAGTGGAGGCTTTTTTTGGTTCCCTACGCTCCCCATGCTTTCGGGCTACCTCGTTCAGGCGTAGTCCCTTAAGAGCCCTGAGACCAAAACACGCTTATATCTTCGACATGTGATTTCTCAGACTCCGTGGCACCTAGAGATGTCTCGTCAGATCCAAAACCTCCATGTTGAAGCCCTCTATGAAATATTCTCATGGTTTTCTCCATCTCCATCCGGTTCTCTCGCTGTCCTATTGTTTGTAAACACATGAAATAGTGTAGTTTGAGTCAGTGTAAGGCTGCTAGATGTTGTATTTTGCAAACGGTAGCTTGTGGGACCAAACCAACTATGCCAACATGTCCGTATGGCTTGGTGAACACTAGTGGAGGCTTTTTTTTGGTTCCCTACGCTCCCGTGCTTTCGGGCTACCTCGTCTGGGCGTAGTCCCTTAAGAGCCCTGAGGCCAAAACATGCCATATCTTCGACGAGTGATTTCTCAGACTCCGTGGCACCTAGAGATGTCTCGTCAGATCCAAAACCTCCACATGTTGGGGCCCTCTACAAAATCCTCTCACGGTTTTCTCCATCTCCATCCGGTTCTCTCGCTGTCCTATTGTTTGCAAACGCTGAAATAGTGTAGTCTGAGTCAGTGTAGGGCTGCCAGAGGTTGTAGTTTGCAAACGGAAGCTCGTGGGACCAAACCAACTATGCCAACACATCAGGGTGGCCTGGTGAACACTAGTGGAGGATTTTTTTTGGTTCCCTATGCTCCCCGTGCTTTCGGGCTACCTCGTCCGGGCGTAGTCGCTTAAGAGCCCTGAGGCCCAAACACACCATATCTTCGACGGGTGATTTCTCAGACTCCGTGGCACCTAGAGATGTCTCGTCAGATCCAAGACCTCCATGTCGGGGCCCTCTACGAAATCCTCTCGTGGTTTTCTCCATCTCCATCTGGTTCTCTCGTTGTGCTATTGTTTGTAAACGCGCGAAATAGTGCAGTCTGAGTCAGTGTAGGGCTGTCAGACATTGTAGTTTGCAAACGGAAGCTCGTGGGACCAAACCAACTATGCCAACATGTCGGGGTGGCCTGGTGAATGCTAGTGGAGGATTTTTTTTGGTTCCCTATGCTCCCCGTGCTTTCAGGCTACCTCGTCCGGGCGTAGTCGCTTAAGAGCCCTGAGGCCCAAACACGCCATATCTTCGACGGGTGATTTCTCAGACTCCATGGCACCTAGAGATGTCTCATCAGATCTGAGACCTCCATGTCAGGGCCCTCTACGAAATCCTCTCATGGTTTTCTCCATCTCCATCCGGTTCTCTCGTTGTGCTATTGTTTACAAACGCGTGAAATAGTGCAGTCTGAGTCAGTGTAGGGCTACCCCGTCTGGGCGTAGTCGCTTAAGAGCCCTGAATGACTAGATTGGCTTAAGAATGAATTTGATAGGGGTATGTCTAAGAACACATGGGAGTTATCAATCACCTAGTAAATCTTTCTTGTTTAGTTCTGGATGGGAGTCAGCTGGCCTACGGCTTAGTGACCTTCCATTCATTGATAATTTATGTTATGATAAACCCATGGATGCTTTCAAAAGCACCTTAAAAAGGATAGGGGTAGTCATCAAGCCTAGTGAAGGGTGTGATGTGATTTCCAAATAACTTGAAATGCCTACAGATTTAAAGGTAGTAACATGAATTGGACAGGATTAGACAATCAAGAATCATTGAGTGTCTGAATCAGAATGTCATTGCATCTGGAGACATTCTCAAGCATTGGAGTAATGTATATGGAGAGACATTCTCAAAATATCAACAGATGAAAGGCATCAAATTGTGACGACTGTCGGGTGTTTTAACAGGGGAGAAGACTACGAAGCATAGAAGAATGTAGTAAGTGCATGATAAGATAGGAACCAGTACAAAGAGACCATGAGCAAGAAGAAGCGCAAGTAAGGTAAATACACATATACACATTGATAAATTGAATGAATAATTACTCAGATTAGGTAACTCTTTATATACATACATTATATAAATATTGATTTCCAAAGTTTGATGCATATTATACATTGAAAATGCTAGTACATGTACATCACCAATAAATGAAAAAATAATCCATAATGTCTTAAATATTGTCAAGTGCACATCATATTAGATTCATGCGAAAATAATCTCAGAAATGTAAGGTCTCATACAAAATTATCAAGTTCCAAATAGTATTTTAATGTGCATAATAAATACAAAAATGCCCAAATAGGTCATATACCATCAAGTTCAAATGCCATATAGGCGTACATACAATGCCATGCACATAGGCATACAAAAACAATGTCATGTAAGACATATATATTTCCTACTCATCAAAATCTATCCCTCTCTTGGCCTTGCTCGAAGAAGGCCCTCCCTTAGACGAAGATGGAGATCCATGAGATGACTTTGGATCGTCTGAGCCCATGCTTCGAGTCCTCTTCCGCTGAATACTCACCTGTAGATGAGCCTGTAAATGCAAACAATGTTTTTTTGTCAAAACTTAATTTATATATGTTTTCAACATGTATTTAAGACCATGCTAGAATGAAAGTATTTACATAAATACACAAACTTACCGCAAGTTGTCGATCACGCCGAATTTGCATCTCACACTCAGATGAGTCATCGGGAGCTCCTGCAGTACGAACGGGGGTACGAAGACGACGAGATGGAGGAGTCCGTGCCCTCGAAGTCAAAATGGAGGGGGTTGAAGTTCCCTACATACACATAAGATCAGAAAATCTAACATCAGAATTAGCGAAAATAGAGCTAAGTACATGTATCTACATAATGACAATATTTTAACTAATTTTATCAATATAGAACTATTGTTTTTACCCCGCCACGCCTGTGAATCAAATGAACAGGGTTGCTACCTGTCACAGGTAACTCCTGCATACACACAATGAAGGACATTATTAACATAATTTAATAATTCTACAATGAAAGACATTACTAACATGTAATTTAACATAATATGAATTACACGAGAAATTTAACAAAATTTACGTGTTGTTTGAATACCTCAGTGAGTTGCTGCGCAGATGAAATCGCAGTGGCAACACCTTTATCTACTTGTCGCAGAGATGGTGGGGTGTCTAGTGAAGTCAACATCTTTATCAAACATGTATATCACGTGAGTTAGATGGACATACAAGAACATACATATATTTGAATTCAAAACTAATACACACACACACACACACACATGTATGTGAAAATTTTACATAATTAACATTCTAAATTACCTCTGTGAATGTATGTGTATGCATGGTGCTCGCCGCCTGTGGTCGGGATGAAGATGCACCTCCCGCGCACTATAATATCAATGCATGTACATGTACAAATACAATTATTTCAAAAATTTAACATATATAAGTAAATCAGGTACTCCAAACTTTTTGTAACACACATAACAAAACATAACAAATTTACCTGCGAAGGTGACGCCGATGAATGTAATCCAAATGTCTCACTCAAAAGGACATCTGACATAGTGACATTATCATGTTCACCCCTAGCACCAGGTGCACCAAAATCAGTACGCATGAAAGTATCATCCTCCTCGGGCCCCAAACATATGCTACCACATGACGAGCAAAAATGTGGCCTCATGCTAGTACTCCCTGAGGGAATACTCTGTGTACCTCCACGAGCATCTGGCTCAGAAATCTCCCTCGTATGTCGAACAAGGGTCGCAGATAGCCCCTGAAGCACGTGGAGTGTATCAATCTCTATTGTCTCCTTCACTGCTTGAGGGACAATCTCAGGGTGAGGGGGCTTCTGTGCGGGGAATCTACCCTGCTGAATAGGTGCACGTTGTGCACCTAGTCGATCCTATGTAGATCCTTTTCCTCGGCCCTGGAAATCTCAGAAATCAAAATAATTTGGGATCTCGTTGAGGATAAACTCACAATAGAGTTTCCTCAGAAAGTATAGTGGCACCTCGTTGTTATTACAAGGTGGAAAATCAAACACCATCCACCATCGGTCCCAAAAATTATTTTTAATCAAATTATTATTGCACCAATGGATGGGAAATCGTTTACATGTCAACGAAACAGGAAAATTAGTGCGGGGGTCCATGAATAAGGCGCATATGAGTTCTTTTGAAATTTATTTTTTCTTTACATCCACATATGACAATTTGTTGGAATAATAAACCCTACAACCCTCTCTGTAAGTTGTCCAATGATCAATTTTCCCCATTGCCACATCAATTTGAACAAGTAATGCCTCCAATGTGTTTGCAAGAGAGGCGCGGTGGGGGTTTGTAGATTGTGCATCCCTCATTGTTTTGATTAAATCCTCAATTTCAATTTTGTTTTCAACTATTTGGGCTGCTAAATCTTCTTGACTACCCGAGGGATGTTGAGCAATTGTGGGAGTGTCGGGAGGGATGTCAGGAATAACAGGGTTTGGTTGTGGTTGATTCCCTCGACCTCTAACTGTAACAATAAAAAATATGTATTCAATTCAAATTTTAATCTATAATTATCATATTTCAATGCAATTTTGAGAAAAGAATTGTGCTTACCTCTTCTCTGTGGCACCATCGTCGATTCAGATCTTCCTGGCGATCCAGAAATGATCCTTTGAGCTTGAGATCCAGCTGAATGAAAAAATGTGAGGGCACGAACAAGCTCTGAAACTCGCGTTTGAGGGAGGTAAAATGATAGAGGCTCGGGCCTCTTTTTTTTGTTTATAGTAGGCATAATGCGTATTATGTAACATGTAATGCGTATGCTTTTTGGTGATTCTCGAGCCAAACAAATTAAAACACGAGCGTGTTTTAACAAAAACGCGTACACATTTTTGCTTTTTTTCGGATTCTTGTCCGCTTTTTGGCCCCCCAACTTCGTGCACTTACCCATTAAGAGCCACTAAAAGTTGATATGATACACCACTAACACATTTAATTTAAAATAATAAACAACACGTATAAAAAACATGCTAGAATTGTGCAAATTCAACTATTAGTAAATACCAATTTTAGGTGTCCTACACCTATTATTCTATTGTTAATGGGGTGAAATTTTGTAGTTTCATGGTTACACCCAACTTGGTGGTTTGGTGATGATTACATGTGCATTTGTTCGATATCTATTCATATTGAAATGACAATGAAGATTTGGGTGCCACACATTGTTTTCAATTTTTCCTATTTTTTCGCTTTATTAATATATTTATTCTTTTATTGTTAAAAATAACATCAAACCAATAAAATGTGTATATCTCACAACAATATCAACAAAATGTAATATGGAATAAAAGGATTTAAATTTAATTGCAATACGCATACACGTAACATGCTATCCTATTAACAATATGTTATAAATGTAGATCAAACATAACTAAATAAAGAAGTAATGAAATGACATGACATGTAAGGTTTATAGAAATGTATCTTGAATATCATGAGATCAGGTGATAATTGGCAAGTTTTGATAGTAGAATTGCACATTCTAGATGCAATGTAGAGCTAGCTTATAAATTGTGTGTGAAACAAAAAAACTTTGTGTACATAACATTTCATCCTCCGTTCGAACAATGTCTAGAATGTTTTTTGATAATTGTGTTTCATTTTGTTTTTCTCTCTATAAACCTCAATCAATTTTTTTACGTTCTCTAATCATTTGCAAAACATAACATCTCTCATATGCTCTCCAATTCCATAGAATCTTTTAAAAAATCGTAAGGAAAACAACATGTTTTTTGGCCTTGTAGGATAAGCCAAAAAATAGCAGAAAGTATCTTGATATTTGTTAAGACTCTAAACGATAATAATATCTGAGAACAACCACCTCAATGATTCCAAATAACTTACACAAATATGTGTTATGTGGTGTATGTCTAAATATTAATTTGTGTCTTTTAAAGAGTGTTCTAATAGATACCTAGTCTTCTTTAATTTTTTTGCAAGTGTTCAATAATTTGTCTATAAATACTCAATGTACTTCTTGATTCTTAGATTACTTTTTCTTTCTTTTGATGTGTAGTGCACACAATTGAGACAAATACTCAATGTACTTATTGATTCTTAGATTTTTTTTTTATGCATAGTGCACACTATTGAGACAAATACTCAATGTACTTATTGATTCTTCGATTACTTGTTTTTCTTTTATGTGTAAGTAGTGTACACAATTGAAACAAATACTCATGTACTTACTTGATTCTTAGATTACTTTTTTTATGTGTAGTGCACACAATTGAGCACTAGATTACGTAGATTGTCAGCATCTCTATGCATACTTTGAAGGAAACATATGGTGGATATACAATTATGAGTAAGTGTACTACTAAACTAGTGATCACCTTTAGCCAAGCATTTATGAGTAAGGGAAATCCACACCATCAAAGTCACCCAAGGCATGATCATGGCCCTCAATTGTTTCGACTCTTCGTGTCTGATGTCTCCAGGGCTTATACTCACCAAGACTTGATCCCTGGTAGGACTCATTAAAAGCCATACAACAACACCAATAGACCGAGAGCCCTTCAACTTCTTAAAATTACTTTGAAATTGTTTAGATTAAAAAAAGATAACTACATTGAATTTAAATTCGGAATACATTGGCACCAAAACTGAACTCCAACGATCAAGAAGTGCAAAATATGGGTATAAAGGGCAATGACACTGAGCCAAAAGAAAGAATGACAAAACATGCGAAGACCATTTGTACACTCTTAACATGTCTCATAAGTGTACATCATGGGTTAAATTTGACGGCCACCTATGCTTGTCAAACAATTTTTAGAGGTGAAGGCCATTTCCAAATATTACCTTTCAAAAATGTAAAATAGTGTTATTTTTTATACTTTTTAACAAAAATATATAAAAGATTATTTTTATATATATTTAACTATTTTTAAATTATATTTGTATAGTTTATATATAAATCTATATAAAAATGACAATCATACTTAAAATATGTATATCATGTGTGACGGTTAATTCAAATATTTACTAGTATTTTATGGCTAAAATCATGAAAAAATGTCTAAATGGACGTCAAATTTAATTTAACCCTTGGTGTACATATACTTTAGACAAAGGTATCATGTTGTGGAAACTTGAGAAAGAGAGAAAGGAACGCTTGTAAGAATTAAGGGGTAGGGTCAATAAACATAGAAAATCGAGATATTACACGTGTATTTATTCATGTTGAGATGGGCAATGAAGATTTGGATGCTGCACATTGCTTCAACTTTCTCCAATTTATAAAATAAAGCCGAATGAATTGCATTAATCTCTACAACAATATCTTCTGAAGCGGAGTACTTAGAGAACAATGATAATCTTTATTCAATTCATTCGAAAACGAATATTTATACAGTGTACAAATTATACACCGGGTACAGGACTTGTTTAATTTAAAAAACGAAACGAGAAAGGGCGAAAACAAAACTTTAAATTCCCAGACAGACGGAAGCGGTGGAGGTTGGAGCCATTGATGTGGGCTCATCAGCTTCCCGGATCCCTAGGGCCCAGGGGCTTAACAGAGCACCTCATAATCTGATGCTTTAAAAGAATTTGTCGGATAATCCAGATCACCCAAACCGCTGTTAGGTAGGTTACTCCATAGAAATATTAACAAAGTGAAAAAAACAAAAGAGACAGGGTTTTGGAATTACGCAACGGCCGTCCTCCCATACTGCACACGGAACGGCGACGGCTTTTGAAGCCCCTCATTGCGGCGCGAAATCTTCTTAGCAGGAAGCGGCGTGATATCATAGACGATGAGGGTTTCAGACTTAGTGTTATTGTTGCTATTGTCTTCTAACGGCGCCGCCTCCCTCAAGCGACCGCGCTACGCCTGAGTAGTGCAGAGTAAATAGCTATTTGCAGCGGCGTGACACCTCTTTTGCTGCGGGCGTTGACGTCCACGCCTTTTTTCAGTAGCAGCTCGACCAGTTCCATGTGACCAGACTCCGCTGCGCAGTGTAAGGCGGTGTAGCCCTCATCGTCCCTGCCGTCCAGATCGGCGCCCTTGTCCACCAACGCCTTGACAATCTCCAGCCAGCCCTTGAAGGCGGCGCGGTGGAGCGCCGTCCACCCGTGCTGGTCTTTGCCGTTAATGGCGGCGCCCTGCTCAAGGCACCGCTGCACGCTGCGCACGTCCCCACGCCGTGCCGCCCGTCGGAGCCCGTCCCCCAGCCGCAGTATGTCCAGCAGCGCCGAGTCCCCCGTGTCCGCCGCCAGATCGTACGGCGTCTTTCCCTGTTTGTTTCGTATGTCCTTGTTAGCCCCCTTCTGCATTAAGAGTCTCACCATGGAACTGTCCGCGCGTGCGGCGGCCCTGTGAAGGGCTGTATCTCCGTCGTCCGCCCTGGCATCCACGTCGGCGCCGGCCACAAGCAGCCCCTTGAGGCAGTTCCGGTAGCCCCCATCCACGGCCATGTGTAGCGCGGTTCGACCGTCGCTAACCGCTCCATTAACATCGCCCCCATTCTGCACGACTAACCTTAACACGTCCACATGGCCCGCGGAGGCAGCGAAGTGCGCGGCCTGCCAGCCTGACGAATCCTTGGCCCCCGCGTTAGCCCCGTTGGCCAGCAGGAGCTCCGCAATAAGCCCCTCCCCTTGTATAGCAGCCACGTGGAGCGCCGTCTGGCCCATCCTGTTTTGCGCTTCCATGTCGACCCTGAATTCTATCAACACCTGGACTAAGTCCGGCCTGCGGCTGGCCACGGCCATATGGAGTAAGCTCCTGCCCTGCTCGTCGCAGCTGTCCACGGACTCCTCGTCCTTCTCCAGCACCTCCCTGATCTCCTCCACGGAACCGTCCGCTACAAGCTTGGTCAAAATGGAACCGCCTGTGAACATGACTTTGAGCGCACTGTCTTCGAACACCTGTTTCTTACGCGCAGTGAACCAATCCAAGGAAACCGTCTCCGTCTCCTTCCCACCGGGCACCACCACGCTCTGTATCACGAACTGGTCGTCTGAATGCGGAAACACCTCCGGCAGGTTGCCCCTGCGGCTGCATTATTATTTCCACGCTGGTGGCCCGCAGGGGGGAAATTATTCCGCACGAGGGCTTCACGCTGTATTTCTTTTGCTTCATGGGATGAACCCTGAACGCCACGGGCATCGTATACATAACGTTCCTCAGCTCCACGAAGCCAGA
This sequence comes from Taxus chinensis, assembly GCA_019776745.2. Classification (NCBI taxonomy): domain Eukaryota; kingdom Viridiplantae; phylum Streptophyta; class Pinopsida; order Cupressales; family Taxaceae; genus Taxus; species Taxus chinensis. Next base: position 957,042,694 of record CM034147.1, on the reverse strand, counting down.
GCATCTCTGCCCCTCTTCGAATCTGATCGCTACTTCCTTCGGCTCAACTGCCAGTAACCTATCCATTCTTCCTTTCCTCTGATAATCTTCTTCTCACCAACTCAATTCCACTCAATCCCGCAGGAATTCTAAAACCTTACCTATAATTTCTTCCGATTCCTCTCGCCAACTACGGAGAATTACTGTGAAAACTTGTTGGTACAATTATATGTAATAATGGGTAAGATAATCCAAGTTGATTGATCTCTTTGTTCAGAGGCGAAGAGTGATTGTATTGGGCGTGGGCTCGAACAATATAGATAGCTACGGAGAAAGGGGAGGGGACGGCCAAACACACGGCACGGGGGTTGATTTTATCCCAGATGGCCATTTTGTCATCATATCTTAAAGACAGTGAGCAGGACGAATATAACATAATGTAAACAAGAAGAAAGCATTATGTACATCGTCTGGCATGCCGGCTATTCTTGTTTCAACTTTCTGTTTCGAAAGCCGGTTGCCTTGGCCGGCCACCTCGTTTTTGACTTCCAAGTGTCCCCCGTTTCTGAAATTTAGCTGATTTTTTGTTAATTCTTCCAAAGGACTTTGTAACGTATATTACCAGAAGTACCCACCCTGAGAATGATACTTGTTTTATTCACATGGCCAATGTATTAATATTATTATTGAGAATGCAAAATGAATCATAAATGAATGGTAAACATTATTTGCCGCATACAGATATTAACTAGGTGAATCTAAATCTCCACCAACGGCAACGATGATGCTCCACTGCTTGAATGAGATTCCTTTCTCTTTTAGTTGACCGTTGAAATCCCTAGATTTTATTCCACCGCATTTTCGTACCATTCCATTGTTTAACGTGAGTCTTGTTTAAGATTTGATATATCATCATTACATTTGTTTATATTATTTAAGAAGATTTAAGTAACGTATGATTGTAGGGTGTAGCGAATGGTTGCACTTGCCAACTTCACACACAATAATAACCCATTGGCCTAGACGAGGATACGAATATTAAAATACCTTTTCAAGCAAGTCGGCATTTCACGAGGCAACAAAAAGTTGTTAGGTCACGGCCAAGAGCGACGGCAATTCGCATTAAACACTAAATCCAATCTTTTTCAATCCATTTATTTCTTCCTTTAGGCTCCCAATTATATATACATACACACACAGATAATCCAAGAGTTTATATTTGATATCCCTTTACAATTTTTCATCTTTTTGTCATCAAATATTTACAATTTCTTGAAATCGCCACCTAATCCAATACTTAATATATAATTGTATTTTTAATATAGATTAATAGTTACATCTATAAATACACCTAAAAGTAGTTGTTAATATTTTTGTGTTTTATTAAAAATATAAATTTTCGTAATTTTTTTGATTGAATCTGAAATTCTAGGGATTTGTTGAGAGGTTTTCATCCCGCCAAATTTACCTAGAGTACAATCCATGTCTCATCCTTTATTTATTGATATCTCTTGAGAGTTGAACCATAGTGGATGGCTACGCAACACCTTGTACACCATCATACGCACCGTTGGATCACAACCCATTCAATAATATGAAAAATAATACTAAAAAAGCTATCATCATTAAATAAATTGTTTAATGGTTATATTGACCGTCAAATTTAAAACATCATTTTCTCTATTTCATTTATGATAGTGTATCTAATTAGTTCCTTTTACATTTTGATTTAACTTGGAAAATTAAAATAAATAAGATGATGAGAGAATTAAGAGGGTTTTGTTTTTCTTACTTCTTAAATTCTAAATTTGGGTTAGAAACTGTAGCAACCCCAATGGGTGATCGGAAAAACACACCATTTTTTAATTGGAATTTCAAATCACCCTTACACAACCAAACATGAAAATTGATGTCTCTCGATTTCCTAGTCCTATGTTTAACAATCAAACACATACATGAAACAATATAAAAGTAATACAAGTAATTTAGAGTTACATAACATGGTAGATTAACTTATGTCATTCCTTTTTACTTGTATAATTTTCTTCCGTTACAACATAAATGAGTTAATTGTGCATATAACAGTAATTATGATTCATACATGTTTTCAAATATAATTGTTCATCTAATTAAACCAAAGCATTACAATTAATCCCTTAAACGTGTGCATACATTTCCACTCATTTTTACGCCGAAGGCATTTCTATTTGAAATGCATCCTCCTAGCTCTGACATATTGGCGAAATCAGCGGCGCACATTGTTTGGTCGTGCATGCGTCGAAATCTCAACAATGGCAAATGTTCCACGTCCACGCTAGGAAATGCTCCATTTGTGACAAAAATGTCAGTTTTAACATACACAAGTTAACTGTTTCCCAATTCGAGTGGCTCATTCTGACAAATCCAAGCCCACCATCTTTCCCCAACCAGCAGAAAACCTAACCGCTTACCAATTTTAATACAAATTTTGGTTTTTTACATTGCCACGTGTTTTTTCCATGCCACCAATTTGTACGATTTGGTGTGAACAGTTAATACTGTTACAGAGGAGTCCATAATGTACAAAAGATTATACCTGGCGGTGGTGAAGCTCGACCTTTTGCAATGCCACATTGTGGAGCGTGTGGGATGATTTTGACATGTTCAACCAGTCAAACATAGGCAAGTCTAAAGCCATTTTGACATTTTGATAGGCTTCGTGCACTTGTACACATTCATTGTATGGTTGCAACATGCGTACAAAAGGGTGTTATAATATCAATGTAGATCTTAGATATTTATGTAAGAATACTTTAGAAATTGGTTAGATTTGTATAAATTATATAAACACTATTACGAAATCAACTATTTCCCAGATGACATCGTGCTCCTGCGTTTAGATTTTGTATACATTTTTGTGGGCATTCTAGCATACAGATCCATGCTAGAAGTCTGTGTTTTCTAGATTCTACATGTCAACTCACCTCGGTTGTTACTCCACAAGAGAAAATAGGTGTCTGAAGCGTAGCATTCAAAATTTCAATGTTATTGTAGACACCAAAATTGGGTCATACTTCCATTAAAACCTCATCAATTAAATTAACCATATCCTACCCATTCATACCCCCTAGTGCATATGTTAATTGAATTAATTATCTTAATTAATATCCTCACTTAACCACCTCACCCAGCCAACTCACCTAGCCACCTCACTCAAATGACCCACTCAAACCTCATTAACGACCTAAGACCAAGTCTAAACCTATCCTAACCAACTAGGACTTAGTCTAAACCTAGACTTAACTCATATTAACAAACCTAAAAGGAATCTTATTTATCCTTCCATGATCTATCACTCAAGACTCGGATGAAGATTGGAGATCACACCAAAAATAACAACAATTGGGCTATTTTTGGCCAACCTAGATATTTCCGCCTTGACCGACATTGGTTAGGTTAAATTCATTTCCAAAATCCTTTGCCTAGGTTGGTCATTCGATTCAGCATCTCATACAAATAGAGACTTGGAGCACTCAAAATTTCTAAAGCACTAAAGCAAAGGAAAATATACGGGAGCACTATCAACAACCATTTACATTCATCATCTTCTTCACGATCACATATTCACACAGAGAAGCACAAAGGTTTGAACTACCATGGCACAAACACAACATCTCTCCTCTCCAAATATCTTCCATCACCGTCCTCATCACATGCATTCTCTAAACCTACTCTTCAGTAAGTACCTAACATCTCTTCATTTATTTCTGTTTTATTCCAGTAATATTTATTATTCATTTCAGCAATTTATCTTTCTCCACATCCATATACTCCCCTCCTCCTACCAACCTATCACTTTACCATACCTAGCCCTTTCACCTGCCTTCACACCCTTCTAATCATCTCTGAGCCTACAAGGCCATTTTACAACATCACTTTCACCATTTCCAACCTCTGTGCAATCACAGAGAGTCTAAAAACCAAGTTTTTAAGTGCTTTTTATTAATTGCCCCTACCGATGCCGGTTAGCCAACCAACGTCGGTCATTCTACCTAACCGGCATCAGTCACACGGCCGACATCGATTACTATGTCTGATAATTTATACTTCAGACCAACGAGCTAATACCCACTTCCTAACATCCCAAAACCCTTTCTAATCTTTACCAGACCTTACCCAGAGCCTATACCAGACCTGCAATACAACACCAGCCAATCACTTGACCCATTTTTACCTCAATCACCTTTTATCTAATCTTTCTTATTGTTTTGTGTGAGATACCTAAATCGTTTCAATTTCAATAGGATCTTAACTTCATGTATGATTTAACTAGCATTAATACTCTTATGTAAAAAGTGGATTGATAGCCTGTTCAGGAAGCATCATGCTTCCCAGATCTAGCTTCCACTAGGCAACCCACTCATTGTTTTTTTTAAGTCTATCTAGTGGTATTGTTTTGCATTTACAGGTAGTTTCTCCTAGCCAAAAGGGAGCTCTCGCAGTTAACTTGGATCAAGAAATCAGAATGCGTGCAAAACCTTCAACCGACATCACAAATAGGTATGTCTCCTTGGCCTTCTAACATTATCTGTTTCATTAATTTGCTAAGAATCCGTTGAAACATTTTGGCATGCCTAGTGGGACCCATCCGGGGTTCCTTATATTTATTCATTCTTAGGGAATTGTTGTATGTTTGTTTCTTTTCAAAAGGAAGTTAACATACAATTCTATCCCTGGAAACCTTCTCTTTATTCTATTTGTCTTAGTGACATTTGTATTTCGGGACTAAAAAGAATCATTCTTTTTCTTCTTGTATTAGTGAAAGTCATTCTCTTTCCTATTCACTCTTTGTTTAATACATCGAATATCACATTTCAATTTGGGTTCTAAAATACTTGCATTTCATACTTTTATGCTTGAAATTTTAGCTCGCATTAAAATTGAGGGCAACCTATACGCTGAAATTCATGCCCAACTGATGGTTGACATAATTGAATCGTAGAGAATTTTCTCTTCTATCTCTTTGCCAAACTGCACAAATATAAATTTATACATCTTCTTAAACAACACCTTACCTGGAAGAAGTTTTCAACGATCACACAATCAAAGGATTGACAGTGGGCACCCAGCTGGTTTCTCTGTCCAGTCATTAACTTAGAGAAAGGACCGCCCCCGCCAAAACATAACCTGAAACCACACTTAGATCTCGCCTCTTCATAGGACACCTTTCCAACCAAAAAACTATGTTTTGTTCACAAGTCAGTCTTAAATAACATAGGCTAAAACATAAAAATTCACTTATAGGATTTCATGTTTTTCTTAGCTTTTTCTAGAGTTGTGTTTTGAGTTGTGAGGTCACGTTCTTCATTTTCTTCTTCCTTTCACACTCTGCCATCATAATTGTTGTATTCTGACTGTTTACAGGTGTGTCAAGGTCCATTACTATCATACTCAGGTTTCTGGGTTGATATTCCATCTAACTTAATTCACATAATCATTTTTTCTTCATTTTTTTTCAAATTTCACAGTGACTGGCATCGGTTCAGCGACCGTCATCAGTTTACGTCTAACCGTCATCGGTTTACCTAATCGTTGTTGGTTTCTAGCTTTTTTTGGTCATTTTACCAAAAACAACACTCATCACATCTTCTATTCTTTCTGAAGTTCTCAGGACATCATCATACCCCCAGAATTTTAAAATCACAGTCAAATACAACTTTTTTACTTCATTTTCATCAGTTTTTACCTCATTTGCAAAACTGTTTATTTCCCACAGTAACCGGTATCGGTCACCCTAACCTTCATCGGTCACCCTATAACAGTCATAGGTTACCCTAACCACCGTCGATTCCTGTGTTTTAATTTTTAATTAAAACAACGACCAATTTCACCTCCCAGAATCTATTTTTCTCCATTTATGTTATTTTTCTTTGTCATTTACAAAGAACATATTACTAGGTTTTACGCTAACTCACATGGTTTTGACTCATAGCCAAGCCAACGCCCTTGTGTTTCATGCTAGCCTTCAACCACTTCCGCTTATCCCATCACCACCTTCCATCATGTCGTCTATGGATCCAATTCAGCCCATTACTATTAGTATCGGCGATGACGAGTTCACAAGACTCCTTGACCAGAATCCTATTGCCATACAACACTATATCGCCCACTCATCTACACGAGACTCATCAAGAGAGTTGGTATATGGCATGCCTGTGTCTATCCCTCCTTCCCTCACCCCCACTTCCGCATCACCTACCACTAGCTCAACATTACCTTCATCCACCTTACCACCTATGGTGTCTCAACTGGAGCCCACATCCTCTATAAATATTGCACCTACGACATCTTTCACACCCGTGGTGTCAACTATTCCTTCGTCATGCGCCTTAAGCATAACCCCATCTGCACCCTGTTATCCTGTAAAATTGATGAGGGCAATTTTATAGGTAACCATACCAATTTTTGTCCTGGTCCCTCGTCGTGGACCCCTCTGCATTCGGAATGTTGCAAAATCCCTTTCTGGGAAATCTAGTTCTTCAAACTTAGCCATTTTTTATCCCTTTTTTGGCTGCGCGTACCTTGTACCTATGTTACATAGAGTAAATATGTGCCCCCTTCATTTCCTTTGGTGCACCGTTTTACGTGTCTGACACGATGTTTTGGTGCGCATTCCCGTGATGCGCCATTCTTGCGTGTGCCAAGGCGAATGCGCCTTCGTGTTGACACATCAATTGTTACACCGTAGTTTTGGTGCGCCAAAGGGCGCATGGAATATGAGTGTTGACAGTCGTACACTTACGCCAAAGGCGCAAGTATCTCTGTGTTGACACGCATTTATCCGCGCTAAAGGGTGCACCGTTTTACGTGTTGACACATGTTTTGGTGCACCTCTTAAAAAAGTGGTTGGCACATTTATTGCACCTTTTCCTATATATAGGCGCATCCGCCCTGTCACTTTCACCAGTCAGAAAACACGTGATAACTTTTTCCTCTGCACCTGTCAACACGCCTGTCGTCCTCGTGTCACGTTCGTGGACCCCGTTTCACGTCTCTCACATTCTATATGTATTCCGGGTAAGTGGTCCTTGTTACTCTCGTGTTTTAGTTTTGTTGATTGGTTGTTTGTTTGTGTGGTAGGATAGAATGGAGCTGTGAAACCATGAAAACCCCTCTTGCTGATTATTACCATTTTCCCTCCCCAAACTGTTTCCCTCCTCTTTCCAGATCTGCTAGCTAAGGAGGGCTCTACCTCGAAAACAAATCACTTGGACTCTCCTTGCCTGTGCACCCCCCTTCATCGCTTGAATCAATGTGGAGTTAAGCCTAAACGATCACGAATCTATCAAAGAGAAAGAAGAACCATTTCCAAAGCTGCGTTTTTCCTTGGCGCACTCGCCACCCTTACAACAGGAAACATAGTCACGCCTATGGCGCACTAGCATTCATTGCAGCACATGAGCTCCCTGCGCTATATGAAAACCAAGTGAAATCCTAAAAAGTGGCGCAGGCGCATCCCTGCATTGCAGCAACACAGTGTCATGCAAGCCTTCCCTACGCCGCACCAAAAGGTCCCCCTTTTGCGTGCCTAAAGTCTGGTGTAACACCCAATAACCCTACGCCCTTTGGTGCACCGAGCTTCTCTGTTACATTGCAAATATTTGTGCCATTAGCGCACCTTGCCCCCATGTGACACCATACATTACTTGCGCCAAGTATAAAACTGCATAAACAGCGTAGGCGCATCCCCTTTTACATCAACACAATGTAATGCAAAGCCTTTCCTGCGCCACGCCAAGTTCCCCTGTTTCGTGCAAATAAAGCCTATGTTACACACATCAACCTTGCACCCTTTGGCGCACTAAAGTTCCATGTAACATGAAAAATAAATGCGCCATTGGTGCATCCTGTCCCCATGCAACATGAAAATTATCTGCGCGCAGGCGCACTTCTGCTTACAATAACAAAAAATGTCATGTGCCGTAGTTCATGCTCCCTTTGCCCTTTGGCGCTAATTTTTTCCTGTGTAACACCCTTCTTCCATGCGCCATACTATTAACCCTGAAGCCTGTAGTGTTCATGCGCCCTGTGCCCTGAGGCCTTTAAATTGTTAACTCCTCATTCTAATCTGTATCGCTTTAATGGAAGATTTGATAGCTAACATGGCTCTTCTGTGTTGGGTTTCACTTCTTCTTCTTGCAGATCAGCAATTGAATTCAGATCCACATATGTCTACATCAAGCAAGAGGCCAACCAAGTCAAAAGGTAAAGCCAAGCTTACAGAAGAAGAAATGAAATACAAGTACCAAAGGGTCAGAATGCCCGAGTCTCAGGTAGAATGTAACCTAGATATAAGAGACTCAGAGCTCGGTCACATCGATATGGAAGATTTGTGGGCTAGAATTAGGAGGGTCACAGGGAGTCCCTGGATGGACAAACTAGTAGGTAGTGGCCTGCACTTTGCTGGGGAGTATCCCCATCAGTGTAGTGAATAATGAATTCATGATGGTAGTGGCCCGCTGCTACAACAAAGACACGAGGTGTGTCCAAAATGAAAAGGGAGAAGTCATGATCAACCTTACCGCCCGGAACTTCGAAATCATGCTTGGCATCCCTCACCACCGGCACTTTGTGGCTGTAAGCTAAGAAGGCTGCACCAAGGCTTAGGAGGACAATGAAGAATCAGTGCATGCAGCTGATGAATGAAGTATATTTAAAGAACAAGAAGGTGGTAACCAGATGGCCACAGGTTATTCACCGCAGTGATTTCTCTGAGGAACTAAGTGACACTATCACGTTCCTAAGTAGAGTATTTGGGCTTTCCGACGCCCATTACTTTTATAAGTGGATGCTCAGGTACCTGGAGACCATGAGCACAGAACGTACGTGATCAACACTTCGAATGGGCGGAGATAATAAGCAGTACCATATCCGAGCAACTCCAACAACTCACCACAACGGGGAGGTTCTACATGAACTCCTACGTAGTTTATGCTGCAGCCTCGGAAAGGGACTATCTAGCATTGAGCCGATGCGGGGTTTGGCCCCAAGTAAGGATATATGAGTACTACCCAGAGCTGAAGCTGGAGAACAGCATCTCACTTAGTTCACCAAAATCAACGACGCCTTTCTTCTACAAACATCGTCTACCTATTGAGGCCCAACATGACTCACGGTCGAGACGACCAAGAGCATCGTCGCAGCAACGGAAAAGTGGGGGGCCTTATTCACACAGTTTCCCAACCTTCACCTATCTCAGGGCAAGCTAACTTCCTAAGTGATCCCACCAAATTGCCAAGATATACTGGCCCCAAGTTGATCCTGTTAGAGCTGTCTAGATAGCTCATAACGTATCATGAGAAGTGCTTGAAAAGGAAGAAGGGCGGAACTCCTTTCCCCCTCACAGTGGGTAGATACACCTACGTTTCTCATCACAAAGCCTGGGAAATGGTTTTCGAGCTAGAACTACTCAATCTGAAGCACAACTTCCCGGCAAGGCCCACTTTCGATCTAATGAAATTGCCTTCCTAGGGAAAAACTCGATCCTATCCACGTTCCATAGATCAAGGACATTTATATCAACCTGTACCATGAGGTCAAGCTCAGAAGAAAGGACCATTCTCACCTAGCCCTGGCAGAGATCATTCAGTATGGCATGGCCATTGTCCCGAAAGGTTATTAAACTACCGATCAAGAAGTTGATCAGGTATATCTTGACATGGATGGGGACAACTGGCCGTTTATTGCAATCGACAGAACCAAAGCACCCCAGACCATTGAAGAAAGGGTCAAGGAAACTCTGCGGCGAACATAGCACTGGTGCAGGATGAATGGCCTCATCTACCTCGGGGTAGATTTCACTACATCCCCATTGGGCAACGCACCTGCCAGACCAAAACATCTATTGAAAGTAAAAGGCAAAGATAAAGAGGGCGAGTCAAGCTCTGCTCAAGGAGGAGCTCCTAAGACTCCCCCTTCTGCCGCACAAGAATAGGTGGTAAGCCTGTTATCTCCAGAGAAAGAAGCGGCCGAAGATGTTCTGATGGGCACATCCACTCAGGATGTTGCCACTACTAACAACTGCTGAGGTCCATTATGTCCCTTCTCCCTCTCCTCCTCCTCCTCCTCGTGTAGCTCAAACGACCATCCCTTTGGTCGTATCACCTTCCCCATCTTCCACTGTTCCCCTTTCCTCTTCCTCCATCTTCTCTTCTCTCGCGGAGCTATCCCCCACTATTTCTTCTCTCATCTCTCAACTCCCTTCCATATCCTCGTCTTACTTGCCCTGCAATATCCCTTCCTCTCTTGAGTACTTCACTAGCCTCTCATTCAATGCCGCCACCAAGTGTCTCAACGCACTTTCCCTCCGCTATTGCAGGTGCTCCCTCTTCTACTTCTGGTCCCACTCCCATAAGTCCAACATGGTTCTCTCAGCACCTAAGCCAACAAAAGAGGAAAGTTCCTATCGCACTGATGGAATTCTCCGTCATCCCATCAAAGGGGGCCAAGAAGCAAAAGCCTATAACCCGCTTCTCTCAGAGTGCATCAAGAGAGAGAGTAATGGAGATCATGTATCCCGATCCTTTAAAGGATAAAAAGGATCTGTCTCCGACAGATTATACAGTGACCCAAGTCACGATGGGAACGTCTTTAGAAAGCCTTCAATGAGAAGCCCTATCTGCAGTGGATGCCCTTTGTAAGAAACTTCAAGAAGCAAAGGAAGAAAAGAGGCTATTAAAGGAGCAAAATAAACATCTTCTCCACGCCTTGCAGAAAATGGGCAGTGCACCTCCTATAACTGCCACCGAAACTCCTGAGCCCCTGAGCCAAGATAAGATAAATGAATACGCCAAAATCGGCGAGCAAGGTATGGCAGTATCCGCCTGGAGAGACCAAATCCTCAAGGAAAGTGAGGGAGTAATCGTCAAGTTCACCGAGTTGTATCAGAACATCAATCAGGCGAACAAGGCACTCCAGGTGATTGCGGGACCCATCTCCGACGAGTTGGACCATGCTAGGCTGCAACATGAGACCTTCCAGAAAATGCTTGACTGTTCAGTTGAAGATCTGGTGAAGTTCGGTGTCTTCAATCACCCCAGAGCACCCAACAAAGTCATATCTACTTTGGACTACCAGGTCGATCAGTTGGAGTTTGTCCTCAAAAATATAGATAAAGTCAAAGAGCAAGCCTTGGAGGCTATGCACCAAATGGAGCAAATCATCTTGAGAATGTCCCCAGGCTTGCTCACTCGTTCTTTCATCCTGAGGAAGGTAGACCAAACTATTCAGATCTTTAAGGAGATCACCTCGCAAGGGTTAGGGCCAGAAGCCACATTCGACACCGAATGCATCAATAACCTTCTGGCCTGTCGTGACTTTATAGGGTTCCTGATAGAGGCTGGAAATGAATATGCCAAGCTCCCAGAAAGGCTCATGGATGAACGTGAAACTTGCAAAGTTATCAACGATCGTCACAAGGATCCTGCTCAAGATCAACTTCAGCCCATGATCAGCAAGTTCATGGAATATCGGGCCCAGTTCAACATCACTTCTCCCGAGCAACAGTAGAAGCAGGACACTCCCTTTCAGCCGCGAGATGATGAAGAATAGTCTCCTTCCTCTCGATCTTCTTTTTATAAATATCTAAGAGTATGTTGGCATAAACGATGACATCATGCATGTTGCACCATGGGATGATGTCATCCACCAAGTTGCCAAAAGTCAATAGTTGACTTTTAGATATTTTGTAGATACTTTGTAATTAGTTGTTGGCTCCCTTTTGCCTTCTTTCTTCTCCTTCTTCTATATATACTTGAATACTTGTTGTATTCAAGGGGTGGATACTTTTCAGATGAAAAATAGGAGTAAGAAGAAAAGACTTTGAGATTTTTGTAACAGAAGGAAATATTAATACAATATTTAGACTTTGTGCTGAATACATGTGTTATACATCAGAGCTTTCTTATGTTAGATCTGTATGTTTGTTCTGTTGAATCTACTTCTTCTTTATTGTCATTTATTCATCAGTATTTCTTTGTTCATCTATGCGAGTAAGTTCGACTCTGTTTACTACCAACCTAAAACATAGACCCTCTGACCTTTCTGCTTTGGAATTCATTTATTTTCTCCCTTCAGATCTTTCCTATCTCCCCACCTCATTTCTTTCCCTTCTTCTATAGTTGGAAATACCTCTGCTAGGATGAGATCCCAACCCCCGAAGGTAGAATATTGTGAGACTTGCATAGATTCCTGCTGGTAGAATAACAATAAACCAATTTCGCTTTGCTGACTCAAAGAGGGGCTATGCCCCTGCCCATTGTTGGCTCCTCTATCCATAGATCTATCCACCCGACATATTTTCAGACCAACACACCCTTCACCTCATATGTACCTATTGCATCGCAACCACCCATGGTGTCGGCAACCCATACTCCATTCCAAAACCTCATCCTTTCCATCCCGCAAACCCTACCCCCGATTACCACAAGAGTCATTACGACTACCTCACCTACTTATGCATATCACTAATAACCCCCAATCTCATCTATCACCTATTCAGGATACCTTCTGCCTGCATCTATTCCCCCTTCATAATTCTCATACTCGACACCACCGTATACTGGGATGTCATCCACATCATACATTCATCATCAACCTCCTTATATTCCAGGGGGTGCTCAATCATCACAACCTACCAATGACCTCACTAAAATGATGATGGAAAAGATGAAAAAATTAGAAGCATCATTTTTTGGCTCTCGCAACTCTTTAACTTACTAATGAAATATGTAATGAGCCCATCCATTCATTTATTCTCATTTTCGCCTATACCCTGTGTATTGGGAAATAGCCCAATTTCAACCTGGTTCAATAGTAAAGAAGACCTGTAGCAACACTTGCAGTATTTCAAACATGGGTGTTATCTAATCGCCCATGATAATGCTTTACTCCTATGAACATTCCCCATGTCTTTAATAGGACCCATGTTATATTGGTATAGTGGTTTAACTCGACATTCCATTTACTCATTCAATCAAGTGGCTCAAGCCTTCCTGGACCATTTTTCAATCAAAATTATCAAGAAGGTCACCATGACCAACTTTTACTCAACTCTAAAAATATGATGATGAGTCTATCACTGATTTTGTTCACTCGTTTGTAGAGCCTCATAAACCAGATTACAATCCAATTACTTCAAACTAAGCTTATAGATTTATTCACTCAAGGTTGTGCCAGAGAACATCTCACAAACCTCTCCAAGTACAAACCTTTTGTACCTTTGATGAAGAATTCACCATGACTACGAAAGGTTGAAATTTGGTTCCATTAAAGAGAAGAAAATTCAATTGCGTAAGAAAAACACTGCATTCAAATCCAACGATGCTTCTTCCTCTTCAAAACCACAATTAAACTATTCCAAAGGCCAAAAGGATCTGCCAATGTGGTAGTTTTAAAATTTGGCCCATCTCACCAATCCAATCAATCAAAACCCTACTTCTAACCTTTCTCCTATTCAAACTTTCCAGTTTAGGCAAGAGCAATGAAAGTACACTCCAATCAGGGATCCTTATTCTTTATTATTAGAAAAAATTCTTAAGGTTGGGGCCATTTCTCTTCCACCCCTAAAACAACATACTGATTTTCGACGCTGCTCGTCCTATGCTTGCATGGTACAAGGAACACGTGACTATTATAACTATCATCATGTAAAAGACCATAACAATGGTAATTATATAATCTTCAAGAATATTGCCCAAGAAATGTTAGATAATGGAGATATCGTCTTAGACAATCGTGAATGCACCCAAAAATCAAAACTTGTAAATCTTAAAGAAAACATTCCCTAATCATACCCCGTCATCTAACCAAAGTGGAAAATATTCAACTAATGACAAGTAATGTTCTTGAGGTCCATGCTATGTTTGACACCTTACCATCCCTTCCACAATTTCCTCCTCTATCCTCTCCATCAAGGAGATTCTTAGCACAAGCTCCTTTACCCACAGAGGAGCATACTTACTCTACTCCTTCACCCATAGAGGAGTCCCCTTCATCTCCACCTCCACCCACGGAGGAGTCCACCAATTTCTGCCAATGTTATTTCACTACTTATCTTGCACATCCTAATGAACAACCTATGATATTAACTCTCCTACCCATGGGAGAGTCATCCTCGACTTCTTCTCTCTACCGAAAGATGAAACTACTTCATCCCAACTATTATCTCCCCTACCCATAGGGGATCCTTTAGATGTGCCACTTCTTGTTGGGGAAAATTCCCCATTAGAATTCCAGGATCCCGTTGATCTGCTCTCAGACTCTCTTTCCCACAGATTCTGAAGCCAAGTAGTTCCTTATCTCATAGACATATTTTACAGGGATTTCTACTATGCCAACATCATCTTCTCTTACAACAGTGTCATTTTTCACGCCTGGACCGACTATCTTACATTACATTGATAATTACATGCTTTGGGGATACCTTTGGCTACCCTTTTCAACCCAAATGCAAATGTCATCTATGGATACCACCATGATTTATCCAAAGGTATCTCAAGCCACCCAATCAACTATGACGATGCCTATTGAAATAGACTCTTCTTCATCACCCTTTCCTACATCCAAACCTTTAACAATAATTAAACTTGTTCCTATACCTAAGAACCTACTTGTATCCTATACCGCCCCCCACATCTAGAACCATTACCATATTGTGTGTCATGCTGAAATCAAGTCTAGTTCATCCATCCTATCAAATTGGATTTAGCCACATCTTCCATAACCCGCTTGCACAAAAACCATTCTTCCACCTAAAAGGATAAGACCCAACATTCTAAACCTCACATGCACCAGCTTCACCCACTACACCTTTTTCACCTTCACCCCTTCTGTTTTTCCCAGGGCCTCACCCATCGACCTTGGCAAAACAACCGCATATCCAAGGAAAATCAAAAGCATGCAGCAGCCATGCCTCTTCATCAAAATCCTTTATTACACCCAACCTACCAGCATAGTGTACACCTTCGTCATTACCCACATCTTTCTTACCACCTATACCCCCACCACTTACAGTAATAACATTAGTACCTATGAGATTTCCTTCTCTCTAACCCATATCTTCCACTTTTCCTCTTCTAACAACATTCACCGCACCTCCTTTATCACCTTGGCTAACACATCCTATTCCACCATCTGCTTTCCCTTCTACATAAAGTATCACCTCCTTTACCTTTACCTAGGAGGGTGCAACCTAAATTGAAAAACCCCACTACCCTCTAAAGAGGTAGTTAATTCTACAACACCTTCCATCGCTAGTTCATCTACTACACCTTTACCCAAGAAGGTATAACCCAAGCCTAAAACAATACCACCTACCAAACCGGTGGTTAAACCTATCCCACCTCTAATTATACATCTTGTAGTACCTCACACATCAAAATCACCTACACTTCAATCCACACCCACAATCACCTCACATTATGATCCATTGGCAGGGTCTTACACCAACATTCTAGCTAGCCTTTTAGAGACCTTCGTCATCAAATCACCACCCCTTAGACCTTACAACCCAATCAAACCCAAACCAAGAGGGTTTGACGATACTAAAATTTGTGCACGTACCATCATGTGTGCTAGGACATGATGTAGAAAATTATAAGGCTCTAAAAGACCGTTCTTCTCCAACTTTGTCCTCTTGAACAAAAATTTGATGATGATGATATTCTAGATGAGGACCTAGTTCCACCTCTACCTATCACTACACATCCTCATCAACTACCTATTCAACAACCTGTATCACCACCTCCACAGCCCTTTTATCCACCTCCAAAATTTGAGATCAATATGGTCCATGTATAAGAGAGCTAGCCAAAACCCCACCAAAATGCCTGTGTGCCCTACTAATTTTGTAAGGTTCTTATCCCTACACTTGGTTTTTCTCCATCATGCCATTATACTTTTCTTGATACACCTTCTCCAACCACCTCTCTTCATCATATTAACATGATCCAAGTTACCACTCGCACGCTTAGAAAGACAAAGGAATGGAGAAAAAAACTATCCCATCCAGTCAATCATGTGCTCAACATACCATCTACACCTGCACTGAAAATCACCATTTGAGGACCCTCATATATTATTTCTGACGGGGTCACCAATCATACAATGATAAAATAATTGCACCAATCCCCTCTAAAAATGTATCTGTATGATATCATCCAAACTTCTGAATCCCATCGACAGGCCCTCATGGAGGTTTTGCAATCCATCGCGGTTTTACCTAATGACCTAACACCTATGGCCTCCATTATCACCCCTCACCATGTGGCTTCTCTCACTAATGTCATCCCAAATTCCTGCTACACCTGCCAAATTTGGTCACCAAGTAGCCACCCTTTGTTTCTCTGACGAGATTATACCTCTCCAAGGGATAATGTATTCTAGATCCCACCATTTCGCATCTCTATTTACGATTGCATAAGGATACACATTCAATGCGTTATGATTGATGGTGGTGCTTACAGTCAAGGATCATCTCCTCCTGTGTAGTATAATAAAGGTGCACATCTTTCTTAAAATTGACATACATAATAACCTAGTTATGTTGCATTCATTCAAGGTGATGCACATTACTTCCAGCCAACTCAGAAGGGTGCCATCATCCTCCATGCTCAGTGGTGGGCCCGCTGTACCATTACAAAATTATTCTATGCCTCTTGAGGGGGAGTTACAGTACAACATGTTAAGCTTCACTGAGCCCGCAGATACATGTCATGGGTTGTGTTCCTAATTAACCTGTCACATGTCCCATTATGTAAAATTTGACCCATATGATGGTGTTGGTCTGAAAATCCCGTCCATTTGGGTACGGATCTATGGATAGACAAGCCAACAGTGTGCAGGGGCATAGCCCCTCTTTGAGACAGCAAAGCTCAAACTAGTTTATTGCTATTCTTACCAGCATTGGAAATGTCTGCGTAAGTCCTACAGTATTCTGCCTTCAGGGGTTTGGGATCTCAAATCCCAGTAGAGTTAGTTCCAGCGAAGAACTAGAAAGGAATGAAGGAAGGAATGGAAGAGAGATGGATCTGAAGGGAGAAAAGAAATGAATTCCAAAGTAGAAAGGTTAGAGGGTCTATGTTTTTGGCTGGTAGTAAACTAGAGCCAAACCTGACTTCGCATTTGATCTGAACAAAGCAATACTGATGAACAAATGACAAATAGACAGTAGAGAGCTAGAGTCCAACAGAATAAACGGGCATAGATCTGAACATAAGAAAGATACAGATGCCCATAACACATGTATTCAAGCACAGGAGTCTCATATTTGTATCTAATGTTTTCTTCTGTTACAAGAAATCTCAAAGTCTTTCTCTCCTCACTCTCTATTTTTCATCTAAAAAATGTCCACCCAGAATACAACAAGTATTCATGTATTTATAGAAGTAGAAGAGGAAATTCTGAAGACAAAGAGCAAACCCACCACTGTACAAAATATCTAAAAAGTTTCAACAATTGACTTGGGAAAGGTTTTGAGCATGCGCAACATTCTCCCATGGTTGCAACATGGATGATGTGCATGTATGCCAGACATGATTTTAAAATGGTTTGTACAAAAACGATCAATGGATCCCAGAGAAGATAACTACTCTTTAGTGGTAAAATGGCAACACTTTTCAGCATTGTTCACAGTTGAATTTCTCCAGCGCCTCTGGCGCACTTTTCAGCATTTCAACAGGACTTTCTCAGTGCCTGTGGCGCACTTTTTGTCAAGTGTCAACATGTTATGTTCTCAACGCCTTGGGTGCACTTTTCAGCATGTCGACAGGACTTTCTCAGCGCCTTGGCGCACTTTTCAGCATGTCTGACATGAACTTCCTCAGCACCATTGGTGCACTTTCTTGTCGTCCCTCAACATGAACTATCTCAGTGCCTTTGTTGGTCTATCACCGCTTTCAGCATGTCGACAAGAACTTATCTTGTTTTCTTTCTCGCCTTGTCTCCTTGGAACATGTCGATTAGGAACTATATCAGCTTTCCTACACTGGCACACCTTTTGGCATGTCGTTTAGGAAGAGGAACTTATTAGCACTTCTCTGGTGCACCTTTTGGCATGTCGAAAAGAACTTATGCAAGTGCCCTTGGCACACCTTTTGGCATGTCGACAATGAACTTATGCAATCGCACCTTGGTGCACTTTTCAGCATGTCGACAGGTAGACTTTTATCAGCGCATTTGGCACACCTTTTGGCATGTCGCACTAAGAACTTATTCAGCGCCCTTGGCACACTTTTCAGCATGTCGACTACTGAACTTAGTCAGCCACCTTGGCACGCTTTCTCTTACATGTCAACAATTATACCTCTCCAATCAGATGATCTTGAGCGCACCCTTTTCAGCATTGTCAACATTGATACTATACGCAGTTGACGCTTGATGCACTTGATGACGGTGCCAGCATGTCGATAGGAACTCCTATCATGTGTACAATCAAATGGGCGTGCTTTTCAAATTTCATGTCGATAGGAACTTAATCAGTGCCTTGGCATGCTTCATTCAATGCATGTCAACAGGACCATTCTTGGCAACACCTTTCTCGAAAAGACGTAAAAAATGGGCCCCCGTACCATTCTAGAACTATGATCTATGTCGGAAGAGAATTTTGGGATTCTTTCGAATGTTGTCAAACTTGTTGCTTGGCTGACCAAAGATCAAAATTTCATGGGTTATGGTTACCTGCAAATTTCCCTACGATCAATTTTGTCAGGATTTAAACATGATGGACATAACTATACCATTGCCACTGAAACTTCACCATTCAAAACCTGTAATATGCTATACCGACCTAATGATGTCCTTTGTACTAATTACGGAATCTACCATTGTCAAAACTTCTCCTTCACCCACAACCCCATCCACCAATGATTCTACTGCTACCTCTTCTGACATGTAATTCCTCTATTTCCACTTCCGCCATCAACCTCTACAGCTAACTCATTTGCTAATCCATCTACTTCTCAACCAACCAATGCTTCTTTTTCCCAATCGCTTAGTGATTCATCTATTACTGCTATCCATATACTAACTACCGATCCATTAGAAGGTTTTTTTTAATGTATCACTCTAGGGGAGTATCGCATATACAACATCGACACATTCCTTACTCCTTAAGAGTATGGTAACCTTTGTCCAAGATTCTCGCTAAATGATCACCACATAGGCGAGGTTTTCCCTTATGGTCACTTCCCACATTTGTACCAACTTAACATATGGAGGACTTGATACTTCTACCTACTTGCCTAAGCCACCTTCCCAAAAATGCGACCATTTTCTTCTAACCTTAAATCCCTCACCAACCGTCTACTTCACCCACACTTTTCTCCATTTTTGTACATGGAAAGGATTTGGCTTTGGCTTCTATGAACAGGGCTGACCATACTATCATCCCGTGCACCACACGTAAACATAATGACTGCAAACTGGTATTAGCTTTACTGAAGCACCTTCTAATAAATCCCACGTTGACCTCATCAAGGAAAACAAACCTTCTTCACTCCTAGTTACAAACTTCACCACCTTCACCCACGGAGTCTATGGATCCAAAATCTATTCCTCCTAAAATTTTTTTCGCAAACACCATTTCCCTAGGATCTCTGACTTATCAACGTGATGGCGAGGCTCCCTCTTCTCTTTCCTTCCTGTATCTTGACATGATCAATGATGATATACCTTCTATTGATTTCGTTCAATGTTAGGACAATGAGTCTATTCTCACATATATTTGTGTGGAGGATTCTTATATTTATCGGTTGTTGCCTTCTGAGATGCAAACCATGTTAAATGAATCGACCAACGAAATCAATATTAACACTCGGGATGACCCCCAAATTCTAAAGACAGGCCAATATTTAGACACTACTTAACATGAAGCTTTTACCTCATTTCTCTAAGATCATAGCAATATTTGTGCTTGGTCCTATGTTGATGCCTAGTATTGACCCAAACATTTTGGTCCACAATATCGTAACTATTCTTGAAGCCAAACCCATAAAACAAAAGTTGTGAAAAATGCATCCTTGTATTTCCCTTCTTGTCAAAGAAGAACTTCAGCACCTTCTCTCAGTTTCCTTCATCCTACCCATTGATTATCCCCAATGGATCTCCAACATATTTCTTGTCACAAAAGTGATAGGAGGACTCTGTTTATGCATGGATTTTATCGACCTTAATTTAGCCTGCCCTAAAGATGACTTTCCTCTACCTATTATTGACCAACTAGTTGATCTCACCATCGGCCATGAGATTTTATCACTCACAGATGGTTTCTTGGGTTATAACCAAATATTACTCACCCCAGAAGATCAACACAAACCCGTCTTCATCACTCCTTGGGGGACCTTCTGTTATCGAGTAATGCATTTTGGTCTTAAAAACACTGGTGCTACATATCAACGGGTTATGACTTATATCTTTCATGACATCATGCATTACATATTAGAAGATTATGCAAACAACCTTCTTTCCAAATCCATACATCGAGCTGAACACCTTATAGTCCTTAAGGTCATCTTTGACTGTCTCATCAAATATTGTGTTTGCCTTTAACCTAAGAAGTGTGTCTTCGTTGTTCTCCTAGGAAAACTCCTTGATTTTATCATTTATTTACATGGCATCGAAGTTGATCATGCTAAAATCAATGCTATTCTTAAAATTCCTCCACCTACTAACCTTCACCAACTGCATAGTTTGCAGGGAAATTTGCAATCTATTTGTCATTTTATTTCACAGCTTTCTGACCGCTGCCACCCATTTCATCATCTCCTAAAAAAGGACGTCTCCTTCAAATGGGATGATGAATGCCACAAAGCCTTTGAGGCCTTGAAACAATACCTCCTCCCACCACCTGTACTCATTCCTCCTAAAGATGACCAACCATTTTACCTTTACATTTCTTCTACATATCATTCCTTGGGAGCTATGCTCTCTCATCATGATTAGCAACACAGGGAGTGAGAAATTTATTATATAAGTCGTACACTTTTGGACTATGAAACTCGAGACACCCACGCCAAAAAACTCTGATTCACCTTAGCTTTTATTGCTAATGATCTTCATCATTACCTACTCAACCACAAAACCTTTATTTTCACCAATATAGACCCCTTACATTACATGTACGATAAGCCCTACCAACATCAGCGTGTTGCATGTTGGCTGATGCTTCTTATAGACCTAGACCTCACACTTACTCATCAAAAATATATCAAAGGCCAAACTATCATTGACCAACTTGTAGACACACCTTTCTCCGGTGATCGGCCCTCTAACCTTGATTTCCTAGAAGAATCCATTGCTACCCTCTCTTTGGATGATACCATTTACCAAATTACCTTATTCTTTGATGGTTCTAAATGTCAGCATGGGGTGGTGTTGGAGTTATTCTCATTCCTCTTGACGGTGAGCCTATGCCATTATCTTTAAAACTATATTTTGAATGTACTAACAATGTTGCTGAATATGAAGCACTTGTATTAGGCGTTCAAACTACCATCACCTTAGGTGTCAAATCAAGTAATATCTTTGGTGACTCTCAACTGGTTGTAAATCAAGTCAATGGTAAATACCAGTGTCGTAACAAAATACTTCAAAAGTATAAACATCATGTAGACATAATTTTTACTACCTTTGACCGCTATGAAATTCAAATCACTCCACGTTCCACTAACAAATTTGTGGATACCATGGCATTCCTTGCTTCTCAGATACTTGCTTTGCCCTCCGACTCGAAAATATTTGTCACAGGTATAAAGGCTGCAATCACCTTCCTATTTATTTTGAGACGTCAACCTTGTTAGAACCGTTCAACCTGACCGATGTGGCCTTTGGTATAAGTAGTTTGTTGACTACCTTTCCCTTTCAATTATAACTCTAGACCTTAATCGCAATGGCCAACGAGCCTTTCTCAAAAGTATCTCTTGTTATGTCATAATGTCTTACCAATTCTAAAGTTCCTTACACCATTAAGGAAGTTCACGACCGAATTTGTGGAATCTGATCCATAGGAATCCAAAATGAATCTACTTCATCAAAACGGTCAGCAAGAAGAAGTAAAAATTTATACACGAATCTTCTATCTTTTTAGTAATAGGAATGCCGCTCTGTGCAAAGCGGAGGTTACAGAATCGCCACCCAACCAGGGCGACGATCCTGGGACCATCGATCTACACTGGGTGGCGGTTCTGGCTCTTTCAGACAAAAAAAATATATGAAATGAACAGCCTATAATTTGGAAGGTTGTTCGTGTCTCTTCTCCTTCATGACCTTTCCCATTCTCTAGTGCACGAGAGAACATGGGAAAGGCTATAAATACATGTTTGTAGAAGAGAATAGGCATTGAAGCATGAAAGCAAGTGAGAAAGAAGTTCTTAGTGTTGGAATTGTGTTTTGTAGAAGAAAGGAATGTTGAGACAAAGGAAAGAAGTATTTGGGAGGAAGTGTGAGATATTATCTACTTCTCTTTCATACTTATAGTAAACCCGTATGTTATTGTTATCCAAAATCATCCCCTGCTTATTTTGGCTAACTTGCCTTCATTCTTTCCTTCCTTGTGCTTCAACTTCAATTTACACACATTTCAAGCACTCAAAATATTTTGGAAATGGCTTCATAAGATAGTATTTTTCTTCCCCTTTCCAGAAAGGTAAAGAGGTCCTCCTAACTCCTTGTATTTTTTGAGTTATGGCCCGACAGAGTTTGGAGGGGAAATTTTCCTAAGGCGGGCCCGCGGAGCTTGGGAGACTTTTGTGCCAAAGGGGCTCGAGCCGGCAGAGAAGAGGAAGAAATTGAGAACTTAGCACTTTTTGGGCTAAAAGCACAAAAATCATTTGTGCTCCCACGAGCCCACAAAGGAAATGAAATTGCTTAAGGATCATAGCCAATGAAATGATGCCACGTGTCAAGGCGGAGTAGCGGGCGTTGGAGAGATTTCAAGTTTTTAACATTTGGTCAAAATGTGTCAAAGGTAAAAATGGAAGTGCATCCCCACCAACCAATCAAAAGGTGCCATGTGTCCATTCATCGGAGGGGATCGGGGCATCGAGAGGATTTTGGAATTGTCACCAAAGTGGTGAAAAGCGCAAAGGCAAAAATGGAACCGCATCCCCACAGACCAATTAGAAAGTGCCACATGTCATTGGAGTGACGGGGCCGTGGAGAATTTTGGGAAAATTTCCCATTTTCGCGAAAAGGGGAAAAAGGTCAAATTTTGGCCCACAAACCCGATTTTTGCCCTAATTTTGCCCTGTTTTGCCCTAAATCTTCAAAGGGCCATATCTTTTGATCTAGAGCTCAAATTTTCATGATTTTAGTGTCAATGGAAAGCTGTTGAAATCCTCTACATGATGGACACTTTAATTTTAAATTTTGATAGATTTTTGAAAGAGAAAAATGGGAAAACGTCTCTGGCATGGAGCAAATTGCAGAAAACAACCCCAACCACCAAAATTAATGAAGTATGGGCCTCTTTCTTTCTTTGCGAAGCAATGTACGATGAAGTATAGGATTTTTCATAGAAACCCATCATTTTGTAGGCTAATTAAATAGATCTTGTCAGTGGTTAGAGTTTTAAAATTGATTTGCTCGCGTTTTCTCATTTCCTTCATTTTGTTTGAGCGATAAAAGCCAGTTTTGGATCATTTTGAAAAAGGTTGTTCATCCTTCTTCTCTGCCTCTCCCTTCTTTTCTTCCCCAGGGTCAGAAATGGAGTTTGAACCTCCTCCCCTGCTCTATAATGGCATTTTTTCCTCTTACCTGTGAAATGATGCACTGTGTGAATTCTGAGCAATAAAAAACGTGTTTTTGTGATGCATTTGTCCATCCTTGGCTCATTTTCTTTGTTGTTTTCCTTACCTCTCTTCATTACGAGGTATTTGTGCATGATTGGATGTTCATTGTAGGTTTTGGAGTTGTGCTCATGGAGTTTTGGAACATTTTCTGTGTGAAATCCATCTTTGGTCTATGATGCACTTTTCCATCCTTTCCATTGCTCACCTCTTCTAGTTCCATGGCAGTTTTGATAAATAATCAACACTTTCCTTCTCTGGTGTATCACCGTTTTAGTGTAGGATCTATTTTTCCTTGTTTTCTTCCTCTCCTTGTCTCCTTGGAAGTTAGATTAGGTTATATTAGCTTGTATGCACTGGAATAGCTTGTAGTAGGTAGTTTAGGAAGATGAACTAACCTTCTCTGGAGAGATTTCCCCATTTGCAAAGGTCCCACACTTTGGGAAAGATCAATGTTGTGCAATCACACTAAATGAGTTTTCCTTAGAAAAGTAGATCCATAACTCATTTGGGGGTGCTATGAATTTTCACTAACATTTTTGGCATGCCCTGAGGGAGCAAGGGGTCTCCCATTTCATTTTTTGCAGGTTGGTGTGTTCCTGTGAAGATTTCAACCTTTGGAGGCAATTGCAAATACATTTGGTGACTCCATATGATCAATAACCCATCTCTGAAGTTGCAGGCCTTCCTTTTCATTCATTTCCATTCCCTTTTCACCCATTTTTCTTCCATCTCTTTCATTCTTTTCCATTCCATGAGGTTGTACAATCATGACTTCATTTCCATCATGGAATTCACATTTGCAGTAGTAATGTCATTCAAATCCATCTCCAATATGTTTTACAACTCCTCCAAATCAACATTTTGAACAAATTCAAAATCAGCATGCCTACCCCTATGATCAGCAGTGCCAAAATTAGTTTGGCTATGGAGATTTCCATGAGCAGTGGTATGTAAACGATGTAGAAAATCAAATACAAGATGTTGGTTTGCTGGAAAAAATCAAAAAATGGAGATTGCATGGTGTAATCAAGAGCAACATCCCAAATGAAGGCATTCAGAATTGGTTGCAGGGCATCTTGTCCATAGGAAGGCCATTTTCCAAGACACTACAACCCTCAAGAGAAGCTTGATTTCATGGTTGAAATGTTGCCACAACTTGCACAATGGATTGAGGAGATAGAAGCATATGAGAAAAGTTTGAATCAACCTTGTCAATGAGTAAGTCATTCAACAACTCCTTGTCTTTCTTTTTCACCCTCTCAAGCTTTACCATTTCTGCATGATCAAGATTCAATCCCCTCAGTTGCTGCCCCAAGTGTTAATTCAATTTCTCCATTCCCTAGTCTTCCACCCCATTTCAGTTTCTCTTCCCCTTTCCCTTCCAAACAGTCATCCCCTCCAAACAAACCAGAAGTTCCACCTCCCTCCCCACCATGAATAATCACAAAGTTGGTTGAACCCCAACTTGCCACTCCTCTTGCTCTCCCAAGTCCATGTTGGGAAGAGACCCAAGAAACCAGTCAAGGAGGACAACAAGAAGAGGAGCCCAACATAAAAGAAATGATAGACAATCTGAAGAGTTGGGTTGCCAAATTTGGGCTTACAAAGATCCCCTTGATGGTAAAACCAATGGAGGAGGTTAGAGTTAAAGAAACAATGGTGGTTGAGGCTGAGTTTACAGCAGAAGAAGAATAAGAACAAGAGGAAAAGAATCAGTAGTCTGTTTATGGCACTTTTCCTGAAGAAGATACTGATCTAACCCAAGCTGCACAACTAGTTGAAAAGGAGGGACAATCAACTCCAAGTCCCATTGAAGAGGAGAAGATGGGAGAGATCAAATCATAGTTGAAGCCACTCAATGAAGAAAGCATCATTGAAGATTCCTTGCTTTCATTCGATGGGCCTATTTTGGTTAATCAACCCTTAATGGAGGAGGACCATACAATTTCAGAGGCTCCAAGTAAGGAGCAAGCCGCAAAGGAACCTTCAGTTCTTCCTCCCACTTCATCTCCTTCAATCTCTAATGTTAAGGAGGAGATTGATCTTTCAAACTTCATTTTTGAGGATGAGGAGAACCATGGTGATCAAATTGTAGATCATGAGGACATCATGGAAGAGGTTGAACACTTGTAATAGGACAACAGTGAGGTAATATATTTGCTTGATTTGGAGGACTGTTTTGATGGAGAAGAACCGATTGATTTTCCATTGTTTTCTCCTTCATCATCTATCTTGCAAACACAAGAACCTGCTGCCATGAAGGAGAGCATTTATTTTCAAAAGCTTGCACTTTATAGCAGCTCTTTGGAATCAAGATTGGGAGATTTAAATCTTCGATGTTCTTCATTGGAGGAAGAAGAGAAAGAGCAGAAGAACTTCATCATTTCTTCCATGCCATCCATCTGAGAAGATCTGCAAGAAGACTCCATTATTGGGGTTGAATCTCTGAGCAATGGGCACATTCAAAGGACTAGACCATGCCCTATCAGGTACTTGGCTTTATTAGAGCCAAAAAGGGATTTTCCACTAGTCATACTTGCTTCTACGCATGAGGATGATATGCAAGGTACTAAGGATCAACTGCAATACCTCTACAATCCAAATGTAGAGCAACTAAAAGAGGTATTCAATTTGTTTTTAGTTGACACATTGATGATTTTGGTGGAGGACCGGATTCTTCTCATTTTTCCACTCATACTAACAGCCATGATTAGCTCTAAATCATTTGCATGGCTGCCAATTTTGAAGAAAGGAAGCTATTTTGCACAACCAGTTGCAGGGTTAATTTAGCTTACCTTTGCTCTTGGTTAAAGTAGTGTAGGTAGGTTTTTTTCCAGCAGAAGAAGTGATTTTGCACACTTTGCATGTTCCATTTGGAGCATGTATGATTTCCAATTTTGTACATAGTTGTTTGGTGTTGTTTTGGTTGCTCTTGCACAGTGCATTCAGTGGCTTTTGGTGAAGATCAACTCCAAGTTTCAGTGGGTTTCCAAGTGGCTCATAGGTCATATTTTCATAGTTCAAATCATAGTTGCTTATCAAGCCTGACTCCTTGCCCAATGGATGCTTCAAAAGGCCACTAATCATTCATCTAGCAGGCAGATGACCCCTTTGAGTCGCCAAACTTGTTATCCAAAATGAGCCCCTACTTATTTTAGCTAACTTGCCTTCATTCTTTCCTTGTGCTTCAAATTTAATTTAAACCCATTTTTAGCACTCAAAATATTTTGGAAATGGCTTCATAAGATAGAATTTTTCTTCCCCTTTCCAGAAAGGTAAAGAAGTCCTCCTAACTCCTTGTATTTTTTGAGTTATGGCTCGGCAGAGTTTGGAGGGGAATTTTTCCTAAGGTAGGCCCATGGAGCTTGGGAGTGTTTTGTGCCAAAGAGGCTCAGGACGGCGGAGTGGAGGAATAAATTGAGAAATTAACACTTTTTGGGCTAAAAGCACAAAATTCATTTGCGCTCTTGCGAGCCCGCAAAGGAAACGAAATTGCTTAAGGCCCGCAACCAATGAAATGAAGCCACGTGTTAAGGCGGAGCAGCGGGCGTCGAAGGGATTTCTAGTTTTTGGCATTTGGTCAAAATGTATCAAAGTCAAAAATGGAAGTACATCCTCACTGACCAATTAAAAGGTACCACGTGTCCATTCATCGGCAGGGATCGGGGTGTCGAGAGGATTTTGGAATTGTTGCCAAAGTGGTGAAAAGTGCAAAGGTAAAAATGGAACCGCATCCCCGCAGACTAATTAGAAAGCACCATGTGTCATCAGAGTGGTAGGGCCATGGAGAATTTTGAGAAAATTTCCTATTTTCGTGAAAAGGGGAGAAAGGTCAAATTTTGGCCCACAAACCCGAATTTTGCCCTAATTTTTCTTTGTTTTGTCCTAAATCTTTAGAGGGCAATATCTTTCAATCTAGAGCTCAGATTTTCACGATTTTGGTGTCAATGGAAAGCTGTTGAAATCCTCTACATGATGGACACTTTAATTTTAAATTTTGATGGAGTTTTACAAGAGAAAAATGGGAAAAAGTCTCTGGTATGGAATAAATTGTAGAAAATGACCCCAACCACCAAAATTAATGAAGTATGGGCCTCTTTCTTGCTTTGCGAAGCAATGTACGATGAAGTATGGGATTTTCATGGAAACCCATCATTTTTTAGGCTAATTAAATGGATCTTGTTGGTGGTTGGAGTTTTAAAATTGATTTTCCTACATTTTCTCATTTCCTTCATTCTGTTCGAGCGATAAAAGCCAATTTTGGCTCATTTTGAAAAAGGTTGTTCATCCTTCTTCTCTGCCTCTCCCTTCTTTACTTCCCCAGGGTTGAAAATGGAGTTTGAACCTCCTCCCCTACTCTGTAATGGCATTTTTTCCTCTTACCCATGAAATGATGCACTATGTGAATTATGAGCAATAAAATACATGTTTTTGTGATGCATTTGTCCATCCTTGGCTTGTTTTCTTTATTTTTTTTCTTACCTCTCTTCATTACGGGGTATTTTTGCATGTTTGGATGTTCATTGCAGGTTTTGGAGTTGTGTTCATGGAGTTTTGGAACATTTTCTATCTAAAATTGTTATCCTGTAAAATTGACAAGGGCAATTTTACAGGTAACCATACTAGAGTTTCCATTTTGGTCCCCCGTTAAGGTCTCTTAACGTTCGGAGTGGCGTACAATCCCTTTCCAAAAAAATCTAGTTTTTAGAACTTGGTCATTTTCAAAATTTTTGGGTTGGGCACAGTTTTCTTTCACGTTACATAAACCAAAACTGTGGCCCCTCTATTCCTTTGGAACATTATACAGAGAGTCAACACTCCAAATTTTGTGCCTCCAAATGTCAACACTCCAAATGTTGCACCTCCAAATGTTGCACCTCTAAAAAGGTGCGCCAAGGCACATGTGCCAACTTGTCAACACTCCAAATGTTGCGCATCTCTAGAGTGTGAAGTGGGTGCTGAAAAGGTAGTGTTAAAACTCTCAAAGCTACACCCAAGGTGTAAATCCCTTCGTGTCAACATCCACTTAAATGTGCCATAGAAAATTTGGGTGGTGCATTTATTACACCTTTTTCTATATATAGGTGTGTCCTGACCTATCATTTTCACAATTCAAAAAACATGAAAAAGTTATTCCTCTGTACTTGTTAGCATTCCTGTCAGCCCCGTGTGTTGCTATTTTTCGCATTCATGGACCCCACATCTTCTCCTTTATCTTATTATTCCTGGTAAGTGGCCGTTGCCCTCCTTGTGGATTTGTTGTGGTTTTTATAATGGTTTAGGTTGTTAGGATTGTTAAAAATAACAAAGATCCTAAGAAATAACACAATCCCAACACATATTGCAAACCCACCTTCAAACCATTTTTTACTCTCCTTCCAAATCTACTAATCTGGAAGGCTCTGCCTCAAAATGAACAACTCAAACTCTTCTCTCCTCTATCCCCTGCTTTGCCAAGGTTAACCCCTTGCTATCCATTTGAGCCAAAAGAGTGAAAATCATATATTTTTGCAAACACTCACAGTTTTTCCTTTGGAGCAAGTTTCATTATTGCTAGATATAACACAGTCACACCACATGTGCACTATCCCTGCATGCAACATAAACCTTTCCCGTGCCTTTTAAATAACAAAAATTCCTTAGGCGCAGGCGCAAGCACTCCTACAGAAACTACAACAACATCTGAATGTTGTGCAAACCTTTCTCACCACCCGTTTAATCTTAACCCCTTGGCACACCTCACCTTGATGTTGCATCTGACCAAATATGTGCCAATGGCACAACCCTGAGACCTTTCTACACCAAATAGATCTATGCCCAGTTAAAACCCTTCATATGGTGCAAGTGCACATCCATTGACACCAAACATTTGAATGTTTTATGTAGCCTTTCCATGCCCTTATGCCCATTTTGGCATTGTTTTCTCCCATGCAACACTTTCCCAAAGTGCACCTTACTTTTCTAAGACCCTGAAGCCTAAAATAGAGCTGCGCCTTATGCCTAGAGACTCATAAATTTATAAATTTTCATTTTGTAAGCTTTGATGGATGACTTAACAGCTAACATGGCTCTTCTGTGATTGAATTCCCTGATTCTTCTTGCAGATCAAAAGATGAACTTAGATTCACACATGTCTTCACCGAGTAAGAAGCCATCCAAGTCCAAGGGTAAAGCCAAGCTAATAGAAGAAGAAATGAAATATAAATACCAAAGGGTTAGGGATGCTTGAATCCCTTGCAGAGTGTGACCTAGATATCAGAGATTCAGAACTCGGCCACATTGACATGGAGGACTTCTAGGCCAGAACCAAGAAGGTCCACAGGTAGCCCATGGATGGATAAATTGGTTAGCAGTGGTCTGCACTTTTCCGCAAGGATCCCCGTAAGCGCAATAAAAATTGAGTTCATGATGTTGGTGGGCTGTTGTTACAATAAAGACACAAGATGTGTTGAAAATGAGAAGGGCCAGGTAATAATAAACCTCACAGCCCAATATTTTAAGATCATGTTGGGTATCACTCACCACCAACATTTTGTAGTGGTAAGCCCAAGAGGACTGCATGAAGACATGGAAAAAAAAACAAAGATAAATGTATGCAGTTGATGAACGAGGTGTACCTTAAGAACAAGAATGTAATAAGTAGGTGGCCACAAGTCATTCATCGTAGTGACTTTTTAGAGGAGCTGAGTGACACCATTACCTTCATGAGAAGGGTATTTGGGATCCCCGATGCCCATTAATTTCATAAATTGATGCTCTGGTATTTAGAAACCATGAATAAAAATGTTCCTGATGAATGTTTTAAATGAGGAGAGATTCTCAGCAACACAATATCAGAACAACTTCAACAACTTTCAACAACTGGGAAGTTCTATATGAACTCCTACGTGGTATATGCTACTTCCTCAAGAGAGGGGACTACCCAGGATTGAGTTGGTATGGGGTATTATCCTAGGTCAGGATATACGAGTACTATCCAGAGTTAAAACTGGAAAACAACATAGCCCAATTCAGTAAAATCAATGATGCTTTCTTCTATGATGTCACCTACCTCTTGAGGCCCAACATGACTCATGGTAGGATGAACAAAAGAGTGGTCTCCAACATAGAGAAGTGGGGAGCGTTATTCACACAATTTCCCACTTTCACCTATCTCAAAGTTGCTAACTTCTTGGGAGAGCCACCAAATTACCAAGGTATGCGGGACCCAAGCTGATCCTATTGGAGCTGTCTAGATAGATTATCACATACCATGAGAAGTGTTTGAAAAGGAAGAAGGGTGGAACTCCATTCCCCGTCTCAGTGGGCAAGTATACCTGCACTTCACAGAACAAAGCTCGGGAGATATTTGTAGAGCTTGAACTGCTTAACTTAAATCATAATTTCTCGGCGAGGGCCAACCTTTAATCCTTGTGATTTCCTTCTAAGGGGAAAATCTCGATCCAATTCACGTCCCTTAGATCAAAGATATATACATCGATCTATATCATGAAGTTGAGCTCAGATGAAAGGATCACTCCCACCTAGCCTTGGAAAAGATCATTCAATATGGTATGGCCATCGTCTTAAAGGGTTTCCAAGCAACTGATCAAGAAGTTGATCAGGTTTATCTAGAAACAGATGGGGGAAAATTAGACATTTGCCGAAATTGATAGAAACAAGGCCCCTCAGACTATTGAGGAAAGGGTGAAAGGCACTCTGTAGCGCATAAAACATTGGTGTAAGAAAAATGGTATCATCTACCTTGAAGTAGACTTTACTACGTCTCCCTTGGGTAATGAACCCACCTAGCTGAAGCACTTGCCTAAAGGAAAAGGAAAAGATAAAGAGGGAGAGACAAGCACTGCTTAGGAGGAAATTCCTGAGAGCCCTCCCTTCCTGCCGCCGAGGGAGTAGGTAGTAAGCCTAATATCCCCAGGAGAAGAAGAAGCGGTAAGTGCTCCAATGGGCACATCCACTCAGGATGTTTCCACTACTAACAATTGGTGAGGTTCCCACCATCCCCATCTCCTGCTTCTCCTTCCCCTCCTCATGTTGCTCAACCAAACCACTCCCTTTGGTTGTGTCTTCTCCCCCGTCTTCTATTGTTCCCCCCTCCCTCTTCCTCCATCTTCTCTTCCCTCGCAAGATCTATCCTGCAGGATTTCTTCCCTCGATCTCATAGATCCCTTCCACCCCCATGGTTTCCTCTCCTACAGTGACTTCTACCCCTGTGAGCATTGGAGGGTTGGATTCTTTCTCAATGCCACCACCAAGCATCTTAACACATTTCCCCATGTCCACTGTAGTTTCTCCTTCTTCCTCCCCCATTTCCTCTTCCTTTTGTCCCACTCCCCTAAGTCCAGAATGGATCCCCAAACACCTGAGCCAGCACAAGAGGAAAGTCCCTATTGCACCTATGGACTTCTCTGTTATTCCAACTAAAGTGGGCATAAGAAGCAAAAAGGCTATAACCTGCTGCCTCTCTCAAAGCACTTCAGGTGAAAGAGTTATGGAGATCACGTACCCTGATCCCATAAAGAATAAAGAAGATTGTCTCGTCTCCTATAGATTTTACAGTGACCCAGGTCATAATGGGAAAATCATCAGAGAGCCTGTAAGGAGAGGCCTTATCTGCAGTGGATGCCCTTTACAAAAAGCTTCAAAAATTAAAGGAAGAGAAGAGAATATTAAAAGAGAAAAAAAAAACATCTTCTCCAAGCCCTCCAAAAGATGGGCAATGCCACCTCCTATAGCTACCACCGAAACTCCTGAAGCACTTAGTTAGGAGAAGATAAATGAGTACACCAAGATTGGCAAGCAAGGTGTAGCAGTGTCCGTCTGGAGTGAGCACATCCTCAAATATAGTGAGGAAGTGATTACAAAGTTCATAGAGTTGCATCAAAATATCGATCAAGATAATAAAGAACTCCAGGAAATAGCAGGGACCTATCTCTGAAGAGTTGGACCATGGTAGGTTACAACACGAGACATTCTAGAAGATGCTCGACTGCCCAGTCGATGACTTACTAAAATTCGGCATCTTCGATCACCTAAGAGCACCCAACAAAGTCCTTGCTGCTTTAGACTATCGGGTTGACCAAATGGAGTTTGTCTTGGAGAAGATAGACAAAATCAAGGAGGAAGCCCCTGGATGCCATGCATCAAATGGAGCAAATCATCTTAAGAATGTCTCTAGGGTTACTCTATGTAGATTACACCTTTGAGGAAGGTAGATGATACTATTCAGATTTTTAAGGAAATCAACGTCACAAGGGGTTTAGCATTAGAAGCCACTTTTGATATAGAATCTATCAACAACCTTCTGGCCTGCCGCGACTTTGTTGGATACCTGATGGAGGAAGGAAATGAATATTTCAAACTCCCAGAAAGTCTGAGATTATGAACAGGAGACTTATGAAGTCATTGGGAATCACACCAAGGGTTCCGCCCAGGATCAACTTCAAGTGATGGTCAACAAGTTCATGGAGTATCGAGCTAAATTTCACATTACCTCCCTTGAGCAGAAGTAGGACACTCCTTTCAAGCTGAGGGATGATGATGAATAGGCTCCTTCCTCCTAGGATATATCCCATTTTTGTAAAAATATTTAAAAGAATGTTGGCACAAATGATGACATCATCCATGTTGCACCAGTAGGGATGTTTGTCATCCACAAAATTACCCCAAAGTAAACATTTGACTTTTAAATATTTTGTAAATAGTTGTTGGCTCCTTTTTGTCATTCTTCTCCTTCCCTCTCCTTCTATAAATATTGGAATTCTTCTTGTATTCCGTGTGAGAAAATTTCTATGAAAATAGAAGTGAGGAGAGAAAGAATTTGAGATTTTTTGTAACAGAACAAATATTAATACAGAAAATTGAGACTTTGTGTTTGAATTCTTGTGTTATGCATTAGATCTTTCTTACATGAGATCTGTGTGTTTATTCTATTAGATTCATATCTACTTTTGTCATTTTTATCAGTATTGCTTTATTTTTTTATGTGAGTAAGTTTGGCTCTGTTTACTACCTGCCCAAAACATGAACCCTCTAACCTTTCTACTTTGGAATCCATTTCTTTTCTCCCTTCAGATCCATCTTTCTTCCATTCCTTCCTTCATTCCTTTCTATTCTTCGTCAGAACCAACTCTACTGGGATGAGATCCCAAACCCCCCTTGAAGGCAGAATACTGTAAGACATACACAGATTCCTACTGGTAGAATAACAATAAACCATTTCACTTTGCTATCTCAAAGAGGGGCTATGCCCTGCACACTGTTGGCCTATCTATCCATAGATCTGCCCACCCGACAAATTTTCAGACCAATAGTTTTTTGTGACTATACTGGGGAAAGAACCATATCTATGTGAATTTTATGTCAGCTAAAAGACACTAACAAGTTTTTAAAGTTGGTGGGGATGACTAATAGAAAATAGAATAAAACTGTAAAAATCACTACCTGTTTGCAAATCTTAACTCTTTGTTTAAAATCCAAATTTTTTGCAAAAGTAATCCAAACTGAAAATTTTCTTTAGAGATCCATAGATCTAGACCAGTTAGAAACATTTAGTTCGCTGAGTTTGTATAAGAACTCATATATTTCCGTAGATTTGAGATCCTGATAGTTTTCCAAATATTTTCAAAACCCTTGCAAAAAATCAAATCTAAGATCCGAAAATCAACTTATTAAGTTTACCATCATTTTATCCTCGCTAATATTTGTCATTAAACCGCAATCAGTTTTTAAAAGAGGGATAAAATTAAATATTTAGAAAAGTACATGCTGCTGATTTTTGTCAAAAAAAGTAGAAAATCAACAAGTATAAACAAAAAGAGTTTTTAAATCTACTCTAAAATCATTGCAGATCTGAATAGATACACTGGCAGATGAGCCATTTACCCATAGTAGGAGAGCTCGTGGAGAATTTGATCCTATTTTCAATCTACTTCAAAGGAACAACTTCAGTATTACACCAGCATGCTTGTCATCTCTGACTTCAGCTGATCGGTCAGCCAATAAGTGCCTCGCCCCCACGAAAGAACCCGGTTTTCACAAGGAGCCTCCACATCCCTCTGCAGTGCTCTGTTACTCACCAGAACCACACTTTTGGATCACATCCTATTTCCATAGCTTTCAAATGGTAGTACCATGGGGAAACGCTATGGGCCCTCTCACATTACCAAATCTAGTTCACTTGCTCCCCTCATGGAAACCGCACGAATTTCCCAAGATTTGATGTGAGTGGAAATCAGAGTACATGGATTCATATATATCTGCATTCATTATGTCATGCAGCATCCTAGATGTGACACATGAAGATGTGTCAGTATGCCTCTTTCTAGAGACCTTGCAAGGACCATACAGAAGAGTGGTTCCAACATTTGCCACCCCGGATCTATCACAAGTTAGGCCACATTACGAACTATGTTTGAAGACAGGTATAAGCCTTCAGAAGATGCATTTGCATTACTGTCAAAGATTACTCACTTGAAGAATGAGGCTAATGAAACCATGTGCATGATTTTATCACCCATTTCAATTTGTTGATTAACTCATGTGCCACCTACCATGTTGCCAACACCAGAAAATCAAAAGTGTTTCTTTATGAACACCATGAGGCTCAAGAGTAAGTTTCTTACTCTTACAAGAACAAATCACCAACCTGGTCCTTTCTCAAGCTATGGCCATTCGGATAGAAGACAACCTACTTATATCTTGCAAGTTAAAATGAGATTCGTCCCAAGCCTAAGGCTTCAACTCCTTCTCAAGCCACATCATCAGATCCGGCATTCCAAAAGATGGAAAATGACTTGCTCGCATTAAAAAAGTCAATTATCTCAAGCTTTTTCCTCCACTCCGTACCGAGATATTCCATGGAGGAACTTCACTCCCAACAACACCCCACAAAGGCCACATTTTCCTGCTACTACTCCAAGGTTAGCACTTGAGGGCCCCTCTGGTTAATGCCCTGGTTTATGATCGTAGAAGAGGAGAAAATTTACGAAGAACCTTCATCGTAAGGTGGAGATGATCAAGATGTCAGTTAAACCGACTGGCAAACTCTACAATCGGGTATATGGAATTTGAAGATGAGGAATCTGATGAAGAGGAGGGTACCTAAGGGTATACAAGTGGATATTCATATGTTGTTTTCACCGGACTCTCAAGGAAAAGAAGTAGAAGTTGCTGCCATGATACAAAAATAGAAGGACTGGTGTCGAACATGCCTCTAACCATTGCTATAAGATGGTAATCCTCTTCCTGCTCAACCTCCTATTAAGCCTTTTACGAAGAAATCTTTTCCTCCCATCTCTCCTCCAAATCAGCCTTCTTCTATTTCCATAAAGACCAGTAACCCTACCCCTACCATTGTCGTGAAGTGATATGAACTCATTCCTTTTATCATACGCACCCCTTGGTCGCATTCGACATAGTCGATCACACTAAAAAGACCAGGATTCAAATGTCTGAAGCTAAATATCTTCAGTCTAACCCCTGAGCAGCTTGTAAGATTAATCGAATTATATCTAAAGCCAAGCTACCATCCCCCTCTCTTGTCTCCCCAAAAGGAATCCTTTCCACTCCTCTTGCATCTCGCATAAATGTTGCCTCGACTTCCACATTAGGCAAAATCGAACCTTTTTATCTCTCCATCCTAATCAATGGTCACAGACTAAGCAACTGCATAATTGATTCTGGGGCTTCCGATAATGTCATGCTAGTAAAAGTTCACCCATGCTTTGGGCCTCACCCTTACCAAGCCTTTCTGGTAGATGTTACTCGATGGAGACCAAACAGGTTCCATTAATTGGTCCAAATCAAAGATGCACAAAGTTCACATTTGCAACATTCCCAGAGAAAAGAGTAAAGATGACCATGCTCATTGTTGATATCCCAGCAACATATGGAATTCTACTAGGGAGAAGCTTTTGCAGAGAAGTTGGTGGAGAAATTCACATGGGATTAGTCCAAAGCTATAATTATTGTCCAAGGGGTTTATGCAGACATTTGGAGCCTGAATCACAAAAGGAGTACCTGGTCACCAACTCTGACGACCCCAAAGCCCAAATTCTCTTTCGAATCATTAGGGATGGGGAACTACTTCTTATCCACTAAGTCTGATAGAATGGATGTTCTCATCCAGGAGGAGGGCCTTAACAAGATATGGACACTGCAATTTTGATGGCAGTTGTGTAACAAGTGGAAGTGGCGCTGGAGCTATCCTGATATCTCCTGAGGAGGATATTTTTCCCCTTTCTTTCAAATTATAGTTTTTTAATACAAAAAATACCGCTAAGTATGAATCTTTGTTACTCAGTATGCAAGCTGCAAAAGAAAGAGAAATCAAGAACCTAAAAGTACAGGGGGATGCACTGAATTGATCGTCAACTAGGTAAAAGGGGTGTACCAAGTGAAAAATGACAGACTCAGGCACTACCGCAACGCAGTATGAGACAACATCAAGGAATTTGACACTTTTTTAATCAAGGCCATTATGCAAGAGCTTAGAATGACATGGCTGATTCATTGGCCATCTCGGCGTCTCTTATGCTCCCTCATCCAGGGCTGAAAATAGACACATATACCATTGAGGTAGTATTTCTCCCAAGCGTGCTAGACAATTCTTAGCACTATCAGGTATTTAATGATGAAAATCAGCTTATTACCTGTTCTAGAGAAAGCAAAAAAATTTCAAAGAGCTTCATTTTAAAGGATCTACTTCTATATGCCATGAATATGTCACTAGCCAAGCCAACAAATCAAAAGAAGGCGATGGCATATGTCAGCTCAGAGGGAAATAAAATTCTGAAGGGTTTAATCTCTCAGGAATGATTTTTTGAAAAAGACTGATCATTTTTTGTCAAGAAGTAAGTAATAAGATGATCCTAATTCCTCCCCACAGACCGAATCATGTTAACCTGGGTACTGTAGAAGATCCACAATTTGTGAACATCAAGAAATGTTGTACACTTAAAGAAAAGTAGAAGTTTGTCAAATTACTGAAGAAATATATGGGACATTTTGGCATGGTCTTATGCCGATCTGAAGTCTTTCAAGCCTAAGGACATTCAACATGGCATCCCATTAAAATATGATGTCTCAAGACCCTTTCGCTAGAAACAGAGGCACTCTAACCCCAAGTTCTCAGGTACCATCCAAGAAGAAATATAAAAAAATGTTGGATGCGAGAATCATCTTTCCTATCCATCCATAGGTACTTGGGTCAAAAACATTGTACTAGTACAACAATAATAACATCGAGATATGCATATGCATAGATTTTCGCAATCTGAATTAGGCATCCTTGAAGGAAAACTACTCGCTACCCATAATCGATCAAGTTCATGTAGGCAGTAACCGGTTTAGAGATGCTATCCATGCTTGATGGTTTTTCGAGACTATAATCAGATTGAGGTCTCACCTGAAGACCAATTCAAAACAACATTCATCTACTCCTTTGGTCACATTCACCTACAGTAGTATGCCTTTTGGCTTGACCAACACTAGTGCCACCTTTTAGTGAGCAATGGACTGTCACATTCAAAGGTATGATGGGAAAGGTCATCATAGTTTTATCTGAGATGACTTAACTGTTTTCTCTAAAAAGTGAAGTGATCACTGTGATCATTTGGAGCAAGTATTGATTAGATGACGAAGAACACGGGATTTCCCTAAATCCAAAAAAGTCTATTTTTGGGGTCACTGAAGGAAAGTTGCTAGTGACCACGTTGTCAGCAAGGAAGTGAAAAAAGATAGATGTCAAAAGGGTTAAGGCTATTCAGAGTCTTACCTTAACCCACAAGCAAGACCCTGTGTTCACTTCCTTCGGAAAGGTGAATTTTTTTAGATGCTTTGTTCCTGACTTTGCATTGAAAAGACTTGTCACATATAAAATATGATGAAAGGGTTACTAAAATTTTTGGTGGAGCGAAGAAGGAAATGTGTCATTCAAGGATATAAAATCTTTTGTTTCCCATACACCCATCCTGGTATGTCATGACTTCTCCAAGGATTTTATCATGTATAGTTATGCATCTGTGCATACTGTATCAGCCATCTAAATATAAAAGAACTTTGTAGGATGTTGAATCTCCAATCGCTTTCATGTGCTCCCCTCTCAAGTCTTCATGAATTGAAGATGTCTCAGTTAGAAAAACATGCCTTCACAGTAGTCAAAGTAGTTAAGAACTTCTGGTACTACATCCTAAACTCTAATATGGTAGTGTTGGTTCCTGACATGAAAGTTAAGTCTATCCTAACTCAATAGGAGTTAGGAAGCTTACGAGAGAATTGGATCGTAAAGGTCTAGGAGTATGATCTAGACATAAAATTAACAAATTTGGTAAGAGGCAAGGGCCTATGTCATCTTATGGCTGAAAATAAAGATTCAAAGGTCCCTAAAGAGGAGGTTGATTGCATCAATGGAGCGCAGGGTCAGCTGGAGAAAGCCGATTCTCTACCTATGGTTCTATTTATTGCGACTAGCGATGAATGGTATTTAGACATTGCTTTCTTTCTCACTTATGGTGAGTTCCCACCTCATCTAACTTCAAAGGAAAAGTGGACTGTAAAGCTCAGGGCAACTAGATACGTCATATGGGATGACAGTCTATACAAACGTGGGATTGATGGGATCTTCTTACGATGCGTTGACAAACCACAGTAGATCAAATTGCTTGAAAGTTTTCATGACTTGGCCTGTAGCGGTCATTTCTCCTCGTCCATAACATCACATAAGATCATCTAGGCCAGGTACTACTGGCCAACACTATTTCAGGATACAGCCACCTGGGTAGAAAAATGTGAGCTCTGCCAACAGTTTGTTGGCAAACCAAAATTGGCTGCTTTTCCCCTCAGGCCCGTCATTATTGACGAACCATTCAGGAAATGGGGAGTTGAATTTATTAGATCACTACATCCCCAATCAATTGCTAGACATAGTTATGTCCTAACATCAACAGATTACTTCACCAAATGGGTGGAGGCCATACCTGTTAAGAATGCCACCTCTGAAGTTGTTTGCAACTTCATCAAAGAAAATATCATCGTGAGGTTTGGCATCCCACACAAGATCATTGCTGATAATGTTTCTAACTTCTCCTCATGGGAAGTTATTGGTTTTTGCTATGAATACGAGATAACCTTGGCCCACACCTCGGATTATTACCCCCAGGGAAATGGTCAGGTAGAATCCAGTAATAAGAACCTAGTAACCATCATACGGAAGTTGGTTGACAAGAATTAGTGGTCATGGCACAAGTCATTATATGATGCTTTGTGGGCAGACCGTATTACTCCAAAGAGGTCTCTCGGTATGTCACATTTTCAAGTGTTATATGGAATCGACATTGAGCTCCCCATTTCTGTGGAACTCCCTACTCTATGCTTGGCATGAGCGATCGAGGATGAGACTTTCCAAAATTCTCTAGAAAAGAGGATCATGTATCTAACAGAACTTGAAGAAAAGAGAGTAAGGGTGGTTGAGAGGATCACCGAACATCAGAATCAAGTCAAGAGACTATTCGATAAAAAGGCTAAGTAGAGGGAGTTCTACGTGGGAGATCTCGTCCTTTTATGGGACAAGTGAAGAGAGCCAAAGGGCATGCATGGGAAATTCGACTCTCTTTGGAGAGGTCCTTTCAAGATCAAGCAGCTCAATGGAGAAAATAGCTTTTATCTCTCATATCTGGACGGAATTGAGCTCTCACTTCCCTATAGTGGGCAACATCTCAAAATATTCAGGAAGTAGAGCTTGCTCTCTTCTTTGTATAGTTTTCTTTAGTTGTGTGTTTTTTTTGGTCATGTGTTTGCTTTCTATTGGTTGTGTTTTTTCCTTTCTTTTTCATCACCCTTGTTTTTTACTCCAGCCCAATGGATAGGCACATGTTGATATGGGATTCTCTACCCTTAAGCTTTGCTCAAAGTTAGTCCCCAGAAAGAGCCAGTTGTTATCCTGTAAAAATTGGCAAGGGAAATTTTGCAGGTAACCATACCAAAATTTCTGTTTTGGTCCCCCGTTGAGGTCTCTTAATGTTCGGAATGACATAAAATCCCTTTATGGAAAATATAGTTTTTAGAACTTAGTCATTTTCAACCTTTTTGGGTTGGGCGCAGTTTTCTTTCACGTTACATCAGCCAAAACTACACCCCCTCTATTCCTTTGGCACATTCTAGGGAGTGTCAACACTCCAAATTTTGCACCTCTCCATGTTGCACCTCCAAATGTTGCGCCAAGGTGCATGCGCCAACTTTTCAACACTCCAAATGTTGTGCCTCTCTAAAGAGCGAAGTGGGCGCTGAAAACATAGTGTCGACACCCCCAAATCTATGCCATGGTGCATATATCTTCGTGTTAAACATCCACTTAAGTGCACCATAGAAAAAGTTGGTGGCGCATTTATTACACCTTTTGCTATATATAGGCGCGTCTTGTTGGTCGTCAAATAGGAATTTACGAAGAGCAACAGTCAGGGGACAAGAAGTCCCTCCTCTTTAATGGGAGAGGTTCCCTTATTCAGAAACGAACCTATTTACAAATATACAAAACATGATTTTCTTGTTGAACTTGGATATAATGAAAGTGTTTTCTATAAGGATCATCAATTACAAAAGGACTGAGGAATGAGAATACGAGAATGAGCAGAAGGGCAACATTCAGAATTATAGATGACAGAGTAATTCTTTATGTATGCAAAGTTACAGTGAATTGAAACAAGATCATTTGTATCATATTAGTAAGATGAAATTTAAAAGACACAAAGTTCTGTAAATAACATCTGCAAGAATACAAAGTTTCTTGACATAACACAGACAAATGATCTTCACAAAATTAAATGAAAAGCTTAGGGATAAAAGAGATCAGATAGACGAAGAATGAAAAGCCCTTCTGTATTGATTTCTTTATGATTTATTTACACTTTCAGAAAATAAGCCAAGTTCTTCCTTTTTTGCAAAATGGCGAGGAGAGGCCATTATATAGCTTACAAATCAGTTACTCTTGGTAACTACTTCTTTTAACTAAAGATTAGTTAAGGATTGCCAATCGCAATACCTCAACTTATTACAATAAATCCGAGAAAAAGAATTGGAAGAGAAGAGAAGAATAAGGAGAAGAAGACAGGTGGTTATGACTGGGAGGGACCCACTGACTTCAAAATCCGCTGCCTGAATCTCTTCAATGCCTCGGCTATGTCTCTGCCACGGGGGACTGACGTGTTGGCTGTAGACTGGGTCCAAAATCCGAGGCACTTCTCCATTTCCTTATCAAACTCGACATGAGTATGATAGTCTTTATTTGCTTCTTCAATGGCAGATTGAAGAGAGCAGATCTCCTTCATTTTCTCTTTGGAAATGGAGCTTTCCTTGAATAGATTATCTTTGACAAAAGCTCTGAATTGAGCTTTGATTTCTTGCAAGGAAAGAGGCACACCAGAAGTTTCATCCTGAAGATGACAATGTATATCTTTGAAAGCAGATACAACCAGTGTCTTGAAAGCCTCACCCTTCTGCCAGCTATTCTTCAGTTCTC
The DNA here is from genome assembly GCA_019776745.2 of Taxus chinensis. NCBI lineage: Eukaryota > Viridiplantae > Streptophyta > Pinopsida > Cupressales > Taxaceae > Taxus > Taxus chinensis. The sequence goes on along the minus strand of CM034147.1, from coordinate 957,000,379 downwards.
CCAAAGCCTCCTCCAAGACTTTGATCTTCCACTCCACGCTGTAAACCCAGGACTTTGACAGATTATCCTTTGCATCATCAAAAACCTTACTCGCCAATAAAATGTTCTCATCTGTCTGTCCCATGAGACGGAGGTCTACTATGCAACTGCTCCAAAGTTTGAGCTCTTTATCTATGATCCCGATAGTGGAGGAGAGCTTCTGTTGCAAGTTGTTCACCTTTCCGTGGAGTTTGAAAGCTTCATCGATGAAGTTCAATCCTGCAACAAGCATATCTTCCACCATGGCCTCCATAGCTCTGCCATAGACGGAATACTTGTGCATGTCTTTGATACTCTGTACTTCATCTTGGCTCAAAATTACAGGTGGCGGAAGGGTAGTCAATGGGGTAGGGTCCAAAACTTTGTCCTTAGACAAAAGAGATTTGATAAAACCTGTGAGAATCTGGGCTTGTTCCTCCAACTGTTCAATAGTTTGTTGCCCTTTTTCTACCCTCCCAATGACTCTTGTGACTGTTTCCTGGAGGTTGTGGATCTCACCTTCAGGGGTAGACTCTCCCATAGGAATCCTTGAGAGTTCTAGGTCAGATGCCTATAAGTCCTGCTCTGATTTATCTACTGTAGGCTTAGCAATCTCCAGGAATTGCTGACCCTGAGCATCAGACACTATCCTGGAGGTGATTCTGGCTTTTTTGGCACGAGAAGAAGGAGTAGTGCCTAACAAGGCTGCCACAGCATCAAAATTTGGCCCTGAGCTCCGAGAGGAAGATTTCCTCTTCCTACTGTCGACAAAAGGTTGCACCCATGCAAAAGAGGAGGAGGAAGCAGCAGGTGGGGCAAGAGGACCAAGAGACAGAGAACTCATAGCGCCCAAGGTCTGCACCGTTGTTGTCTCGAGTTGAGACATGAGTGGGGCACTTGAGACAACTGGCGCGCTTGAGACAACTGGTGCAGAGGAGTCAATAGCACTTGGAAGTTTGGTGCTCTGGACTTCCTTGTCTTTATCCGTTGGAGCTTCAGGAGCGCTTGAAGGAGCTGGCACTTCACTCTCTTCACTTTCACTGAGAACAATAATGTTCTCTGATCCCAAAGGTAATTCTACCTGCTTTCTCTGAGGATCTTCTTCCACAGGCTCCTTCTTAACCTCTTTGAATTTCTTCTGGTATACTTGGGTGGATGAAGGAGTAGAAACTGCAGGTCCTTGTGTTGATGAGGCAGGAGGGGTTTGCACAGGTGTGTCTGATCTTGGAGTCGATGCTTCCCTCCTTGGTGTTGAAACATCCTTAGAGGAGGATTCTCCTGAGTGCCTCCTAAGCTCTCGAACTTTCTTATCAAACCAGATCTTAGTCCTGACTAAGACTGGAGCCAGGATCTCAGCCAGATCATCTTTCTCTTTTTTAAACCAATCCAAGTCCTCCAAGGGAGTGTGCTTAACCACATTGTCATACTCATATGAGTATAGATCAGAGTTGTCGTCCTTGAGTCCTTCAGGAACTTGGTACAAGCCGAGTTCTTGGATCAATTGTAGAGAGAACCTGCCATAATGCCTCCTTCTAGCCTCAAAATCATCGGCACAGTCAGCCCAATAGTCTTCTGTATCTGCCCTATGATGATATGTTATCTTAATGTTCTGCTCAATGAACTTCTTCAAGTCGAAGCAAGTTCTTGGCTTGAAGAAATGGACAGTGATGGGAGCCAGGGCTCTTTCTATATTCTGTGCGTCCAGGGCTGTTTTACAAGTGTAATTTCCCAAAGAGATGGGAAAGTGCAAACCAGTAATCTTCTTGTCTCTGCAGGTTCTGTGTAATTTATCTAATTTCCTGCATACTTCTATCAAAGCCATCTTATCACTGCAGAACATAGGAAGTCTCAGAGGGGTGCTCTCATAGCCAGCTAGCCTGATATAAGAAAATTTTCTGAATTGAATAAAATAAGCACCGTAGTGCGATATTAGATTCATGGCTTCATCAGAAAATCTTCTAGCAGTGTCACCCTCAAGAAGTCTGACCATGTACATGGTGAAGGCATCATTCACCCTTCGGAAGTTGCGATTGCTGGTCTCTAGGGTGAACTGTGGGTAGTAGGCATACACAGGATCAGCCTTGTGGGCATCAATGTAAGAGAAACCAAACCATTACCTTGATGCCGCCAGAGTGTACATCAGGTACGAAGTCATATAGAATTTCTTCATTTGCTGCACATTGGACAGCTGCTCTGCTAGGTTCATGCTGATGATTTCTGCCCAATTGATATTTTGAGTTCCTTCGCACACCATGTTGATGAGCGGGCACATCCAGAAATGGAACTCGTTAGTGGAGGGTAAGCCCATAACCCGAGCCAGTAAGATTATGAAATCTGACAATTCTTCATTGAAATCTGCTCGGAAAAGGGTCTTGGATAGGTGAGATGCTCCCTTCTTAGGGTTTTTAAGCCAAGACTTTGCCACCCGCGCCTTGTAGTTGTCACTGTCTTGATTGAACAGGGCCTGTGCTTGATTCTGGGAAACAACTATGGCATTATCCATTTCTGGAATCCTCAGTGCAGTGCCAATGGCGGCAACGTCAAGTTTGGCGATGAGTTCCCCGTGTATGTTGGTCAATTCACTCGAATCAGGGTTGAAATGAGCTCCGCATGAAAGCACTGTATCTGCACATTGCACCGAGATTGGGAAACCACCAGCGAAAGCCAAACCACTGTCATGAATCATCTGTGCCATTGGTGTAGGGTTTGCATCTGTCATCCTCGACCAAAAATCACCAAAGTCAAGGTGGTGAACCTCACTGTCCCCGATATCGGGAACGGCAGACTCTAGTGGTGAGATTTGTTCCTGCCCCTGAAATTTAATCTTCATGTTGGTAGTAATTGAGAGGGCAGAGCTGCAAGCTAAACTTGGGAAGAAATTGCAGAGGAAATGGATACGCGCGCAAGAATTTAGATTGCAAAGGTTTGAGCAAAAGATAGCATGAAAGCAGTGTGAAAAACGCATAGGGGGTTCGCTCGTTATATAGCCATTTAGGAGAGAGAAAGGTAATAAATGCGCATTAAAGTACATACCTACCAATTTGAAAAGCAAGATATTCGGGTAGAGCGGGAAAAATTAGCATGAATGGCACTTGGTTCATTTGGGACATGAGGGACGCGAAAGCGCGAAGTACGCGGTTCGGGCGATTCTGGCGATGCGGGGAAAAGACGCACAAATGTTATTGGGACACGCGGGACAAAAGTGCGCGAAGTACGCGACTCGATCAGATAAAAGGTGACAATGGGTCCGGGCGAACTTGGGACATGTGGGAAGCGAAAGCGCGAGGTACGCGGTTCGGGCGATTCGAAAATGGAACAACTTGGTCCGGGTGAACTTGGGACATTTGGGACAAAAAGTTCCGACGGGCCCGAAAAGAACAGACTTCGGGGAAACCGGCTGATCGGGGAACAAAGGGCCCAATTGAACTTGGGACACGCGGGACAAAAATGTCCGACAGGCCCGAAAAACACACAAAATGACCCAAAAACGTAGATTTTCTCAATTTCCTGACTTTTCACATTACCAGTACAACAGAGACAGACACTTAAACTCAAAATTTTAAATTTTCACCTTCCTAAAAGCAGGGGAATTTTGAGTGGACAACACGTCTGACCTGTCATTTTCACAATTCAAAAAACTTGAAAAAGTTATTCCTCTGTACTTGTCAGCATTCCTGTCAGGCCTACATGTTGTCATTTGTCGCATTCGTGGATCCCACATCATCTCCTTTATCGTTATATATTCCTGGTAAGTGGCCCTTTCTTTTCTTGTGGCTTTGTTGTGGTTTTTCTGTTGGTTTAGGTGATTATGATTGATAATAAACAAATGAACCTAAATACTCAACTCCAAAACCCCTTCTCCTCCTTCCAGATCTGCAAATCTGGAAGACCCTGCCACAAAACTACTGAAAATCGTTTGTCCTTTATTCCCTGTTGTGCTAAAAGTTTTCCCTCCTAACCATCAAAACCTGCCAAAAGAGTGAAAATCATATATTTTTGCAAAACACTCACTGTTTTTCCTTCGGCGCAAGCTTCATTATTGTTACATCTAACACATTCACACTACATGTGCACTGTCCCTACATGCAACATAAAACTTTCCCACGCCTTTTAAACAAAAATTCCTTAGGCACAGGTGCAAGCACACCTACAACAACAACAACAACATCTGAATGTCATGCAAACCTTTCCCGCGCCGCGTAAACTAAAAACCCCTGGCATACCTCACTCTCATGCAACATCTACCACATCTACACCAACGACACATCCTAGGACCTTGTAACACCAACCATATCTGCGCCTAGTTAAAATCCTGTTGTTGCAAATCAGCAGCACCCCCTGGATGTTGATCAGATTTCTAGTTTGATCATACTAGCATCCAGTGTGATTGCACAACATTGAATCCTCTTCCCAAGTGTGGGACTTGCAAAAATGGAAGAGGAATCTCTAGATTAGAGGCTGGTTCCTCAACTCCTCTGATCAGCTAATTCACTTATACAATTGCAGAGGTTTAAACTCCTAAATTTACTCTAAATTCCAAGGAGACAGAGATAGAGAATGCAAAAAAGAAAGAACTAATGCTAAAAGGTGATGCACCAAAGGAGTTGTAGACACCTGATGCTACATGAAATACATAATCCACAAGGAAACACAACACAAAAACATGCACAAATGCTCAAAATGTAATGAAATATCAAGAAAGCAATGATAGATATATGAAAGGATTGAGGTATTTTAATCATAGAACATATATCAACATCTCAGATCCAATACAGTACATTACAGTGATCCAGAGGCAAGAAAAGGTGCTGCATTACATGGAAAGGTAAAATTTCTTCACAAATTCTGCCAAGGAGGAAGAAAAACAAAGTTGCAGAGCTGAAAAAGTGTCTCTCCTTGCAAAATGAACTCATTCTGGCTTTTACAGTGCAAACCACGACCCTAGGAGAGAGAAACATGGGAAAACATGCAAGGGGTTCAACCATTGACCAAAATTCCATCAAAATAGCATGGGCACCCTGACAGGCCCATTCCCTGACATTTTTAACCATGTTGGGAGAGAATGCGAGCCATTCTTCATTAAAAACGGTGGTTGAAACGCCATTTCTATCCATGACCACGTGCCAGAGGTTTTTCTTGATTTTCTCTCTCCAAACTCCACCAAAATGCAAAAATGACCCTGAAATCTTGTAGATAATTTACCATCTTTCCATTGATATAAAGAACATGAAAAACCGAGCTCTGGATCGAAAGATATGACCATTTGAAGTTTTAGGGCAAAACAGGGCCAAATCGGGTCAGTGGGAATTTTTTTTTTGAATTTTTTACCTTTTGGTCATTTGGAAAATTTTTCAAAATTTCCCCACACCCCACCAGTCCAGGTGCCACGTGGAAAAATTTTATTGGGTACGGGCCCCTTCCCGTTCCATTTTTCTTTGTTTTAGCCTTTAGAAGATTTTCCAAATTTTCCCCACCGTGTCAATGAGCTGGGACACGTGTCACGCTCTGATTGGGAGCGGGCCCATTCTTTCAAATTTTCATGTGGGTCACTTTGATATTTTTTGGCCTGGACACATGTCAAAACCCCATTGGATGCGGGTTTTACCCTCCTAAATTTCCTCGCAGGTTTGCTCTGAATTTTTTGCCCCACCTGAACACGTGGCGAGATTCTATTGGCTCGCAAAAAGAGGGGGTGGGTTTTCCCTTCTGAATTTTCCTTTATTTTCTCCTTGGGAAACTTTTCCAAATATTCCCCTCACCCCACCACTCCTTGACATGTGTCCTCATGCGATTAGTTGGCAAAGACTCCGCAGGCATTTTAACTTTTGCTCCAATGTTTTGGGAAAAATTCCCAATTTCCACCCGCACTCCGCCAGTTTGAACCTCCTTGGACACGTGGCATGTTTCTATTGGCTGCGGGGCCATCCTTCAAAAAAAATTCTTGCACCAACACTTAATCAATTTTTCCAACTTTCTCCCCTGGGCACGTGACAACCCCTAATTTGTCAGCGGGCCTGCGGGGAAAAATATTTCCTTTTGAAACCTTCACCAAAACACTTGGTAAAAAACCAAGTTCTCCTCCGACCCCTGCCACTTTCTTGGACACATGGCACGTCCTGATTGGCTGCGGGCCTTCTAGGGGAAAATTTCCCACAAAAAATCTGCCGAGCCATAACTTGAAAAATACATGGAGTTAGGAGGAAAACTTTACCTTTCTAGAAAGCTGAGAAAGAGCTATATCCAACGGTGCCACTTCTAGAAGGTTTTGAGTGCCTGAAAGAAAAATTTTGTGACTGAGGCACAAGAGAGGGAAGAATGGGAGGATTTATCCACAAAATAAGTAGGAGGCACATTTTGGATAACAAATCCTTCATATGGCGCAAGCACACATCCATTGACAACAACATCTGAATGTTGTGTGTAGCCTTTTTGCACCCTGCGCCCCTTTTGGCATTTTTTTCTCCCATGCAACACTTTCCCAAAGTGTGCCTTGCTTTTCTAAGACCCTACAGCCTGTACTAGAGCTACGCCTTGTGCTCAGAGACTCATAAATTACTAACTTTTCATTCTGTAAGCTTTGATGGATGACTTAATAGCTAACATGGCTCTTCTGCGATGGACTTCCCTGATTCTTCTTACAGATCAATAGCTGAACTCAGATTCACACATGTGACTTGGATATCAGAGATTCAGAGTGTGACCTAGATCCAGAGATTCAGAACTTGACCTCATTGACATGGAGGACTTCTGGGCCAGAACCAAGAAGGTCACAGGCAGCCCATGGATAGATAAATTGGTTGGCAGTGGTCTACACTTTACCGTAGGATTCCCCGGTAAGCATAATCAACAACGAGTTCATGATGTTGGTGGGTCGTTGTTATAATAAAGACACAAGATGTGTTGAAAATGAGAAGGGTGAGGTAATAATCAACCTCACAGCCTGGCATTTTGAGTCATGTTGGGTATCCCTCACCACCAAAATTTTGTAGCGGTAAGCCAAGAGGACTGCATGAAGACGTGGAATGAAAATGAAGACAAATGCATGCAGCTGATGAATGAGGTGTACCTCAAGAACAAGAAGGTAACAAGAAGGTTGCCACAAGTCATTCATCGCAGTGACTTTTCGGAGGAGCTGAGTGACACCATCACCTTCCTGAGTAGGGTTTTTGGGCTCCCCAATGCCCATTACTTTCACAAATGGATGCTCTAGTATTTAGAAACCATGAATAAAAATGTTCCTGATCAACGTTTTGAATGGGGAGAGATTATCAACAGTATGATCTCAAAAACGCTTCAACAAATTTCAACAACTGGGAAGTTCTATATGAACTCCTACATGGTATATGTTGCTACCTCAGAGAGGGTCTACCCAACATTGTGTCGATATGGGGTATGGCCTCAGGTCAGGATATATGAGTACTATCTAGAGTTAAAAATGGAAAACAACATAGCCCAATTCAGTAAACTCACCGAAATCTTCTTCTATGGCATCATCTGTCTCTTGAGGCCCAACATGACTCACAGTCAGACGACCAAAAGCGTGGTCACTACCATAGAGAATTGGGGAGCGTTATACACGCAATTCCCCACATTCACCTATCTCATAGCCACTAACTTCTTTGGGAGAGCCCACCAAATTGCCGAGGTATGCGGGACCCAAGTTGATCCTATTGGAGCTATCTAGATAGCTTATCACATACCATGAGAAGTGTTTGAAAAGGAAGAAGGGTGGAACTTCATTCCCCCTCACAGTGGGTAGGTATACCTGCAGTTCAAAGAGAAAAGCCCGAGAGATGTTTTCAGAGCTTGAATTACTCAACTTAAAGCATAATTTCCTAGTGAGGCCAACCTTTGATCCTCCTTATTTTCATCCAAGGGAAAAGCTCGATCCAATTCACGTCCCTTATATCGAAGATATCTACATCAATCTATATCACGAAGTTGAGCTAAGATGAAAGGATCACATCCGATTGGCCCTGAAAGAGATCATTTAGTACAGTGTGGCCATCATCCCAAAGGGTTTCCAAGCAACTGATCAAAAAGTTGATTAGGTTTATCTAGACACGGACATGGACAATTGGCCGTTTGTTGAAATTGATAGAAACAAGGCACCTCAAACTATTGAGGAAAGGGTCAAAGGCACTCTGCAGCGCACTGAGCATTGGTGCAAGAAAAATGGTCTCTTCTACCTTGGAGTAGACTTGACCATGTCTCCCTTGGGTAATGCACCCACCAAGCCGAAGCACTTGCCTAAAGGAAAAGGAAAAGATAGGGAAGGAGAGACAAGCACTACTCAAGAGGAAATTCCTGAGAGCCCTCCTTCCGCCGCAGAGGAGCAGGTAGTAAGCCTAATATCCCCAGGAGAAGAAGAAGTGGTAAGTTCTCCAATGGGCACATCCACTAAGGATGTTGCCACTACTACAACTGGTGAGATTCCCACCATCCCATCTCCCACTCCTCCTTCCCCTCCTCATGTCGCTCAACCAACCACTCATTTGGTTGTGTCTTCTCCCCCATCTTCTACCATTCCCCCTTCCTCTTCCTCCATCTTCTCTTCCCTCACGGATCTGTCCCCCAGTATTTATTCCCTCATCTCACATATCCCTTCCACCCCCATGGTTTCTTCTCCTATAGTGACTCCTACCCCCGTGAGCATTGGAGGGTTGGCTTCTTTCTCAATGCCACCACCAAGCATCTCAACACATTTCCCTGTGTCCACTGTAGTTACCATTTCTTTCATCCCCATTTCCTCTTCTTCCTTTGGTCCCACTCCCCTAAGTCTAGAATGGATCTCCAAACACCTGAGTCATCATAAGAGTAAAGTCCCTATTGCACCTATGGACTTCTCTATTATTCTAGCTAAAGGGGCTAAGAAGCAAAAGGCTATAACCCGCTTCTCTTAAAGTGCTTTAGGTGAAAGAGTTATGGAGATTGCATACCCTGATCCCACAAAGGAGAAAAAATATCTGTCTCCTACAGATTTTACAGTGACTCAGGTCACAATGGGAACATTCTCAGAGAGCTTGCAAGGAGAGGCCTTATCCGTAGTGGATGCCCTTTGCAAGAAGCAAAGGAAGAGAAAAGAAACATTAAAATAGCAAAACAAGCATCTTCTCCAAGCCCTGTAAAATATGGGAAATGCACCTCCTATAGCTGTAGCCGAAACTCCTAAAGTCCTTAGTAATGAGAAGATAAATGAATACACCAAGATCGAAAAGCAAGGTGTTAGCAGTGTCTGCCTAGAGGAGAGCAGATCCTCAAGGATAGTGAGGAAGTGATTACAAAGTTCATAAAGCTGTATCAAAATATAGATAAAGCTAACAAGGAGCTCCAGGAAATAGTAGGACCTATCTCTAAAGAGTTGGACCCATGCCAGGTTGCAAAATGAGACATTCTAGAAGATGCTCGACTGCCCAGTCGATGACTTAATGAAATTCAACATCTTCGATTACCCGGAGAGCAACCAACAAAGTCCTTGCTACTTTAGACTATCAGGTTGACCAAATGGAGTTTGTCTTGAAGAAGATATACAAAATCAAGGAGGAAGCCCCTAGATGCCATACATCAAATGGAGCGGATCATCTTAAGGATGTCTCCAAGTTTTCTCATCCCATCATACGCCTTGAGGAAGGCAAATGATACTATTTAGCTTTTCAAGGAAATCATGTCACAGGGTTTAGCATTAGAGGCCACTTTTGATACAGAATCTATCAACAACCTTTTGGCTTGCCCGGCGAATTTGTTGGATACCTGATGGAGGTAGGTAATGAATACTTCAAACTCCCAGAAAGACTCATAGAGATGAACGGGAGGCTTGCAAAGTCAACGAAAAAAACACACCAAGGGTCTCGCTCAGGATCAACTTCAAGCAATGGTCAGCAAGTTCATGGAGTATCGAGGCTCAATTTCACATTACCTCCCCTGAGCAGAAGCAGGACACTCCTTTCAAGTTGAGGGATGATGAAGAATAGGTTCCTTCCTCCTGGGATAAGTCCCATTTTTGTAAAAATATTTAAAAGTGTGTTGGCACAAATGATGACATCATCCATGTTGCACCATGGGATGTTGTCATCCATCAAATTGTCCCAAAGTCAACATTTGACCTTTAAATATTTTGTAGATATTTTGTAAATAGTTGTTGGCTCCTTTTTGTCTTCTTTCTCCTTCTCCTTCTATAAATACTTGAATACTTGTAGTATTCAGTGTGAGAAAATTTTGTATGAAAAATAGAAGTGAGGAGAGAAAGACTTTGAGCTTTCTTGTAACATAACACATATTAATACAGAAAATTGAGGTTTTGTGCTGAATTCTCTTGTTACGTGTTAGATCTTTCTTAAGTTAGATCTGCATGCTTATTCTATTGGATTCACATATATTTTGTCATTTGTTTATCAGTGTTGCTTTGTTTTTTTATGTGAGTAAGTTTGGCTTTATTTACTACCAGCCTAAAACATAAACCCTCTGACCTTTCTACTTTGGAATTCATTTCTTTTTTCCCTTCAGATCCACCTTTCTTCCTTTCCTTCCTTCATTCCTTTCTGTTCTTCATCGGAATTAATTCCACCCGGATGAGATCCTAAAACCCTGACGAAGGCAGAATACTGTAAGACTTGCACAAATTCTTGTTGGTATAATAGCAATAAACCAATTTCACTTTGTTGTCTCAAAGAGGGGCTATGCCCTACACACTGTTGGCCTTTCTATCCATAGATCTACCCACCCACCAGATTTTCAGACCAACAGAAATCCATCTTTGGTCTGTGATGCACTTGTCCATTCTTTCCATTGCTCACCTCTTCTTGTTCCATGGCAATTTTGATAGATAATCAACACTTTCCTTCTCTGGTGTATCACCGTTTTAGTGTAGGCTATGTTTTTCCTTGTTTTTCTTCCTCTCCTTGTCTCCTTGGAAGTTATATTAGGTTAGATTAGTTTTCCCTGCATTGGAATAGCTTGTGGCAGGTAGTTTAGGAAGAGGAACCAGTGTTCTCTAGAGAGCTTTCCCCATTTGTAAATGTCCCACACTTTGGGAAAGCTCAATGTTGTGCAATCACACCAAATGAATTTGCCTTAGAAAAGTAGATCCATAACTCATTTGGGGGTGCTGTGAATTTTCACTAACAGTTACCATTCTGAACTTTCACTTTAGTAGTTAAAGGATATTCAGTATATGATAAGGAAATGTATGCACTACTTCAGGAAATTAAAAAATGGAAGCATTTTTTTGGGTAAAGAAACTATTGTGCACACTGACCACAAACCTCTCTAGTATTTGTAAGCATAGTCTAAATTACATTAGAAAAGGCACTACAGATGGATGGGGTTCCTTCAGCAGTTCCATCTGGTGATCACATGCAAGAAGGGTAGTACAAAATTGGTGGCAGACATGTTGTCTAGGCCACCCAAACAGGAGAAGTTTTCATGTTTGGCCACTATCTCTCAGATCAAGCCCTTCACAAAGGAAGTTTACGGAGAGGCATATGCCTAGGACAAAGACTTTGGGGTGAAATTTCAGCAGTTGCAGTCCCAAGGGGCTGAAAGGGTAGGGATTGAAGATTTTTATCTCAAGGATGGGTTGCTCTACCGATGGGGGAAGCTTTGCGTTCCAAAAGAAGAAATATTTCTAATGATGAGGGAATCACATACCTCGAAAGTAGCGGGACATTTTGGTGTTGGTAAGACCCTAGCCCACTTACAAAGGTACATGTATTGGACCAATATGCAAGAAGAAGTATCAAAATTTATACGTGGATGTAAAATTTGTTGTACTAACAAGCCTAAGACTAGGAAGGAGGGTTTGTATATGCCTTTCCCAATGCCTACTCGTCCATGGGAGGACATTTCTAGGGATTTTGTAGGAGTATTACCTATGTCTAAACATGGCCATGACTATATATATGTTGTTGTTGATAGATTCAATAAGATGTGTATTCTTATGGCATGTAAAAAGACAGTAAAAACACATGAGGTAGCAGATCTTTTCTTTGCTAATGTATGGGTGCATTTTGGCTTGTCAAAGTCTATTGTTTCTTACATGGATTCTAGGTTCTTAGGGAAGTTTTGGACTAGTTTGTGGGATAAGATGGATACCATGTTACATAGGAGCATAGCTTTCCATCCACAGACAGATGGACAGACAGAGGTAGTAGATAGGACTTTGGTACAGTTGATCATAGGGTATAACAACAAATATCCAAGGACTTGGGATGAGTCCTTAGCCTACATTCAACATTCCTATAATCGGGAAATACAAACATCCAATATGAAGTCACCGTTTAAAGAATGCTTGGGATATCTACCTACAAATCCACTGGACATAACAGTTGGGAAAAAGGATGAGGAGGAGACACAAGACACAAAGGTGGCTACAGGATCCAGAAAATCCATCTCAAAGTCAAATAATAACTAGAGAAATCTCAATCCAAGTACAAAGCTAGGCACGATCAACATAGGAGAGAACATAAGCTACATGCCAGAGATAGAGTGTGGCTTTACTTGAGAAAGGAGAGACTACAAGGTCAAGCACAGAATCTCAAGCCACTACAATATGGACCATTCACCATATTGGAGAAGGTTGGAGAAAATGATTTTCGACTTGATTTGTTGTCATTTATGAGGATGTACTCTGTAGTAAATTGTGAAAACTTGCACCTATATGAGATATTCATGCTAAATGAAGATGAAGGACTACAGTTGCTACCTTCCATTGAGGATTGCATCTTGGACTCACGTGGTAAATTAGAGGAGGATGTAGTGCTACAGTAGAATGTCAGAGAGACTATGAGAGGTCTGTAGGAGCCTTGGCAGAATGGACTAAAAGAAAAAACACCAAGGTAGGCTCGGTGGTACTCGAAGGAGAAAGTGAGGGAATTATTTCCTTATCTACTCCCCACTAAGCTTTTATGGAACCAAAATCCTCCTAAGAAGGGGAGGTGTGATCCATAGGGATCCAAAATGAATCTCCTTTATCAAAACAGTTAGCACGAAGAAGGAAAAAATGATACACTGAGGTTATGTCTTTTTAGTAACAGGACTGCTGCTCTGTGCAAAGCGGTGGTTATAGAACCACCACCAAACCAAGGTAGCAATCCTGGGACCGCTAATCTGCATTGGGTGGAATTCCTAGCTCTTTCATACTGAAAACAAAAATATGAAAACGAACAGCCCAAATTTTGGAAGGTTGTTCTTGTCTCTTCTCCTCCATGACCTTTCCCATTCTTCACTGCATCGGAGGACATGGGAAAGGCTATAAATACATGTTTGTAGAAGAGAATAGGCATCGAATCATGAAAGCAAGTGAGCAAGAAGTTCTTAGTGCTAGAATTATGTTTTGTAGAAGAAAGGAGTACTGAGATAGAGAAAATAAATATTTGGGAGGAAGTGTGAGATATTATATACTTCTCTTTCATACTTATTGTAAATTATGTACTTGTTATTTTGAATTGGCCAATAAAAGTGGGAAGAAAGATAAATTTCCCTTCCTGACTAGTTTTTCCTCCTCTAGAGGTTTCCAAGATAAAATTTGTTGGTGTTTATGAGCTTAAATTCTTTCCTTTCCTGTAATTTTAGATTCTAAGCATAATCATAATTCATTCACTAGCTATCTCTGTCATTTTCTAATAGAAAATAGAACAACGTTTATTTGTGTTTCTGTGGATAATTCCAAAGTTGAAGAGTTTATAGGTCAAGGTCACTTCAGTGGTTTAGTTGTCACTAAACACATTCTCCTCCTAGGCTATTATTGACCAACCTTAAACCGTGATTGTTGTGATTATGTCAAATGTTGTGTGAAGTTCCAACAACATGTTAATCTTCATCACACACCTAGTCATGCCTTACAAGTCACACGAGACCTTTGGCCTTTCTCTTAATGGGGTTTGGATCTTGTTGGAGAGATAAATCCTCATTCTTAACAGTGCCATCAATGGATTATTACCGCTACTGAATACTACACTAAATGGATAGAATCCATACCTCTTATATCTACAAAAGCCAAGAAAATATGTGAATTCATCAACCATCACATCATTTGTCAATTTGGTGTTCCCTAATGTCTCATCACTGATAACTGAAAATGGTTTAAAAAAAACCCTACAGAAGCTTTATGATGCCTTTGGTATTCAAATTATTTTTCTTCACCCTACTACCCTTAAACAAATGGCCAAGCTGAATCAACCAACAAAACCTTAAAAAAATTGTTATGAAATTGGTGGACAATACTAGAAAGGATTGACATACACACATTCCTTTTGCCTTATGGGCTTATCACACTAGTATTCGTACATCAATTTTTGCCACACTTTTCTCTTTGGTCTATGGTATATAGATTGTTCTACCTCTGGAAGTCCAAATTATGTCTCTTCGTATCTCACTCAAAGAGATGCTCAACGATGATGAATTTCGCCAAGACCTTTTGGCACAACTCGAGTTATTATATGAACGCCATCTCAATGATCTCAAGCATCTCCAAATCTACCAAAAACGTATCAAGTGGGCCTCTACAATAAATGTTTCCATGAATGAACCTTCCAAGTCAGTGACCTCGTCCTCAAGGAAAATCAACATGTAACAAAAGAGGAAAAAAGTAAACGAGGTAAATTTTCTCCTAATTGGCTTGGACCTTATATCGTTACTCATACCTAAGGATTAGGTGTTTATCATTTGTCATCACTAGAAGGTAAAACTGAACCTGATCTCCTCAATGCATTGCATCTTCGACCATTCTACTTTTGAATTAATCCCTATATCACCTCTTGTCTATTCAACACCCGTCCCTTGAGCACCGTTCACCTTCCATTTTACCTATTTTAATTATCAACGACTAAAACAAGAATTATGTGATTATCCATTACTTTTTCAACCTTATCTTCAATATGAGTACCACGGATCTACTCATGGCATGATTCTCATGGATACTTTTCATATTTTTCAAGATGGAATCCCTTGGTCATTCATAGTTACCCTCTGTGTGCTAGTTTTGTCTTAAAAAACAAGAGCATATTTTTTTCTATAGTCTTGTCCATAACTTAGAATTCCAAAAGAAAAACAATTTCAAATGTAAAATGGGATTCAACTCCTTGAGTCAAAATTCCAGCAGAAAGACGACTCCCTCAAAAATGGCATCTACGCTTTCTATCTCACTACTATAAATAGACTGCTCCCTCAAAGGACAGCTATACAAAGCTAGTTGTATTGTACTTAGTCTATCATCAAAAGAAGACTATTTTTGTAAAAACTAAAATAAAATATTTAGAATATTCCCACATCGATTAGCTTCATAAAGACCTCAAGGAGATATTATACTCATTCCACATAGAATTCCCACATCGACCATTCTATCAAAACAAAATTAAAAAGAAGAAAAAATATTACTTTTTTGTGATGGACTTGCCTATTTTGATCTTGAGTCACTTGCCAAGAAGGTATGTTATCTCACACTAGGTTACACTAAAACCAACCGATTTCACCTTTTCACCCTAATTTCCTACCCACTCAAAGGGATGTGTTGTAAATGCAACATTTAGGGATCATGTGACTTTCGTCAACCTTATAATAGTCCATCATGTAACGCCTTTATAGTCTTACGTTCATAACCCCATCTTAGGTATGACAAACTTGTTTTGGTTCTTACCAATTAGGTGGCTCTTTTGTTCACCTCCCTTCACCTTCTTCATTACATGTTGATTATCCTATACAGGACCAAGCCTTTGACACCTTAATTTAACCACACCTAAATGACCTCAATTCACCCTTTCCTTCATGACCTAAACTCAACCATACCTAACTAACCTGAACTTAACCATGCCTAAAACCTACCAACCCATCCCACTACCTCGTCATATTCTTCCTAGCTCATGGGAGAACTACATTAGCCTGACACCCCTTTTCATCGGGGCTATGTAGGTAGCACTTTGAGGGCATGGGACCCTTGGAGGTTAGCTTGGACATTCTTTACCCTAACTAATTTTCCCCCACTTTTAAATTTACATCCTACCATTAGTTAGTTTCCATCTTCTACATTACTTGGAAATTAAACAAACATACAAGTATATAAACATGTATACTTACCTATTTCTTACAACATCATACCATACATATTCATCATCATTTATTTTTTCATGTTACTAATAACTTGGAAATTAAATCAAAACCAAAAACCTAACTCCCCCATGCCTAACTGATCTTGACTCAATTATGCCTAAATCAACTAAACTCAACCATGCCTGACCAACCTAACTCCACCAGGCCTAACTAACCTAACTCAACCATGCCTAACTGACCTCGACTCAATCATGCCTATACCTAACTCCACCATGCCTAACTGACCCAACTCAAACACGTCTATACATGAATCCATCATGCCTACATGACCTTGACTCAATCATGCCTAATTCACCTAGTTTCCATCACGTACACAATAACAATGAAAATTCAAATGCAAGTACATCATACATACCATAAATATCATCATCTATAACAATAAGAATGTCTATGTATCAATACAAATGTACATGAATAGAAATAAATACTCAGTATCTCAAAACTCTCATATACATCCTCACTATCTTCAGCACGCAGGGTGGTATAAAATAAAAATCTCAAAACCCTCATATACATCCTTACTGTCATCAGCACGCATGCTGATATATACTATAAATAAATGCACCAATTATATCAGGTGAATAATTTTCACCCCACCTAGTATCCATACCTATTTTATCTATCTCCTCCTCTCCTCCAACTCGATGACATGCCAACATCTCTCCACCTAGCATGGGTCTCGGTCTCATCTCTGTCTTCCCCTCACCTGGGACTGGCCTCCATGAACTTGTAGCCTCACCTTGACCCTGCCTCTGGGATCGTCATTCCCCTATTCTCTCCAAACTATGAGTGTGGGATCTAGTCCTCTCACTCACTACATGTTCTGCCATGTACTCAACATAGGAGGGGACATATATCTTGGTAGTTGTCAGATGATCCTGGTAATATAGTGCCTCACCATTGACATCATCTGAGGTGGTGCCATAGGTCTCACAACAACCCGTAGCTTTGACCTGCTAACTCTAGCCTCAGACCCTGTACCTGTGATCCATGTCCTCCTCCTTGTACCATGGGGCCATCTCCTGTTGTAACTACTTGTAGTGTGGGACCCTATCCCTGAGTCTGTGGAGGTGCCTGCGTTGTAACTTGGACCTGTAAGGCCACAACCTGAGCCTGTGAAGTGGTCAACTAGCCCTACAAACCTACTACATGTGCCTGTAAGATGGCCACCGGTTCCCCATCTCTATCTCCACCCTATGCGGGTGTTGGTCCCTATGCCCTGTGCCTATAAGACTGCCACCTAAGCCTGTAAAATAGAAACTTGTGCCTCTAACCCGATAAGCTGCCACTATAAAGTTGTAATCTGGGCATGAAGGGCAGCCACCTGGCCTTGTAAGGTATCCCTCTGCATTGTGATGGTGGCTAAGTCTTGCTTCCTGAGCCACGGTGGTGCCATCTGTGGTTGTGCCGAACACCGCTGTCTCTATTTATTAGTGACCCCATCATCATCAATCCCTACATTTACTGGTTGTTCCTCTTGCCCTGTAGGCACACTCGATCATGGTGGAGACATAGGTCTCTCCACGTCGTCTCTCATGTAGTGTGGGAAAGGAGGGGGTACATCTTGTGGCAGACTAAATTGTTGGCTAACCCTATCCATGCGTATCGACTCGTGCTCACCGATATGCCACCTCTATATCCACCTCTCCAAGTGTAGCTCCTCTACCATGAATATGTAGGAGGGATATTTAATATAGGGTTTCCACATAATATTGACCCCTGAAATCCCCTCCAATAACCATCTATACTAAAAAACATCACGTGTGTCCCTAGCCACTATGTGTTTCCCACCAACTAGTACCCATCGTATGTATCTGACTCTGACCCGACCACCTCCGAACCAATCATGTCGGGGAAAACCAACTGGACGTACACATACGATGTGCTCATATGCCCAGTAGTGTAGTAGAAAGGTGCAACACAAGCTAAACCACTACAATATCCCATACGCTCACAAATCCCTATATAGATGCACTAGAAATGTGAGTGCCAAGGAAAAATGGATTTTCTCATCCATCATATCCTAGATAAATCCCATCAGTGCTCATGGGAATCTCCCACCCTCAGTATCTGGTAAGGAAAAACAACATACCGCCTCCATCATCAAAACAACCAACCTCGTCTCTTGAGGATGGGCTGCATACATGTCTCCATAGCTCAGGCTCACACTATGGTACCTCAGCTCACCCATCGCCTCCCCAAATATAGCCACTATCAGCTCCACCGATGCCTCTGAAGAAATAGAATACACTAACTCCCCAACAATCGATATCTACAGGATCCTGTACACGTCCTCTAGGGTGATAGTCATCTCACCTATCAGTAAATGAAACGTTTTGGTCATTGAATCCATTCTATAGATGAGTGTGACCATCAAGCTAGGATATCGAGCTATATGCCTATAGTGTCAGATCCTAATCAGTACAACTTTCATCATATCCTCCCACGCCTCTGCAATCACACTCGATCACATCGCTACCAACAGAGGGTGGTACTCTAGCATGCATCCAGATCTGGTCTCTCACCTGCATCATCCCAAACAAGACATTGTCAATACTTTCCCATATCAACACATCCAGTACCCAACTTACCTATTAGTACACCATACCTATTACCCAACACACCTATTACCTATTACACCATACTCACACAACAACCCTACCGACTACCCCTTTTACCCAACCCAATTTTACACCCATTGCTCCTTACCATCCTCTCCTATTCTAGTTCAGTTCACCTACTTCCCTACCCACATTTCTGACATAACATGTTACCCTACTTCCTCTACTTCAACCTTAATTTACACTTTCGTGCCTATTTTTCCCCCTATATATCCCTTTCTTTTACCTATCTTCTCCTCAAGCTAACCGACGCCAATCTACTTGAGCATCATTGGTCCTTCTTTACTGGTGCTTGGTAACATAAGCCTTGATCGATGTTGGTAAGCACCAACTGACATCAGCCAAACCTTGACCGATGTCGGTCTCTATCGTGATGTAAAAAACTAAAAATTTATCCCCCCATTTTCAAAAATTGACAAAAACTTACCTAAAACCCTAATCTACCCATCCTGCCTTATCCTAACTCAATTCCCAAACCTATTTCACCTATTTGTGACCTTCCCACTCCTCATTCCCTCCATTTTTACCCACTTTTAACCTGCATTTCAAAAATGAAAACCTCCCACCCTAATTTCTTCATTTTTCACTAAAATTTTAGCAAATAACAAGTTAGAAAACACCTCTTATCTCATCATGGGTGTCACCTATGTGGTGGCACGTCTAGCCGCTGCATCAGTGGTCCACCCAAACCCTCTCCCACCTTTGCCATGCTGAAATCTACCTGGAATCCCTCCACCAATCACATGTCTCCAACCACTCTCGTGGACCCATCTACTTAGCTCCTCTCACCACTTAGTAGCCTCCACCTCAGCCAGGTACAATGCCTTGTCTTTTCCTCCCCCAAAAATGCACAAGTCACTCAGCTATGTCATTTTCTCAAAGTCAAAAGACAACAATGATTCTGTAAAATATGGAATTTCAACTTTATAACCCTAACCTGACATGATTGACATCAGTCATACCAAACCGACGTTGGTAATGTTATAACCGACATCGGTCACCAATTAGTACTATTTCATCTACATTTTTCCCACTTTGACCTAAACTCATTACTACCACATACCTTTTGGCCTTACCAACACTTACTACACCCTACCCAGAATCCTAAATTACCCTTACATTTCCTTAATTATGTTTAGGGACCTGTTAATTTTACCTATACCTCAGCATTACCCGTTGCCATGACCTATATATCTTGACCTGAACCACTTTTTGTAACCTTTGAACTTGTGTACTCGTTATACCTTGTGATGTTGTTACATGTGTTGTTTTTGCCTAATAACCTTACCTTTCATATTACTGTGTCATTTATCCCGACCAAACCTTTGGTGTACTAGATCATACCTAAACATTCCTATACCTAACCTTCATCATGTTTCCAGACCATGTCCTATACCTTGGATACCTGAATCACTTCAACCTTGTTTGGATAAACCTATCAACCTTGGATGATGTAGATTTTGCAAGCTCTTTAACCTGGTGCCGTGTCACAATCTATATGTGTGTGTGCATTCAATTGTCATTACCATATACCTTATATGACCCTTTCCCATCACCCATTACACAAAGTGTTTATACCCTTACCTAGAACTCACCTACATTCACCCTCATCACTTACACATTTATCAAATTGTAAACTATGAAAAATACACTACTAACAAGGAAGTAAAATACTAATAATGGTACCTCCTCCTTCGCGTTCCATAGCAAACCTCAAAATGGGCTAGGAAACTTGGATTGAGCCCTGATTTTGTGATATGTAGGTGCTTTTCTTCAAGACGGAGCAAGACCTTCCTGCAACAACAATCTTCTTACTTTGCACTAGATGGGAAAAAGGATTATGAGGCTATTTTGGCATTAGGACGAGGTAAAATGATGTTCTTTTCTCAAAGGATGCAAGAACTTAGATATGTCATGAAAGCTTATTCTCCGTGTGTTTAGAGGGGAGGGGTAAGGTTGTATTTATAGCCTGAAGGAGTGATTAGCTTAGGTTAATTTAAGTAATCATGGTTTGAAAATGTGGGCAAGATTAAGTGGGGTGGTTTGAAAATGTGGGCAAGATTAGGTGGGTGGTTTGAAAATGTGGGCAATATTAGGTGAGTGGGGGGCCACGAAGAATGGGTGAGGATTTGAATTATATTTTTAATATTCATAAGTGGAGGATTTTAGGGTGAGTGGGGGACCACGAATGGTGGGTGAGGATTTGAATTTGAATTTTTAATTCAATAGTGGAAAAACATGGAGAATAATGACATGTGGTGAGGATTAGATTATTTTTAGATTTTGAAATGGATAATTAATCAAATTATATTTGATTAATTCGAAGTGTATTTTTGTGGGAAATGAGGAAGGGAAATTAATTGATTTAGGATAGATGTGAAATTGGGGGTGTCTACATTTGCCCCTCTTTGGAAGGGTACTATGAAAGTAGTGTCCTTTCAAAGAAAGTAGATGGTATGGGGGAAGAATTCAATCTACTTTTTAAAAGGTAGAGCGAATGTTTGTTGGGGAGAATAGAAAGTGGTGAGTGACGGATGTCATAGTATCCTCCAAGACAAAAATTTCATGAGAAGATGTGATTATGGATAGATGTGGTGATGCCCCCTTGAGAGGACTGACGAGAATGAAATATCCGACAGAACTCTCAAAAAGAAAGGAAACGGATTCGGCGGAGAAGAGGATGATAATGGAGTGGAAGAGACTTGAATGACCACACGACGCAAATGGAGAAAAGGATTCAATCGACCTTGAATTCTAGGTGTGAGGGTGTGTGGGAAAGAGAAAAGGGAATGGATAGGGTTAGGGGTTGATTATGAGAAGAGTAAGGGAGATAGGGAAGGGGAAAAAAAGGAATGAAAGAGGTAGAAATAAGAGAGATGGATGATAGGGGAAGAAGGGAATGATGAAGGACAAACAAGGCAAAAAGAGGAAAATGACAGAGTAGAGGGTGAAGGGATGAAATAGAGAGATGTGTAAAATGAAGGAAGCAACAGAGATAGTAAAGAGGGATACGTGGAAGTGAAATAAATGAGAGAGTGAAGAAAAGTAGGAAATGGGAAAGGATAAATAAGAAGGAGAAAAACGAGGTGGGAGTAGGGGGTGAAATGGAGGGAAATGGAAAGAGGACAAAAGAAGAAGTAGAACGGAGAGAAAAAAAGAAACTATGAAGGGCGAGGAAAGTGTGAAAAAAGAGGAGAGAAAGGAAGAGAAACATATACAGAATGAACGAAAAGGTAGGGGTGGTAGAGAAAAGGGGAAGTGGTCAGAAGAAACGTGAAAAATTAGGGGAGAGGAAAGGAAGGTAGAACGAATACAAGGAGAAGATTGAAGGAATCACGTCATTGCGAGGAAGACCAGGGAAAAGAATAGGAGAGAAAAGAGAATGGGGGATAGAAGAGGAAATTCCAATGAGGGGACGTTAGGGAAATCCCCTTGACAATGAGTGGGGGGGGAAGGGTGAAAGAAAAAATGAAGAAAAAGAGAAAGCGATTGAGGACTGGAAAGGGTAACGCCAACAAAGGGACGTTAGGGAAAACCCGTTGCCAATGAGTGGTGGGCTTAGAGGAGGGAAGGAATGAAGGGAAACTCTAGAAGGTCCAAGGGAGTGAATGAGGTCGTGCAGAATGCGGATTGATAATTTTTAGGGAAAACCCGTTAACAATTATGAGCGCGGGAAGAGAAGATGATGATGAAAGAATGATATAGAAGTGTTAACAAGAATGGTGAATATGGGTGTGGGTAGAAATGTGGGGGGAATTTGAGAAGATGAAGTGGAAAGATTGAAGAAGATGGGAGGGATGAGTTGGGACTAAGTGAAAGCGAGGAGAGGATGGGGGGGTGATGAGGATGAACGAGGTGAGGATGAAGAACCAAGACATGAAAAGAATGGGAAGAAACGGTATGAAGGATGATGGATCAAGGAGGGGAAAATGGGGGAAAATGATGTGATTGTAGGTGGAAGAGATGAGTTGTATGTTGTAAGAGAATATGTGGAGAAAGGATAATAGGAGGAGGAAAAAGTGGGTAATAGGAGATACCAGGTGGAAGAAGCGATCAACAAAGTGAACGAAGAATGAGGCGGGGGAGAAGTTCACTATGACAAGTTAAGTGTAGGGAGGACCCTGACATAAGATTGTCATGTGACGGAAGTGGTTAAGTAAGATTGCCATGTGAGCAAAACTGGAGATGAAAAATGGTCAAGCGAGAAGTGGTGTTTGCAAGAATTGAAAAGGAGGTGAAAGGATGTGATAATGGAGAATGCCGAGAAAAAATGAAGGGTGAAGGGTGTGTAGTGATGGGGAAAGGCAAGGAGACAGATCATCCTTAAGAGGGACTCTTAAGTGAGATCGCCATGCCGGGTGAGTGGTTAAGTAAGATTGCCAAGCAGAGGAGGGTGATAGTGGTGGGAAAAAGATGTGATGATGGGGAATGAAGAGGAAATATGGATGGTGAGATTGGAGAGTGATGGGCGAGTGTAAGATGACATGTCATGCTTAAGAGAATCTCTTAAGTAAGATCGTCATACTGCTGGAGAGGTTTCGTAGGGTCTCCCAACCGACAGGGATGATATGCAAAGAGAAAGACAAAATGATATTGGAGATAGGGGTGGAATGGTAGGGTGAAGAAGATGATCGCGATGAGAAGTGGGAGAAGGAAGATGGGGGAAATATGATGGGATGGGGGAAGGCCACAGGGCAGATCAACCTTAAGTGGAAGTCTTAAGTAAGATTGCCATGTGGCTGGAATGGTTAAGTAAGATCGCCAAGCTGAGGAAGAAGGATGATGTTAGAGTTGGTGGGAATAGGGTATGACAAAATGGACTGAAGGGGAACCCTCAATTGAATTTTCCATACTATGAGAGCGTGTAAGTAGGATGACCAGGGATTTGGGGAAGGATGAGAAAAGAGTGAGTGAGGTATGCCTAAGTGGTATATGATATGAGATGAGGTGATAATAAGAAAGAAAGGACACAAAGGAGTGTAACATGAATGGATGAAGGAATATATGTAGTGGAGGGCAGAGAGTGTGAGGGGAATCCTTAATTGAGATGCCCACGTGGTGAGAGTAATGATGCGGGAATGGGAAGTAGAAGAGGTGGAGTTGGAAGATGTGTTTGGTGGTGATGGTTATTTGATGAGAGGGTAGGTGGTGAAGAAGCTTCTACAGCGGGAAGATCTTAGGGAGAGGGTAAACCTCCACTGAGGATTCCATATAGAAGGGGTTAGTAAGTAAGATTGTCAAGCGAGAAGCAAAAGTGTGAAAGGAAAGAATACCAATGGGTGAGAGGGGACATGAATGGTGAGAAGGGTAATATGGGTATAAGTGACGGAGGAGTAAACATGAGGAGTGAGAATGAATGGATCAAATACATGGTGATCATGGTGGGGGAGAAGGAGCTGCTGGATAGTGAATGCTACTTGAGAAAGATTGTCAAGTAGGATTCGCAAACTGCAACGGTGATCAAGTATTATTCGCAAACTAGAGAATGCATTAGTATAGGTGAATGGATGGGGTGAAAAGTAAGATGTTGATCATGCATGAAGATACTCACGTGACGAAAAGCATCTTAGTTTTAATATAGCATATAACAGGATGCATCGTGATATAAAAGATCAGGATGACTAGACTATAATATGTGTGATAACATAGAAAAGGGCCATCAAAAAGGTTTGATGCCCCGGTACAATATGTAAATGGAAGAGAGTATAGATAGAGGCCATTAAGAAAGTATGATGCCCCAATACGACATGTAATCAGATAACATAAGAATATTACAGAGAACACCAGGATACATAAAATCTAGATGCCCCCTGTAATATAGCAAGATGTAAGAAAGTAATTAATAATTTACAACTAGTAATGCAACACAAGAACCAATAAACATGTCCCTAACGTGTTCCACAGTGAGGATTGATCGGATGTGCCCACAAGCAGGGGCACGAGGACATTATAAAATATTGGGTCAGTGTCCTCAAACAAGGAAGCAATGAGAGCTGGATTTGCCCCAAGCGAGGATTCACGCGAGGAGAAGTGGTTTGAAATTGGTAGTTATAAGGTGGTTGGAACATTTGTTTGGGATAATAGTTCAAAGGATGAATTGTATTGTTTATTGTGTTTTTATGATTTTGTGGATGTTTTTGGTCTTTTGAAAATTTTGCAAATGTTTTTGTATTTTGAATATTTTCTAATGTTTTTGTTTTTGGATTTTTGGATTTTCTAATGTTTGTTTTTGAATTTTATAATTTTTTTAGATTTTTTTGAGAGTTTTTTGAATGTTATTGTATTTTTGGAGGGATTTTTATACTTGGGAATTTGACGATTTTCAAATGTTTTTGGATTTTAAGATTTTTACACAGTTTTTAGATTTTTGACGATTTTCAAATGTTTTTGGATTTTTGACGATTTTCAAATGTTTTTGGATTTTTGAATTTTTTACACTGTTTTTTGGATTTTTTGACGATTTTCAAATGTTTTTGGATTTTTGACGATTTTCAAATGTTTTTGGATTTTTGAAGTTTTACACTGTTTTTTGGATTTTTGAAGTTTTACACTGTTTTTTAGATTTTTGATGATTTTCAAATGTTTTTGGATTTTTGACGATATTCAAATGTTTTTAGATTTTTTTACACTGTGAGTGGCAATTTATGGCCCAGAGTGCAGACGTATTTTTGAGAGGCGATAAACCATGGATATTATTCGTATGTAGCGTGTTCAGTGTGGTAACTTATGCTCAGAATAACACAAATTCTCTTTCCATTAGTAGGATATGGCGGTGATGATATGATGAAAAGAATTCTCAGCTCCATTCTTGACTCCACACAACTAGTAAGATGTGTGGGCTCATCACCGAGAATCAAGAAGGACGTAGGAGGTGGATAATGAATATAGAGACAAATGCTAACAACAATCCCTTTGGGAAATTGTGACTCCATTCTTCATAATGGTACTGAACCGGTTTCAAAAATAGCTTTCACTTTATGAGTCACATGCTAAACTTAGACAGTTATGTGGCCTACTGATTGATAAGATATGAGGTTAAGGGATAGTTCTCTCTTCACTTAGGCATCTAAATTACGTGTTTGGGGATTCTATAATTTGTAAGCACTATAAGATTTTGTATTTTTGAAATGACTCCCTATGCCTTGCCCCATGCTACTAGTGAGAAGCAAGGGCTCATCACCAAAGGTAAAATATAGGCGAGTGAATTTCTTTTTAGTCTTTTTTTTTTTTTTTGTTTTAATTTTTTTTTTTTGGGAATATTTTGCAATGTTTTTATGCTTGTATGAGAATGACCCTGTATGCTTTACCCCATTGCCACTTGTAAGAGGCAAGGGTTTATCACCGAAGACAAGACATAGACAAGTAAGGGCACCTTCCTCCATTCCCAGTCTCACACTACCAGTAAAAAGTGTGGGCTCAACACCAAAAACTATAAAGGACGAAAGATGTGACAATGAATTATTCATAAGTTATTGAATTGATGGATTTTTTTTACAATAGTGCTTTGTATTTGAGAAGAAACATCTGCCCCCAATCTCAGCCCCACACGACTAGTAGGACGCAAGGGTTCAACACCGAAGACTGATATGGACGACAAAACGAACTGGGTAACGAAGTTTAGAGCTTTGTTATGAAAGAGAGAATGTATTAGAAGGGGATATATTACCATCAGTAAGCTTCTAGGTATGACCATAGAGGAAAGCGACTGAAAAGTGGAAGAAGTATGATGCTCACAAACTTAATAGGATTTATATTAGCACTTGTATCATGATGATAAATACGAAGACGTGATTTTGATAAATAAAATATCTGCCAATGGAAATGAATGAATTTAAATTATTCGGAAATAAACAAGACAAAAGGAGCAATGTATACGTTGTTGTCCTCCCAAAATATAGAGTGATTTTCAAGAATAGAATTTCTTTGAATGGAATGCATTCATGGGTTTTTCAAGGACTTGTCCTATGTCAATGGCCAATTTATAAGCTCCAAACCCAAAATTATCTATGATTTCATTGGGCTCAAATTTTTCTTGTTTGTCTCATTCTTTGGGTGTATTCTTTCAATTTTCTTTCAGAATGAGATCATTGACCTTAAATTTTCTAGGTTTGAATTTTTCATGGTAGCTACGCCATAGCCAATTTTGATAGAATGGAAGATGATCTAGGGCATTAAGTTGTTTTTCGTTAAGAAGCTCGAGTTCATTAAGGCGTGAGTGTTGATAATAATATTGATTGATTACATCTTTGAGGGATATTCTGAAGGATGGAAATTCAACCTTGACATGTAAAATAGCTTCCCAACCATAAAAAAAGGAGAAGGGAGTGGCTCTAGTAGGTGTGTGATAAGATGCGCTGTAAGCCGAAAGAGTGGGGTAGATTTGGTTAAGCCAATAGCTTCGATGTGTGTTGACAATGATGGTTTGTATTATTTGGTTTTTTGCTTCTATTTGTCCATTAATTGATTGTTTTGAGGATAGATTCACAATTAAAGATGGAAAAGGTTGTGTAAAGATATTCCTGGGTATAAGTACCTCGTAGAATGGATGCACGTAGAAGTCTTGACAGGTGAGACTAATTAGTGATGAGATACCTGCAAGATCGATCGTTGAAAGCATGATGGACATGAAAGGTTGCATTGTTGCAAGTGTCCAAACTTGATGAGGTTGTGTTTTGACAACAAGGGATAGAGATGTTAGGCATAAGAGCCAATATTGGAATAATAGAATCAAACTTAATGGTACCTGTTGATGGAACCTCGTTTGTAGTGTCTACAGTAATATCAAGGTTTGAAAGGGAGTCTTGAAACGAGATCAAGGTCTCGTTAGATGTTGGAAGAATGTTGTCACCCAAAACATGTTCAATATATGTTTGGGTTGAAAGGGAGTCTTGAAACAAGTTCAAGTGCTCAGTAGATGTGGGAAGAATGATGTTGTCTAAAACAGGTTCAATGTATGTTTGGGTTGAAAGAATGTCTTGAAATAAGTTCAAGTGCTCAGTAGATGTTGGAAAAATGTTGTTGTCCAAAATAGGTTCAATGTATGTTTGAACTAATGGAAGGAAATTTGAAGAAGATATGGATTGGTTTGGAATTAGAGAGTCTTAGACTGTTGTCGTCATGATCTCGTGGAATTTTAGTATATATAGGAGTTTCGACAGTATTCAGCTCTTCATGGAAAGTTGTGGTATTGGATGTGTCGTTGGTTGCAAGAGCATTGTCATCAAGTTCTACAGAGATGATGTCGTCGTCAATTAAGTCTTGGACGTAATTCTTAAATCGTACACATTTATCTATGTGATGACCATCAATGCGATGAAAGTCACAGTATGTGTTAGGTTTGTACCAGCATGGCTTAGCTTTCCCTTTAACAAAGGGTTTTGTAATTGGATATCTTATCAGTTTAGCCTCTTTTAGTTGATGAAAAACACTAGAGAGACTTTCTCCAAGGGGGGTATACTGACGTTGGACTTTACGTGAACTGATTTCTTCGTGAGGTTGTATGATCAGCTTTTTGGGTGATCGCTCACTGATTTGGGTAGCCATATGAGAGAGTTGTGTTGTCATCTTATTAATTTTTTCTAATAGCTAATTGTGTGATGTTTTTCGTGAATTCTTCATGTGTGAAAGAGAGAGAGAACGAATAAAGGTGCAATGAAGAAATCAACCTATTGATTGTGATTTTTATTTTGGCTCAATCGAGTTTTAACAAGTAAGGCTATAAGGAGAAAGCTTAAAAAAAGCTACTCGGGATACAAGTGGGATATAACTCAAACAAGCTATGATGAATATCTTGATTGGTTTGGATTAAACAAGCTTAGCAGACGAAAATGTAAGGAGTACACTCAAACAAGGTACTCAATACAAGTGAGATATAGCTCAAACAAGCAATGATGAGTATGTTGATTGGTTTGGCTTAAAACAAGCTCTAGATTTTTGATAGGAAGAGTAACTCAAACAAGTGACTCAACACAGTGTGCGAACTCAAAATGAGATTTGAAGGGATTTGTGTCAGATGGGATTTTGTTAAAATTGACAGCTGATGAAATAATGAGTGAACTCAAACAAGTCACCCAATATTATTTTGATATAGCTTGAAACAAGCTATAAAGGATGTTCTGACAATTGATGAGATAAGAAGTGAACGCAAGTCACTCAATATCTATTGGATATAGCTGAAAACAAGTTATGAGTGGATGTTGTTGTTGGCTAAAGTGAGGCTAATGAAATCAGTGTGACGTTTTGATCTGTCATTGTGGGATTGCTTGAATGTTTTCGCTTGGTATTGAATCGGCCGAGAAATGGTGTTTTTGTGGAACACGATTAGGGTCTTTAACTTTTACAATAAACACATTAATATTAACCAAATTTTATGATAAAAACAATGCTAAACTATTGTGTTTTCAAACAACAAGCAATCATGTGGATTCGATTATTTTGGCTTATGAGGTAACTTCTTCAGGAATGATCATTGTTTCATGCAATCATACAAGTATGCTGTGAAATGGTTGATGCAAGCTCTTATTACTCTAAGAAGATGCGTCCTCTGATATACTCTAGTCCTGATATACCTAATTCTGTACAGGGACAAAATTGGTACGGGGAACCCTTAGAGCACTAGAGGAGATTCACTAATTCTTACTTGCATGTTTTGGAGTGAATCACCACGTTCAGAACAGGTTTTGTGAAAAGGTGGAAGGTGATGGAGGGATGAATGTGTATGGTGTCCTTATAACTCCCCGAAGATTTACAGGGACGATGCCCAGGCTTCGTTGTTACAACTATTTAGGCGTGACTCGCATGCGCTGCATGACAGCATTACCTGTAAGTGAAGAGCAGTGGTGAGGTAAATACCAAACGTTATGATGAGACTAGGTCTCAAAGTGCAATGCAGATGCAAATGCTGTTGGTGCATGGTAGTCAAGTCCACGTCACCGGTGTAGATTTAATGGTGATGAAATCCACCTCATCTACGTGCAAAAACAATATGATAAAGTGATTAAACGCAGGGTTCTTTCCAACTTAAAAAAAAATCACTAGCAGAAAATAATTGCGTACCTGAGTGTACTTTTTTTTTTTTTGGTTTCAACAATTGTCTTTGAATGGTGGTATTTTTTTACGAGATTGTTGTTGTTTTTGTTTTTGTTTTTGTTTTTGAAAATATTCCAGCAACGCAGTTCTATAGAAAACAAATTAGTAGTTATCCTGCAAATGAAATGTTAGAAAAGTGATCGTGGTTGTTTTTGATTTGTCAGATCACTCAAAGGCGCAGGAAAAGAGCATACACAACCGATGACCAAACAAATATTAAGAATATGACAAAGGAAAATAATTATTAAAATGACAATTGAAAGACAAAGTTAGAGGATCTTGCAATGTTAGAACAAGAAACTAAAAAATTATGTGACCGTTTCTGATTTTCCAGATCGCTCGATGGCGCAAGAAAAGAGCATACGCGGATACAATTGGAATAGTTTCTGATTTTCTGATTTTCGATTTTTTTTTTTAAATGTTAATAATTATTGCAATTTAATCATGATTGCGAAATAGTGATAATGATTATTTTCACAAAAAAGAAAAAATGATGAAAGAAGAGGGTGAAAACGTTACCTAGAAGTGTTGTCGTGGAAAATTTAAATGTAAGGAAAAAAATTAAAAATTAAAATTGTTTTCCAGAGCTCGAGTGGCCTCACGTTTCTGATTTCCAAGATCAATTTTGAAGTGCGAGGAAAGAGCATACGTGTTAGGATGTTTCGTGAAATAATTTTTAAAAATAAATTAAATAAATAAAAACTATAATTTTGTTGTTTTTTTGTTAAAAAGATAGGTGTTAGAAGAAATGAAACCAAAATTTTTCTGTAATTCTAAATCTAAAAATTATTTTTTCATTGCATAGATCTTTTCAATACCTTTCCGTTAAAAGAAAAATGAAGTCATTCCGAGTTTGGGAGCAAAAGTTATGGCTTCCGAAAGATGGGTTACGAGTAGCACTCTGAATGAAAATTTTGAACGTGAGAAAAACGTCCCGAGAGCTGGTTTTTTTTATTTTCTAACTTCTGTACTTCACCTGAGAAGCTAAAATTTTGACAACAAGGTTAAAAAATAACAATAATTAGAAAGAAAGAGTTAGATCATAAAATTATTGACTAAAATAAAAGAAATTAAAAAAATAAATAAATGATTAACTTCCTACAAAGCAGTTATTTTAGCAAAAGGAAATAAATAAATATATTTTTCGGATTGGTTGTCCCATGACACTAAGATGATAAACTAATGATTAGTGCTTGTGTTTCTATAGATTACGAGTGAATAGCAAAATCAGAACTACTAAACACCAAGCACCGAGGAGATCAAAGACATGATGAGTTTCATAGTTTCATTGTTGCTATAACCTGCAGATACACCTCAAGACACCACACAACAAAAATACTACCCAAAGCGTGAAGGTTAACCAAAGAAGACCATAAGGAATAGAAAAGGAAATAATAATGAACAATAATAAACAAAGAACAGATAAAACCACTAATTGGGAAATTAATGGTAACATATCGAAAGAAACCGGGTGTGCCAGAATGTAAGCTAGGAAAAATACACCTTACTAATAAGAAAATAAAATATCAATAATCGTACCTCCTCCTTCGCGTTCCGTAGCAAACCTCAGAATGGGCTAGGAAAATTGGATTGAGCCCTGATTTTGTGATATGTAGGTGCTTTTCTTCAAGATGGAGCAAAACCTTCCTGCAACAATGATCTTCTTACTTTGCACTAGATGGGAAAAAGGATTATGAGACTATTTGGGCATTAGGACGAGGCAGAAGGATGTTCTTTGCTCAAAGGATGCAAGAACTTAGATATGACATTCAAGCTTATTCTTTGTGTGTTTAGAGGGGAGGGGTAAGGTTGTATTTATAGCCTAAGGGAGTGATTAGCTTATATTAATTTAAGTAATCATGGTTTGAAAATGTGGGCAAGATTAAGTGGGTGGTTTGAAAATGTGGGCAAGATTAGGTGAGTGGTTTGAAAATGTGGGCAAGATTAGGTGAGTGGGGGGCCACGAAGAATGGGTGAGGATTTGAATTATATTTTTAATTCATAAGTGGAGGATTTTAGGTGAGTCGGGACCACAAATGGTGGGTGAAGATTTGAATTTGAATTTTTAATTCAATAGTGGAAAAACATGGAGAATAATGACATGTGGTGAGGATTAGATTATTTTTAGATTTTGAAATGGATAATTAATCAAATTATATTTGATTAATTCGAAGTGTATTTTTGTGGGAAATGAGGAAGGGAAATTAATTGATTTAGGATAGATGTGAAATTGGGGTGTCTACACAAACCACTCACCAACTTCATCTCACACCTCCTCAGTTCCTAGTTTAAGGGGGATCATCTCTACCCATACTCGGGGAAACCTTACTCCCACTTATATTTGGGATAGCAAATTCTTGTTTTTTGTCAGCTACACTTATCAATACAAGATACGCAACAAAAAGGAGAAAATGTAGACACCAAAATTGGGTCATAATTCCATTAAAACCGCATCAATTAAATTAACCATATTCTACCCATTCATATCCCCTAGTGCACATGTTAATTGAATTAATCATCTCAATTAAATTAATTAATATCCTCACTTACCCACCTCACCCAGCCACCTCACTCAAATGACCCACTCAAACCTCATTAATGACTTAAGACAAAATCTAAACATATCCTAACCAACTAGGACTTAGTATAAACCTAGACTTAACTCCTATTAACAAACCTAAAAAGGACTCTTACTTATCATTCCATGATCTATCACTCAAGACTCAAATGAAGATTAGATACCATGCCAAAAATAGTAACAATCAAACTATTTTTGGCCAACCTAGATATTCCCACCTTAACCAATGTCGGTTAGGTTAAATTCATTTCCAGAATCCTTTTCCTAGGTTGGTCATTCGATTTAGAATCTCATACAAATAGAGACTTGGAGCACTCTAAATTTATGAAGCACTCAGGAAAAGGAAAATATACGGGAGCACTATCAACAACCATTGACATTCATCATCTTCTTCACGATCATATATTCACATAGAGAAGCATAGAGTTTTGAACTATTGTCACACAAATACAATGTCTCTCCTCTCCGGATCTCTGCCATCACCATCCTCATCACTTGCATTCTCTAAACCTACTCTTTAGTAAGTACCTAACATCTATTCATTTATTTCAGTTTTATTCTAGTAAGATTTATTATTCATCTCAGTAATTTATCTTTCTCCACATCCGTACACTCCCCTCCTCCTTCCAACCTATCACCTTACCATACCTAGCCCTTTCACCTACCTTCAGCCCCTTCTAAATATCTCTGAGCTTGCAAGGCCATTTTACGACCTCACCATTTCCAACCTCTATGCAATCACAGAGAGTTTGAAAAACAATTTTTTAAGTGATTTTTATTGATCTCCCCTACCAACACCGATTAGCTAACTAACGTCGGTCATTCTACCTAAAAGTAGTGTCCTTTCAAAGAAAGTAAATGGTATGGGGGAAGAATTCAATCTACTTTTTAAAAGGTAGAGCGAATGTTTGTTGGGGAGAATAGATTTCATCTGTCACAGTTCAAACATTCAGTTCATGATTTCATCTGTCACAGCTCTGTAACAATGGTCACAATATGAATCACAATCGTTATGACCATCTTTGCATGACACATGTTTTATGTAGGTATCTTTGCATGGAAACTATTTGTAATCAACAGGATCAAAGGATTAGGAAAAATTAAAGCACTTTCGTGACCATTATAGTTCAACGCAACTATGTAACTTTTGATAGCTTGTTCAGATTACAATATATGGGTTTTATTTTTTAGTTTTATTTTTACTTATTTTATCTTTAACTGGAATGTTTACTTATTTTCTATTTAAATGGATTTCATTTTACTATTTTCCTTAATCTATTTTCTGGTTTGAAGAACCATGTATATCTCTTATGCGTTATCTTTTTCCATAGAAAACAAGGGGGTCATCCAATAGAATGTTTTTAGCCTTCAAAATTACCAAAATCCTCTCCCAAATCATGAGATCACCAAGTTTCCATATTGACTTGGCTCACCTGCCATTTAGCTTTGCATGTAGTGGTTAATCGTTGTGTTGTTTTCCTCGCTAAATGATTCGATTATATAGACTCTAAATTTCCTCGTACCTTGATATGTGAGTTGTAATATCTTCCAATTGTCTTCGAATGAAATCCATGATTTCAGGTCTTTTCACTCATCAATAAATTATAATCTTCACACCGATCAATTGAATTATAATCTTCAAATTGATCAACTGAACTATATAATAAATGTGAAAAAGATCCACATTTATAATCTTGTATGAGCTATAGAATCAAATGAGGAGAAAACACACAAATAATTGTCCTCTTTTTCCAATGTCTGTAACATTAATTTTTCTAATGTTTACATTTCTAAATTAGACAAGAATTTCCATATCTAACATATGTAGAGTTTAGGATTAAAACAAGTGTAATTTTACCTTTCGAGTATTCATTAGACACAACTTTACAAATACATATCTAAACTACATTCCCTCTATCACCTTCACTCTACAAACCTTTTCTACTTCAAATGACATAATTGACACTTGTTTCATATATGGCTGGTTATAAGAAAGATTATTTTTTCATAGGCTCCTCTCAACATTTTTCCCTCCATTGGGTTCTTCACAACCCTTTGAATTCCATACTTATCACCCTCATCCTCCAACAAATGTTATCCTCCCCCTTCTTTGATTTCTTTATCGCTTCCCCGTTGGGGTTTCCATCGCACATTCCACGTGTGATTGTTAGGTAATTATGTGAACTAGAATATTACAAGTACCATTCCTTTTAATTGATTAATTTCTCACCTTAATTATAAAGCATACAATATGTTAACATATAGATTGCAACATGATTACAAATCCATGATAAGTGTTATGAAAGTATATGACTCCATTCATTCCAAAATTCCATATGTTACAATTATACACAACTTTACATCTCATGAGTCGTGTCACAATTTATTACACAAGAATAATTGATTCACCTTACATAGTTTCCAATACATGATGGTTTTCATGAATTCAATATACAATGTTTACAATTTATTTGTCTCAATATACAATACAATAGATATCATAAAATACAATATATCACAACTATGTTGCGACACTTGTCTCATCTTTCACTGATCTATCTTGATGCAAAATTGTGTCATGAAAGAAAGAGTATCATCAAAGTTCTTAACCTCCAGCCATAAGCCTTATGGATCCCCACGCACCTCCCACAAAATGAGAGTGAACCGACCCTTTATGAGAAGGAAAATACATGTAATCCATAAGGTAAAAGATAATAACACGTGTAGTGTAGTCACCCCAAAAAGTGGTAGACCTATGAACATGGTAAGAATATAACATTATAGAAATAATTGTAGTAATGAATATGTTTTTGGTGAAAATACTTAGGATAACAATAGGTATACATTCCTAATGAAATATAACAACGTACTAGGGTATGAAGTAATCCTACCCAACTAATCATGAGGTAATACCTTGATCCTATCCACAATTAACCTCTAACCCATATCACATGTCATGCATGGAAAATACATTAAATAAACTTATCATCTATACATATCATTCCCTAGTCCATATACACATATCTTAAAACATCCCCCTTTTCCCATAAACAATTCTCAAAAGGACATTTTTATCTCCAAAATTAAGTAATTCGAGAAAACTAGAACTAGGACACAAACAATAATAACCTTCACAAATGTCCCATGCCACTCATTCACATTATTATTATAAGAACCATAATCTTAGTTTTTAAACCCTAAAACAACACAAGACAAGCCATGAATAGAACTCAAGCAATCACAACCCTCTTATATGTCCCATACCATCCAAGAAAGTTTTTATTCTGAGAATCCTAAGCCTAGTTTTCCAACACAAGAAAAGAGCTATAAAATGCCACATAAGTGCTCATAATACGTTTAATATATAGTTTCATGTTTTATGTGTTTCACAATTTGATAATACTTCATAAAAGGTTTTAAAACATCATAAAAATATGATTCTAGTTAGTATCATCTTCATGGTTCAATATAAGTTCAAATCATACAATTTTTCATTTATGTTAATTAGTTTTCATCATCATTATATAGATCTCATGATTTTGATGGTGAGATCATAACTTTTATCTCCTCTTTTACAGTTTACAACATTTCAAGATACAAAGTAATGCATTTATGGTTTCCAAGATGATCAAGTTTCTTATTGTCTAAGGGTTATATGGAATTGTTATCTGTCTAACTTCTATCATTGGTATAACTCCATAATATGTGTTTAACATTCCATTCCTATTATAAAGCCATCATGGAAAAATATCTATATGTTTATAAGCTATCTTTTTTAATAACTTTTATGTATACAAATCATTAGTTATTTTGTCTATAATCCTTTTTATTAATCCATATTTAATTTTTATGGTGTACTTAGACTTGTTGTTGTTGGAAGCGACAATGACTGGGGGGGGTGAATCAGTCCCCAATAAAATCTTTCACTCTATACTTCAAAACAACAAACACACATCCTCATGAAACACATATATCAATGTATGATCACAAAAAAATATACTTCACCGTGAAATATACTCAAAGAAAGGATCATAATATATACACGAAACCACTCTTTATTGATATTCAAATCATATCAGCACTCTTTATTGATATTCAAATCAGATCACAATGAATTTATGTCTTCAATAATAGTCAACAAGATATAATCAAGATATACTAAGACAATCAACCTTGTCTCATGAATACATAAGAAGATATGATTCTTTTCAAATGAACTCAATTGAATATTAGACCTGAAAATACTTCAGAAACCTATAATGACATCAACATGTTATGAAATTAGCAATCAAACACATAACACCAAATCTTCCCTCCTTCACCAAATCGTCATCAAAGAAACTTCACCATCTTTGCTTCGCTCAAATCCTCCTCATGAAAAGACTATCATCAAAAAACCTAGAATGAGATTGTAGGGTTTTTTGGATATTCCCAAGGGGTTTTTCATTATAGAAAAATTTTCTTCAAAAGAAGATAAAAATGGGTTCCAAAAGATTAGCAACAATGTACACAAAACATTACTTTAATAACCTCTCCTTGATTCAAATTCAAAATAGGTTGGTTTCCCTCCTTTAGCTCAACCACACCATCATAAAAAACATCCCATAAGAATCGCTATAACATTAACAATTGACCCATATAGGTCATCCTAGCAAAAACCCTTCATCCATGCACCAACAATCCTCAAAATTTCATCATTGGAATGAGAAAAATCCCCTTACACCAAAAATATTTTAGTCAAGCTATAAAAATCACCACTAATGTTTAATATGACATTTAAACATCATACATGGTCACAATTGTCATGAACTAATCAAATTATTTTGTTTAATGGGCCTAATGGCTCATTGCCTTCACAAAACACATGTTTCTAGCACCCTATATTCACCTTTTGGCCTCAAAATCACAAAATAACACCTCAAATATGGAATTTGACTACTCAATGTAAATTCCATAACTTGTAGAACACTTATAAATAAGTTATATCTCTTGAAATGTCCACTGGTTCAAACCACATCAACTTTTGCCTTCACTAAATCAAGTTGTCTAAAAAGCAATTTTCAAAATGCAATGGGTTAACACCCTTACTGACACTTTCATGTCCTCAAAATAGACTAAATGGATTCAAAATTCATCTCGATCTTCACATTCTAGGTGATAGAAAGTATCACCCAATCCATTTCATGCACTTACCAACTCATTCTTTCAAGAAAATTAGTTCTGTCCTAAAAATCCAGACATCATCTTGTCCACAAACTGACCTTAAAACCATATCAAAACTCAACATCATGATACAAAATTTATATCATGGTAAATTTATCTAAATTATATTTCTAAAAAAACTTTAATCACCTCCTATATCCTTATGTAGATCATGTAATATCAACTTTACTGAAGACTGCTTCTAATTGCCCCAAAATTGCCCTTTGACCAATAAACATAAATGAAGCATGATTGACCATTAAAATGCATCACCATGACCTAAAACCTATTTTGACATCAATAAAAACTAACATAAATCACAAAATAGTAATTTATTTTTCAACTTTTTTGGACAACCTTTTCCCGAACTGAACTTCTTCAGAAACTGACATGTTTTAGTGGGGTCCACTCATCACCATAAGATCTACCATAACTTTCTGTAAATATGAATGAATCCTATACATGTTAAAATAATCATAAAATCACTATTAATAAAATCTGGCCACTTAGGAAGCAAATCTCTCAAACCACTTTCAAGCTAAGGTTTTAAACACATAATGACTTGTTTACCTTCTTAACATTTGTTCATAAAAGACATGACGATGAAATGACCTCATTATTTTTTTAAACCTTATGCAAAAAATTTATAAACATCCTTTAAATCCAAAAGGTCCCATAAATCACACAATTCAGGGTGAACATTAGAAGACCCAATTCAAGCTAGAAATGACCTTGTTCTTGACCCTGTTTCAGCAAAACTAACATAACATGCAAAATACTCATCATGATAACCTGATATTTTTCCCATATAACCATGACACACCCTACATACATCTCTAATCATCATAATGTAATATAAAAGTCTCAATATTTCCATCCACTGAGACTTACATAGCTAGCCCTTAGGGTTTTACATTGTAAAGGATAGGGTCAACTCAAAAAACCTCAAAGAAAATCATGAAAAATATCCAAAAGGTGCTAACATACTTGATACATCATGAATAATCTTCATACATACATCCATGATCTCATATATCTCCTCAACTCAATCTCATGCATTCTAACAACCATACCTGGTCCAAATGAGCATATATAACATAGTCATCAACATGTATCTACACCTTGAAACTCATGTGAGTGTCTAAGCACCCACAAAACATGATCTCTAACATGCCAACATGCTTCTAAAGTTTCCAAGAATCTCATACCACCATGCATTGTCACCTAGGCTAACTAGATCACCTAATTGTGCTTGCAAGAATAAGCCATCCTCACATAATCAACTGATATCACCATAAATACCTTTGAATCATCATTTCATCATCATCCTTAGCATGCTATTAACCTGTTCCATCATTCAATTTTTTGTTAATGATTTTTTGCATTAATGATAACACATATACAACATCATGCTAACACTTGTTAATCCCATAATAATTTCTAGGTTTATTTATCTCACAGATCACAATTTATTCCCTATGACTAAAAAGTAAAAAGGTTTATTTAATCAAGCTCGTAGTTTTTTCATAGCACATGTCGACATTATTAGGTTTTTAAATGGAACTTTTACAAACCATGGTCATGGTACAAGTCCCTCCTCTTTAATGGGAGAGGTTCCCTTATTGAAAGCAAGCAGCAAAACTTATATACGAATGTACAACTTTCAAAGTGTGGATTCCTGATACTTTGAAACGTTTTATGCCTAAAGATCATCAATATGAAATAATAGAAGAACTAAGGAGATGAGAGATGAAGAACATAACAATACTTTTAGGAAATATAGATGGCAAAGTATAACCTTATACGTATTGAGCCAGGGAGATGCAGAATAGAATCATTCACTTTCATAATAGATATAATTCCACAGACACAAAGTTCTAGAAATCATATAAACAAGAACACAAAGTTTCTTATCATAAAAGATGCATGATTCATAAATTTGAACAAGGAAAGAGGGAATAACAGAGGAAGAAAGGGTAAAACTTCTATATTTATTAGCTTCGAATCTATATCATCTATGGAATACCAGGATTCTGACCCTAACAATGGCATGGAGAAGCCATTAAATAGCCTTCAAGAATGGTTACATTCGGTTACAAAGAAAAATTATGAAACTGATTCAAGAAACTAACGTCTGAACTTCTCTAATGCCTCGGTTGTTTCAATACCTAGCGGAAAAACCAGATGTATTGAATCGCAATCGTTCACCCTACCTTTGCAAACTTTGAAGTTGATTTGTCCATGTGGGAGAGATTTAAACTGAAGCAGGCATGAGGACGCCTTTTATATTTTGTGCCTTTTAGAGAAATGGAACTTTGGAACATTTCGGCCCTTCCATCCGCTTTTGATATAGTCTTGACACGTGTCTTTACTTGAGTGGCGATGGATTCGAGGCTCACTTTTACAATTTTAACTCTTTTCAACTTGGACTCAAAAACTCAAATTGCTCCATCGACCCACCTTCCCGCTTTGACTTTCGATGCAGGCTTAACATTTGACTTTATCCCTTGGCATGAGCGGGACTGCGGGTCACTTTATACCTTTAATCTCTTTTGGAAACAAAGCTAAAATTCCCAAATCACTTTGATGGCCCACCTTCCCACTTTGAATTTTCAAAGCATCAAAACACAAAAAGGGCCCACCTATCCACTATCGCTTGAAACATGGCCACGTGTCCCTTTGTGGGCATGTTCTGTATCTTTTTGTTTTTTTTACTAAGTTCCTCTGTTTAGCGAAGGCTTTATGTCTGACCCAGGACACGTGGAGGCTTCCCACTCATTTGGAGACTCTGTTTGGACTTTACCCTTAGAGGTGCACCGATTAGACACCTAGAGAGATGGCGTATGTTTGGGACCTACTTTTGGATTCTTCCTTTGAAGTTTAACTGAAGAGACACGTGGATACTTCCGTTGGTTCTTTTATACTTACCTGATTTGGGCATGCTGCCCATTTGACTTCTGTTGGACCATAGACACGTGGAATGTTGGCGCTTGTCTAGGGAACCACCCTTGGCTTCGACCCTTGAAAGTGCACTGATGAGACATGTGGTGACATCCGCTAGCCTTAGAATTTTTAATGCCAGATTTAACTTCTTTGAGGCTTTGACCACATGGAGGGTTGGCGCTCATTTGAGGTTTGTCCCTTAGGCCTCGCTTCTGAAGTTGCGTCGATGAGACACGTGGTGTTGTCCATTGGCCCTTCCATACTTAGCCAATTCGGGCATGTTCTATCTTCCTTTGACTCGGACCATGTGGCGAGCCTACGCAAGTTTGGGGTTTCTCTTTGGGCCTCAATTGAACACTGCCTTTCACCATTTTTCTCCTGCTTAGCTCTGATATCCTTTTACGCCGTTGGCCTCCTTCACTGACCCTACCCCTTCATTATTGGATTTGGAATTTGGGCTCACATGACTGAACTACCCTTCCAAATTTCTCCTATGCGGGGTTATGTTTGATCAATTTTACTAGAGGGGAAATTGGGATAACGGGCACGAACTCAAAAATTTTGAAACTTGACTCAAAAAATGA
Organism: Taxus chinensis; assembly: GCA_019776745.2. Taxonomy (NCBI): domain Eukaryota; kingdom Viridiplantae; phylum Streptophyta; class Pinopsida; order Cupressales; family Taxaceae; genus Taxus; species Taxus chinensis. The sequence continues at coordinate 956,959,244 of CM034147.1, read as the reverse complement.
GGGGAGTTTTGAGGGTGACAAAAGTTGGCTCTTTTTGGGGATGACTTGGCTGGGACATAAGAACAAGGCAAGATCAAGAGCCATATAATAACTCAAGGGAAGTAGACTAGTGCCTTATCCATTGGGAAAATAGAGTCAAAGGCAAAACCAATACAGAAGACAATACACATGCAACGGGGAAAAGAAACAAACCAAACAGGAAAGAACAAAAAAAAACACAAAGGAACAGCCAAAAAAAAAACATTGTACACAATATATAGAAGGACTACCTAGCCACCTAGGACTTGAACAACTTCAAATACTACCCACTATAAGGAAGTGGGAGAGGAGATCCATCCATACAATCCAAATAGAAAGAATTTTCTCTAACAAAGTGCCTGATTTTGAAAGGACCAAGCCAAAGAGAATCAAACTTACCATGGCTTGCTCGAGGTTCATGTATTTTTTCCCACAGCAGAACAATGTCTTCTACTTGAAAATCTCTGGGTCTAGCCTTCTTGTCAAACAAATTTTTCACCTTTAGTTGATGGGTTGAGATTCTATCAAAAACTTGCAAACTGTCTTCATTCATCTTCTTGAGATACATGATCCTCTTGTCTAAGGAACTAGTAAAGCTTGAATCTTCAATAGCCTTCATTAAGTGCAAAGTTGGTAATTCCACTATTACTGGCAGTTGAGCTTTAACATCATACACCACTTGAAATGGAGACATCTTAATTTCTCTTTTAGGTGTAATTCTATCTTCCCAGAGAGCATCATAAAGTTTCTTGTGCCAATTCCTCTGAGAGTCATTGACAAGCTTTCGAACGATGGTTACCATATTCTTATTTTTTTATTCTGCTTGTCCATTCCCTTGGGGGTAGTAGTCTGAAGAATGAGCAAGGGAAATTCCATAACCATAGCAGAAATCCATCATCTCAGAAGAAGAAAAATTTGAAGCATTATCAGTCACAATCTTGTTTGGTGCCCCAAACCTTATCAGGATGTTCTCTTTGATGAAATTACACACCACCTCAGAAGTAGTGCTTTTGACTAGAAGGTTCTCTTTTCAATTTACTAGACATGATCAGGTCATCCTCCACACTAATAGCTAACCATTGATCAGCCTCCAGAGTTGCAAGGTTAGCTCTCCTTAGTGCATAACTCACTTCGGGTAACTGGGAATTAATGAAGAAGCACTTTTGGATTTGATCTACAGGATGAGTGTTCTATGGAATTTTATGAATGAGCTTGCTGGATTTATCCACAAACTCCCTCATGGGATCGAATGGTTCCTTCTTGAAATGAGAGATTTGAGCTAATAGAGCATGCACATCTTCAACAAGTTTGAAATGTTGCTCTAACTGAGTTGTCATGGTATTTCAATTAGTGATTTACCCAGGAGGAAGATAATAAAACCAATTAGCAGCATTTTCCTACAATATCTCCACAAAAATCCTAACAGAGACATCTTCATGTTCAACCCCAAGAATCCCACATGCAATAATGAAGGCTGCAATGTGTTCATCTGGATGAACTTTCCCATCACCCCGGAATTTGGGAAAACTTTTCCTGTTACCCCTAGGTAACTCATGCAATGACTAAGGAAGAGCAAGAGGCCCAACATGTTATCCCCAAGGCAAAGGGGTTGCCATCTTTGGAAAAATTGATTGAAGGGGAACAGAAACACCAACAAGTATCAAAGCATGAAGATTCAGACTGAGTTGTTCTTGAGGAATACTATTCTTGGAATTTTTGTCTTTAATAGGAGATGTGCTTGTAGAACGAGTTCCTCTATTCTTTCTTGCTGGAAGAAGAGAGAATTCTTATTGCTCTAGAACCTAAAAATGGGAATATTATATTCCGAGAGCCATTTTACCATGAGTATATCTTAGACTCGCCAGATCGAAAATGATCTTGAAGTTGGTCTTTTAGAAAGGGATACGTTTGAAACGAAATCCCCAGCGGAGTCACCAAAAACTGTTGGGTTTTTAAATGGAACTTTAACAAACCACAGTCAGGGGACAACAAGTCCCTCCTCTTTAATTGGAGAGGTTCCCTTATTGAAAGCAAGTAGCAAAACTTATATACAAATGTACAACTTTCAAATTTTGGATTCCTAATACTTTGAAGCTTTTTATGCCAAAAGATCATCAATACAAAATAATAGAAGAACTAAGGAGATGAGAGATGAAGAACATAACAATACTTTTAGGAAATATAGATGGTAGAGTATAACCTTATACGTATTGAGCCAGGGAGATGTAGAATAGAATCACTCACTTTCATAATAGATATAATTCCACAGACACAAAGCTCCAACAATCATATAAACAAGAACACAAAGTTTTTTATCATAAAAGATGGATGATTCACAAATTCAAACAAGGAAAGAGGGAATAACAGAGGAAGAAAGGGAAAAAAATCTGTATTTATTACCTTTGAATCTATATCGTCTATGGAGTACTAGAATTCCAACCCTAACAATGGCATGGAGAAGCCATTAAATAGCTTCCAAGAACGGTTACATTCGGTTACAAAGAAAAATAATGAAACTGATTCAAGAAACCAACGTATAAAATTCTCTAACACCTCGGTCATTTCAATGCCTGGCGGAAAAACCAAATGTATTGAATCATAGTTGTTCATCCTTCCTTTGCAAACTTTGAATTTGATCCATCCACGTGGGAGAGATTTAAACTGAACCAGACATGAGGACACCTTTTGTATTTTGTGCCTTTTAGAGAAATGGCACTTCGAAACATTTTGGCCCGCCCATCTGCTTCTGATATAGGCCTGACATGTGGCTTTACTTGAGTGGCGATGAATTCGAGACTCACTTTTTCAATTTCAACGCGGGCTCAAAAACTTAAATTGCTCTGTCGACCCACCTTCCCACTTTGACTTTCAATGTGGGCTCAACATTTGAATTTATCCCTTGGCATGAGCGGGACTGCGCGTCATTTATAGTTTTAAGCTCTTTTGGAAACAAATCCAAAATTCCCAAATCGCTCCGACAGTCCACCTATCTGCTTTGAATTTTCAAAGCATCCAAATACAAAAATGCCCCGCCTATCTACTACTGCTTGAAACATAGCCACATGTCCCTTTGCGGGAATATTCTATATTTTTGTGTTTTTTGACTAAGTCCCTCTATTTGGAGAAGGCTTTATGTCTAACCTAGGACACGTGGAGGCTTCCCACTCATTTGGAAACTCTATTTGGACCTGACCCTCGGAGGTGTGCCGATTGGACACATGGAGAGTTGGCGCATGTTTGAGGCCTACTTTTGGATTCTTCCTTTGAAGTTTCATTGAAGAGACACATGGATACTTTCACCGGTTCTTTTATACTTATCCCATTCCATTCTGCTGCCCACTTGACTTCTGTTAGACCCTAAACACATGGAGAGTTAGCACTTGTCTGGGGAACCACCCTTGGCTTCGACCCTTGAAAGTGCGCCGATGAGACACATGGCGACATCTGCTGGCCTTAGACTTTTCAACACCTAATTTAACTTCTTTAAGGCTCTGACCACATGGATGGTTGTTGCTCATTTGAGGTTTTTCCCTTAGGACTCACTTCTGAAGCTGCGCTGATGAGACACGTGGCATCATCCATTGGCCCTTCCATACTTAGCTGATTCGGGCCTGTTCTATCTTCTTTTGACTCAGACCACGTGGTCAACCTGCGTAAGTTTGGGGTCTCTCTTTGGGCCTCGATTGAACACTACCTTTCACCATTTTTCTCCTTTTGAGATCTTATCTCCTTTGATGTTGTTTTCCTCCTTTACCGACCCTGCACCTTCATTATTGGATTTGGAATTTGGGCTTGCATGACTGAACCGCCCCTTTCGATTTTCTCTTGTGCGGGGTCATGTTTGATCAATTTTTTCGGGGGGGAAATTGGGATAATAAGCACCAACTCAAAAATTTTGAAACTTGACTTGAAAAATGAGGGGAATTTTGGGGGTGACAACAGACATTAAGAAATTTCTCCCCCAATACTTTTTCCTTAGCCTTCGGGCTCGCAGATTTTTCATACCAGATGTAGAGTTTGATTTTCACTCGGGATTATTTATAGTACAAGTTTAAATTCCTTATTAAAAAATGTATTAGACACAAGGTCATGTTATTTTAACCTGCAACTGCTTTGTCTTTGGGCTAATGTCTTTTCCACTTTTCCAAACCTTATGTTTCTTATAAAAGGCTAAGGTTATATCTTTATGTGTAGGTAAATTTTTAATGAAGGTTTCAAAACTTAATGTGGCTCGAGCGTTTGAACCCAAAACCTTACAATAATGACTCAAATGACCTTGCTATTAGACAAAACATGCACATGCATAAAAAAATAGAGCTAAATCTATATAAAATGGTTGTACTTAGACCTGATGCTAAAATTCCTTATCTTCTCCCCTGGCTTCTTTTCTCCTTACTCACTTTGTTCTTCCCTTATTTGCAATATGCTTCTTCCCTGATTTTTGAGTTCTCCTTTTTATTTCCTTAATTTGTGTGTGTTTTTTATGTTCTTTCACTTTTCTTCTCTCATTCTCTTTAATAATTTCACCCTCTTCTAATTTTTTCATCTTTCTCATAACAGGTCACATGTAAGTTTTTTGCTTAATCCTTCCTTATCATGCACACATTTTGGGATGTTCAATGGCTCACATTTTATTTTTAGCCCAGGATGCTTTTAGATTAAATATTAAATTTTACATTAATGGCCTCTAATTTTGGCTTGGGCATTCATTCGTCCCAAGACTCATTCAACTTACTCCATGCAACTCGACCACATGTTGGCTTTGGTGGTGAGTGGATGGCGGTAACGACGATGAATAAATTATGGGTTATTAACTCGATCTCAAGCCCTAGCTAGTCATGAGTTTTGAGTGAGTCCTTTCTTTTTGCAACTTAAATATTTATTATCTCGCATGACTCATTACTAGGGCACTGTAGTTATTCATAACTATTTTCCATTACTAAGTGGTTATGAAGACTTTGGATTTTTCCACACTAAGCTTAGTGTATACCCCACAAGTGAGTTAGTTAAGTAGCTCAGTGAGTTATATGCAAGGAATGTAAGTTTGGATATAATGTAGTATGATGCAATGCAAGTGTGATCCAGTGATGAAAATTGGTTAATTTTCAATGTAAACGTGGTAATGTGTAGTGATGTGAACTCATTTCAAGATAATATAGCTTCATTTCAATGTAATATGGCTGATTTCAAATAATGTAAGGTGATTTGGGCATGTTAGTGAGCTCGTAGAGCTCAACCTATATAAAAAATTAAAGTGATTTAATCCCATGTTAGTCCTGGAGATGATATACATAATAATACTTCCGTGATTGAGTAAGAATTTGTGGCTTATATGTAACTCCACCCTAGACTAGCCTAAGTTGGTAGGTGCATGAACACAGAGATTCCTTGAAAATGTAGCCCAAAATGAGAGGAAAATGTGAAGTTAGGGTAGATAAATAAGGTGTTAGGAGGATTAAGGTGACATGCAAGAAAAAATATGACATAAATGCACCCATCTTAAATCACAATAATCTAGGGCTTCGAGGCAACATGGGATTGTCTCCAAGTTGTGGGACTTGAACTGAGACATACCTCTAGAGAAGGCTTGTTCCTCTACCTATTCCTAATGCTAAACTAATACTATGAATTGAAATGAAACTATCTAACTCTACTCTAAAATTCCAAGGGACCAAGGTGAGAAATAGATGCATCAAAAATATGGATAAAGGGAAACCCTAAGATAAAAGGTGGTGATAACACCAAGAAAAGGGTGTGGAAATATCTTGTTGAGGGAGAAAGGGAGAAGGAAAATGTAGTAGGGAGAGGCAAGACAACTGTGACACAGACCCAAGGCCTCATTCACCATTTGTTCTCTATGAAACACACCAATATGAACCTATAAATGAGAAACACCACAACAAGAATGGAGAGTCAAGGAAATACAATAAAACAAATGCTAGGGTTGAAGGAAATGCCATAAAACATATATTTTATTTCTTTGAGAATATGCACAATCCATTACATGTGAAAAATAGAGGCATAAGAACACTTAGCAAGTCCATGTGAAGGTTTACAACTCATCGATATTTAGAAACAAATTTGATAGATTTTCTCTATATCCCATAATATATATATCTCTCTCTCACACAAATGAGAGGTATTACAATATATAGAAGAATGAGAAAAGAGAGGGAAAAGAGAAACTCAAAATTATTCCCCCACCTACTAACAAGAAATAATAAATTCCTAAAAACCTACATGATAAAACTTACAAACCCATTCCCCCATTATACATTGCTTCTGGAAGAAAATTTGGGCACTACACTTCATTAATTTTGGTTGTTGAGCTCCCCAGGACTGTTCATTTCAATGCTGGATATATTTTTCTATTTTTTTACCCACTTACCTTCAATTAAATAAAAAAATCAATTTCCATACTGTATAGGATGTTGATACCTTTCCAACAATATAAATATTGTGAAAATTGAAGCAACGGGTCATAACTTATGGTCATTTCTAGGTCGCACGAAAAAATTGTCATTTTCCTTTGTTGCGCAGCTTTTTCTTTATTGCACATCTTTTCCTTTGTTGCATGGCTTTTTATTTGTTGTGAAAATTTTCCTTTGTTATGCATATTTTTATTTTCTACACATATTTTCCTTTATTTTGTGGATTTTCCTTTATTGTGTGGTGTTTCCTTTATTGCGCGGCTTTTTATTTGTTGCACGGATTTTCCTTTGTTGCGCAATTTTTCCTCATTTTTTTACATTTTTCACCAAGTATGGATTTCTTTGAGCCTGAAGAAAAGGAGATCAATTCCTTGAACCATTGCAAGTTCCCAAAACATGAGAAATACCTAATTTTATTAGATTCTTCATCAAGGTACAATGAAAATTCCCAAATCCATATTTCTGAAGTTAGCCAATTTGCAAGGGATGTAAAATTGGATAACCGTTTGGTAACTCATGGGATAATATTTCTACTAGATTAAATATATTAGTGTCCTTGAAGCATCCATTAGGCATGGATTCATCCTGATAACCATGAAATTTGATCCAAAAATTTTAAACTCGCCCCTGAATCCACCTGAAGCACTACTAGGACCTAGAGTTGCTCCGAAGCTTGAATTGGCCATCCATATTATAAGAATTTTCTAAATCAAGGTTTTATGCAAGTGGAAAATTTTTGAACCTAAAATTTCACCATGTTTCTTCTACAATTGATCTATTGAGACAAAGGATGAATCACTTGAAGTTGTCCCAGATATGATTTCTACCAAGTATGAAGGACTAAACTCATTTCTTGGCAAAGAATGAAGTACTACAGAGTTTTGGATCACATGTTGATTAGGAAATGGGGGATGCATGTACTTGGAACTATCTCAAACACTTTTCTTCCTGAACATATCTTCTTCAGAGTCCCTCCATGAACATTGCTTCTCTTAAATGGATTGTGCAAAAGCAACAAGACCCACAAAAGCTATGTACAAACATGGAAAAACATACATGTTCCAAGTGGAAATATGCAGAGTGTGTACAAGCACTTATTCTACTAAAATCAAACCTATCCTACCCTACTATAACTAGAGGCAAAGGGAACTCAAACAAATTATGCAATTGGTAGGGAGAAGTAACTACCTTTCCTCACAATTTGAGACCATGTAATTGATTCGGCAATAGACATGGTCTTTAGTAAGAGTGAAAAATTGTTATGAAGTTGGTTTCTCACCCTATTCATCAAATTATCAACAAAAAATAAAATGATTACCTCCTTTAGTTGTTTTGCATTTGGATTTGGGAGGCATTGTTGCTAACCTTTGGCATGGTGAAGCTCATCCTCATGCTCTGAATTGAACATGACTGGTGAAAACTCTCTTCTTGACTCTAAACTAGAAAAATATATGATTGGGAATGGGTTGATCCTTTTAATTTTCCCATCTCTTTGAATCTCAACTCTATGAATGGATTCATCTTGCAAACTTTCTTGAATATGGTTGTTTGCAAGTTGACTTTAACTCTTCGCTACTTCTACAAATAACTCTACAAAATACTCTGCCTTATCCATGATGAATTTTGATTTTGTGATGGTTTCATCATGTTCTTCTTCCTCCTTAAGCATGAAGTTTAAAAAATCAAACCTCTCCTCCTTCATGGCAGTTTCTTAAGAGTTTTTTACAATAAGAGGCTCTCTGTGTTGGAAGACAAATGGTGGAACCACAAAAGTAGTGACATCAATGGGTTCCTCTTCACCAATGCAATCTTCTAAGTCTGATAAAAATTCAGCCTCTTCATTCTCAACCTCTATAGAAAACTCTCCTTGGGTCTGATCCTCCTTGTGCTCTTCTTCATTTGGAGTTGATTCTTCTTCCTCTTCTAATTTTGCAAGCTGATATCAATCAGAAACCTCTGTGAATATGGTGCCAACATGCACACTACATTCAAAGAAGATAGATTGTTGATCATCTTCTTCTTGTGCTTGTTATTCTACAAAATCAACCTCTTCTTTGTGTTCCTCAGTCCCAACCTCTGTTGAAGGTTTAACCGGCAGTGGCATCTTATTGGACTCAAAATTTAAAACCCAATCCTTCAAGTTTTTAATGACTTTTTCTCTTCTTGGTTCTTCAACTTTCTTCCCTCCTTGTCTGATTTTCTAGTTTGTCTCTTTCCAAAATGGGTTTGGGATTTAAAGAGGAGGGTTAGGTTGGGTCTCAACTAATTTTTGTAATGTTTGAGGTGGAAGGGAAGGTGTAGACTATTCTTATAAAGGAGATGGGGATTTGGAAGGAAATAGGGCTAAGAACTGAAGGTGGAATGGGAGTGAAGAAGATGGAGAATGGGATTTTTCAATGAGGGCAGCCAGGACGCTAAGGATATGAAATTCAAGCTGAGATGGATCATGTTGGGTTGGAGGAATGGGAGGGTTGTATGTTGCTAGTGTAGAGTTCCCCCATTGACAGGGTTTCCCAACACTAGATTGGTAAGCCTCCATTTCTTCATCCCACTTTGTAATTTGGGGCAGTACCTCAACTATGAAATACATCTTCTGTAGAGAGCTAAACCAACTTGGTATAGGGCTGACCTATGGACAAGGGACCCTAAAACCAATCATGGTTGCCTTCATCTGACAAGTATCTCTGGTCTACATCATGCTCATCTCCATTTCATGAATATTACTTTGAGAATCAGCATCTTCCATGAGATTTCCACAATCATCTGCATATCCATGTTCTTCAAAAACATTTTGCTTAGAATAATAACCCTATCAGGGAAAATTTTAATGGTGAATATTCGTAATATGGAAAATATTCCATTTTTGAAAATTTTGAAAAGGCAAATTTTCTGGCACAGGTCAATGACATGTTCGCCTAAAAATTACACTTTAATTTTTTTTAGGGATCAACTTCACCTACCCTTGAAAAATATCCCCTATATAATCCTAGATTATTCACCAAGTAGAACACTTCTACTTCACATTTGTCAACAATATGATATATCTCGTATTGCAGACGTGCAACAAGGGGGTAAGTTATTGATGTGCGATAAGGAGGGTTTGCAGACACGCGACAATGGGGTTATTTGTTGACGCATGAAACTGATGGATAGTTGACACATGATAAGGAGGTACTGTAGATATTAACACATAGTGGACGCATGACAAAGAGTTTGTTGACAAGTGACATGGAGATTTTTTTGATGCGCAAGTAGAAGGCGGAGGCTACAGACGCGAGACAGGAGATTTGCTGTCGCACATCAACAAATAAGCCTCATTGACACGCGTCAACATATCTCATTAACGTGTGTCAACAACATTGTTGACGCGTGTCAATGAGGTCTGTTGACGCGCGTCAATGAGGGTTATTTTTTGTTGACACGCGTCAATTAGGTCTATTGACACACGTCAATGAGGGTTATTTTTTGACACACGACAGCAAATAACCCTCATTGACATGTGTCAACAGACCTCATTGACACACGTCAACAACCTTGTTGACGTGCGTCAATGAGGTTTGTTAGCGTGCATCAATGAGGGTTATTTGTTAACGCGTGACACTGATGGATAGTTGACATGTGACAAGGAGGTACAATAGATATTGACGCATAGCAGATGCACGACAAAGAGTTTGTTGACGCACAACACGGAGATTTTTTTGATGAGAAAAAAGAGGTCGGAGGCTGCAGATGCGCGATGGGAGATTTTGCTGTCGCGCGTCAAAAAAATGCATTGATGCATGACAACAGACCTCATTGACGCACGTCAATGAGGTCTATTGTCGCACGTCAATGAATTTTTTTGACGCGCGACAGCAAAATCTCCCGTCGCGCATCTGCAGCCTTCTGTCACACCACTTGACAATCAGGTGAATTTTTTTCATACAACCCCCAAAAAATTCACCTTCCCGTGAAACCGGTTTCGGGGATATTCGCCAGGTATTTTCCACCTCTGATTTCCAAGAGGTCTCTTAAAATAAACCCTGAACCCTATAGATCAGTGGGGTTTGGCTTATATGCATATTCTTCATTATAGGGCTCATAGAACTGATTTGGTGGAGGATTTTGAAAATGTGGGGATGGAGGGGATTCGTTCTACTACTGTAAATAAGAATGCCAAGAGGGAAATGAATTCATGATTGCACAACTTCATGAATGAATAAAATGGAAATAATGGAAGGGACATAATGAATGGAAGGAAAGAGAAAGGATGAAAGAATGAAAGGATGGTCTACAACTGAGATAATGGGTTTTTTGGAAATAGTGGAGTCATCAGATGTGTTAAAAATATACCTCCAAAGGTTGAATACCATCAAGAACACATCAATCCTGTTGGTATGAAGCTGTAAATCTATTCAAAATCGGTCCCACTGGGCATGCCAAAACTTTTGGAGCTCAAATTTTTACCCTTCCTAAATCACAATAATTTAGGGCTTTGAGGCAACATGGGACTTTCTCCAAATTATGAGACTTGAACTAAGATATACCTCCAGAGAAGATTGGTTCCTCTACCTATTCCTAATGCTAAAATACTACTAGGAATTGAAATGCAACTATCTAACTCTACTCTATCATTCCAAGGGACCATGGTGAGAAAGAGATGCATCAAAAAGATGCATAAAGGGAAACCCTAAGTGAAAAGATAGTGATAGGACCAGGACTTATTTGATTTACGCCTAATGTCTTTGACTATGGAAGAATAGAGAGAACTGATAAATGTATGAAGGGAGAGGTTAGTCACAAGTATGGCATAGACCCAATTCTGGCACTGTTACCATGAGCCTTGACTCTAGGGAACCTAGACTAGATTATGGGTGCCTGTAGCACTGAGAGTCTACTTGCATAGAATGCAACAACAAGATTGTCTATGCAAGGAACTACGATAACCTCATATTTTTGGTGTCGTAAGGAAACGTCAAAAAAAAGATAGTTTATTGTTGATCACTTGATATGAAGAGTACATTATGATCGGAGAATAATCACCTTTCATAATACAAAGATATGATAGGCCTATAAAAACCCTCACAACCACATCAATATCATAAAAGAAAAGATGTAATATGAGGATTCAAAATGACACTGATGGTCACCAGAACTGATATCTAACTGTACAATTGAGTGTTGCACTACAATATATAGACTCCATGTAGTTCTTGTGCGTGTGAAAAGTTAGAAATTCTGACCTAGGAAGCCCTTGTATGATTGCACATCACCAACGAGTGATATCTATATGTACCAATGTAAAAATATGAGTGGATGGAAAACCTTACAAACCCATTCCCCCTTCGTATGAATTACTTCTGCAGAAGAATATAGTCCCTTGAGTGAAAGCTACATGGATGTCTTTGGATGTAACCTTAGGTGATGATAATAGATGCTTAGATCCTAGTCCTGTTCATTTCAATGTCACATAGCTTTATATCTTATATTATTCGCTTACCTTGAATTTCGTAATTGACAACTAGAATTCAATTTACCCATAAGCATAAAGTAAGTCGATGCCTTTCAAAAGATATAAAGTAATCCCAAAAATATTGAGTAATGGCTGAAACATTATGGTCATTTCGAGCACCCAAAGGGAAGAGGGTGTTTGGGCACTGACTTTCTATTTGCGGCTGTTGGTGTCTTTGATTCATAAAAGATAAGAAATTGTTACATGGATTAACCTTGGTTGTAGAGTGCTAAAAGATTAGAAAGAAGACTAAACAAAGCTTTGAGGCGCAAATATAGTTAACAATGTACTGCATCTTTTCCTTGCTTGTAGGAATTTTCATATGTTGTGCGACTTATGCTTTTAGGACCTAGAAATTTACCCACGTTGTGCAGATTTTTTGTCTACAGGTGGACGACTTAAGATGGTAAAATGTGGTGCGCACACAAATTGTGTCTATTTCTTGCATGGCTTTTCAAAAAGATGACAACATGTTGTGTGTGCGCCCTCTCCCCTGGATTTCTCTGAGCCTCTATAAAAGGAGATTACAAATGCACTTGAACCGTAGAAAGTTAGCTAAGACCATATATGAGGTCCCTACTATTATCATATTCTTCATCAATTTACTATGGAAATGCCCAAGTATATAATTATGAAGTTAACTAATTTTCTAAGTGCTACACAATCCTAGAAAACTGAAATATTTTTGTGCTTACACCCCGATAATTTTGAGAAAAATAGTCAATTTTTTTCCTAATGCTGTGTAGAATGGGGTTTATTGATGAAGCCTCTTTTCTTCCATGAAATGTAGATGAAAAAATCATAAGGCATTGTGTTCAAAAACGTATACATACGTTTTGACAAGAAAAGAAGGCACTATTGTAATCATAAATTAGGGATGAAAGTGTCTTAAACTAGGTAGAGTTATCATTATTCTATGGTGTTATACTGTCAAAAAGATGCAAAATCGAGCATGAGGTCATGACGTATTGAAACCTTTGTTGTATCCACATATTGTTTTATAATGCATGAGAAACTTCGAGGTGTCCACATCATGGAGGATTGTCTATGTCCATATTTGAGTAAAACAGGATCACTTTATTCATGGATCACATAGTCCAAATCTTCTTAGGTTTGAGATATCCTAGGCAAATCCAAGCCTTACTTGATATGGGAATTTTGAATTTTCCATAAAAGCGCCTAAAACATGAGCACTTTATAGCATGGACCCAGTGTCTATAACACACTTATCATTATCAGCATGAGCACACTATAATGTGCTCAACATTCCTGTTAATAATGTTGTATATGTGCATTTGGGAGGTATATATTTACAAAAGTAAATGTCTTAAGTATTTCTACACTTTCATTTGGCAGACTCAAATCCTCAGGAAATTATGGTACAACTTCCTTCAATCCTTATTTGGAGACTTATCCGCATAGCTCCATAAGTTACTATGGTTTAGAAGATAGTTATCTCATATTCTAATTTATGTCAGTACATAGGTATATTAACACATACTTGATTGTTAACATTCATGCTGATGAGGATTGTGCTTTTAGGGTCTGATGACAAGGGTACTACTGATTGACTCCTCTCCTCCTATGGGAAAGAATCCATAGTCAAGTTTACATCTTTTAGAGCCTTGTTGATTTTTTATTAATCATTGGTAAGAGTTTTATATGTGTCAAAACCTCATATAGTTAGTAAACTTTCACAACTCAAAAAGGTAACAACACTTGCTCATTATGTGATGGACTCGTGAAATTCCTTCTAACACCTAACAATAGTTGATGATTCATGCCTATTAGACATTACTCTTCTATTTTTCAATTTAAAAATATTTGAATGGCGATCTACAAATACCTACATCATCATCTATTGTAGTGCCTACTTGTTATGCAAAAACCACAAAGTCTATTATCCTTCTACATGGTGTTTCTCCAGAGGATTCCTTGACAAGTTTCACTTTGTTCAGAATGCAACTTAGTTTGGGACTCTCTATCACTTCCACTTTACCAGAGATCATCATTGATCCACCTCAAATGGTGGATGAATCACTCTTATGTTTTCTTATGGTTCTTTATATTTCCATCACTTCACTTGGGAAGTGAGTTTGGTGGATGTTCCTCTGTCTGACTCTGACTACTTCTATCACGCTCATGTTGTGTCACACTGACCATGGACTCAGATTAAGATATTCTTCGTACTAGTTCCTTTTACTAGCTTCATAGAGATGGGTGTACTTCCAATCACATCCATAAAGTTCCAATTCCCAGATTCGCATAGCTCATAGTTTAATGCGATATGGTTCTTATTTCATTTAACTTTTAGTCCACAAGCCGATGACCACATCATCGACACTCTTCATGCAAAATTTCTAGCAGTTGAAAAATTCAAATCCGTTTATGGATAATTTTGAAAACCTCTTATCTCCTATCTCTCTAAAATTCTTCTTCTAGAGATATTTCCCTAGTTTACATGTGCATCCTTCTGTAGACATCAAATTTATGTCTTACGACACCCTGTGCCCCACATCTCATTTCACAACCTAACCTCACCACCTAAACCCTACACAATTATTTATTAATTACCTTATAATTAATAAATCCACATCTCCCAAACCTGCCACCTCATTTTGCCACCTCATCATGACCTAGCCCTAATCCTAAACTAACCTAATTAAGACCTATAACTTGGTCTACATCTACACCCATGACTAATTATTCCTCACCCGCACCAAAATCAACCTAATAATGACTTGACCAAGCCCACAACTAATCCCTCGGGAGAAAAGGAGGGAAAGTTGGCTATTTTACTAAAAATAGCCCACTTTGACTTAACCGATATCGGTTCCTACTCGACCGCCGTCGGTTATGTAACCACCATCGGTTCCCTGTAAATGACCTCCCCCAACCAAAAACAGAGGATCTGGAATTCATTTGAAAGATCGGGAATTCACTTGGCAGAGCAGAGACAAGTGAAGGAAAGAGAAGAGTTTGCAGAGAAGGACATCAAGCCCAAGACTGCAACTGAGTAACCAGAGCCCAGTGACACTCATCCAAGTATTGGAGAGAAGATAGCTCATCTTGGATTGTCAGATCATCCTACCTGAGCCCTGCCTTCGTCATCACAGTCCTTGGACCTGTATCTTCATCAGGAACTAGTAAGTAGTGTCTTGTACGTTCTTTTAATAACATTTCTTGAACTTCTGAATCATAGTAATTATAAGTCTACTCCTAGATCTACTACCCGGTAATACCCTACATCTAACTATCATTCCTCTACCCTTACATTGCCCCAAGAACAGCCCCCCATACTCTCTGAGTCTTCTCCATCACCCCATTACCTATCCCTAATCATTTACTAGCCTTATAAACACCATAGCCACCTTATAGCCAACCTTCACTAAAAGCCCCTAAATCACTGCCCCTACCGATATCGGTTATCAGCAACTGATACCGGTGACAGTGACCGGCATCGGTCACTGTGATTCAAAACCAAAACCAGCCTTTCCTCTATTGTTTTAACGAGGTAATTAAATTGTAATTTTGCAATAACTTCTTTGTTAGAATTTGTGTTAATTCGTATTAGCAGGGGAATTGACCACCTTCGAAAGGAAGTCCAATATTTCCTGGGCCTAAGGCAGTTCCCTCATTTATTGTCTAACTATAATCTGGTGGTCTTGTATTCTTACTTGCAGGTAGTCCTTCCCAGACAAAAAGGAGTTCTTTGCAATCGATCTGATCTCTCTCTACGGTACGCGCACACCCTCCCAACATTCAACAGGTATTCCTCCTAGCCCTAACCCTTATCTGTTTCTCAAGAGAATGAAAGGATAGAAGCAACTCTATTCTAGGAACTGAAACATTCTGTGCGAAACATTTTGGCACGCCCGGTGGGACCCATTTCGGGTTTTCTTTCTTTCTTGCTTGCTTTCATATAGGGAGCATACTTGTGTTTGTTTCTGCTAAGTATTCACAAAATATTTTGTCATTTTGGTAAAAGAATTTGTCTTGCTTTCACATCTTTGCATTAGTGAAAGTCATCTCCTTTGCTTCATCGAATATCATTTTCGATTTGGGTTTAAAACACGTGCATCACATTCTTGCTTGTTGTTTTCAATTCTAGTGAACATAGATTAAGTAACAGGTCGTACACGTGGGGGTGATATCCACGGTATTGACAAGAAATTAATCTTACTTTCACTGCACAACACATACCAAATCACATCATAATCAACACAACAGCTCAAACATCCCCCCTTTTCCGCGGTATTCCTCCGCCCGATTGAGGTAACCTTATAAGCCAAAACAAACTTGACATCTCCCTTAGGTCTTTTGTTTAGGATTGACATCATCTTGCGTCTAAGGCATAAGCCCACAATAATTAAAAATAATCCTAGGGTTAATATCTTAATTTGCTTGTGCATCTTGCTTGTTTTTAGTTCTATTTCTCTGTCATACACTGTTTTAGTGATCACTTCAGAACAGTTTGGTAGGCATACTAAGCATTGTTAACCCCAAATCAGCAGCTCCTTACAGCTTCTTACACTGGTCCTATTCTACCGACATCGGTTAACTGACCGACGCCAGCTAAAGTCTAACCGACATTGGTTATCAGACCGATATCGGTTACTATCTTTCACAGTTCCCGATAAACCAGCAACCTACCAATTCCAACATTTTGTGGTTGTTTCTGTTCCTGATAGATTGAATCCCTGCTGTGTACTCTTGTCCATGGTTGTTATCACTCAAAAACAAGCTGCAGCCATGGTTTCACATGCCTGTTCCATGCCTTTTCCTGAATCACCCCCTTCACATCCTATGGGGAATCCTACGGACACCAGTGAGGTTCCCAAAATCCCTGTAGGAGATAAGGAATTTGTGAAATTTTTGGATGCTAATCCTAGCGCTGTACAGTACTATTTGTCTCATACCCCTGACCGTACACCCGACGGTCAACTCTTTGTTGGTATGCCTATTAGTATAGCTGCTCATTTAGCTCCTTCTCCACCTAATAACTCCACCTTACCTTCTTCATCCTTAGCCCCGTCTCCCACTCAGTGGCTTCGGAGGTTCATACAGCACAGATTGGCTTTTCCTTTGGTTAATCTGGGGCCCCACATATCATTACCGCTGACTGCTCCTACCTTGTCTCTCTCGTAGACTGCCCCTTTCATAACTTTCTCTCTGCCACCTATCCACACGAGCTTTCCTTCTCAAGCTCCGCCCACCTTTTCATTTCCACACACTTATCCGGTGGCTTCAACACCTTATATAGGACATCCCTATTCGGTCACCTCAACATATTCATCCTCAATACCTTATCAACATTTAACCCCACCATTGTCTAGTGGAGGCCCTTGGCCCAATCCTCCACCTTTTACAACAACCGCACCATCATCTCATCCAACCACTGATTTCATCAAACAAATGATGGACAAGATGCAAAATCTGGAGGCTTCTGTTTCAGGAAGCCGTAGCACCCTGACATACGAGCAAGTTTGTTCGGGAGCCTATTCATCCTTCTGTCCCCCTTCATTCATATCCTCCTCAATGGGAATTACCAAAATTCACTCGTTTTAATAGTAAGGAGGATCCTCAACAACACTTGCGATCATTTAGACATGCCTGCTATCTGATTGCTCATGATGATGCCTTACTACTCCGCACCTTTCCCATGTCCTTATCAGGACCCACCTTGGAGTGGTATAGTGCTTTAACCCAGCACTCAATCTTCTCTTTTAACCAATTAGCCCAATCTTTCTTGGATCATTTCTCCATTAATATTGCTAAGAAAGTATCTATCACCGACCTCTATGCCATCCGAAAATTTGAAGACGAATCTATTGCAGATTTCATTGGACGATGGCGGGGCCTCATCAACCAACTTACTTATGCCTTGCCTCAGGCCGAACTCATCGAACTCTTTACGCGGGCCTGCGCTAAGCACATTTCTCCTACCCTCCAAATTCAAACTTTCCGCACCTTTGATGAGGCCTTTACTATGGCTCAGAAAATAGAAATTCGAGCCTTAGAGGAAGAGAAATTGCGGTTGCGCAACAAAAACCCTAATTTCCGAACCCAAGACTCCACCAACAAACCCAACACCACCAATTCTCACGCATCGACTGCTTCGAAATCAAAAGGAGTTGTACACGCAGTGATGGTCAAATCCCAAGCACCGTCTAATACCCCACCAAAAACCACCTATAAGTATAAAGCCGAGCCCATCAATTACACTCCCTTGGGAGAAACTTATGGTGTCATCTTGGAAAAATTACTCAAAGCAGGAGCTATCACCTTGCCTCCTGTTAAACCTCACTCCGGGTTTGATTCCACCCGCGCTATACCTTCTTGGTACAAAGAAAATGACTTCTGTAACTTTCACCGTGTGAAGGGACACAGTCACGAAAACTATAAGATG
Source organism: Taxus chinensis (assembly GCA_019776745.2). NCBI lineage: Eukaryota > Viridiplantae > Streptophyta > Pinopsida > Cupressales > Taxaceae > Taxus > Taxus chinensis. Next base: position 956,940,895 of record CM034147.1, on the reverse strand, counting down.
TTGAAAAATATAGTGCAGGAAATGGTTGATGCAGGGGATATAACCCTCGATAATCCTAATGCCCTTGCTAACCGAAATTTGAAAATCTTCAACAAACCATTCCCGAACCACTCATCTAACAGTAACATAAACCAAGATATCTTAGCCGAGGAGAGTGTTCATGAAATCCATGCGATCTTCAACTCCCAACCAAAAGCTTCTATCGAGAAAATTCTGAATCAAGCCTCTTCACTAACGCAGGGACCCGAACCCCCTTCACCACCATTAAGACAAGACGACATCCTTGCCATTCCTTTACCCATAAAGGAATTAACCGCCCAGAGTTCTCTTCTCATAGATGAGTCTTCTTACACCACATCCCTGCAAGACTGTGAGCAGATGTTATCTAACTTATCTATTTCCCAAATATCTCCTTCTACCACTCTTGCTATAAAAGAGGAAGGCTCGCCACTATTTCTGTCATCCTTAGAAGAGAAACCCCTCGAACCAACATCACCACATTCTTTAATCATGATGGATCCCCTCAAACATGACCTTATACCTATTAGTTCTTCATCGCCTAAATCTTTTCAGCGACCGGTTGACCTCTTAACACCCATTGATACAGAGACTCATTTACCCCCTGTATCACACCCACAGTGGACCGGAATTACAACCCACCTCTCTTCCATACAAAAGTTCCTATTCACACGTGAAAATTGTCATCCCTCAGAAGATAGACAAGTCCTATGGGAGCGTTTGAGTACACCATGCTCTACTCAGATGCAGATGACCGATCCAGACACCTCTACCATATACCCGAGGTGTTTACAAAAACTCAAAATGCCTATGTCCTCATCTTCACCCCCCTCATCTCTACCGAATACCTCATCCACCTCTATTAACCTAACCAAACCTTCCCCTACACTTGGGACTTCACCAATACCCAACTTAACACACCCACCTAAACGGTTAGATTTATCCAAAAATAAATCCGTCCATCCACCTAGGAGACAAACCCAATCTCCTCAAATCTAATCCATGCCTCTGTCACAACTAAAACCCTCGCCGTCACACCTACCTTCTATATTGGGACCTCACCCCTCCACCTTGCCTCAATACATCATACCTCCTGCGTTTTCTTTAAAACGACCTGCACCTTCTACACCCATACAGAGATCCTGTCCACCTATCAACCCTAAACAAACTCCATCATCAAAGGATTTGTTTGTTTTCACTCCTCTTTCTCCGTGGTTGTTTCCTGCTACCACATCATCTGTGGCCTCATCATCTAACCAGCTAAACATAACTTCTACGCCGAAGAAGCCACGTTTAGTTAAATCCAATTATCAAAACCCCTTGTCTAAACCACCACCCGTATGAACCAACCATACCCAAACATTACCAAAACCCACCCAATCAATAGCTTCATCTTCCTCTGACTTTGACCCGCTCAAAGGATCTTACGCTAAGATCCTTGATATGTTGGTGGAGAATGCGACCATTTCCCTACCCCCACTTAGACCCTATGATCCATCTAAACCTCGACCTATAGGTTATGATGAGTCTAAAATCTGCGCTTACCACCGCACACCAGGACATGATGTAGAGGGATGCAAAGCTTTGAAAGCCATACTTCGTCAGTCACCTCTCTCGGATAGAAAGGTTAAGAAAGACAACTTACGAAGGGAGAAACCTTTAGCTTCAATCCCCTCTCCTATACCACCTATCCCCGCCTCACCAAGATCTATCATTATTACAACCCCACCTCTTGAAGACCATGACTTATCCCTACCGTCTTCCTCCCCTCGTGTTCACGAGATCAACATGATTAGTGTTGCTACTCGAGGGCAGAAAAACAATGGGAAAGCTAAAGAAAGCACACCTGTGGCCTCTCTTTCTTCATCCACCATCCCGATCGCACCACCACCTAAAGTGGTTATTCGTGGACCTGCCTACCCCGTCTCTGATGGAGTTTCCCACCGAACCATGATCAAACAGCTTCACCAATCACCTGTAAAAATGACGCTGTATGATCTCGTTCAAACCTCTGAATCTCATCGACAAGATCTCGTTGAAATCCTTCAAGGGATAGAGGTCTTACCTAACGAAACCTTTCCTGTTACCTCCATCTTAACACCCAACCACGTTGCTTCTCTCACCAAACAATCTACCACTTCCGTCCCTGTACAACAAACCGCTGCTGTCAGTTTCTCCGAAGACGAAATTGTTGACTTTGGTGCAGAAGATCCTGACCCCGCTCTTTTCATCTCAGCTTACGTCCGGGACATCCGAGTACGTCGTGTTATGATTGACGGGGGCACTAGCCTAAACATCATCTCTTCCAAAGCCTTCCAACAAATGAATATCCCTTCTAGCTGCATGTGTGCCAACCCCACCATGTTGCGTTCATTCAATGATGCTATTACTTCTACCTTAGGCACTGTGATCCTTAACATTCGTGTAGGGCCACGTACCTTACCCGAACTCTTCTATGTCCTTGAGGGAGAATTCCAATACAACATGTTGTTAGGCCGCCCTTGGATCCGGGCTATGGGATGCATTCCCTCCACCTTACATAGATGCATAAAATTTGAGTATGAGGGGAAGTCCTACACCGTAAAAGCTGACGCTCCCCCCTTCAAAACCTGTAATATGTTATATCACCCTAATGATGTGCTTGTACCAGTCAAGACACCCATTCATCCAACCCAACCATCTACTTCGACCACACCTCAACCATCCATCTCAATCGGACCTACACCTTCACCTTCAAACAATGAAACCACCGCCGCAAATACCACTTCCTTTCCCATGGAAAACATCCCAACCTCAGATCCCTTAGTTGATGTTTTTCAACGCCTTACGCTAGGGGGAGTATCACCTATATAACGTTAGCACTTTCCATACCCCACAGGAGTACGGACAGTTACATGCGTATCCTACCTATGACCGTCGTGTGGGGGAAGTAATCCCCTATGGACCACCTAATTGCCGCACTAACCTAACGTATGGGGGTGTCGATACATCCTCTGTCACCCCTAAACCTCCCCTGGTTGTGGTTCTCTTCCAATCTGATTTTCAATATTTAACTAATCGTCATTTCGCTCTCACCTTCCTGACGCGCTGTGCTTGGAAGGGCTTCGGTTTCGGTCTTTATGAACAAGGCCGACATACGATCATTGCTATTACTACACGCAAACACAAAGATCGTCGTGGTCTTGGATTCTCTGAACCACCTACACCGAAAACACCACATATCCGTTGCATCCAGGAAGACGACGAAGTCACCCCTTCTGAACCATCATCACCCATTTTGCCATTGTCACCCATAGAGTCGATAGACCCTGAATCTATCCCTCCTAACTTTTTTTTTTCATAAATGCTATCTTCCTGGGTCCTCTCACTTATCAACGCAATAATGAAGACCCATCTTCTCTTCCCCTTATGTATCCAGACATGATCGAAGAGGACTCGCCTTCAATTAATTTTGTTGAGTGCCAGGATGACAACTTCATCCTCACTTACCTTGGTGCGGACGACTCTTATATTCAACGCACTTTACCATCTGACACTCAAACCATGCTGAATGAGTCGACTATAGAAATCAACATCCACATAGAGGACGATCCTCACATTGTGAAGATCAGACAATCTCTTAACACATCGGAACAAACTGCCTTCACTACCTTCCTCTGTTCCCGCAACCAGGCTTTTGCTTGGTCCTACGTTGACATGCCAGGAATTGATCCTGACATTGTTGTACATAACATTACCCTGAAACCTGATTCCAAACCAGTTAAACAGAAAATGAGAAAAATGCATCCACGCATTTCCCTATTGGTCAAAGAAGAGCTTCAACGACTCCTTTCTGTTTCCTTCATCTTACCTATTGATCATCCTCAATGGATTTCTAACATCGTACCTGTTACTAAAGCAACAGGGGGACTTCAGATATGTATGGATTTCCAGGACCTCAACCTTGCTTGCCCAAAGGATGACTTCCCCCTACCAAGTATTGATCAACTTGTTGATCTCACTGCGGGCCATGAGATGCTTTCCCTCATGGATGGCTTCTCGGGATACAATCAAATTTTGGTAGCCTCGGACGATCAACATAAAACCACCTTCATAACTCCTTGGGGAACTGTATGCCAGAAAAGTGACAAGCGAGCATGGGAATCTACAAGTGACTCTTCCGCATACCCGACCTCCCGAGGTCATGCCGAGACAGCCGGTGGGGATGGAATACAGGTGGTATACGGATAGACTAGTTAGGCAATCTAATATCTTCCACACGCACTAATGGAATCTGCGAATCTAAGGCAAAGAAGGCCCTTCTAACCTAGACCAGTGTAATAGATCGATCAGCAAGGATGACTGCTCGAAGGCTCCAATCAATATCGAGCTCTGGCGTGATTCAATCTATGGGTTGTGGAATACGTGGGAAATGACCCGGGATGGTTTCGTGTATTTCTCCTGATAGGGTCATATGGTGAATATAGTCAACTCTATGGACGATTCTCTGGCCTAGTCCAGAATTCTCTAGCTTCGTTAGCTATTATGTCCAGTAGGGATAACTGTTGGATGATGATAGGTGGAATTCGGGTAGACCTGAATACCAAAATACGTAGGCTAGTATCTATATCGGATTGACCTGCGGACTCGTTGGGCTGTGGGGTTTGTGGATCACAACCATATACTCTCTGTTGTTATGGTCATATGCGAGATCAAGTTCTAATCCCTAGTATCCAGTAATCGTATGCTTTCTCAACTTCTATGTTTAGAATCAGCAGTTGTGTGATTTTCTCAGAGTACCTCACAGGTGTTTCTAGCAACTTGGATTCTTAAGCTGGTATCTATGTCTACAAGGGTGTCTCCAGCATCTGGCTGTGGAACTAAAGGATCACACCCGAATATTTGTTCTCTTTCAAGCCCTTCTACAGTCATGTGGATACTTTCTAGGGTAATTTGTAGTTTGGTTGATTTGACCAAAACGTGTGTGCTTGGTTGTCCTCTATGTTTAATCCTCTTAACTGTGAACTGATCAGTTGTAAATCTGTGGTTGTTCGGAATACTTGTATCCTGAGATTTTGATCTATGTCAACTATCGCTGTGACGATGTTTGGTTGAGGCACGATTGGCTCAAATATATATTCCCTGGGCTCTTGAGGTCCCGTGATTGTCATACGAAACAAAATGTAATCTAACTGTAATGAAATAAATTCTAACTACGTGAAGTAAATCTAACTGCATATAACCTTTATTCTTCTATGAAATATCTAACAATTTAAGGGAAGCAAACTATTTTAAACGTATCTAGAAATAATAACTAAACAGTAATTAAAACAGACAAGATAACCGAGTGTAGTTATTTCCTTGCACGAATTGATAGAATTCTAAATAGGTCTAATCTATCTACAAGATTCTCGATCCTACCTCAGAAGTGAGGAGTGAATCATAGTTTCTCGGAAACTATCAATCCCCACAGCTTCCCTGGCAATATCGAGAATAGAATGAAATTAAATAAAGTGATTAACTACTCTATTTAATATGATTCTGACTAGAACTTTGAAATTTAAAACCTGGATTCCGTAGAACAATGGCGAATCCGATGGTATGTATGTGATCTCGTCCCCTCAGTATGGTTTCTTCGTTCTTTCGTGTTCACGTGGATCCAGGAAATCGTGTGATGCTAGCATTGATAGGAGTAGATTTTGGGATAAGGACAGCTCAGAATGCAGACCAAGAATGCGAGTAGGAGAGGGATAGCGCAAGAGTACAGAGCTTGGCTTATGCGATTCCTAGCGGGATTTTACTGCAAGTCATGCAACATGAAGCGACCAGAACTTGTAACTATCCTATACGAAGAGCAAAACCTGCAACTTTAATGGCTTCCTAAGCTATTCCTTTCCAAAATAAAGACACTGCTTGCACAAGTTGGATATGTGGCTTACCAACAGCTGAGTGAAGCTAACCAGGTATATAATGAACTGAACTAAGAACTCTAAGTCACAGTAAAACAAATCTACAGCAAAGTGAAATTTAGAGGCAAGCTCCTAACTGGATTGGATGGAACAACAGCACTACCTGCACAAGATTGGTATGTGGCTTACCAACAGCTGAGCAATACTAACCAAAAAAAAATTAACTATGCTATCAATCCTAAACAAGCTGACAGACCAAACCAGTGAAAATCAGAAGACTCTCAAAAAATGGTGGCCAAAACTCCAGCTCAAATTCTTCACACAAACTCAGCCCAAATTCTCACCATTTGCATGTACACAAACCATGCATTTATAGGAATTCAAACATCTAAGAATCAAAACCAAATTGAACTCCTAAATAATAAACAACAGAAAAACACTGTTCCAGGGGACCAAAAACATTAATGCATGCTCAAGTCGGCAAAGAAAAGCTGGTGAATCATGATATTTCACGCAGGTCGCGTCAAAAGGGTGTTCTAGAAAACGTGCCCAGGACCGCCGCCCTGCTCAGGGCGGTGGTTACAGGACCGCCACCTTGTTCAGGGCGGCGGTCACGAGACCGCCGCCCTTCAGGGCGACGGTTTCGTCACTGAAGATCAAAAGGGGCAAGAAGAGAGGGAAAAAGGGGAAAACAAAGGACATGGGGACTAAGCGGGGTATGCGGGATGTTAACACATATCCGAAGAGCTCTTTTCTGGATCCCGAACACCTTGCGAGGAGACCTGTATCATCATTGGGGCTTTTATTACACCGTTCCGCAGTACAGTACCTTACAATTTTGGGTATGTAAAGGAACCTTCTGTTATCGTGTCATGTCGTTTGGCCTTAAGAATGCTGGTGCGACCTATCAGCGGGCTATGACTTACATTTTTATGACATTATGCACACTATCCTTAAGGATTATGTCGATGATCTTCTTGGCAAATCTAAACATCGCAGTGAACATCTCGATGTTTTAACAATTATTTTTGATCGCCTGTTACAATATTGTGTTCGTCTTCAACCAAAGAAATGTGTCTTTGGTGTCCTTTCGGGAAAACTCCTTGTTTTTATTGTCTCTTTGCGTGGCATCGAGGTCGATCTAGCTAAATTCAAAGCTATCCTAGAAATGCCCCCACCCACTAACCTCAAACAATTGCGTAGTTTACAGGGCAAACTCCAATCTATCTGGTGTTTCATCTCATAACTCTCGGATCAATGTCAACCTTTCCATCATCTCCTTAAAAAGGACATTGTCTTTCAATGGAGCGAAGAATGCCACCAGGCCTTTGAGGCGCTTAAAGCCTATCTCTTGCAGCCACCCGTGCTTATCCCACCTCAGGACGGTCGCCCTTTTTACCTTTACCTTTCTGCCACCGATCACGCTATAGGAGCCATGCTCACACATCGTGACTCCGAGCATCGAGAACAAGCCATTTATTACATAAGTCGTACTCTCGTGGATTACGAGACTAGGTATACACATGTAGAAAATTTGTGCCTAGCCCTATCATTCGTGGCCACCAAACTCCGACATTACCTCCTGAATCACAAAACTTTTGTCATCACCAATGCGGACCCCATCCATTATATATACGTCAAACCTCATCTAAACCAACGCATCACCCAATGGCTTATGCTCCTCGTTGACCTCGACCTTGAGTTTGTACACCAGAAATCAATCAAAGGACAAACTATCGCAAACCAAATCACGAAAGCCCCTTTACCTGGGGAACAATTTACCAATTTTACTTTCCCCGACGAACTCATTGCCACTCTTTCACTCAGTGAGGAGTCGTATCCAATGACCCTCTTCTTCAATGGATCCAAATGCCAGCGGGGTGAAGGGGTCGGCGTTGTTCTCATTCCTCTAGACGCTGAACCTATGCCTCTTTCATTCCGGCTCGATTTCCCTTGCACTAATAATACAGCGGAATATGAGGCCCTTGTTTTGGGTCTCCAGGTTGTGTTACACTTAGGTATAAAATCTATTAACATTTTTGGTGACTCTCAATTGGTATTCAATCAAGTTATGGGCATCTACCAATATAAAAATGAGGAACTTCAAAATTACAAACATTACATGGATTCACTTTTGACCTTATTTACTCATTATTCTATCTAAACCATTCCCCGCTCAACTAATAAATTTGTGGATACTATGGCTTGCTTAGCCTCGCAAATTCCTGCCTCACCAACTGACTCTGACATATTTGTCTTGGTCCAACAACTCTTTGCCCCATCTTACTCAACCCCGGATGTTTGTATGATAAATAATGTGTCTGCTAATTCGCAGGATACCTGGTATCACCAATTTCACAACTACCTTACAACCTCTGTTCTCCCACCTGACCTTACTAGTAATGGCAAACGTGATTTAATTAAAAGTGTTTCTCGTTATGTCGTCATGGGGGGACTCCTTTATAAACGTGGCTTTGATGGCATCCTCCTTCGATGTCTAACCGGGGCGGAGGTCACCTATACCATCCAACAAGTCCATGACGGCATTTGTGGCGGACATTTTAGTGGCCTTGTCGTGGCCAAACGGATCCTTTACCTAGGCTATTACTGGCCTACTCTTAATAACGACTGCTACGAATATGTTAAGCGTTGTGTTATGTGTTAACAACATGCCAATCTTCAACATACTCCTAGCCATCCGCTACAGGTCGCACGAGATCTTTGGCCTTTCTCACAATGGGGTTTAGACCTTATTGGTGAGATTCACCCACCCTCTTCACAACGTCACCATTGGATAATCACAACAACTGAATATTACACTAAATGGGTGGAGGCCATTCCACTCATTTCAACCAAAAAAGAAAAAATTGTAGAGTTCATCAACCATCACATTATCTGTCGTTTTGGTGTTCCTCATCGCTTGATAACAAATAATGGAAAATCTTTCAAAAATAAGTTGCTACAAGACCTTTGTGACAACTTTGGTATCAAACTTAGCTTCTCATCACCTTACTATCCACAAGAAAATGGTCAGGCTGAATCTTCTAACAAAACCTTGACCAAAATTCTCATGAAAGTCGTTAACAATTCTGGAAAAAATTGGCCTGATCACATCCCCTTTGCCCTTTGGGCTTCTCGTACCAGCATTCGTACCTCCACTAATGCCACCCCATATTCTTTGGTATATGGTACCGAGGTTGTCTTGCCTCTTGAAATACAAATACCCTCCCTAAGAATATCTCTTCAGGATATTCTCACCAATGATGATTTCCGCCCAGAGCAGTTAGCCCAATTGGAGCTTCTTGACGAGCGTCGTCTTACAGCTCTTGACCACCTTCAAATTTATCAAAAGTGCATCAAGCGTGCTTATGATAAGTGACTTCATGAGTGTACCTTTAAGGTTGGTGATCTTGTCCTCAAAGAGAATCAACATGTAACCAAACTAGAAAAAAGCAAACGTGGAAAATTTTCTCCAAATTGGATTGGGCCTTACATTATCACTCACACTTATGGATCAGGCACTTATCGTTTAGCTTCGCTTAATGGTAAACCTGAGCCTGAAACCCTTAATGCCTTGCATCTTTGACCATTCTACTGTTGAATTTAGTGTTATATCACTTCTTATCTACCTTGCGTTCGTCCCTTGAGCTCATTTACCACCTCATACACTTTGTTTCATGCATCTGAAAATAGAATCAAGCTCACGTGATTTGGTCATCACCTCCTCTTAAAGATGCCTTCCCCTTTTTAGTCTGGTCCATGACTTAAAAGTATCAAAATAACACGTTCTCAATTATACGCTTATGGGATATTCTTGAGTCAAACTTCCTACACAACTAGATGCTTCATGCCAAACAAACATCTAGACCTCTAAGTTATACATAGACTGCTCCCTCAAAGGACAGCTATGTGCAAAGCCACTTCTACTATTATAAATAGACTGCTCCCCTGAAGGACAGCTATACACAAAAAAAAAAACCTCATCTGCTACTATAAATAGACTACTCCCTTGAAGGATAGCTATACAAATTCAGCCTTTATCAGAAGCTTCTCGCATTGATCAGCTTTGTGAAGACCTCAAGAACAACAAAATACATATCCCATGTAGACTTCCCGCATCGATCAGTCTATATCCAGAAAAATAAAAGCAGTATTCAAAAATCACTTTTGAGTCATGGACTTGTCTATTTAGGTTTGGTTCTCTTTCATCAGAATAATCACCTTATAACAAATTCTCTACACCCCAGCTCTACCAGCCACCTCACCTCACCATTCGTCAAAGCAACAAAACTCAAGGGATGTGACGTATATCCGATATATTGTGATTAAACAACTCTTTTCACCTATCGACTTCTTGCCTATGCAAGGTACCTAGGGATTCAAGCTCATCATACGTTAATATGTGGTTTGTTTAGCTCTTCTCCACTATGGGACACTTTTTTCTCTTTTACTCGAATCTAGGATTGTGTGCTGACCTTAATCAGGACACGGTTCCCTACTACTTGGGTAATCTCAACCTCGATCCATCTATACCCGCACCAACACCGACACTACCTTACCAACACCAACAACATTACCCTACCAATATCAACATTTTTACCAACCAAACAAATTGTCTAACCACAACCAAATTGCCTGAATTCGCCTCTCCCTAGTCCTAAGGGAGAACTACATCGGTCTGAGGCCCCTCCTTGCTTTGTGCAATGGGCTATGTAGGCAGCACTTAGGAGACATGGGGTCTCCCAAGGTTAGCTCGACCATCCCCTACCATAACCTATCATGTGTTGTAAATATAAATATTTTTGTATATTTCTATTTGATAACAGTCATCTTTATCCTTTTTCAAAACATAACCATCCTTATTATTATCATAACTCAAATCAACATACATATTTAGTTTTATTCAGATGTTAAACAAATACATCTTCTCTATCATCGACGCACAGGTCAGCATCCTTATTTATTCTTATACCTTTATGACATTCACTTAGACCCTTGCGCCTCATCCCGAACCAAGTGATGATCGTGATCATCGACGCCGCTCGCCTGGCCTCTCCATCCTCAAAGGTGCCACTGCTATTGGTTCCTCCCACTGATCTGCCAATCTCTCCTGTAACATATGAATACGCCCTCTCGCGTGGAGGAATCTTGCCTCTAGTCTCTCCACTCGTGACTCCACAACCGCTAACAATCTCGTTGTCTCATTCACCCACATTTGAAGCTGGTACACTAAACCCTGCAGGTGATCTCTCTCCACTGTAATCAAAACTATGTTAGGCTGATCGGCCCTCTCACATGAACCTCACATCTCTGCTATCCACCATAATCTATAAGCCTCTGTCGCTCCTGCATCCATTACCCTGCGATCGGCTGCTATCTCTTCTGGTCCTTTTGGAGGTGTCGGCCGGGGAGGTGAGAATGATGCCTCAACGTCAATCCTCATGTATGGTCTATAAGCCATAGGTATATCCTGAACAAATCCAAATTTTCACCGCATGCGATCTAGAGGAATCCTCTCGTACTCACCCGGCCTGTGCCCCGTGATCCACCTTAATCGCTCTACACCCCTCAAATCCTCAGCTATGTTTTCTATCACCATATAGTTCCCGTAAGGCCTCCAATGGATATCCACAATCGTCACCATCTCCCATACCTTCCTATAATACTTGATGTCATCTATCATGGCCTGGGATCTTGCCTCTTGTTCTATCTAGACCCATCATCTGAATCCCAACCTCTGCACTCATGTCTCTCTTTCCTGGATTGGTCGACCCATTGGTCGTACACACACAATGTGCTCATAGGCCCAACAATGTAGTAAGTATGCACAATCCAGTGTCGTCTTGTGATTTCACCTGCATGCCTATAAACCCTTGTACAGCTCCACCAGATATGCGGGTGCCCATGCGAAAGTCACACTCCTTTCTATCATTTCCCAAATAATACATATCAATGCTTTTGGAAATATTCCCCCATCCGCCCTCGGTAATGCATAATACCCCACCGCTATCATTAATACCACTACCAACCTGGTTTCCTCCGGGTGTGCTGCATACATTATACTATAAGTGAATGTCAAACCTCGCTGTGTCAAATCTCGTGCAGCTGAACCAAATACTACTGTTATCGCTCCCCGCGCCGCACTTGGCCCTGCCTGATACACTGGTCTTCTTGTAATTGGGAGTCTCAAAATCCTAAACACATCTTCCAACATCACTATCATCTCCTCTGTTGCCAGATAGAAGGTATTCTTTTCTGGATTCCACCTCTCAATCAATTCCTACAACATAGCATGATTGCGTGCAATTCGTGAATAATAGCAGATTCTACTTAACCCCACACAGTTTATCAATGCCCATTCAGCTAGTGTTACATCCGCTCGGACTCGTGACAACAAAGCAGGCACACCATCATTCATCTTTAACCCTGTCATTTCCTGCATACATCAAATCAACAAACAAACCATTCAATAAATCACATCCCCAAGTTTTTTTTCTCACATTCTGGAAGTTCATACAGTAACCGATATCGGTTATAGATAACCGATATCAGTTACTAACCGATACCAGTTATCTCTAAATGATATCAGTCACTGTCAATCCTATACAGCTGCTTAAAAACATCCCCTACGATAATTATTTGCTCGTTTACCTCTCTTTGTACCTACAAACATACGCAAAACCCCTGCTTACCTACCTATCACCTTTTCTTTATCATCTCTATCCACTTACCTTCTCTCATCCTATTCATAAAACATGCAAGAATTGAATTACAACCAAAAATTTTACCTCTTGGGATGTAGCAGCTTGAAGTGGAACATGTCTTCCCTCTTGTCTCTACCCGCTGGATGCTTCTCCTGGTTCAGCCATCTTCACCACCCTCTTCAATATAAATTGCATTTATGCCTTCTTAATCTTAGCCCACAATCACTTTACCTGTCTCTTTCCTCCTTATCACTTAATTCTCCCATGCAATTACCTGTATCAGTCGTCAAACAGTGTCGCATTCTCGTATTTAACTTATTGCATGCCTCTAAAAATAAGAACTTAAGTTGCCGCCCAAGCTTTTCTATTTTTAGAAAAGCTCATTTTACCATAACCGATATCGGCTACATAACCGGTATCGGTCATATAGCTACTGACGTCAGTTAGCTAACCGATATCGGTCACATGTCTCCTTTTGCTTAAACCTAGGCTTTTTCTTCATTTTTTACAAATTTTTGGTGGTGCCCGCCTCTTTTTTTCCTACATAACGACATCATTATCAATATTTGTCATCATAATCCCATCAACACATATATATATATATCATCACAATTTCATCAACATCATCTACCTACATTAAATTTCAAAAACCATCGAAAAAATACATGCGACATTTTAATATATACATCAAACCCATCAGTATACACACCATGTGGATCAAAATCATCATCTATATACATTCAATTTCAAAAACCATCGACAAAACACATAAGACATTTTTATACACACCATGTGGATCAAAATCATCATCTATATATATATATATATATATATATATCAATGTTTAAATATACAACTTCCCCTGCATGGCGGCCTCTGTGATCCAAAAAATAATAATAATAATACAAAACTGGCATGCAGGCTGCTATCCCTGTCAAAATCTCAACTCGGCTCGCAGGCCGGTTTCTCATGTCAAAAATATACTCGGCTCGCAGGCCGGTATCAACTATACAACCTGTACTCGGCTCACAGCCCGGTATATACACCAACAATGAATAAATAAATCATATGTGGGCACGCAGGCCTCTATATACATACCCGGTTCATAGACCAGTGTCTATATCCACTATCAAAACCCATCGCCGCTCCCAGGATGTCTCAGCTCTCTCCACCACCCTCGGCCTGTCTCCCTGCTGGTCCCTGTGCTGGCTCTCACCTCCTCCCTATAACCGACCCACTGGCTATGGCTGCACCCCCCTGGGATCTCTGGCTCTGGGATGTCTCGGCTCTGTGTGCCGCATATGGCTGATAGTCAGCCCCGATACCATCAAGGACATCCTAATAATATCAGGCCTCCGCTCTCGCCTCCATATAGCGGGCCCGTGCCACCATGGCTGCTGGGGCTGGTCCCCCGACTCCTAATAGTAGTGGCCCTGGGGCTGTACCGGTGCTTGCAGCTGTGCCTGGGCTAACTGCCCCTGTAGCACCCCAATCTGTGCCTGTGCAGTAGCAAGCTGTCCCTGTAATAACTGCACCTATCCTAAGAGTCGGTCCCTCTCCGCTATAACAGTCGCCAAATCTGGCTGTGTGGGCTGTGCTCTCCTAGCTACTCTCTCCCCTGCCCACCAATCCAAAAAGGCCCCTGTCACTTTGGCATCATCCACTGTATCGTCCGCCGGTCTCTATGCTACCCAATTTGGGTCAACAGGCTATGGTGCAGGTAGTGGGGCCTCTACATCATCCCTCCGGTACTGTGGGAAGGGAGGTGGCTCATCCTATCGCAGTCCCAACTGCCGTCGTACCCTCTCTAGGGGTATCCACTCATACTCTCTGGGCCTCCGTCAACCTATCTAGAAACTATACTGGATCCAGCGCATCTGTGCTAGGGCTCCTCCTCGGGGTTGATGGCCTCTATAGGGCCTCTATATAATGTCCAGTGCGGTCAAGCCCTCTAATATGTAACGATAGTAGGCCACATCCCATCCTGCAAGCACCACTCGTGGTTGGCCCACGACCCCCAACCACCTCTGAAATCCATATCTATATACTATCTGTGGCCCTGGCTGTTGGGGCAGCCCTACTGGTCGTATACAGATAATGTGCTCATACGCCCAGCAGTGTAACAAAAATGTAGAGAAAATACCAAATCGCCTCATACGGCGATAGCCACACAGCTCTCTGTATAGTTGCACTAGATACACTGGTGCCCAGGCATAGCATGTATTCTCCTTTACCATCTCGTGCAGCACTCCCTTCAAATCCCGTGGGAAGTGGCCTCCCTCTGAGTTTGGGAGGGCGAAGCAGGTGATACCTATCATCATCAACATGGCAAGCCGTGTCTCCTGTCGGTGTGCGCGATACATGTCGCCATAGGCAATGCTTGCACTGTGATAGGTCAACAATGCGGCTGCATCCCCAAATACATGCAAGATGTTTTCCATCGCCGTCTCTACATCCACCTGGAACACTGCCTCCCCTATGATCGGCAGTCTCAGGATGCAATACACATCCTCTAAAGTAATCGTCATCTCTCCAGTAGGGAGATGGAAAACATTGGTTGCCAGATCCCATCTCTCGATGAGGGCAACCATCAGGTTGTGGTCCCTATCCACAGCCCTATACTGCTAGACTCCGCTGAGTCCCACCTCTCGCATAATGGCCCAATGCGCTGCGGACACATGTGGCCACATCCGTCTCAATAAAGGGGGCATCTGATCCCACATCATGAGCTGCTGGCGTGCCTGTAAAAACAACCCACTTCATCAGGCCTACCCTTTACCATAACAACTACCTTACCCCTCTATACCCACCCGACCACAACCTGACTCTACAACACACAGCTACACCCACCTATCTTACCATATAACCTCTACGATATCCCCTTTACTTATCTCACACCCTACCAACCACCCCGATCTACTCTAGCCATCTAACTATACCCCCGCCAAATTTAACACCTCCTACTTCATACCCAACACCTAATCTATCCTACCCGAACCAGCCCCCAACAAACCCCATTTCCCCCCCCACCCCAATCACCTTTCCTCTCAACTCTACCCCCTCCCCCTTCACCCCCAAACCAAAAAAACAAAACAACAAGACATAATTCTAACAACAAACACAAACTACAACTCTACCCATACTGACCGGTACCAGTCACCCTCGACCGCCATCGGTCCCCCAAGTAAATGACATGAGCCGACACTGGTCTCTCAACAAACAATCTACACCCAATAATATGTGACCGATGTCAGTCGCCTAGTGACCGACATCGGTCACTGTCCGATTGCGGAGCCGAACCCAAAACAGCCCGCAAACCACATTTTTACCTATTTCTCCCTCTTGACCCACAAAAAAACCCTAAAAACCTACCCACCCTGCCGTTTTAGCCTAACTAGCCTACCTACCCCCTCCATTTTACAAATTACCTCCATTCATTCCTTATTTTATTAAAATTAGGATTCCTACCCAAAACCCACTTCTAAGTTAAACACATTAAATTCACAAAGGTAAGAGCTCAGAGCCTACCGGTACAACTACACATTGTCGTGGTGGGATAGGTGGCGGTGGTCCATCTGGTCCAACACCTCCTGCTCCTCCTCGCTATGCCATGGCTCCAAATCTCCTTAACTAGGTTCTCCACCAATCAAACTCTGCCTCCTGATCGCTGGGGTCTACTAACCACTCACTCCTCCACTCAAATAATGCCAACTCAGCGCACCAACTCAGCACAATCACTTCACACCTCAGACAAGACAAAATGGGATGCTCAAATTCACAAAGTGACAATGACATGCCGTATTTTTCTTTTTATAGGTTTTTGACCCATAACCGATATCAGTTATTTCGTGCCCTAGAATACCGGTATCGGTCTTCTAACCGATATCGGTCACCCATCACCGATATCGGTTACCTACTTCCTTCACCTAACTCCCGCCCTTATCCTCCAATCTCCACTTTTTCCCCCATCACCTACCCCTGGCTTTGCTGACTAGCCTTATTTGGACCTCAATCAAGCCCGACCTAAGGCCGCACCCAACCAATCAAGCCCGACCCAAGGCTGCCACCAACCCATCCGACCCGACCCAAGGCCACAACCGACCAATTCGGCCCGACCTAAGGCCGCACCCAACCAATCAGGCCTGATCCAAGGCCACAACCACTCAATCAGGCCCAACCCAAAGGCCGCCACCAACCCATCCGACCTAACCAAAGGCCACACCCAACCAATCAGGCCCGACCCAAGGCCGCAACCAATCAATCAGGGCCGACCCAAAGGCCGCCACCAACCCATCCAGCCCAACCCAAGGCTGCAACCGACCAATCCGGCCTGACCCAAGGCCACACCCAACCAATTAGGCCCGACCCAAGGCCGCAACCAACCAATCAGGCCCGACCCACGGCCGCAACCACCCAATCTAGCCCGACTCAAGGACGCACCCAACCAATCAGACCCGACCCAAGGCCCTCACTAATCAATCGGCCCAACCCAAAGCCACACCAATTAAGTACCTCACCAAAAACCCACAAATTAAAATTTTATCCACCCATCATGTAGCTTTTTGTTCAATCAAGCTGACCTGTTCATGTTTTAGCATGATTAGGGTACTTGACTTGATCAGTCGACCAAATTTGCCTAGACCGAGACCGTGACGTTTATCTCAACCAAACCAACCATTTGGTACTGCTGAACATGCCTAAACGTTCCTATATCTTACCTGTTATATCCCCTGGAGCTACTTCCTATGCCTTAGATACCAGGATTATATCACCCTTGTTTGGATAAACTATCGACCTTTGCCTATGAATTACTTGTTTGCTCTTCAAATCATGTACCCTGGTCGCACTACTACATTTCAATGTGCATCTGCTTCCTTGAACTTACCTCACCATCTTACCATCATCTCCACACCATTCACCCTTTATCAACACTATCCCTAATTTCATGTTGCCTCAATCTGTGATAGATTTGAGGGGGATTACCTATACCCTTAACGGGAGTAACCACTTTTTATTATTGTCAATGCAACTTTACAAGACAAGCTACACGACAACAAGGGGCTAATGTAGACACCAAATTTATGTCTTACGACACCCTGTGCCCCACATCTCATTTCACAACCTAACCTCACCACCTAAACCCTACACAATCATTTATTAATTACCTTATAATTAATAAATCCACATCTCCAAACCTGCCACCTCATTTCACCACCTCATCACGACCTAGCCCTAATCCTAAACTAACCTAATTAAGACCTATAACTTGGTCTACATCCACACCCATGACTAATTACTCCTCACCCGCACCAAAACCAACCTAATAATGACTTGACCAAGCCCATAACTAATCCCTCGGGAGAAAAGGAGGGAAAGTTGGCTATTTTACTAAAAATAGCCCACTTTGACTTAACCGACATCGGTTCTTACTAGACCGCCATCGGTTCTCAGTAAATGACCTCCCCCAACCAAAAACAAAGGATCAGAATTCATTTGAAAGATCTGGAATTCACTTGGCAGAGCAGAGACAAGTGAAGAAAAGAGAAGAGTTTGCAGAGAAGGACATCAAGCCCAAGACTGTAACTGAGTAACCAGAGCACAGCGACACTCATCCAAGCATTGGGAGAGAAGATAGCTCATATTTGATTGTCAGATTATCCCACCTGAGCCCTGCCTTCGTCATCACAATCCTTGGAGCTGTATCTTCATCAGGAACTATTAAGTAGTATATTGTATGTTCTTTTAATAACATTGCTTGAACTTCTAAATCACAGTAATTATAAGTCTACTCCTAGATCTACTACCTGGAAACACCCTACATCTAACTGTCATTCCGCTACCCTTACATTTCCCCAAGAACAGCCCCCGTACTCTCTGAGTCTTCTCCATCACCCCATTTCCTATCCCTAATCATTTACCAGCCTTATAAATACCATAGCCACCTTATAGCGAACCTTCATTAAAAATCCTCTAAATCACTGCCCCTACCAATATCGGTTATTAGAAACTAGTACCGGTTATACATTGACTGGCATCGGTCACTGTGACTCAAACCAAAACCAGCCTTTCTTCTATTGCCTTTTAACAAAGTAACTAAATTGTAATTTCGCAATAATTTCTTTGTTAGAATTTGTGTTAATTCGTATTAAGAGGGGAATTGACCACCTTCGAAAGGAAGTCCAATATTTCCTGGGCCCAAGGCAATTCCCTCATTTATTGTCTAACTAAAATCTAGTGGTCTTGTATTCTTACTTGCAGGTAGTCCTTCCTAGACAAAAAGGAGTTCTTCGCAATCGATCTGATCTCTCTCTACGATACGCGCACACCCTCCCAACATTCAACAGGTATTCCTCCTAGCCCTAACCCTTATCTGTTTCTCAAGAGAATGAAAGGATAGAAGCAACTCTATTCTAGGAACTGAAACATTCTGTGTGAAACACCTTATCAGTCTCCTCAGTTACTGGGACCCCTTTGAGGCATCTTTCTTAGATTTTTAGAGAGTGTTGTCCATCTCTTGTTTTGGAGGTTTTTCCCACTGGGTTTTCCTCCATTGCATGAGATAATTTTTGTTCATGGATATCTCATCATAATTTTTATTGAAACTCATTTCCCATTTCTATTTTATCACCTCATCCTAAGTTACAATGAAGGGGGGGTGTTGGTGTGTGCATTTTCCACATCACGTGGAAATTCATCTCACTTAGGTGAGGTCATAGGTCTTTGGTGTCATAGGGGTTATGACATATTACATGTGTTAGTATGTTTCAATGCATCATATGGGATTTACTTTCTATTCCATGAATGTAACTCCCCTTCTCCACTTGAGGAGGTATGATTACATGCACTAGGAGTTACACATCACCCCCTATTTGTATCCCTTCCCTTTTTCAAATCTATGTGAGGACAATGAGATGCACATTTAATAATTTATGCTCACTCCCCCATGGAACCTCATCACACTATCAGATTGTAACTCAGTTGATGTTTGTGTTATCCCGTGGATACTCATGTTCTTATTTTTTCACTTTCTTCATCACACTCATGATAATTTTACATACACTACTTTGTGAACCCCTTGGTATGTTTTTATTACTTTTAATGCTTCTATATCACCTCTTATACTCGTTATTAGACTTGTGTCTCTCCCCCTTCCTAAGGTTGATATAGGATACCCTCATTACATTGAGTCTCTTGTGTATTTATTATATCCTCATATTCCTCTTGATAATACACTCGTGTTTGATTCATACATGGATTCATCCTTTTTTCCTTATATGGTTTCCCTTCATACTCCTATTCACCATTCATCTTAGTTACACATGGCTTCTTGTGGATCCAATTGACCTTGCTCTCCTCCTAAATTTTCTATGGCATATGCACTTGATTCACATTTTTTGGCATGATTAAGGCCCAAGCCTTCATCTCCCCCGAAAAATTCTACACCTCCTCATAAGGATCTCATTAGATAGTTAATACACTACTCACACTAGGAAGCATCCAATTTTCCCTCATTTCCCGATGACACTCTTAGTTTATAGGTTCAACTTGATTATTAGGGGAGTGGTTACACACCCGAACCTAACTTTGCACACATACACTGGGTGCAGCCTTGCTTCCCATCTCTAGTTGCATACTCTCTATATATCAAAAGCACTAAAAATATATATATTCCCTTCCTTGGGGGAATTCTTGGATCACCATTCCTTCTCTTCGGATAATAGTTTTCATCTATGCCCTCAGGGGGCCTAAAATCCAAAAACATTAAAATATGATAAAAAATCAAAAATAAATGCATTTTCTCTTGTTGGCTTGTTTGTGTTGCATGCTTATACTTTTCGTGTTACACTCTACTTATCATGTTAGTTTGATACATAGTATGTTATATCCTTTTTTGATACACATGTGCATTCCCGTGGTACATTAAGTTGAATGTAGGCTACACACTAATTGTTACACGATGCATGATGCTTAACACTACCTTTTACCAGTTGTTTTGCGCCAACTGGGGGCATCCACTTTACACTTTCATACACACAAGTTCTATCACTCCATTATTTACTAATTTGCATCCTCTTACCTCATTTGCTCAATACATACATTGTGTCATACTATATATTACTATAACATGTTAATGGGTTCTTCATGTATAGTATCTATTTTACAGGTCACTTCCAAACTAAAATCATTTTCATTATATTGTCTATCTCTTATTTTACATGCTTCATCTATGCTTTCACTTGTTTGTGGGAAATTCCCTTCATTACTTGTTTGTTTCTTGTTGGAATTGAGTTCCTTGATTGTCTTGCGACATCCTAAATGGTGTCCCATGTATGTGGCATCTTGTTTTCCATGACTACTTTGCTTGTGTTCCTTTACATGGTTTTTCTTACATCTACTGCATTATTTTTCTATTGCTTGTCACTAACACTTTGATATTTATTCTATTATACTATTATGTATGCACCACAATATACATCATGTGCACTCCCATTTTCCCTGACATGAATCCTACAATGCATGTGCACATCAACTAAAGGTCCTCTTATTTGGTCCAAATTCACATTGCTCTATCTCATGTGCCCAAAACAAGGGGGAAAACCATTAGATGATATTTCATCCTCATAAGATCTTAGATCTAAGAAACAAAATAATATGTACAAAATTAGATATTGTAGAGGTTCAAAAAATGGCTTAGAAACATAATTGTGTCAAGAAACATACAGGGAACAAAATGTAAAGTAGGGACTATAGCGTATAAATGTTATATCACATTCCATATGCTTCCATCATGGGGGAAAGCTCAGTAATTTTTTTATTTGGTACAATTTCTTAGTAACATCTACATGTTTTTTTTTATGTTCAATTACAGAATTCACAGTACAAGTTAGATTATGGTGGCACCAAGGGTATTTGCAAGCAAACATTACCCCAGTACATTATGTCATCATTTGTAAATCAATTGGGTTTCTGTTCATCTACAGTGAATCTTATCTGTGGATATTGTGAAGTATCAAGCTGATTTTTATCCTTGTAGGATAAAATTATCATTGCCCATTTTTTGTGGAGGGATGTGAAGCAGATAGAACACTCCCCATACAGTTTCTCTTTACCATATGGGTGCATTTACACTTTTTTATATTATATTAGACACTTTCCACTTGGGGACTGATCACTCCAATCCCTTCTATAATATCCCTTTTTAGGGATGAAACTGAAAAATGAGGAAACCATACAAACCCCAATAGATTAAATTTAAATTTTAAAATCAACGAACTGGTTTTTGTGACCACTAGAAATCAACAGTCTGATTTTTATAACAATAGTTTGGAGTGAGAGGACTGATTTTTATAAAAACAGTCATATTTTTATAACACTCCCCATACATTTATCTTCATCTTGTTATTAGGTTGTGGAGCCTATTTTCATGTGAGGAAGTGTTGAAGACTGTACACTTTCCACAGTTGTCTCACCGGGGTTCGGGGCCAGGATGGGTCGGGCCCCGAGCGGGGGTCCGAGGGCGGTAACCCTCGGTAGTAGGGGTTCAAGGGCGTAGCCCCTGAAAAAAATTGGCCTTAAAACATGCCCGATATACCAAGAAATGTGATTTTCTCATATGGGTGGGATTTTTGAATAATATGTTTATGGGACGGTTTTGGCCCATGGTTCTGATACCCACGATTTTGTAAAATTGTTTAAGCAGTTTTCTATTTATATGGTTTTGTGCATATGGTAGAGATAATGTAACATTGCATATGTGTTTTGAATTCAGGTGTGAATTATGTGGAGTTTTTTTAGCATAGCTCCAAACAAATATGGGTATTATATTAAAAGAGTAGTGGCTTGAAATAAAATTTGAGCAAGTGATTCTTGGTGGACGTAGCCCAAATTAGGTGAACCACATTATATATTGTCTCTTTGTGTTGTGTTATTCTATTCTGCACTTTTATTTAAGATCTTTAATAATTTTTGCATATTAGTTTCTACTATTGCGATTCTATGAGGGATTATTCCACATATTTTATCCCTTATTTCCTAACACGTGGGGTGCATTTACACTTTTTCTATTATATTCAACACATTCCACTTGGGGACTGATCACCCTCAAGTCCTTATATAACGTCTCTTTTTAGGGATGAAACTGAAAAATGAGGAAACCATACAAACACCAATAAATTAAATTCATATTTTTAAATCAATGAACTGGTTTTTTTGACAGCTAGAAATCAATAGTCTGATTTTTATAACAATAGTCTAGAATGAGAGGAAAATCACTCAAATATCATCAAATAACTTCGCAACAATATTGATAAACACTTTAGGAATAATTTAAGCTACTTTTCATCATCAAATTTGATCAAACACTCAGTTGGAAAATTTATTATGAATAGCAAAAGTACAACCCATAAAAATAATGAAAAGGAAGGTTTCCAAACCCCGATAACCACAAAATAAGATAGATTTCAGCCTTAGAAATTATGAAAAATCTAAATGTCAAATAAAATCTAAATTATGTGCCCTAGAAGGAACCAAAATATCATCAAACCCTGGTCTCTCCCTTTAGGGAGAGCTCTAAAATTCATGCAAACCTTTGTAGATGTTCTCTTTGATGCTCTAGTTCCAAATCTGCAAGTAGTCTTCAAGAGATGTCTTCAAATCACCAAAAATGGAGGGTTTTCCTCCTCCACCTAGCCACAAGGAATGTTTTTGTCTTCCCTGTAATGCCACATGAGAGGGCTTTCGTCCTTAAGTGGATAATTAGAACAACTGGCCCAAAAAACTAATTGTATATAAAATACACCAAAGATGATCTCAAAATGAGACCACACATCTCCCTTTATACCTCTTTCTTGGCACCAAAGGCCAATTAGAATTGAATAGACCTCTTTAAGATTTTTTTGTCCTTCAATTTTCCTTTATGAGTCTCCCAACCTAGCCGACCTGCCTCATAAAGGAAAACACTAAAAGAAAACATTAAAGCTAATAAAAGATATCTGAAATAAAATGCAATTCCTTCCATTTCTCATTCATACTTCTTTTCCACATAAAGGGGATGACAAGAAGTCCACTTTTAGGCCCTCAATTTGAAAAGGTAGACATTACAGTCCTCCCTTCCCATAATTGCTTGTCAAGAAGCATTACAAACTCATGTGTTTGTGCATCATCATATCAAGATTAAGGAACATGATGTAGTGTTCCTATAATCTAGATCTCGTGCCTATTAAATGAAATAGCTTCAACCCAACCAAAATCATACCTCTACTACCCCTTTCTTCATGGAATTCTTCTTCCTCTTCTACTTCAAAAATAAAAGTGACACCTCCTTTCTTTACATGCTCAGTTGTACTAAAATACCATCAAATTGATGTAGTTTCCATGATAAGGCAATAAATGGATGAGTAATGAGCTATACTATTTATCTCTCTTATTACAAAATGCAAATTTGATTGTGGAGGGGCTGAAAACAATTCACCATGGTCATAATTCACATCGAATCTTATCCAAATTAGGACTATAAAATCTGATATATTTCTTCCTTTCAGCTATAACCTCCTTCCCACATCAACCCATGATGGAATTCCCTTCAAAAATGCAAGTTTACCATTGTTCATGGCTACTAATGGCAGCCCCAAATATGATTTTTGCACATTCAGTCCTATAACCATGGCATAACAACTACCAAACTAAATTCTTATGGAAAAAGGAAAATTCACGAGTAGCATATGGACTAGAAATTGTCTTATATAGGATGGAAAATGACAATCAACAAGTCTATCATTGAAATTATCAAACACATTAACCCTTAACTCAATATTCTTACATCTCATCCTTGCCCCAATTTAGCGTGGAAAATGGATTTCAACAAGAAAGCTCCAATTTGCTCTTAATCCCTTGAATGTTCCCCATATGGAGGTCATACTATGCATGCAATGAACCAACCAAAAATTATCACCATGAAGCATCTTACCCAAGAGTAAACACTTGCTAGCCTCTATGCATTGAATTCCCCTAAGATATGCTTCATCCTTTTTCATGCTAGCCACACTTGGAAGTTTTGCCTTCTCTCCTTTTGTTGGTCCCATTATTGATTTTGCATAATGTGCCTTGTTTTTTCATGACCAAATATGCTCACAAATGTTTCATTTTTTGATTTCATGGTTTGCAGTTTGCATTTTCCAACTGAATACCTTCGAAAATGCCCTCATTGTTGTTATTCTACCCTAAATTGAAGTAAAATCCAAGTTCCCCCCCCCCCTCATTTGTGCCCTGATTTATTCATTTTCACGGGTTGTACCATTTTCTCCTTTGCCAAATCGTGAAAGAGCTTGAAATTGATCAAATCCTGAATTCGTACAAGTGTTTCCCCAATCCCAAGGTCACAAATGATGTCAAGAGATGATTCAGTTGGTTTAAAATGAATAATTCTGCCTTCCCTGTCAAAAAATTTGGTTTATAGGGCATTCCCTGAATTTTTTCACATTTTTGACGTGCTCTCGGGCCATCAAATTTATCATTGTAAACTTTATGCTGACATGGCAGGCTCTCATTGGCCAGGTGCAGTCAGAAAAAATGTTATAACTTGTCAAATTTTCAATTTTTAGCGAAGGGAGAATTTACTCCGCGACCCCGCATTTGCCTAGTGTGCCTACGTGGCATGACTTGATTGGACAGATGGAGCAGCAAGTGGTGGAGGTCACTTAAAAATTTTGCCTTCATTTTTTGCAAATTTCTCAAAATCAAATTTTTGCCCGAAGGCCTGCAGCGAATGGCATGATGACACGTGTCCAGGAGGGTAAGGTGGATGGTCAAGGACTTGGAAAATTTTGGTGTTTTTTGGCTCGGCGTGTCAGGGGTAAAATTTGGCCCGCGAGCCCGCAACCATTGGAAAGGTGACACGTGTCCAGGGAGATCGACCGAAATAGTGGGAACTTAGAAGAATTTAAAATTTTTTGGTTTCAAAATGCAAAAGGAAAATATCTGCTCGGGGGTCCGCACCCAATTCGAAGTGGACACATGTCCAAGAAAGTTAGTATGGATGGGTGGAATTTGTGAAAATTTTGAAGTCTTTTAACTTCAAAGTGTTAAAGTTACAATTCGGCCCGAAGACCCACGCCCAATGGAAGGGTGACACGTGGCATGGGAGGATCAAATGGGTGATGGTGGATTCAAAATCTTTTCAATTTTTTGGGCTCAAAAGGTCATGGAAAGTTTGGAACCAAGGGCCCACACCCAATGGAGGGGTGACATGTGTCCATGGGAGTAAGGGAAAAGCGGGGTGATGCGTGTTTTTTGGATTTTTGCCTTTGGAGGCAAAATTTTAAAGTAACATTTTGAGCCAGATCTCTGCGTGAATCATAGTGTGACATGTATGCACAAGGATGAAATGGAGAGGCGGAGGCTTGGAGGTAGTTGAAGTTTTTTAACTTCAAAAGGTAAGAAGGAAAATTTCAGTTCAAGTTCCCGCCACCAATGAACAGTGGACACGTGTCTGATTTTTGATGGAAATTCGGAGTGTGGAGGAAAGATGGAAAATTTTCCAAATTTTAGCGAAAAATCTCAAAGTGAAAAGTAAACCCGCGGAAAAACTTGATGAGTCGGCTCCGCATCCAATGGGAGATCGACACGTGGCAGAGAAACAGCGGGCATTCGAGGGCGCGGAACATTTTGAGAAAAAATTTCTTTTCTCAAAATGGAGAGAAAATTTTTCATTTTGGCCCATGATTTTCAAACAGGGTCCACAGGAGGACACGTGGCACGTTCAGGGGCCCACGGGAAAATTTTCAAAAACTTTCCAAAATTCAAAAAGGGTTTTAAAATGCTTTTTAAGGATTGGGGGCCCGCCCCAATCATGTTTGGACATGTTTCCCACCTTGTGTAAAGGCAAAAAGGTAATTTTGGTGCTTTTTAGAGAGGATTTGGATCTACCACGTGGAAGGCTAGCATTTAAAGTTGATTTTAATCAATGGCAGCTGTGCATTTTCATTTTTTGGGCGCCATTAGAGCTCCAAGAAGTGTGGAATCATCATTTTTGCACCAAAACACATGAAATTTTATATGAATCTACATCCCTTCAGCCTTCTAAACATGATGGCATCATTTATTTGAGCTGATTCAGTGCCCTATAGTGTTTTTCATGAGATATTTTTCTCGGCCCGTGAAAAACAAGTGAAAGGTAAAAATGAAAATGTGCAGAGTTAAAAATGGTGAGGGAAAAAGGTGAAAAATGATTGCAAATGCATGCTGACATGGTGGAATGCCAAAAACATGACCCTGGGATGGATAAGGATCCGAGTTCATGCAATATTTTAAAATATCTGTGCATCTCTAGCATTTGGCGAGCTGTTTCACAGTTTTATATCATTTTTCATCAAATGGATAGGGTTTTGTAACAAATTTGATCCCTTTGGCATATTATTTGCTTGGGATGCAAGGATACATGTTGGTATAGGATATATCATATAGTTTTGAAACATTTTTTGGGGGTCTGTTGAGAATTTTGGGAGAAAGAGAAAAGAAATTTCACAGGAAAAAATTGGAAGAGGTCCATTTCCTTTTTGAGAAACTGCCTGAGAGCCATTTTGATTCCAGTTTGCATCAAATGTTCATCATGTTGAGTTGGTTTTAGATATAAATCCATCAACAAGCTTTGAGATTGTCTAAATAACATTCCCTTGCTGATATATTTGATCAAATTCTTGGATTAACTGGTTTTATCTCTTGGCAAATCTTGCATGCACTTGCATTTCAGTATGTTTTCAATTTTTGTTTCATGCTCATGTTACAATATTGTGTTTGGGATATTTATTGGTCATACATGGTCTCATTTCTTGTAGAGGGTTTGAAGGCATCTGCAATCCTCCATTCAGAAGAGCATTCATTTTAGTGGAGATAAACAGATTTAAATTCATCTTACCTTCCTTGTAAATTAAGGGTGTTTATAAACCTTTGGGTGTACCTTAGGACATGATCTAACAAGGGTTTTGAATGCTTTATTGATATTTTTCTTCAAGCCTTTGTGGCATGCTATCAAAGTTTGTATGGAATAGTGCAGATTCGGGCATCCATATGTGCACACATCCTGGTTGAAAGATCACTTCAAATTCATTGAAATATCTCTATTGTTTAGGTGTTGTAATTCTTTTGCAAGGTTTCCCAAAGAAGGTGATGACTCCTAACTACTCTTTTCCCAATATCTCTCGTCTGAATTTCACTTTAAACTAACTCATCCTACCTATAATACCCCTGCATCTGCATTGTGTGTCCACAAAAGAATTCAATCCTTTCACAAAGATGCACAAAATTGATCAGGGTTTTATCATGTCTTTAACAACTCTAGCTTTGTTTTGAGAACATTTCCATCATTTAGTAGTGACAGCTCCTTTGAGTTTGGATAATGTATATTTGATCATGTTTTCACAAAGCCTCCTCCACATCATATACAAAACACAAGGATATCTTCATCTCCTTACCATATAGGGGCTGCAATATAGGTTCTCTTACCTTGGTTGATAGGCACAACCTAAAATAGTGAGGGTTAGATCAAAACCCTTATGAAGGTGCTATCCACTCCCTCAATTCTTGAATGCAAAAAAGCAGATAGGCATTATCCCCGGCTACAAACAACATACAAAACATCTTTATATCCTTGAGTGTCTTGTGCAGATTCATGATGTTGTTCAAGTTGTGAAGGAGATTAAATCTGGATACCAACACCTTTATCATGTTATTTCAACATAAGATTCAAACAACACATACCAAAACTTATGCTCACCTCTTTTGGAAGGTTTTTACCTTACTAATTTGGGTTTTCAATTGTTCACTTGAAACTACCACACCAAATTTTCTTCCCCATTAAGTTTGGATCAGTCCATAGAAGTGCGAATGAGTGGGTATAGCGTCCATGTATAACTCTTTTTTTATTGATAATATTTGTATGGGCTCCAAGGTCCATTACATAGGATGTTTAGTGAAGTTCACAAAGATCCAAAAAAACCAAAAAAATAGGAGGATTCAAAAATAAATCTACTCACTAAACCCAAGAACATGACAAAAAGAACAGAGGAAAAAAATAAAAATAGCTACAAAAAATAGAGGGAGAGCTGAAAATTAACATTACAAAACAATATCAGTCTGTAAAAAGTCAGCACATGAGCCGCCTATAGATAATTTTTTCTATTTCTAGAACTAGGTCTTGCTTTCATAGTCTATGAGGGAGTGTATTATTCTTCAGAGTTTCTCTAAGACAATCTCATATTTTTCCTTTAGATTTTTCTTTAGCATCCTAGTCTTGAATAATATCCAACCTTTGACCATAGGTGATCATCTCAAAATTCATCCTCTTAACAGTTCTCACCAAATTATGATTATCATCCTTCAGCATTACCACCATATTTTCTAGAGTATCCACCCTTTAGGATAGGAAATTGAGAAGATTATTCACATTGCTTGAAGCCTTCTTAACAAAGGCATCTACAAGAAATTTGAGGGATAAGGTAGCATTGAAATCCTTTTGAGCCCTATTTTTCAACTTCAACAATTTCATTCTTTCAGAAAGTGAAAAATAATCTTCCCATTCTTCTCCTAACCTATCACCAAAAAATCTAGGCCCCATGATAGGGGTTCTTTCCTAAAACAAAGGCAGTATGAGACCTTGATGGAGTGTGGCCACCACCCTTTCAACTTGAAATTCCTTAATAAAGGCCCTTAAGGAACTAAAAAGATAAAATGGAATACTCATTTTCTTGTTGTGGTGAAATTGATTCAATGATGAGAAATGGTGGGTATACATGTTTCTAAAATTTCCTTCAAGAGTTAAATATTTCATAATGTGGAAACACACTTCGGGCCACCTTCCAGGCAAAGCTAACCTAGCTATGCCATCGTCTATATAATTAATTTTCTCCTTAACATTAAAAAATGCATCCAATTCATCCAATATTTTAGTCCTATCTTTGAAAAAATTTAAGCCCTCTATAGCCATACTTGAAACCTTCACAATAAAGTCCTCAAAGACATGCATTCTGACTCCCCCAACTATGACCATACCATTTTCTCAAGCCATTGCGAAATCAGAGGACAAATCTGAATTGTGACCTTTCATCATGACCATCGAATTGGAAATTCCCCCTTTTTTAAAAATCTCCCATATGACAATGTCTCTTTACAATGCTATACAAGATGAAGGCTCCACCCTGACCCGATCACCACCCATGGATAGCCTGTAATCCTGCACCTGCAAAAAGAAAAAATAAAGACAAAAATGGAGGTCGAGTATCCGTTCTTAACCCAATGAAATAATAAGTTCCCATGCTAGAACATTATGAGAAAACCCTCTGAAATATCCTCCACACTTGACCAATAAATTTTATCTTTCTTCATCAATTATACTTAAAATCCCTATTGGGAGAGCCACCTCACTATGCCATAAGTACTTAGCATTACTTCACACCCCATGATTTACAAGCCAATCAACACAAAGGTTACCCTCTCAAAAAATGTGCTTAATACTTATCTCTTCAAACATAGGAAGCAATCTAAAAATATATTCCATTATATTTCTTATGTTGTTGTTAAACCCAATATCCTTGTTAATAGCTTGGATAATATAGAGTGAATCACCTTCAATTTGAATTTTCTTGATGTTGAGAGAAGCTGCCCTAGTTAATCCCCATAATGCCAAGGAAGCTTCAACATAATTACTAGTCTTTGATCCCAATGGACCCACATAAGCCGCCATTAAGGCTCCCGAACTGTCCCTAATGATGCCACTTGCTCCAATAGATCCATGATTTCCTTTTGAAGCCCTGTCAAAATTTACATTAGCCCATCTCAATGGAGGCATATACCATTTAATGGATTTTCCTACAGTTTGCTTATGAATATTCTGGAAAGTCAACATTCTGAGTAGACCAAAGGATTCAATTAAAATATTTTCATGAGGAGGTATTTCCTTTCTTTCTTTAATATTGTGAATCAAGAGGTTATTTCCTATATCCCATAATAGAATACTTCCAATTCTAGATGTTGAATTTTTATTTTCCTTAAATATTCTATTATTTCTTTCTAGCCAAATACCCCATAAGAAATGAGTAAAATCCAACTTAGTAGCCTTTGAAATACATTAAGAAGAGAAAGGATATATCCATGTATAACTCTTAAATTTTTCATAAACAACGCCAAAGATGTGGGGATGTTGGATTTTCTCAATATCCATGTGTAAACCCTCTTACCCATCATATTAAGAGAAAAGAGTGTCCCAAAATCTACCTCTTTCTCACTATCCATGGAAAGTATGCACAACCCCATGCATAATTTTGAAGAGGACAACCCATCATGGTTGTAGCATAACATCTCTAACTTAAAATACTTAGATTTTATTAACATAGGAAGGGTGAAACAAATATAATACTTTAAATCCCTTCCATGCATCATATTCAACCCAAAAATATTCATCAAAAATATCAATCTACATCTGTCCAAGGGGAGTACTATCCATCCACAATGCAAATTTAGGAAGAGCATTTTACCTTGGTTGTAGCATTGTGTTGTCTCATGCAAAATTTTCATTATGGTGGTGAAAGACCATATTATATCCCATGCAAACACTATATCCTCTATTGTGGATGAGAAATGCATTTTCCTTGTGATTTCTAATTTCTTTATGGCTATCATAAGGATGTAGATAGCAGTCCTCAAGTTTGTATTAGCATCCTTCCAAAGGCTCCTTAGATCCCAAACTTATAAGTGTAAACAACTTGAAATTTGAAAAGAAGAATTTATATACCCCTTGTCCCTCAATATGTTCTTCCTCTTATCAAATTGATCATAGTTCTCTCCATGATACAAATGTGGTAAGGAGATAGGAGGAATCAACAAATTTGGAATATGATAGTTATGTCTAGGGTTTCCCACAAAGA
Organism: Taxus chinensis; assembly: GCA_019776745.2. Taxonomy (NCBI): domain Eukaryota; kingdom Viridiplantae; phylum Streptophyta; class Pinopsida; order Cupressales; family Taxaceae; genus Taxus; species Taxus chinensis. The sequence goes on along the minus strand of CM034147.1, from coordinate 956,909,371 downwards.
GTTACCTTCTTAGGGATAAAGTAGAATCATTTTCCCATTTGGTACCCTTCATCCTCACTAAGTTGTTAGAATATTTCTTATGACAACCAAAATATTGCAAAGACATAACATGAAGGTGGGGTAGCAATTCCTTGAAAGATGATGAAATTTATTACCATAGGTTGTTGTCCTGAAATTTCCAGCAAACTAAAATTGATTATTAGCACCTGAAAAAGCACTCACTTCATCTATATGGCCCAAAACAAGGTAACCCAAAATTATTTTCCCATTGGCCCTATGCAATTATGATTTGTCTTCGTGCTTAGCATCATGAATACTTCCCATTTGTCATGATTTTCTATGGAGCATCATATTTTCCCCAAGTGTTGGAAAACACAAGCATTGAGAGGGAAGGTGTGAATTAGTGCTTCTAAAAACTTTTCAAACTATTCAAACACTTAGTAAACCATTCATTCTTAATCATCTTTTTCATGAGAGAAAAAAGACATTCAATCAAGAGAAATTAACATGAAAGTACATATGGAGACATATGTTAATGTGGGAAACCCTTAAAGGGATAGAAACCCACTGAAATCAATGTACTAGTTTGGACAAATTTTCCTATAAAAATAGAAGGATTTCATATGTTGAGCATCCACTCAACTTGAAGCTACAACTCCAAAATTTAACCAAGCACCCACTTGATCTTTAGCAAGCTCCTACTTGCATAGAAGTAATAACTCCCAAGAATTCAGTCAAGCACCCACTGACCTTTTGCAAGCTAAATCTTATAAGGAAGCTTCAACTTCCTATTTTCTAAGAAACAAATTAGTCCTGTTACAATGTTTTTATAACCCTCATTTCGTTTTCTAAAACAACAAATTGTGATCTCTAAATCAGCTCTTATCTCTTTAATATTCACCTCTCCTACTCACCTCTTTTCTCGTCTTCTTATTTTTCTGAAAACCATTTTCATGGAAGGATTCTTCCACACCCTCATTCTTGTCAAGATTTTCTTCTTGGATTACCCTCTCAAGCACCTACTCTCTCATGTATACTTTCTGCTCCAAAATCATAGTCATGAAGTCCTCTCATACTCTCCTTGATTCACCTTATTTTCCATGTCCTAATACCTCTTCAACAACATGGTCATCAATAACATCCTCACATGCACTCTTAAGCTTCAAATACATGAACATTACAAGCTCTTCATCTTCAAATTCCATAGACTATTCATTTCCTTTTCCCTTCAACTTGTATAAGGAGGATGACGACATCAGCAAAACCATCTTTATGTAATAAAATACATTTGAAATGGTTTCAGTTATCACTAAAAAACTTACAAGACCTATCATGGAAGTTATAGAATATTTTTGGATCACCAACATACCTTTGAACTCATTGTATAACTGAAATTTTTCTTCTTACAACCTGAACTGACATGTTCTTGTGTAAATACCATGTCATATTTGCTTCTTCTTCAACGTAATATGTCTTGTTTTCTATCACATCATGCAAGATAATAAGTGTCATAAGGGTATTTATGAGTTACACAACTCCTCTATTTTTCCTCTACACACTTGAAAATCCATAAAAATCACCATTTCTCCTTAAGACTCCATTAAAGCTTGCATGCACACCTAGAAGTGTGAGCTTTACAACACAATCTTCAATTTGGTGAAGTAACACACTTTTATATTCATGTCATGCACCAATATCAGAATGGATAATACTTCAACATGTCTATAAAACCACCCTACACCTAGGGTAGTACTATAATTCACCATTTACATCATATACCACTGATTTGAGTAAGGTCTTGATGGCTTTGTATGCATTCAAAAACCAGTGTTCACCTAATGAGAAATATATTCATACAAACTCATGTTCATGGCTCCTATTCCAATTTTTTGGAAGGAATACATCCTTTGGCATCTCATCGGGTCCATATTTTTCATCATTTCAACATTTTACCTAGAATGCACTTGTATCTCTGGGAATACTAACTCTGGTTTTTAAGATACAAAAACCAGTCTTGGTTTGCATAGCTTCAAACACTAAAAACTTAACTTTCATGATGATACAATGCATTTAAAACTTCAAATGGCACTTGTACTCCATTTACAAACATTCATATGCATGATTTATATGGATAAATTCATTTTGGCATGCCCATTTCACATACCTTCTTGACTACCCTAAAAAGACATTTTTGGACCATTAGGCCTAGTACACAAAACCACTTAACCACAACAAGTTGGTGGATCAAGAATGTTGTATGAGAATTTTATCAACTATACATGACCATATTTCAACTCAACATTATGCCTTTTCATCAAGACATCTTTAATTGTACATGTCTAGTTTTGCATGTTTGCTCCTTTAGAAGTATACCACCTAGATTGAACTTGTTCCTCATCATTTTGCACTATAGCTACCTGTTTATTTTAATAAGAAGTTAGGGAACATCCTAACCTTACTCCCACATCAAACTTTAAAACATGAAGCTTTCTATACAATATTGTACAAGAAAATTCTTGCAAAACAGGGCTATTTGAGCACCTTACCAGCTAACCTAAAAATGAAACCACCACCAACATGAAGTAGAGAGAGTCCTCTTCATTCCAAAATCATCACTTTAGCTTGAACAATCCATTTCATGATGTAGACACCAATTTTTGGTATCATTCCTCCCCTTCACCTCGCATTTGCTCTCGTTCACCTGGGCCACCCGTTCGAATTTCATTTTCCCTCTTAAATCCAATGCATCCAACCTTTAATCATGCATTACCCATTTTATTAATTAACTATCCATAATTAATTATAATCCTCATCTCATCATTTTTATTCCCCGCTAAATCATTCTAATTACTCTTAATCATCATTAATCAATTATAATCTCCACCTAATTCATCTCTTATCCCTAAATCTCTCATTTCTCATCCCTAGGCTTCTAATTTTTCTATCCCTAGGCACATATTTAATAAATTTACCTATCAAGGGGACTTTATTTACTCATTATAATATCTCACCTATCCATTTCTCTTCCCTATACATCCCTAGCTCATCTTTATCCATCTAAATCCTAATCCTGCTTCATTTTTGGGCCTCTTTGCCTTGAGTTGGGCATCCTCCCACTACCCAAATGGATGGGTCCCTGCAATCGGTGGTGACCCACCCAGGTCTTCGTTGACCCTATAAATACACCCTTGCCCCCCTCCTTTCTTAAGGATGCAACATTGAGATTTTCGGGCTATCTTGAGATCTTACTTCCATTACCGAGAACTCTTGCAGGTATTAGCTATTGTATCTACTTTGGTGATCTAGGGAGACCCTCTCTTGTTTTACCATTTCATATACTTCATTTATCATATTGTTGCATTTTATTGTCATTAACATCTCATGCAGGTTCAGGTATCTTTAGGGACTCTGCCTCACTCTGTTTTTAGCCTTCGATCTTGTTTATAGGTCTCCATTTCACTTTTGTTCATACCACAACCAGTTTAGGTCACCATCAATCTTGTCTAAACGTCATCGATCCAACCCCCATCCAGCTTGTTTTTTTCATTTAGGTCTTCATACACCTCTATTTCAGATCCCGATTTGTTTCTGTCATCCAAATTTTGCCATTTCTTTCCTTTTTCATTTTAGATCTATTATGTCAGGTCACAATCACTGTCAATTTCCCTGGTTCATGTCGTAACCAACCTTTTTTTCCATATTTTGTCATCCATTTTCCCTAATTTTCTTACATCCTTTCATCCATTTTCAGGGTCTAGTATGTTTTGCAGGTTTCTCTATCTGTTTTAGATCTGTTTGGAGGTGCAGTTCATCTCAAATCCAATCATAAAGAATCTTGCATGTCTGTTTTGGTGTACAAGTGTTCTTCATCCAGCCCCAGTCATCGATGATTGTCCCACTACATCCTCAGGTCGCTATCAACCCCTGTCAGGTTTACTTTGCTTTGTTGTATTTGGTTTTAGATATGTTTTTGTTATCTTAGATCTATTTCTTAGATTTTGTTTCAAATATTACATATTGTTATCATATCCATTATCTAGTTTCATATTTCATATTATCTACTAGAGGGTTGACATCCATCCAAGAAAGCTTGTGCTTCTTGGAATCGGCTTATTCAGGCAACCCTCCGTATGTTTACTAATCCATTTTTCTTCTAGTGTTCTTTGTTTGTATAGGTCATCAAGCTCGCAACAAAGAGGTTTTCATCATTTGCACCCATCCATACCATCGCAACTTTGAGGTACCATAAACCCTCCATTTTCTGAGTTGATATTTTCTTTCATTACTAGTCATTAACTTGAGTAGGAACAAAGAACTTGGTCAACATTCTAGCACGCTCGATGGGACCAACCCTCTTTAGGTGAGGTATTTTTTGGTTTATTTTCATTTTCCATTTTCTTTCATTTTTTTCTAACTTTGTAAGGAAGACACGTATTTTGCTTGCTTGTTCACGTTGTGGATTGCTTGGATTGGCCCTCTTTCTTGTGTGCTTCATTTGAAGATTAGATCAAAAGGAAAACCGTGTAAACCATGTATTATTTTGTTTTTCTCCCCTTAGTTTTCCTTTTCTGTATTGGTATATGTTGTTTGTTACCTTCATCAAATGTCATAGTTTGATTTGGATCTAAAACAAAACCTTTCATCATTGATTGAAAATAGTTTAACTAGGGGGGTTTAACACATTGCATTTCACTTCATCACACACAACCAAACTCACAGATCAATTCATACATCTATACATTCCCTACCAAGTGGAACTGATTGGGATTTAATCACACAACAAGAAATTTGCCACTGTGTTCTAGCCGCGTTACAAATCCTATACAAATTTGGGCCTCATGTAATTTTGGGTATATCGAGGACTCCACAGCCACAACTACCCAAAACCATCCATACCTTGACATTTCCTAGGTACCCCTTTAGCCTCTTTTTCATTTCTTTCTCACATCTTAAATTAATCAAGATAAGCAAAAAACTTTTTGTGTGACTTGCTTATTTTAAGTAGGAATCAACATAGTTCTAGCTTTGATTATTTCATGTCAATTATCACTAGATCTCAATATAAGAAAATGGAGCAAAACATGTCGAATAATGTCTTAATTCCCACTACCATCCAACCAACATGTGTACTTTCCATTCTCACTTCTAATCCTTTATTCATCTCAGCCATCATAACCCAACCTATCATTACCCTTATCCCTTTTCAAGAGGTTCAATTTCTTCAAACCAATCACCATGACGAAACCAATCCTTTCCTTCATCATTGCATCCCTTCTAGACTTTCCATTCCAACTTATTTTATATATGCTTATGGGCCTCCCCTCATCCCTCATGGATTTGTGGAATTTCAGGAGCTTCTTGACACAAATCCAATTGCCCTTCATGATTATCTTCTTTGCAAGACCAATAATATCCTCATTGATGGACCTGCTTTGGAGCAACTTATACCTATCATTATAATATGGATTCCACACAAGTTCTTACCTATCAACTCATGGTTTTCTTTCCAAGAGCCATGAGTGAGCTTGTTAAAGCCCAACATGAATTTGACCCTAATCAACCATCTTCTTCCAATCCAATCAATCATCAAACCACTCAATTGATGGTTCCTATTCCACCCAATCTACCTCGTGTCAATAATAGCATCCCTTCTTCCATCCCCATCACTTCCCTCTCAACCATAATCGCATCTCTTCCTATCCAACCATTTCAAGAGTCATCCTTACTTCTTCCCATATCCGAACAACATCATACCATATTATTCCTCATTTCTACCTCACACGTTCATGCCAATGTGGTCATCTCACAACCTCCTCTATCTGAATCTATGCAGACTCATATATCCCCTCCTTAAGGAGCTCACCATTGAATCCCCATCTAATCAATTCAAACTTCCAAACCACCTATTATTTACATTCTAACCAACCCTACAACCAATCAATCACATGTCCCTATCTCACAACAACCCACTCAATCTAACAAATCATATCACATTCCCATCTCCCAACATCCAACTTGTGTCACAACCCATACAATCACAACCTTTTAATTATATTCCACCTTATCAACCACCTCCCACAACCCCAACCCATCCTCAAAAATTTCAAACATATATATAACCCCATCCATTTACTTCATACACATCCTAGATTCCCATTTCAACATCCCAACCATCTAATGATCCCTTACAAGATCTTTTGGGTCAAATGGCTAGTCTCGAAGCCTCAAATTTGGGGTCTAATACCAAATTTTCATATGATAAAATCTGAAATGAACCCATCAACCCATCTGTTCTGGGTCAAACCTTATCCTCTTCACTGGGAAATGCCTAAATGCGTTTCTAAATTCAATAGTAAAGAGGATCCTCAACAACATGTGTGTGCTTTTAGACATGCGTGTTATCTAAGTTAACTAAAATTAACTAATATGTAGTATGTGGGGATATTTAATTGAAGCTATGAACAACTGTAAATAAAGTAAATAAATGTAGTAAAGAAGTGTATAAGTGACCAAGCAACTATGCAAAAGTAAATGCTAACCCGACTAATGTACAAGAGAGAAGAGAAAAGAACTCAGCTGAATAACATATGCTCGCAAGAATGTGTCATAGAGGTGACTAAAAAAATATGGAAGCAAGAATGACTTATACAGAAGCCCCATATTTCATCCCCAAAAAGGATTCTAGATTATCTAGCTGGACTGGAGCACCTAGAGAGGGATTGGGGCCCCTTGCGGGCATTTTGGTTTGCAAATTGGATGCCCTGGTATGTGTAAAAGCGCTGAAACTGAATATCATAGGAGTAAGAGGTGGTATGAAACCCTCATTATCTGTCACATCAGATTTTTTCCCTGTATCGAATGTCGTTGATAATCCATGATCATGATAAGACCTGCAAGAGACCAAGAAGAAGTATAACGCTAAAAAAATAAAGATGCAAATGAATTGGGTCAGACTGACCTTAGCTGCCACAACATGGGCTTACTAACTGAGTGTCACACTACATTTCATACCCAAATGTAGTTCTTGTGAGAACTGTTGTGCATAATATGCCCTAGGTGCTCTCTTGTCATTCACACTTTTTGAAGTAACGAGCAATAGCTAAATGTAGAAAATGTAATAAAAAGGTGTGCATGGAATAGAATAAAATCCCTCCCCCTATGAAGTGTGATGCAGATGTCTTAGCCTTGTTCCTTGTGATGGAGCTATGTGGATGTAAGTGATCTCCAATGCAATAGATGGATGCAACTCTAAATGGATGATAGTAGTGAATGGTGCTAGGTCCCTCATTATGGTCTCATAACTTTATATTAATAGGGTTCTCTTAATCTAATCTCATAATTAACCCTGAAATGGCCGACCACCAAAAGATAAAGATCTCAAATGGCTAGAAAGAGCCCAAAATGAAAGTGGTGAGAAAGATAAAAAAGGATTGGGGCACCCCTAGTGGGACTAGGGCACCCATGGGTGCCCCAATACTAATATGGGAGCCCTAGTCGAGGCTAAAATAACATAAGATGACAAAAGTTGATTGGGCCATAGATGTAAAAGGTTAGGAATGACGAAATAAACATAAAACAAGATGGCCAAAAGACAAAGGTTAATTAGTACTTTCTTCACTCAATAACATTCTAAATAGTAGTATGCCGAGATAAATAATACCTAAAGTGCATGATTTTATGTCTACATTATCTTATCACTTGTGATCAAAACCTTATGCTCCTCATGTTTCCCATGTCTTTGGCCGAACCACCCCTAGATTGGTATAATAACATCCCACAACATTCACTCTTCACATTCACTCAACTCGCGAAACTATTCCTTGAACACTTTTTAATAAACATTGCATGTAAAATTATCATCACTGACATGGTATGCCATCCGACAATATGACGACGAATCTATTTTTGACTTCATTCCACGATGACTTGGCATCATTAATCAACTCTCATGTCCCCATTCCACAAACTGAACTTATTGAAATTCTTTTCACGGTTTTTTACAAAGCATATCTCATCCACCCTTCAGGACCCAATAATTTCAAACCTTTGAGGAAGCATTCACCATGTCTCGCAAACTTGAACTTCATGTCCTTGAGCAAGGCCATCTTAAACTTCGATACAACAAAACTAAGACGGAGTTCACAAAATCATCTACACATAATGACAAGCCCAAAACTGCCGGCTAACACCATTTGTAATCAAGTCATCATCCATGTCTACTTATCACACAAATCCTCCACAAAAGGATCCTAGACCAATCCCCAATTACACCCATCTTGGGGAGTCATACAGTTCAATTTTTGACAAGTTAACGATGGTTAATCTCATTCGACTTCCACCTATTAGGCCATTTGACGAAACAAACCTAAACCAACTTGGTATCATGAAGAGCACTATTTCAAATATCAACAGGTCCATGACCATGATATTTGAAATGTGTGCCACATTTAAGGATTTGGTCCAAAAACTCATAGACTCGGGTGACCTCGAAGTGGACAACCCTAATGCACCACCCAATCAACCCTTGGATTTATTCAAAAAACCTTTCCCAAACCTTGCAGCCAATAATAAAATTCAACCTTCCACATCATAAGCACCTAATGCACACATCATCAACATAATAGATCAAATTTCAACATCGAAATCCATAACATCATCATTGACAACACCTACATCTATTTTAGACCCTTCCCTGACTATCACACCTTCATCAACATCAACCATGACCACAACTTCTTTAGACTTGATTATACCCACTTCTTTATCTTCACCATCTATAACTTCATCTATTGAACCCCTTTCTTCACCAACATCCATTCATGTGTCTACACCCATCTCCACATCAACCACATTCTCCGATATAACCACACCTATATCTACATCTCAATTTACGAGTATATCTATGGTGCCTATTGAAACATTTATGTCACAAACACCCCTACTTGAGATAACCAAGAACCATATTCATGCCCCCATCTACAAAACCAAACATCTTTATACCAACATCCAAAACTACACCTATGACTACATCATTGCCTACTACACAAACTCTCATAATCAATACAAGCACAAGTGACACTTCAACAACACCTACAATAGTTACACCTATTCATTCTAAATCTGCCTCATCAACCTCCCTTTTAGACATCGTTAAATGTATCATGCAAACCCCCCCCCCAACCACCAACATTACAAGCACTGCTACCGAAACCAGTCATCACAGAGTCTCTAGCCAAAGATGCCACTACTTCCACCAAAGACAAATCTCCACAAGTAAAAACTAAAAAACCTTGGTGTCCCTATTCAAAAGTCTCTTACACATCCACATAAGAAGTTAGAGATTCCTTTCCCTAGGAACAATCCTCTTAAATCCACACCATCATCATCACCATTCACAACATCTTATTCTAGGTTGGGGCCACCCCCTTCATCCAAAACTTCCACTATTAGTAAGACAACACAACAATAACCTTCTTCTAAATCATATACCACCTCTACTCCTAAAAATTGAATCTAAGTCTTCCACATCATCAACCAAGACTCAAAATCAAGCACAACCATCCCCATCCTCTTCCAAATCTAAGTCAAACTCAAGGGCTCCCATCAAATCACCTCAGATTAAACAATCATTACCTTCATCAAAGGTCCCTTCATCTATAGACACATCGTCATCTATTTCCTTGGGGGTATTATACCCAAATGTTTTACCAATTACCCCAAGCTTCAACAATCACTCTATCCTCCATCAAACCCTTTGATCCAAATGCACCAAGATCCTCATGGGTTGACTCCAACCTTATTTGGTACATACCACCATGCACCAAGGCATGCCAATGAACATTATAAGGCCCTTCAAACCATCATACATAATCTCTTTGACCAAGATGACCTTATCGAAGAGGGACCCATTCTTCCATCATCAACTTCATCATCCACACCTTCATCCACTAAGATATGCAAGTCACCCCATTCATTCAAGACTTATGTCGACATCCCTCCACCTACTTCAGCCCCTCTTAAGGAACTTCCTTCACTTTACATTGATGTTGTTTGAGTCACCACTCGTTCTTATCGTGAATGTACTCCACCCACTCAATTGAAATCCAAGGTGGTTGGCACCGCTCCTCCTAAAGAGTCTACGCAACCATCTTCGTCATCCAAACCCAAGGTGTCCATCCTAGTTTCCCCTGGGCCTATCGCACTTTAACATAGTATCGCAAAACAACTCCACCAGGCCCTAGTTAAGATGTCGCTCTATGAGCTTATCCAAAGCTCTTCGGATCATAGGCAATCCGTCATGGAAACTCTTAAACGTATCCCCACCACTAGTGATGAGGCTAAACCCTTCCCATATCTTGTTGGATTGCTTACTACTTAGACTTCCATATCTTTTGATGACACTGAAATTCTAGATATCACACTGGAAGAGCATGATCTTCCCCTCTTCATTACCATTCGAATCAACGACACCTTCATTTGTTGATCTATGATAGAAAATGAAACTAACATCAATATCATATCATCCCATACTTTCAACCAACTCAAGCTCCCTAAATCCATTGTCATTTAATCACCCCGCGGTCTTGTGTGTCTTCAATGACGCCATCACCCCCACCCTAGGTATAGTTATTCTTCTCATATACGTTGGTGAAAAAATCCTCAATGATATCTTCTATATCATAGAGGGGGAGTTTCAATATAATATATTGTTAAGGTGACCTTGGATCCATGTTATGCATTACATCCCTTCCACCCTCCATTGATGTATCAAATATGAGCATGAGGGGAAGATTCTAACTCTGTGGAAACCCATATAACATATCGTCCTAACGATGTGCTCATCCCAATGTACATTACTCATCTCAAACATCCACTATCTCATTTGTTTTCTGCATCTAAACTTCCTAATGATGATTCTATCGACAAAGTAATGGATAAACTTTCACTAGGGGGAGTATTTCGTTCTTACACTAAATTCTCTTCCCACACCTAATAGACTTGGTAGACCTAACAAAACCACCTATGTACTAACTGAACATCGGGGATATCATTACTTTTCGGTCCACCTCATCTTCACACCACTCTCATCTATGGTGGCATTGGTCACCCTTCATCTCATATCGACATCCAACCTCATACCAAACTATACACCAATAGCTTTGGTTATCTCTACAAGAAATCATTTGCTCACACATATGTTATTCATTATGCTTGGAAAGGATTTGGAATGGGGCTCTATGAGTAAGGTATGCATGACCTTATTATCGATCAATCTCACAAACCCCATGAAAAATTGGGACCAGGTTATAAAGAGAAATTTTTCGATCCACTTCCACCATCTATGATGCTTTATGAACACGCCTTCTTTATCTTCTCCATCCTATGAAGCCATGGATACAGATGACACTATGTTTATTGCTTCTATTTTTTAGTCCCCGCCATCACCTTGGGACCGGTCACTTATCAGTGTGAAAATCATACTAGGTCCCTTCCTCTTCGAAATCCAGAAATGATACAAGAAGACTCTTCTACCATCGACATTATCTATTGTACTAACGATGATGTAATTATTTCCCACATGGGGGAATAGTATTCTAATCTTCATAAGACCTTACCATCAGACACATCCACTCTTCTCAATTAATCCACCATCAACATCAACATCGGGACTCCTCAGGAGCCTTGCATTCTCAAAGTGGGTCGATCGCTTAATCCGCAAGAGCTTGAATCCTTCACCATTCTCCTTTCTCACCATAGCCAAGCCTTCGCATGGTCATACTATGACATGTCAGGCCTCGATCCATCCACGGCTATCCACAATATCATCACCTTTCCCAATGCTAAGTTTGTTAATCAGAAGCTTCACTAGATGCACCCTCAAGTTTCCCTCCTTATCAAATAGGAGATACAATGCCTTATATCCATTAACTTCATCATCCCCATTGATTATCCCTAATGGGTTTCTAACATCTTACCTGTCACAAAAGTGACTGGAAAACTTTGTATCTACATGGATTTTCAAGATTTAAACCTCGTTTTCCCTAAATATGACTTTCCCATTCCTAATATCGATCAGCTTGTAAACATCACTACAGGCCATGAGATTCTCTATCTTATGCATGCTTTCTCTGGATATAATCAGATACTTATCAAACTAGAAGACCAACATAAGATCTCATTCATCACTCCTTGGTGAACCTTGTATGATTGTGTCATGCCCTTTTGTCTGAAGAATTTTAGAGCCACTTATCAGTGGGCCATGACTAATATCTTTCATAATCTCACCCATAAGACTGTTAAGGACTCCGTCAATGACTTCTTGGGAAAATATAAACATCGACGCGATCATCTCACTATGCTTAAAGTCCTCTTTGAGTATTTTATTCATTTTTTTCTTCGACTTAACCCAGCCAAGTGTGTGTTTGGAGTACTTACTGGTAAAATTCTTGGCTTCATCATCTCTATCAGTGGTATTGAAGTTGACCCCACCAATATTAATGTCATCCTCAAGATGCCTCCTCTCTCAAACTTTAAGCAGCTATGTAGTCTTCAAGGTCATCTTCAGTCCATTTATCGCTTCATCTCACAATTGTCTAATCATTTCTAGCCTTTTTTCCATCTTCTTCACAAAGATTTTTATTTAAACTAGGATCATGATTTTTAGCAAGCCTTTGATGACCTATCTCCACTAGTGCTTACACCTCCACGCGAGGGGGAGCCCTTCTATCTCTATGTCTTTGCCTCTAATCATGCTCTAGGATCTATGTTGGCACATCATCGTGAGCAAGGCCATGAGTAGGCCATCTACTATATCAGTCACACTCTTCATGATTCTACAACTTGCTATACTAAAGCTGAAAAGTTGTGTTGCGCTATTTTCTTTGCCACTTCCAAACTTCATCATTATATTCTCAATCATTAGACTTATGTCATCAATAGCTTTCATCATCTCAAAACCATGCAATCTAAACCTTATCAAAATTATTGCATAACTCGATGGCTCATGTTCATGACAAAGTTTGACCTATATTTTATCTCCTAAAAATTGATTTAGGGCCAAGCTATCACCAACCAGTTAGTCGATGCCCCTCTTCAAGATAATCGTTTTCCTCATTAACACTTCCATGATGAGTCTATCTTTAATTTCCAACATGAATTCCATCTACTTTAAATGACTCTCTTCTTTGACTGTTTTAAGTATCAATAAGAGGGAGGCACTAGCGTCATCATCATTCCTCCTTGGGACACTCATATCCCCATCGTAAACAAGCTTAATTTTGAGTGCACGAATAACATGGTCGAGTATGAAGCTCTCATCTTAACTCATCGCCGCTATCTTGGTTGGCGTCCAAATCCTAGATATATATGGTGACTCTTAACTCATCGCCAATCAATTCAAAGGTATTTATCAATGTAAAAATGATGTCTTGAAAAATTATAAGAATATCATTGACTTCCTACTTGAGGCATTTGATTTCTACACAATCCAAATTGTCCCTCGTTTATATAATCACTTCAGAAACATTATGGCCTCCCTCACCTCTCTCATTCCTTAGAAAAATGAAGAGGATCATCTCTCTTTTGTTGTTTGGCTTAAGGATAAGCCTGCCCATATTCACGAACTTTCTCGTGTCGACCACATTACCACTAATCAGTATGATCTTTGGTATTCTCAAATCCTTGATTATCTATCTCAATTGATCATTCCCTCCGACTTTTCCAAAAATGGTAGGAGTTCCTTTCTTCAATGTGCTAACCATTATGTCATCCTTACCGACATCCTCTACAAGCATGGCTACAATGGAATTTTTCTTTGTTGCCTTAAGTCTCACCAATCCTCTCACGTTATACAAGAGGTACACGATGGTATACGTGCGGGACATTTTAGTGGTTTAGTAGTCACTAATAATTTCCTTCGCATGGGCTATTATTGGCCCTCACTTAATCATGACTATTATGAATACGTTATGAAATGTGTCAAGTGTCAGTAGCATTCCAATCTCATATACATTCCTAGCTAGGTGTTACAACCATCTCAGGACCTTTGGCCCTTCTCACAACGTGGGCTTGACCTCATTAATGTCATCAACCCGCATTCCTCTTAACGTCATAATTTTATCATCATGGCTACTGAATATTTTACCAAGTGGGTAGAATAAATTTCACTTTCATCAACTAAGGCTAATTAAATTGTTATCTTCATCTATCAGCACATCATTTGTCACTTCAAAATTCCTCACAAGATCTTCACGAATAATGGAACATCCTTTAAAAATAAATACATCAAGAATTATTGTGACTCATTCAACATCAAGCTTATCTTCTCTTCTCTATATTATCCTAAAGCTAATGATTAGGATGAAGCCACTAACAACACCCTTCACAACATTCTTTCCAAAACTGTTGATAAATCAGGTCATGATTGACACCTTCATATTCATTTCACTCTTTGCGCTTATAGGACTAGCATTTGTACTTCCACAGGTGCTACTACTTTTTATCTCTTCTACGGATCTGAGGTCATTCTTCCCCTTCAAGTTCAAATTCGTTCTTTGTGTGTCTCTCTTCACGTCTTCATCTTTGATGAAGATTATCACCAGGAGCATCTATCATAATTTGAGTTATTAGATGAACGCCGCCTTCTTTCTCTTGAACATCATCATGTTTATCAAGAGCGTATCAAACATGTTTACAGTAAACATCTAAAATAATGTGACTTTATCATAGGTGATCTTGTCCGTAAAGAAAATCAAAACATCACTATTGTGGAAAGGAGCTAACATGGAAAGTTTACTCGCAACTAGATTGGACCTTACATCATCACATATAAGTACAGGTCTAGGGCCTATCATTTGGCTTCCCTAGATGGTAAACCAGTACCGAAATCTCTTAACTCATTGCACTTACAACCATTTTATTGCTAGCATATCTACCAATGAAAACTTACTATTTTCCATGGTCATCCATCCATCATTATTTGTTTCCATCTCTCATTATAATGATTTAGAATTATGTGGTATACCATCACTTTCCTAGTTATGACCTTGAATATGGGTACCATGACTCTGCTCATAGCATATTCCTTATGGATAGGTTCTTCTTTCTTGGAGTGAACTCCATGATCATTACATCCATCACCCTCTTTTTTACCTATTGGAACTACACTAAGGGTCACAAGGTGTCACTTGTACATTTATTGTCCCCTCCCAGATGGCCTACCTAGCTATTCCTATCTCTTCCCCACGAAAAAGTCAAAATTTTCCATGATCATCTAATGAAAACAAGAAAAAAAAAAGTAAGAATTCAAATATATAGACCGATCCCTTGAAGGATGACTATCATGTATATCATCCCTGTCATTCCATAAAAGTTATAAAAGTATAAATTAGACCATACCCTTGAAGGATGGCTACTCCTTTGCATCATGGCAGAGAAGGCTTCCCACATTGATCGACCTTCTATCTTATCATTATACTAAGAAATATTCCCGCATCGATCAACTTTCTCATTTTTTACAAACTTCCCGCATTGATCCATTTGCTCTTTCCCTACCCAGAGTTGGGGCATAGATCTAGGGAAATCTACCTATGAAGAACCTAGTTCCCGTGTAAAAGTCACATCTAAACCCCTTTCTCGCGTCGAAAATAGGTTTTCTGAGTTTACCTTCCACATCTCTCCATATGATCCATGGAATAACTAATTATTGTTGTTTATATGTTAACGTCTATTATTCACCGCAAGTGTTTTTCCTTAAGTGGTTCCCATCTTGTTTACCTCCTATCCAATTTGAAGAATCGATTCTTCATGCGTTCTTTTCTACAATCATGTGTCATTTAAGTTTTCTTCTAGGATGTCTCCTAGATTAGTCACATTTTATCTATTCATAGTTTGTTCATCCCATTTCCAATCCACATTTGAAGTCTTGACTTATTTTATTTCCTTCTTAACATCGTGGTCATTTTATTCAACCTAGTTAGGTTTCACTTGTATACATTATTGACCCACTACATGTTCAAGACCATAAAATATAACATCACCATCAAGCATAACATTTACATATAGTTAAAAACGTTCCATATCTATTCCTATCTATCAAAATCACACACAAATAGTCATTAACATTATGCCATCTATGCCATCATATAATCAACTAACATCTAGTTAACTCGCACAAGTATCTAATCACATGCAATCCATAATCTCATCATCATCAACAATAAATCAATATAAGTAACCATATAAATTTAGCATCCATGTCATTTAAGTATGATATAGTCACATCTACATATTTATCATCTACTATCTAAAATCAAGTCTATAATCATACATATTTATAATCATCACATCTAATCAAAACCATAAATCAAACCCATAACAAATTATGAACGTAAGTCCAAATCTCCATCTATATGTCGTAAATTCCAAAAATACTATTACATCATACATCATAGGCCCTCTATGGGTCTTGTCTCAATGTAGATATATCATCAAAATATATGAACTGGACCTTTGATAGTCTCAGGTCATCCCCTCCTAGGGATGGTGTTGGGGATCGATCCTTGGGTCATGGTCACCCTATCGTGGATGTGCCACACTCACATTACTCCTAGATGGAGCTATGCTCTGTCATCGGCTCATAGTGTTGTTAGATACTCTATATATATTAGTTTCCATGGTACCCTATATGTGATAATCCTATCATAGGTATCAAGCCTCCACCGCTAAGGCTGTGTATAAACTCAATGGCATAGTACCAGGAAGAGCCATCTGTCTAACTACCTTTGATTCTCCAAGAGAACTACTTGTTGAATCCTCAGGAAAGGATCAGTTTTAAGACTCCAAATATATCTCTATAAGCCTCTCTTAGCTGCTTATATCAATCCCTCTTCTCTGTGGCCTAATCTCTCTCCTTCTAAAAAGTATCCCCTCTCCACACACATCTGATCTAACTTTACATGAATCTGCATCACATTTGCACTC
Organism: Taxus chinensis; assembly: GCA_019776745.2. Taxonomy (NCBI): domain Eukaryota; kingdom Viridiplantae; phylum Streptophyta; class Pinopsida; order Cupressales; family Taxaceae; genus Taxus; species Taxus chinensis. The sequence continues at coordinate 956,892,391 of CM034147.1, read as the reverse complement.
TCCCTCTCCATCACCTCCTCTCTCATCTATAGGAAATTCTTCCTCATTTCCTCCCTCAGCCGTCATCCATGTTGCCCAAGTTTGACTCATCCACTCCACAAACCAAACACCAACTCCCACATCATCATCCTCATCCCATGGTTCCCTTTCCTCATCTAGTGGATCATCCATCTACGGATTTGGAATATCTCTCTAAGACTCATCTCACTTGTATGCTATGGGATCTCTGGAGATTGGCTGGACATCTCCAAACTACCTACAAAATATATCAAATTGGATGGCGTTGATCATCTCTGGTATCTACCCCTGCACCCATCAAGTTCTCCTCATCTCAATCAACTTTGCATCCAATCCCAATGATATATCAAATTGGATGGCGTTGATCATCTCTGGTATCTACCCCTGCACCCATCAAGTTCTCCTCATCTCAATCAACTTTGCATCCAATCCCAATGATAGAGGGAAATCACGGTAAGGCCACCATATGATTTATTTTATCTCAAACTCTGGAAGCCTATCTCTATAGCATGAGGTATCCCTATCTGTCCTATCTCCACGTGCCTAATCAACATGCCATTGTAAAAATCCCACTTCCATCTCTATATGGTTGTCTGTGACCTATGGTAGATCTAGAAGCCTGATAACTACTGTATGCTCATAGGCTCAATAGTTTAGCAAGAGTCCTACATCTATCCATGTCCTCCTCCCCTCAATGTACCCAGAAATATCATGATATATCTGTGCTAGTAACACCTTAAGAAAAGAATACAATGTCTTATGATCTAGAATATCAGTTAGCACTCCTACTAATGTCCATGGGAATCTTACACCCATTAAGTCTTGAAGTACATAACATGAAATGGCCATCATCAATAGACATATCAACCAACTATGTGCATCCCCATGATCATACCTCATCTCATAAGAAAATTCCTCAGATGAAAATGTAATTTGTGCGGCATTGGATATAAATAGACATGTCAACATTGCCAACATGGTATCCATTATAATAGGATCTACATGTTCCCCTTATACAAGTAGCCTAAGGATGCGGTGTACATCCTCCAGGGTAATCATCTCCCATGTCTTGAACAAAAATGTTTCAGTCTGCAAATCCTAACTCTCCACTAATGCGATCATCAATATCGCATCTCATGGAATCCTCTTGTAATTTTAGAATCTACCGAACCTGACTGGCTCTAGGTGGTACCACTTAGTATTTGCTATGACTCCTTGATTTGGTTATATAAAGCTGGAATCTATCCCTCATATATAGTGTCTCTCGTGCTTGCAAAGAAATCACAACATGCATCCATTATAAGTTTGATCATCAAATTTAATCCATCATAAATCAAAATTAAAAATATTCACCTAACCCTCTAGTTGACGTCGACCTAGGTTGGGTCAATGCGCTTAGGGTTGGATCATCTCCCTTCCAAGGGTAATATATAATGACTGTTCGTAGTCACCACCAAGTGCCACTGGAGCTGGGCCTAAAATTTTAAAAATGTAAAAATAATAAATAATAAATAAATAAATGCATTAAAAATCTTAGGGTTTCATTATTCACCATCCTCTAAGTCCTCTGGTGCTTCCTCCCAGCTCCTCCAACTTCCATTTCATTAAAAATTTCTCTCTCTTTTATAGCCTTAGCACTCTTAATCGTCACTCAGCCATGTAAAAATCAACCCTATCGGATGAGCTATGGTTTTTTATACCCCCACTGACTATAATTTCCATCGACCCCCTTTGGTCATCGTGGACTAACCCTAGTCACCTTTGACTAAGCCTTGATTTTTACCATATCATTACCTTCTATTTTTTCTGAAAACCTCTGTTATAATTATATTTTCTTCTAATTTTTGGGTGGCATACTTATCTTCATTTTTATCTTTATCCCACCTGGTTTCATTCCATCGTATTTAGGGTCATTTTCATGTCCCTTATCGAGGCACCACTATTTTATTTCTTCATCTCTCCCTTGTCCCATGGGCTTCCTCATTTTTCCTTTTTTTATTTCCCCCTTGGGGCATATTTTTCTTATGTTATCCTTCATCCCTCCATGGATGCCTTTTTATAACACCCCTCTTCATATTGTCCTAGAACTTTCCTCGATTCTTGTTCACATTTTTCTGTGCATTGCTTGATCCTTTACTTTGACCCATTAGTCCCACGACATGTTTTGATCCATATGAGTGGATGCCCATTGATTTCCATCCATTTTGCAGTAAATTTTCCCACTCACTAGTCGGTAGGAAATTTCCACCATCTCTATTGAGACCATCCTTTATTCCCTACTGAAGTGATATCAGAACCGCCACCTTTTTTTAAATTTTTTTTTTAATCCTCATGTGGCATATCTTATCTCTTCTCCATCCATCTCTTTCAAACTCATGATCAAATTCATTTGAGATTTCCATCCCAAGTTTGAGGGGGGAGCACTCAATCAATCATCTTTTCATCCTTTCTCATTTTTGCCTTGTGACTTGCCTAATGTAAACCACTCACCAAAACAGAAAATTTAGACACCAATTTTTTGTATTTTTCCTCCCCTTCATCAGGTGTTCAATCTCGTTAACCTTGACCACCACCATTCAAATTTGATTTTCCCTCTTAAAATCAATTTATCCCATTAATTCTTATTTTTCATCCTTAATCATTCATTACCCATTTTATTAATTAATTATCCATAATTAATCCCAATCCTCATCTCTTTATATTTTGATTCCCTTAAATCATTTAATCACTCCTAATCATCATTAATCAATTTTAATTTCACTTAACTCATCTCTCATCCATAAATCTCCCATTTTCTCATCCCTAATCTAATAATTTTCTATCCCTAGGCCTCTATTTAATAAATTTACCTATCAAGGGCCTTTATTTACTCATCCTAATCTCCCACCTAATTGTTTATATTCCCTATACAACCCTAGCTCATCTCTATTCATATTAACCCTAATCTCACTTCATTTGGGGCTCAATGCCTGAGTTGGACATCATCCCACCGCCCTAAAGGATGGCTCCCTGTAATCAACGGCAACCCATCTAGGTTGTTGTTGACCCTATAAATACGTCCCTTTCCCTATCCTTTCAAGATGATACAACATTGAGACTTTCATGTTATCTTGTGATTTTTCTTACACTTTTAGTATTCTCGTAATTATCTTAGACATCTTGGAGTCTTCTTAGAGCTATTATGCATATACTTTGGTGATCTAGGGATACCCCTCTTGCCTTATCATTTTTGATTGCTTGCATTATCATATTGTTCTATTTTGTTGTCTCTAACATCTTGTGCATGTTCAGGTAGCTTCAGAGACCTCTCATCATTCCATTTCAATCTTAAATTCAGTCTACAAGTCTTCATTTTGACCATTCCATCTTCATCCATACCCTAATTAATCCAAGTCACCGTCAATTATGTCTGAGCATCGTTGAACCAACCCCAATTCAAATTATTTCATCCATTTAGATCTTCGTCCATCTATGCTTATGTTCACATTTTGTTTGTCTATCAGATTTTTCCATTTTTCCACTCTGTCACTTTTGATCCATGTTATTAGGTCCCAGGTCACCGTCAATTCCCCCTATTCACCATCCAATAGCCTTGTCATCCCACTCTTTTCTATCCTTTTCTATAATTTTCTTGCATCCTTTCACCCATCTTCAATTTCAGTTTGTTTTGTAGGTGTTTGTGTCCATCTCATATTTGGTTTACAGGTGTTGTTTAGTGTATATTCATCCACAAGAGCTTGCAAATCTATTTTTGGTGCAGATCTTCCTCATCCATCCCCAGTCACTGTCAACTAGCCCATTATGTCCTTAGGTCACCATCGACCCCTGTCATGTCTGTTTTATTTTGTCATATTGGGATCATATTCACTCTTTATCATCTTAGATTTAATTTCATATTTCTGTTTCAAATATTGCATGCATTTATTAGATCCATTATCATATTTTATATCCCATATCATAAACAAGGGGTTTGACATCCATTCAATCAATTTCATGCTTCCTGGAACCAACTTAGTCAGAAAACCCTCCATCTTGTCTATTAATTCATTTGTCTTCTAGTGTTCTTTGTTTTACAGATCATTGATCTTGCAGTAAGGAGGTTCTTATCATTTATACCCATCCATATCATCATATTGAGGGTACCATAAACCCTCCAAGTTTTGATTTGATAGTTTCTTATTTCATTACTAGTCATTAATTTGAATAGGAAAGAAGAAATCTTAGTCCAACACATGACTAAAAACTTCACTTCTTCTCCATCGCTCTAAAGGGAGGGTTTTGTGAGGGTTGTGAGCAGGTTTAACTTCTTAGGTGATTGTTCATAAAGCTCATGCCATCGTTCTTTCTCATTCCACTTGAGAATTGGACTAGGTTCTATGCCCCAACTTTGATGAAGAGATTGGGCCACCATGCACATTTTTAACATATCAATGAGTTCTTGAACACTGACCCACGAGATGGAAATGGCCATTTTGCAAGCTCGATAGAACCAAAAAATCACATCACTTTAAAAATCTTCTTCATTTTTACATGAAATATGGTCCACAAAACTGTAACAACCTCTAATTCATCTGGAGGATTTTTCACTATGCATATATTCCCTAAACTTCCCTAAATCTAGACCATGTTAAAGGGCTTCTTGATACCTTTTTGACATTATGTTAAACTTCGGAAACAGAGTCCGTATGCAAATTCTATCATCGGTCAAAGCTAAGGTCTTAAATGGGTCAACCCTAGTCAACAGTCCAATCCGGATGTGACACGTGGAAAAAGTGTCAAGTGATGAGAAGGAAAAATGAAGGTTGTTTAATATGGTTTCAAGCCTTTAGTCTTCAACTCATGTTATGGCAGAAAATAACAATAGGCTTAACTTTTGTAACAGAGGGGAGCCTGGCTTCCGTGAGAGATATATTCTTGTTTGCCGACATGGTGGGCTCTCAAACCATCACGCAGACATAAATTTTGCATTCTAAGCTCAATATTGTGTTTTGAGTTCAATTTTTGCACTATGAGTTGATTTTTGCATTGCAGGTTGATAATCAGCTCAGGCGAGCTATTTTGCTAGCTCGGAGGGGTGATCAACTCTCCACCAAAATGATGATAATTCAACATTGCTTGTATGGATTGAATTAATTCCAAAATTCTCAGGATTGGATTATATTTCCTTATGGTTTTTGAATACTTGTATTCACTATTACCTTAGATGATCGGGATGTATTTTATCCCATTTACCTTGGAGTCAACCTAATAGCTTGGTGGATTTAACTGATGCAACTATGTGTATGGCTTAGCACCGATTTGGTACAGTAAATTCTCAACATATAATCAAAAAAATGCATAGCAATCACAGCTCAGCCCTATTTCATTGGGCATTTCAATGAACCAACAATGCAAGCTTTGGGTGAAACAAACCACAATTACCAGCTTGCCACATAGTGGAATTTCAACCAACAGCTTAGTGGATTATTGGGTGGCCAAAAAAATGGTAATAGATGTGATCAAGGCCACAGGTGGATAGGCCTAAAGTGCCTAATTTAAATCTTATCTCCCTCTATTATGGCGTGCATTTGGGATATTAGCCCCACAAAGCAAACAAAACATTGACGCAAAAGATGCACTGATGGGTTTTAAACCCATGACCTCGTGCACACAAGTCAATCCACCCCACCAACTCAGCTACAAGCCCAGATGAGTTGTTAAGAGAGCTTGGGTCTATTTAAAGAGCTCTTAGACATGGTCTGTGTGGAGGAGAATAGGGGTAGTTTGCATTCAAGTAGATTTTTGAGGCACTTAGAAGCACTTTCAGAACTTGGAGTAAAAATAAAAGTTACTCAAAATTTTGAGACGAAGATAATGGTGGTCTTATTTTCTCATAAAGTGCTGGATATTTTCCTGTGTAGGTGATTTTCCATCGCATTTGCATAAAACATGCACGAGGAACCATCAAAGATTTGAATTTTCCAAGAACTTCTGGTCTGAACCAGGCCATGGAATAAAAAGGGAAGGTATTTAGAATTGCATAAGCTTTCCATAAATATAATTTGTTTTCATGTATTTTTTATAAATCTCTAGTTGTAGGTATTTTTCAATGGCATTTTCAAGGGGATCACACTGTGGAAGCACTGTAGGAGCCACGGATCGTTCTTGGGACAGTTTCTGCTATTTTTCAGAATTCCTTGAGACATTAATCAGCTCATTTATAGGTATAAAGATCTATTAGTCATTATTTAAGGAATATTTTACTTCATTGGAAATTGAATAGATTTATTCACTTTCTATGAATATGGAGACATAGCCTTTAGGTGAACTCCATTATTAATTTCTAAGTTGTGGGGTGTTTATTCATTTTTTAGAAGCTTTTGATTAGATAAAATTCATCATTTGATTAATATTATTAATTGATAAAATAAGCACAAACGGGAGTAAACGGATTGAAGGAAATTTTTAGTATCCATAACCCGTATCAGATAACTGAATGTACTTTAAGATTTGTGAATTGTAAATTCAATTTAAGTACATATTTTTTATTCAACTTGTGGTTATTTTAATGGATTTTTAATAGATTCGGTTAAATCACTTAAGTTGGAAAAATTAGATTAATTGATCAATTTGGAAGAGTTTAAAAATTGGGTCTTCAAGAGACCTAAAATTGAAAAATTGAACTCATAATCAATGTTGAGTCTGTTAAATTTAATCATCTGAAAATTTTCTAAGTACTAAAAAAATTAAGTACCATTTTTCGATCACTAGTACCTTCCCAAATGCTCACTTTCTCTTAAATAGATATTGTACCTTCTTGACCACCATGGTTTTTACACACTTATCTATCTTGTTCTCAAGAATATACATATAAATAACCTTAATCATGCCTCTAATAGATTAATATTGACCTGTGGCACTGTTATCCCAAATTCCCCCCCCCCCCCCGAAAAAATTGGTCAAGACAAGTCCTGCGCATAAGGAAATTATGAAGGAAACAACTCAGACCCGCGAGCTCACATTCCAAGATAACAAACAAGGTTGCAGAGGGACTTTACAATGGAGTGACAGGGCCTGCGAAAGATCAAATGACCCCATGTAAGAAGAAAATAAAGAAACGGCTCTGTCAAGAAAATTCGTGCCTCAAATCCAACAAACAAATTATAGGCGGGCTTCGGAAATGGAATGGAAGGGTTGGGGAAGGAGGCTGAGTGGTGTCAAAGGAACCAGAGACTCAAAGGAAAACAAACAATGAAGATTTAAAGTCTTTGGGCTCTGAAATAGTTTAGGATAGACCTCAAAATTGACCAAGTATGGAGGAGACAGTAGAAGCTGCCAAGTTTCCAAATGGTGCACCTCCAAAAGTTAAAACCAAAGGGGCAGGCTGAAACTGCACTGGCCGTTGAATATTATTTGACTCGGTGGAAGGGACCAAGTGTCATCTCAGCATAATTCCAAAATGAGAGCCCAAGGCGAAGACTCAAACTTGTGCCAGCCCTCCACGTAGCCAATGGTCAACAGAGGTCAAAAGGAGAATGGGCCCAAAATGGCTAAGTAATGAATGTAGGTGGAAGGCGCCAGGTGTCCAAGTGATGCACAATCAAAAGTGGGACCCTGAGTAGATTGTCAAATGAGCATAGGCCTTCCACGTGTCCCAGAGCCCGAAAAGGTGAGGACGACCATTGAAAATTCCAAAGGCCTGCAGAGGTCTCCATGTGTCGTATCCACGCTACTCCAAAGGTAAAAGTTTGGGGGAAGTTTCTAAACATGCACAAAGCCTCCACATGTCTTGGGTCGGATACAGTGCCTTCACCTGCGGAAAAGACTCGGGAATAATACAAAGGAAATAGGGAAACCTACTGATGCCGCCACGTGTCACATGGATGCTATTCCAAGAGTGAAGGAAGGCGTCAAATCTCAAACGAGCACAGAGTTGCCACATGGACCCAGTACAGACAAACTCATTTAAATATTATGTTCCCATGACCCAAAAATTCAAATGACCATATCTTTTGACTGAGAATTCAGATTTGGGCGAGAGAATATTTTTTGGAAACGTCTCAACGCTTTCTATGCCTTGGAAACATAAAATATCATTTTTTTTAGGCGTTGGTGGGTGAAAATGGGAAAAAGTCTTCCAGGCCATTAATACAGAGCCTGATTTCTCCAACTACTAGATCTAATTCGATTCGATCTGGTGTTCTTCTTCAATACATCGGATAGATAGAGGGAGCCATAACCGATAGATTTGGGGTGGATTTGAGAAAGGCATTGATTGATAGCAGTTGAGTCTTCAAGGAAAGATTCAATGCATATCCCATGGTAGTTGAAATAGGATTCGAATTTTCCCTCTTCTCTCTCTTATTCTTTCTATATATTGTAACACTTCTCATTTGAAAAGGAGAGATTATTCTGGGTGTAGGGAAACTCTACCAAATTTGTTTCCCGACTCCATTTTGAGTTGAAAACCTTCTCCTACGCCTCGTAAGCATTTTGTGCCTCTAATTAGAAATGTAATGGTCTGTGCACCCATATAGAGCAATATAACATGTTTTTGTGGTGTTTCTTCAACCCTTTTCATTTTTTTGTTGTCTCTTCATGCCTCTCCCTTTCAAATATGTTTTATGTGCATGTATTTCACATTTGCAGGTGCAGGGTATTGTGTTTCATGGAGTTTTGATCATGGATTAGGGTGTGGGTTTGTGTCACTTCTATCTGACCTTCCCATATTCCTTTCTCCCCTATTCATCCTCCCTCAACAAAGTATCTCACCCCTTTCTTTCTCTGGTGTATCACCACTTTAGTGTAGGCTTTTCTTTCACCCTCTCTTTCTCTCTGGTTCCTTGGAATGGTTAGATTAGGATAGTTTAGTTTTTTCCTGCATTAAAGTAGCTTGTGGCAGGTAGTTTAGGAACAAGAACCAGCTTTCTCTGGAGGATCATCTCAGGTTTGCAACTCCCATAGCTTGAGATATGATCCAATGTTATGCAATTACACTAAATGCCCCATTTTAACCATTTCACATCTTTGGCCATTCAGGGGTGCTATTATTTTTCACTAAGAGGCACCTTCCACATACTCTCTACCATGCCACAACACTCTCTTCGTGCTTTAACTTGTATTCCTTAGCTTGATTTGCATCATTCTTCATGTTATGCCTACACTATGTCTTAGAATTAAGCCTACTTGAGCCTATTTCCACCACATGTTGCATGAATCTACTATGTTTTCATCATGTACCTACCTTAACATGCCCTATTCATGTTCCTCATACCTCTATCCATCTTCTCTATCCATCTCAAGCCTTCAATCCATCATACTAGGTAATCTTATTGTCTAAGCCTAAGGGTTAGGCCACATGGACCAAGCTAGTTTCACTGCCTTCATCCTTGCAACCAAGTCACACCTTGTTTCTCCATGGAATCATTATTCCAAGCATCCTCTATCTCTCCTTCATCCAAATTTTTCATTAATTTTCCTCTTACATCAATGAAAACTCACACATTCACGTGCCTACACCAAGTTCGTCCCTTTCAACAAATTTCCCATGACCATAAAACTGCAATGGCATGGTCAAAAGCAACAAATCTGAATTACCTTCATATCTTCAGTTGTCTTCATAGTGTTCATATTCTTTACCATATGAGAATTTTTTAAAGCATTCTGATTTTGTTGATACATGTAAGGGACTACATCATGAATCTTGCCATAATCACATGAACATCACCAATTTATCTTTCATTGTTTGTTGTCTGGAAGGTCCTAACGAGTTGAACATCCTCATTTTCCTTTGACAATTGTGCTTTAACATTCAAATTCTCTTCATCATCTTGTAAATCTGATTTTTCTTCTTTATTTTCCTGTAACATGTCATCATTAGAAATTAATTAATCATCATTAAATATAAGAGGATTTATACCTTCCAACTCGTGCTTCATGATTTCCTTCTCTTCTCTAGGATTGTGCTTCAAGATTTCATCAAACCCTTGGCCCTTCATATTTTTTTTCTAAAAATCACTCAAGGGATCATCCTTGGGAAGAATGATGGGTGCTTCTAGGGATTCAATGGGTTTCTCCCTCTCAATGCCCAATAACTTCAATTGTTCTTTGTCATCTTTTATCGTGATGGAGAGATTATTTCCTTCTAGGGCTGGAACATATTTCCCATTTTCCTTGGGTATAACTCAAGGTTTGGACCTTGGTCCCATTCCCACTCTACCATTATTCAACCTATGAACTCAACGAGTGTCGTGACATCACAAATCTCACCCGGAAGAGTCGTGTACTCCTCATATATGGTAGTAATGTTATGGCTCCCAGAATGTCATGTTTCAAACTTTAGAATGGCTTCTTTCCTATAGAGGAAGATAAGCTAGAATATCCTAGCAGAAAATCCAAAACTAGACCCTAAGGGTTGTATCACACTATGAATTCTCGAAGAAATTCCTTCTCTATTTTGGTTCTACATGGCTTGGATCAACTTTGTCATCTCATTTTATAATTTTTCTTTCCCTGGGGCAAGCCTCTTGACCTTAACATCATCAAAATGTGTGTTTGTAATTTATCTCCTCTTCTAAATGAAACCCTACATGATGAGAGGATAGATGCTTGGATATCACTATAATTTCACTTTTTAGGGTTGAACTTGAAAAGGGAGGAAACCACACAAACCCTAATAGATTAAATTCAAAATTTTAAATCTACGAACTAGTTTTTATGACAGCTAGAAATCCATAGTTTGATTTTTATAATAGGAGTCCAAAATGAGAGTAAAATCACTCAAATATCATCAAATAAATCATCAACAATATAGATAAACACTTTAGGAAGAATTTAAGCTTCATTTCATCATCAAATCTGACCAAACACCCATACCTTGATAACCACAAAATAAGATAGATTTCGGCCTTATAAATTATGAAGAATCTAAACATCAAATAAAATCTGAATTATGTGCCCTAGAAATCCCCCAACTATCACCAAATGCTAGTTACTCCCTTTGGGGAGAGCTCTAAAATTCATGAAAATCCTTTGTAGATGTTCTCCTTGATGCCCTAGTTCCAAATCTGCAAGCAGACTTCACGAAATGTCTTAAAATCACCCAAAATGGAGGGTGTACGTCCTCCACCTAGCCACAGGGAAGTTTTTCATCTTCCTTAGAATGTCACACAAGACTATTTTCCTCCTCAAGTGGATAGTTATTGAGAAACTTACCCAAAAAACCAATTATAGATAAAATGTGCCAAAGATGATCTCAACATGAGATCACACATCTCCCTTTATACCTCTTGCTTGGTGTTAAAGGGAAATTAGATGTGGACTGACCTCTTTAAGTGTATTTTTATCTTTTAATTTTCCATTATGACTCTCCCAACCCATCCAAACTACCTCATAAAGGAAAACACTGAAAGAAAACATTAAATCTAATAAAATAAAGCTGAAATGAAATGCATTTCCTTCCCTTGTTCATTCATACTTCTTTATCATGGAAAGGGAATGACAAGAAGTTCACTTTTAGGCCCTCAATTTGAAAAATGGGACATTACACCTTCTAGGCAGCTCTAATACAAAGTTCAACAAAGCTCTGTGGCAATGATAAAGATAGTATTCTCTCCCCTTTTCTCACAAAATAATCAAGTGTACACATTCTTTTTCTTTTCTTTTTGATTTTAACATATTGCTATTTTCACATCAAGTTAAAAGTGTTAAAAGTTAAAGTTTGGTTTCCTATACTATGGAAATTCACTACACTCTTTTCTTTGTAGGTACGCATCTCAGAAAAATAAACACAATCATAACAAAGATAAAGACCTAGCACAAACATAAGGCATTCCGAGTGAAGATAAAGTGTGTCTACACAATCAAGTGACTTTTCCTATAAACACACAATTTTCAATTTCATACTAAAAGGGGGGAAATGTAGACACTCATTTTGGTAATTAATGTCTTGTAACAACACAAATTTTTCTATGCCTTTACACTAGTCTACACTTGTCCAACTTAACCAATTATCTTATCCCTAGTTATATCTCACTTATTCTTTCTTACACACACAATCTATCTATACACACAATGTTCATATTACTCTTTTAAAATATGATATACCCTTGCATATCACAATCCCATCTCTCAGATCACTCGTACAAGCATCTAGGACCATAGTAGATAGGGAGGATTGTAGCACTTGTATGCTATGGGCCAACCTAACTGCTTTGGTCTCACCTTCTCTAATGACACAATTTCTAATTCAAATTCCTTTGGGTCATTCCTAGTCAGCCTTATTCGAGGTTTCCATATCTGGAACACATATATAAGCTAGTCATTCACCCATTATCAAGGAGGATATCATACATGTTTGAATCCCAAAATTTATGAGCATACACTTTGAAAAAGCACAAGCAAGGTTATTCCAAGACTCCCTTGAGCTCCATATACTCTACATATTATTTCTAGGGCACTCATTTACTTAGATCTAAAAAATGCAAGGAACATATCATCACTCCAAGTGAAGCTAGGGTAAATGTGAAGTACAATCATATTGTTGCAATATCATGACTATCAATTTGGTTGCATACTTTTTAGAGATCACACGCTAGGTGAGAATGATGTGTGGTTCAAGACCTCTTCATAGTAGTGGCGATATCAGCCATGTATAGGGGTGCCCACAACCCACCGACTATTTGTTTTGCATCTTATTGGCTATCTAGGGTTTTCAAGATCAAATTAGTTACAAAATGAGCATCGCAAGGTATCAAAGGCCTAAATTTCAAATAGGAGTGAAACAAGAAGTAGTAATCAGACATAAGAAGTTGTAGGAGAAGAAACCACATAGGGACAAGAACATACATAAAGGGCCATAACATTCATACGCTTTGGCCCATTCCATCCACTTTGGTTTGTGTAATAATTCGGGACACAGTTTCAACAACGAGGCTCTATTAGGTCATTTATATCTTGTTTCAGTCATCAATCCAATCCAGATCATCACACATGATAGGAGATAACCTAATTTATATTCCATCTCTCACATTGCAAGTGCTTTATTTATTGTTATCTATCATTTTTTATCGTTTATTAATGGTTATTCCTAGTATTAATACAATTAGCCTTGGAAACTAATTGATTAGGATAATCCACCATCAGTTGACTACCCCCTAGAGAGATATTAAACAATTAAAGTTAAATCAAAATCTTAACAGTTATATGGTTTTAAATAAAAATTTGGTTAGCCTAGTCACATAAAATAAAAGGGGCTTGTATATGTCTAAATCCAAATAGCCTTATATGAAAGAAAAATAAAGAGAGCCTTCTAGTTTATTTTTTCCAAATATATTAAAAAAATGTAATGAAGTTATTAATCAATGTGGTATGAATAAAAATAATTTGACCCTTTTATTTTATAAATCCAAAAATGTATCTTACTTAGAGGCTATTTAAATGGACGTATTGTCTAGTTGTTAATATGGGAAAACTAAGTTTGCAATCATTGTAATCGTAACTTTCATGATTGGAATGGGACAATTATGAGAGATATTATTACTCAAAATACTCTCCCAATTTGATTAAATGTTATATTTAACTCAGTTGATGATTGTTTTAAACCATTTTTGTCAATAATAGTAAATTTACTTCTGTGAGACTATCAATTAAACATGAAAATCGTGATTTTAAAGGGATATGGCACAAATCAATACTTTGGAAAATTATATTAATCTTTAATTAAATTTTGATAGGAATATGTTTTTGAAATGAAATAACCTATAATTGAACATTTTATAAAACCTAAATATGTAAAACTACTTCATTTACTTGAGACTATTCACGGGACACTATAGTTCCCTTGTGTTGATTTGAAAAATTAGGGTTAGGACCCATATAATGACAATTCTCCTGGATGTTATGTGACATCCATGAGTATTTTTATTACTTATGTATTATTCTTGGTTTATTTTTGTTTCCTGTTAAGTCTAAGATGTTGAGTGGCATAAAGATCTCCAAGTTGTGAGTTGTAAATGGAGGAAAGAATGGTATGATAGAAGTGTACTTAGGCTAGGGAGTAATTTGTAGAGACAAAAGGGTATCGTATGAAAGTTTCACACGTGACATGTACTTGGGGTAAGGGTTGATTGCAAGGTGTTTTCGTGCAAATGTGCAAGAAGGAAACTGGAAATTGCCAAGCACAACAACTATACCCCCTGCCGAAATTTTCATGCTTTATCATTCCTAGGCAACCCCAGCTCTATCCATCCAGTCCAAATTACCTCCCAACCAATTTTATATCATCCCCCTAGGTGATTTAGGAAATTCCATTCATTCCCCTAGGTGATTTTAGGACTTCATTGAAAATGCAAATTTTGGGGAGTCACGAGAAGGGTTGTCGTTGGCCTTCCCAGGACTGGATTGACCCCCTGGAGCAGAACGGAAGGGAAAAATTCAACATGGAGGTGAATGGAATACCTTATGACATAAAGGAAATTATTTTGGAATGCTTTAGGAAGTTTTGAAATACTTGGAGCAGTTTGAGTGAAAAACAAGGTTCTCAAGCCTATGCAGTACACATGCCTAAAATAGCTACTGGGATTCAAAAGAAGATTTCGGGAACTCCGGATGGAGTTGGAAGTAAAATAAAACATCTCTGAAAATATTATTCCAAGACCTACATGATGGTGAAATAATATTTTTCACAACACCTTGGTGCATATGATTGGAAGGCAATTTTTCTCAGGCACAAGTGGAGTCCCAGATCAAAAATCTAATTTTTTAGGGATCATATGGTCGAATTAAGACATGATACCCACATAATTGGATTTAAAATTCCATTTTCAGTTAGGATAATATAAAATTTCACCAAGAAATTCCACCAGGAACTCAAGTTATCTGCATTCCAAGTTACCCTCTCAAAGGCAGTTCAAGACTTAGTCATTTTTTCAAGAGTACACGTGTCACCACCAGGAGCCTGGAGGGATTTCATGTCCCCAAAATCCCTGAGGTAAGGTATATCAGCCCTTGGAAAATTCACCCAACCCCCATGTGACCTCTAGGGCCCTCATATGACCTTCAGACTTGACAGTTTAGCCTCCAGGTGCATTCTTGGAGCATTCATCCCCTGTCGTTGGATCGGGCGCCATGTGTCACCTCCAAGACCACCATGGAAACTGATGTCCCTTATGCACCTGAGGTGGGGGACATAAAACCTTCAAAAATGTTTCCAGCCCACATAAGGAGTCTTTTGGACACCCATGTGACCTCCTTTCAGCTCTCAGTGCTTTAAAGTAGCATTTTGCTCCTTCATTCCCTACTGTTGGATCAAATGTCACATGTCATGATCTTGACCAACATGGAATTTGATGTCCCTCATTTCCCTGAGGTTAGGGACATAAAGCATGGAAAAATTCTCCTAAACCCTAATTGTGCATATCTTTTTTTAAAAATTCCAAGTGTCGCTTTTCCCGCTTCTAACTTATAACAGTTATACATGGACTCCATTCTTCCTCTGCAACATTCTACCATCACTCCACCATTGAAAATGCTCAGAAAAAATAAAAAAAGGAACTGAAATAACTTTCCCATGGTGATGCACAGGTCTCAGAAGGAATCCACATCAAGCTAAGGAGAAACGAAGAACAACAAAGAAGAGAACAACAAAATCCCCATAGCTAAAAAATGGAAATCTAAACAAAGCTTGCAAACTAGTGCACGAATCAATGAACCATTTATTTCTGTTCATTCCTCTATCCAAGACCATAAAAAATACACCTTAAAACTCCCCCCACATGTGACATAGCATCCACAATGAAGAAATCTCCTTTTCGGCTCAACGAAAAAAGAAGTGGGATTTCCCGTCAAACCGGCTTCCGGATTGAAGTAAGATCGCACGTGAAACACCAGAAGAAAAAACACACATCAAAAATATGATTTTATTCACAAATGGAGGAGAAAACCAGACCTACAATTTTGAGGTCCATTAATGGCTACCATACCTAGAAGCACTACCAGGTCTGAAAATTAAAAGTTTAAAATCTCCTTGATTTTTAAGCCGGCAGGCCCGAAATTTTAGAGGGGTGATATTGGGAAAAAACCCATATCAAAAAATTTTGTTCCACCTCAATCCGACCCCCAAACGCAAACTTTCTAAAAATAGTAGGTCTACTACTTAGGAACTGCTATTTCAGGAAGGTCATCAACAAAAGATCCTGCGAAGGAGATGAAGACATTGGTGGTGCACTACAACTGAGAATTCACCAGAATGGACATTTTTGGCAATTACTAGAAATAGTAAGTGGGCCCTCGAGAACTTGCTAAAAATAGAAATTTGATCCAGAAGGAACGAGGAACACAAAGAGAAAGAGGAAAACTGAGCCACAACATCTAGTTGAAGATCAGGGACTTGATTTCTCATACTTACTCAAAATAGCAATTTGATTTTTATAAGGGAGATATGAAGCCAAAGTGGATGGGTCAGAAGCCTTCTCAGGATCACAAAGTGGAGAATAGTCAAAGAATGGAGCCAAGTCCATTGCAGCAACTCATCCTTCAGCATAGTTCTTCTTCTTCTTCTTCCTCTTCTTTCTCTCACCCTTCACTTCTCATACGACACTCTCTTTTCAAATGTTATATTTTTACGTTGAGGGTTGCACTTTTTAATATGACTTAAACAACTTTAGAAATATAATGTAAATTAAGTTGCCTTGCTATTATAAAAGGGACTTAAATATTTAAAGTGGAATAAGAACAATCTTAAGTCATATTAAGGCATATGGAGGGTCATGAGGAATACGATAAGTCACCTCTCATTCTATAAATTGTAACGCCATTCCCATTGCAAAGGGGTTAACAATTGATCTTATAGACTCAAGAGTGCATTGTACCTAGAGAAAGCAAAGGAGATAGCCATTTTCTTCTACTCTCTTCCCCTCTCAAATTTCTTCCATTCCCACATTATGTACAACTTTGATTTGAGCAATCAATACAAGAAGAAGGAGTTTCCAGCTTTCTTTGACTAAGGGATTTCTTGATACTTGGTGATCGGTGAATTCTATTCGATCTTGTTGCTATTCGCAGAGTTGTTTCTTCTGATAAATGCATGTGTTGAAGTTTCTAACTAGTGTGTGTGTAGGAATCTGATTTTCTACCTATAGTATTAGTTCTCCTACCTCTTTTCTCACTCTCCTTTCCTGCTCTACAGACGAAGACTTCCCTAGCAAGAGATTGCTAGCTTTTCTGCAGGGTCAGTGGAGTGCCCCTGTTGGATCCCCGGTCAAAAGACCACCACAAAAATCCACACTTTCTCGCGCATGTACATACGGCAGCTGCACCAGTTAAGTAGAGGGACTTAGATTCCCAGAGCATTGGCAAGATATCCACAAGTGTTTCCACCCAACAAATTTTCTCGCCAATAGTTTTTGGTGCCCACCGTGGGGTAGATTTAGCAGCATCTGCACCCAATATACGACCGTAAGGTCTGAAAATCATATAAAAAAATCAGAAAAGAGAGTTCATGAAGTTCCATTGCTGAAAGATACTCTGCTGATTTTTGCAAGTGACTTTTCTCATTCCACAGTGTCCTTTCATTTTCTTACTACAAAAGTTGCCAAAAGTTGGCTAAAGGAAGATACACCAGGTTGAGCAGGTTAAGAGGTGTTGATGATTTCAATTTCAAGGCTTCACAAAATCAGCAAGAACGAATTAGAGATAAGCCATACTTCTTCTCTCAAGCCTCCTCTCCATCTGAATCTTCATGAAGTTCACCGGGCAATCCTATCAAAACTCCTGTGGATACTCCACCTTCAAATTCTCCCATTTTTCAACCACCATTGAGCATTGAGCTCCCAAAAGAAGAAAAATTTGAAGAAGAATTCATAGAAGCAAGAGCAGAAGCAGAAATGATAATGGCAGATGAAGAAGAAATACCTCAACCCATTGTTCCATGGGGAAGGAATATAGTCTCGCTTGCTCTTGAGTTCCCGCAAGAACTTTCCAAAGTTCAAAGGTGACAACACACAACATCCTAAAGAATACATTGTTGCTTTCACAACATCATGTGGAATTCTTGGTGTCCAGCATGAAGATGTTGCTGTAAGATTGTTCATCGAGTCCCTCCGAGAAAAAGTAGCAAAATGGTTCTACCTCCTACCTTCCCAATCCATCACTGGTTGGGATGACATCAAAGCTGCCTTTAAGGAAAGATTTAAACCAACTGAAGATTGTCAAGACCTCTTGGTGTGGTTGGCTCAAATGAGTAAAGGATAAAGTGAAACGATGAGAGACTTTGTGGCTTGTTTTGAACGGTTGCTTCGTAGGATACCGGAAGAAGATTCACCCTCTCAGAACAATATCAAAAGATTCTTCATAAATGCTCAATCACTAGAGGTAGGATTTCTCCTATGAAGAGTTCAACCAAGGAACATTGTAGAAGCACAAAGGAGGGCCATTGAATTAGATGACGATCTCATCCTCTCTAGAAAGATCAAGAATCCATCAAATGGTAAGGCCCAACATCTTGAAGATGAGAGAACTAATCCATCACTACAAAAGTTGGTGAATGAGATGGCCTCTTTGAAGAGGGAATTATTTGAACGAGTTTCTTCTCAAAGAAGCAACATAAATCAAATTGCGGGAGCACCCCAAAGGCTCACCTTAGAGGCCCCACCCATGAACGTAAATTGCATATTTCAAGAAAGTGAAGGAGATTTTGAACAAGAAAGGAAAGGTGGCGATTTCCAAGAAAGTGATGAGTTAGAGAATGATACACAAATCAGATTTTGTGAGTATTCTGGAGGTTAAGAAGGAGATGAAGAAGATGCACCTAGTTTCTCATGTGTGGTATTCACTCATTCTCAGTCTGAGAAGAGAGCATTTCCCTCCACTACTGCAAAAGAAAATAAGGTTGATGATTCTCCTGTGGTGACTCCATAAAACAAAATAATCAGTCGAGGATCCCCACTTCTAAAATTCCATGAAGTTTTCATTTTTGGAGCCTGATCTCGTAGCAAGTAAGAAAGCTCTCGCAATCCCAAGTAAGTCTTCTAATGTCCCTTCCAAGTATGAATCTAAATCAGCTCCTAGTGCACCTTTCAAAATACCCTCCATTTCCCAAAAATCTACTCCTGCTTCCAAACCTATCCTAAATCCAAAAGTAGTCCCTTCAGCCCCATTGTCCACATCTGCTCCCTTTGACTTCATAGAATATGAAAATAAAGCCAAAGTGCATATTACTGAAACCGAATATTTGCGGACTCATCCTAAACAATTCAAGAGGTTCATCTGATATATCAGGAGTGGTAGTCTAACACCCAATGATGTAGCTCATCGTTCCAAAGACATGATACCAAACTCGCCTACACCTCCCTCACAGAACATGCTTTCTCTGAGTGCATCAAAGACTGATAAAGTTGAACCTTTCTACATCTCCCTTCTTGTTGGAGAATATGTACTGAACAATTGCATAATAGATTTTGGTGCCTCAGACAACGTGATGCCTTTGAAGGTTGCCAAGGCTCTAAAACTTACAATGACTCCACCTAGTGGCTCTTGTTACTCTTTGGAATCAAAAAATGTCTCACTTGTAGGCAAGGTTAAAGATGCACAGGTGGCTCTTGCCAGATTTCCAGACAAGAAAGTTTCAGTGATGATTTTGGTAGTAGACGTCCCAGCCTTGTTCAGAATTTTGCTGAGTAGAAATTTATACCGAGAGTTGGGAGGGAAAATTCAGATGAATTGGTCTTTTGCAACGATACCACTGAAGGGAGACATGGAGAAATTACTTCCCGAGAAGAATATGAGGTGCACAGTACAAAATTACGGAAGCCCAAAAGCTAACATCTTGTATCAAAGTAACATGCAGATGAATCACTTTGTGACAATAGAGGAGGGAGAGGATATCCCCATTTTGATAGGGCTAGACATGCCTTCCCAGAGAGATTTGGATTTTGAAGAAGCAATGAGGAGATTCAAGTTA
This sequence comes from Taxus chinensis, assembly GCA_019776745.2. Lineage (NCBI taxonomy): Eukaryota > Viridiplantae > Streptophyta > Pinopsida > Cupressales > Taxaceae > Taxus > Taxus chinensis. Next base: position 956,872,437 of record CM034147.1, on the reverse strand, counting down.
CAAGAGGGCAGCCCTGAATTCTTAGATGATGCAAACCATGAAGAAGAGGATATGGTTCTTGAAGATTTTCAAAAAGAAAAAATAGCTTATATGCTTATCTGTGATGAAGAAACTTTCTCATTCCCATTTGAAGATGAGGACTCCCTTGATCATGTCACCTAGGAAGAGACCAAGCTAGTCTACAATGATCCCTTGTGCAATAGGAAAGAACTATCTGTACAAGAATTGCTAAGAGCCGTGGAAGAAACTGAAGACCCTGAGATCAGTCTCGAGCCCTTGATGCAAGCCACAAATCTACAAGACAAGCATGAAGCTAATTTGGAAGCCTTAACCAATGTGAAGGTTGGCCATATTGAAAAATATGATGGTACTCTGGAGCTAATGGTTGATGGATGCAATAACGAAATGGAGATATTTTCTTTCCCTTTTGAGGATGAAGATTCTTTCCATGATGAAGAAATCGAAGCAAGGACTCTCGAAGCCTCTGAAGATGAAGCTCTTTTTTATGAAGGATCAATAGAGTGTAGTTATTCCCAAGATGATGGTTTAATCCCTCCAAATAGTTGCCTTGAGTTGCATTCCTCAAATGTGTACAAAGATGAGTTGCAGGAAACAATGAAGCATAACTTTGTGAAAGAAATTTTTAATGTAGTAGAATTTACAGAAGATCCCGAGCTGATTCTTGATCTCTTCACTCATTCCATGGACATGCAAGACAAGTATGAGTTTTCCATTGATCCTCTCGTCAGGACTCAAACGCCTCACAGAGGAATAGAGATAAGGGATGATTCAAATGTTTCTCATGAAGAAGATTTCAATGAGCATAGACCTGGGAAAGAAATTAACTCAGAATATTCAAGGAATTGGAATGAAAATCAGTATTGGGGCAGCGATGAGACACTCGATGGAGAATCAGCTATATGGATAAACATGGAAGGAAACTGGTGCTATGAGACTGACTTCAAAGAACATGAAGGCAGTGGAATTTCCAAGCAAGGACCTGAGCATCAAGAAGCTCACATGGAATCACTCCTACCAAGTAAATAGATAAATGTGAAAGCACCTGGCTTTCATAAACAATTAAGGAAAGGAGGATAATTTCTGGAACCCGTCAACGGCTTCGCAAGACATCATCATTCGGTGTTTCCTCTTCAGGGGTAACTTTTGAGAAATGAAAAGTACTTCAGTGAAAGCGGCTTGTCCCCCGCCTTATACCATAGGTGATTGATAGGTTTGTTTCCCATCCTGTTGTGTGTGTATCCCTTCTTGTTTTGTGTCGTGTGTTTCCTTTCCTTCATTTTGTGCATGTGTGTAATCTTCCTTTCTAGAAGTTGTACATGACTCCGCAGGGCCCAATGGATAAGGCACTGGTCAACGAACTATATGGTCTAAAATTGAGATTCTGCATTCCCATGCCATTTATTCACTTCTCTCAGTCCATGTCATGTCCCCAAGCTAGAGCCAGCTGTTGTCGTGTAAATGTGCAACATGGAAATTGGAAATTTCCAAGCACGGCAACTATACCCCTATGCCGAAATTTTCATGCTTTATCATTCCTAGGCAACCCCAGCTCTGTTTAGTCACTCCAAATTACCTCCCAACCAATGTTATATCATCCCCCTAGGTGATTTAGGAAATTCCATTCATTCCCCTAGGTGATTTTAGGATTGCATTGAAAATGCAAATTTTAGGGAGTCATGGGAAGGCTGTCGCTGGCCTTCCCAAGATTGGATTGACCCCCTGGAGTAGAACGGAAGGGAAAAATTCAATATGGAGGTGAATGGAATACCTTATGACATCAAGGAAATTATTTTGGAAGGCTTTGGGAAGTTTTGAAATACTTGGAGCAATTTGAGTGAAAAACAAGGTTCTCAAGCCTAGGCGGTACACGTGCCTAAAACAGCTGCTGGGATTCAGAAGAAGATTCTAGGAACTCTGGATGGAGTTGGAAGTAAAATAAAACATCTCCAAAAATATGATTCTAAGACCTACATGATGGTGAAATAATATTTTTCACAACACCTTGGAGTATATGATTGGAAGGCAGTTTTTCTCAGGCATAAGTGGAGTCCCAAATCAAAAATCCAATTTTTTAGGGATCATATGGTCGAAATAAGACATGAGACCCACATAATTGGATTAAAAATGACATTTTCAGTCAGGATAATATAAAATTTCACCAATAAATTCCACCGGGAACTCAAGTTATCTGTATTCCAAGTTACCCTCTCAAAGGTAGTTCAAGACTTAGTCATTTTTTCGAGAGGACACGTGTCAGCACCAGGAGCCTGGCGGGATTTCATGTCCCCAACATCCCTAAGGTCAGGTATATCAGCCCTTATAAAATTCACCCAGCCCCCATGTGACCTCTGGGGCCCTCATATGACCTTCAGACTTTACAGTTCAGCCCCCAGGTGCATTCTTGGAGCAGTCATCCCATGCCGTTGGATTGGGTGCCACGTGTCACCTCCAAGACCACCGTGGAAAATGATGTCCCTTATGCACCTAAGGTGGGGGACATCATACCTTGAAAAATTTTCCCAGCCCACATAGGGAGTCTTTTGGACACCCATGTGACCTCCTTTCAGCTCCCAGTGCTTTAAAGCAGCTTTTTGCTCCTTCATTCCCTACCGTTGGATCAAATGCCACATGTCATGATCTTGACCACCATGGAATTTGATGTCCCTAATGTCCCTAAGGTTAGGGACATCAAGCATGGAAAAATGTGCCCAAGCCCTAATTGTGCATATCTTTTTTAAAAAATTCCAAGTGTCACTTTTCCCACTTCTAACTTCTAACAATTATACGTGCACTCCATTCCTCCATTCTTCCTCTGCAACATTCTACCATCACTCTGCCATTGCAAATGCTCAAAAAAAATCAAAAAAGGAACTGAAATACCTTTCCCATGGTGATTCATAGGTCTCAGAAGGAATCCTCATCAAGCTAAGGAGAAATGAAGAACAACAAAGAAGAGAACAACAAAATCCCCATAGTTAAAAAATGGAAATCTAAACAAAGCTTGCAAACCAGTGCACGAATCAATGACCCGTTTATTTATGTTCATTCCTATATCCAAGACCATCAAAAAGACACCTTCAAACTCTCCCCACGTGCGATAGAGCATCCACAACAAAGAAATCTCCTTTTCGGCTCAACGAAGAAAGAAGTGGGATTTCCCGTCAAACCGGATTTCAGATTGAAGTAAGATCACACGTGAAACACCAAAAGAAAAAACCCACATAAAAAATATTATTTTATTTGAAAATGGAGTAGAAAACTAGACCTACAATTTTGAGTTCCATTAATGGTTGCCATACCCAGAAGCACTGCCAGGTCTGAAAATTAAAAGTTTAAAATCTCCTAGATTTTTAAGCGAGCGGGCCCGAATTTCAGAGGGGTGATATTGGGTGAAAACCCATATCAAAAATAAAATTTCCATGCCAATGTGACCCCTAGAGGCCAAATTTCTAAAAATAGCATGTGTTAAAGTTTCTAACTAGTGTGTGTGCAGGAATCTGATTTTCTACCTGCAGCATTAGTTCTCCTACCTCTTTTCTCACTCCCCTTTCCCGCTCTACAGACGAAGACTTCCCTAGCAAGAGATTGTTAGCTTTTCCAGAGGGTCAGTGGAGTGCCCCTATTGGATCCCCAGTCAAAAGACCACCACAGAAATCCACACTTTCTCATGCGTGCACATACGGCAGTTACACCAGTTAAGTAGAGGGACTTAGATTCCTTGAGCGTTGGCAAGAAATCCACAAGTTTGTCCACCCGATAAATTTTTCTTGCCAACACAAGGGTACCAAATTCTACACTCATCAGTATTCGAATAGGATTATTACTTGCCTTAATATGTTTTTGGATCTCATTAGGTGGTGCCTAGTGTTATCTCAGTATTTTGGCCACAAGAATGTGTATTATTACATTCATAGGATGTGTTGGTTTTCCATCATTTTCCTCTTCATATGTCTACCATTTCTTGACAATGTTGTATGGTGCATGCATGTTACAGTGGTTACACTACACATGGATTCTCTCTCTTACCTTATGGGTTTTCTCATATCTTCCTTCTGGCGAAGGGTATGGCCACTCTCATTTTACAAGAGGTATGTGGGGGAACCAAGAGGTTTTCAGATGGAGGTAAAGCATTAAGATGATAATATTTCCTTCATTTACTTAGCTACAACTATAAGATGGATCTTTCATGGAGATGATACTTGTTATCATGGCTTGGTTGTGGTGTCCCCAAGATTTCACTTAGAAAACTTGGGATACCCCTTTAAAATTTTGGTCTTCTGCCTTATGAAGGTTTGAGGTCAAGTTGTTTGTGTCCTCTTGAATAAGACTTAGTTTAGTGTTTTTGCCTTAACTCTTTCTAGATTACAGGATTGCTCAGGATTCCTTGAGGAGGTTGTAAGAGGTTGCTTGGTCACATTTTCAAAATATCCACTTGCTCAAAATCTCTAAAAAGCTAAGTATGGAACTCACCCCTAGACTTGTTCAAGTTTTCCCAATTACTTTAATTTATAAGTTGCAATAAGTCCTTAATGAAAACTCAATTTGTACTACATAATGTTAGGTAGGTTTACGCTACTGCTTTACTTCTTTAGAGCAATTAAGAAAATTTGTTCCTAAATCCTGATTTATAACCCTATCAATACATTTTGGAAACCTAATGTTGATTTACTTCAAAAAGCAATCAAGAAAAGCCGATAACAAACCCCATAATGTGATTCAAGATCTAATCAAAATTTTTGAAATACTTTACTAGCTTCACACTATTAACTAATTGATCTAAGCCAAATCAAAATCCTGCACTTCCACTAAAGCCTAAACCAAATTGGGTTTATGATAGCTCTTCAGTCCATTAACATAAACAAGCAAAGCTGATCAAAAAACAAGACCTTAAGAAAAAAATTGACTTGGATTTATCCCACTTGTCCCTAGTGCATTTAATGAGGTGGAAGGTTTAAAAGGAAAAAAGGAATTCCACATCATTTCCACTTATGCATTCCAGATCGTCCAAGCAAGTAACCCGCCCTGCGAATTTCGATCTTCCTTAAGCTGACCAAATGAAGAAATTTCAGGCATCCCTTGTCAACCCATCTGTCAAATAGGTATGTAAATCAATTCCCCTTTTTAATTTTAGTTCTTCCTTTTTTTCATAGTTTGTCTTGTCAAAGAGTCGTTCCACCATCTTGGGATTTTTTGCTCTGTAAATCTATGGTTTTTCCATTTAAGTCATGCAGAAAATTGGTTAAAATTGTTGGGAGAACTTGTTAGCTGTATGGGAAAATTACATACATATTTTTTTGTAGAAAACCACAATTGTGGAAAGCCCTAGTTTTGACCTAGTATGTGAACCAATATTTTTTTACCATTTCGAGCAGTTCCTCGCCCATTACTTACTTTCATGCTTGGCAGAATTCTTCATAGCCCTTGCTCGGCCCAAAAAATCCAACTACTAAGACTTACTTTCTCCCTTTATGCATCATAGAAATCCAACCCCTCATTACTTAAATACTATACTAAGTGGGTTTTCAAACTATTTTTGCTTGATGAAACCAAATTAAGTCTCATATATTGCACCAGATAACATTATTCTTTCTCTTATAAAGTGCGTTTAGATGTAGTCTTAAGAACTATATAGCTTATTTAAGATTAAATTTAGAATATATTTGATCTATCTTTGAAATTTCCATTGCCATTTAAATGTTTTCATTTCCTAATATTTCTAATTGGCACGTCATCGCAGGACTCTAATTAGTGTGTTGGCACAGGACTCACCTTTGTGTTAATATAGGACTCGCAGAATGAGCACAAAACTTGTTATAACTAATATTGCACAACTCCAAATGAGAATATGAGAGAGGTTTTTCTTCATCTTATTTCTAGGAGGAAATAAATCTCTCCATTTTTATATAGCAATAATAATTTTGAAGATATCAACATTTGAAGAAGAAGGTTTTCAAGTGCAGTACTAGTAGAACCAATAGAAGAATCACTCTAACTAAAATTGTAGAACTCTGAATGGGAATCTAAGAGAGGTTTTTGTTCCTCTTATTATTAGGAGGAAAAAACTTTCTTTTTTTTTACATAGAAATAATATTATCAAAGATATCATCATTTGAAGTAGCAATTTTTTCAAGTGCATGACTCATACATGCAACATCAAATTCACTATAACGAAAGTTGAAGATCTCCAAATGAGAATTTAAGAGAGGTTTTTTCTCCAATTATTGTTAGGAGGAAAAATCTCTCTCCATTTTTACACAACATCAATAATTGAGGAGAAATATTTATTTGAAATTTCAGTAGAAAAATGATGAAGCAAAGTAAATAAGACAAAAAAAAAGAGAGGTTCAATAAAACTATGATATCTCCCTTATTTCTCAATGAAAATGAGAAATTAAATATATTTTGAAAATATTAGAATAAGGCACACCAAACCCAGAATTTTTTTGAAGATATTCTTCCAAATTAATTCACAGTAATGATCATAAAATCAGAGATGAGAATATGGTCGGGTACCTGTCATGTTGAAAGATTCAATCATGCAAGAGTAAAATTAGCAAATGAAAATAAATATTTTAGTGCATGTGGAAGATATGTTTCAATCTAGAATTATAATATTTGATTAATTCTCTTCCACGTTTATCCCCTTGTCATATGGAAGAAGTAGTTCAATCTAGAGTTGAAGTGTTTGATTAGATCTCATCCATATTTGTAGCCTTGTCAAGTGGAAGAATAAGTAATACAATCTATAGTTGTAGTGTTTACTTATATCTCTTCCATATTTGTCTCCTTGCCAAGTGGAGTAATAAGTAGTACAATCTAGAGTTGTAGTGTTTGATTAAATCTCTTCCATATTTGTCTCATTGACAAGAGGAAGAAGTAGTAGTTAAATCTGAAGTTGTAGTGTTTGAATAAAATTCCTTCCACATTTATCTCATTGTAAAGTGGAAGATTTAGTCAAATTTTGCCCAATATTATAGGTAGGTAGTTCTATAATCTTAGAATAGGGATGAGTTATAAATATCGCTCCAAAACACTCAATGTAACAATGGTATGAAATGGATGATTTTTGTAACATTATTTCTGATTAATAAAATCCACAATTTCAGTATTTTGGCAACAACTTTTTTTTAGTTGTGCTAACCCAAATTTGAGGGAAGAGAAAATTCCCACTCTTACCCAAGGAGGAGGATGATTTATTAGTTTTTAGAATAGATATTTATTTATTTATTTTGTTTGTTTAAATCTACATTATGTATTTTCTTTTTCTTTGTTTGTGAAGCTTCACTTTTATTTATTTATTGTCATTTTTTTGTTTTCAATTATTCATTTCATTTTGTTATATTACATTTGATTTTAGTTATTTATTTCAATTCTTACATTAAATTTCATTTCAGTTATTGAATTTTATTTCATGCATTTTCAATTCTAGAACAAAGAATTATAAGATCATTTTTTTCTTTAGCCCCTTTTGCAGATAGTTGTGGACACCACCTGGTTTTGACATTCTTTGTAATTAAATTATGAGGGTTACAATGACCCTCGTCACTGCTGCCCCAATGCATTGTAGAAATTCAACCCCCATTACAGAAAGCCTATACTAAGTGGGTTTTTCATGGACTTTTACTTCACAGTTCATTACAGGAAACCACACCCCTACTGCTTACTTGCTTAAAACTTAAACAACGTCGTCATGCATTCCATTGTGCAAATAAGTTTCCTTATTTGGTTGTTTACTAAAATCTTGAAACATTACTTGCAAGTGATTTTTGAGTAAAAGATTGTACCGGAAGGGTTAACAAAAAGGGGAAAGCAAGAGGAGTTGATTATTTCCTTTCACATAAAACTTCTTAAGAAAATGATGCAAGAAATGAAAAATCTAGAGGAGGAAGAAGATGAGGCTATGGACCAATTGGATGATTGTGTTTTTTATATCACAAAATATGACCTTGACAAACTACCAAGTACTCTTGAATAATTTCTTCAGTTTCTCTAATAGGAAATAGATGAAGCCATTACTCCTTTCACATGTGATTCAATTGAGAAATTGATAAAGCTTCACCGTGATGTCAAGAATATTATACCTAGATTGGTAAAAGTAAAAGGATTCAACAATATCTTAGCAAATGAAATCCTCAGGTACGAAACAGAAATGCAAGTTATTGCTAAGGTGGATGAAAAGGTTGTACAATATATGTTTGATCAACATGCTAAGTACCGAAAGAAAAACAAGATTGAGGTTCTTCATTTGGAATGAATTCTTCTTCTTCTTCTTCTTCTTCTTCTTCTTCTTCTTCTTCTTCTCCTCCTCCACCTTCTCATTCTTCGGTATAATGTAATTTAAATAATCAATCTGAATTGTAAAACTTAAGTAATTCAGTTGAAATCCATTACTTCAATTTATTTTGAAAAATTCAATTGCTTATAGATAGTTGGCACCACATGCAAAGTAGTTGATTTTGTTTTAAATTGTATAAATTTCGAATATCATGCGTGTCAGGTAAAGAGAAATTCAAGGAGAAATATTCTTAACTTCTTGCAGTTTTATCGCTAAGAATGTGTGGAAGGCATAATTAATGTCTCCTAGTTGTACTATCTTTCTAGATACTATAAATATAGGGAGAAGCCTACGGACTAATGGAGCATAACTATTTAACAGTTAGTTGTTGTAATTTTTTGCATGAAATTAAATATTTCGAACTTTGTGTTGATATTCTTGAATGCTCATTTTGTAAAACTAGCTAGAATTGAATAAGAAGAAGGTGGATTTTCAAAGAAATTTGTGTCTGAGAGATCTTGTTGTGCATTATCTGAGGATTTTATGGTAAACTTTGTGTTACCTTAAATCTGAATCTGATTTTTTTTTCATTTGTTAAATATTATGACATTTCAAAAGTGTTTATCTATGTTGTACAGCTACAATAAGCTCTGAAATCTACTTATTGTAATGCACATTATCTCTTTTCTCGCTACTGATATACATTCTGTATTTTCCTTTCTCTTCTTTTCTATACTATTTCCAAAAACAACTACTTACTTGCTACGAGATTGCTAAGTTATGCTTCATGAGCTTTGTGATTAAAGTAATAGCCCAGAAAATTAATTTAGTTTGCACATAAAGTATATAAGTTGTTAGAGTAGCTAGAGTAGATATACATCTTGCACAGGACCTTCACATTTAAATGAAGGGGATTTATCCCATGACTACCTAGGTTTGTGTGTGTAGCCAAACATAAAATCTAGGAAACACATGTAATATTTTATTGTGCTACTTTGATGTATTATTCCTACCTTGAAGGTAGATGATTGTAATTTATTGTATATTTGAAACCTCAGAAATTGTAAACCCTAATTATGGACTGTAAATGCTTAGTAACTTCAGAACTACATTATTCTTATATTATGGATTAAATATATGTAATGCATTATTATTTGAGTAACTTTTTTTGGCACTTATGATAAAGTTCATTGGAATAAATAAAAGGGTAATATAAGTGAAAGAGAATTAATTACAATTGCAGGAGTAGTAGTGGATTAACACTTGCATGTTAAATCAACATAAATATTTGTAGTAGATAATAATGTAAACGTTGTTATTCATGCTTGGAAATAAAATTAAATAATTGATTATTTAATTTAATTTGAATTAAGTCTTATTTTAGAGTAACTTATTGTAACAAATGACATTCAAGTGATTATATACAGTAATGTGCAAGCACTAAGCATTCAATAATGTAAAACCCTAAGCAAGTGAAGGGAATAAGAAAACTCAGCTGATTTTGTGTGATCCAAGAGTGATTGGGACTATGTATCTACTAGAACAGGTTGAGAACAACATCATAATGGCTTGAAGAGGGTTAAAAACCCTAGGGATGTAGAAGACAGAAGCACATGTAGGAGGACAAGAGTGCCTCAGGTGCTAATGACTGATATGGGAACCTGTGTCTGTTTAGATGCTTAGAGTCTGGTCTTTTATGTGTGAAGGGATCTTCACCTTTACTTTCTATTTGTCACTCTAGTTTTGTTGTTAAATCACAAATATCACATATAACCTATAAAAAAATGTCTACCTACACATGTCCACAAACCACATCAAATCTAATAAAAAAGGATGTAGAATGTGGAGTCGGAGTAACCCTACTAGTCATCTAAAGAGTGAACTTACAAACAAGCGTTGCACTACATCTCAGACTCCATGTAGTTATATGTGTGTGTGTGTGTCTACGCCATAGGTTTCCCTTGGGAAAATTTTCACAATGATAGTGGGCTATATGTAGATTATACTGAGTATGCAGAATGTGTGTAATGGAATAGAATGAACTCCTCTCCTACGTTATGTATGCAAATCAATACAACCCTTTTCCCTTGTATGAATGTGCTAGATGTATGTTGTTTAGTGCTCTTGTGCATTTGTGCAAGATTATGTGGTGATAGATAATGTTTATAATGTTTTTCTCCTTATTTAGAAGAAACAACTAAGTATATATGATTCCCTTGTTTGAATTTCGTAATTAACAACTGAAAGTCTGACCCAAAGTTTTAAAAGGTTTCCAAAAGGAGAAAAGGAATCAAAAGAGTAATAAGAAGGTAAAGAAGGGCATGAGTGTCTAGAAGGTATGGGAGCACCTAGGCACTTCTATCCTAGCTGGGCGCTAGTGCCTGACATCATCAAAAGATAAATCAATCAAATGTCGACAAAGCTGTGAAATGTGTAAATTCAGTAAAGTGTAATTATTGGTCTAAGAAAATGGCTAAGTATAATCCACACACAAGAGTTGGAATGGTGCATAGAGCCAGGCATGAAAGGATAGGAAGTAAAATCGTGCACCATGAAGGAACAGGTCAGCGCGCAACGTTGCACACATGTATGCAAAAGATAAAGGACTTAGCTGATTTTCTAGACAAGGCTAAAAATAGAAAAGTAGGGTTAGAGTGTCGCACAAAGAAAGACCAGAAATAGAAAAAACCGAGATGACTTAGTGGCCAAGTAAGGGATATAATTGGCAAAAGAACACGCATGGAGAAGGCTAAAATAGGAGTTAAATCATGATTTATATTTAGCTTAGTCTATTATTAGCATATGTTGTAAAAATCATGCAAGCTATTATAAGCACGCCTATTATTAGAAAAGTGCATGTAGGCGATGAAGGGAAATTCCCCACCGTATGTGTGTGTGTGTGTGTAGTGCATCCTTGTTTAGGCTAGACCAAGTTAGAGTTATATAGTTCTTAAGTGTAGAAGCTTGGGAGATCTTGATGGAGGTATATAATTGAGTCTGTAGGGGTGCACACAGGTCTAGTGCAATGGTGAATGGATTGTAATGTATTTAGCTTATGTGTTATGTTATGAATTGTGGGTATAATGGATAATTGTGTGTGGGTTGCTACAGTAACTAGATCTGAGCATATTATAATGGGAATCCAAATCTTCTTGACTATTATTTATAGTGAGTGAATTTCCTTATTATATGTGTTGTTAAATTATAAAGTTATGATGTTTCTCTTTGCATTAATGGTTGTCTTGGTTATGAATATGATAAACATGCATGCTAACATCTTGCTAAGCATAACAAAGGAGGGAGTTGGTGGTTACACGTGCTTCGGGTGAGATTTCAAAATTTTTTGGATGAGATTTCAGCGCGCATAGCTATTGTTGGACAATAAAAAGACTACAACAATAGATAAAGCAATCAAAAGGCCAAAAAGAGGTTTCAACCACTAGTTTTGTTGCTTAGGAATCATGTATACATTAGTATGTTTTAAGACCTAGAAATGTACCCAAGTGCATATATTTTGTGTCTACATTTTCCCCCACTTTATGATGTTGAGTGAATACTTAATAACATAAATTAGATAGAAGATGTGTACCTTGTAAACCGAAGATAAGTGTAGCCTATTACATGCCGAGTGGACAAGTAGCCATGTGAAGCGTGAAGTGATCGTAATGTGAAGTATGGCAACTAGAAAAGGGAAGTAGACCCTAGGGGTGAAGTGTATGCATAGTAGTGTGTTGTTGGAGCTTGTGCTTGTTGATGTGAACCAATTTTTGTTGCTTGTAAGGATGGACTTGTAAAAGAAGATAAAAATATTAGTCAAAGTCTCGTATGTGAAAAAATAGAGTAACGTATGTATAAATATGTAAAATTAATAGCTAAGGAAAGAATGCACCTGATGTATGAGAGAGTATAGGATAGAAATTTATCCTGTTTAATTTGGAGATGTTGTTGGATTGGGTTAGGAGTGATCAATTCCCAACCAAGAAAGTGTTGAGCCACGGATTTGAGCATCCTACCGCCAAGGATGAGGTTTTTGGGTGATCTCATGCCAATAGTGAGTTTTTTGGGCGATCTCATGCTAAAGATGAATTTTTTTGGCAATTTCATGCTAAAAGAAGAGTGTTGGGGAGAGAGGTTTATATTTCTCTCCATCCATGATGTTTCTAAAATGATAAGTGTCACTATAGAGTGGCACATCTCGATTCATAACCAATTATCACTGATTGGAACCGAATTGTAGTCGATTAAATGAATTCTGTAACTGAAGGCAAGTGCTTGTTACTGTAGATTTATATTTTAACCTGCAGGAAACTGAGTTGAACTGAGAAATAATCTGATTTTTTCCCCAGGACACAAGCACCTAGGTGGAACACAAGCGCCCACCATTCTTGTATGATACCGAGCGTTAGTGTATGCTTTGTGTTTTTGATCCTAGTATGATTTTGGACAATTTTGTAAATGTGTACTTTTTCCTTTTTTGTGTTGTGTTGTTTTTTCTAGAGCTCTTAGCTATTGGAAGGGTGATTTGTTCACCCAATAGTTGCCCCCCCTCATTTGGGTTGCTTGTGACGAATGAAGGAAAATGTGACCCAAATGAGAGGATCTAAAATTAAAGTGTTTTTTTGTAGATTAAATACCTATAGGGGGTAGGGGATGCACATGGTAGAAACCAAGGCACGTAGAAACAATGTAATCTAAAAATAAGTGTTAGTATAAAAGTGGTAGCATGAAATGGAATACAATATATCAAGCAACAATAAAGAAAAGAGGGATCGTGAAAATCAGGTTACATACATGGTACATCACTCACAATGTCACAAGAAAATCAAGGCTAAAGCAGTCATAAAAAAACAATGATCCAACATAACCCACAAATAATAGTAAGCAATAAGTAACAGATAATCAGGGTTGCACAGTGTCTTATAAGGAAAATGCTACACATAAATCACATGTTTGTACATGTAAAACTATCTAAGCTAATTGGAATGAAACTAACACCTAGTAGCTTTAAAGCAAAGTTAATCAAACAACAACATCATGATAAGAGCTTAAGGGAAAATAACTTCTTCAAAGCATAAACATGATAAAACCATTAAATGTTAAGTGATTGCTACTCTTTGTGGTTGCTACCTAAAGAATGAGCCTAATTAGATCACCTAGCAATCAAATTGGTGCTGTTTTCCTCAATAATTAAGGATGGGATCTTACCAAGAAATGGCTACAAGGCCATCTTTGGATCTTCTCATGCTCCTCAATTTGAGAGAATGGATGTAATATGAAGAAGTTATTTCCAACAATGGAGAATGGCTCAAAATCAAAATGCCTATAGTTTTCACTAGTGCAAATGAGGTGTAAGAAGAAAGGGAAGAAGGAGGGTTCCTTATATAGCTTACTTGTTTGGGCAAGGCTAGTGATTTGATGGATGTGGGATAAAGCCCAAAGAGAAAATGTAAAGGATATGTATGTTTAATAAAGGATGTGCACTTTATGAGACTTGAGAGAGGTTTAATTAATCAAATGTGATTAATTAATAGGTAGGGATAAGTTTGTAGAAGATATTTAGGGGGTATTTAGAGGAAAATATATAGGATTGAGATGATGTAAGAGGGGATTTTAGCCAATAAAAGGGGTTTATTGATTAAAATAGAAAGCATAATTAACTAATAATGTTTAATTAATCATTTAGACGTGGATTATAACTAACGAAAGGTCGTTAATTGACATCTAAAATGGGGAAGGGTTAAATTAATTAACGAAATGTCATTAATTAACAAATAAGAAGGGGAATGTTAGCTAATTAGCAGAAAAATGATAATTATCACGGAAATGATGGGAAAGAGGGTAATTAGTGCAATTTTAGTATTAAAACTACATAAGCAGAGTTTAGGTGTCTACATTTGGCCCTCTTTGGGGTGGCGCAAGCAACGCCACTTCAAAGATAGTAGATAAGTATAGACAAATAAATTTTGAAGGAGTGGAAGAAAATTCAGTAGAATGAAGGATGCCCCCTCGAGTGTCAATGGGGTGATGGAAGAGGTCAATTGATGATCAAAAAAGAGGAAGGAAATAGATAGAAGAAATGAAGGTGGGGATAGAAGGTGATCCCTATTGCCCTAAGTGTTATTGAAGAAAAAGTGTGATAGAAGGAAATGTTGATAATTTTTGCCCCCATGGGCCAAAATTTCCCAACATGGTCCTAAAGCACTTACAAGCTCCCAAGTGGGCCCCCACAGGTTGAAAGAAAGATCACAAGTGTTTTTAAGGTATTGGGAAACAATTTCAAGTGTCTTGAGCATTTAGGAAGCAATCGGGACATTCAGGGCCATCCCAGGGTCATAGTCCCATTGTAATACAGAAACGGCCTCCGACCCCCAAAAACAATAAAAAATAGCCCATGATGGAGAAATTCAACATTTTTTGTTCTAGACACTTCTCTCCTTCCCCTCAATCAATAAATTCAAAAGGATTCTCCCTGAAGAAAAAAACTGGCATTATATGCCCTAGAAGGGCCAGAGGGAACATTGAGCAAAACTAGCTCGGCGAGCTCACCAATTGCATAGGCAAAGGCGAGTTGGATCTAGCTTGGTTGATCCATTTGGGGAGTTGTGTAGCACGATGGTCATGGAGGAGCTGGCTTGATCGAGCCCAAGCGAGTTATGGGGCAGGTGTAATAGCAAAGGGGTTAGGAGACAAGTCATTGGGTCGTGACAGGTCATGGTATGTAAAGTTGGCAAGAGAAATGCATTTCAGGCAGTTGCTAGACACAAAGAACTCACCCATGGTGAGTCGCAGGCATATGAAGGTCACCTAGGTAGCATGACGAGTTCGCTATTGGAGGATCAGCTTGGTGAGGCGTGGAAAATGGAGTCAACATTGGTGAATGAGTTACATGGTAGTAAAAGAAGGGCCAAGTTGAATGAAGTCAGTTATGACTGATTTAACTCGGCCATGGAAAGTTTGATGGGATGTAATCAGCATCCAAGCAAGTCACAGAAGGTCGAAGTCAGCGGGAGTTGATTTGGCTCAGTCGGCATTGGCAAAGCAAGGAAGAGGGACCAACTTGGCCATAAGAGCATCGAGGTGCAAATAAGATCACTCGAGCAAGCATAGGTAAATTGGAGTATGAACTCTGAAAGCTTTTGGGCTTTCAGAGATTCGGCGTTTGGAAATATCACCGAGAAAATCAAGAAAAATCAAGCCCAACCTCTAAAAAATGAAAAATCAAAAGCCTGAAAGGGTGATGATGTGGCTTAATGCATCAATTTTTGGAGGTTAACCCTCCTTTGGAGTCAATGGTGGATGTAATTTGGAACTCGGAGACCTTACAAGTCTTAAATCGAAAGGGTGGGATGCCCGAACACATCGGATCCCAAAATCTGAAGCAGTGAGTCAAAATTTAGAGGTCAGCAGTTGAGCCATTTGAAGAATGGAAAGTATGTGTTTTGGACTTGGTTGTGGTGAGAGACTCCGAAGTCGACACGATGGGATACCCAAAGGGATAAGGCCCGAAACCCCGAAAGTTTGGTGTTCCCACTCAAGCACTAAAAACTCACTAGGTCATTGGCATAGGAAGTTGAGCTAGGCCAAGTGGTGTAATGATGATAGATGGGAAGGTTGAGATAGATAAAAGGAAAATGGGAGAAATAGCTTAGTGGTAAGATAGCAAGCTCGACATGTAAAAATAGCTCGATGGTGAAGAATAGCTTGGTAGAGATCATAAAAACCCTAAAGTGATACCAATTTCAAACTGTAATAACTTTCATAATTCTTAACCATTTTGGGTAAAATTTTGCTTTTTGGAAAGGTGTTTCAGTGAAGAATACAAAAGTAAAGACCATTTTTAGTTTCCATGAGGTTAGATATAGACAAAAACCCAATCAAACATCCAAGGCTAAACAATGATATCTTGCTCCCTACTTCACCATTTCTTACAAAATTACAGTCATTTGAAAGGTGATTTCAGGATCTACAGGATGGAAAGATGGGATTTCAGGTTTCATGGATTTCTAAAGCTCTAAAAATGGCAAGCATAAGCAACGGTGGGTGAGAACCATTAATGAGGTGGGTTAAAAGTAAGGACATGATGAAGCTACATGGTCTAGACTAGACAGGAGGTGCAATCATAGTCAGTTTCTTGAAGCTCAAAGCAAACCATTAAGGAAAAGAGAGATTTTGAAAATCTGAAGGCACTCATTACAAGATTAAACAATGATTTTTTAGAAGATTTTGGGAAAATTTGAGATTCAGTTTTCTCTCTCCTCTCCTTCAAATCTTCAACTATAAATTTTAATGAGGGGCATTGTTCTAGTGTTGGATAATTATGCTTTATACCCTCCCTTCTTCTCTTGTCTGTAAGTGATCTTGTGAAGTTCAAACCTCCCATTCAAATTGTAATGAAATTTTTGCCTCTTGGCCAATGTAATGCACTGTATCAAATATGTGGAGCAATAATGTAAGTCTTTGGATGAATTTCAACCCTCTCTTGCATTCATTGCATTAAATTGATCTTTAATTGCAATCTTGGTTATTTGTGCATGTTATATTGTGTTACATGTTTTGATGGTTTGTGTTTAATGGTGAATGGATTTTGTGATAAGAAATTGATTTGTGTTGATGTTTATCCTCTTCAATCTTGTTCATTTTCATTTCCATGCAAGGAAAATTATCCAAGATTCCTTTTAGTGCATCACCTCCTATAGATTAGGTTTAATTTATTGCAATCTTCTTCACCATGTCTCATTGGCAAGTTAGAGCAGGATTTAGAATAGATCCTATACAATTTGGATGTGTGTATCAAAATAGAGGAATAGGATTCATCCTTTCTCCGGAGAGATTTCCCAATTACAAAGTCCCACACTTTGGGAAAAGCTCCATGTTATGCAATCACACTACCACTTTCAATCCATCGAATTGTAAACAATCATGGGTGTTGTGATTCAGCATCAACAACTTTGGCATGCCTAGTGGGAAAGAGAAGTGTTTTCCACAAGCTTTAAAGGCATTTTCATCATTTTTCAGACTTAGAAATTGTAAGTTCTTCAATTTCCTTCTCACGCTGATCTCCAAAATCAATTTTCAAGGGCTTAAATTTCTCAAAATAAGTCCAAATTTCATCAGCTAATAGATTGGGACCTAAACTTCAAAAGGGTATTTTTATATTTTTAAAATTTTGACTTTTGAAATTTTGGGGTTTTCTCAATTTTGGGTTTTGGGATTTCAGACCTTCCAAGATTTCAAGATTTTAGGGTTTCAAATTTTAGAAGTCCATCAATTTTGGAACTTTTGAATTTTAGAGTTTATAAGTCTCCTACTTTCGAATTTTGAGGTTTCCTCAATTTCGTACTTTCAGGGATTTTTTAGTTTTAGAGATCTCTGCATTTTGGGACTGTCAATTCAAAACATTCTTCAACCTCCAGAAAATTAGCTTTCAAGTCCTTCAAAGTTCATTTTTTATTCTATCAAGTTTGGTGTATGACTTGGCAACATCTAGCCTTTTGGGGCTCATCTCCTAACACATCTGATGACTCTGAAGGGAATAGAATTCATTGGTGGTGTAGCAGCACAGGTTGTCCAAGTATATGAGAAGGATCCAAACTTGTTCACATGAAAGAGAGGAAGGTAATTTTGAGTACTTACAATTATTTCCACACATAGGTACAAGAGGAAGAAGACCACAGAGATCACCATCTCCTCCATGTAGAGAAATATCTACACCTCCGCTTAGCAGACCCTCTCTTCAAAAAAATAGGGCTCTTAAGCCAATCATAATGGCACATCTACAACAACAACCAATGTAAGGTACATCAAATCCTTATGTTCACTTTACAGGTAGTAGCCCATTAGCACTCAATGCTCAAAACCCTATCCTAGTGACAGCACTAAAAAATATCCCTTATTTCACTAGTGAGAATCACACAACTCTTGCTGATCATATAAAATATATTGCAAACATCTGCACTATTCACGAAATAAATGAAGTGGATGTTGTAGTCAAGCTACTAACTTCCTCATTCAAAGGCAAAGCATTGCAATGGTTTATGAGCTTGACAGTGGGATCTATCCAAAATTGGGACAAGATATGCACAGCCCTCTGCAACCAATTCGGAGAAAGAGGAAACAATCTATCTTTATTGGAACAATTAACAACTATCAAGAGGGATCCTAATGAGCAAATGATGGATTTCAATTTCTGATTCTAGTCATCATGGGACCAAATTCCATTTTCCATGAGGCCAATAGTAGAAGGTGCATTCCTCTACTTTCTGAAGGGTATAAATTTATATATAGCAATGATGATCCAATCCATGGGAGGAACAACATTGTCATGCACCTATTACATAGATATCAAAGCAGAAAATTGCCTCATTCAAGCCAGCAAGTTAGCACCAAGGTCATCACTGCCTCTATATCTAGAAATGGGAACTCCTATGACTAGTCAAGCACCTGAAATACCCCCTATTATGGATTTGAGAAATCAAAGCAATAGCGAGGCTTCCACTTCTTCAAGCAATCCATTTAAAACTCAAGAACTTAAGAAGGCTTTGCAAGAAATAGCAAAATGATAACAAGAAATGGTCAAAGTGCAGCAAGCTTTCAAAAATGAGTTAGTTGCCATCAAGAGACAACATGCTCAGAGTTTGAGGCCTTATCATCCTCAAGATCAAGCAAGTATGTCTCCTTTTCATTCAAACAAGCCACCAGTTCAAGCTATAAATCAAAACCAGAACCAAGGACAACCTCAAGCCTCCAGGAAATTATGACCATGTGATCCAAACACAACCTTGACATCAAGAGCCTTGGTTCCAACTCAAAACAAAATTGCTCAAGACTATGAATGGTGTTATCCTTACAGTCAACCACATAACCAATCTACTTGTTTTAATAGTGCAGTAAATTGGTCCTTGATGGTTTAAACCATTGGTGTGTCTTAAGAGTTAGCTAAAGAAGAAGATCAATGATAGGCAAGTCAACAAGAAGCCCCTTAGATGAAAACCACTTTGGTAAATTGGAAGGTGGAAGATTTTTGTGGAATCAATCAACCTCCTTTCCAGGGTGTGGCTGCCAACACAAGTTCGAAGAAGAGGAACATAGAGGAAGGGTAGTCATCTAGCCCAAGTGCTTCTCAACCCACTCTCACATTGCAGGGGGTTAACAAAATAAATGCAGCTCCAAATGTTCAAAATCAGCCTAAGGCCTCTACCGTAGCAGTGTAAGTACCAACTCACATACAAGAAAAGGTTGTTCCTAGAAAAAGGTAGCAAAAGGAGAGCCCATATCCTTTCAATATCATAGATCATATGAAGAAAACACATGTGAACATTTCCATGTGGGAATCACTGGAAATTCCAGGGCAGCGAGATTTTTTGTAAGTTGTGATGGAAAACTAGTCCATCTCAAAGGAGACACTAAGAGATCAAGAAAAATTTCTTACCAATTTTTTGCAACAAGAAGGAGGTCAGCCAGGAAAAAAATTTGAAACCTCTACCGTTTTAGAGATCTTTGCATTTCAGGACTGTCAGTTCAAAACAATCTTCAACCTCTAGAAAATTAGCTTTCAAGTCCTTCAAAGTTCATTTTATATTCTATCAAGTTTGGTGTATGACTTGGCAACATCCAGCCTTTTGGGGCTCATCTCCTAACACATCTGATGACTCTTAAGGGAATAGAATTCAGTGGTGGTGTAGCTGCACAAGTTTTCCAAGTATATGAGAAGGATCCAAACTCATTCATAGGAAAGAGAGGAAGGTAATTTTGAGTACTTACAATTATTTCCACACAGAGGTACAAGAGGAAGAAGACCACAGAGATCACCATCTCCTCCATGTAGAGCATTATCTACACCTCCGCTTAGCAGACCCTCTCTTCAAAAAAATAGGGCTCTTAAGCCAATCATAATGGCACATCTATAACAACAACCACTGTAAGGTCCATCAAATCCTTATGTTCACTTTACAGGCAGTAGCCCATTAGACACTCAATGCTCAAAACCCTATCTTGGTGGCAGCACTAAAAAATATCCCTTATTTCACTGGTGAGAATCACACAACTCTTGTTGATCATATAAAATATATTGCAAACATTTACACTATTCATGAAATAAATGAATTGGATGTTGCAGTCAAGCTACTAACTTCCTCATTCAAAGGAAAGGATGTTGCAATGGTTTAGAAGCTTGACAGTGGGATCTATCCAAAATTGGGACAAGATATGCACAGCCCTCTACAATCAATTCGGAGAAAGAGGAGACAATCTATCTTTATTGGAACAATTAACAACTATCAAGAGGGATCCTAATGAGAAAATGACGAATTTTAATTTCTGATTCCATTCATCATGGGACCAAATTCCATTTTTCATGAGGACAACAATAGAAGGTGCATTCCTCTAATTTTTGAAGGCTCTAAATTTAGATATAGCAATGATGATCCAATCCATGGGAGGAAAAACGTATTCAGGTGCCTATTACATAGATATCAGAGCTAAAAATTGCCTCATTCAAGCTGGCAAGTTAGCACCAAGGCCACCACTGCCTCTATATCTAGAAATGGGAACTCCTACGACTAGTCAAGCACCTGAAATAGCCCTTATTCCAGCTTTGAGAAATCAAAGCAATAGCGAGGCTTCCACTTCTTCAAGTAATCCATTTGAAACTCAAGAACTTAAGAAGGCTTTGCAAGAAATATCAAAATGATAACAAGAAATGGTCAAAGTGCAACAAGCTTTCAAAAATGAGTTAGTTGCCATCAAGAGACAACATGCTCAGAGTTTGACCTTATTATCCTCAAGCTCAGTAGAAATATAGGCCTCCTTTTCATTCAAAAAAGGCCACCAAATTCAAGCTACAAATCAAAACCAGAACCAAGGACAACCTCAAGCCTACCAGGCCATTCTGACCATATGATCCAAATGTAGTTTGACATCAAGAGCCTTGGTTCCAACTCAAAACAACATTGCTCAAGACTATGAATGGTGTTATCCTTACAGTCAACCACATAACCAATCTACTTGTTTCAATGGTGCACTAAATCAGGCCTTGATGGTTTAAACCATTGGTGTGTCTTAAGAGTTAAGCTGAAGAAGAAATCAATGATAGGAAAGTCAACAAGAAGCCCCTCAAATGAAACCACATTGGTAAATTGGAAAGTGGAAATTTTTGTGGAATCAATCAACCTCCTTTCCAGGGTGTGGCTGCCAACACATGTTCAAAGAAGAGGAACAAAGAGGAAGGGTAGTCATCTAATCCAAGTGCTTCTCAACCCACTCTTACACAATAAAGGGGTTAACAAAATAAATGCAGCTCCAAATGTGCAAAATCAGCGTAAGGCACTCTACCGTAGTAGTGTACATGTACCTACTCAAATACAAGAAAAGGTTGTTCTAGAAAGGGGCAAAAAGGAGAGCCCATCTCCTTTCAATATCATAGATCAGATGAAGAAAACACGTGTGAGACATTTCCATGTGGGAATCATTGGAAATTCCAGGGCAGTGAGATTTTTTGTAAGTTGTGATGGAAAATTGGTCTTCTCAAAGGTTTCAGACACCAAAGATCAAGAAAAATTTCTTACCAATTTTGTGCAACAAGATGGAGGTCAACCAAGCAAAAATTTTGAAACCTTTTTCTATGTCTCGTTGATTTTTGGAGAACCAGTTAGTACATAACTACATGATCGATTCAGGTGGCTTGAGTAGCTCAGTAATACCAAAGCAAATAGCTGATCAATTTGGGCTATCAAGTATGAGCCAGTATGAGAGGGAGTTGTACAACTAGACGGGACAATAGTTTGAACAATTGGGATCATCAAAGAATTAATTAACACTACATGCATTGTCCCAATGTCACTATTTTACAGGATGTATATATGATTGATCTTCCACCACTTGTTCACCCTATGTTTGTCAAGAGATTTCATGAGCCAAAATTGGTGGATAATTTATCTACAGATTGGTCACACATGCTTGTTCAAGAACAAGATATGGAGCCAAGGCTACAATCGGTCAAAAATTCATTTCAAATTTCCACATTTAGCCTCATGTACCAAGCCCAATCAATGCAAATTACTCCACCTTTGATCAAGAAGATTGCTTTAGAATGATCAGGAAGAAGACACAAAAGTTAATATTCCAAATTCGAACACTAGATGAATGCGGGAAAGAAAAAGGCACGTGCATTTGATCCTATACAAAGAGATGGAGGAAGTTGAATTAGGATTGTATTGTGTACATGAAGAATATTCACCATTCCCAGCCTCACCAAGTTAGAAAATAAAGATAACAATGAGGTATGGAATTGTTTTTTTGATGGTTTGAGAAGTAGACAAGGAGTAGGAGGGGGTAAAATGTTGGTGTCTCCATATAATGTCAAGTACTATTCAACCTTCATGTTTCATTTTTCATGTTCAAACAACACATATGAATATGAAACTCTAGTTCATGGACATCACTGGGCCAGAAAAAGAGTTATAAAGAACTTGTAGTGTTTAGGGATAGCAAGCTAATTGTTAACCAAGTTAGCAGACAACATGCTATGAAAAATGACCTGCTCAAGAGCTATAAAAATAGGGTATGGGATATCATTGAATACTTTGAAGCATTCAACATCGATTCAATACCTAGGAAGAAAAATGAAGCTGTAGACAAGCTCACAATGGTTGGAGAAACATTTGATGTGGTAGATAGTATTAAAATAAATAAAACACAGCCCCATATCCATGTAATTTTGAGACCAGTAGTCCTAGACAACAACACTAATTGGCAGGTGTTTGAGAATGATCAACACATTGTTAATTTCTTACAAGAAGAGGATGAATTCTCAGCTAGGAACCAGGAAATATTAGAGAAACAAGTACGGAGATCAAGTAGTAAAGTTACGGACAAAGCAAGCTTCCCAAAGGTTTGGTTACGTTGGTGTCCATCTTTAATCCTAATGATCTATTTTGGAAAGAAAAGGACTAAACATACAAGTCAAAGGAGAGGATTCATAATCAATTTCAATAGGTAGCCAAGGAAAAACACTCCAAATTGGCAAAGGTGGCCACTGAACAAGAAATATATGAATTCATACAACTTTTCCAAGATTTTCAGATGTTTTCACTTGATTTATGAGGATCTACGAAGGATTCAATCCAAATTTAGCTCAACATACAATAGAACTGGATCCATATGCTAAGCCCATCAGGAAAAAGCAAAGACCAGTTAACCCACACATTGAGCCTCTAATGAAGAAAGAGCTAAACAATATGATAAAGGCTTGTATTATATTTCCAATCAAGCATTCAATTTGGGTTACAAACTTGGTGCCGGTCAGGAAATAAGAACAAGGGAAATCTAGTTATGTGCGTAGACTTTTAGGATCTGAACAGGGCATCTCTCAAAGACCATTATCCACTCCCTTCAATGGAGAAAATCTTATAGGTGGGATCTAGCTTGAAAATATTTTCTCTCCTGGATGGGTATTCAGGGTACAATCAGATAATGGTAAAAGAGGATGACCAGTTCAAGATGGCCTTCACCACCAAGTGGGGCACCTATGCCTACAAGAAGATGCCATTTGGATTGTCAAATGTTGGATCCACTTTCCAAAGGGAAATGGACATGGCATTCAAGGGTTGATCAACAAAATAGTACTTGGTATATCTTGACGATATCACTGTGTTCTCCAAAAATGCAGTAGATCACCTCTTTCATCTAAGATAGGTATTTCAAAGGTGTAGAGATTCAGAGTTTCTTTAAACCTAAAAGAATGTGTATTCTTGGCCACATGAAGGAAATATTCTAGGCCATATTGTGTCAAAGGAAGGTATTGACAATTGACCCAGAAAGAGTTGAAGTAATTCAAGCATTTCCCTTGCCAAGCCATAAGAAGGCTCTTCAAAGCTTCTTAGGAAGGATCAATTTTGTCCCGACAGGTTTGTACCAAATTTTGCCGCTCTTGTGAAGCCAATAACGCAGATGTTGAAAAAGAGCATGATATTTAATTGGAGCTACAGAAGGTAAAGAAAATTTTGAGGCTATCAAAGAATATATATCTCAAGATCCAACACTCTTCAATCCCTATTTTTCTAAGGACTTCATGCTATCTATGCTTTCGGTGGTTCAGACACATGATTTCCACAATCCTAGTACATTAAAACAATGTAGGTATCTAAGCATTCAATTGCATTCTTCAGCCAAGGATTGGAAGATTATGAGGTTAGGTACTCCTTCATTGAAAATACATGTTTCTATGCAGTAATTAGGAGTCTAAAGAAGGTTCAAGCACCCAGTCTCAAACAACAGGATCCAACTCTGATGGTGTCACATGAAGGAATCAAAGACTCCCTAGTTGAACAAAGATTTAAACAGAGAAGTGTGCAGGCTCGATCACTCGTGTCATAGATTATGACATTGAGATTAAATTCACTAAGATTTTTCCATGGAAAAGGGATATGTGAACAATTATGGCCTCAATTCAACATGTCGAAACACAGGTGATGGGAAATAAGTTGTGTTGGTGTATACAAGATAATCACGATCAAGCATATGACAATGTGCCCACTCCATGTTGGAACCAGAGATATAATTCATTTCCTACAGACAGGTTTATATTCCTCTACCAGAGTTGAGAAAAGTAAAGGAGAAGATACTTTAAGACTACAAATTCATTCCATATGTGCTCAATTAATGGCAATGTTATCTTCAAGAAGGACATGTAAATGGCATGTCTTATTGACATGTATTGGAATAGGCCAGAGCTGAAAAGGTATTACATGAGTTTCATGATGGAGAGACAGGAGGTCATTTTTCTCCACATGGGTGACATGGCTCTCAATGATAATGAAAGTGGGTTATTATTGGCCCACATTGTATTCAGTGATTGTTGCTAAACTTGGATCAAGAAATGCAAAAGATGTGCATTCTTCACTGGGAAGGAGAAGTTGCTTGCAAAACTTCCATTACAGCACTATTTCAGTAGACCAATCCTTTCATGTAATGGGAATTGGACTTCATGGGAGTCATTAATCCTAATTCAAGCCAAGGTCAACAAGTGGATACCTAACCGCAATGGATTTTTTCACTAAGTGGACTAAGGCAGATAACAATCAAGGAAGCCAATGAGTCTGGACATACTAGATTTCTACGTGATTGGGATAGTAACAGAGGTTTGGTGTACTTACCACTATAATATTAGACAATACTCTATGCATTCATCAGGTTCCAAAATCATAGAATGGGCTATCAAGAATGGGATTTATCTTGAGCACCTCATCAAACTATTACCCCCAAGGTAACGGACAGGCCAGAGTCCACAAATAAGAACTTGCTAAAAATCATTAAGGGTACTCTAGATTAAAATCAAAGAGCATGGCATACCAAGCTCAAATCATCTTTGTGGGCTGATATGAATAACTCCTAAAAATTTCAACAGGTAGCTTTCCCATATAAGTTAGTTTACAAAAAATAAGCAGTCTTACCTATTTCACTTGAGTTTCCCACATTGGAACTCATGAAATAGATTAGATTTATAATGAATTTGAACCAATGGAGGCTTGTTATGCATAGTTTGATGGAATTGGAGAGAAATCAGAGAGCATGTAAGTACAAATGCATGGAGAAGATATCATGTCTTAGTCAAGAGGTCATTTGATAAGAGAGCTAGAGCAAGAACCTTTCAGGAAGGAGGAATCAAGTTTAGAAGTGGGATGCAGATCAGGAAAAACCGAGCAGGCATTCCAAGTTCGATGCCATTTGGAGTGGCCCCTACATGGTCACATAGATGTAAGAGTAGAAATGTCCTTCCAATTTTCTACCTTGGAGGGGGAATAAATTCTTATTCTGATGTCAATGAAATCTACCTCAAACATTGCTACTGAAAAGGAGAAATGTTTCACCCTTGTAAATATTAGATTAGGATCTTTTAATTCCTCTAATTGCATATGCACATCGTTATCTTGTTGTTATTTTGGGTTTCATTTCCCTAAGTGCTTCGGCACATAGGTTTTATTGATCCTAAGGTGTGTCATTGTGCAGTTCAACTGTATCTCCCAAATAAAGTGTTGTAACTAGGAAAAATTACATACTTGCGAAGTAAAGATTTTCTAATCTCAAAAGGATAACAAATGCAGAGCAACTTAAATCAGGTTGAGGATTAGATTTTGATGATTTTTCATCCTTTGAGTCCTTCAAGGCCAATCACAGGTGAACTTCTAGCATGCCTCCACCAAATCAAAGTAGCAACTTCCAATATCATGTCGAAGAATGAAACTTTCAAAAGAAAGAGAAAATTTAAAATTTAATAGAGTTCCATGATGTAAAAGATTTGAGAGTTTTCTTATTCAAAACTTCTACAGCATGCAATACATGTCAAGAAATCATCATTTTGTGTGCTTCATACTTGGTAGAACAAGGTTTCAAGATAGTCCAATGCATTCTCACATAACAGGGTTGCAGAGAGGAATAGGTGAAAATCTTCAATCAAGGCAATTTTCTACTCTCATAAATCTTATTTTTAATATTTTCTTATGAAATTTGAGAGTACAAGCGGCAAAGTAGGTTAATTTGTATGCAAGTGGTTTCTAAGTTTAGCTTCATCATTTTCGAGGTCAGGCTGTAGTTATACAGTGACTTCGTGCCCAATAGATATGCTTAGGCTACCAGTTTGTAATTAAATTACTTGTATGATTCAGATTAAGAGCAACAATAGAACACCAAATAACACAATATTTCAGAATAATGATCTCAATATGCAATTAGAATAGCTTCGCCACTTCGAGGGGGCAACCTCCAAACCATATAATAAGACTCAAATGCTCAAATGATGATGAATTACTACCTACAATCCCCTATATATACTATTCATATGCTATGGCCATCACCAAGGCCGACCTACTAAGCATGAGAAAGTATAAATGATATAATAAAATGATATGGTAAGCCACAAGTCGGCTACTCATATCCTAATACAAGCAATAGGTTAAGGGCGTAGCATGCCCTTCCCCTTCAAAGAAACATTGTCCCCAATGTTGATAAGCTCTGGGTGTTGCTACAGGAATGTCATATCTTCCCATGTTGCATCTTCATTGTCCATATTCTTCCACTTGATCAGGTACTCAGTAATAACCCATGTCCTTAATCTTTTAGTGCGTGTTTGAAGGATGCATTCAGGTTCTAAGATGACCCTCCCCTCCTCATCGAGATCAGGTAACACTGTTTGGGCTGATACTCTCTGTCCAATTACTTTCTTTAGGAAGAAACATGAAAGACTGGATGTATTCTGGTGGATTGTGGAAGTTCTAATTTGTATGCTACAGTACCAATCTTCTGCAATACTTGATAGGGGCCATAATACTTTGGTGAAAGTTTGTTATCCTTTTGTTGTTGTTTCAAAGACATTTACTTATATGGTTGTAACCGCACAAAAACCCAATCACCGACTTCAAAATGCCTTTCCGTGCGATGTTGATCAGCCTATTGCTTCATGCGGTTTTGTGCCATGACCAAGTTCTCCTTGAGACTAGAGAGGACCTCTTGTTGATACTGAATGTGTTCTTCTACTGCTCTAACCCGCGGATTTCCTCTCAATGATGATGTGATGGATGGTGGATGGTACCCATAGAGTGCCAAAAAAGGAGACATTTTAGATGAAGTATGGAAGGAAGTGTTATACCACCATTCTACAAGTGGCAACCATTGGACCCATCTTGCTTATTTATCTGACGTAAAGCAACGAAGATATCCCTCCAAACACTTATTTACAACTTCTGTTTTCCCATCAGACTAGGGATGATAAGAAGAGCTACGAGCTAACTGAGTACCCAAACATGAGAATAAATCATTCCAAAAATTACTAGTAAATATAGGGTCTCGATCACTTACTATAATCTTTGGTGTCCCATGAAGCTTCTGAACTGTGTCCATAAAGGTTGTTGCTACCGTGCTTAAAGCAAATGGGTGTGCCAAGGCACAAAAATGAGCATATTTGGTGAGTCTATCCACCACAACCATGATGACATTTTTTCCTTCAAATTTAGGCAATCCTGTGATAAATTCCATGGAAACCTCTTCCCACCACTGGCTAGGAATAGATAGAGGTTGTAGAAGACGTGGGGATCGAACTGTTTCACCCTTATTTTGTTGACAAACCATGCATTCTGCCACAAATTTTTGGACATCCCGTTTGAGCCCTTCCTAAAAGAAATCTTGTTTGACTCGATGATAAGTTTTCAAGAATCCAGAGTGCCCCCCTACTGGAGAAGAGTGAAGCTTAGATAGAATCCTATTTTTAAGAGTGGAGTTCTTACATAGGTATAATCTATCTTTATACCATAAAACATCCCCTTTTAATACAAATTTTTCAGACATGCTTGGATCATTCTGGAGATGATGAATGAGGTTTTGTGTGGTTGGGTCATTTCTCCATTCAGACTTTGCCTCATCTATCCAATCTTCCTGTAATATGGAGATGGCACATAACAAGGCTGCAGTTGAGTCATCTTTCCTGATAGAGCATCCGCAACTACATTCTCCTTCCCTTTCTTATAGATAATCTCAAAATCATATCCCAACATCTTGGAGACCCATTTTTGTTGTTCTTTAGATGATAAACACTTACTCCAAGAAGTATTTTAGACTATCATGATCTGTCTTCACTTTAAAGTGTCTTCCTATGAGATATGGTCTCCATTGCTTTACTGCATGAAGTATGGATAGCATTTCCTTCTCATAAGTTGGCTTGGAAAATATTCTTACCTTTGAATTGATGGCTCAAAAAGGCAATAGGACGGCCTTCTTACATGAGAACTGCCCCCATACCCACCCCTGATGCATCACATTCAACAATGAATGTTTTGGAAAAATCTGGAGTAGCTAAGACTGGAGTGGTGCACATGGCCTCCTTTAGTTTCTCAAATGCTTTGGTTGCATCCTCACTCCAATGGAAGGAATCCTTCTTTAATAAAGCTGTGAGAGGTGCAGCTATGCTTCCATAATGCCTTACAAATCTTTGATAATAACCTGTAAGCCCCAAAAATCCTCATAGATTCTTTAGGGTTTTTGACACCTTCCACTCCATCATGGCTTTGATCTTATTAGGATCCACTTTAACCCCTTCATGAGAGACAATGTGACCCAAATATTCAACCTCCTTGAGTCCAAAAGAACACTTAGAGGGCTTTGCATAAAGTTGATGTTGCTCAAGGGTTTCCAAAACATTATTTACATGATGTAAATGTTTCTCCCATGTTTTGCTATAAATTAATATATCATCGAAAAACACTAAGACAAACTTCCGCAAGAATGACTTAAAAATAGAATTCATCAAACTTTGAAATGTAGAAGGTGCATTTGTGAGTCCAAAAGGCATTACCAGGAATTCATAATGTCCTTCATGTGTCCGAAAGGTGGTTTTATGAACATCCTCATCCTTGATTCTGATTTGGTGGTATCCTGAACGAAGATCAAGCTTTGTAAAATAAACAGCACCATGCAACTCATCAAGCAAATCATCAATAACAGGAATAGGAAACTTATCTTTGATTGTGTACTTATTAAGTTCCCTATAATCAGGACACATGCGCCACATGTCATCTTTCTTCTGTACCATCACTACTGGAGAAGAATAAGCACTCTGACTATGGCAGATGATTCCTGCTTCCAACATCTCTTGTACAATCTTCTCAATTTCACTCTTTTGCACATATGGGTACCTATAAGGTCTAATGTTAGGTGGTTGACTTCCTGGTAATAACTGAATAGCATGATCATGATCTCTCTTTGGAGGTAAGCCCTTTGGTATATTTTCAAATACAACTGAGTGTGCATCCAACAATGCTTGCAGATCAGATGGTATAATGTCCTTAGAATGACGAGCCTCCAATGAAAAGAGTTGTGCCATAATTCCCTCTGCACCCTTTTTTAGCATTTTGTGCATCTGATGAGAACTTACTATTTGTGGAGACTTTTCTCTTAAGCCTCTTAGCTCAAAAGTCCTTCCTTCAGAGTGAAATCACATGAACAAGTCTTGGAAGTTCATCTCAATGGTTCCCAAAGTGGTAAGCCATTAAACCCCTAACACAATGTCTACTCCTCCAATAGAAATGGCATACATGGGACTATTTAGTATGTAATCTCCCATGGAAATCTTAATGCTATGGCATTTTCCAGAACAAGTAACAGTACCTCCATCAGCAATCATTACTTGACATTCAGGAGCTGGATAAATGAAACAGTTTAGGCGCACTGCTAACTTATGATTGATAAAGTTATGAGTACTTCCTGAATCAATCAACACAGTGACCCTCTGTTTTTTTAGGAATCCAACCACCTTTAAGGTTTGGGGGTGCTATACCTGAAATTGCATGGCATGAGATCATTGGCTGAGAATCTCCTGACTCCTCTTCTGGCTCAACCAAGACCTCTGACTCTACATCTTCATTATTATCTTCATCTTCACTAGGCCCATCAATGTAGAACAACTTCTTTTCAGCACATTTATGTCCGGGCCCAAATTTACTGTCACAGTTAAAACATAACCCTTTTTCTCTTTTTTCTTCAATTTGTTGAGGTGTCAATCTAACTGGTCGAGGGAGTGTTGGGGCCAAGGTGTTGCGATCTCTAGTAAAAGTGAAATGTTGTCTCCTACTTGAAAAAAATTTCTCCTCTACCCTTCTTTCCATAATCATTGAATCAGAAACCTTATGAGGGTTAAACATACACACCTATGCTCAATGTGATCCTTAAGACCCCCAAGAAATAGGTCATTCAGATTCTCTTCAGTAATATTTTCCACCCGCAGAGAAAGGTTTTGGAAGTGATGAATGTAATCCTTAACAGAGCCTGTCTGCCTCAACTTTGCTAATTGTCTAAAGTAATTATCTGAAACACTAGAACTGTAGTGTAATTGTAACTCTTCAGTGAATACTGTCCATGTAACATTAAGACCACTCTTCTGCCTTTGAGCACATAACCATCGATACCATATGAATTGGTTAGGTTCAAGATACAAAGATGTCATGGTCACCTTTTGTCCTGATGGAATCTAATGTAGTTCAAAGAAATTCTCCATTTGGTTGATCCAATTGAGTGGATCCTTTCCATCAAACTTGTGCATCTCCACTTTTGAAAACATACTACGGGCCTGCAGAGTGCTCGAATTTGGATTGTTCACACTCGCAGATCCACTCTGGCTCATGTGTCTATTATGTTGACCTGAGGATCCACCTTGATTGACATGAGTATGATTACCCATTATATGCATACTGAATTTTTGCATGAAATCCTCCAATCTATGTCCAATCTTATCCACATCTTCTTTGGTGGCCACCCTAGATTCGAGGTCTCTCAGGTTAAACTCAAGTTGGCTTACTTTATGGTCTGTCAAAGTAAACCCTAACCCTGAGGAATCTGTAGTTATATCTTCTATCTCCAACTCCTCAACTACTATCTCATCCTTTTCTGGTGTTTTACCTGGAGTGATGGTATTCTTTTTTCCCCTTGTGGAAGGCCCCGCCATGATGCCCCAAAATAGTAGGATGTAGGGATCACGGTCAAATTTTAGGGTTTAGGGTTTCGATACAATTTCGGCCGAACAGGAAAAAAAACAGAGAAAATACTAATAATATTTTTTGAGAGCTTTCCGAAAATGTAAAGAACTTGAAATTTTTCCACAATTTGCACTCTAGGGAGTGATTTTATGAAAAACCCTAAATTTGTAATAAATTTTGCAAAATAAATCAAAAAAGTCTAAAATTTTCAGGGAACCTTACTTGAAATTCTTCACAACTCTGGTAAAAATATCTTCCACCAATTCTCTTTGGTTCGCAACTTGTATTGGAAACAAAAAATTAGGGTTTTTGCCCTAATTTCGGCCTAGATCGCAGCTCTGATACCACTTGTAATGAAATTACTTGTATGATTCAGATTAAGAGCAACAATAGAACACCAAATAACACAATATTTCAGAATAATGATCTCGATATTCAACTAGAATAGCTTCGCCACTTCGAGGGGGCAACCTCCAAACCATATAATAAGACTCAAATGCTCAAATGATGATGAATTACTACCTACAATCCCCTATATATACTATTCATATGCTATGGCCATCACCAAGGCCAACCTACTAAGCATGAGAAAGTATAATAAAATGATATGGTAAGCCACATGTCGGCTACTCATATCCTAATACAAGCAATAGGTTAAGGGCGTAGCACGGTTCAAAACATCTAGTAGGCAGATGTCCCCTCAAGCCGCCAAATTGTTGAAAAAAATTTCCCCCATGGGCCAAAATTTCCTAACATGGTCCTCAACAGTTACAAGCTCCCAAGTGCGCCCCCACAGGTTGAAAGAAATATCACATATGTTTTCAAGGTCTTGAGAAATAATTGCAAGTGTCTTAAGCATTCAGGAAGCAATCGGGCCATTCAGGGCCATCCCAGGGTCATAGTCCCATTACAGTACAAAAACGGCCTCCAACCCCCAAAAATGATTAAAAAATAGCCCGTGACAGAGAAATTCAACATTTTTTGTTCTAGACACTTCCCTCCTTTTCACTCAATTAAGAAATTCAAAAGGATTCTCCCTAAAGACAAAAATGTCATTGGATGCCCTAGAAGGGCTAGAGGGAACATTGAGCAAAAACAACTCGCCGAGTAGCTCGGCGAACTCACCAATTGCATAGGGAGAGGTGAGTTGGATTTAACTCAGTCGAGCCATTTGGGGACTTACGTAGCATGGTAGTCATAGAGAAGCTAGCTCGGTCGAGCCCAAGAAAGTTGTGGGGCCGATGTAATAGCAAAGAGGTCTGGAGGCCGAGCCATTAGGCCGTGATTGGTACATTTTGGGTAGTTGTTAGACACAAAAAACTCACCCATGGCGAGTCGCAAGTATATGGAGATCAGAAAGGTAACACAACAAGTTCATTATTGGAGGCTCAGTGAGGCAAGGCATGGAAAATGGAGTTGGCATTGGTGAATGAGTTCCATGGCAGTAAAAGAAGGGCCAAGTTGAATGAAGTCTACTATGGCCGATTAAACTCAGCTATGGAAAGTTTGATGGGATGCAATCGGTGTCAGAGCAAGTCATAGAAGGTCAGAGTCGGGTGGGATTTGACTCAGCTCGATGGGATTTGGTGAAGGAAGGAAGAGGGGCCAACTCAGCCGTAAGAGCATCGAGGTGCAGATAAGCTCACTCAAGCAAGAAAAGGCAAATTGGAGTCCAAACCTCGAAATATTTTGGGCTTTCAGAGATTCAGAATTTGGAAATCTCACCAAGAAAATCAAGAAAAAGTGATCCCATCCTCCAGACTATGAAACATCAAAATCCCAAAAGGGTGATGATGTGGCTTGATGTGGTAAGTTTCAGAGGTTAACCCTCCTTCAGAGTCAATGGCAGATGTAATTCAGGACTCGGTGACCTTGCAACTCCGAAATCAAAAGGGTGGGAGCCCAAACATGGCGGATCCCAAAATCTAAAGCAGTGAGTCAAACTTCAGAGGTCAGCAGTAGAGCCATTTGGATATTGGTGGGGAGGTGTTTTAGACTTGGTTGTGGTGAGAGAATCTGAATTTAGCGCGATGGGATACCCAAAGGGCTAAGGCTCGAAACCTCGAAATTTTGGTGTTCCCGCTTAAGCACTAAAAACTTTCCTAGTCATTGGCATAGGAATTCGAGCTAGGCCAAGTGGAAAAATGATGATAGATGGGAAGGTTGAGCCAGGTAAAAGGAAAATGGGATAAAATAGCTCGGTGGTAAGATAGCCAGCTCGACATGCAAAAATAGCTCAATGGTGAAGAATAGCTTGGTAGAGCTCATAAAAACCCTAAAGTGACCCTAATTTCAAACTGTAATAACTTTCACAATTCTTAACCATTTTGGGTAAACTTTTGTTTTCTAGAAAGGTGTTTAAGAGAAGAATACAAAGGTGAAGACAATTTTCAATTTCTAGAAGGTTAGATATAGACAAAAATCCAATCAAACATCTAGGGTTAAACAATGATATCTTGCTCCCTACTTCATCATTTCTTGCAAAAGTGCATTCATTTGAAAGGTGATTTCGGGATCTACAAGCTGGAAACATTGGATTTTGGGTTTTGCAAGTTTCTAAAGATCTAAAAAATGGAAAGCATAAGCAACAGTAGGTGAGAACCATTAATGAGGTGGGTGAAAAGTAAGGTCATGATGAAGCTACAGGGTCTAGACTAGACATGAGGTGCAATCACAATCAGTTTCTTGAAGCTCAAGACAAATAATTAATGAAAAGAGAGATTTTGAAAATCTGATGGCACTCATTACAGGATTAAACAATTATTTTTTGGAAGATTTTGGGCAAATTCGAGATTCATTTTTCTCTCTCCTCTCCTTTAAATCTTCTACTATAAATTGTAATGAGGGGCATTGTTCTAATGTTGGATAATTATGCTTTGCACCCTCCCTTCTTCTCTTGTTTGTAAGTGATCCTGTGGAGCTCATACCTCCCATTCAAATTATAATGTAATTTTTCCTCTTGACCATTGTAATGCATTGTATCAAATATGTGGAGCAATAATATAAGTCTCTAGATGAATTTCAACTCTCTCTTGTGTTCATTGCATTCTCTTGATCTTTCATTGCAATATTGGTTATATGTGCATGTTAGATTGTGTTATATGTTTTGATGGTTTTATGTTTATTGGTGAATGGATTGTTTATAAGAAATTGATCTGTGTTGGTGTTCATCCTTTTTAATCTTGTTCATTTTCATTTATTTTCAAGGTAAATTATCTAACATTCCTTTTGGTATATCACCTCATGTAGATTAGGTTTAATTTCTTGCAATCTTCTTCACCGTGTCTCCTTGGTAAGTTAGAGTAGGATTTAGAATATATCCTCTAAAATTTGGATGTGTGTATTAGAATAGAGGAATATGAGTTGGCCTTTCTCTGAAGATCTTTCCCAATTGTGAAGTCCCACACTTTGGGAAAAGCTCCATGTTATGCAATCACACTGACAGTTTCAATCCATCGAATTGCAATCAGGGGTATTGTGATTCCACATCAATAGGGAATGATAAGGAATAAAAATGTAGTGTGAAGGGAATGGAAATATCTTGCATCTAGTTGATGTAAAAACAACTTTATTTCATCATTTTGCTTAATGATCTATTGCATCATCTCTTTATTATATATATACATGGAAGGACTAACTCAAAGGCAACATACAAAACATAATGCTTTATGCAAAAGTAAACAAGAAGACAAAAAACTAAATAATCATAGACAAATTCACTTAAACAAATAATATTCAAGATATTTGTACCAATGTTTTTGTTATCTAGCTTCATATTCCACCTGTTTGAGTTATACGACAAGGGTTAAAGATGACACCCCAAGTATCAATACATTGCAAGGTGAATAAACGGAGGACAGGGAAGTCCTGTGAAAAAGTGGATGTGCCCTATTAAACAGTACCATGCAACTCGTTTGTGTAAGGAAGTATAGACATATCAGGCGGATCAACTTTTTTTAATGGAGGTAGGCCAAAATGACTCGCAAGTCACGTGGAAGAACAGGTGAGAGCCAAAGAAATATTATTTTTATAGGATGATTTTTTATGTTTTGAGGATGTTGCATTTGAAAAATTCAATTGAGTAAATGTTGTATTTAACAAATTTTGTGAATTTTTTAGGTTTCTTGAATTTTTTAGGTTTTTTTAATTTTTTACCAATTTTTAGAAGTTTCTGAAATTTTACCAATTTTTAGGGATTTTTATTATTTACCAATTTTTAGGATTTTCTTTATTTTTTAGGAAGAAAATTAGTTAGAAGAATGATAATATATGTGGTTATTTCCAAAAAACGTTGGGAAACAAAAATATACCCCATGTAGCAGAAAGGGTCATCGGGAAGCAAAAGCATTCCCTAACATAGCAAAAACGGGTGAAAATGACTATTTAATAAAAATAATCATTGCAGCGAGTACTGGAAGAAGATAGAAAAATCATAGCGGTCCTATAGCACTTCGAGGGTGAGAGACACGATGAATTAGGTCAAAACAACTATAAATAGCAAGGTGGGAGGGTAAAAATTCATCACGGTGAGTTATGGTTACCCTACCCTTATTGAGTTTTGAGAGGATTTTGCTCTGATTTACGAGAGAAAAAGCGCGAGTTCAGAACTGTAAGCACCATGCAGCCATAGTTCAATACTACATGAAGCTTCCTGGGGATGGCCCACAGTTATGCAAAACAAAAAATTTGAGTTTTGAGTGCATTTATGATGTTTTTAGGCTAGGAAAAATGCGAGGGCTGACTCTAGAGCGGCCCCCTGGGGCACGTTAGCATGAAGGGTGTGTGCTAGTGTAAAAATAAGTGCACTACTATTAAACTAGAATGCTGATTTTTTAAGGGGCGCTACTGTAAAAACACAAGCATTAGTGTGAAAATGGAGGCACTTGCGCAGGCACGCACTAGTGCAAAACAAGGCGTGCTAGTGTAAAAATACAGGCGTTAGGGTAGAGGGTTATTTTTGTACAACTTTTAGAGGAATTAGAATATTTTTAGAAGAACTAAGAGATGAATAGAGGAAAGTGAATGATGTTTTCCATAAGAAATGATGTTAACAAAGTGTGTTTGCATTATCTTTTAGATTAAATTACCCATATCGGAAAGATGCGAGCGGCACGGTTGGCTTCAATCCTATGGGGATATTTTTACACGTCTCGAGCATATCTACCTAAAGATTACCTTAGATGTCACAGGTCTTTCACACGCGGCTCACATGCCAAAAAATTACACTTGATCATAGCCTTTTCACAGCCTTAGCAAAGAGATGACGTAGTGAGAGCTAGACATTCAAGCTCCCTACAGGCGAGATGAGTGTCACTTTGGGAGGACGTATGGCGCATACTCAGAGTTCCCATCTAGGTCAGGTTGATCACATATTATGGAGATCGTGCCCGTATTTTTTAGTACATTAGGGATAGGTTTGGCTTACCAGGCATACCTTGTCGAGGCATGGTATTTGACATGTATTTATGTTTCAGTGATCACCGGTTCTCATGGATACCGATATACTTGATGGCTCTTGTTAGCAGAATTCTACTACCAAACAGGACTAGTGCATGCTTTCCACTGGGTCTAACTAGGGTGATACATGGTCTCATGAGTTGAGAGGTCTACTTCTGGGGCCAATTCTTATTATCCCACTTGTACTTAGACCTTCATTTGATAGCATATCGCAATCTGAAGACCTTAGGTCCAGCCACTTTGTTACAGATATGGGCAAGGGACAACATTGCGATAGGGCACCCACTAGGGGTGTTACAAGTCAGGGCTCCCGATGAGCCATTTGTTATGGGTTAAGTGCCAGTTGGTGATGAATTTCACTAATATATTAGAGACATAACATACTATAGGTGGGTGTTTGATGATCTACATCTCTACATGATTACATTATGTCCCTACATATTATATTAGCGTCCACAGGATGCCATAGAGATGATTACTGTGAAGGTAGATCATTTCATTATCAGCAATAGGAGTCGTATCATGGATTGGTATTGAGTTGATAGATTATAGAGATAGCTAGATCATGTCCAAGGGATTCCTAGAGATGAGATGTGGTACAAACATCAGGCCCGAGAGACTTTTGATATTGGCCCACGGATTAGACAATGGTGAGCCCGCGACAAATCTAGACAGGTTACCCCACAGCTTTAGGTGGCGCGGCCACAGGTGGTAGATCCTAGTACTACCCTAGATTATGGACCATGGTATGTTATACTGCTACCATGATAGCTTACCATACCACAAGTTGTCATAGAGGTAGGGATTGCTACCACATCACATGGATTTACAGGGTCGGACTCCCAGAGTGGGACAACAAGAGGCCCAAGCATATCCCAGGCCCAAGACCAGGGTGCACTTGGTGCACATATACAAGTGTCATAGTAGGGTTTCCCATAGGTACAGGTACCACCACAGGGTCCCCCCTCAGCAGCCTATATAGCCACAACGATAGATACAAATTTCTTTGGTACTACAAGTTATGTAGCAGATGGTCATACATGCCCTAGGCTCTTCTCCTAGAGATGGATGGGGATTCGTAGGGGGTGGAGATAGATGGGGTTCACCACCACACATTCCGATAGGTGGAGGATGGAGAGCACACCTAGGTCACAACATAGGTCACCTTAGAGAGCCCCATAGATATCATTCTTGGATTTAGTGTCGTTGTAGAAGTAGGTGGGTCATCCCTAGCCCATTTATAGATACAAAGGGCAATTGACATAACAAGTATTATGGTACAGTCCTTACACAAATAGTTAGAGTAGGGCATATTATAGAGATATCGGGCTATTACTACACAAGATCAGCTTACAGGGGATAGGGTATAATCGGTAGTTGAGAGGGTACAGTGGATAGCAGAGTATACACAGCTCTAGGTAGATGTGGCTAGATTAAGAGGAGAGTGTGATGTGCTCCAACATGTGGTCATGGCAGCAGGTGCATAGGATATAGTTTTTTATTTTATCACAGCCACTGGTGAGGTTACCTATTATAGGGCATTATATCATGGTGTCATTCCAGAGGGACAAAGTGCCCTAGACTTCAGTCATTTAGCCGGCAGTTGATTGATATTGAGGTCATATAGGCCATATCAGTTGGCGAGATCAATACATCAGCCATCACCTCACTAGGGAGCTTCTACCCAGTAGATGCCACCACCTGGACCCAAGCCAGGTAGTCCTAGTATGGGTGAGAGTCATGGTTGAATCTCTTTATTATGATGTAATCTTTTTTATGTATGTCTCGTTATGAAGACACAATTTTGAGGTGATGTATATGTATTGTTTCTTATTATGCCTCGATACGAAGGCACATTTTTTATTCATTCCCATGATGGCATACTTTGTATTTGATGATTATGTACTTAGACACATTCTATATGGACATTGATATATTTGACACATTTTTATATGTATGATGATGGACTCTATTATGATTGTATCACGTGGTTTTGATTTATGAGATAGCATTTGATGATATCACATTGTATTTGATGAGATACTTTGATTGGTCCATGTTTTAGTTTTTGATATTGGTGAGGGGGGATGGAAGGTGATCCTTATTGCCCCATTGATGATATGGTAGGATGATATTAGCTTAGTATACATGTTAGATGTTTATTTTCATGACGATGTAGCTTAGTAGTTATTGATGATATATGATATATGTGATGTTATATGTGATGATATATATGATGATGTGATAACAAACAATGTACAAGTAAAAAACAAGCACAAGAAAAATTTAACAAAACTAACATATACACATGCATGAAACAACAAGACAACACAACTATGTTCAAATATAAACAATCATGCAAAACACATTGAATCTAATCAAGGAAAGAATAGACCAATCTAAGAAGTATGTTAAGAAACACACTATACAAGATGTACAAGCAAGCAAATAAAATAAGAAACAAACAAACAAACAAGTAAGAAAATCACTACTTTGTTTTTATGAGACAATTTTGAGGCTTTGTGCATTGTTTTGGGAGTTTTGTAAGACCATGTTTTACTATTATTGAGTTTTGTACGAAATGGGTTTTCAAATGTTTTGGAATTTTCTAAACATATTTGAATGTTTTTGGAATTTTCTAGACATATTTGAATGTCTTTGGACTTTTGTAAACATATTTGAATGTTTTTGGAATTTTGTAGAAAGTTTTTTGAAGCTATGTGTAAGAAAATCACTACTTTGTTTTTGTGAGACAGTTTCGAGGCTTTGTGCGTTGTTTTGGGAGTTTTGTAAGACCATGTTTTACTATTATTGAATTTCCTACGAAATGGTTTTTCAAATGTTTTAGGATTTTCTAAACATATTTGAATGTTTTTGGCATTTTCTAGACATAATTGAATGTCTTTGGACTGTTGTAAACATATTTGAATGTTTTGGTAATTTTGTAGAAATTTTTTTGAAGCTATGTGTAAGAAAACAAAGAAATGTGGATGCCCCCAACATTAGATGTGAATGTACAAGAGCACAATTCCATGCGTACGTTCAAGATATCGAAGGTGTGAAGATGCCCCCAATGTTAGATGGGGATGTACAAATGCAAACACTTTGCATAAATACAAGAGGAGGGTCAGTCAGATCAAGGTCACGAAGGATAGGATCAAAAGGATCTCAAACATAGGAAAAAGCTAGCTCTTGATAAAGCAAATGTAACCACAAATGTGATATGCTTGTGAAAAATGAATCCTTCCAAGGTGTCAGAAACTAATTTTCGTTGAAGGACTTGTCCAAAGTGCCAAAATTGTGTGGTTTTCACACTTGGAAAAACTTATTTCTCTTTATGTTTTCCATGATTTTTTATTCTTTTTTTGATATTTTGTACTTTTTTGGGTTTTTTCGATATTTCCCCATACTTAAGCGTAGAACAATTTAAGATGCATGGCATTCATAGGTTCACACAGCTCATCTCTATCAGGATAGGAAATTTTGTAAGCTCCCCGATCCATACTTTTCTACCACAACATAAGGTCCCAACTAGTTTGGTTTGAACTTACCTTTCTTTTCTCTTTATTTTAAGGTATTGAACTGAATTTATTTAAGGATGAGATCCCCCACCTCAAATTGGTGAGGTATGATATAGTTTTTGTATCCCCAAGACACTCAATTTTGATACACTTTCAGGTGGTTGAGTGCATGAAGGTGTATTTCATCTAACAGCTCTAGCTCTGCCAATCTAGCCACATGGTAGTCTTCATATTTATCTAAATAATCTCTAAGAGATATTCTTAGGGAGGGAAGCTCAATTTCTGATGCGATGATGGCCTCAGTTTCAAAGAGTAGGGAATATGGTGTAGCACCAATAGGGGTGCGAATAGAGGTCCTATAAGCCTAGAGGGCGAGATGGATTTGCATATGCCAGTTACGACGAGTTTTTCTTACCATTTTCTCCATGATGTGAACAAGGGTTTTATTAGAGGCCTCTGATTTTCCATTACCTTGAGGATAATAGGGATTAGACCACTTTAGGAGTATTTGAAAGCGTTGGCATAATGTTTTCACATTGTTGTTCTTGAAATACTTACCATTGTCAGCTACAATGGCGGAAGGGATGCCATAACAGTAGATGAGATGATTCATGATGAACTTGGAGATTTGGGCACCGATAACATATGTAATAGGCACAACCTTTATCCATTTTGTA
The DNA here is from genome assembly GCA_019776745.2 of Taxus chinensis. Lineage (NCBI taxonomy): Eukaryota > Viridiplantae > Streptophyta > Pinopsida > Cupressales > Taxaceae > Taxus > Taxus chinensis. The sequence continues at coordinate 956,830,973 of CM034147.1, read as the reverse complement.
AAGTACTCAGTGGCAGTAATGATGTGGGTTTGGCCATCTGAGGAATTTGGAGTGAGCTTCCCTATGAGATCTAATCCCCACTTGGAGAATGGTCATGGTGTTGTGATCAGTTGTAAGGATTGTGCTGGTACATGGATGATATTTCCATATTTCTAGCACAATGAACATTTCTTAACATATTTGCAATAGTTTGATTCCATAGTAGGGCCAATAGTAACCTACTCTTAATAGCTTATTTGCTAGCACCATTCCATTTGTATGAGCTCCGCAGACACCTTCGTGCACCTCTTTGATTTCTTGGATGGACTCAGCTAAATTAAGACAACACAACAAGTTCCCGTCATAGCCATGATAATAGAGGGTGCCTCCAAGGAGGGTATAATGAGATATTCTTTTGATTAGGTTCTATTTATCAGGATGGGAAATATTGGGGGGGGAGGTACCGTCTTGGAGGTAATTGAAAATGGGTTCATACTAGGGGGAAAAAGGACCAACAACTTCACAAACCAAACATGAATTCGGCATGTCATATATGTGCATCCATATATTTTCAAGGAAGAATGGCATATCATTGTTCCCCATTGGAATACAAAGTAAGGATCCTACTTTAGCGTTAGCATTTGCAGACCAATTTTATGCTCTTGGGATTTTCTCAAATGTGATGTGCACAAAGTATTCTTTGAGATTTTCCACCATTTTCTTATATGGATGAGCTTTTCATCCTTAACCTTGTATTCTTCATTGACTTGATTTATGATTAACTATGAATCTCTAATGACTTAGATTTGTCTAATATTCCACTTAATAGTGAGCTTCATCCCTGTGATGAGTGCCTCATATTTTTCTATGTTATTTATATATAAAAATCTTGAGGAATGAAGTCCCCTGAAGGGATGACGAGCACAACACCAGCTCCTAAACCATGAAAGGTGAATGATCCATCAAAATTTACCTACCAAGTGACGGATTCTTCAATATACATCATAGAGGCATCTGGTAGATCAAGACTCGATGGTTCTGTTCTCGGTAGAGGGGCTTCAGCTAGCTGGTTTGTAAGCACTTGTCCTTTTATTGATTTTTTATTGACATGTTTGATATCAAACTCACTTAATAGGATGATCCAATTAGCCATCCTTCCAATAAGTGTTGGTTTATACAAGAGGTACTTGAGTGAGTCAACTTTGGATATAAGCTTGGTCTTGTTATTTAGAAGGTAATGGCAAAGATTTTGGAAGGAAATTGAAAGGAACGATAACCAGATCGTACCAAGCCAAGAACACATGCTTAATCAAACACCAAGATCAATAAGATGAAAGCAATTCATTAGAATAGCTTTACATAAAACCTTTGTAAAGAAATGAGCAGAAATATCATATATTATAACGGAACTCAATGCAATACATTGAGAACAGACCTTGCTTGAATAGGAAAGGAATAACAATCTAAGAACCAGTCAAGGTCGTAGATCAAGCCATAAATCAAGGAAATAACTAGCCATCAAAGAACTAGTCAAGACCATAGATTTAGGAGAGAACTAGACATCAAGGATCTATTCAATACCATAGATTAAGGAAAGAACTAGTCAATACCATAGATCAAGGAAAGAACTATACCTAACAATTAGATAATATCTCCTAATATCTAAATAAGATAAAAGAAATATCCACACACATAAGTGGGTGAGGATAAATACAATAAAGGTAAATAAAGTACCTAGGTGAACATGAGCTAAGCTAAATACCTACTCTAACATAAAAGACAATGGATAGACAAGATTTTTCGATCTATTGATAATTAAGCTCATAGGCGATCAAAGTGTGACTAAGTTAATAGACTACTTTTTCTTTTTGGATTAGGTCATACTGAGCTAACAACACACCAATAGCAAATTGAGTGGATGAGATATACAATAATGAGGGTTCACATGGAGTTGGCGGCATAAGGATAGGGGATTAACCAGATATTTCTTGAGTAGGTCAAAGGAAAACTGGCATTCGGGAGCCCAATGAAAGTTAACATCTTTTTTAAGCAAATGGGTAAATGGGTGACACTAATCTACAAGTTAGGAGATGAAATGGTGGATTTCTTGAATTTTTCCCTGTAATCTACGCAGCTACTTGAGGTTCTTTGGTGGAGGCATTTCAGTGATAGTTGTAACTTTGGCTGGATCGACTTCAATTCCTCTTCTTGATATAATGAAACCTAACAACTTTCATGATAGTACACCGAAGACACATTTCTTCATATTTAGCTTGATCTTGTAATCTCAGAGACATTGAAAGATGTGTTGCAATATGTTTGGGTGTTCTTCTCTTGTTTTGGACTTACCTACGATATCATCAACATAGTCTTCCATAATGTCATTCAACATATCGTGGAAAATCCCAGTCATATCCCTTTGATAAGTTTTTCCGGCATTTTTGGGACCAAAGGCCATAATCTGATAACATAATATCCCCCAAGGGGTTGTAAAGGAAATCTTGTGTTGATATTCTTATGTGATTTTGATTTGGTTATAGCTAGAAAATCCATCCATGAGGGATAACATTTCATATCTTGTAATTGAATCGACAATCAATCAATATTAAGAAGAGGAAAATCATATTTTGGGCATGCCTTATTTATGTCTCTGAAATATGTACATATTCTAATACCAATTGGTTTTTTCTACATAGGTACTATGTTAGAGATCCACTCTGAGTAATCAATAGGTCTGATAAAACCTACTGCCAACAATTTCTCTAGTTCTTCGTTAACTAGGATGGCAACACGTAGATGCATCTTTATAAGCTTCTGTTTGATGGGCTTTGTGCCTGCATGCACAACAAGGTTGTGCACTACTAAGGATGGATCTAGGCCCGACATATCTACATAGGACTAAGAAAATATGTCTAAAAATTCTCATAGAAGCATTACAAATGTCTTCTATTATTTTCCTGAGAGTGAAGCTCCAACTTGACCATTTTAGGGTTGTCTTCTATTCCTATATTGACTTTAATGGTCTCCTCTACAAGCATATTGGATGTATCCTCCATGCACGTATGATCAGGGGGGAGATTGAGATATTTTTCCAACGTCATCTCGATGATATTTTCACCCTTGGTGTGGTCACTTTGTATGTCCATTTATTTTTTCACCTATTCATCCGCTAGCACCTCAAAGAGGTTTTCACTATGCATCTTGGACTTTTGCTTTTGCTGTGGATTTTTAGAAGAACTTTTTTCCTCACTTTCTTTTAAATTTTTCTAACCACACAACTCAGCCTCATCCCCGAAATACATGCATGTGTCTAAGTTGATGGAGAAGCCCTTCTTGTGATCACCATTTGGAATGTTATCACAGATACCCTAGAATTCATCGATTGCCTCATCATTTTCAAAGAGGTCGATTGGTACGTGAAGTTATTGGTCCCAGTCAACAAGAATGGGATGGATAAGGTTAACTTGGGGAACATAATGTGATAAGGTAAGGATAGATGTATCAAGCAATAGGTTCGTAGAGGCAAGGTTCTCATATTGGCTATAACATGAATCTGTGTCGTTATCTGAATTAGAAGAGCTATCCTCATGCTCAGAAGAAGTAGCATCGATGTCGGAGGGTTGAGCCCCATAATCTCTAATGTCAATGTCATATTTTTCCTTTTTGAAGTGTGGGGTTGGAATAGGTTGTCTTATGCCTTGTTCATTTATTCCACACATGTATCCTTTGTAGCCCATTACATACATCATTTTATTGGGTATGGGATATTTTGGAGCTTGGTAACAAGGAGCCTTTGTGACTTCAGGGATCCAGATTATGGGAGAATCCAACATTTTCTCATAAACTAGGAGCCACCAGGAAGAAATTTCTCAACAATAAAATTTTCTCGGGACCGCTTACATTGGTAACTTGGCCCAGTTCGTGTCTTGGGTGATATGGAGAGATTAGAAACATGGAGGGCATGTTGAAGGTCATAACCTCCATAGTTGTTATCAATGACCTTCATCTCCCATGAATAAAAGGAAAAAATAGATGTGGAAGCATCTTTATCACATGAACATAGTGTGTCAGGTTCAACATGATAAGTGAGAGCTTTAGACTAAAGAGGTACAACAATATCAGCAAAAGAACATTCATAGGTTGTGCGAGAGAAGCTATGCAAGGCTCTACAATGTGTAAACGACTATGGATCTCCTTGAATAGAAATTGTTTGTCTTTCATGGTATAACTTGATACATTGATGCAAGTTTGATGGTACGACTTGCATGATATGGATCCATGGGCGGCCAAGGAGCATGTTATAGGGAAGTTCCAAGTATAAGACATGGAACTTGGTATTGTGATATGTATGCCCCACTTCCATAGGTAATATTATAGTACCAGCTGACTCGCACTCTGAATTGTCGTAGACTGTGATAGTAATGATATGAGACTCTAGGTCTACCTCTATGCATCCCAATTTCTAAACTAGCTTTAAAGTACAGATATTCAAACAAGACCCGTTGTCCACAAGCACCCTTTTTTATCTTTTTATGGGTAACAAATACCTTAATGTATAGGGGTAAGTTGTGTACATGATCATCATGTAGAACCTCATTTTGGATGAAAGTAAGGTGTTTACTAGGAGCAAGATGTGTAACCACCTCTTAGAGGTGTGAAGGATCAATATTTGTTGACACTCCTAACCCCTAAAGTGTTTTATAGAGGATGTCTTTATGAACATTTGATATCTTAAGAATATCTAAGATCGAAATCTTAGTTGTGGTCTTCTCAAGTTGTTCTAAGAGATCATATTGACCATCTTGAGGGGTAAGCAAAGGAGGTTATGTGATTACAAGATGAGTGTGTCGTGATGCCATGGCACAATCTTGGTTCTTGATTCTTATAGTGTTTACATGCTCATTAGAGGAAAGAACATAGCCAATAAGTTAATCAAACGGATTATTGGTTTAGGTGTAAAAGTAGTTGGTAGTTTTGTAGTTCTTGGAAGATTGACCCTGATCCTTCTCCTTCTCTCCCTATTTGTCATGTTTAGGGAAAGGTTCTTTATAGATTACTAACTTTTGATTAGGTGTTTAGTTAGGTTCAAACGAATCAACCTCAATTTCTCCACTTTCAATAAGATCTTGGATAAAGTGTTTCAACTTTAGACACTTGTTTGTTTTGTGACCTTTTACATGATGATACTCACAATATTCATGGTCTTTATACCATGATGGTTTGGGTGCATCATCACCATAGGGTATTGTGTTAGGATATTGGACCATGTTCACTACGTCTAATTGTATTAGGATTGTGGACAAAGATTCTGTGAGAGGAGTGAACACTTGACATTTGATTGTGGGTTGAATAGGTCCCTAAGTAACTTTGAAAGGAGGATCAATTTGAACCGCTTGGATATGTTTAGAATCAGTGATACCATCTCCTACGATGTTTTTATTTTTGTTGAAGAAATTTGGTTTGTCCATAGGTTTGGATGTGTGGTTGTCTTTTGAAAAGGGTTTCATTGTCCTTTTATCTAACAAAGCCTTTTCGATCTGGCTACCCTTTTCTATAAATTCTTCAAATTTGTCATTTGTAAATGGAAAACAATGTCTAGATTTAGATTAGGTATAAATATGCTAACCAAGTGTTTCTTTGGAATTGAACAAGGGAAGCGGCTAGCCAACCCTCACCAACATTGTAAGAAACTAGCAAAGGTCTCATTAGGTCGTTGTTTAGCACTACACAAGTCCAACATGGTAATGTCACTTTCTACGTTGAACAAGAAATGGCGTACAAATCTTTCCACTAATTCAGGCCATGTAAAGATAGACCCTTTAATTATGTGAAGAAACCATTCTAAAGCATCACCCCTTAGACTACGTGGGAATAAGTGTTTAAGGTAGTTTTCATTATAGGCTACTTCTTGGCATGCCATGTAGAAGTCCTTGACGTGATCACATGGGTCACCTTCACCTTTATACTTATCAAATTTCGAGAAATAAAAAATTTTAGGGAATGGTGTGCGTAGCATATCGACACCTATAATTTGATCTATATGATCTTATTACTAAGATCATACAAACTATCTTAGTCTCGTGTTCATTTACTACACTACGCTAGTAAAATACCCTTTCTAACCCCTTCTAAACCTCCTAAACCATGTTAATCCCTCTCTAACCAGCTTCTATAAGCTTATTTTCCCTTTAATTAACCTTGTTTAGGTTAATTAACCCTCTTATTGACTTTCTAAAGAGAATTTGACTTTCTAAACAAATATCTTACCTTTCCAAATAGCCACTTAGCTTCCTAAAATCCTACTCACACCTCCAAATAGGTTTTTCTAAAAATACACTTTTTGACTCCTTTTTAGTCCCACATGCATCCAAAACATCCTTTTCTCAAATCCAAAAACTATAAATAGAGGGATACCCCTCCCACCTTTTCCTAAGAACTCTCTCTCTCTCTCTCTCATTTCTGATTTAGGTCATGCTTAAGTCTTTTAGAGTCATTTCATATTTTATTTGAGCTATTTACTTGTTATTTGCTAATCCTTTCAAAGCTTTAGGTAAATGGGAGAAGCCATTAATGGTGAGCTTCCATTCTTAAGATTTTGAAACATCAATAAACACATAATTGATTGTTAGAGCTTTAATAGGTTCGTTTATAGATAGCTTTCATGGAGTAGAGAACTAATATAGTCATGTTTAGAGGTTGATTGTTTGTTTCAAGCTTTATATATGCATGCAAATAGGTAGCTCTTATTTATCTCTAATTTGATGGTCATTTGAGTTGTTTGTTCCAAAGCTTTTGGGGTTTCTTTAGAGATTCTTACCCCATCTTCATAGCTTTAACAAAATTTTCATTGCACACATTTGGCATGCCCGGTGGGACTCTTAGTCCATCCTCCATTAAAGGAGTCATTTTGAAGCTTTTATTTCAGTTTCTAACTTTTTACATGTTTTTGAAGGGTTAATAATTTTTCCTTGGGATTTTTAGATAGGTTTTATGTAGTTAACCTTCATTTTCATGCCACTTTGTTAGATTTATGTTAAAAATTACATTTAATGGCTAAATTCTAACCTATTGACACTTTTAGAATTTCATTTTCCATGTTGTTTGGTGGTTTTTCAGGTAGGCGCGCATACACCCTTCTGCCAACATAGGCACATGTTGACTATCATTTTTAGCAGAGGTGCACAAACACCCAAACCGGCATGTAGGTACATGATAGCAAGCACACATGCCAAAATAGGTGCGCATACGCCCTTCTGTCATCACAGTTATCCTGCTAATTGTCATTTTTCACTATGTGTGCATACACCCTTCTACTAGTGCACATGTTTTGTGTCTATATTAGTGGTGCATGTACCATTTTGCAAGCACAAGCATCCCTCTGTCAGCGCACATGCACTATCATAGCTTTTTGTACCTTCTATTTTGCTTCTCATGTGCAAGAATCTATTCTCTAGCGCATATGCACTTATGCTAGCATAGGCATCTCTCGGGTAACACAAACACTCTGCAGACCCGCTAGGTTTACAAAGAGGAGTGCAGGCACCATACCCCATGCACACACACCATAACCTATGCGCAGGTACCTTAGTCTAGACTTGCATATCAATTTCATGTTTACAAAGGCTTATGTCATTAAATACTAACATCATTACAGGTTTAATCTAATTAATTTTTATTTTTATAGGGTATGTTTACATGCTTTTGTTAAAATTTTAATAAACTTGGATAAACCTTGAATGCTTAATCATAATAGTAAGGTCGCGTATGCTCTTCCCTTGCGTATTTTAGGGTGATCTTGGGAATCATAAATGATTTTTATCTCTTTCATTGCTTTGAAAAACATTTAGAATGTCCAAATTGGGTCAAGATGTATGTATTTTGCGTTTGAATTAAGTATTTTCCATTTTTTGGTTTCTTAATTAGATTTTTGTGTCGCGTATGCTCTTCTCCTGCATCCTAGGATGATCTTGAGAATCAAAAATGGCATTTTTCCTCTTTATGTGTATGGAAAATTACTAATTCGTTATGCAGAACCAAAAACACTTGTCAAAGAAAGGAGGATTCAAGACAAAACAAAACTACTAATACAGTTTTCATGCAGGTTTCCAAAGGTGTGAAAAACTTCATTAAATTAAGCTAAGCAAGATAAAAAAACACACCACTTTCATCACACTGTATTACAGGTTTTGGAAAAGGGTACATCCCTATCTGCTCAACTAGAACATAACCCCTTTGGCATAACGCCTTAAGCTACAACAATGGGGGTGGTTCTAGGAACCCTAAAGTAATCCACCACTGAGTAACCTCGTGGATGAAACAGGAAGCACTCTGGCTTACCCACTTGACTATTTTTTACATTATAAGTTTAGAGTCAAATTTGTTCATATTGCGACCCTAGTGAGAATACATGTGAATGCATTTATTGCTCATCATATTTGAAGGGGGTAAAGTAAAGCCAAGATACTCCCAAATTAGTCAGTGTGACTCTTTGGGTAAATTAGAGCTCGCATTTAGAAAAACTGTTGACACCTAGTTGAGTGATCTTATTAGGAAAACCATTTTGCCTTGGAGCCCACTTTACTAGTCCATTGTCACGTCTTGTCGAGCCATCACAAAGTGACGACTTAATTGGAGTCTGAACCTTATTTTTTAAACAAGGAAAAGAGTCCACTTGAGTTAGATCTAAGTGTCTTTCATCACGAAATTAAAAGATGTATCACTTAGCTTAGTTTATTTCTCACCTTCAGACAAGGCAAAACTCTACCCAAGTGGCATTTAGTTTATTTTCATCTTTTGATCTATACCCTTGCATTCTTGTTGCCCATTTGGGGTGAGAAGGAAAATACCCCACAAGTCTTATCAAGGACATTATTCACCACTTTTTTGTCTGTTTACGCCCATCCATGTTTGTGGTTGGGTTGTTAACATCTAAAGTGTGCAAGTACATTTTCATGTCTTTGATAGTCCTTTGATCTTGATTTCAAGATCGTCTTCATTACTACGATTTTGGTTCATCATTATTTCTCCTTAAGTTGTTATTTTTTCTCACATTCTAGCCATATAATTTTGGTACTTACATCGTGTTTTCAATTTTGTGAGAACTTGGTATAAGTCCCTTTATTGTATGGTTACGCTACTCGCACAACTAAGAACTTCTTGCTATACTTATACTTAGTTTCAGTTCCAACATTATCTGAGTCTTTTAAGAGTGTCAATATTACCTTGTGTATACTACAATGACATCATCTTAATACTAACACCTTGTTTTCTAGGTTAACGTGTCAAGATAGTGTTGTTACGCTATCCACATTCGCAACTTCCATTTTTTGAAAAACTTAGGTGTCATCGGCATTTAAACTAGTCTTAGTATATCTCATGGAGAGATCGTGTCAATATCACTTTGGTATTTAGGCCTTGTTAGTATTCTAACTCGACCTATGTATTAATAGGGTATTGTCACTATCTACCTTGAGCCCTTCGTTGGAATCATAGTTTAGGGTATAGTCTTGCTAAACGACAGTTTGAGTGATTATTTGATTTAATGTTCATATGATTGTTCTTTGAACAATAAAACAACTGCATAACATTACATCTAGAACACACTGGGATATTTTGGCTGTCAAACGACTTACACAACATATGCCTAGGTTTCATACAACTTTGAAGATATTTAGACAAAAAGTATAACTTTAACTAGTAATGCCTAGAATCATGAAAATGGCATCTAAACCAAACGAGTGTGACTTAGAAGAAAATCCTTTCGCATCCTTCCCATTTAGTGGTAATAACTTAGCACCTCTCTTTTCACAGGTCAAAGACACAGAACCATTGATCGATCATAGCGAAGAAGAATTTGATTCTTCTGAGGAACAACATAAGTTAGACCTAGGTCGATTTGATGAGCTCCTTTATTATAACAGAGATCAAGTACTCACAAGAGTCCTAGAGTTAGGGGCTAAGCTTCCACAAGAACGTGAAGTGGAGACTAAGATCGTTAATCATAAAATAGAAGAGTGACCATCCCTCTTAGACATGGATAACCCCTTTGACGTAGGGTATGCTTCTACTTCTAGACAACATCACAAAAATGTTGAAGAAGACCCATCAAAACCAATTGGTGATTCGCGAAGACCTTATTATAAGGCTTCACGTAAAGTAAAAATTGAGCATGAGCACAAAGGCTCACCACCTCCTAATTTGACAAGGAAGACGATCCCTTAGTTGAAGAAGAGATCCTTCAAAAACAATAATTGAAACTAAGTCAAAAATTAGCAAAATTAGGCTCTTCGAGTAGGAACGTGCATAAAGATAAACTCAAAACAAAATCTAGTGAGTTTCACTTTGATTTGTACGATGACACAACTTTTAAAGTTGCTAAGGTAAATAGACCAATATCACCTACAAAAGAGCAACTCATTCAACAGGAGTTACAATCAATGAAGAACACACTTACTACGCTATAGGAAGGAAACGTAGGACACAGTAGGAAGTACTTATATGAAGAACTATGTCCTTACCCCTTCAATAAGGACATGTTGCGACAACCATTTCCAAAGCATTTTTCCATTCCTAAGTTTGATAAATATAAAAGAAAAGGTGATCCTCGTGATCACATCAAGGACTTTTACATGGCTTGTCAAGAGGTCACATACAATGACAATTTCTTAATACAACTATTCCCTCACAGCCTAGGAGCATTGACATTAGAATGGTTCTTTAGTATACCTAAGGGATCAATCACAACATGGCCCACACTTGCCAAAAAATTTTATGTGACATTACTCCTTCAATATGGAGAATGATATCACCATGAACGACCTTTGCAATGTAAAATAGAAACCCAATGAGACCTTCGCATGCTTCTTGCATCAATGGCGTGGATTGGAAAATCATTTCCCTTGTGCCCTACCAGAAAAATAGCTAGTAAGCATATTCGTCCCAAACTTAAATCCATAAATAGCCTTTCATTTACAAATGCATTGCAGCTCTAACTTTGAAGAAGTTATCAAATCGAAAAGGATCTAATTGCGAAAGGGACACTCAAACCCATCATAAAGGAAAAACATGAAACAAAATTTATGGATAAACTAAAGTTATTCAATAAGAAAAAAACATGTCATTGGTGATGGCATCATAGAATCCAAGAGATTCCAAGTTATACAGACTATTCCGCTTTTAAAGCTCTCATAAGGACCTCGCCCAAAGGCACCCACTAAACATGTGTTTATGCCACTAATGGAATCACTATCTGTCATACTTAAACAATTAGATGCAGTAAACATGGTGTAGTACCCAACCATGACAATACCATATCCAGATGATGATCCAAAACCTAGTTGGTTCAAAGAGCATGAGTACTGTGATTTCCATCATGTTAAAGGACACAAAACAGATAGGTGTTTAAGACTATGACATTATATACAAGACCTCATCAAAGAGGGAAAAATTGTCGTAGATTCCCCCTGACTCAGGACAGAGTCCTAATGAGAAAATGGGTATCTTCAAAGAGCCCTTTTCTAACCATGCAGATAAGAAGAACAAGAAGCTAGATCATGGACAAACTTCCAATGACTATAAGATTGTTTATGTTATCCAACTAATGATAGTCCCTTTGATCGGGGGATGTAGGTTCATCAGAATACTATTAGGATCTTAGAAAAAAAATATGTAGTAGGGATGCAACGCACTCATTTGATCATACCAAATCCACTACCTGTCCCTCAGGAAGGTCAGTATAATTTAATAGAATAGTTAGAGAAGACACCTGCTAGGATATCGATCTTAGATCTCCTCAAAATATCTTCTACTCATGAAAACATATTGTATAAAACATTGCAAAGTTCAGGAGTCTCCATGGATGTAGATCTTGCGCACCTTCAAGTGATGATTACACACCTTGATTCCAATGATCATATCACTTTTGATCACACTGTAATCCCACATAATGACCCAGAGCAAAACTTACCCCTATACCTAGAAGTAGTTGTTACCCATCGTAAGATCAAGAGAGTACTTGTAGACGGTGGATCGGGTCTAAATATTTGCACTTTGAAGCTAGTTAAGCAGTTAGGCCATTCAGAAATGGATCTAGGGGCTAAAACTATTACAATCATAGCTTATGATAATGAGGAGTAGAGCAGGTACTATAGTAGTTCTAATAGAAGTAGGGCTGACTTGTCATGATACGATGTTCCATGTCCTTGACTTGGATCTTCCTTACAACATGCTCCTAGGGTGCCCATGGATCAATGCCATGCAGGCCATTCCTTCAACATTTCATCAGTGTATTAAGATGTGCCATAAAGGATAGATAGTCACCATTCAGGGTGATCTAGAACCATTCACACATTGTAGGGCATTGCACAGTTTTTCTCATGCAACTTATGAATGTCCTTCTGCATATATTGTTGTTCCTTTACAAACAGAAGCTATCAAGGAACGTGTGGATCCAAATTCACTCACTCCTTATAATCAAAACTTTCCTTTGTTAGTCAACCCTTTTACATCATGGGACGTAAACGTCTGCAAAGTATGGCCCAGGTGATCAATTCACTCTTCAATAGGCCTTGTTAATATCAAATCTATTAGTGTTTCCCAATACACGTGGTAAACCTTACTTTCAATTCAAGAGAACTCAGGATAAATTCCCTAAAACATTGGATAAGTTCATCCCTAGTGGTCTCCTATCTGAGGAAAATATGTTAGAAGATCCCATGAGGAGGGTACTTGAAGGTACCATGGCATCATGTCATCAAGCTTCGTAGTATATCACAGGCCACCATATGATGTATGTCATGGGTTACAATGGGTTTGGATGTAGTATCAATGCACAAGGATGGTTAGAGCCCATTCATATCCCTCATTTCAAATCTAACAAACATGGTCTTAGAATTAGACCTCATGATGATCCCCCTTTTGAGATCAATGCCACCTCTTCTGAATGTGAGGACAGTTCATCTCATTCGGATAGCGATGCAGGTTCCCAATGTAACCTATACGAGGATCTTACCTCCACTAAACCTATTCCCTGATTCAGCTATGTTTACCTTATCTGGATCCAATCCTCAAACCAATGGCCAAGTAACCCTTGTATATCCCAAACTTGTAGATTGGGATCAACAATTTCACGTACTAATCGATTTCTTTGAGAACGACGAGGCATTTACAGAATTCATGGGACTCAGGGACTCTATTCTAACTAGGGATCACAAGAAAGGTTTTTCCATCAAACTAGATGTCTTTGCATACTTTGGAGAAGAGGCAGAGATGTGTAGATTCTTGAATAGCAAGTTCATAAGCAAGAGTAAGAATGCTTCAGAGAAGCCTTATGGAAAGAATAAATGCAAGTCTCATAGCGACAAACTTTTTGAGGCACTAGTAGATAAAAAAAATGAAGAACCTATAGAAGAAATAGTATACCCATTCAAATATAATGATGAGCCACCTAAGGAGGTTGACTTTACTCTTCCCCATAATCCTACATAGATGGAAGATGCTTCTAAAATGTTTGTTGAAGAAACGATCAGTGTCAACATTGGCTCGGAAGAGGAACCTAGAATGATAAAGTTGGGAGCTTCATTCTCAGCTTAAGAACATAAAGTTTTTGTGGAACCATTGAGAGAATATGTAGATATATTTACATGGTTATATGTAGATATGCCTGGTTTGGACCTAGACTTAGTCATGCACAACCTCGTTGTGTACCCAGATGCCAAACTCATTAAGCAAAAATTGAGAAAGATGCACCCCAAAGTTGCACTACTTGTCAAAGAAGAACTGGAAAAGTTATTAGCTGTTGATTTCATTAAACCCATTGGCTATTCAGTTTGGATATCCAATATAGTTCCAGTTCATAAGAAGCTGGTTGGCATAAGGATCTACACTGAATTCTGTGACATCAATAAAGCATATCCCAAATATTACTTCCCCTTGCCTAATATTGATATGATTGTCAATTCTACCATTGGTTATGAAATTTTATCCTTAATGGATGGTTTTTTAGGTTATAACCAGATCCGAATTGTAGAGAAAGATCAGCATAAGATAGCTTTCATCACCCCTTAGGGGACATTTTGTTACAAGGTCGTGCCTTTCGAACTCAAGAATGTTGGGGCTACTTATCAATGCGCAATGGCAGTCATCTTCCATGACATGATGAATGACGTCATGGAGGATTATGTTAGTGATATCTTAGCAAAATCCAAAAGCAGAGGAGAGAACCTTGAAGTTTTAAGACGTATTTTTCAACATCTCTGAGATTACAAAGTATGTTTGAACCCTAAGAAGTGTGTCTTTGGTGTTTTTTCAAGAAAGATCTTAGGTTTCATCGTTTCACATAGAGGAATAGAGGTGGATCCTGCAAAGGTTACAGCTATCACAAAAATGCCTCCACCTACAAATATCAAACAACTAAGAAGTTTTCAAGGAAAAATTCAGGCAATCCACTATTTTTTTTCACAGCTTGCAGATAAGTGCCATCCATTTACACATCTATTGAAAAAAGATGTTACGTTCAACTGGGGACCAGATTTTCAAAAGGCATTTGCACTACTTAAACAATACCTTATCAACCCACCCATACTCATGTCGCCTACTCCAGGTGAACCTCTCCTATTATACATTTCAGCTACCCAATTTGTTATTGGTGCACTGTTTACCCAATATGACCTAGACCATAGAGAAAGGGTAGTTTATTACCTTAGTCTCACCTTGATTGCCTATGATCTGAATTACCCACAGATTGAAAAGGTTTTCCTTGGTAGTTGTCTTTACCTTTCAAAAAATGTGTCACTATCTCCTTAACAATAAGACCAAGCTAATATCCAAAGTTGACCCTCTCAAATACCTTTTATCCAAACCCACCCTTATGGGACGAACAGCTAATTGGATCATTCTCCTAAGAGAATTTGATATTGAGTTTGTTAACCAGAAGTCATTAAAATGAAAAGTATTGGCTAATCAATTAGTAGAAGCCCCTCTATCAGGGATGGAACCTTTATGTCTGGATCTGCCATATGCATCCATGATGTATGTTGAAGATTTTGTGGAGTGGCAAATCAATTTTGATAGATCATTCACCTTTCACGGGTTAGGAGTAGGAGTGGTGCTCATCACTCCCACAGGTGAGGTTATTCCAAGAGAATTTTGTTTGGGATTCCCTTACACTAATAAAATTGTAGAATATGAGGCACTCATCACTGGCCTTAAGTTGGCTATCACTTGGAATATCAGATAGCTATGAGTCATTGGGGAATCCCAACTTATTATTTAACAAGTTAATGATGAGTATAAGGTTAAAGATGAAAAGCTTATTCCATACAAGAAAATGGTTGAAACCTTGAAGGAATAGTTTATACAGATTATCTTTGAACAAAAACTAAGGTCACACAATAGATCAGAAGATGTTATGGCTACAATTGGGTCTCTTTTATGCATTCCGCCTTAGGCAAGTAGAATGCCCTTCTTTGTAGTGCATTTACGAGTACCTGCATATGACATGCCAAAATCTTGTTTGGCATGTGAAGTTTTTATTTCCTTCTCCCCTTGGTATGACCCTATATTTAGATAACTACAAGATGGTACATTTCCCCCAAACATTACCCATACTGCGAAGAAATCCCTTGTCCGCCGCATAGCCCATTACACCATCCTAGGAGGCATCATTTATCACTGTGGCTATAACAGGAATCTGCTTCATTGTTTGGATGTTACTGAATCGATCCACGCTATTAAGGAAGTGCACAAAGGTATTTGTGGAGCACACACTAGTGGCATGGTCTTGGCTAAGAATATCTTAAGAGTGGGTTGTTATTGGCCCACCATAGAAGTAGACTATTGTAATTTTGTAAATAAATGTGAACTATGCCAAAAATATGGCAACTTTATACATGTGCCAGCACACGCTTTACAACCCATTATGATACCTTGGTCCTTTTCTAAATGGGGTCTGGATCCCATAGGGAAGCTCCATCCTTCTTCTTTAGATGGCCATACCCACATTATTACCACCACCAAATATTTTACTAAATGGGTAGAGGATTTACCTCTCACTTATGTCACTAGTGCACAAATCTTCAAATTCATCATGAATCACCTCATTTTCCGTTACGGTATCCCTTCCACCATTGTCACTGATAATGGTAAATCCTTTAAGAATAAAACGGTCAAAGCGTTATGTCAACACTTCCATATTCATCTCAAGTGGTCTACCCCCTATTACCCCCAAGGTAATGGACAAGCCAAGGCTACCAATAAAACCCTTGTATGAATCATGGAGAAAATGGTAAGTAAGAGTGGCTAATATTGGCACTTACAGATACATCCCACCCTCTAGGCCTATCGAACCTCCATCTGCACTCCTACTGGTGTGACCCCATATTCACTAATCTATGGCATTGAAGCCATCATACCCTTGGAAGTGGAGCTTCCCTCCCTGAGAATATCTCTCCGAAACTATCTTGATAAGGATGAAGACTATAGAGTTGCTCCGCTAGCAGAGCTAGAGCTGTTGGATGAAAAGCATATGAGAGCGCTTAATCACCTAAAGGTTTACCAGACCAAAGTATCAAGAGGATATAAAAAATGGATCATTCATCATGAATTTGATGTAGGAGATCTTGTTCTAAAATAAAATCAGAAGAACACTGTCAAGGACAGAGAAAAGAAAGGTAAATTTGAGGCTAATTGGTTAGGGTTGTATGTGGTGGTTCCTAAATATGGATCAGGAGCTTATAAATTGGCATACTTAGATGGTGAAGAGCTTCTAGAACCTATGAACGTCATGCATCTCAAGCAGTTCTATGCTTAAGCATGGAGCAGATATCATAAAATACCTAAAAAGTAGAAAAAACAAGCAAAACATCAGAAAATCAAGAAAACAGTAAAGAAAAAATAGGTCGTCCACATGTGAAAACCACGCAATTATGGCGTAGTGGGCAGGTCTTTGGGTGAAAACTAGTTTTCGGCACTCGAGGAAGATTCATTGGTCATAAGCTACTCTTACATCTGGATGGGTAACCCATCACCACTATTTAGTATTGGTTTCCCTTGATAGGTCTAGGAACCCTACCGAGTCCATCTCCGTCAAGCTGCGATCTAGCTTATTTGTTCTTATATCTGCATGAAGGATATGCCTTTGTATATTCCCATCTTACGCCGGGTGCACCTTCATATTCCACTTTCTTGTACATACACATATGACATTCTGCCTTTTATATATTCCCACATCATGCTGGGGGCATCCACACTTATTTTTCCTTGTACAATGCTTTCGAAACAGGACCTTAGAAAATGAAAAAATATTTAGAAAAAGGATGCACAAAAATCTAAACATTCAGAAAATCCCCCTTGGGAACGAAGCTACACCAACTTTGTAACATTGTCTTAGGGAAACCTCGAAAACAATGTGAACAGTAGCCTTGAAAACTTATCTTTCAAGATAACCCAAAAACATTAGAAAATATATCAATGTTGTCCCGCCAAAAACAAGGTAGTGATTAGATTGATTTTAGTTGATGGTTTGTATAGTTTTGATTGTAAGTATCTTTTCACATTGTATGATTTAAAGTATGGTTCATTTTCTTACCTTCACTTGAATCTCGTTTTATTTAATTAGGTGCTAAATTGAGCTCTCTTTTATAAGATTTTATACTTGTAAGATATTGGTATGTTTTCATCATTTGTTGTATGCATCTATTAGAATTCATTTTACTCACTTAGATTGGATACCAATTTAATTTGTTGTTAAAATTTGCATGAGTTCATTTTTAGTTGCATATTGTTGTGCAGTTTTGAAGGTGTACATTTGTTTAGTTTTGTTAACTTTTACTTGTGTGTTTTTTTACTACACATTTGTTTGTTATCACGTCTATCATCTATCATTCATCACATATAACATCATTGAATACATTATTGATACAAAAATTCTAAGTTTTACATCATGCATGTATACTAAGCCAATCATCACATATCGTATCATCAATGGGGGTAAGAGGGGTTGCGCATGATCATAAATCTATCCCCCCCACACCAATATCATCTAATATCATCCCAAATGCTAGCATCTACCAAAATATGTCATGTACAAAACATATGATATCATCTAAACCATCCTCGAGCACTATTTGCCACCTAGCGCTTATCTTTGCACCCTAGGGCATTTTTAAATATTTTCAGGTGCTTCTTGTCTTCAATTTTTATCTATCGCCATGATTATTTTTATTAAATAATTACTTTTTGCTCGTTCTTCTTCTCTCTGGGGCACTTTACTGCTATCTGACGCCCTTTTCTTCACCCTAGGTCATTTTTGCATGCTTTTAGGAGATCTTCCATTTCTTAAATTCTTCTGACTAGTCAAAAATTTAAAAATTACAAAATCATCCAAAAATCCAAAAAAAATGTAAACACTTTGAAAATGGACTAAAATTGAAATATGTGTCTTTTTTGCCCGGTGTTCATCTCATATCTTGTTGGCATTTCCACGCGCATTGAGACAACGACTCGCAGATCCTCTGAATCTCCAAATCATTTACAAAAGCTACGTTTCTTACTCCATCAATACTCTAGGGCACGACTTGTCTGGTATTGTTTTGTTGTGCACACTACTTTTTCATCAGATCTAAGTGTCCTCCATCTTTTCCCTTGCCTATACAAATTGCTTGGGGCATCATTTTAAACCCTTGTCATTTATCAAAACATTTGGGATTGCAACTCAGTAACAAAATATTTTTGCAACCGTCTTAAGCGTTGTTGGTTTGAGTGTGTGTGATTATACTTATTTCCCTGTTAAGCGGGTTTGTTTGCTTCTCGTATTACATTGCATTTGTGTATGTTGAATGGAGTTAGCAGTTTTTAGCAATGGACAGTTTTTTGTATTATGGATTTTCATGTCATTTTACATTGTTGTCGCATGCTCGTATTTTAATAAGGACCAATGATGAATAGAATTATTTATATAACTTGCCTTGTGGAGAGCTCAAAGTCCCTTTTCTTTTTATTTTCTCTTCTATCTCCCCTTTCTTCGCACTGTTCTTTCTTTTATCTCCTATTTTTCGATCGTCGACCGCATTCCTCCATCACCCCATCAACACTCAAGGGGGCATCCTTCATCCTATTAATTTTTCTTCTACCTGTTATCCAAAATAAGCTCCTATTTATTTTGGATAACTTGTCTTCATTCTTCCCTTCCTTATGCCTCAGTTAGATTTTTACACATTTTAGGCAATCAATTTTTTTTGGAAATGGCTTCATCAGAAAGGATTTTTCTCCCCCTTTCCAAAAAGGTAAAATTTTCCTCCTAACTCCTTGTAATTTTCAAGTTATGGCTCGGCGGAGTTTTTTGGGGAAATTTTCCCTTGACAGGCCCGCATCCAATGAAATGGTGCCACCTATCAGCGGGAGTCGGGGGCAGCGGAGGTAAGTTGGAAAATTCACCAAGGAGTTGGCAGAGGTGCAAAGGGGAAAACTGGCCCGCGGGCCCGCGAAGGAGAAAATGGAGGGAAAATCCCACCAAGCAACGAGGTAGCGCCACGTGTCCTATCCAACAACGGGAGTCGGGGTGGCGGAAGTATTTTTGAAATTTTTCCAAAATTGCAAAAAGCATCAAAGGAAAATTTTGAAGTGCACCTCCGCCAGGCAATGAAGGGTTACCACGTGTCCACATCAGCACGGAGCTCAGGCCAGCGAAGGACTGTTGGAAAAATTCCCTCGGCGGAGCAAACGGAAAATGTGTTTTAAATCCCGCGGTCGAACCAAATGCCGACACATGGCAGTGGAGCAGCGGGGCATGAGGAATTTATAGGAAATTTTCCCAAATTAAAAAAAGGGGAAAAATTCAAAATTCGGCCCGCGAACCCATTTTTGCCCTAAAATTGCCATTTTTGCCCTAAATCTTCAGAGGGCCATATCTTTTGATCCGAAGCTCATTTTTTTGCATTCTTTATATCATTGGAAAGTTGTTGAAATTCTCCACATGATGGATTATTAAATTTTGTCTTTTGGTGGAGTTTGGTTGGAAAAATTAGAAAACATCTCTGGCACGTAAAAAATACATAATTGACATTCAACCACCAAAATTAATGAAGTATGGGTCGTTTTTTGGATCTGCAGAGCAATGTACTTTGGTGTATGGGTTTGTCCACGACGCCCATCACCTTGTAGGTGAAATTGAAGGGATTTGATTGGTAGTTGAACTCATAAATCATTTTGCCCACAATTTTTGCTTTTCCTTCTTCTACTTCGCCATTAAAAGCTAGATTTGGATCATTTGTCAAGGGTTGGACGTTTTGTTCTTGCAGACTCCCCTCTTCCCCTTGGCATGTGAATTCAAGGAGTTTCAGACCTTCCATAGAACCTGTGACATGTTTTTTTCCTTTCTACCAGTGTAATGCATTGTATCAAATTTAGGAATGGTAATGCATGTTTTGTGTTGATTTTTCATTCCTCTCATGCGTTTATTATTATTTTATGGTCTTTCATTACATTCTGGTAATTTGTGTATGTTTGGTGTTACATCTCTATGATTTTTGTTTATTTACAAGACAGAAGTTCATCACTCCTTTGGTGTATCACCATTTTTACTTAGTTTTGTTTCCTTTTGCATCCCTTATCCATTCCTCCTTGGAATTTAGAGTAGGATTTAGCATTAAACCTCTGCAAAATTCATGCATACACCTAAACAGAGGAGTAAGAACCAACTTTCTCTGGAGAATTTTCCCATCTGCAAGGTCCCACACCTTGGAGAAAATTCAATGTTGTGCAATCACACTAAATGACCCAATTCTGAACTATAGATCTGGAGGTCATTTAGGGGTGCTGTGAATTTGCACTAACACTACCCCTTCAAAATTTTCTACTGGTTTATGCTTGTCTAATTTCTTTGAAGTGACGTTGCACACGTCACCTCAAAGAGGGGTAAATGTAGACACCTATAATTTGGTCTACATGATCTTATTATTAAGATCATACAAACTATCTTAGTCTCATGTTCATTTACTACACTACGCTAGTAAAATACCCTTTCTAACCCCTTCTAAACCTCTTAAACCATGTTAATCCCTCTCTAACCATCTTCTATAAGCTTGTTTTCCCTTTAATTAACCTTGTTTAGGTTAATTAACCCTCTTATTGACTCTCTAAAGAGAATTTGACTTTCCAAACAAATATCTTACCTTTCCAAATAGCCACTTAGCTTCCTAAAATCTTATTCACACCTCCAAATAGCTTTTTCTAAAAATCAACTTTTTGACTCCTTTTTAGTTCCTCATGCATCCAAAACATATTTTTCTCAAATCCAAAAACTATAAATAAAGGGATACCCCTCCCAACTTTTCCTAAGAACTCTCTCTCTCTTTCTCATTTCTGATTTAGGTCATGCATAAGTCTTTTAGATTCATTTCATATTGAGTTATTTACTTGTTATTTGTTAATCCTCTCAAAGCTTTAGGTAAATGGGAGAAGCCATTAATGATGAGTTTCCATTCTTGAGCTTTTGAAACATCAATAAACACATAACTTATTACTAAAGCTTTAATAGGTTCACTTATAGATAGCTTTCATGGAGTAGAGAACTAATATAGTCATGTTTAGAGGTTGATTGTTTGTTTCAAGCTTTATATATGCATGCAAAGAGGTAGCTCTTTTTTATCTCTAATATAATGGTAATTTGAGTTGTTTGTTCCAAATCTTTTGGGGTTTCTTTAGATATTCTTACCCCATATTCATAGCTTTAACAAAATTTTCATTGCACATGATGAGTATACTTTTCAAGGATAGCAACTCTTGTGTGAATAGTTGATCTTTAGTAGGGGAAGCTGGTATGTATACCCAACTATACTTTGATGTTTCACCCTCTTAATTTTCAGTATGAATTTCACTATGTTTGGCCTTAGATTTTTCTTGATGTGTTTCTTTGTCTATGTCCCTATGCACGTGCAAAGCCAAGCTAGCTAATTTTCGACTAAGGACTTGTAGTTGTTGTTGCATAGTGACTTCATCATTTTGGGGTCCTTCTTAGTTGTCATGAGGAAAAGATTTTTCTTTGTGCTCATGTTCCACCATAACTTTGTGAGGCATTTTAAGAGGAGGTAATTGATAACCATTCATGTGTTTAGGTATCTCATTTTCACTGTTGTTGTTTTGGGGACCCAAAGTAGAAGCATGTCCTAGGTTTATAATGTCATCCATATTAATAAGAGGAGGACGTTGACTTCTTCTTCCTCGTGGATGGTATTGGTAGGTATAATTAATTCATTTTCTTGTGGCATCTTGGCACCTAATTCTAAAACTCGTGTGAGTAATCTATCCCTATTAAGGTAAAGGAAATCATCCAAGCGAGTGGGATCGAACTCAAACTCATCTCATGGTGAGTCTGTTTCATCACCACTATGATCAACTAGGTCCTTTACTTCTTATTCTGTGGAGAAAAGGGGTTCTAAATTGTGACTAATGAAAGGGTTAGACCCTAATTTCTTGGATGCCATCTTTGTGAGAGGGGGCATAGTGGGGAGTGTTTACAAAGGTTTTGTCAAATGTGATCAAGGACACAACAAACCTAAGTAAAAAGATATAGTGTGATGACTGTAAAGGTCACAAAGGAATGTCCAATAATGGTCAAAGAATGTTAAATGTCAAAGAATAAGTAACCAAAGGATTTTCCTAGGAAAACAAGTCTACAAGATGAATGATCACAAGGAACAATCACACAAGTTTGGCAAACCAATCTAATCTACAGTAAACTGCTCCCTATGTAAAATGTATCTCAATGGTAGTTTTGACGCAAGATTATCAACACAATGTTAACACTTAAGTCAAGTTTAAGATAAACAAGAAATAAGTATTAACAAGGGGTTGAAGTGGCTTCCAATTCAAAGTATACTATAACCAGTCTAGATACAAAAAAAGCCTAAATCCCAAAAAGTGGAAGTTACAAATGTGAGCAGTGCAACAATACCACTTAGATACGTTAATCCAAATTTGTAGAAAATAAAGATATTATTATCGAAATGATATTGAGATGACATGAACAATGTAACAAAACTTTTTAAGGTTAAATCAATGTTTGGAAGGAAACAAGTTCAAAGTATAACATGGAGTTGTTAAGGTGAGAGCA
Source organism: Taxus chinensis (assembly GCA_019776745.2). Classification (NCBI taxonomy): domain Eukaryota; kingdom Viridiplantae; phylum Streptophyta; class Pinopsida; order Cupressales; family Taxaceae; genus Taxus; species Taxus chinensis. Next base: position 956,807,887 of record CM034147.1, on the reverse strand, counting down.
ACGTAATGGTACAATCTAGACACTTAAATCAAGTTTACGAGAAACAAAATGTAAGTATCAAAATTGTATCGAGATGATGTGAGAAATGTAACACCTCAAGGGAAGATTAATGATGAAGCAATCCTAATTACGATGAAACTTCTTGACATGGGTATTAAGACAAGGCTACTCAAGATTTGAGAATGTACCAACACACTTTCAACGCTTGTTATCGCAATCACAACAAGGAAGGATGTAAGCGGGTGCAAAAGTGATGGACACAATCTTGAGTAACACTTCATATGTATGCTTTCTTTTGTCCCAAAAGGGAAATAAGAAAATAAAGGAGTAGACCAAGTGGTGATGAAAAATAATTGGTGTAACTTCGGCAAAGTTTCACCTTGTCTTAGGACAAGTGAAAAACTAAGACAAAGTAACACTTCACAAATTTTGTGATGAATAACACTAGGCTCAAACATCAATGGACTCTCCCCTTATTTGACTAACAAGGTTTTGACTCCGAAAAATTTCTTGCTTCGTGAGAGCTCTTTAAAACATGTTGGATAAAGTCAAGGTTGACTCTTGTGCATAATGGTAACTAGGCTTTTTTCTATAACACTCGTCAACTCTTACCTAAAGGAGGTACACACTTTTGGGATTTCTCCTAGAGAGGTGGACCATAACCCCACAATAAAATAAATGAATGGGGCCCCATACGGGTAACATGAAGCTTGTCTCATAAGGGTTTGAACTAGTCAAGTGGGTAAGTAGAGTGCTTCCCATTTTTTCCACCAATTCCCTCAAGGTGTGGACTACGTTGGGGTTCCTGCGGTAATCCTCACAATGAGTTTTATGGCTTATGCTAAGATACTTCCCCCAGTTAAATTGGACGAGCCATAGCTCTTAACCAAACCTGAAAATATAGTGTTTTGAATAGTGGTGTGTTTTTTATCTTTTGTCTTAGTTTGTTTTTGCACACCGTTGACAGCATACAACAAACTATATTAGTATTTGTTTAAATCTTGATTCTTTGACAAGTGAGTATTGGTCCTACATGTAAAAGGTTAATAGTTTTGCATAAGATCCAAAAAATGATGAAAGAGGATTAAGTGTTGCTTTTGATTCTCAATATCATCCTAAGACGCAAGAGAAGAGCATACACAACAGGTAACCCAGCTATATTGAAAATGGAAAAGATTATAAATTCAAGGACTAGGAAACTTGTTTTAACCATTTGTTGTTCATTCCCTTAACCATGAATTTAATAAAATGCTTATAAATGTAAGAAGGTTTAGAGTTGTTTATGATTCCCAAGATCACATAAAAGGTGTGAGGGAAGAGCATACGTAACTCTATCCTAAGATATGAAAGCACAACATTCATTAAATATCATCAAACAAGTTAGCAAAGAAATAATTCAAAACACCCTGCAAATAAAATTTAGCATTAAAAACCTGAAAAATGTTAGAAATATCAAAGACCAAATCCTGTAAAACCTCAAAAATAGAGCCCAAATTTGAATAGAGCACACTAACACAGGCCTTTCAATAGTAACGCGGACCAAATGATAGTAGTGCACCCCTGGTGAAAAGAACGTGGCCCAAAACACAATGACACAAGTCGGAGACAAAATACAGACTGATTGAAAGCATACTGACACTAGTGTGGCCAGAGAGACATTTACATGCCCCTGATGATACTAGCATGGGTCTAACACAGAACACAAACTAGCACAAAAATGGAGTGACACTAACGCAGCCAGAGAGACAGTAATATGAGCCTTATTTCACACTAACACGGGTCTAGGACAAAGAAGAAAATGGCGGACAAAAGCATCACAATAACATGGTCAACATAACAGTCACATGACCCTAGTAACACTAGCACGGCTATAAAAACAATAATGTGCAGGCTCTAATAGTAACGTGGGAGAGATTCACATTGATGTGGGGCCCTGGAATGACATCATGAACACATAATTTTGACATAGACAAACTCAAAAGGTCAAAACTTTGCCACCTTAACCCAAAATTAGCAACAACCCATCTCCTTTGAACCTACAAGAGAGACTCAACACATGTAAAGTTAACAAAATACATCAAGGAATTCGAGTTATTTAACATGTGCATAATAAATGTAAGTCAAAATTGAGACAAAACTAACAAAGCTTGAAATCAAATGCTTAGGACAATGGAGTAAGTCCCACCGGGTGTGCCAAATGTGTACATGTAAAACTAACTATGTTAATTGAAATGAAACTAACACCTAGTAGCTTCAAAGTAAAGTTAATCAAATAAAAACATCATGATAAGAGCTTAAGGGAAAATAAATTCTTCAATGCATAAACATGATAAAACCATTAAATGTTAAGTAATTCCTACTCTTTGTGATTGACCTAAAGAATGAACCTAATTAGATCACCTAGCAATCAAATTGGTGTTGTTTACCTCAAGAATTAAGGATGAGATCTCACCAAGAAATGGCTAAAAGGCCATCTTTGGATCTTCTCATGCTCCTCAATTTGAGAGAATGGATGCAAGATGGAGAAGCTATTTCCAACAATGGATAATGGCTCAAAATCAAAATGCTTATAGTTTTCACTAGTGCAAATGAGGTGTAAGAAGAAAGGAAAGGAGGAGGGTTCTTTATATAGCTTGTTTGTTTGGGAAAGGCTAGCACTTTGATGGATGTGGGATAAAGTCCAAAGAGGAAATCCAAATGATATGCATGTTTAACAAAGGATGTGTAGTTTATTGGAGCTGAGAGGGGTTTAATCAATCAAATATGATTAATTAATAGGTAGGGGTAAGCTTGTAGAAGTTATTTAGGGGGTATTTAGAGGAAAATATGTAGGATTGAGATGATGTAAGAGGGTATTTTAACCAATAAAAGGGGTTTATTGATTAAAATAGAAGGCGTAATTAACTAATAATGTTTAATTAATCACTTAGAAGTGGATTATAACTAACGAAAGGTCGTTAATCGGCATCTAGAATGGGGGAAGGGTTAATTAATTAACGAAAGGTCATTCACTAATAAATAAGAAGGGGAATGTTAGTTAATTAGAAAAAAAGTGCCAATTATTACGAAAATGATGGGAAAGAGGTAATTAGTGTAGTTTTGGTATTAAAACTGCGTAAGTAGATTTTAGGTGTCTACACCTGTTAGCATGTTAGAAAGATAAGTAGCTGTAGACACCTAAAATCCACTTACACAATTTTAGTACTTAAATTGCACTAACTATCCTCTTTCCTGTCATTTCCATAATAATTAGCACTTTTCCGCTAATTCGATAAAATTTCCCTTCATTCCTGTTAATTAATTACATTTCGCTAATTAATTAGCATCCCTATCATTCAGGATGTCGATTAACAACCTTTCGTTAATTAATGTTTGCTTCTACTTGGGTTAATTAATTATTATTAATTAATTATGCTCTCCACTCTAAATCAATAAATCACCATTTATTAGATTAAATTCCTTTCTTGCATCCCCCAAATCATACTAACTTTCCTCTAATTAGCTTCTATAAGCTTACATTTACCTATTAATTAATCACCCTTGATTAATTAAAACATCCCCCAATTCCCATGGGCTGGTAATGACAAATTAAACTCTTCTAATTCAAGGTTACATTTTCTAAAGCAACCTTATCTATTCCTAATCTTGCTTTACCCTTATCCCACATGCACTAAAATGAAAAGATCTCTCAAACGTGCAAGTTGTATAAAGGACAAAGCTCCTTCCTTAAAACACACACCATGATTTGAATAGTGAAAACTATAGGCATTTAGCTTTGAGCATTCTCCATTTATTTTAATTAGCTTCTCCATCTTGCATCCACTCACTCAAATTGAGTAGCATCGAAAGATCCAAAAATGGCCTTGTAGCCATTTCTTGTTGAGATTCCATCCTCAATCCTTAAGGTCACCAACATCAACTTTAATTACTAAATGATCTCAATAGGTTCATGTTTAGTTAGCAATCTAAAGAGTTGAAAAGAACTTAGCATTTAGTTGTTTATGCATTAAAGAATTTAGTTTCTATAATCTCTTTTCATGATGGTTCCATGGTAGATTAACATTGATACAAAGTTATTAGATGTTAGTTTAAATTTGCATAGCTTAAATAGTTTTACATGAACAAATTTGGCACGTTGGGATAGATCCTTAGTCCCTTAGCTTTTGATGTTAAGCTCTGTTGTTCTTTATCTCATTTTTAACTAACCCTTATTATGCACATGTGAAATATTTTGAATTCCTTGGGGTATTTTTATAACTTTACATGTGTTGAGGTGCTCTTATAGGTTTAATTGTGATGGGTTGTTGTTAATTTTGGGCTAAGAGATCAAATTTTTAACCTTTTTGAAGTTGCTTGCGTCAGTCTACCATATTTGTGACATCATTCCAAGTACATGCGCAGGTGTGAGGCTTCCTCACGTATACATCTTTAGGGACACATATAAATTGAGTAGGACACGCTACAATAAGAAGGTCTGTGTATGCATCTTTTGTGTCGTGCAAGTGTCTCTTTGTCCACGCATACGTTACATTACTACTTAACCCTCTATGTTGCTTTTCCAAACCCATGTATTTTCTTCTAGGTCCGCGTAGGTGCCTTTATGGCCACGCATACGTCATACTATGTCTCTGCAATCTATTTTCTTGTCATACTCATGCATATGCTCATAGGTCTGCGTGTTTGCTTCTCTAGCCACGCAAGTGTTCTACTATATGTGTCTTTTCTCATAGCCACGTATATGTTGTCAAACCTGCACATATGTTGTTAGGGGCCCGCTGGTGTTCTAAAGTCTGTGTAGGTGTTACAGAGTCTGCATAGGTGTGATCTATTGAAGTTTGGGCACTATTTTATAAGTTTGCATGGATTTTGATGTTTGTTATTACTGACATCTTGCATGTTTTTGAAGCTAACTATTGTTTGCAAGATATACATTGAATCATGTATTTTGTTAACTTGTTTGGATGAGATTAATGAATGTCATATTTTCATTTGCTAGGATAGAGTTACGTATGTTCTTCCCTCGCACCTTCTAGGTGATCTTGGGAATCAGAAAAAAAACTTTAAGCCTTTTTCATGCTTTCAAAAACTTCATTAAAATTCTTGGTTAAGGGAATGAATAACAAATTGGATAAAGTGAGTTGCCTTGCACTTTGATTTTGCAAGTATTTTCCATTTTCCTTATAGTTGGGTTTTTTTGTTGTGTATGCTCTTCCCTTGCACATTTTAGGTGATCTTGGGAATCAAAAACAACACTTGAATCCTCTTTTTATGATGATTTGATATTTTTGGAGAACTAGTAATCTTTCACGTGCAGGACCAAAACTCATAATTCAATGAATCAGAATCTAAAACAATACTAATATAGTTTGTTATAGGTTACCAACGATGTACAAAACCACACTAAGCTACAAGATAAAAAATACCACATTCAAAACATTATATTTATAGGTTTTGGTTAAGAGCTATAGATCGTCTACTTAAAATTGGGGGAAGTGCCTTGGCATAAGTCGTCATAACCCATGAGGATGCCCCCAAGAACCCCAAAGTAGTCCATGCCAAGAGGGAACCTTGTGGATAAAATGAGAAGCGCTTCCTCTTACCACTTGACTATTACGCCTTTGTGAGATTAGCGTCAAAATTATCTTCACGTGACCCCAGTGAGATGTAACTGAACGTAATTTTTTGCTCATTCTATTAAAGGGGTTAAAGTGAAGGTGGGATACTCCTTGGTTTAGTCAGTGCGAATTCCTTGGCAAACCATGCTTGCAGAGGTAATTTGTGACACCTAGAGAGTGAACTAATAGGAAGCTATTATGCACATGATCCAACTTTACCAAAACCAATCGTGTTTCAAAGAGCTCTCACAAAGTGACAACTTTTTCAGAGTCAAAACCTTGTTAGTCAAACAAGTGAAAAGTACATCAAATTTAGATCCACGTGACATTCATCACAAAATTTGTGAAGTGTTACTTTGTCTTAGTTTTTCACTTGTCTTAAGACAAGGCAAAACTCTATCGAAGTGACTCCAAGTATTTTTCACCCCCATTTGGTCTACTCCTTTGTTTTCTTGTTTCCCTTTTGGGAAAAAAGAAAGCATATATACATAGTGTTACTTAAGATTGTGTCCACCACTTTTGCACCCGCTTACATCCTTCCTTATTGTGAATGTGATAGTAAGCATTAAAAGTGTGTTGGTACATCCTTAAATCTTAAGTAGTCTTGTCTTGACACCCACGTCAAGATGTTTTATCATAGTTATGCTTGCTTCATCATCGATTTTCCCTTGAGGTGCTACTTTACTTACATCATCTTGATACAAATTTAATACTTACATCTTGTTTCTCGTAAACTTGATTTAAGTGTCTAGATTGTACCACTAAGTTGCTCAGACCTTAACAACTCATTGGTATGCTTTGACCTTGTCTCCTTCCAAATATTGCCTCAACCTTGAAAAGTGTTGTTGTTACATTGTTTTTGTCGTATCAATATTATTTCGATACTAATACCTTGTTTTTCTGCAAAGCTTGATTAACGTATCTAAGTGGTATTGTTGCATTGATCGCATTTGCAACTTCCACTTTTTGGGATTCAGACCTTATTTGTATCTAGACTAGTTGTAGTATACTTTGAGTCGGAAGTCACGTCAACCCCTTGTTAATACTTACGGATTGTTTATTCTAAACTTGACTTAAGTGTTGACATCATGTTGATCATCTTACATCAACCTACCATTGAAACATATTTTCATAGGGAGTAGTTTCTTGTAGATTGGACTTGTTTTATTGAACTTGCATGATTGTTCCTTGTGATATTTCATCTTGTAGACTTATTTTCCTATGAAAATCCTTTTGCTCCCTTGGTTCTTCATCTTGAAATTTGCACTTGTAACTTGTTGTCCAAACCTTGTTGGATTGTCGAAATTGTGTCATCATGATGTATGTTTTCCTTAGATTGCCTTCAGAAAATCACACAAGCATACTTACAAAATGTCTAGTTAGTTGTTATTATGCTACCTGAATCGGCATGGAACTTCCTTTAATTTGAAGGAGTTTAATCATACAATCTAAGTCTAAGAACTTAGACCCATCAATGCCAACAATGATTAAATATCACATGGTTCCTCACACTTACGACAATAAAGAACCTATGTTTAGGCATTCACATCGAAATACGCCCATTACGACTAAACCTTATTTAGTTCTTCGTGTTAGAGAACCCTTTTGGCTAACTCTTTCCCCATCTTCATCGCATAGACGATGGTATGATTCCAATGATTCTAATCCATGTTATTCTTTTTATTTTAATCCAAACTATTCTTTTGATTCCTCTCAATCTTCTAATGATTGTAATCCAAACTATCTTTCAGATTCCTCTCAGTCTCCTGAGCCTCATCCAATCAAATTTCTTTTAGGGAGTAATCAAACACCTAAATGGAATTTTCCTCCTTTAGGGATTTGCATCACCACAAAATATTCCCATCGTTCTTCTGATTCGACTCCTATAGAGTGGTCCAACCTTTCTTTGCAAGACCCCCTTTATCAGTCACCTCAAAGATGTCTTCCTCCTTTGAAGATCCATGTGACTCCAAGTTCCTCCAATCATTCCTATAATTTGACTCCTAAGTCATTGTTCTATCCAAAAATAGCACCCTTTGATTGATAGTATGTGTGGATGAGGCAATTGGTGTTTCTAGGCAATATGAGACTATCTCCAGGTTGTGGGACCCTGTGCACGGAGATGGACCTCTGGAGAAGGTTGGTTCCTCTACCTATCTCAAAGACTACTGCTACTCCTAATGTAGAAAGAAAATCGTAAACTAAATGATACCAAGGGACTAGGATAGAAGGATGTGTAGAAAGGGGAAATCCTAAGCTAAGGAAAGGTGATAACACTAGAAAGAAGGGGTCGATCGCTCTCCATGAGGAGTAGGAAAGGGAGCAAACGTGGGAGAAAGGGCAAACAGGTGTGTGCCACAGAAAAGAACCACGTAGACTTGGCTTCCATGTGTAGCAACACAGGAACATGGGGACTGCGAGTGGGAAATATGCACAACATACCAAAAATGCAAAAAGAACGGCAAGATGCAATGAAAATGGGAAAGGGAAGACAAGAGTTTTACAAAACATGATTTTATCTCTCAAAGGATGCATAGTCATATACATTCATGGAAGGAGGTGAGAATACATTGCAGAGACCAAGTTGAAGGTCTGAAATCCATGGGAATTCAACCACCATTTTGACATGGTGTCGCTATAACAAAGAGGATCCATTTTTATGAGCAGAGCTCTATAATTTATAGAAGAAGAAGGAGAAAAGAGGGGGAAACTCAAATTCAAAATCGCAATCACCGAAAGTAAGTGATAAATGCTTGTAAAACCACCTCCATGGCTATCAAATACGCCTTGCCATGTCTTCTTAGCATGTAAAAGAAGGCCAAATCTGAAAGAAATTTGGTGGTTAAATCGATTGGATGTGTGCATTAATGATAAGAAATATGTGATGATTGTGGTGGATCTTGCACAAATAGGACTTGAATCATTGGTGTGATGGCTGGAAGGTGACAGGTTATCAATTCAGAATGGTCATTTTTTTCACATTTCAAATGTTGCAACAACCATTTGTCCATTTTTGTCTGTGACTCGGTGGGTGTGAAGAAATATTCTACAGGCCATGGACTGTCGCAAGCTCTTCACAAATGTCTGGGATCCAGAACCGTTAACTCGGCTAGAGATCTCGAAGGAATAAATGGAAGTGCCTCGGTCCAAACCAACCCTATTCAGTCAGAGTTTGTTTCTATTTCTCTAGAAGACTCAGTGAACCATGCTTCTTAGATTTCCCTTCTTGGTAAAAGAGCTATAATAGCCAAATTTATGGGTCGTCGCCTGACGATTTAGGGCATTCGTAGCTGGTGTGACATCCAAGAGGGAAGTGGTCTTTGTATTCGGTTCTTGGATAAAGGTTTCTTCTTGGTGATTTTCCATAGTGAAGTGCAAAGGGATGATTCTTTGGCAAGGAAAGAGTTACTCTTCGCAGAATCTGGGATTCACTTGCGTGAGTGTCCACCCACTTTGATCCAAAACAAGCTGATATGAAAGGCATCCATGTATGGATTCAGTTATACTCTCTCCCTAATGAGTTTTGGTCTTTGAATACCCTTACTAAAAATTTTTGTAGCCTAGGTCATGTTATTCGCATAGATCCAGTTACTCTAGAAGGCACTCTCTCTTCCTTTGTCAGGATCTATATTTCTATAGATTCTTCTAAGAAACTTCAATAGTTTATTGTTATCTCCTCCCCTTGTGGAGAATGGGTACAAAAAGTGGAATACAAGGTGGTCTCTAGCTATTGCTTCCATTGCAAAACAACTGGGTCATTACCAGAAAGCATGTAAAAACCCCTTCGCTTCTAGTGCAGCTGTCTAGAAAAAAAAGCTTGCCTAGCCTACAGTTCTGCAGGTCTTCGACCTCCGGCCCCCTGTAAAGTTTGTTCTACTGAATAGGCCTCCTCTGGTAAAACACTTGATTTGAAACCTTTGGATCTTGACTCAAGCACCATCTCTCTGGTCAAAGAAACATTGTCAATGGTTCAAGACTCTATTCTTATTCTTTCCTTAATCCATGAGGGCATTGCTTTGGGGCTTGGTGCAGATGCGGTTTCTCTAGAAAAGTGGGTCAATGAGAAGGATGATATGATTTCCTCTAAAGAAGGTGTTCTTGGGGAGTCTTGCAATGTTCTAGAAGAGGAAATTGAGTTATTCACCATTGAAATCGATAGGCATAGCCCCATTCTTCTGACTCCATCCATTCTTATATTGACTTGGGCCCAAAAGCTCCTCTAGGACGTCCCTCCAAAGACTCTCAATCCCTTAAGGAGGTCGATGTCGGTCGAAAAATGCAACTTCTCTCTTTTTTCCTGTCTTCAAGAAGGAGAGGCATGTTCTCTCTAAAGAAAAGATGATTTTATTCTCATGGAACATTAGGGGAATCAACGCCCCTAACAAACAACATCTTCTCAGATGCTATGCTGCAGATTTGGATGCTTCTATTTATATGATTCAAGAAACAAAAATGTCAAAAGTGGATTGTATGAATGGTTGGTTTCGCAAATGGAAAGGTTAGGAAGGCTGCTTTGTTGATTTTGTTGGTGCCTTAGGAGGTTTAGGTGTTCTATGGAAGACCAGTAGCTGTGGTGTTGAGCTTCTCTCTGACACTCCTAACTTTCTTTGGTGCAAGGTTTTCCTGAAGCATTCAAACGAATCTTTTTTTCTCTATAACGTGTATGGACCAAATAATCCCATCAAAAAATGGGAAACCTAGTCTAAAATTCAAGATGTGCTTGACTCCGCCCTGCACTCTAAGATCATTGTTGCAAGGGATTTCAATGTCACTCTTTTAGACAAAGACAAATGGGGAGGTATTCAATGGTAGCCACGCTCTCAGGATGACTTCATCACCTTCGTGGATTCTGCTAAGTTAGTTGATGTGGAACCCTACTCAGGAAAGTTCACTTAGAATAATCGGCATCTTGGGTTTAGCTCTATGGCTGTTCAACTTGATAGATTTTTTATTTCTAAAGAATGGCTTCAGCATAATTTCCTTCTCAAATGTTCTTTCAATCCTCTTTCTGGTTTTGGTCACTTTCCTTTATATCTCAACATCTCTTTTGACCTTCCACCTCATCATTCCCCCTTTAAATTCAAGGTCATGTGGATGTCGGATCCCTCCCTTTGGTCTCTTATTAAAATTTGGTGGGCTTCCTCAGTGGTGTCAGGGACATGGATGTTTATCATGTCTAAAAAAAATTCTTTTCTCAAAGCTCATTTGACCAAATGGAACTCCTCCAACTTCAGAAACATTTTTCAAGAAAAATTAAGAGTTGAGAATAAAATTTGAACCCTCAATGAATCAGTTTTTAGAGTCGGTATGCATCAGGATGACTTTCTCGAAGAAAAATCTCTGCTTAGCAAATTAGGCGACCTCCTTTTAAAAGAAGAAACCTTTTGGAGACAAAATTTGTGTGAAGTCTAGCTGGCTGATGGGGAAAAAAACACTAAATTCTTCCATGCCTTGGTTAAAGCCAGAAGAAATGTTAACTACATCTCCTCCCTAATGTTGGAGGACAATTCGTTGATTTCCTCCCAATCCTAGATTAAAGTTGAGTCTGTGTCTCACTTCCAAAAACTTTTCAATGGTGACAATATCTCCTCTTTGGACGCTCAACTTCCATTCTTAGTGCAGATTCCAAAGTTGATTGATGTCGATGACAATGATAATCTCCTTTCCCCCTTTTCAAAGGAGGAGATTCGATTGATTGTTTTCTTTATACAAAGGGACAGCCCCCAGTTCGGATGGCTTTCCTGCTTCCTTTTACCAAGAATTTTGGGATATCATTAGAGACAACGTCTGGCTTACCATAGAGGAATCTCGTCACTCTGGTAAGATCCTTGGAGCCTTGAATCACACCTTAATTTGCATGTTTCCTAAAAAGTCTTCGGTTGAGAAATTGGATGACTTTCGGCCCATATCCTTATGCAACACTTCGTATAAAATTATTTCAAAAGCCATAGCTTCCAGAATGAGCCTCCTTCTCCATAAACTTGTTACACATGAATAGAGTGGGTTCGTTCCTGGGAGATCCATCACGTATGGTATCATCATCTCGCATGAGTTAAATCATACTCTTCACTCTTCCTCGTGCTCTAGCATGATGATTAAATTGGACTTTAGTAAAGCCTATGATCGCATCAATTAGAGGTTCCTTCTTAAATCTCTTCAAGCTATGGGTTTCAATATCCATTTCTGCAGTTAGGTCTTCAACTACATTTCTTCTCCAAGCTTCTCCATTCTGATTAATGGTTCAGTTGAAGGTTTCTTTAGTAGTTACAGGGGTTTAAGGCAGGGGGACCCTCTTTATTCATTTCTCTTTCTCCTTGTCATTGAAGCTTTGAGTCATGGTATCAAATCAGTGATTCATGATGGTTCCCTTACAGGTATCTCCATCACCACCAATCTACCTCCCCTTTCACACCAGCAGTTCATGGATGACACCTTTCTTTTCGACCAATCTTCTATCTTGGAAGCTCCCAGTCTGTCCTATATTCTAAATTTGTATTCACTTGCGGATGGTCAGGTAATCAACTTTCATAAATATGTTATCTTCTTTTTCAATGTCTCTCCTCATTTGCAGCATAGAATCAAGGAAAATTTGAGTATTGCGGTGGGTGCCCTTCCTCAAAAATATCTGGGTATTCCACTTTTTTATGATAAAGGTAAGGCTAATCTCTGGGATGATATCCTCAATTCTCTCTCGTCAAGATTGCATTCTTGGAAAGGAAAATGGTTGTCTCTGGTTGGCAGAGCTCTTCTAATCAATTATGTCCTCCTAGCTCTCCCAATCTACATGATCTCAGTTTTGTTGATCCCCAAATTAGTCCTAAAAAAAATTCAAAAATATCGTCTGATCCTTTTTATGGCAGGGGAACAAAAAAGATAGAAAATTTCTCTTGGTCAACTGGGAAACTGTCAAACTTCCCAAATCCTTAGGCGGTTTGGGAATAATGGACCTCGCTCTTCAAAACTCTGCTCTAGGTGCAAAAATTGTTTGGAAATTTTTATCGGATGCCAAGAGGTTGGTTTTTCAAGTGCTCTCCCATAAATATCTAGAGGTTGGCCATCCTAAACTTTTGCTCTCTAGTACTGAACTCCCTAAAGGGTCCCACATTTGGAACTTCATTTGCAACTGCAAATTTTTTATCGCAGACTCGGTTTCCTGGAAGGTCAACAATGGTAGGTTGACTAATTTTTGGGAGGATAGTTGGAATGGACATCCGCCTTTGAATCTTATTCCCAATCTTAATAGAATTATGAATGTTTCTAGGGCCTCTTGGGGCAACTCTATTGTTGATTATGGTCACAAACATCATGATGGCTCGCCTTCTTAGCTTTGGAAGGATATCGCCACCCTTGGTGCTTCCCCTCTCGAGACATCCTCTTTTATGGAGGCTCTTTCATCCATAACTTCTTCCTTTAAAGATAGTGAGGATCATTTAATTTGGCTTGGTGCTTCTACGAGTTCTTATTTTGTGAAATCAGGTTATGCAAAGCTTATTTCCATGCCTAATAAAGGTATTCCATGTTCATACAGCTGTTGGAATCCCTCCATCTTACCCAAAGTAGCATTGTTCAGCTGGCTTGTTCTTACAAGGAAAATCCTCAGTCAGCTGTGCAAAAGATCTTGGGGATTTTTCGGTCCTTCTAAATGTGTTCTTTGTGTGGAAGTTGAGGAGGATATTGATCTTCTCCTTTTCTACACTTTTGCTTCTGAGAGCAGGAACTGGCTTTTATCTAAGCTTAATTTAGCTTGGGCTCCGTGTAACAATATCATTAATACTCTCATTTCTTGGCCCAAGATGGGACAAGAGAGCTACCTCAGTTCTATTTGGGTCATAGCTCCTTTCTTCCTAATTTGGCATAGTTGGTGGGAGCGTAACTTACGTCTTTCCGTGAGCAATATCCTGAATTGCTAGTTTTTCTTGTCAAATTAGAAGCCACCATCTCTGAAAATTTTAGTAAAAATAGCCATAATAATCCTCTTTTCTCCTCGTGTGATGTTTTCATAAGGAAATCTTGGCCCCTCATTAAAATCCCTAGCTTCAATTCCATCGTCAAACATGGCCTTTCCCAAGTGGAGAAGTTTCTGAAAAGAAGGAGTGTTAAATGACAGCCTCCCCCTTTGGGCTCTTGGAAATTGAATTTCGATGGGACCTCCAAGGGTAACCCTAGTAAATCAGGTGTCGACTACATCCTCGGAAGTGATAAAGGTTTCCTTATTTTAGTTGGCTCTTTTCCCCTTTAGGATTGTACGTGCAATATGGTAGAAGCTCAAGTGCTCCTAGAAGGTGTTAAACTATCCATCCACTCTGGTTGTGACTCACTTTTCATCGAAGGGGACTCCCAAATCCTCATACAGGCCATTGCTAAAGGGTCGGCCCCCTCTTGGAAATTTAACCCATTCATTTCCAACATCCTCTTTTTACTCGGGAAACTTAGCAGTTAGCACATCACACATGTTTTTCGAGAGGCTAATAATGTCGCAAATCTTCTTTCCAACCAAGTGATTGATTATCCTGAAGTCATTAAAATTTCTAGTGACACAAAGGTTTGGTGAGGGCTCCCTTATATCATTTCACATGAGTGGTTTGCTTCCCTATAGAAATGACACACAGCTCCCCCGTGCAAGCATTTCTTTTTTAGTCGTTAGCTTTGGTTTCACTCGGCAATATGGTCTTTCGTCCTCTGACTGTGGCATTTTTGGCCTTCCCTTTTGTTTATCTGCATTTTGAGTTTTCAGAAGTGGCCATGATAGCTGAAATTGATCACCACCATCTCTCTATAGTCTTCCATTACTCATCCCTCCTTGAAGCTGAAGCGCTTATTTGTTCACTTGAGGCCCAAATCGACTAAGTATAAAAAAGGCCAGCGACAGCCTCCACGTGTCTCTTCAGTGCACTTTTGGTATGATGCTTAAAATAAATATTCCCAAACGAGCACAGGCTCTCCACATGGTCAGAGCCCGAGAAAGTTACACCAACCGTTGAAAATTCTAAGCATGGGAAGAGCCAGCGGAATCCTCTACGTGCCTCATCAGCACAACTTCAAAGGTAAAATCCAAAGGCAGGTCCCCAAACGAGTGCAAACCCTCCACATGTCTAGGGTCCAACAAATTTGCTCCTAAATAGGCAGAAAAGGTAGAACACAAGATTCCCAAATGAGCGTTGGCTCTCCTCGTGATCAGAGCCTGAGAAATTTGCACCAGACATTGAAAAGTCTAAGCATGGGAAGAGTCAGCGGAAGCCTCCATGGGCCTTATAAGTGCAACTTCAAAGATAAAATCCAAAGGCAGGTCCCCAAATGAGCACAAGCCCTCCACGTGTCTAGGGTCCAATAAAGTTGCTCCTAAATTGGGAAAAGGTAGAACACAATAAAAACAAACAAAATGAGCTCAAAGATCGTGTTGGCAATGCGTTCAGTCTTCTTCTTTAAGAAGAAAATCTCTGTGCGGGTACTCAAAACCATTGATCTTTTGGTTTTGCCTCTGGTGGCATTGTTTATTCGGAATTCATTGGTCTCTTCCCTTCTCTCCTATTCTTCCCCGATGTCGGTTCTTACCGACATTGTTTCTTCTTTCTCCTTCCTCCTCCCTTCTTCCAGTTGGCTATTTTCAGCCCACCCTTCTCCCTTCTTCTTCTTTTTTTTCTTCTCCTTGTATGGTTGGGGCCTCACCCTCTGGTTCATAGCTCCATTCAAAAGTGTTTAATCAATAAAAAATGATCAGAAATACGTTTCCCTATTTTCCACCTACAAAATCCCACCTAAATTTGATTTTGAATAATCTAACGTGTATTTTGTGTCAGCAACTTTTTGACAAGCCTAGGAACACGTGTGTTAGATCCCTATAGCATAAGTTATGGTTATCGGGAAGACTACAAGTTTCTCTAAACACGCAAGACACGTGGCACACGCTGATTGACTGAATGATCGGCAAATTGTTCATTTTTTGTCATTTCTGCCACATGTCATGCACTAGTTGGTTGTCCAAATTTAGCGCCCTATTGGCATGCTTTGATAGGTAGTGTGTGGCACACTCAAGTCTGATAGATGACGATGTGGCACTGTGATAGGTGCAGAAGAAGGTACAAAGCGTGAAAGGTAGAGGCACAAGACTGTAGAGGTTAGGTGCGCAGTGGTAGAAGGTGGGCACGCTAGGTGGCGCACATGGAAGAAATGGATGCATACTCAAAAGAGTCAAGTATGTGAGCAGGGCACGAGCATTTATAAAGCAATGCAAGTAAGGAAGGGTGAGTGTGAGCATGAGGTGTACAAAGGACTTAGCTAATTAGAAGGGAAAGTCAACAGGCGCACGTGACAGACTGGGAATGAAAGTGGGTGCCCGGAAGGGAGGCACAAATGGGAAATGGAAGATAGGAGGAATGGAGGGAAGAAGAAGTCCACAAAGCAAGTGTGGGAGGAAGAAAGGAAAGGGGATGAAAAAGGGGAAGCAGGAAGGGCATGGGATAGCGCATAGAAGAAATGCAATTGTGTGAAGGTGCCAAGGGGAAATTCTAAAGTGCAACAACCACAAATTAAATCATCAAAGTCATAATAAAATATAAGTTATCTAAATAACTTGGGGAGTTATTTGAGATAACAATTTGGTGACTTTCGGGGGCCATCTCCCTACTAGATGAAGAGACTAGTAGCCTTAAGAACATCCATTAGGCATGGAGTCAAGCTCAGAAATTTGAATATTTGATATGTAACTTGAAAAACTCCCTGGAGTAACTTGAAGCTGTATTTGAACTCTAAACTGAATTGATACTCTCATGTGAAGATGTTATGACTTAGATTCATGAGATTTGAAAGTTGTGCATAGACTATTAGAACTACCTCTTTCTGAAAACTAAATTGTTATCCTAGGAAGCAACAAAAGGGGCGCACGCAAGAGTGTGCAACAAAAAATAAAACAACACCAAAGGGAGCACACAAAGCACAAAGATTATGTACAAACTAAAAATCATACATGTCCTTAAAGGTAACATGCAAAGTGTGCATGAGCACTTGTGTTACTGAAATCAAACCTAAACTAACCTAAACTAACCAAAGGAAAAGGGCTCTCTAGTAAAACCTTTAATAAATAGGGAGAAGTAGCTACCTTTCCTCACAAATTAACACCATGTAACTGATTTGGAGCTGAACATGGTCAGAAACAAGAGTGAAAAACCTCTTTGCAGATGGTGTTTCACACTCCTCAAAGTATCAACAAACAAAATATATACCTCCTGAAGTTATTTTACACTCGGATTCGAGAGGCGTTATTGCTGACCTTTGGCGCACTAAAGCTCAACCTCATGTTTAAGAGTGAACATGATTAGTGGCAAATCTATCTTTGGCTCTATACTAGCTAGATATCTAATCAGGCATGTCCTGATTCTTATGATTTTCCCACTGCTTTGAAGCTCAATCTCGCATATGGGATTATCTTGCAAACTGTCCTCCTGAAGGTAACTGCTTGTAGGCTGGGTTGTGCATGATTATACCTCTAGAAGCAACTTTATCTCCATCAGGATTGTGACGTCTGAGACTAACTATTTTTCTTCTAAAACAGGTGCCCTGATGATCACATCTTCCCAGTCAGAGTCACATGAGTCATACCATTCTTCAATTGTTTTGCAGTCGTTAAACATGATGATGTTGGTTGGGGATGGCACATAAGTAAGGGGGTGTTTGTTTTTAACATAGTTAGGCAGAGGGGACTCCAAAGGAGACAGGAGGATGGGCGTTAAAGGGATATAAAGCATGCACACACAAAGTGTGGGGTCACATGTGGAAGGAATGAAGGAAGAGAAGTGAAGGTGAGAGAATGGAGGAAGGGAATTCTCAATGGGGGTAGCGCGTAAATAGTTGGGAGCATGAATAACAGGCTAAAATGATATATGTTGAGGAGAAGGAATGGGAGAGTTGTATGATGGTAGTGTAGGATTACCCCATTGATAGGGTTTCTCAGCACTAGATTTGTGAGCCTCTATTTCTTCAACCCATTCTGTAATCTAGGGCAGCATCTCAGTGATAAAGTGTAACTTTTGTTAGGCACTAAACCAGCTTGGTACAGGGCCTACCCATGGACAAGGGACCTTGTAGCTAAGTTTAGTTGTCTTTATGGAGCATTTAACTCTGAGATGCATCATGTCCATATCCATCTTTTGTACTTGCCTCTCAAAATCATATTCTTCCATGGAGCCGCCATCATCTACATAAACTTGTTCTTCATAAACATTTAGGTTAGAAAAATAACCATATGGGTCAGTGGAGGGTGGGTTGTATGCATGTTGTTGATGGGGCTAAAAAAACATACTTGGAGGAAGATTTTGAAACTATGGTGATGGAGGGAAATAGATTTGCTACTACAAATGGGAATTCCAGGAAGGGAAAGAAGTCATGATTACACAACTTCAAAAGAGGAAAGGTGGAACGATGAAAATCAGAAATGAATGAAAGAAGGAGGCGAGAACTAGTTTGTGAATGAGATAATGGGTGCATTTGAATTAGTGGATTCACAAGATGTATTGAAAGATGCCTCCATAGGCTGAATCCCAACAATAATACACCAAACTTTCTTAGATGAAGATGTATATCTCTTAAAACTTGTCCCACCCAACATGTCAAAATTGTTGTATCCAAAAAGAACACTCTCTGATTTGATAGCATGCGTAGATGAGGCAATCGGTTTTTTTTGGGCAACATGGGACCATCTCCAGGTTGTGGGACCTTACATGTGAAGACGGACCTCCAAAGAAGGTCGGTTCCTCTACTTATTTCTAACACTACTGCTACTCCTAATGCAGAAAGAAAATCCTAAAATAAACAATGCTAAGGGACCAAAGATAGAAGGATGTGAAAAAAAATGGAAAACCTAAGCTAAGGAAAGGTGATAGCGCGAGAAAGAAGGGTTTGATCTCTCTCCATGAGAGGAGGGAAAGGGAGAAAACATGGGAGAAAGGGCGGACTGGTGCGCACCACAGACAAGAACCACACAGACTTGGCTTCCGCGTGTAACAACACAGGAACATGGGGACTGCAAGTGGAAAATATGCACAACATACCAGAAATGTAGAAAGAAAGGTGAGATGCCATGAAAATGTGAAAGGGAAGACAAGAGTTCCACAAAACACAATTTTATTTCTCAAAGGATGCACAGTCATTTACATTCATGGCAGAAGGCAAGAATACATTGTAGAGACCAAGTCTAAGGTCTGAAACTCATGGGAAGTTGGCCACCATTTTGGCAGGGTGTTGTTACAACAAAGAGGATCCATTTTTATGAGCATATCTCTACAATTTATAGAAGGAGAGAAGAGAAGGAGAAAAGAGAGGGAAACTTGGATTCAAAATCGTAACCACCAACAACAAATGATAAATGCCTGCAAAACCACCTGTAAGACTGTCAGATATGCCTCCCCATGTTTGTTTGGCATGTAGAAGAGGGAAGAAAGCCAAATCTGAAAGAAATTTGGTGGTTGGATTGATTGGATGTGTGCATTAATGATCAGAAAGAGGTTTCCCTATTTTCTACCTACCAAATCCCACCTAAGTGTGATTTTGAAAAGTCCAACATGTAGCTTGTGTCGGCAGCTTTCTAACAAGCTCAAGGTGCGCATGTGTCAGATTCCTGTAGCATAATTTATGGTTGTCAGAAGTCTACAGGTCACTTTGAACATGCAAGACACGTGGCATGTGTTGATTAACTGAATGATTGACCAGCTGTTCGTTTGTTGTTTATACCACGTCTCATGCACTGGTTGGTTTTCTAGATTAAGCACCTTGTTGGCATGCTTTGATAGGTTTTGTGTGGCACACTCAAGTCTAATATATGATGACGTGGCATAGTCACATGTGCGGAAGAAAGTGCAAGGCACAAAAGGAAGATGTGTAATACTATAGAGGATAGGTGCGCGATGGCTATAGGCGGGCATGCGAGGTGGCATGCATGAAAGAAATGGATGCATACTTGAAGGAGTCAAGTATGTGAGTGGAGCACGAGCATTTATAAGGAAATGTGTGACGGTCAGGAAGGGGGGGTGTGATCGCGAGGCGTGCAGAGGACTTAGCCAATTTGAAGGGCAAGTCGACTGGTATGCACGCAAGGAGTGTGTAGAAGATTGGGAATGAAAGCAGGTGCATAGAAGGGAGGCACAAAGGGGAAATGGAAGATAGGAGTAATTGAGGGAAGCAGAAGTGCATGAAGTAAGCGCAAGAGGAAATAAGGAAAGGGGTTGGAAAAGAGGAAGCGGGAAGGGCACACGATAGTGCATAGAAGAATTACA
The DNA here is from genome assembly GCA_019776745.2 of Taxus chinensis. NCBI lineage: Eukaryota > Viridiplantae > Streptophyta > Pinopsida > Cupressales > Taxaceae > Taxus > Taxus chinensis. The sequence continues at coordinate 956,788,008 of CM034147.1, read as the reverse complement.
ATTGTGCCAAGGTGCCAAGGGGAAATGCTAGAGTGCAGCAATCTGAAATTAAGATCATCAGAGTTAGAATAAAATATAAGTTATCCAAATAACTTGGGAAGTTATTTGAGATAATAGTCATGGTCCTCCCTTTCTTTGTAGGACCCCCTTTATAAGTCGCCTCAATGACATCTTCCTCCTTTGAAGATTCGTGTGACTCCAAATTCTTCCCATCATTCCTCTAATTTGACTCCTAAGTCGCTGTCCTCCCTTTCTTTATAGGACCCCCTTTATAAGTTGCCTCAATGACGTCTTCCTCCTTTGAAGAGCCATGTGACTCCAAATTCTTCCCGTCATTTCTCTAATTTGACTCCTACGTCGTGGTCCTCCCTTTCTCTGCAGGACCCCCTTAAGCAAAATTCTAATTCAACTCTTGAGTCACGGTCCTCCCTCTCTTCACATGAACCCTTTTATCAATCACCTCAATGACCTCTTCCTTTGTCGAAGATCCTTACAACTCAAAATTCCTCTAATCAATCATCCAAGTCATAATCAATCATCCAAGTCAACCCCCATGTCACAATCCACTCACTAGCTACATGATCCTCTTTGTCTACCTACACTATGTAGTCTTCTAGGAAAACCAATACCAACCCATTCCAAATCTACATCTTCTTCCACTCATGAGACATCTAGATCCAAATCTACTTCATATATTGAGTCATCATCTTCTAAATCTTCCACACTAGTTGGTTCCCTTTCTTCTAATCAACCTACTAGGGTTGAAGAACAACAACCCATACCAATTGATTTCTTTTAGAATGAAGAAGTAATCAGAGAATTCATGGGGCTACATGATGACATTCCTCTAGAGGATTATGAGCAAGGATTTTCTTTTTACCTTGATGCGTTCACGTATTGTGCGAAACAGGTTGATTCCTTTTGTCAAAAAATTACGGAAGATCCTAAGATCATCAAACTCGATCCTCCTATTGTTCTTCCATTTTAACATTCCCCATTATATGGAGAAACTTCTGGGTCCGTCATTGATCCTTAGCCTATCTTCTCATCTCCCCATCATTATTTACATATCATAATTCCTCAATCACAATCTTGCCTTGGGTCACCTCCTGGTAGCCCATCATCTTCTTCTATATATGGGCCACCTCCTAGTAGCCCTTCACCTTCTATTTGTGGGATACCTCTGGGTAACCCTTTATCCTCTATTCTTGGGCCACGTCCTAGTAGCCCCTCATCTTTTATACTTGTGCCACGTCCTAAGTAGCCCTTCATCTTCTATTTTTGGCTCCCCTCCTAGTAGCCTATTTTCTTCCATCTTAGGGGCACATCCTAGCAGCTCTTCATCTTCTATCCATGGCTCACCTCTCAGTAGACCATCCTCTTCAATTCTTGGACCATATCCTATTTTTCCATAATATATTCCCTCTATTAATGACTAGGACAAGCCCACCATCATTCCTCGTGTCCTTATCATCAATCCTAAACATCCATTTTCTTTTCCCACTTCTCGGGATCAACAAAATCACACATTAGCTTATACGAAACCCAAACAGTTTCTTTACCAAATTAAGATAAAAAATCCAAAGAGATATGAAGCTTCCAACAAGTTAAACAACCATAAAGTTAAAAATCAAACACGATTCAAGAATGCACACCAACGCAACCATCAAGTATGGCGCAAAGTGCAAAAACCTATGGATAGGGAACTCAAGCTCCTGCATACAAAATCCATGTTTCAAGATAAGTCACAATCATTTATCGAGTATGAGCTCACCACAGTCGTTGAGATTGGAGATAATATTACTCTTGATAAAAAAACACTCCTAGTCTCCCTCATCAAAAAAATTGCAAACATTGTTGTTGGATCCTATGCACACAAAGTGACATTGTTGGTCCCAATTTCCCAAAATCTTTAAAAACCTAAAAAATATTTAAAAATGAGAAAACATTAAAACATTACAAAAAAAATCAAAGGTAATAAGATCAAACATTGCAATCAAGTATTGCATACACATGGATGTTCTTTCTTCCCTTTCTTTCCATTCCTCTACAAGTCATTGACCATGTTCATCCCTTCAATGATATTTTGGTTAGTCGATTCATGCTCATTGTTTGGCATTTATCTCTATTGTATTTGTTTGACCTTGGTCTTTCATCACCTTGGTAAATTAAAGAACGACTAACCTCTTACAAATCTTATCACTATCTACATCTAATAAACTTGTTGCAAAGAACTTTTGGACGTATTTTTTGACACTAGCCAATGTCCTCATCGTAATCGCTTCCACATCCTTCCATCAAGCCATGAGTGGTTCTTAACTACTCATCAAAACAATCAAAAGAGATGAAATAATATTTTAAGAAATCAAAAATTTAATCAAAAATCAAATGCAAAAAGCAAATCAATATATGACTCTCTCTTGGGGTATTTCCAGAATCTCTACTAGAGCTATAAACATCTGGCTGGTAATAGAGAAATGTTGTGACTAGAATCACATACATCTTCATCAGGGCTATGGATGCCTAGCTAGAAGTAGAGAAATGTATGGCTCTCATTCCACCCTCTATTCGCAAATCACCTATCATAATAAATCATTCCTACACATTGGCTAGTGTGTCTTCACTTATTGTCTATAAAATCTTACCTTCAAGAAGTAATTCATTTCCACATGCACACACTGGGTCTCCATGAGCAAACAAGATTAGTATGTTACCAAGTGTTTTTTAGACCTTTTTCAAACTCTTACTCTAGTCCTTATTTTGACTCGTGATTTGTGCCTTTGGCTAATCACCTTTTCATCGCCAATCTTCTAGCTACATTTTCATATCCTTCCATAACATTCACATTTTTCTTCTTCTTCGTTCAGGACATCCATGTGTATAAGATTTCATTTTTACAATGTTTGAGAGACTTTGTCCCTCCTTTCAATAAACAATCTTGTCCTTCTTTCTATCATATGTTTCTTGGCTAACTTGCATTGGGGCACACTTTCTCCTTCTTGGCACTTCATTAGTTTGTGTTCACCATCATATTAAACATAACTATCTTAGCCTTGGTCTGACCTATCTTCTTCTTATATATGCGCGCAAATATTTGTCCTTATACATTCTCACCTCTCGGCGGGGCCATCTTTATATCTTCATTTTCATGTACATAACATTGGTAAAATTTCAAAAAACCCTTTAAAAACTCATAAAACATTCAAAAATCCAAAAAATTGTAAAATTCAAAAAAAAATTAAAAAAATGGTAACAAGCATGCATGCAACTGAAGCCTATGTGTAGCAACCTAGAATTTGTAAACCAAATTAGAAGGAATTTTTTTTAAAATAACAGCATTTTTGACATTCCCCTGCATAAATAAATCAAATAACTAGTTAATGCTAGCTTATGCAGCATGTCATAATTAATTAATCCATCCTATAACAATGTGACAAACCTTGTGCAGTTGTAAGGGTTAATATATCCCTAATCTCCACGATCACCTTTAACATTTGTTAGAATGTTCTTACTTAGCCTCGCTTGGTTTTATTGCATTGCGGTAGTGAGAACATGTGACTAATCCTCTAGTGTCTACCTAGAGTTCACTTAGTAAATTTCATCTTGTATCCTACACTTTAGGATTTGAGGAATCATGGTGATTAGCTAGTGTACCCAGCAAGCACATTACCTTGGCCAAATTTTCTTAGTTGTACTATGTACTCTTAGTTTAGATGATTGCACATAACATCTAAACTTGTCTTCCCATCACCTCATAAACATCTCATCACAATTATCTAGATTCATTCATCTTAGTCCATTAACTTAATGAATTATAGTTCACGTGTTTAATTACCTAGGATAGTAGGATAAGGTCATGAAGTGTTCATCACCTTGCTATCCCCTTCATACATCTTAAACATTTTGTTAGACAAGGGGTACGATAACCTTGGTGTAGATTCCCATTTAGCTTACTAGTCATAAATAGTCACACCATAGGTTATTTTGATACTATATCCCTTAACTATGTTATATCTTTTCTATTTAGGATTGAACTCCTGTCTTCACCTTGTATAAGGCTAGAGGCACTACCCTCTTGAGGTAACTTCTTTCATATTACGAAGTATGGAGAGTCCTTTTACTTGATCTTAAATATTATAGGTAGTAAACCTAACTTTAATTGTAAATGTTATTATTCCTCATTTTAAAATACCTTCACTAAGACTTACTATCTTAGTATCATTTCAGGATTTGTTTCCTAACACTTTGTGGGTCAATCCAATATATCTACAATACAGATTTTTTTTCCTTTCAATGTTATTACTAACATTGAATCATTCATTTAAACCCTTGAATAGATTATTGTATTTTATTCCCTTATTACATATACACCTTTATCTTCTCTTTTGACCCAACATGCCTTTAGGATCAGATCTCATTGCTCTTTAGATGATGTTTGACATTGTACCAAACATTTAAATCTTGACTAGATACTTATCAAGTATTTATCTCATAACGAAAACTATATATATTAGACCAAGTTATTACTCGCATCTTTTAAAGTTAAGACTTTTAACAAGCATGTTTACCCCCTTTAAATTCATTATTAAAACTCACTTGCTAATCATTATTTATGCCCATTACTAACTCTATGAGGAGGTAGATAGTCACATAACTTCGGTATAACTTTAATAACCTAGCCCAAACACAATTTATTCATAGTGTAGTAAATTATGAGGAACCTTAAACCCTTTTCAAAGTTAAGACTAACTTCATATATATTGTCCTTCATTTTACAGTTTCGTATCTCCCTTTATATTCCTTTCATTTACCCATATTAACTCTTCACAACATCAGAGAGCCAAATAGATATGAGATGCATCTTCAATAACATAATTGTTCCTATTAAAGCATAAGATTCTTAAACATGAGATTATTAACTTGATTGAATCTATCGTTTTATTTCCCAAAACCATAATACGACAAAGTATTTATACTTAAACAAATTAGCCATTAATTTATATATTACAAGTCTCGTCCATCAAAGACTATTACAAAGTAAAAGTTTCCCAAGGTAGTATATTTAATCATAAGTACAAATACAATAGGATCCAAGATCCATAACATAAAGCATCCATCTTAATGTTGATCTTCACATGACGGAGAAGAATTTCCACTCAACTTTACTAAACCTGGGAAACTATTTTGTTTGGGGTGTCAGTTCAAAGAACTGGCAAAAAGTTCATCTACTTGCTTAACTAAGTTTTTTACACATAGAGTAGATTAGTCATCACCACTAGTTATCTAACATTGCAATAGTAATGCTTACGCAACAATTAGGGAGTTAGAATCTTCCAGCAATCCCATGGCTGATGATGGAAGGAGCATGGGGAATATATGTGAAGTATTCTCGAAGGACCACTCCGCATATAATCCTCCCACTTCTTCAATCGCCAGTCATGCGAGACAGAGGATTTCAGATCCCGAACTGTGTCGGATCCAATATCATTACACACACGAAATTGATCCAATCAATCAATTTAAAACTATAAAATTCAAGGAAATTAAATATGTTTTGCTTCCAACATAATTTTAGATTAATTCTCATGCCATAAAACTCAACCATATATTTTTAACACATAAAATGACTAAGTATAGAACTCTGGAAAAAATTTACCAGAGCTTCTCCTTGTATTTTCCACTTTAAAAATTTTCCAGCAATTAATATAAACTAATTTAAATCAATAATGAAATAAATGCTTCAAGTAAAAAGGTATGGATCAAGTGATCCAACCCTTCGAGTCAAAGGATCTCGGGTAAAATAAAAATGAAATGAACTAATGACAGGAAATATTCTTACCATGTTGATCCTATTAGCATTCACTTACCTTTATATATAAGACATTTGGCAATGTGTGTGTGTGTGTGTGTGTGTAACATTGTCAAATGTCCCTACAAAAGGATTACTTGCATATCTAACTTAAACAAAGACAACATATTCATTTCATTCCCTTTCAAGCAACAAGTTAGTGTACCAACATTTCATTTAGAACTGGAAAACAATCAATTCATCCAATTATTTTCCAAATAATAAGTATCATCAACTTAATAATCATTATAACAAAAAATCGGGATATGGCATAATATTCCATTTCATACCCATATCTCAGCAAAGTATTTAATATAATTTGAAACCAAACAAAACAACCATAAGACCTAATAGCCTAAACATAGCTCGAACAACCCAATAATCTCAGTATAATTTCCCAAAAAAAACAAGTCCTCTAACGTTTATACACAAGGGAAAACTATGCAATTTATTGAGGAATATAAGCTTAGAACCCACGAAGATTCGCATATTAAACTACACACGCCCATCAGTCCAAAGGTTTCATGAAAAGGAAACAAGATTGAAACCCCGAATTTTCACAAGCTAATTAACACCTTTCCCATAACCATATAATTTCAAGCATGCATACAAAATTCGAAGAACCCACAACTTCGTCAATTTAATTATATAACCCTAGTCGTTCGTTTTCACAAAATCATAATAATACTCTACATAGCTAATTTATTCAACACACTACTTAACCCATTTTTCTAGCAAGGCATTCTCAACAGTTCATAGTAAGAAATTAGTCTTAAAATTTCATTTAAGAGCTTTATTTGCATACCCATGAATTCCTTTATAACTGCCAATGTTTTTCTTTTAAAAAAACTCAATGCAAAAATAGATTCAACAATTTCAAGCTAAACAAATACTAGTTAAAACCCTCCAAATCGATTTGCACATTTAATTAATCAAACCCATTTTAGCTAATCAATTTTACTGCTGCAAGAGCTCATACCAAAACCAGATTCAAATTATTTTCCAAACATCTCATTGAATAAACTAAGCCAGACAAAAAAGAAAAAGACAATCTTTTTAAAAGCCAAAAATCATAGAAGCAAGGTAAAAAACCCCTTGCCTGAAATGATTTGCCCAAGTTTTTCTTGCCTCTGTTGCTCTCTATCAAACCCCAGAATGAAATTAACTCCTCTAGTGCAAAAATTCCAGCTTAGCCCACAACAAAACCCACATTTTGCATTCCCCAGAATATATATACAATTATCTAAGGAAAAATGATTTTCTTCAAGAAGAAAATTTTGCTAGAGTTCCTCCATGAGTGGAGTTAACTGCAGTGACAAAATGAATGCAAAAACATCACTACACCTCATTTCCCCCTTCCTCTCCACGCATCCCCAAAAACCCTAGCACCCAACCTTCTCATGATGACAAGTGAATAGTTTGGAAGTGCCTTAAGCCATCATGGGAGGGGGAAAAATCTTCAAAGTCAAACAAAATAAGCAAACAAATAATTCCCATTCTCCCTTTTAATGTGAATGTCCACTTTTGTGGAGTAAACAAAATCATTAAAATTTATCATTGTCATGTTATGGCATTTTTTTACCTTATCCAATTTTACTTCGAACAACAATAATTCCCTTTGCAAATTACTTGCAATCATGGTGTTTCATCACCATTTTTTTAATTTATGAAATCAAATAATAATAAATCAACCATTATTTTCAACTCAATGGGTGTGGCATTACGCCCCCTATATTTTAATAGCATTAATATTAAAATATGCCCACATATTAATGTTACCGAGCTATTCAACCAAACTTATAAGCCTTGATTGATTTTTACCATTATATGATAACTCAAAAATGATTAACACAACCACGATTTGATTATCACAATGACACAATTTACTTCTGTGCCACAAATGAATGCAATGTGCAAGTCAACTTAGGTGTGACATCACCCTTAGTCCATATGGGTTCCAATGCAACTTCACGTTGCGCAGCGACCATATGGATTAAGGATTGTCTCGTCCTAACCGACTTGATGCTGGCCACAAAAATCAAAACCAGATAAACAAAGTGCCACATTATAAAATAAAGTTGCATTTATTAATAATAATAGTGGTATTAATTATTTGAAAGAACATACATTTTCCCATTATTCATATTTATCTAAATAATTAAATATCGATTAAAAGGGTTATTTATTGGGATGTTACACTGTGTCAAATGCATCGTACTTAAACATAAAAAAATTATCATACAAAACATCTTTCTTTGATTCTCGCATGTTCTTGTGCGGGACTCGCGGATCATTTGGATCTACCCTCCATCAACAAAAGTTGGTTTGCTTACTATGCCTATACTCTTTGGCACAATGAGTTGTTGGGTATTGTTTCATGGTGCATGATTGCTTTTTCATGGGACTCTAGTGTCCTTGTATATTCCCCTCACATGTATCCTTGCTTGGGGTGCCATTTTTAACCTTTTTCATTAACTCAAACATTTAGGAACTAAAACTTGATAACAAAAATATTGGTGCAACTGCCTTGAATATTGTTTGTTTGAGTGTGTGTTTGTACTTGTTTCCCTATTAGGTTAGCTTGTTACTTTCTCATATTGCATTATGTTATATATGTTACATTGAGTTAGTGTTTTGGCAATGAATAAATGTTTGTATTATGGTTTTTTATGTCATTTTCATCTTTTTTGTATGCGTATATAATAAAGGACCAATGACGTAGATCAAAAAGTAAAATGATGAAATAATGTTGTTTTTACATCAGCTGGATGAAAGTTATTTCCATTCTCTTCATCTTCATTTTTCTTCTTGGTCATTTTCTTCTATCCACACTATTTTTCCAAATCACTTAGGGCAATAGAGATCACCTTTTATCCCCCCTCCCCCTCCCATTTCTTTTATTTGTTTCCTTTATCTTTTTGATTTTCGATTGACCTCTTCCATCACCCCATCGAAACTCGAGGGGGCATCCTTCATTCTATTAATTTTTCTTTTATCCCTTCAAAATTTACTTGTTTGTACTCGTATACTATCTTTCAAGTGGCGTCATTGACGCCACCCCAAAGAGGGGCAAATGTAGACACCTGAAATCCGCTTACGCAATTTTAGTACTTAAATTGCACTAACTATCCTCTTTCCTATCATTTCCGTAATAATTAGTGCGTTTACGCTAATTAGCTAACATTTCCCTTCATTCCTATTAATTAATTACATTTCGTTAATTAATTATCCTCCCTATCATTCAGGATGTCGATTAATGACCTTTCGTTAATTAATGTCCACTTCTACTTAGGTTAATTAATTACATTCACCACTCTAAATCAATAAATCACCGTTTATTGGATTAAATTCCTCTCTTAGATCCCACAAATCATACTAACTTTCCTCTAATTAGCTTCTATAAGCTTACATCTACCTATTAATTAATCACCCCTGATTAATTAAAACATCCCAAAATTCCTATGAGCTACTAATGAAAAATTAAACTCTTCTAAATTAAGGTTACTTTTTCTAAAGCAACCTTATCCATTCTTAATCTTTCTTTACCCTTAGCCCACATGCACTAAGATGAAAAGCTCTCTCAAACATGCAAGCTATGTAAAGAACCAAGCTCCTTCCTCTAAAACACACACCATGCTTTGAATAGTGAAAACCATAGGCATTTGGATTTGAGCATTCTCCATTGATTTAAATTAGTTTCTCCATCTTGCATCCACTCACTCAAATTCAATAGTATGGGAAGATCCAAAATGACCTTGTAGCCATTTCTTGGTGATATTTCATCCTTAATCCTTGAGGTCACCAACATAACTTTGATTGTTAAATGATCTAACTATGTTCATGTTTAGTTAGCAATCTAAAGAGTTGGAAAGGACTTAGCATTTAGTTGTTTATGCGTTGAAGAAGTTAGTTTTTATAAGCTCTTATCATGATGGTTCCATGGTAGATTTGATTTTTCTTTTAAGTTATTAGGTTTTAACTTCTTTTGATTAGCAATGAAAATTTATTATGAACACAGTAATATGTCAGAGCATGTATATATCAATGAAGAGTAAAGTGATAACAATGAGCAGTAGTAAATAATGTAACAATAAGACCTGTGATGTGTAGAATATGTAGAATAGTAGATACCAAGTGAAAGTGCATGTGTGTATAGAAAAATATAGTGACATACATAGTATCCGACTATTATAGGAAACAAAGTGTAACATATAAATAGTATAAGCTAACGAGATTAAATACAACCAAGATGTGTAGATGCTATGTGAAAGTGATGATGTGTTGCGATATGAAAGATGTGTAGATGAGGGGAGCTGCGTTGCCCCTAGCATATGTGAGGTTCACTTAAGAATTACTCCCTTAATAGCCAAGTATAAACAATTTAACAAGAGTTTGTCATTAGGTAGCAAAGGTAATGTATGTGATTGAGTATAGATGTTAGGAAAGATTTATCGTGAAGCATAAAGTGTGAAGTGTAGTAGATAAGCTATGAGTAGATGATATAAACAATCAATAGTGATAGAGGGTGGGGAGGAGAAAGTGTGACCCCCCCTAAGTGTGCGAGTAAGGTTCATTTAATGCCCTCAATAGTCATGTATGAACATGGAGAACACAAGTGCATCATTGGGTAGTAAAGGTATTGCATGTGATAAGTATTAAATGTTTAGAAAAGATTTACTGTGAAACACAGGGCATGACGTGTAAAAAATAAGCTAAGAGTGGATGATAAAGACAACAAATAGTGATGGGGGGGAAGTTAGATGCCCCTCAAGTGTGTATATCAGGATCTATTGACAAATAGATGTAATCATTGTGAGTAATAATAGCCAGATTATGTATAGTGACCAAAAGGATGTATACCCATATATATAAAGTAGTATGTGTAAGAAGGATCCATAAGTAAGCATGTATGGAGTGACATAAGAGCGGAAAGGGAATTTGTAAGGATATATAGATATAGCAAGGTGTTCTCATAGTGTAGATAAGAGAAATTGATGCTAGAAAGATTGACTTGAAATGCAAAGCAAAAATAAGGTATAGGTATGTATGTAAGTAGTATGGATAGACAATTGTTGATTAAAACATGTGACTATGGCGAGGGAGTTCGATGCCCCCCAACTGTGCGAGTGAAGATCTATCCAATGAGAGGAGAGAGATTTTGCCATGGTGGTGAATGTGGAAATGTGTCTGTGACTCCTTGTCCAGCTTTTCCTAATCCGTTGTTAGTGCAACTGTAACGAAGAATATATTGATACCCAAGGCCATACTTTGTGAAATCAAAAGGAAATGTGATAGAAGTATAGACTTTGGGTGAATGATCAATAATATTACAAAATAAAAATGGGGAGGGGTCGACTAAGGTCTCATAGACCACACCCTATTATAGGAATTTGAGATACATATGAAGGGTTGAAGGGACCACATGCATGGCATGGATTTAAGGTCATCTAAGAACAATATTATAATTAAGATTATAAGGAATTACATGACATTGGATGGGAAAAGTGCATGGCTCAATGAATGGTAAGTGTGATTGTCCCTAAGACCCTTTTTAGGAATATTATCAAAGTCGCGACTACAAATAGTTGAGGGAGTTAAGGAGGCTTTGAAAAGGCCAATTTTCTGAACGAATGCTACATTATAGATATTAAGACCAGATCCATTATCAACAAAATCTTGTTTAACCCCTATGTTATGGATGTGAACTTGAACATAAAGAGGCGGGTCATTATCTAAAACAAATTGAGAATAAATTTCAGCAAATGTAAAAGTAATATGTTCTTCGTTAAAAGATAATGTCGTAGTGAATTTGTGATAAACATATTTGGGAGAAGTATTAGATAAAAAAGATTGTATTTTACTCTCACATTTAGGATTTACCTATAAGAAAGTGGGGAGGGAGACAATCACATTGGTGAAAATTGAAGGATCCTAGGGTATCTAAGGTGACAAGAAAGAGGAATATAATATGCAAGACTAAGATCTAGTGTTCGAATGAGGGTACGGGTTCACCAAAATGATTTAATCTAATTTGAATTAAATATTATTTTAGAGTAACTTACTATAACAAGTGATATTCAAGTGATTACATATAGTAATGTGCAAGCATTAAGCATTCAATAATGTAAAAGCCTAAGCAAGTGAAGGGAAGAAGAACACTCAGCTAATTTTGTGTGATTCAGGAGTGATCATGATTGTGTATCTATTGAAACAAGCTAGGAACAATGTCATAATGGCTCGATGAGAGTTTATAACCTTAGGGGATGTACAAGACAAAAGCGCTCGCAAGAGGACAGGAGTGCACCAGGTGCTAGTGACTGATCTGGGTGCTTATTTTTGCTCAAATACTTGGAGTCTGGTCCTTTTCTGGGTTGGAGGATCTTTGCTTCTCCTCTCTCTTTATCACTTTGGCTTTGTTGTTAAATCATCAATTGCACGTGTAACATACAAAACAAATTTCTACCTACACATGTCCAAAAACCACATCAAATCTAATAAAAAAGGAGATAGAATGTGGAGTTGGATTGACCCTGATGCTCACCCAGAGAGTGAACTTACAACTGAGCACTGCACTACATCTCATACTCCATGTAGTTCTTTACGTGTGTGTATTCATGCTATAGGTTTCCCTTGTGCAAGTTACATGATGATAGCGGGCTAGATGTAGATTATACCGAGTATGAAGAATGTGTGTGATGGAATAGAATGAACTCCCCTCCTATGTTGTGTATGCAGATCAATGTTGTAGACACCCCAAAATTACTCACTTGTTCCCAGTGCTATCCTAATACATCGTGTTATTCACCCATTTTGGGAGTAATTGATTAATTCATACACATTTCACCCTTTGGATTAATTAAATTAATCCCATGTACCCCTGGTACCCCTTTAGCTAAGTTAATTATCATTTATTAATTAAATGATTAATTAATTAGTTAAGTGTGCACATCCTAGTCAACAACTCAGTCAACAACCACTTGGACTCCACATCCTCATCCTAGTTAACTACACTTCTAGAATCCTAGAAAGGTGGAGGCAATTGAATTACATGTACAACCACCTTCCCGGATGTAACTTCTGCAATTAATTCCATCATTGCCCCTAAATGCCCTAGAACTGTTGCAACCTCCTCCAATGCTATTTTTAGCATGTGCATTCAACCCATTTCAACCAACTTCCAACTATCTCCTGCCTCTATAAAATGTAGGCCTACTCTCTAGATCAAATCCTCTTGGATTTACAATACAATAACTCTGCTAAATTTCAAAGCCAAATCCTTGTGTTTTTAGAAATTGCACTCACTTTGGAGGCCATTCAAGAGCACCCACAATTCAATCAGGTTACAAGGCTATACAAGCTTCACAAAACCTACTTGAGGTTTACATTGAAAGGTTCTTGAAAGGTTTGCAAGTTAGTTTGTTTATCTTCCATTCACAGTAGTTTTTCAAGGCTTACATTTTGAAACGCCCAGTGGGACTCACACCCCTCCTCTTTCATTTTTTGTTTCATTTTAGTTTTTATAATTTTGTTGTTGGTCTTATTGGTGTTTTTGTGTTGTTTTTTGCATTGTTTGTGTTGCTCTGTAAGTTCGTGGGAGCATTTGGAGGAAATAGTAGCTTTACATGATCAAAATAAAAGCAAAACATATTTATTGTTGTTGTTTAGTAAATTTCTAAAAAATCTGTTGGTTTATCTGAGTGAAAAAAAATTTGTTTGCAATTATCTTTTTTGCGTGTTTTCTTTTCTTGCAATTGCTCACTACTTGTACCATGCACACACATAGCATATATTAGATTTTTATTTTAAACTCAAAAAAGGGAAATATATAAGAAATTATGTTTTTACTATTTTTTTTAAAACAGTTTTAGATTTTAAAATAAAAAAATTGAAAAAAACAAACTTTGTTAAAACCCTAATCTAAAATACCCCATACCCCCCTCACCCCTCCCCTCCCCCCAGCTCGGTCGAGCTGACCCTCACACTCCTCTCTGCACTCCCTACCTACTCCACTCCCTTTGTTACCCCTACTCGACTGAGCAGGTCTCCTCGACCTACCCCTCGTCCATCCCCCCAATGTCCTACCCCTCGAACTCACCCCATATCCATCTGACCGACTCGGCCCTAAACCATGCATTACCCACCCCGCTCGGAGATCTCTAGGGAGCTCGCACTCACCCCACCCTCATCGACTCCCAACCAACCCTGGAATCCACCCCTCGCGTGCAACACGCTCACCCAAACTCCCTCGCCTTGATCTCGGATTGGCCGAGCTGAGCCACCCCTAATCCTTGCCCCGTGACCCACAGACCTCTCACCATCCTCCCCAGTTGAGCTTGAGCTCGCCCAAGCTTCTCCATGAATGTCTCCCTGCCCTACACCCCGGGACTCTGATCTACCCTCATAACAGCTCCCTCGTGTCTCACATCAACCCGACCCCTGAGTTGCTGCTCCAAACACCGTTGACCTCCCTACACCAAAACTAAACAAACCTTAACACAATACATTAGGTTCGCTCGCATGCTTATTTTGTTTTAGGTTTTTAGTTTAATTTGCTCCACTCCCCACGCACCCATGACCACTTAGGTTTAGGTCTCGAGAGACTTTTAGTTATAAACTTAATAGGTTAAAATTATCTTTTAGTTTAGTTTAGTTTAATTATTTTCTACTCTTGTTCATTTAATTCATTTAGATTATCTTTTAATAGTAAATTAGTTTAATTATTATTTTCCTTTAGTTTAAAATTTTGTTTAGTTTCAATAATTAGTTTATTAACTTTAGATTATTTCTAATTTAATTTATTTTATTGTTACAAGAATCTTCTTTCGTTAACTTGTTTTTGTTCTTAATTTAGGTCTTTTAAATTTAATTAGGCCCTTTTTCTTAAATTTTCGTCAATTTTCCGCCGCCTGCTCTAATCGTGAATCTCATTTTTGTAGGTCTTCAAATGTTTTTGGAGGTTTCATCTATTTGAACACTTTTTCGTTATTATTTTCAACCTTTTCGCCACTCAAACTAATCATACAATATTCATAAACTAGGGTTACTAGACGTTTCAGTCCCCTTTTCTCTTGCTTATTAGCCATTTTGTACACATTTAGTCATTTTGTAAACTAGACTAATGCTTTCTCATGTGCTTGGCTTACTTCTTCTTGTCATTTTTTGTTTTGTTTTTGTGAGGTTTTAAGTTAATGCACGATCATGCATATGCTCTTCCCTCACACTTTTCTAAGCAATCTTGAGAATCAGAAACGTCATTGTTTTTCATTTTGTTTTTGGGGAATTTACGTTCTTCTTAATCAAAGGTAACCCACATGTATGCTCTTTCCTCATGCTTTCCAAGTGATGTTGGAAACCAGAAACGTGGGTTCGCTTCTATTATCGTGTCTTTTACCTCCTTCCAGAAAAAATTCTAATCCTTGCTTGCAGGACCTGCTCTCACGAAGGTTGATAAAATATTAAAAACTACTAACTACAGTTTTTCAAACAATGTACAAACAAACCACATTAAGTTCAAAGATAAGAAAAAACACCACATTCAAAACATTGTATATGCAAGTTTCGAATAAGGGTAAACCCATCTGCTTTGAACTACGAGAAACTCCCTTTGGCACAAGCCTTAAGAAAATAAGAGGGATGCTCCTAGGAACCCCAAAGTAGTCCACACCTTGATGGAACTGGTGGACGAAACGGGAGCCTTTAATCCTACCTGACTAGTAAATCCTTGTGAGTTAAAGTCACGAATATCCAGTAGTGGAGACCCAGTGTGATTCATTCTGAGAAAGATCTTTGCTTAGGGTTTTAAAGGGGGTAAAGTAAAGCCGTTAGCTAGTAATAGCATCGCACTCACTCAAATATACTGCTGACAACTAGTTGAGAGAACCACCTAGGAAGCCACGCCTTGTCCAAGCCAATCTAAGGTAGAGGCAAAAACTTTTACTTCACAATTTTTCATTTTTCTCGCGTGTTACACACTTGAGTTTCAATTTCATCATTCACATTTTCTCTCTCATCCATCTTGTCACTTTGTACACATGTCTAAGAATTAGGTTACAGACATCCATATTCACACTTGAGTACTTTCATTTTCATCTAAGACTTAACGTTGTGATACTCGCTTTATCACGTCAAACACCCTCTTAATCACCTTGATTTTTCATTTTCGTAAGTCTTAAGTTTAATTTTATCTTGTTGAACTCTAAGCATTCCACATTCTTACATCATCACATTTCACTTTCACTTTGTGGGCTTGTCAACATTTTCAATATCTCTTTCTCCCATCATCTTATGTTGTCAATTACACATTCAATTTGTTGAACTAACGACATTCTTATATCTCTTTCTCTCATCACTCACGTCATCACATTGCACATTCACTTTGTTGCATTGACGACATTCTTCTATTTCACTTCCATCACTCTTACATTGACGCTTTTCACATTTACTTTGTGGACTTGTCAACATTTTCACTATCTTTCCCTCATCGTCTTACATCGTCATATTTCACATCCATTTTGTTGAGTTACGATATCTTCCATTCTTCTCCTATCATCTGACATTGTCATACTTCGCAATTGTTTTGTTACTTTCTTGACAACCTCATTATTTATTCACTTCTCTCTTTAAAGCATCCATTTTGCTTTGATTTGAGATCACTAATCAATCATTTCCCCTTTGTCTCTTATCTCCACTTTTATGAGATTCAGACTTTTTCATCGCCATTACCTCACTTCTTGTTTTGACATTTACTTGTTCATTTTTTTCGCATTCTCACTTCCTTGTCATGTCTCCTCTTTTAACATGCTTTTGTTAAGAGTAGACATTTTTCATCATTTTCTTAAGTCTTTATTTTTAGCATTCATCTTGTTAAAATTCGAGAAAAATCATCATATTTCCTAAGTCTCTTCCCTTAGCATCGTCCATCATGTTTTAAGTCTCCTCTTGTCGTACTTGCTTTGTCACAAGTTGAGCACGCTAACTTCTTTCATCTCTTCCCTCTTTACATTCACTTTGTAACGAGTCGTGACACATTTCAAACCTCTTCATTGTTCTTAGCACCCATTTTTATAAGAGCTCTCTAAAATAACATTTCAATCGACCTTCCACCTTAACATTTTTCATTTTGTTAGGTGTTGCATTGTCCCCCCCCCCCCCCTTTTGTCATTTCTCTTAACAATCATCATGTTAGGAGTTAACCTTTTCACATCTCTTCATCACTCTTATCATTCATTTCGATTAGAAGTTTATCACGTCCACCTTGTCAATTCTCTCTACCTTTAACATCCATTTTGGTTACGGAATAGAGCACATATAACCTCATTTATTCCCTTTCCTCCCAACTCTCATTTTTATTAAGATTCGGTAATCAACTAATACTTTTTACTTCTTCCCGTTGAGTTTTGTATCATACCTCTTCTTGTTCCTTCCCCCTTTCAACAACAATGGGAACATGAAATCATGATTATAGTCCTTTGCGATGGGAGGAAAGAAATATTTTCCATGTTAACTCGGATGAAGAGGACAAAGACGAACTTAAAAACCTTTCTATCGACGCCACTTTACGACAAAACAAGAACCAATTCCTTCTTCATCTCCTAGAAATGGGAGCAAGATTTCCCTCGGATTTTGATGAGGATGCATTGAAAGCCTTAAAGGGACAACCTAAATCCCCTAAAGGTACACCACCCAAGTCAAACAAACATCATGGCGAAAGACCAAGTAAAACAAACACCGATGATAAAGGAAAATCTAATGCTTCGTCTTCTAATCCTGTTGGTTGGATATTTTGTCAAACCAAATATGAGGTTCAACCACAGTATATGGGATTAAATCCCTCCTCAAAGACAGGTGAGGCTGCCTGCTTATTACTAATCTAAAACACAATAAAAACAATATATACAGTATTCACACTAATCTAACCATTGGGGGTTGGGATAGAATCCCGAAATCCACATTCACACGATTCAAAAGGTATTGCTTTCGTAAATGAACTGGGTTAGAAACTATTACAATGAAAGAAGCATAATAGAAAGGAAATGAGAGAAACGTATCTTCTTTCGAGTAAACACAGAGCATGAAATAATCATACGAGCTTTAGATCATAAATATAATGTCTGAAATGATTAGAAACACTAAGATGCTATGCAAAGAATAGCTTAAGATCATGAACGTAAGAACAATGTCTTAAGTAAGATATATCCCACAACACAAAGTTTGTAAAATAATATCAACTCCTATTCTTCAAAATGATTGAACAAAAACACAAAGTTTTTCTTCTTTCCAATAGCTCCTAAATATTCCAAAAATCTCGACCCTTTAGAATGCATAAGCATCCCTTATTTATAATAAAAGGAAACGAGAGAAAATAGGATAAATCCTAGAAAATAGTGTTCTTTAAAAGAGAGTTCTATTTTGCTTGACTCTCACGCAGGAGACCAAGCCAAAATTTGCTTCCTATGTGACGAAACAGAAATGAAAAAGACATGTCAATTTCAATATTGAAATGACATGAAACGTTGGGACTCAATCTGAATCATCATCCTTTGCTCCTTCATCTTTTTCTTCCTCCAGCTGAGACTGTTTGTTCCGAAATTCTTGGAACTTTCAAATTATGCCTTACATTTCGTTCTTATCAGGTGCAGTGGAATGATCATTCCAAATTTTGCAGGTTTCATGGGTATCGCTGGCATTGCCGGGAAGCTTTTTCAATCTTTTGTTGAGCTTTCTTAAGGCCTCCAAAGAATGTTCAATCCTCACAAACTGATCAATGATCTCAATACCAAATCCGTGCATTGGTTCATGCTAAACAGACTCTTGGACTTGTTTGAAGAGATCATCTGCTAATAGGATACCTGAGTTCCCAACTGACACCTTTGGACAAATCTTCAGCAATTCTTCTTCCAGATCACTTTTTCCATCAATCAATTTATCCCTTGATTCTCTCAACTTACTGCAGGCTTCATTGAGAATATTTACTCTGAACCTGATGGCTTTGGTCAGCTGGAAATGCTTATCTGTATGTGGGAGGATACCTTCTTCTACCAAGAGATGTGCTGGTATTTGTTTTAATACCTGGAGAGCTTCAAAAGTCAAATCAAGATGTCCAATTTCTTGAGAGAATTCATCATCCATCTTCTCTCCATTCTTCTGAATGTCCCCTAAAGACTGATGAACTTTCACAACGTCTTGAATTACTTCCTTCCCCTGTTGGAGCAACCTTTGGATCCATTCATTGACCACCCTTCCTTTTTTAGCAATCTTCTCAATTGTAGGCACTGATGAGAAATCGAATCCGACAGAGACAGAAGAAGATGGTATGGATTCAAGGGGTTTTGAGAGTTTAAGCAAAACCTCTGTCAACTGCTCCACTTTTCCCTTAAGCTCATCTCTGTTGTCTTTTGTTTCCTTCAACTTCTAGCACATCATGTTTGTGGCATCCCGTGCATCTTGTTGCGCCCCTTCTGCTGTCACTTTACCTAGAGCCACCCTAGTTATTTGATAATAAGAGTCTGTTATATCCTCTCTATTTTTGTCAGTCGAGGGAGTGGCAATCTCTGCGAACTTATCTCCTGAAGTGTCCACCAAAACCCTTGAAACTGTTTTGGGTTTCTTGGCTGATTTCGCAGTAGGAGCCTTGAGTGAGCTGAAATCAAAGGCTGGTAGGGGTACAATTACCTTCCTCTTCCTCGGAGTTTGCTCGAGTAGCCATTGCGGCGTATCAGAGGAAGTTGCCAATGTTGTAGAAACTGGTATTCCACTCTCAAGGGGAGAAGATTCTACTAGTGGAGAGGGAATAGTTACCAATGTGGTAGTGGATCCAATAAAAAGAGGCACAGGAGGGGGCGTGTTGGTGATCACTTGGGTTCCAGTAGAGAGGGGTGAGAGTCCAGAGAAAATACTGACCATGACTGAAGAAGTGGATGGAGAATGAGGATGTAGGAGTGGTTGTGAGGGGGGAGGCGCGGATTCAGACTCCAAAGTCTGGGATGCAAGAGATAAGGTCTCTTCAGTTTGGTAATCAACAAATGATGAAACCAGACACTAGCTTCCTCCTTCTTCCAAATTAATTTCTCCTATTTATGGTGGTGTTGGTGATTCTGGCACATCCACCGTTTCAACTGGAGAAATAATTGAAGAGATTTGTCTTTCTTTCCTCTTCTTGACAAACTTGACCTTTATAGGCCCCCTAGAAGATTTTTTGTCCTTTTCCTTTTTGGAGGGCCCCGCCTCTGAAGCAGCCAACTTTGAAAGCTTATCATCTTTAAAATTCATTCCCCAAGAGGAGAGCCATGCTTTGGTGTGAGAAAGGATTAGAGCCGACCTATCTGTAATGGAGGCTTTTTCACTGGTTGACCAATTAATAGGTGGGAAAACATATTGATCTTCATTTAGTCCATCATAGGAAAGATCCAAAACACTTTCATTGTCACTAGTACCTTCTGGTAAATCAGCAAGCTCCAGTGTTTGAATCTCAGCAATTGTCAATCTGCTATTATCCTTTCTGCGAACAGCAACCTCATTACGCAGATCAATCCAAATATCTTCTATGTTTGGCCTGTGCAGATGCAGGGTTCCATACGTCCTGAGCACTCCTCAGATGTTAAACCCGTCTCGAGGCTTCATATGCTTCTTCAACTTGTCTTGAAGCTCATGGACAACATTTTTAGCCTTCACCACTGTTGAACAAGTGTATCTCCCAATAGAAATTGGGAAGGATACAACAGCCTTATGTTTACTTTGTTGGAATTTATGGAAATCCAACAGCTGCCTAACCAATTCCATCAATATCAGTTTATCCCCTAGATATCGGGGCAGACAAAAAGGATCTCCCGAGTACATGACCACCTGAAGATATGTAAACTTCTTGAATTGTAAGAAGACACATCCCCATTTGGAAACTTCAGCCCAGGCCTCATCTGAGACCCTTGTCTTCCTCAACTCAGGGTTTAACCTGCAGATGTTTTCATAGAAGAAGGTGTCATTCACCCTTCTGAATTGGTCTTTGGATCCCTTTTTTGTCAATTGAGGGAAGTATTGATACACCTGGTTCACCGTTCTGCTTCCCTTGGTATCCAGCCCGGGATAGTTCCTCATCCCGACTGCTGCGTATGTGACATATGAAGACATAAAATTTCCCCATGGACAAGACTGTCGTCATTTGGGAATCTATCTCATTGCTAATGAGAGTGCCCCAGTCAATCCCTTGTTGATTCTTCTTGATGGTGATCATGAATTGATACATCCACCCTTGGAATACATTCGATTCGGGTAAACCAAAAACCCGACTCAGCAGAGTGATGATGTCATTGATTTCTTGGATGAAATCACTCCTGGGGATAAGTCTTGGAAATCTGGAGACAGCCGGTTTGGCTTTGATCAGAAACTTCTTATTTACATGCTTGATATAGTCTTCCTGATCATTGTCCCAGGATTTCTGAGCTGACTTGATGTCCAACTCTCCATACTCTTCAAAATTGGGCAGTTTGAGGAGGTCATCAAAGTAACCTCCGTCCAATTTGATCACTACTTCTCCTGCCTGACTTCTCACAGAATGAGAAGCTGAGTCATAACTGGAGGCACAGGCCAAGATGAATTCAGGGCACTGAGCGGCCATGGGAAAACCCGCTACGAGAGGTAAGCCACTATTGGCTATAGATTTCATCCATGGAGTTTGGGAGGAACTCCTTACCCTACTCCAGAAATCCTCAATATCTATATTCCCGAGCTCTGTATCTCGGATGTCATAAATGCAATCAATATATGATGGAGACTCCACCTTTCTAAACTTGTATTTCATTCTTCCTGACTTCGCAGTCTTTTCTTGCGATGGACCAGGGTCCGAAATGAAGGATGTCGAAGGAAGAAAGTTTCGGAGATCGGGGGATGTCGCACACTGTGAAAAACTTGACCTACTGGATATGCCAGAAGAATGGAAGAGTCCGACACACTGAGGAGGATGTTGGGAAATCCAGAAAACCCGATGCGTTGAGAATGTCGGAAACTCTGGAAAGTCTGACACTTTTGATGATGTCGGAAACTTTGGGAAGCCCGACACTTTTGATGATGTCAGAAACTAGAGAAATCCCGACACTTTTGAAGATGTTGGAAACTGGAGAAATCCCGACACACCAAACCTTCCAATATACTTCTTGTCTTTGACATTGCACAACACCCTTCAAAACCCGAGAAGAGAAAATAGGGTTTTTTGTTGAATTTAAAACATGCAATCTCTTTCTTTATCATTCATGTACCAAGCACATTTTAATTACAACAAAATTCTGGGGAAATAACACAAAGTGGTAATTTCAAAGAGATAAACCCTAAAACCTAAACCCCGTTTAGAAAACAACCCCAGAAGGAAGAAGAATAAAAACCCCACGAACTTGGTAACAAAATGAGAAGAATTTCATACGCAATCAATCCATAAAAACCAGGAACAAAGAATGGAGAGAGAAATACCTTCAACCAGAACAAGAAAAGATCGAAAACAGGTGATTTAATCGGGCACAGGTGAGTTTTGGGTTTCGAGGTTGGAAGAGTATGTACGAAAATCCACGAGTTAAAAATACGTCCGGTAAAAATGACGTGGAAATCCGCATATTTATAAGAAATTTTGCAATTAATACACTTCAACTGGCACGTGCCAACTCACCCGACAACTCGGCATTAACGCCATGTTAGCATGCTCGGGAGGTCTGAAAACCCAACACGAAGGTGTTTAGAGCAATTCGGGTTTCGGGTTGCGGGAAACAATCGACACAGAGCATGAGATGTTTAGATGCTTCAAAGTTCTGAAAACCCGACATGAAAGACTAAATCGGACTTTGGGTTTCGGGGGACAGGCGACACAAAACATGTTTTGGATAAGGCATGTTCCGATGCGCCGAAGGTCCGAAAACCCAACTCGACTTTACTTGAAGTGGGTTTCGGGTTTCGGAGAACACAAGACATAAAACATTTAAAACACATGTCGACCTGTCGGTGAAACCCGAAAACCCGATTTTCTCTTATAGAGGCAATTTTGCAAAACCAGCTTTAAAATTTTTTTAGGGGTTATCTGATAGTTTTGGCGTGAACTCAAAACGGAGATACCAAATCCAAATCAAGCCTTTTTTAATCAAATCAATGCAATGGTGAAACAATTCACTCACCTATCCTCCACATTCACTAACAACGATACCAAAGGTATTGAACACATGAAGAAAAGTGACGACACATTCAAAATTCATTCTAAGGCCAATCACGAGAACAAAAATAATACGAATGATAAATTACCATTCATCCCACACAACAATTCACCATTTGCTCAAGAGTGGCAAATGATGAAGGATGTTATTTCAGGCATGTAAAAACAACGTAAACAATTCAATTATAATGAATTGTGTCCATACCCTTTCGATATGGACATCTTACGCATACCCTTTATGCGCTCTTTCGAGACACCCAAATTCGAAAAATACAAGGGTAAAACTGATCCTAAAGAGCATGTCAAGGAATTTTTCAAGGCATGCCAAGAGGTGGCTTATAACGACATCTTTCTCTTGTGCCTCTTTCCTAAGAGTCTAGGTGGATAAGTTTTGGACCAGTTCTTACACCTTCCAAAGGGATCTATCTCTACCTTTGTAGACCTCACTTAGAAGTTCGTCAAATACTTCTCTTTCAACCTTGAATATGAAATAACCATGATGGATTTGTGCAATGTCAAACAACAACAAAATGAGAGCTTTGCATAGTTCTTACAACAATGGCGAGGAATCACAAGTCGATTCCCATGTTCAATCCCTAAGAAACAAATGGTTAGCATATTCATCCCTAATCTTAATGACGAGTTGTCCTTTCACATGCAGATGTGCTGCCTCAACAATTTTAAGGAAGTTATTGAAAAGGGAACCCAAATTAAAAAATACCTTATTTCTAAAGGCTTGGTTAAGCCTCATTACACAGAGAATGGGCACAATCATAATTGTCACAACAATAACAACAACCCTAATACTTCTCATGAAAAATCTAGGTACATTAACTACAACCACATCATTGTCAATAATGGTGTCACGGATAATCGTAACGTGCAACACCTACAGAATAATCAGTTGAAACAAATTAAGTCTAAACCATCTATCACTATTCCAAAATGAGAGATGTTTCCTCCTCATGATTACAATTGACGAAAATATATAGACTTGGGGGAATCTCTTTCAAGTATCTTAAAATAGTTGGCGAGTGCCAACATGGTCACTTATCCTAGTACGTAACCCTTCCCTAAAGGTGAACCTAAGCCAGGTTGGTATAAACCTAGCACATGTTGTGATTTTCATCACATAGATTGTCACCAAATGAACAAGTGTAAACAACTTCACAATTTCATCCAAGAACTTATTGACAACGAAGATATGGTGGTTGGAGACCCACCACCTAACAATGATACAAAGGGGAAATCTCAAAAACATGGTGAATCTGCGAACAATATTAATTATAAATCCATCATATCATGTATTCATGACACTACTCCGTGCATTGTTAAACGTTAATTTACACCTCTCAGAGAGAGTCTATCTAGTGCCTTTCAACAATTAGTAAAGGCTAACATTGTCAAGTATCCACCTACAAGACCCATTTCTAATGGGGAACCCAATCCTAAATCATAAAATGCATCTGACTATTGTGAATATCATCGCACGCATTGTAATTCTATTAATAATTGTACACCCTTTCATCATCATGTTCAAGACTTGATTGACGACGGAACCATCTCCATAGAGCTTGATGATGAAACTCACACAATTGATGACATGTTGACTTCCACAACTTTAAATGAAGAGTTGATTGTTATTCTAACTTCTATTCATACTAGCATTCCATGAGATCACGATGAAAGTCAATTATCTCTCCCTTCAAACCAATCCATCTCTTCTACAAATTTTCTTCCTATAGTCCAAACAAACATTAAACCTATTTCAGAAAATATTATAACACCTAACGAGAGCTTGAATTTTCTTCAAGACTCTCTTTCAACCCTTGACATTGTAGAAGAGGGTCCATCATCAAGAACTATTAAGCTTGATTCTATTCTTTCCATTCCAGCTCCAACGCCTAACATCTCTAGTCTTATTGTCAAAATACCGCCACAAAAAGCTTGGACACTCGCGAAAACACAACCTTCTATGTCTATTACACCTCAAATGATCAATCTTGCAAGTATAACATTGACGATGATTCCTACCTGTCAAAACATCTTTATGTGTACACTCTATGAGGTACATATATACCCAAGAATATCCTTATTCAACCTTTTCACGCTCTAATTGCAAATCTTGTGTCAAATCAACTAACTTACAATCTAGAAGGAGTAACATTGAATATATCCTCTTTATGGCCTATAAAGAGCCTCTCGTATACATCTGGAGATCCATATTTCTCTCCTCACACTCTTTCACTCATAGGTGGATATGAATCTCAATATATTCCCCACATTGACAATCTTCTTCTAACGTCACGCCAGTCTTCTAATCTCATCGAAGAATCATCTAATAACACATCCCTTGACTTGAAACTTGTCCACTAAAGTATAGTACTTTAGGACCCATCAAATCATTTGATTCACTCCTTTCACTTGGATCCAGTCAACTCAAGTCTCGTATTGCAAGACTTATCAAATCTTCAGATTTCCTCCTTTGACTTGGACTTTCTCTGCTCAACTCTCATATTTCAGGACTTATCAAATCTTTTGATTCCCCCTCTTGACTTGGATTTCATTTACACAAGTCTCATATTTCAGGACCCTTCAACATTAATAAACACAAACTTCTTTCTTAATAAGTCCATTTCAAATCCTCATCCACCAAAATTCAGAAAAACTTAAAAAGCATAAAAAGAGAATAAAACTTTGTATTAGAGCATTGTTTGCAATCCAAAAACAAAAAAGTGCATACAAATAATGTTAAGCATTACATCTATTAGCAGATATCTTAATCATACCATTATCGTATATTCACCTTTTTCACCTATTATGACACATGATTAACCTTATTTCTCTTGGGCACAATGTGTCTCATTTTTGTCATGGTTTCTACCATCTCATCTCTTTTCACCTATGGTTTTGTTTCAAAGCTTACTAATAGTAACTCCTCCTTTCAAATAATCTCTCTCTTTAACATAAAATGTTAAATTTCTTTATGTGGTCCTTTTTTACCGCCCATCTCAATCTACGGTGTTGAACCCTTGCGTCCTACTAGTCACATGAGGTTGAGATTGTTGGGGTTAGCACAAGGTTGTACAGATAATATATCAAATCTAAGCATACATGTAAATAAAAGCGGATATTCTACCAGAAGAATTATACAAAACAAGAGATATAAATCAACACCAGATTTAACGTGGTTCACCCAGTGTGGGCTACGTCCACCAAGAAACAAGCCAATCTATTATCCAAAGCTTTGACAAGATATACAATTGAAGATTTACAATCTTCCACACCTCTCAGATGTACAGTACTTGTCTTTCACTCAAACTTTTGCTTCTTCTCCAAGAATTCTCTCTCTCACAATTATTCTCACAATAATCATCAACTTTTGCAAGTTCCTTCTTAATTCTTACTTCAAAACCCTATCTTTCATGCTTATATAAACGTATAAAAACTTAGGGCACTTAGCCATGTAATTACAATCAATAGATTTGCTTTAATACTAAAAATAGATCTAATTCTTGTGAGTTAATTAAAACACCCACACACAGGTAACCGATACTGTTAGCCCTAACCAATGTTAGTTCCTCCTTGCATGACCGATGTCGATCCCTCCATAACTGATGTCGGTTACTGTGTTTTCCAGCAAGTTTCATATTGCATGCTAATCCAAAGTAATTGAGCTCCACAACTCAACAATCTCCCACTTGGAGATTAATTACTGCACCATACATGTACAACATCATTCTTTTGATCCTTCCTTAGCTTTGTTTCTTCCTCTTTAAGTCTCAAACTCGAAGACCAACAAAAGTGGAGTGTAGCTCCAAATTCTCCTTTGCTAACAACTTCATTAGCATATCTGCAAGGTTCTCACTCGTATGAATCTTTTCCAGATTCAACTGCCCATCCTCCAATACCTTACATATGAAGTGATACCTCAACTGAATGTGTTTCATTCTTGAATGAAACGATGAGTTCTTTGCCAAATGAATTACACTCTGACTATCGCTAAAAAACTTGCAATCCTATCTTGCTCCTTTCCCAACTCTTTCATGAACCTACTCATCCATATCATCTCCTTGCTAGCCTCTGTAGTTGCAACATACTTTGCCTCTATAGTAGACAAAGCCACAACCTTCTTGAAATCTAGCAACTGTTGTCCCAAGTACTCTAGTGTAAAAATATATCTTAGTGCTCCTCATACCATCCAAATCTCCAGCCATATCAGAATCAACATAGCCACATAATGAAATATTTGAACCTCCATAGCATAACTACATACTAGATGTCCCTCTCAAATACCTGAGTATCCATTGGATTGCTTTCCAATGTTCTTTACATGGATTGGCCATATATCTAGTCACAACTCCCACTGCCTATGCAATGTCTGGTCTGGTATAAACCATAACATACATGATACTCCCAACTATTGAAGCATATGGCACTCATGTCATGTATTTGACCTCCTCATGTGATGAAGGACATTGATCTTTGCTCAATTTGAAGTGTCTAGGCATAGGTGTACTAACAACTTTTGCATTCTGCATCTTGAACCTTTCTAACACCCTATAGATATAATCCTCTTGAGACAAATACAATTTCTTGTTCTTCTTGTCTCTGTGTATTTGCATGCCAAGGATTATTTTTGCAGCTCCTAAATCCTTCATAGAAAATGTGTGAGCTAGCTTTCCCTTAAGCTCACCAATGTCCTGCATACTAGATCTTGCAATAAGAATATCATCCACATATGATAACAAAATAATATAGCTCCCATTTTCAAGCTTCTTGAAATAAACACAATGGTCAGATTCACATCTCAAGTAACCATTCTCATGCATAAAACTATCAAACCTCATGTACCATTGCCTTGGAGCTTGTTTGAAGCCCATATAGGCTCTTTTTCAACCTGCACACTAATTTCTCCTTACCCTTGACTTCATACCCAAGCGGACTGCTGCATATAAATCTCTTCATCCAAATCACCATAAAGGAAATTTGTCTTCACATCTAGTTACTCTAAATGTAAATCATGTACTGCAACTAAACTCAATACAGTATGAATAGAAGTCATCTTAACAACAGGAGAAAATATTTCACCAAAGTCAATACCTGCTTTCTGTGTAAATCCCTTTACTACAAGCCTTGCCTTGTACCTTTTTTGTCCACCCTCTTCTTCTTTGATCCTGTAAACCCACTTGTTCTACAATGTCCTCTTACCTGCTAGCAACTTAACCAAATCCCAAGTTTAGTTTCTATTCCAAGGATTCCATCTCCTCATCCATGCCATGGTCCCATTGCACATGGGTCTTATCCTGCATTATTTCTTCAAAACTCTTTGGTTCACCATTATCAATCAATAATAAATAAAATAGAGAAGGTGTAAATATTTCTAGAGGTTTACTTACCCTTTGTGACCTTCTCACAGGAGTTTGGGGTACCGGAGGCTCATTTTGGACCTCCTGAACATTGGTATCCAAATTTGTTAGTGACTGATGTCAGTCACCTGTAACCGACATCGGTTCTGCTAACCGATGTCAGTTTGGATCTTTTGTAATTAATATCGGTTCAACTGATTGATGTCAATCAAGGGTCAACCGACATCTGGTTACTGTGTAACCATGTCGGTATTACTTTTAAATCCGAGAGTTCATTTTCATTCACAAACTTCTCAACCGGTTCGTCCTTGGGTACCACAATTTTATCCCTGTACATTTTCTTTTCATTCCATTCAATATCACGACTCATAATAATTTTATAATTCTCTAAATTCCAAAAATGGAATCTGAAATCACCAGATCCATAACCAATGAAAGTGCATCTCTTGGATTTTACATCCAACTTTTTCCTATTTTCCTTATCAACATGCACACGAGCTTCTCAACAAAAAACTTTAAGAAAATATAGATCTACCTCTTTTCTGATCCAAGCTTCCTATGGTATTCCTCCATCTAGTGAACTTGAAGGCCAACAATTAATCAAATAAATTGTTGTATCAACAGCTTTTTCCCAAAACTGCAAAGGTAATCCAGAATGTATCCTCATACTTATAACACATTCCATGATTGTCCTATTCATTCTTTCTGCAACACCATTCTCTTGTGGTGTTCTTGGAACCATTCTTTCTCGACATATCTCATTCATTGAACAATAATCATTGAAATCCTTACTACAGTATTGACCACTATTGTTAGATCTGAGGCACTTTAACTTTGAATTTGATTCATTCTCAACAAGGGCTTTCCATCTTTTAAAAATATCAAAAACATCAAATTTACGTTTAATACAATAAACCCATACCTTTCTTGTAGCATCATAAATGAAAGTAACATAATACTGGGATCCTCCATGAGAAGCTATCTAAGTTGGTCCCCACACATCTGAGTGTACAAGATCCAATTTTTGATCCTTCTTAGTTGCCCCAACTTTGAGAAATCTCACTCTTTTTTGCTTTCCAAAGACACAATGATCACAAAAATTAAGATCTAAATCTTTCAAATCTGATAACTTACCCTTAGCCTTTAAGATTTGCATTCCTTTTTGACTCATATGACCCAACCGATTATGCCGCATGCATGCATCTGAATCTGAAATAGATAATGCAGAAAAGGAATCAGTAACACAGGTAGATAAATATAACGTTCCTACCTTCTTACCTCTTTCCACAACAAAAGCACCCTTAGTGATTTTTCAAGAGTTTGTTGCGAATGTAACCATGTAACTAGATTCACCTAGTTGTCCTACAGAAATAAGATTCCTCTTGAGGCTTGGCACATGCCTCACATCTTTTAATACCCATGTATTTTCATTCTGCAATTTTAGATTAACTTCCCCTTTACCAGTAATACTACAAGGTGCATCATCACCCAAATAAACATGTTCAAAATTTCCCTGGACATAATTTCTAAAATAACCCTTATTAGGGGTTACATGGAAATAAGATCATAAATCTAAAATCCATGATTCAATTCTATTATCTAAAGAAAGAATAAGAGAATCTTGCATTTCCTCTACTGCAGCAAGATTTACTTCTTTACCTTTGTCTAGTTATTGGTTCTCTTTATCCTTTGACCAACAATATTTCTTTGCATGTCCTTTCTTTCCACATTTTCAATAGGTAATTCCCTGACCTCTGGATTTAGATTTGTTATCCCTTGAATTTGATTTCTCATTACTCTTACTCTTTGATCTCTCCTTCTACCTGCCCCTACTTTCTACATTCAAAGCATTCCTAGACGATTCCTCTATACTTTTCCTGTGAATTTCTTCATTCAAGATTATACTAACCACATCATCAAACTTCAAAATATTATTAGCAGATTTTGTATTGCTAACAGTTATTACCAAATTATCCCAACTATCATGCAAAGAACATAAGAATAAAAGTGCTTTCACTTCATCATCAAACAAAATATCAACTGATTTTAACTGATTTACAATAGATCAGAAATCATTCAAATGACGAGATGTAGATCCAGCTTCATGCATCTTAGAACTAGATAGTTTCTTCATCAAATATAATTTATTTGAAGCACTAGGTTTTTCATATAAATTAGCAAGAGACTTCATTAACCCTATCGTATAAATCACTTCTATAATATTAGAAGCCACAGATGCTATCAGGTTCAATCTTATAGATCCCAAAGACTTTCTGTAAAGAATCTTCCATTCTTCATCAGTCATCTTCGTAGGTCTAGACTTCTCATCCAGCGGTAAATAAAAATATCTTTAATACAAATAAATCTCAATCTGCATCTTCCATAATTGATAATTTCTTTCGTCAAACTTCTCTACTTTGTATTTGTTTTCTTCTACCCTTATTGTAGCTCCCACTTAATCAGAAAACCCTCTATGAGTAAATATGTCAACACCTAAAACCCTCAAACAAAGCTCTGATACCAGTTGTTGGGGTTAGCACAAGGTTGTATAGATAATATATCAGATCTAAGCATACATGTAATGAAAGCAAATATTCTACTAGAAGAATTATACAAAACAAGAGATATAAATCAACACCAAATTTAACATGATTCACCTAGTGTGGGCTACGTCCACCAAGAAATAAGAAAATCTATTATCCAAAGCTTTGACAAGATATACAATTGAAGATTTACAATCTTCCACACCTCTCATATGTAGAGTATTGTCTTTCACCCAAGATTTTTGCTTCTTCTCCAAGAATTCTCTCTCACAATTATTCTCACAATAATCATCAACTTTTGCAAGTTCTTCTTAATTCTTACTTCTAAACCCTAGCTTTCATGATTATATAGACATATACAAACTTAGGGAGCTTATCCATGCAATTAAAATCAATATATATTAATACTAAAAAAGATCTAATTCCTGTGAGTTAATTAAAACACCTACACACAAGTAACTGACGTCGGTTAGCCCTAATCGATGTCGGTTCCTCTTTCCTGACCGATGACAGTCATAGGTAACCAATGTCGGTCCCTCCATAACTAATTTCAGTTACTATATTTTCTAGCAAGTTTCATACTGCATGCTAATCCGAATTAATTGAGCTCCACAACTCAATAGAGACTTGGGGGTAAAATGTTCCTTCCTAACAAGCACACTATCAACATACAATGTAAATTAAATCAATCTAAACATACAAAAAAATTATAAAATCACTACACCTTTCATCCTTCATAGTCTTCGGCGATAAACCCATACTTCTTACTGGTGGTATGAGACTGGGAATGGAGAAAGCCCTTACTCTCCTAAAAAAAATTCAGTGTTGAGCCCTTTCCTTTTATTGATGGCATGGGGCAACATGTAGGGGGTCCTTCACAAAAGTCAATCAATAATTAATGAATAAATCCTTTATAAATCTTAATCACAATGTTTAATAAAAAAATTCCGCAAAAGTAATTTAGCTGTTGATGTTAAAAGAGAGACAACAATTCCTTCACCTAGATTTCGGCAATCAGTAGTCCATCAACGAATCTAAGTCAAGTCAAAACCTATAAAGTTGAATCATCTTGGAATTGGTCAGATAATCTTGACTAGAGATGAGTTACATTTTTCTCATATGGATCATTGTTACACCTTGCGTCGTCGCATCCTTTATCTTCAACTGTTGTATCACTATTCATCTTATGTTCACGTCCTTCTTGGCTCTTGGTGATGAGCCATCACATCTTCCTAGTTGTGTGGAGTCATGAGCGGAGTGAAACACCCTATCATTTTATCATCTACATTTATGCCAATGGAATGGAATGAAATGCTTCTTATTATTTACACATGTTTTCAAGTAGTGTACCCTTTTACCGAGTTGTAAAATATCAAAAACCTTTAAAAATATCTTTAAAAAATACACAAACAATATAAAATTGTTCAAAAATACAAAAAATACATATTAAATTGTTAAAAACTCCAAAAACCATTTAAAATTGTCACAAACAAAACATTCAGATAATGTTTGGCCATCTTTCAACAACTAGATAACACAGTCCAACAATTTCGTCATTTGATGGTGTGCCTCATGATCGTTTCATATCATCTTTATTGCATGTGGTGTATATCTATGCTCGAGGAAATCATTTACCCTTTCACAATATAACTTTGCTTGGGGCACACTTGGATTTTACATATTAATCCAATACAGATCAAACTTTGGTGGGATCAAACAAGAGTATCTTTTGGAGTATATAAGTATTACTTTGCTCTTCGTCTCAATTCAATCCTCTCGTGTGTTAAGCTATTGCTTGGGGGCACTCAAATCTGTCTGGTTCTGTAATGTCATTTGGAGTGCCATTAGATGTTGTTTTTGCATGTTGTGTTGTACTGTTACAGTTTGCCAACATTGTAATGATGGTTTTGCTTCTTTCAATTTTTTAATTTTTTTGTACTTTCTTTTCCTTTTTTGTGGACCAATCTTAGGAAATTTATTCACATCTCAGTTCATAAATAACTTTGATGTGGTTTATTCCTATTCATATTGGGTTTGTTTGCAATGTTTGTTTTGTGTTTTCTTGTTGCTTGCACATGTTTTGTTTTCCTCATGGTTTATTTAAGCCATGGTATGTTTTCCTTTTTTTTGTGTATTCATGTTTGTTTGCATTTGTATTTCAAATCCTTCCAAAACTCACAAAAATTTTAAAAAAAAAAAATATTTCAAAAATCCAAAAAGAAGTCAAAAAAATTATTACAAAATTTTCAAGCAAACATTCACTTATCATAGAAATCTTACATGGAAACCCTCGAAGTGAATCATTCAATATTTCAATACAATCTTGATAAACACCATACCTTTTTCTATTACCCTAGTGATCGTGGCAATCTTACAACTATCACTTTCTTTCCTTTGCATGATATGCTAACTCTGTTTGGGGCAAGTCACACAATTGTTTTTCCTTCGCGATATAACTTCGCCTGGGGAAATTTATTTTTGATCATTTGCACAATAGATACGTAAAGAGTGTCATAAGGATTTGCTTTAGCTCCACTCTTCTAGTTTGATCTTATTCCCACTTGGGAGCATTTGCATCTACTTAATCATCATTGTGGAACACATTAGGGGAATAAGTGATTGTCTTCTTTTCACATTTGTGTTGCATTGTTGATGTTTACTTTTTGGACCACTTGCAAGTAGTGTGATTACATATTGGTTCCTTTATAACCCTGATGCCTACACCTACTTTGTATATTGGTTTTGTTTTCTAATTTTATCTTTTCTTTGTTGTGTGTATTTTTTTACACGCATCTGGGTTAACCATCTTGATTATTTTATAATCATGGTGATAACTCTATTGTGCAATAACAAAAATAAGGTTGCTCTAAAATTATTCTCCAAATGAAGCTCGTGCTACGAGCACCGTCCTATTCCCATCCTTGTTCCAATCCCTTGTTTTCTTTCCTATCATGTGATTTCCCACCGCCTTGCTACGCCATCCACCTGCTTGAGGGGGCATTCCTCTATTATCCTACTTGTTGGGGCATCCTAATGCTTCATTACTTGCTAGGACATCCTAATGCTTCACAATTTTCCGCCTGTTGATCTGTATGTGTCTACTATCTTTAAAGCACTATTACTTCGCAATAACACTTTAAAGAGGGACAAAATGTAGACACCCCAAAATTACTCACATTTTCCCAGTGTTATCTTAATACACCATGTTATTCACATTTGTAATTAATTAATTAAATTAATCCCATGTACCCCTAGTACCCCTTTAGCTAAGTTAATTATCATTTATTAATTAAATGATTAATTAATTAATTAAGTGTGAATATCCTAGTCAACTTCCACTTAGTCAACAACCAATTGGACTCCACTTGGACTCCACTTCCTCATCCTAGTTAACTATACTTCTAGAATCCTAGAAAGGTGGGGGCAATTGAATTGCACGTACAACCACCTTTCCGGATGCAACTTCTGCAATTAATTCCATCACTGCCCCTAAATAGCCTGGAACTATTGCAACCTCCTCCAATGTTATTTTTAGCAAGTGCATTCAACCCATTTCAACCAACTTCCAACTACTCCTGCCTCTATAAAATGCAGACTTACTCTCTATCAAATCCTCTTGAATTCATAGTACAATAACTTTGCTAAATTTCCAAGCTAAATCCCTATGTTTGTACTATTTGCACCCACTTTAGACATCATTCAAGAGCACTCATAAAGCAATCACTTTGAAATGTTATACAACTTCAAAAGCTATTGAGGTTTGCATTGAAAGGTTCTTGGAAGGTTTGCAAGTTAGTTTGTTTATCTTCCATTCACAATATTTTTTCAAGGCTTACAAATACAACCCTTCTTCCTTGTATGAATGTGTTGGATGTATGCTTTGTAGTGCTCTTGTGCCTTTATACAAGCTTAGGTGTTGATAAATAATGCTTATGATGTTTGGCCCCTTATTTAGAAGAAGTAACTAAGTATATATATGATTCCCTTGTTTGAAATTCATAATTGACATCTGAAAGGCTGACCCAAAGTTTTAAAAGGTGACCAAAAGGTGAAAAAGGACCCAAAAGAGTAAGAAGAAGGTAAAGAAGGGCATGAGCACCCATGAGGGACATGAGCACCTAGGCATTTCTGTCCTAGCTGGACGCTAGTGTCTAAGGTCATCAAAAGATAAATCAATCAAGTGCCAATAGAATTGTAAGATGTGTAATGTAAGTAAAGTGCAATAGATAAAGTAATCAAAAGGCCAAAAGGAGTTGTAAACCACTAGTTTTCTTGCTTAGGAATCATGTATACATTAGTATGCTTTATGACCTAGAAATGTATCTGAGTGCATAAATTCTGTGTCTATAATTAAATAGGAGTTATTATAATTGGACACACTTAAACTATGATGATTAGTTAAACTTTGATTACTCGTATTTGCTTTTGTATTGCTTCTTGCATGTAAATGTTATTTAGTGGAATTGTATAATTAGGAAATCAAAAGGGTATCGATTTTCATCCCTAGTTGTAGGTAGGGTGATTGACAATTCCGATTTTTTTTACATGGTTTTTAGCCACCCGTTGGGGATTACTACAAAGAGATTCAATATTTGGGCTTGGTTTTTAAGAAAAATAGTTATAAGGGGAGGAAAATCTCTATGGATTTTAAGCAAGAAAGAAGGTGAAAATGGAAAAAGCAAAGGGCAAAGAATAAAATAGGAGTTTACAACAAGATCTCTGAAATATTAAGGGGAAACAACATCATGGCCATGTTTCTTTCGATGAACAAACTATAGATAATATTAAGATCAATTGAGGATCGAGTGCAACCAAGTCAAAAAAAGAGGTTTAAAAAATTGAATCTCCTTGTGAGGTCTGCTATATTGGGAAACATGGAGGTCAATATAGACAAGGGTCAAAGAACATGTTATAAACATCCACATAGAGAGAGGAAAAATCTGCATTACTAAAACACTCCTTGAAAACAAGACATGCGATTTACATTAAGGAAACATATATCTCAATAATAGATGACCAGTATTTCATCTATTATATTAAGACCGATTGAGGATTGAGTGCAACCAAGTCAAAAAAATGAGGTTTACAAAATTGAATCTCCTTGTGAGGTCTGCTATTTTGGGAAACATAGAGGTCAATACAGACAAGGGTCAAAGAACATGTTATAAACATCCGCATAGAGAGAGGAAAAATCTGTATTACTAAAACACTCCTTGAAAACAAGACATGCAATTTACATTAAGGAAACATATATCTCAATAATAGATGACCAGTATTTCAAATGTTGGTTAAGGGAAGCTGTGGAGATCGGTAAACATTCCCAAAATTCGAACATTGATAAAAATTTAAGTTTGATCCATTCTTGGAAACCCATCATAAAAGAATTTAAAAAGGCCCCTCTTTAAAAAAAATAGTATTTAATATTTTTAATATTTACACCGAAAGGCGTCTCAAGTTAGAATGGAGCCTCTAGATTTTGACATGCCACAGGTAAATTAAAGAGAGGGATTAGTGGGCAGACGACGTTGAAATATGATCCTACTATGATCGTTTACGTGCCCTGAGGTCCTCCGTCCATTTTCCTTGGAGCCTGCCTTGCGCACTTTGAAACAAGCAGAGTCTGTTAGTCTGGCAAATCAATTCGTTTCTTATGTCAGAGGAGAATAGTAGCTGCAGGAATATGTGGCTTAATTAACATGGGAAGTTTTTTAATGCTACATGGATATAGATCAAACGAAATCTCCTTTTACCTATGAAATCTGCCATATCTTCCACTGGGGTAGTGTGCAAAAAATGTTTGAAACAAATTCATGCAGAGTCGTGACAAACGGTGTCCTGGGATGCGTGTTAGGCCTCCAGAAAAAGGAATGAGTGTTTTGAACCCGCGTGATTGTAACTATGTATTTTTTCCTGTGAGCATCTGTTGTGAAGAAGTTGCATGTGTGTGAAATGGAGATGTATCAACATTATTTATGTACTAGTGGTTGTGGTATGAGGATGAATTATGCCCAGGTGTGATGTGATCCTTCAACGCAGGGTTTAATATTTCGTCGGCCAAACCATCCCAGGGTGAGTCGATGGTGGTCTCGAGTTTGAGCCCCGATATCAACTGTTTTAGATTTCCAAATCAAGACTTTTTCATGGTTAAAAATGAAGATTGATTGTAGCGGATGGAAAAAGATTTGTGAGACAATGAAGTGTGGTCAAATGATTGTGATTCCTCAGAGAACTCTGTGATGGGAAAATCAACGTCATCGTCAGAAGATTTGGAAGTACAGGCGCAACTGCGGCCAGATTTAATAAATCTACTATTTCGTTGCGCTGAAGGTGTAATTGGAAGAGCACGGAAAAATACGCCAAAGATTTAACGGAGTTGCAGATGTTCTCTTCCCCGCTGGGGGATTCCACATAGAGAACGATGAACTAATTTGTCTAAGGCCTTTGCAGAGACATAAAAATAATGGACCCGGGGGAAATGGCGGTGTCTTATAGAGCCTTAAATGAAGCCTGTTTGTATTTCAATTTCTTAAATTTAACTGCTAATGGTGGTAACCTTGTACTCACGTGGAGTTTGACAAATAATTCAAAATATGACAAATCATTCTTTGGTTTGATAGGTTTTGTGAATTATCTACGAATGTAATGAGGTAGAAAAATATGCAAATGACCAGGTATATTAAACCCATAAACATTTTTTTACTATAATCCTTATTGTTCCTGATGAATCATATCACTTATATTTTCCCTTCTTATTGTTTTGTGAATTCTATAGTGTTTGTAATCTCAATGTGCATTTATGGTCAAGGTGTATTCAAATATTATCTTATCTGATTAGTTACACCTTACATTTTTCAAAATATAAATTGTATTTTGCCTCACTTAAATTAACATTGTCATTTTTAAAATTTATTTCTGGAGGAATATTTTTTTACAAGTGTGACTTTGTTTTGTTATTGTGTTTTTGTTCAATTCTTAGGGGTCTGTGAGTGTGAAGGTATTAGAAAGATTGGTTACATTGAATTTTCATCGTAACATCCATATTTGTCTCCTACTCCTATGCTCATAGTAGCAATGGAAAAAGAGCATGTCTGATAAATACATAATACTGGCAAAAATTCTTTGATTTTCTGCTACTAAAGTCTCATTAGAAGCTCAGAATGAACAAATACTATGGATTTGAGACAATTTTGAACAAAATTACACATAGGATTTGCAAAATAAAAGTTGTAAACATAAAAGGGTGGTATTTTACACCTTAGCTATTCCACTTTTTTTTTTATCTCATGGTGAAATTTGGTTTCATTTAGTATAATTTGTATACTTGACCTTATTTTAGTTTATTAATCACTTACATCTCAATGTTTATGTGAAATGGTTGTTGGTGGCTAGATTTTGTTTATGGTAGTAGAAGACTCAAATTAGGTTACTTGTTTATAAGCATACCTTCCCTTCGCAAAAGTTTTGGAAAATTAAACATGTGTAAGCTTAAGCTCAAAATTTGATTATGAGTAAATTTTATCTCTCTTAGAAAATTTGGTATGATGGATTGGACCATATCATATTGATATATATTATTGTACCAGGGAATCGTGATTGGACCATATTCCTAACAAAGTAACTTAAATGGGAAGTTAATTTGGTGGGAAAAGATGAAGAGATCAACTGTAAACCAAAATTTAAGTTGTTGAAGGCTTTGTTTTATCTACCTGAATACATTTTTTGTCGCCAAGATGACATGTGCTTAACATCATGAATACTTGAACTAGTGGAGATCTTACTCAGTAGGAGGCTACTTTTATATTACCGAAGGTTAATACACAATCGATGAATCATATGTGTCTTTGATATATGAGACAAATGGAATTATTTTATACACGGGTAGTTTATCTATGTACAATGTGTTGACATTATATGAATATGTAGCTTGTATGTCTCCAGATATTGATATGATGGCACTTCTTGATAGATTCTTTTCCTAGATAAATGACATTGACTATAAAAATGGTTGTCCAACTATTGAGTTTCTACCACGGATGGCTATCTTTGACTTAAAGGACATCCATTTAAGATTTATGGCCATTTCCTTAGCCTAATTAGAGGCACCACTAGAGTTTAGAATATAATACGATATTATTGAAAAGAAGGCTTTAGATCTATAATTATCATTGTGTTATGGAAAAATGTCAGTAGAAAGTATTAGTAATGAGAGGGAAATGCCTTGTATTTGAACCTTGCCGCCAGATCAACCTTAAACTTATAAATCAATGAGAACAAAAATTAAATATGTAGCTCCAATTATGCCACATTTATGTTTGTACCATATTATAATTTCTCACATCTAGAGTTGAATGTGGGCAATGGGTAAGTGCCCAATTTATGATGTTGTTTCTCACCTAAAATTTATAAAATGCATATAGTCAATGTTGGATGGAAGGAGATAATGCAAAGACAAATAAAATACCCCCAACAAAAAGGAAACATGTATTACCCATAAAGGGTGGCTCAGCTCTTCAGGGGCCTTGTATTTATTTCAAAATTTGTATTATACATCCTTTGTACACGGGCTCTAACCAACCGACAACCCATTGACTGTGACTTGTATGTTGTAAGGGAATAGTCGGACTAGTAATGCAGGGTTATCTCAAATTAAAAATTTGAAACAACAATAAAGAGTAAATTGTAAAAGAATTTCTTCATCTTTATATGATTAATTGGGTTGAGGCAAAATATGGTGTGGCATGTTGCTTTGGTGTATAAATGGTAAAGACGTATAAGAAGGCTAACCTACCCAAACAACATCGACGCATTGCATGTCACAGGGAAACCTTGAATTGTGTGTCGTGGCCTCTCGGACATATTGATATTTATTTACATTCGACTAGTTAACAGTTTGTCATCCATGAAGCTCGACTTTCATATTACACCGTTTGTATAAAAACAATACTTAGGACATAGGAACTCACAGGTTGACACTTTTAGAATCCCATCTGATTGTTAAACAGTTACCACTTGGAATAAAATTACAAAGTTTTCCCTATTATAGATTGAGAATCAAGGTTATAAATTAAAGTGGATCCCTTTTATAATAATTAGGGTTGTTATTTCTCATGAAAAGCTATGTAATGGCCATGACTTTATTCCATTTGCCACCTTATTTAGTTTTTTTGTTTGTGTTGATGAACTTTTTAAATTATGGAAGGGTTTTTGTTGTGCATTTGTTCTATCTTTTGTTTTTCAACTTTGATGGTTGTGAAAGAAATCTTGGATTCCTAAAATGAGGAGCAAGAAGAGAATAGAAAGGCACGTGATGTTTAAATTCTGGAAAGATTTGTTATTTCTTCAATCTCTTGATGTACTGTCGATTGCGTTATTGTCTATGCACTAGATTTCTTAATAAGGAACATGTTTACATATGAAAATGGATATGTATGTACTACACTCATTATTTTTTTTCAGTGCAATTTATATCTTGTCGTTTTCTTGAACTTGTCATGTTGTTAAAGAAGTTCAAATTATCTTCAAATTCTTTTACAGACCTCTAAGAATGAAAAAGCACACTGTTTGGTTATCATTTTGAAGTCTGGTATGTTACTACCATAATTGTATATATGCATATACTTAATCCATTCACATATGACATAAGTTTCTATGCTTCTTGTGATGTCATTTGTTGGTGCGGATGTGTGGTATGGAGATGTTTTGTTTGCATTTTTTTATTTCCAATAGGAGTATGACAAATTTCTATGATACAAATACATTATCAAAATACATATTTACTGTGCAAAGACTGAGTTATTCACTTTTTTCACTACGCGCGTTTAAATATTATTATTAACAATGCTATTGTATATTCTCTTTGTGATTTTTTAAATTACCTATTTTGTTACCTTTTTCCAATGTACGATTTCCCAAATACGCTACAAATATTTAAAAATTATATTTATATTAACATTGGCTTTAATTTTTAAGGCACCACACCTCAATTTCTTTCCCACAGAAGAAGTTATGCGTCTTCAATCCACACAATGTCAGCTTCATCAAATTTAGGTAAACAACTTTGACCCTGTATTAACACGTTGTAGACACATCATTGTGAATAGAGGCACACAAGTATGCGTGGTAGTAATCCATATCCATTTTTTGTTTTAAAATTGACATAAAATTAACCCAGATCCCATAATATCTAAACTAGAATAATTATGTCGAAAGGTGTTTTTACATGTGGAAAGCCCCCTCCCATCTGACAATAGTTGATGGTGTATATTGTCTGCATCAATGACCATCTCAAGGGTTCAAAATTAGTGACAATTGTAAATTTCAAATCACCTTTTGCATCATCATTAAATCCACCTATGACGTGTAAAGTAGAATTTTGAGAAAAATGAAGTCGAGCCTTCCGTGCTCAGCATGCTTGGTCTTTTTTGGTTTCTTCCATCTTGTTTATACCCACAAAAGATAGGGGTGCGCCAACATCAAGTCAGTGAAACTAATTAGTATGGGTGGATCTCCTTGTTGCTCAAAATATGTAGGCCTCATTCTCGGAGCTTTTTAAGTGCACAAAGTCCAAATCGATGTAAATTGTGATTTGATGGATGTAACAACAAGCACTACAACTTCTGTTTTTCTTCACTTCTCACCGAATAACCCAGAATTCTATCCACTTCTATTTGTTTACATTTCTACTTTCCTTGTTTTTTGTATGTTGTGTCCTCTCACATTTCTCCTTGGAAATCTTTAATTCTGCTTTGTGTTAGTTTTGTTTGCGTACCCCAAACGTTGGTTTGAAATAACAATTTTTTCAGATACTAGAACAAGGGAATTTTTTTTTTTTATTTTATAAAACGTTCTCTGTTATGAATTATATAATTCAAACACACGTTCAAGTTTTAATAATTGTTCTCTGCCCAAATAATGCAGTTTGGAACACACAATTTCCTTTTAAAACTAATGTTCCCTGTTCACATATTTGCAATATGGAACACACATTCAGTGCCATTCAATCTTATAACAGATTCTATATGCTGCTGTAAATGACTCGAAGAACTACCGATCTCCCATTTTCATGGCTCGGAGTTTCAACGATCTCTCATTTCATGACTCGGCAACTACCGATCCTTCATGTTCATTCATGCATAGTATAATATATATACAAGGTTCTCTTTACCGTTTCCGGTTATCGAAGTGATCCATTTAAGAAGCCTATCTGAATATCTGTTATTGATATTCATCTGACATCCTGCATCTTAAATTAGGTGATTAGGACAACGCAACCAGCACTTGCGATACTTTGGCCAAAGATTTTCACATGCTTTGCATGATCATATTCCTGGATGTGATACACACCAATGGAATACGTCCTTCACCTCACTTCACCTGTTATCTAGAATGGTCTTTCCTGGTTCCTACCAGTCCTTCCAAAATAAGGTCAATTTCTAACTCCTACTAGCAATATGAACGAGTATAGGAAGGCACTCATGGTAACTAAAGATACGCAGACATACGATGTCGTTCCTAAATGACTCCGTGTGTCTAGTTATCTTTAGTCCTCCGGAGTCACTCCGTATACGTGATCATACTCCTATCCCCAACCAAGATCTTAATATTCAGCTTATGTAATCTTGATGATTTAATTCGGGAGGGCATTGTAATATGTCAGCTATAACATTGTGTCATCATGAAGGCCCCGCCTTCATGAAGACACCTTGCTGTAGCTGGCGTATGTCAATGTCCTACGGAATCCTCCCATCGAGAGTACACATCCAGCTCAAGTGATTTGGATATGATCTTAATATTTAAGATCAACTTTCAGCAACCATGCTGATCCTTTATCCTCGTTCCTGTTACAGTTGTATGGAGCTAAGAGAGACTAAATCCATCTTCTAGCTTGCTATGCATCTTCTCCTTCGTACCGAAGGGTTGCATTTTCTCTACTTGGTTCTTTTCTTAATCATTGGATTAAGCAGCCCATTACCGACAGACGTAATAAGTTTAACCTATTAAACTTAACCAAGTTTTTCACAACTGTAACCAAATTCAGAATTCCAGCTTATTAGACGTCATTTAAACGAGGTCTAATTCTCAATAAATGTATTCATTTATTCTCCTTAACCTTACATAGTTAAGGTCTATTAGCCCTGGATATATTGATCCCATATCCTTTCTTTCTGAATTTAACATACGAGGCTATTAACGGAGTCCGAATGCGAAGTTCGGTTGCTCCTAAGTTATTTGATATTCCTTAGCTTCCAAGCTAATCCTGAATACCTATCAGTTATGAGATCATGTTCCTCCTAATCCTTTTTAATGTCAATTAAAAATTCATCTTAACCCAAGTATGAACTAATTGCACATTTTGTTGCATTTAGGTAAGAATAGAAATCAGTTCCCTTTAAATCCATCCAAGGACAATTAAATAATTCCAAATCAAGAAATAACATTATATTTCCAATTTAATCAACAATATCAAACTGATATAGTCATTAAAATATCACACTTGTATTTGTATTCATCAATCCATTTCATAATCCATACATTTGCCAGTCCAAATGACTGGACTTAGTTTATATTAAACAATGTTACAACACATAGATAGAAGAATGTACTTTCTTCTTTTCACAATTCCTCGTAGAGGAATAATAACTAACAAATACAATTCATCTTCAGACAATCAAAAGAAGTATCAGAAAACAGCCATGTCTTCATTTTACTCAAATTCCATCTGCAAAATTACTTGCACGGGTCAGTTCATTGAACTGAGCATATTAAGCACTTGTCATTAAAATGAGGTGCTTCAAATTAACTGTCTCAATAAAAGAACCCTGCTTTTATGAAACGTTAATAAGAACATCAATCAAGAATTAAGCATCAAAAAGAATGAACAACATGACAACTGAACCATCTAAATACCATCCCAATCAGTCAAAGGATTTCTGTCCTATTTCCCACATAACCATTACAAGATGCAATTTCCTTCGACAGTTCCAGATTACAACATTTGTAAGAACTAGGAATACAAGTAAAAGCATACTGCTGTTATAATCATAACTGCTATCCCTTCCCTTTCCTTACATTAG
Source organism: Taxus chinensis (assembly GCA_019776745.2). NCBI lineage: Eukaryota > Viridiplantae > Streptophyta > Pinopsida > Cupressales > Taxaceae > Taxus > Taxus chinensis. Next base: position 956,743,993 of record CM034147.1, on the reverse strand, counting down.
TAATAAATGCAAAGGATAAAATCTAACTGAAATGTAAACCAATTACTTTCCTTTCAGTTCATGCATCTCCTTTGATTTCAAGCAATCAAGTACAGATGAGAAAAGCAAACAACAATAAATATAGATGCTTAAACCCAAGCAATACAAAATTCGTTCTTAAACGATTACAGATTTCCAACTGTATGAGAGAAGAAATGATCATTATTCCAAGTTATCCATCCACATTCCTATTCCTTTCCTCATGACTGTACTGAAAATTGAATCCAAACGAGACATCAAATCAAGATAACAGTTCAGAGTGAAACTTACAAAATCCATTCAGAATTCACTTTCCAGCAGCAAAGAATAATTCCATTCATATTCAGCTTTAAATAAAGACAAGGAAGAATTTATTATCCATATCAATACTCCCTTTCAAGCAGGCACATACGAATACCAAAAACAAGTTGGTAAAACATCGTATCCATCATAGAACAAGCATTATAAAGAATGCATACTATGTACCTACTGTACTAAAAGATTTCATACTTCTTTCACTGTATTCTAACCGAACAAACAGTTATACAGTCACTTAATCAATTATCCACATGACTTTCTATATCCATGAACGCATACAGTTCATAATTAACAATTTGCACATTGCTGTTACCTACAGCAAGCCCAATCCGGATGTACAGTGAAGCTCTAGTGCTATTTCCAGAATTCAAACAGCAAGAAGAGAAAAATTCATCTCTGTAATTATTTACATAAGAAAACATCCATCTTCTTCCAACACAACAAAAATCACTCAAGTCGAATTCATCTTTTTTTTTTTTTTGGTATGACAGTGCAAAATCAGAGATCCCACGAAACATTTCAACCTTCCATTTGTACAGAAAGAAAACAACACTCAGAAAAATATCTAAATACCACTGTCACTTCTATCAAGCTGAACCTATAATGCTCAATAAACCCAATTACCGTTTCCTTCCAAAATCTAAAACAACAGAAAAAGGAAGAACTCGTTTCCATCTATTTTCAGTAAGGAAACAATCATCTTCTTCAAAATGTAATAAAAACACCCAAATCGTGTTTATTTTATCATGACAGCTCAACCCATATTGACAATAGAACAATTTTTCAATAATGAAAAACAAACTCACATAGCCTGTACAGTTTCCATTCAATATACCATATGCAATGAATACCCAAATTCGAGTTCCTTGTCAACAACATTTCTACCCGAAATCCATTTTTCTATTTCATAATGATATGTAGAACTCAGAATACAATAATCATTTATCAATACCTATATCAAGGCAAACCCGCATAGGGTATTAAATACGTAAGCTTGGTACAGTCAAGACAGACTCAACAACAAGCTAATTCCCATGCATTTCTCCATTTATTTGCACAAAAATACAAAACCAAGTTCTTGTTCACAACTACAGTCCGAACTGGAAGATCAAACCGCATCAATAAGACACAACAAAATCAACTTTCCACCAAGGCAAGAGAAAATACAGTTCATTTATAAGTTCAGAAGGAAAACAGTTACTTTCCTTAACTTTCACGAATACCCAAGTCGTATTCGTTAAATTTTACAAAAGAAAAGCACAACAATAAGAATATTACTATCACTTCCTTCGAACCGAGCTCATAATGCTCAATAAAACCCAATTACCGTTTCCTTCCAAATCTAAAACAGCAGAAGAAGAAGGAACTCATTTCCTTTAAAAATTTCAGTAAAGAAACAACTTCAAACACTCGCACAGTTAATACGTTCCATCACTCAAGTTTGTATTAGCAAAAGAACGATTGCTTCAATAATGAAAAACAAACTCATACAACATGTACAGTTTCATAACATACCTAACGAATTCCCCATTACTGTCAAACAAACCAACACAGCATGGCGGTATTTCCAACTCAAATATATATACAAAGACAGTTCAAATCACAACAACAAGAAAACGATTCTACCCAATCATTTCCAACATGACAACAAAATCGACTAAACCCAAATCATCTCAGTCATGACAGCAATCAAATAAACCCAAAACCCCCTTCATCAGAAGAGCAGGGTTGTTTTAATGAGACGTTTAAGCAAAGCAAGAGTTTTAAAGAGAAGGGCTTAACATGCCTGGTATTCTTCCTCGAATGCTCGAAGAAAACCGCGTCTACAGAAGGTATTTCCTTCCACGGCGACAGCGACAAGTTTCCCAACAATCACCTTCTGCTACAGGCTCGAAAATAGCCTTCAATTTCCCAAGAAATAGAGATAGCAACCAATCACAACTGGTTCGACTGAACCAAGAAAAACCAAATGCAGAGCAACTTCCCAAAAATCTGAACAACACAATAAACAACCAAAAAAATTCCTCCATACTCTTTCCAAGGCGGGCTGGTCACGATGACCAAGAAAATTGAATGCATTAAAGGCTCTGCCTTTTTCTATTTCCTCACGCCACCGCCGACTTGGGTTGGCGAACTTCCAAATTCAAATTTTTTGCATGCAAACAGAGTTTAGTTCCATAACTAACTAGATACCTCTAGCTTTTCCCTGTTCCCGCCAAACTGGAGCTGTCCACGTAAGGACCTTCATTCAATGCCATTAAATTTCCTTCCATCCTTATCCTTTCCCATGGGTCTGTGCATCCCCTTCCTTAGGTTAGGATTAGTTTAGGATTAACAATAGTGTTCAAACCTAGGTCACCGCCTAGTTCTTAGGTTAATAGAACTTAGGTCTATTTTCACCATTTAGAATTTAAAAATCCACTTAGGATAGTAGTTTAGGATGTAAGGTAGAACTTAGGAGTAGATTAGGATCTAATTCCCCCTAACACCTAATTAATCAACTTCCAAACAAGTCCTTCCGACTGTCATCAAAATTCAGTGTTGTGCAAGACATTTCGTCCCACGTTAAACATGCCTGAGCCACCCGCATCCAGGCATTTATCACCTTACGAGGTCTCATGTTTCAATAGTGCATGGTTTGGGAATCGAACCTTTTCCGTTGGCATCTACGTGCCAGCTATTCATACCTGAAATCAGGTGCTGCACATTTATATCAACCTTCAGTCCGGTTTAAGAGTAAATCGACAAAGCGATTACAAGAAGGCCACAACATACCTTGGATCAATGGAATTGATTCAAGGTGTGCTGTCAATCAGCAAATAGAGTTCAACAAGCATACGACAAATTTGTCGTCACATCAGCAAACATACAAGCAATAATAACTGCTGTCCCATGTAAACAAATTACAGTATGCAAGAATCCAGATTAGCAACACATTCCCTTAAGATCAAAAATATATCTTAACATGTTTGCCTTCATTTCAGCAGTTACAACATTATGAAAAATAATCACCAAGATAACTTACAAAAATTAGGGCGTTACACAATAAGTGTTGCTTCTTTCCAGTGAAGACGTTGAGCCACTCTGCATATAATTATCCTCCCAAACACTAAACAATGACAAAGAAGTTGTGGGAAAATTTTCATTAACGTAGACACCAAAAATGTCTCGCTCCAAGCTCCACACGACTTGATATAGTAGGTACCTTTATGTTTATTTACGGTTTCAAAAGGCAACATAATTAAACCCTTTGCAAGGCCATGGTGAATTACTTGTGCATGCCTGTTTTTGGACAGATAAAGGATGATGGAGCTAAAAGTTGGCTAAGCCCCAATATTCGCAATTTATTGCCCAACTTTGTTACCGTGGCAATAATAATACATAATATATATCATGTTATTAAAGTAAAGTTAGCTTAGGTAGATTAAATATTTTTTATAATAACAATTTATGTCTCGTTATTGAAGAAGAGATAGAATTCTTGTTTTACAATTGACATTATAATTTGTTCATAGTGTCATCATCTTCAAAGTTCTTATTTCAAGAGGAAACTAATAAACAAAGAAATTAATATCTATAGTGTCATATCCCCACGCTGGTAATTCCCACCTTTTTATTTATGACATTACGTTTATGTCTTCACCTAATCTACTTCATTAAATTTTGTTCACTAAAAAAAATGACACCATAAATAATTAAAAAAAATAGAAAAGTTTGATCAACGAATAAAATCTTCTTTTCATTCATATGTCCATTCCTTAAAGGGGCTCAATTATCACTCAATGTTCATGCATTGCCTTCTTCTCTTGCAATTACATGATCTTACAAAACCTTCTCCCCGATGTGAAATCCTTTATCTTTTCGAGCTATTCATTATTGTATTTGCATCTACATACTTTCCACAAATATCTCCTCCAATGTTCCAGCATACCCATCAAAGCGATTACGTTTTTATGTTATGCCGTGTTCCATCCCAAGACTTACCTTCCACTTTGCCCTCCTCTTCTTCCTCGCTTTCTCTCCTTCATTCTTTATTCCTACATCCAATCCCTTTCAACATTCACATTGTACTACTCATAAGAACTAATTATAAATTTCTTAAAAAAATCCAATAACCATGTTACACCTAATAGAGTTAGCTTGTAAACAATCCTTAAAACTTCTTCTTAAATCCTCGTGATGAAATAAATAATGTGATATGATTTGAAACATCAATGGAAATAAAATATTTCCCACAATTATATGATACCATTAAGCCACGCAATATCATAAGGTATGAGTTCATATAATTGGAAAGGTTGATGGCAAGATTCAATCCAAAAACCTCTTTCTAACATAAACCCGTATCATTGTACCACAAATTTACAAGTGCTATTCACGAGCGATCCTAAACCGTGTCCGCATTAAGTAACCTTCTTTAAGTATCGAAGCCAACAACAGAAAACAACACCATTTCAATCTTCCCCGGTAAGAATTGTAAACTCCCTCTCGCAAGGAAAATGACACAAATTTTTACAAATAAGTCCGGGCAGCGTATTTCCTACCACTAACATGAATGCTTACAGGTCTAGATTGGTGGAAGCCAAGCAAACCCCTTACACCCAAACCATAAAAAAGTTAAAAATAAAAGACCTTCAATCCGAACATTGAAACCATGCATCTACAGAATCGCCATAGCAGCAGCTCCGCCCAACCGGGGAAGGTACACTGATCTATCTTATGGCTTTATCTGCAGGAATAATTTGAAGAAGGACATAGACTGCAGTTATTGTTAGGGTTATTAGGGGTCATGGAAACCTTTAGAAGATATGGCTTACCCTCCTCCTTGGCAAGCGCAATACAATCGCCGCTGTCATCTTTACTGGAGTTTTCGCGGCCGTCGGAAACAAGCACAAATTTGGCGGCCGGCGGATCCCTTTTCAGGGGTCTCGGCAGGGCAGATGACGTGGCAGGGAGGGGTCACTCGACTAGGGCTGACGGCGCAGGCGCTGCGGAGGTTTCTATTAGGATTTTCAGCGCGGGCGAGGCGGAGGAGCATGTGACTGTGAATAGTTATGGTTCCAGCGAGGAACAGGGGTTCGAACCCGCGACCTCTTCTGTACACAACAATGGTGTTGAGAGTGCGCTGAGCTCGATGCCATCTTTAACTATCAGTGCTGACGGTGCTGCTGACGTGGCCAGTCGAAGGGATATAAACAATGATGATGATGCTAATAATAGTACTAGTAACAATAATGGTAATAATAACAACAGTGGCTCTCAGAGATATGAGATTCAGCAGGTGGCCAGGTGGATTGAGCAGGTTTTGCCTTTCTCGCTCTTGCTTTTCGCAATCTTCGTTCGCCAACACTTGCAAGGTGTGTATTATTTTATGTTATTTTCCTACAAACCTTCATTTCTGGTCGAAATTTTCGATCCAACCTAATTTTCATGATTTTATTTTACGAAACTTATTTAAATTATTTTTTCTATTCACTAGAATTTTCGATTGCATCCTCTTATTCTTGAATACTTTCAAGAGTCAGAAATAAATATTAACAAAGTATGGCCGCATTTTGTTTTTGCTACCGAATTTTCACGATTTTATTTCAGTGGGGCTCTGGTAAGGAATACTCGAAACAAGATTTTGAATACTTTTCATTAGCTTGGAATACGCTATGCCACCACATCCTCTTATACTTGAATCCTCTTTACACCCCTTCCCCTCTGATACCAAAAGTCATAAATATATATAACCTCATGTATAGTTGCATGGCAACTTACTAGGATGACAGCTCCATGACTTTCGTTTAAGTGAAGAGGACAATCTACAAGGTTTGCACATTGTATTCTTGTATAATAGCCTGTTTTTAACCTTTGTTTCTGCTCCTAAACTGCATGATTTTGTTTAATTTTAAACATCGAACAGGACATTCTTATTTAACCCAAAAAAAAAGATTTTCCTCTAAGTTGACATGAGGTCATTCACAACTTACAAAGTGCATAACAAGTCATAGTCCCATCCCCTGAGTCACCTTGTTGGATTTCGCTTGAAACTTGGCAACCATAAAATTTTAAAGAAGTTTTCATCTAAATAAATGTTGGAATTTAGCATCAAGTTCAAGAAATAGAATATGGGAGGTTGTGTGCACAAGTTATGGATGGGTTTATGGTCTATTCACAAACAGAAGAGACAATGGCTATGTACTTAACAAGAAAATCTGATAGCTATTTCCTTGTATTGCTGAAAATATGATCTGTATCTAGTTTCTTTATTTGCTTCCAGATAGTCTGCACTAAACATTTGGCAGGATCTAGTTTTCTAGTGGCACCATGCTGAAAAACTAAAATTTTAATGTTTGAAGATTGAAGCTATCATAGTTATTACAGAATCTAGCTGACAACTTCAAATAATTACACATCAGAGTTAAGAAAGGGCAGATGTGTGGTTTAGTTTTCGTTTTGCCTATTAAGTTTGGGCATTTTAAATTATTTCAATTGGACTGGACCCAGTTCAAATTTGTTGATTTTCACCAAAAGGTATAACCAAGCAGATAACTTGAACCCAGAAACCTTTAACAGCTACACTAAACCATTAACTTGTATGCAAAAAAAGGACAGAAATCCACTAAATGCTTGCAGCCTATTATAACACGGCCATACCCAAAAAACGGTTGGAAAATACAAATTCCATCCACCATAGCTTGAAAGAGGAAAGAGCTATAACCTAAAACTACAATCATTGGGAAAAAAAAGAACACACAGAAAGAAGGCCACATTGGATTTTGTAATTTGGTATGCTGTTTTTGATGATTTACAACTGGTTGGTTATCTTGATTCAGATTGGGCTTGATCAGTTCAGTGTTCTAAAAACCATTCCAGTTCCGGTTCGGTTATTGGTTTGACCGATTCATTAAAAAAATTGCAAACCTTTAGAAAAATTGAACCAACGACCAGTTTTGTACGGAACCGGCCGATTCAATACCGGTTTAGTACTAAACCGATCAAACTGGCTGGTTCCGTATTGGACCGGTCTAAACTAGTTGAGGGGAAAGTTTTGCCTTAAAACATTTTTTTTTTTAAATTTTAGCTTTTAAGTTACCTTTTCTCAACCCTAAGCCTAAAATGATGTTACATAGACCCTGTTTGGAACAACAATGATTAAATGATCTTGTCTTCATGCAATACAACCTTTGGCTAAGGCGCAACCAATTACTGAATAGGATACCTAATACAAATCCCATTGTCTTGGATGATATTGATCCAACCTCAGAGTGAGTAGAGGAGAGTCACCTGACATAGTTTGATCCCAATGACTTGGGGTGGATGGCTTTGGACGATGAACCACTAGTAGCACTAGACATGGCAAACACTAGCTGTGCTACTACACTATTGCAGATGTCCGTGAGGAGTCCGATGTGTCTGAGCCAAAGGAACATGATCACATTGATGAAGATGAGGATCCCATTCTTAGTAGTGGTGTTGAGTTTGATGATTGATATGAAACATGTAGTAGCTTGTAGCTTATTGTTTTTTTGGACTCTATAGGCCATTTAGAGCCTCATTGTTTATGTATTTTGTTTCAGATATGTAGTCCACTCGGTGCTGTTTTGCTATAATTACCCTTACATGGTATATGCATGAGCAAACTTTGCATATTTTGTCTCTAATTGTTTGTAATAATGGTTTGGAATCTTTAAAATTTCTTGTTTTCATTAAATTGTAATATTCTATGTATTTTTTAGTAAACTGGCTCATAAGTTTTAAACCGGTCCGGTTCTAGTCCGATTCTGGTTCGGTTCCGGTCCGACCCTTGACCGGTTCCGAGTCCGGTTCCGATTTTTAAAACATTGGATCAGTTCATGATTGGAAGTCGACAACCAAATATTTCTTCAGTCTTGGAACAGAAACAATATCTTGCCATCTTGGGTAAGCAAGAAACAAAAGACTGTTGATTTATCTTCAACAGAAGCAGGGTACAAGACTGTTGTTTTGGCTGCATGTGAGGCGGGTTGTCTAAGGAGGTCTTGGCTGATTTACAATTACATCAGGAGCAGCCTAAATGTATATTTTGTGATAATCAGGGTGTGCTAAAACTAGTCAAAAATCTAGTTTTTCACGCATGTACCAAAAACAGAGGTTCATTTTTATTTTATTCGTCTGCTGGTTGAGAAAGGAGTTATTGAGTTGACAATACTGTCCAACTTAGGAGCAAGTAGCAGACATGTTCACAAAACTTATTTTTTTTGAAAAGTTCATTAAATTGAGGGTAAAATCATCACAGGAAATAAAGACAAACAATACTAACAAGGTAAAATCAGATCTTTGCTATGCTTTTGATGTGTTAAGACTTAGCTTTCCTACACTATTGTTTAGGGGCTGAATTCTTGTAAACAGATAGAGGTGTGCTTTGTTTCCAGCAAAAGTATACAAGAGGATTACCTGAGAGATTCAAGATGACGGATTGTAAGCCAATGATGACGCCTATGGAACTGGTTTGAAACTGACAGCCTCGTATGATTCTGCTAAGCAGGTTGATGAATCCCATTATCGAAAAAATGTGGGTAGATTGATATATATTTCATCCAGGATGCCCAATATCTACATTACTATTAGCTATGTTTGCACATTTCTTGGCAAACCCAATGCTAATCCCTGGAAGGCAGCAAAGAGGATATTGAGGTACATCAGTCACACATTGGATTTTGTAATATGGTATGCTGTTTTGCTATTTATGATGATTTACAGCTGGTTGGTTATCTAGATTCAGATTGGGCTTGATCAGTTGATGATTGGAAGTCAACAACTGAATATTTCTTCAGTCTTGGAACAGGAACAATATATTGGGTAAACAAAAAACAAAAGATTGTTGATTTATCTCTAACAGAAGCAGGGTACAAGGCTGCTGTTTTGTTTACATGTAAGGCGCGTTGGCTAAGGAGGATCTTGGCTGATTTGCAACTACATCAGGAGCAGCCTACCTGTCTATTTTGTGATAACCAGGGTGTGGTCAAACTAGTTAAAAATCTAGTTTTTCATGCACGCACCAAAACAGAGGTTCATTTCCATTTTATTCATCAGCTAGTCAAGAAAAGAGTTATTGAGTTGATAATACTGTCCAACTTAGGAGCAGGTGGCAGATATGTTTACAGAACTTCTATTTTTTGAAAAGTTTATTAGATTGAGGCATAGACTTAAGGAAGGATGTTATAATATATAGTATCATGGTCATAAATGTAAGTTGAGTACTACTAAATATAAAAGTACATTGACATAGAAACTAAATGCACGATAAGAAGATATAACATCGTGCCTTACGAAAATTAGTAATAAGGGATGGTGTATTAATTAACCTTGTAACTAAAGAGTAATTGGCATTTGATCTGTCATCTATCTCACTTTATGTATTCACCCGGTCATACATGATCGAATGAAAAACAATGCAACAAAACTCTCTCTCAATTTCTGAGTTTTTCTCCTATCCTCGTTTGTTTTTATCTTGTTAAACTGCCAATTGATTTCAAGCTATTCCTCATAACAAATAAGATAAAACAGAGACTTGATTAGGTTGTAAAATTTCACTCACTCTACATAGGGTGGTTTTTACAAAGCCAAATAATGTGCATAATTTTCCCACCAAGTAAGTGCACATCTAGAAGGTTTTAAGGTGTGCAAAAGAATTTTTTTCTTCCTCACATTATGTATGTTGAAATATGCCTCAAGACGTGACAACCGATTCTTCAATTTCTTTGCATCAACTTCACCCTCATAAAGCATGACGTACATCTTTGCTTCAACTTTGAAAGGTGGCTGGGTTGGGGGATTGTTTGGAATGCTAGGGACTGCTGCTTCCCTTGGTCTTTGAGTGGCTCTACTCTTGCCTCCTCATGAACCTTGATTATCTGTAATGAAATCCCAAGCTTGGAAATAAGTGCCTTGATGCACCTCGTGTTCTTGTCAAGCTTCCCCATTGATTGGGAGATGCTTGCTACATCTGGCTCCAACTTTCGCAAGATCACTTTGTTGGAGTCTCCAAACTCTTGAGATATGTCATCTTTTAAATTGGCTGTACATGCTCTAGTTTGTTGGTTTTGCTCTTGATGAAATGCCCTGCCGCAATGGTAGTAAATCAGCTTCCCCTTTTGCTGCTAAAATCTTTTCAATGGCATCATCTGCAAACCTTGTGACACCACAACCTGCACAATTCAAGGAAAACTAGAAAACTCCTAGCAACCTGATCCTAGGAACATTTAAATGACAGATTTGCCTTGGGGTGCACATGTGAAAAGTTTCTTTCTGCTTACAAATTTTTTGCTTTAGTTATAGCTCTCTATGAAAATATAGGGACTACCAAAGTTAGAGTACTTTTTGCGAAGGTCATCGTTTCTACTTTGTCTGTCTCCTTTGTGGCAAATTTCTGGCACACATTCTTCTTTGCAGTCTCTGCCCACAAATAAAATCACGAAGTCCTCATGTCAGCATGGGTTGTGCCATGCAGTTTCTTAAGATAGGATTTCAAACTTTCACTATACATTGCTAAGATTCAGTTAAACATTTTACAACAAGATATTTTATCATACTCAACATCTATAATGCGCGCACACAGAAGAGAAAAATTGAAAAGATTAGTCAATATAATTTTATTATTGATTTTTCATTGTATTGGTGGCCTGTTTTAATACATGTCACTGGTCATATTTGAGTGCTAGGGCTTTAAATTGACTCAACCAAGATTAACTGACAAGGCATTAAATCGACATATGAATGTTGGCTCCAATGGCATTTGATAATCTGAAAACAAGGCCGGCATTTCATAATTTGAAAACAAGGAATACCACATGTAGCACTTCTTATGCTTTTTGTTTTAATCGTAAGTCACTATGATTTGTTTATTTTTTTAGCAACAGATAATTATGAAAGATTATCATTGTTATCTCTTTGGTTCGTCCATTTATTATGTCAGGATAATGTTGCTCACAGTATTCATTTACTATTAAACATTATGCATGATTTTGTTCTGCATGATAGTCATTTATCTGGGAATAAGGGCCGACACTTTAGGATACTAATACGGGAAAGTCTGGTCATTTGCATCTCAGGTTTCCTGATTTCATTCTGGATAACTGCAGTTATGATCAAAATGAATGATCTCTTACGGAAGCAAACAGCACTTAAGGTGATTCTCCATGTCTCTATTTCATTATGGAATTTATTAGCTACAATAATATGTTAACATTGTTTAAGAAGTTTGCATGTGTCATATTACTTGGGCAAAGAACATTGATGGGCAGTATCCTAATATTGTTGGCGTGGTTACATAGATTGTGTTTGGAAAATGCACTGAAAATGTGGAGGTTGAGCATAATGAGCAACTTTTGGTGGTAGACATCGCACTTTACTTGTCTTCGAGTCTTGCTTGGAACTCTTTAATATTATAATGAAGTGTTCAATGAAAAGTAAGACAATGATACAAATATTAGGAAAACCTCTTACTTTGGTATGTATTTGACTTTCTTGTATGGGTCTGCAAGCTCGTGTTCAAAACCTCCTACCCATGTATGTTTGTGTTAATTTGTCATGCATGGTTAAGCATTGTGCATTTGGGAAAAGAAACACTCATCAATTTGCATAAATCAAAGGACAACTTTATGTCATGAAGGAAAAGGCTTATTGAACTTGGACCTATGTCCATTTAAGATCTTTTTTATTTTGACGGTGGTTCAAAGTCAAACAATGGAAAGTTTTCTGTGAAACACAAGGATGCCAAGGAGATCTTAAAAATTTGACAGGTCTTGTATTCCTTTCTGTGCATAAAATATCCGACAAATGTCAGTGTGTCTGACATAAGATTTAATTTATTTTTGCAGTTATAGCAGAAAGTGCCTAGTAATATAGCATTATATGTATGTAATGGCCAAGGTTAAAGTCTAAATAAGGAGTGCAAATTCCTTGTTCAACTTAAAATCTTTTGTTGAGAACTAGGGATGTGGTCTATTTGATGAAACTATTGATTGGAGTATCTTGTACCTGATGTTTTGTAGCATGCTCTGTGCATTATATGTATGTAATGGCCAAGGTGAAAGTGTGAATAAGGAGTGCAAATTCCTTGGTCAATTTAAAATCTTTTGTTGAGAACTAGTGATGTGGTCTATTTGATAAAACTATTGATTGGAGTGTCTTGCACCTGATTTTTTGTAGTGTGCTCTGTGCACCAACACTCACGCCATGCATTGTAAATATGATTGTCTATGATGGGTCTTTGCCTAACAAAACCTTTGATTGAGTGTGCTGTGCCTGAATAGTCGTGGTTTGCTTTGTGCACCAGCATGTTTTGCATTTCTTGAAAGTGTGATTGTCTAAGATGTTTCCACTCAAAAAACTATGGATTGGTGTCTATTATGTCTGAGCCTGAGTATTCTGAACAATATTCTTCTGAATTTATTTGCTTTAATTTTTTTTGATCCGGAATTTCAGTCTCACTATTTAATGAAGCCAATGCTTAGGTAAGAAAAAAGTGTCTAGACTCGTAAATAGTTTATTGCGATACAAGATGGGGAAGGGGATTATAAAGCCAAGGTCGACTAAGATCCAACCTATTAATTATTTAATTAAAGTACTAATTAGTGAATATATTAATTAATCAATAATTTTTTTGATAAAGATAACTAGGAAAAGCCCTATACCCACAAAAAAATCCATATAAAGAGCAGTCCTGAGGGTAGTTCGCACTGGGAAAAAATAAAAGGGAGAGAAACCTCCACCACCAATCTACACATCCTCCAGCTATTGAGATGCTAACTAAATCACCAGGTAGACTCCTCTCCCCTTGAACTGATATGTCAGGCCTAGCAACTGAAACCAAAAGAAAACCTTGCATAGTAAATCCTTAGTGGAAGAAAAGAGGACTCATGCTTCTTTAGTCTGGCAAATCCAAGATCCACAAGCAGTCCTTAGAAGGCCTACAATATGAGTGCAACCTTGAAAATGCAAAATATGTTTATTTGTGAATTGTCTACCTTCAATATTCCATAATCTACCCATCATCTGCTTCATAGAACAAGCTTGAAAGCATCCCTGTCTCTGCAAATGTGAGCATTTCATTCTATCTAGTAGTCAGCAGTAAAACTTCACCCATCTATATCAAATAATATCTATATATTATAGCATAATCAAATATCCATCAGTCTGCACCAGTTTTTCCTTTTGTCGTTTTACATATACACTCATACGTTGTAGCTTTTAATGTTGGGAGGCAGATGAAAATTACACATGCCCCATTATGCCCCTATTTTACATGCAAAGGTACGGGTACGGGGATCCGGTATGCCGGTACGACAATTTTGTCGAGGGGCCCAGGGTACGGCAGTTGTGTTCGGCCGTACAATATATATATATATATATATATAATATTTAAAATATTAAAATTTTAAAACCAAATAAGCAAAATTCCAGCCTTACACATGCATAGAGTAAACAAATTATTAAATAAGTGAAATATCCATAAAACATAAGCGAAGCAGCCACAAAAAATATCGATAATTCAATGCATTTTGTTATGATATTCATTGTTCGATCTTACAACAAGTACATTGTTCAAATGTTACAATGTATACACAAAAATGAAAATACATCAGCATTTTAATAGTCTAATTATAATCATAATCAAATGGATTTGCTTCTTCTCCAATGTCTTCATTAAGAGCATCATCACCATCATGTGGTCCATTAAAACCACAAGCATCAGGAGTAGAACCACAACCATCAGCACTGCCGCTCCACTATGCAGGTTATGCAAAGTACGCTCTAGGTCCGGGTCTAGCAATGAAAGTTGGGCAATGGAAGCATCCAAGTCTGGAGTCGTTGGGTCTATATCCCAACACTTTGTTGGCACTTGCTTGTACTCATCCTTCTTATCTGATAGAAGGCGCAAGTTAGAATGCACGAAGGTCAAGTCCTCCACCTTTTTTGCTCCAAACTTGTTGTGGTTAATTGAGTGGATAAAGGAGTACGTACCCCAATTCCTCTTAGCTGAAGAAGAACTCAGAACCTATTGAGGCAAGCCGCAAAGTCAATGCAAAATTAAAATTTTAAATTTATAAAAGTAAAAAATTTAAAAACTTAAAGAAAGAGTTAAAATATTAAAAAAATTAAAATCTTACTCGTGGTTAAACTTTTATTGCAAGTGGCATGAGGTAGGTGTATGTGTTATCCAAATAATTCCCCTTGCTTATTTGTATAACTTATTCAAGTGTTAGACTTGAATTTTGATGGTGGTGAAATTCAGCAGGAAAAGCCATGCAACAAAGGAAAAACAATGCAACAAAGGAAAAACCGCACAACAAAGAAAAACGACAATTTTTTCACGCGACCCAAAAATGGCCATAACTTTTGACATGTTGCTCTGATTTTCACAAACTTTATATCGTTGGAAAGGTCTCGACATCCTCTACGCCATGGAGACAAGATTTCTTAATTTAGGTGAAGGTAGGTGGGTGAAAAGAGGAAAATGTCCCCAGCATTAAAGATGCACAGTTCCAACTAGCTAAAAAATCAGATTTGATGTGATTTGGTGCTCTTCCTTCTCCAGCAAGCAAAAGATCATAGAGGGATGGATTTGTCAGGGTACCCATGCCCCTTTTTAGACATTTAATGCATCTTGTTGGTGAGTGGCGGCAAAATTTCGAGTTTCTCTTTTCCCTCTCTTTTCTCATTCGTCTATATCCATTGTAATGCCTCTCATTTGAGAGGGGGGATATTTTGGGATGTAGAGAAACTCTATCAAATTTGTCTCTCAATAATAATGAGTTGTAAGCCTTCATTTGGGCCCGACAAGTGTTCTTGTGCCTATATTCTTCACATGTAATAGATTGTGCATATTTTGAAAGCATTAAAAAATCTGTTTTGTGGTGTTTCCTTCAACCTTAACACTTGTTTTATTGTATTTCCTTGCCTCTCCATTCCTGCTGTTGTATTCTGTGTATGTATTTCTCATTTGCAGGTTTATTTGATTGTGTTTCATGGAGAACATGAGGTAAAATGCTACTTTGGGTCTGTGTCATGGTTGTCTTAGCCTCTCTCTACTACATTTTCCTTCTCCCCTCTCAGGCTCAGCACATAGGATATTTCCACCCCCTTTTCTCTTGGTGCTATCTACCACCCTTTTAGCTTAGGATTTCCCTTTCTATGCATCTTTCGTAACGGCTCTCTCTCTTTGCGGTCCCTTGGAATGTGTAGATTAGGATTAGATAGCTGCATTTCCCTTCCACTAGGAGTAGTTTAGACATTAGGATTAGGTAGATGGAACCAACCTTCTCTGGAGGTCCATCTCAAGTAGCAAGTCCCACAACTTGAGAGATTGGTCCCATGTTAGCAAAAAGTAGGGATCTGTAATGTGCAAATCCTAAGGTGCTACTTTTTTGCGATAACAGTTTTGGCATGCGCGATGGGACATAGTTTAATTAGCACCTTTACACTTCAGTTAGTGAGAAACAAGATTGAAAAGTCATTAACTTGATGGTATATCCAACCTTTGGAGGTATGTTTTGATAACACATCTGACGACTCCACTGATTCAAGTAACCCATTTTCTGAGTTGCAGATCTTTCCCTTTCCATTCATTTCATCCCATTATTTCATTTTCAATTCATTCATGAAGTTGTGAAATCATGACTCCATTCCCATCTTGAAATTCTATTTGAAGCAACAAATTCAAAGTTACTCCATAGATGAAGTTGTCAAAGATAATCCTCCAAATCTTGAGTCAGATGAGCTTCCATCATGAAACAAGTATGCGACCTTTCCATTTGAACACCATTTCTGGCAATGAGAACTTATTTTTTGACTAAAATGTTTATCCTAGAATAAGGTTATGTAGATGATGGAGGCCATTTACATGGCAGATGTTGATTTCCAGAGGAAGATTCAAAAAATGGAGAGTTGAAAATGGTGCAAGGGACTAGAGGCTAAGTGTGCATAATGAAGGCATGGTCGAAATTGGTTTTAGGAAGCCTTTGTCCATGGAGTTGGCCCCATACCAAGTTGGTTCAGCCCACAACAGAAGGCTGGATTTTATGAGTTGAGATGCTTTACCCAAATTGTAAAGTGGGATTTCAGTTAATGAAGGCTCATGAATCTAGTGTTAAGAAACCCTGTCAATGGGGAAATCTCTACACTAGCATCATACCAACCCTCCCATTCCTCATCCCAACCAACACCATCTCAAGACTTGAGTTTCAAAGTCCCTAGATTTCCTAACTGCCAAACCCATTGAGGATTCCCCTTCTCCATCTTCTTCCCTTCCATTCCATCTTCATTTTTCCACCCTCTTTTCCTCTAAAACTCCTTCCCCTCCACAAGAAGAAATCAAACCTCCCCCTTCACAAACATTGCAAAAACTAGTTGAAACTCAACCCACTCCTCCTACATTCCCATACCCATTTTGGGAAGAACAAAATTAGAAAATCAGTCAAGAAGGACATCAAGTTGAAGAACCCAACAGAGTAGAACTTACAAAAAATTTGAAGGATTGGGTTGCAAAGTTTAAATCCAGATCAAGATGCCACAACTGGTTAAGCTTTCAACAAAGGTTCAGGGTTAAGGAACAAAAGGTGGAGGTTGATTTTGTAAAAGAGCAAACACAAAGAAGAAGATGACCAACAATCTCTATGCTTTGAATGTAGTGTGCATGTTGGCACCATATTCCCAGATATTGTTGATTCATCCCATCTTGCAAAAGGTTAGAAGAAGAGGAATGAAATCAGCTCCAAATGTAGAGGATGCACAAAAAGGATGATTGACCCACCAGAGTGGAACTTGCTACACTTTTACAAATTGCAATGGTCTACCAAGGAACATCTTCAGATTTGTAACCACTCATGAGGAGCTTCATGCCATGGAGGAGAAGAAATCATAATCAGAGATTTTGAAGTGAAGAAGAGATCCATTGAAAGCTCACTTGTTTTCTTTTGTCCAATGGTGAAATTTCAGATCCTTTCTTCCACTTCATCCTTAAAAGAATCTAATATTTGCTGGATGAGTTTGATCTCTCAAAATTCTGTCATTTGAGGAGGAGGAAGCCATGATGACATCATTAATTACAAAGTCATCTTAGAGGAGGTATCATGAAGGAGACATGAGTTGCTTGTAGAGGTAGAACAAAGCATTCAAATCAGCTTACAAACAACTCCATTCTTTTAGAAAGTCTAATGATGACTCAATTCATGGAGTTGAGCTTCAAAAGAATGGGAAAATCAAAAGGATCAGATATTGGTTCCCAAGGCTGCATGCCCAATTAGATACCTGGCTAGTTATAGCCAAACAAAGGAGTTGCAACTAGTCATGCTCACTTCAGAGCATGAGGAAGATCTTCAAAGTCACCAAAGGATCAACTGCAATGCCTCTTCAAATCCAAATACACAAGCAACTAAAAGAGGTATTCATCTTTTTTTTCCAGCTGATACTTTGATGAAATTTAGATGAGAAAAGGCTTCAAATCAGTTTTCAATCTTACTTAAAGGCCATGTTCACTGCCAAATCAGATCACATGGTCCCAATTTGTAAGGAAGGGAAGCTATTTCTCCATGTCTGTTGCAGGTTTTGTTTAGCTTCTCCTTTTCTTTGGTTAGAGTAGGGTAGAGTAGGTTTGTTTTTAGTAGAAGAAGTGCTTGTGCACACTCTGCATGTTTCCACTTGGAACATGTATGATTTTCCATTTTGTACTATAGTTTTTGTGGTGTTTTGTTGCTGTTGCACATTCCATTGTGAGTGAAGTGTTCATGGATGGGAAAATATAGTTCAGGAAGGTTTTGGGACGCAGTTCTAAGTGCATTTCATTGCCAAATCAACATGTGATTCCAGAAACTCTACAATGCTTCATCCTTTGCCAAGATTCAGTTTAGTTTTCTTCAAAAATTGGAAAAGAAATCATATTTGGGACAAGTTTTCAGTGATTCATTCCTTCATCCCAACAGATCAGATTGCAGAGGGAAACAGAGGTGAAATTTCCATATTCAAAACAATTTTCCACTCACATAAATTCCTTATTTAGAAGATCTTATAATATGGATGGTCAATTCAAGCAATAACAGATCAGCTCCAGGTCCAAACAACAGTGCTTCAAGTGGCTTCAGGGGTGTGTTCTTCAAAGTTTCAAATCAGTTTTCATGTTTTCAGGCTGAACTCCATGCCCAATGGATGCTTTAAGGTCACTGATCTTTTCAATCTAGTAGGCAGATGTCCCCTTTGAGTCGCCAAATTGTTATCCATTTTTACCCCCTTATTCAAAATTGGACAAATTGAAAGAAATGGACTTCAATAGGAAAAGTTGCAACATAAGGACTTCAGCCGATGAATCTAAGAGAAAACGACAGGTGGATTCCAGGCTTGCGGATCCTTGAAAACACCTTATTTTAGGGAAGGTTTGATTAAGAGACATTGCTCCTCTTCTTTCACAAAGGTCTGGAGGTTGTGTAAAGGCTGAGAAAGCATCCTCGAGAGCTCAGCATACTTGCCATTTCTTGAGAAAATTAGGGCTGAAGAGGTGGGTGTTAGAGGAAGTCTTCCAATGTATTAAAATTTCAGGCATTCCAGGGAAGCCTGAAGAAGTCAAGTTTTGATGTCCACGAGGTGCTAAATTCAAAGCGGTAGTCCAACATGCAAAATTGCAAGAGGGATGGATTCCCAAACTGACACATGGCCAATTTTTAGAAACATTTAATGCACGTTGCAAGCTGGGTGGGGGTGAATTTCGAGTATTCTCTAGACTAGGTCTTGGGCTCATTCACGAATATATTGTAATACCTCGGCAGGGTTGAGATGATTAGGAGATATGGAAAGTTACGGTTGCAGACAAGAAAATATGAGTAATGTCTCATTTACGGATGACTCACAACCAAGTTCAGGTCAGGGGACTCGAACGCAAGTGTACAATGCAGTACAAAGGCGAGTGGGGACAACTCAAAACGAGTTTTGCATTTCGCAGAAACTAAGATTCGTGGTGAGTGTAGTCACAAAGTCAGAAATCGAAGACCCAATAGTGTGGAATTGTGGCCATAGTTGCTTGGGGGCAACTGTAGCAAGTGGCAAGAAAAACAGGAGAATCCTTTCTGAGGTCAATCTTAGAGAGGGTGCCAACGAGTCCAATGGTCTCCTCAGGAATGATGCTCACATGTCCTATAAAAATTCAAATGGTCGACTAAGAGCCCAAGTTCCTGATCCAGTGACAACTCAAAGAGGGGTCAAAAGTTCCACGCCCCCCTTGAAAACGATGGACACGGATAAAGACAAATGCAGCTGGAAAGGTTTGCCAGCTCCAAAACGTGTTGTGGGATCGAGACATTGCGGCTGATGGTGGATCGATGAGAAATTAGAATCCAACCGGGGGCGATACTGATCTATGAAGTCTAATCTGGGTCTAGAAAGGCCTTTTGGTTTACCTCCAATTGAGGGTAGAACCGGAAGGACTAGGCTCGTAATTCTCATTGTGGGGATGACATCTCGGAGGGGGATCGACCGAATTGGTCCACCAAGTTTGCAGAATAGACTCATGGAAAGGTGGAGAGGCAAGGACATTTCCCTCGTCAAGGTAAATCTGAAGGGAACACACACAAAGAGTCTGAAGTTCCTCAATAGAGTTAGTGAAATCGTCCTCTAATTTGAGAGGGGGGATATTCTGGGTCAGTGAAGATGAAACTCTGTCAAATTGGTTTCTCAATGTTAATGAGTTGTAAGCCTTCATTTGGGCCTGGACAAGTGTTCTTGTGCCTCTATTCTTCACATGTAATGGACTGTGCATAATTCTGAAAGCAATAAAATCTCTATTTTGTGGTGTTTCCTTCAACCCTAACACTTGTTTTATTGTATTTCCTTGTCTCTCCATTCTTTTTTTTGTATTCTATGCATGTATTTCTCTTTTGACAGGTTCATATTTATTGTGTTTCATAGAAAAAAATATGCTGAAATGAAGCCTTGGGTCTGTGTCAACAGTCTGTCTAGACTATCCCTACTCTATTTTTCTTCTTTCTTTCTCCCTCAGTCAGGATATTTCCACACCCCTCTTTCTAGTGATATTGTGTTGCCTTTTAGCTTAGGATTTCCCTTTATGTATATTTCTAACCTTCTCTCTCTCCCTAGTCCTTTGGAATGGTTAGTTTAGGAGTAGTTAGCTAAATTTTCCCTTCCTAGGAATAGTTTAACATTGGGATTAGTTAGATGAAGTTAAGCCTTCTCCATGGAGGTTTGTCTCAAGTAGCAAGTCCCACAACTTGAGAGACAATCCAATGTTAGCAAAAATTAGAGATCTATAATGTGCCATATCTTAAGGTGCTACTTTTTTGTGATAACAGTTTCGGCACGCCGGGTGGGACAAAGTTTAAAGCACTTTACAACTTCATACTAGCAAGATTGATGTGTGTGAGGCAAATGAAGTTTCAACAACCTAATAAGAAATTAAAACAAATAAAATTAAGACAAGTAAATTTAAACATTCACAAATCAAAATTCTACAAATTACAATCTAATAAAATTAATTTAATGAAATTATTAAAATAAAATTTAAAAATTATATAAAAAAAGAATGTTACCTTTAATAGCTACAATGTTGAGAATCTCTAGAAGATGTCTTGGCACATGTGGTGGTTGTTGACGAACATCTAAATCTCACTCGCCTCCTCATAGACTTGTTTGTCCAAACAATTTTTGTGCCCAATTTTTATAACAATAAGTTGAGGGAATGAACTGCGCAAGGTGTTTACAATATGTGCTCGTACCTTGCCTCAACCAACAATCCCGCAACTCTACAATTTTTTGCATTGTCCATTACAACTTGAACAACGTTTTGAGGTCCCACTGCCTCAGTAGACTCTATGAGGATGTTAGCAATGAATTGGGCAATCCTTCACTTGCCCCTCACAATCAATAGCCCTCAGAAACATTGCCCCTTTAGGGCACATTTCAACCACATTGATCAATGGCCTATTTGTTGTATCATTTCCATTTGTTGGAAATGATGAACACGCCTATTTCGAGCCATTGATTATTGATTGGCAGTAATGCCTCAACTTTTTTTTCTTTTGACAATAAGGTGGTGCACACCTTTTCATACCGTGGGATAGTGTACCCTTTAGGGCTTCATTAATATATCTCACCATATCTTGCCAATATGGTGTTTTAAGAACATTAAAAGAGACACCAAATTCGTAAATAAAATGTCTAATCCCTTTGTCAGTTATCTCCCTGCTTTCATTCTGGAATGCCCTTTCTAATGGACTTGCATCTTTTGTTCTTTTGTGAGAAAGAGGTGAATTTTCTTCCCCTTCGACTGCAACGGGTGTAGACAAAAACGAGTGATCTAGGGCCACAACATCAACAGAAGGAGAAACAAGTGGCAGTTTCGACATTTGCTTCCTCTTGTTCTTTGATGTATGCAAGGGTCTTGCACTTGGCAAACCCTTTTGATCCAACCCTTCACATGGTTTGTTTCCGTGGCCAATAGCCCCACACAAATGGGCTTTCACTTGACTGTAGGAGCTCTTAAATTGTATATTACCTCTTGAGCAAATCCAAATAACGCCCCCTCCACCTAATAGTTCCATCTGTGTGACATGGCTCTAAAGGGGGAAGTATGGATCAAATTTGTAGGGGAGACCTTTAATACCTTGACCCATAGAACTAGAACTTGCAGCCATTTTAATTGCATAATGCATTTAACATTTTGTTAAGAACAATTAAGTGTTGAGAGAATGTTTAAAATCAAAAATTGAAAAATAAAGCTTAAAACAATATTACAATAACAAAAAAAGAAAACAATTACAAAATAGTAAATACAAACTATTTTTTTTAAAAAACCCACAAAATACTTCAAATTACCAAACACTTTTGTTGCAAGCTCCTTGAACTATATGGCACTTGTAATTAGCTCTAACCAATTGGAAATGAGAGAAAATATGAAGGTGAGAGTGAAGTATGCAAATGTGAGGGTAATGGGTTGTTGAAATAGAGTTTGGGAGAATATTTTAGGGTTTAAAAGACTTTTATAATATTTAAAAATTCGGTTTGACCTTTATTGACTCAAAAACAAAAAAAACAAAAATCGTCGTTTTTTTTTTCAGAGGGTACACTTGGGTATGGCCAGGGTATCTCCAACAGTGCTTGGGTACATGCTAGGAAGTACCTAGTCGTACCCGAGCACTGTTGGAGGTACCCTAGCTGTACCCTTGGTGTACCATACCCATCTTGTGTATCGGGTATGGTACGTACCCGTACCCATACCTTGTACATACCGGTAACGTAGCAAAAAACTAAAAAGAGAATCTCTATCCCGGATAAACGAATCTAGGGTAATCACATCCCCATTAGAGGATTCGCGACCTCAGCTAAGGCTTCATCTTCATCAGGACAATGGGAAGAAAGTTCAAAGATCTCCTCCTTGGGTAGGCTGCCACCCTACATACCAACCACCAGAATCAAAGCCTTGCTCACTGCCTTAGACCATTAATCTGAATATGTTGGTGATGTATAATTTATGCGGAGGTGGAATGATAGACACCCTTACAAATCACGATGATCTTTATGAAGGGCATATTTTTTTTGGAATATATAGGGTAAAAGGAGGGTTTTAGAAGGTCCCACAACCTTATACAAAAAGGCCCATCAGGCAAGATTTAGCAAAATAATACATAGAAGAAAAGTACCCTAGAAGATTCCAAAAAAGGTTAACGAAAAAGACAATAGGAAAAAAAGAGGAGAGCATCATAAGAGCTTTTTCAGATCAGCGACAACATTTCTAGCTCTAGGAGATCCCGAATCCTCAGCAAGTTGATCCGCAAGGGTGATGAACTCTGACCAGTCTCTGGAAATAGCGTTTTTGGTAGTATCAGTGAAAACCTCCTAGGACTTCAGGGCATTGAAGGTGTGTTGGAGCTTATTTAATTTAGAGGACACCAATTCAACTCTGCGTTCATTCCCCTGGGAGTCAGCAACCACAGGCTCAGCAGGATTAGCATCCATATTCGAAGGTGACTTCAGGGTGTCAGCATGAGGCTTCGCTGTCAGCGAAAACTGAAATTTCCCCAACTTTCTGAGTGTTGGGGTCTTCAACAGGCTAGGTTCGTCTCAATCTGCTCCGAGGCAGGGGAGTCTAGGGTAAAGCTTGGCAAGGCCCAGGATGTCATCGGCAAGAGAAGTGTCGGGGCTGGAGACAGGGGAGATCACCTTATTACTAGTGTCAGCGCCCTCCAGAAACATGCACGAATGAACAAGTGGAAGAGGGGGGATAAGTAGGGGGAGCAGAGGGGGTGGAACCATCGTGAGAAGGGCCCACGATGGCGACATCCAAGTCGGAATCAGAGGAAATGTGCAGGCGACGATGGTGTCTAGAAGAGTGGAGGGAGGTAGAGGAGGGATGGGGGGAAGGTGAGGGAGAACGGCGACGGAGACCCATCTTGGGGGGAAAGCAGACTAAATCTGCATGCGAGGCAGCAAGTGGAAAATAACAAGTACAGTAAGCCCTGATGAAGGATTGCTCCTTCCCCGTCTAGAGCCAGTTGAACAGAATGCTCTAAAGATTGATAGAGGAAGGCAGCCAGGTTGATCTTTTTTCCCCAACGTAGATGCGAGAGGATAAAAAAGTGGGGGCCATAGACCAGGCGATAGCGGCCGTCAATGGTGAAATATCGCATGATGACTTCAGCAACTCTGTCCCATGGGGGAGGCAGAGAATCATGAGTGTACCCTAAGAGATATTTGATAGGCTTTTCACCTAGAGCGATGAAATCCTGCATTTCTATGCATGTAGCGAGCGCTTGAAATAAATATCGCCAGTGGCCGGGAGACCCGTAGCATCAGCAATTGCATTTGTGGAGATAGTAAAATACGTATTACCAATCTGGACACGCCCCCTTGACCAGGAAGCCATTACAGCGTATGAGACCAGGGCCGAGTAGCCCGCCATTCTCTCAAGAAAAGTGGTGATACCATTTTCCAATAAGATGTTCCAGACCTCCTCGTCATCCTTAACCGTGTTGCAGGAGGCAGGCTCTATTCGTTTTTAGTTGGCCACCCATACTGTTGAGAATTTTGGAATGAGTGCGAAGGAGGGGAGGCTGGAGGGCCTTAAAAAGCCTGCCCAGAGCATGGGAGCCATCTGCTTCAACATCATTACCCTCCCGCCAGTACATAATATGATTATGGGGAGGAATTGCACCATGCGTGAGGAAATCCACAAAATCATGACACATCTCCCCCTTCAAATGTTTCAGCGCCAAAGGTCTTTTCATAATAAATGAAGAATTATTACCGCCGCCTTTTGGGGAGTCCATAAAGGCATTGCTGACACCCAAGTCAACTCACCCTTCCACCAGCCAACATTAGGAAGAGAGGTCATTCTTGATAATTTGGAGGAGATCGGCCGATTTGAAGGAGAACTTATCCTTCTAGCTTTGTTGACTTTCAAGGAGAACTCCGATGTTAGCCAAGTGGTCCACCGCTTTGTTTCCTTCCCGAAGGATGTGCTGAAACTAAATTTGGTGGAAACTCCTTTGCAAGATTCTGATATCAGCAATAATATTTTGGATTGACCATTGACCAGTATCCGCCGACTGCAGGAGATTGATGATATTGAGGGAGTAACTTTCAACTTGGAGAGGATCATTGCCGAATTTGATAGCCAGCTCAAGGCCTTTGAGAATGGCCATGGCTTCCACATGATGGTTGGTGCCAAAGCTAAGATTGTGGGCAGAGGCAGCTAATAATGGAACCGGAGGAGCTACGAAGGATGGCTCCTCCACCTAATTTACCAGGATTTGCCTTTCGAGGCTCCATCCATATTAAGTTTTCTCCAGCCAGGGGGGGAAGCCATCGCACTAAACCATGATCAGAAGTAGGGGCTTTCCTTACAGGGAGATTTTCCAACAGCTGCTGCCACTCCTGAGAGTTACAAATTTGAATTTTTTGCTGATATTTGGTCCAGAAGTGAGAGTTGAGATTATCCTGGAAAGTCAGAGCGATCTGGATGGCCACACGATCAGGTTCAAGACCCTGGTCTTTAAAGATCCTTCTATTCCTTTCCTTCCAGATGCCCCAGATGCCATGCAGGAGGAGAAGTTTCCAAGCCAGAACCAGGGCCGGATGGGAGAAGGGGGAGCATCATTGAGAGAGGGTGTCCTGTATGGACTCTGGAAAGGTCCAGAGCACTCCCATCCGTGATAAAAACCAATGCCAAATATCTTGTGAAAAGGGACAGTGGATCAAAAGATGGGAAGAGGATTCCACTGCCTTAGCACAGAGCACACATCTAGTGGGAAGAGAGAAACCCCTTCTTTTCAAATTTTCTCTTGAGAGGAAAGCATTCTTAGAAGAGAGCCAGGAGAAAAAGCCAATTTTGGGGATTGTTTCCTTCGGCCAGATTTTGGTGAGGGGAGGACCAGAGCCGGTACAATGCATGGAGAGGTAAGCAACTTTAACCAAGAAAGATCCAGAAGGGGAGAGGGGCCAGATAAGCTCATCCTCAGGTAGGGAAAAGGGGATATAGATGGAGGAGAGCTCACTTCTAAGTGAAATCAAGAGCAGCCTCTGCTGATCTCTTATTCCAGCCCAATCCGGGATAGTCCAGGATGGGATGGAGTTCACCACCTTCCAGTAGCTAGAAACTAACCTTCCATGCCTATTAATGAGGCTTCTTTTAACAGGATCCCATGAGGGGTTGCGATCCAGCGGCTCTTCCCCAATCTAGTGATCCTGCCAGAAGTCAATAAGCCTACCATTTCCAAACCTCCATTTAGTGCCTATCCCGGATAATGGGGAGGGAACTAATAACAAAATTCCAAATGGCCGAACCTCGCATTGGATTTTGAGGTAAGAAAATCCTCATTATGAGTGAGGTACTTAGCTCTGAGGAGCTGAGCCCAATGAGATTTCCCTTTAGCAACTTCCCAGCCAATTTTAGCCAGGAGGGCCGCATTCATATCAGCCATCCTTCTTAACCCGAGCCCTCCAAGAGAGGTCGGCTTACACACTTCCTTCCAGGAGACCAGATGGATCCTCTTTTTTTCTTCCGCCCCAGACCACAGGAAGTGGCTTTTGGATTCTTTCCACCACCTCCTTCACCAAGTTGGGAAATTTGAGAAGGGACATGAAGTAAGTAGGAAGACTCTGGAGGGTGGCTTTAACCAGTTGGAGTTTGCCAGCCTGGTTGAGCAAGGCCCCTTTCCAGGCAGCGAGATTTTTTTGATATCTTTCGATGACAGGATTCCAAATATTTTTTGTTTGCTTTCCTTGGAAGAGAGGAATGCCCAGATAGGAGGTAGGGAGGTCCACAATTTTGTAGCCAAAAATATCAGCAATCTTCCTCTAAGTCCTAGGAGCAGTATTTATGAAAGAGATGCTGCTCTTGTTGAAATTAATGATTTGCTGAGAAGCAGCTTGATAGAGAGTTAGGATATCCATGAGAGCGCGTGGGATTCAATCACAGAGGCAACGCTTAACAGCAAAGTGTCATCCACAAATTGGCTATGTGTGGCTGAAGGCAAGCTGGAGGTGATTTTCAGACCCGAATATGATAGACTGACTTTTAGCAGCCTCAAGGGCTTTGCTGAGGGAGTCAGCCATAAGAACGAAAAGGAAGGGGGACAAGGGGTCACCTTGTCTGATACCTCTGCTGCTTTTGAAGAAGCCCACTAGAATGCCATTTATAAGAATAGAGAAGCAAGGAGTCGCAATACAAGAGAAGACCCAACTGCACCATCTTTTATTGAAACCATATTTTTCCAGAACCCTGATCAAGAAAGGCCAGCTGACTCTATCAAAATCTTTTTGCATATCAAGCTTAAGGATCATTCTAGGGGATTTTGAGTGATAGGCTGAGTGGATAGCTTCATGGACCGTAATGATACCTCCTTGGATGAGCCGCCCATTAATAAAGTCAGTTCTGGTTCTGAGAGATGAGAACATTCATTAGGGGTTTAAGCCTAGAAGCCAACATCTTAGTGATGATCTTGTAAGCGGTGTTGCATAAACTGATTGGCCTGAAGTTGGAGACATCTTTTGAGCCCTGCTCTTTTGGGGCAAGGGCTAAGAAGGTGGTGTTCCATTCTTTTAGAAGGTTGTTACTGTTCTGGAACTCATTAACCGCTTTGAAGAGATCCTGCTTGATGGTCTCCCAGAAGACTTAGAAGAAAGCAGTAGAAAACCATCCGGGCCCGGAGCTTTGTCTCCTTTCATGGTGAAGACCACTTTGTGGATTTCCTCCATAGAAAAAGGTTTGATCAGACTATTGTTCATCTCAGCAGACACAAGCTAGGGAATATGTTGGAGCATAGAGGACATTGATTTCTCTGAAGGTGGTTGGTCGACCTGAAGGAGGTTAGAATAGAAGGAGACAAGCTCATTGGAAATGTTAGAATCAAAGGTTAATAAGATACCTGAGGATGACAACAGCTCTCTGATCTTGTCTCTACTTTTGTGCTTGGAGGTAGTGATGTGAAAGAATTTGGTGTTGCGATCCCCTTGTTCAAGCCAAAGGGCTCTAGAATGCTGCCTCCAATAGGTCTCCTCCTCTTGAAGTGTATTGTGGTATTCACTGAGGAGGGAGGTTTCTTTTTGGTGAAGGTGATCCAATCTCCCATCGATTTCCATTTGAGCAGAGACTCTGGCAATATCCTGTGACAGCTTCTGCTTGCGGAGCTTGATGCTGCCAAAAAACTGTGGTCTTCCATATTTTGAGTTATTTTTTAATTTCTTTGAGCTTGCTAGAAAACCTAAACATGTCAGTGCCCTCGACATTGATATCCCACCATTTGGCGACTAGAGGATTTAGGTGGTTATTCTCAAGCCAGGCAAGCTTGAACCTGAAGGGAGGGTTCTTGATATTCAGATTGTGATTAGCACTGAGTAGGAGAGGGCTGTGGTCAGAGGCAGCCCGAGGGAGGGAATTGAGGTAAAAATCAGGAAAAAGAGAGATCCAGTCCAGAGAGCCCAGCGATCTATCCAGTCTACTTTGAATATGGTTCCTACCCAATCTATGGTTAGACCACGTAAAAGAGGAGCCCTGAAGGTCCATGTCAAGAAGGAATTCTCCCTAATGAAGTCAGCCAGAGCTTCCATGCTGATCAGGCGTGGCATGGAGTGCCTCCCTATTTTTCCGAAGGAAAAAGGGGGCAATTGAAATCTCCCATTATTAATATGGGAATATTGCCCGCAAGTGCTGATAAAATTTGAGATGTCTTTCCACAATTTTCCACGTTGGGACTCCAAATTGGGAGCATAGACATTGATGGCAATCCATGTGGAGTTCTGAACCAACTTCTTGGAAGAGCATGCACAGGAAGTTGGGGTGTTTGAGTAGACAGTCACCTTTGAAGCTTCTGGGATCCCATAAGGTGCATAAGCCTCCAGAATTCCCTGCCGATGGTTGAGATTCAAAGGATGCAACAGGCCAAATTTTTAGGAGATGATCATCTTTTTTAAGTTTAGTTTCCTGCAGCATTATGATATCAGGAGAATTCTGGAACTTTATATCTTTGATGACTCTTTGCTTTTGAAGAGAGTTGAGACCTCTTATATTCCAAGAGATGATCTTCATTTCTTAGATTTTGATTTGCTCCCCACCACCATGGGGATTGTGCTCTGTGTTCCTTGAGCGACATTAAGAGAAACTTCTTGCTGGAGTTTGATATTGCTCGGAGTCTATCCCCTGACTTTTTCAGTGCCAATATCAGGCTTCTTGTTGCTGCTTCTTGTACAACGGGATTAAAACTATCATCAGAAGAAAGGGCCATAGGGGAGATGGCGGAGTCCAAGGGAGGGGGAAAAGGGGGGGGCCAGGGGGGAGGCTCAAGGAGGGGGGATCTGAGGAAAAGGAGCCAAGGGGGGGAAGGGGAGGAATGAGAAGGGGAGAGAGGAGAGGACAAAAGAGGAGGTGGGGAGGAGGGTACAACCAAGGAGGGGGGTAGTACCTCCTCAGAGGAGGGGGGGAGGAAGAGCCGAGGGGTTCACCGAGAGGGTGGGGGACTTGAGGGGGAGAGGGGGGGGATCAGCGGTGGGAAGCCATTTCTGTGGTAGTGTTTATTTCCCCCTCTTCAAGGAGAGCAAAGGAATTAGAGGTGGGAATGATCGGGATCTCTGCAGAAGATGATTTTGGAATATAAAGATTTTATTAGATTTTGGGGAGCGAATTTGGGCTTTGGGTTTAGGCTGAGGTTTGGAAGGGTAACCAGAGGCACGGTGGCCAATGCTTTTACAGAAGGAGCAGGCTTGAGGAATATATTCATAGTCAATATTCTGCTTCCAGTTCCCTAGGTCAGATAGTAGCTCTATCTCTTTTAGGAGAGGACAGCTGACATAGACGTTAACACAGAAATGGGCATGGATGAATCTAGTTTTAGCCTTAGTAGCTTGATCAATAGCTATTAAAGAGCCTATAGTGAGAGCAATACCTTCAATAACCGCTGGATGCCAGAACTCCAGGGGGAACCCCGGGAGGCGAACCCATATTGGAGCTTGGGTCATGGATTCAGTATGTGGGTTGAAGCCCGGAGACCATTTCCTGAGGTAGAAGCCATGTCTGCCAAAAAACCAAGGGCCACCAAGAAGAGCTCTCGCGAAATCCTCTTTCATGCTGAAGGAGAATAAAATGAATCCGTTGGGCATTGCTGCTATTTCAAGCGCCCCACATGGGTGCCATTTCATCCATGCCCATTTTTTAATATCCTCCAAAGGGGGTCTAGGGCCCATCAGTTTTCCCACTAGAGAAAGGTCACGTGAAGCAGTAGCAGCATCAGTGATGTGAGAGGGAATGCGCAGTGAGAAGGACCCATCTGTCAGTGTAGGAGAAAGCTTGTCCATACGAGGAGCGGAGGTGGAACCCTCCATGATCTTATTCCAGGAGTCGGGTGGCTTGGGAGAAAGGGCCCCTAACAAGAGGGACCCCTGATCCGAGACTAGAAGGGTCCGGCATCCGAGCTAACACCAGAGAAACAGCAGGCGGCAGCAGGAGCTAGGGCACAGGGTTCGCAGCGCTCCCTGAGATTGATGAAACAAAAAGCCACATTCGGTTGTTTACTTGTTTTTATGAAGGGCATAATTACCAACAACATTGGACAACATATTGGTGCAACTAAGGGATAGATTAGTGTAAAAAAAATTCCTTTTCCCAATAGACTGTTTGTGATCTAACATCATATTCTTGATAAGTTTTGGAATCTCCTCACCATCAACCTACCCCAAGTCCTTGGCGGTCTACCACATTTCGGTAATTCATATTTGCATATATGGTTAATGAATCTCTCTACCAACCATTGAGGATAAATTGTGTGCAACCACAACTTACGCTTTGCCCCCGCCAGCAGATGACTCTGCCATCTTGATTTTTACTTTTCCCTTGATCTCTGTGCTAGGTCTCCTTGTCAAACTACACATGTATGAAATAATTATGTGTTCAGGAAGAGGGGAAACAAAACCAGAAGAAAGATAACATCAACAATTGCCACAAGAGACATACTCCATGAACAGATTCTCTAGTACCCAAATGAAGCCTCTTGATTTATTCGGAAATACACATATCTCAGGGAAAAACCAAATTGAGAAAGCATACTACCTTCAGCATATGGTGCATACCAACAACACCATGGCAAAAGAAACCTCAAATTTTGCCATAGAGGAAGGAGGGAAAAACCACATCCTTGTTACCCCCCGATCCAAACACCCTTTCACATAGGACACTTCAAGCAAAAACACCTCCTTTGTTTCGTTCCATGCAAAGACACGACACATTATTTAATATTCATTGCGAGAGATAGGTGGTTTTTCCTGGCTAAGTGTGTGGACAATGATTTTGGTGAGCGGGCAAATAAAAAATAATCACGGGAAATTGCTACCCTATGCCCCTCGAAGAACATTTATGTATGCGATGATTGCCAATGGTGTTGGGGTGGTGAACAAAAAATTGATCCCTAAAGCATTATGAAGAATGAAGTTTCATCACCATGCTATTGCCAATCACCATCCATGACCCCCTTTGTAAATATGAGACGCAACCCTCTCTAGGATCTAAGAAATATCCCTAGCGTAAGGGGGCTCCCAAAGTTGGCCGAGTCTGGCACTCCTCTCCCATAATCCAATACCTCCATTTTTTGTCTAATCTGCATCTTGATTTCCAGCCCTTCTGACATGTGTTAACTGTACTTTGCCCCATTTCTTACATAGTGATATGATCTCATCAAGAATGCTTTTATAGCGCCATGAGGTGCTGCTATCATTTTTAACTGAATTGAAGATAACATGTGGATCTCCTTTATTATCAAATTCTGCAATCCTTTCAACACAACCACCCGGTCCCCTTTCAAAAGAGCACGAGCTTCGGCAACGTTATTGGTATCACTATCAATACCCTTAGAATAGATTAGAAGGGGTTGGCTCGAATGATGATGAAAAATTCCCCCACAGTCAGCCGCTCCACTATTCTACCAAGCAGCCCCATCAAAATTGAACTAAATAATCCCCAAACCTGGAGGGAGCGTAATATCCCTGAAAATACTTTAAATAAATTTGGATATTTCTGTCAAAACCCTCGGACATTAGTATAAAAAATTACCTTTTATGACAACAACGCTATCTGATTTTTAAGAAAAAACAGCAAGCCTCAAAGTGCCAAAAACGGACGTTTATTTATTGATTTCAATCAGCTACAATAAAAGAAATACCAGAGCGTATGAATACAATTATTCTCCCACAATTGATGATCTAAATAGAAATATAAATGGAAGAGATGAGCATGCAAACTGATTTGACTGAAATCTGCCTCCATATATTGAAGCCCTAGTTGTACTTGCTGTTCTGGATTTAGAATTAAGCTTGAAAAGCGTGCCCTAGCAGCACTGGATGATTAGCTGTACCTTGAATGACCACTACAACCCCTAGATGGAATTGCCTAGCTCAAATGTGAGGGATTTCATCCTCAAATCTGTATGCAAATGAGAGATTTCGTCCTCTGTTGCTGATGCAAAAGCAAAAGCTACTTGCAGACAAAGTAGTTGATAAATTTTCAAGATGAATGAATAATAAACCCCAATTCTGCATTTATAACTTCCAAGGCCCTCTCCAAAGTTGGTGTCCCTTCCTAAAAATTAGGAATAACAATATAAAATTGCTTTATCCTCTCTTCCATGCTGGCACCCCATCCTAAAAATAGGAATAAACAATATAAAATTGTTTTATCCTCTCTCCATCCTAAAAATAGGATCTTGATGTTCATGCAGCCCATTCTATCTTTGCCGCTGCATAATAGAATGCTTTATTTAATTATTATTCTATTTTTGGTGCCCCCAAAATAGATTTTTTTATTTTTTTATTATTATCTTATTCCACTTTTGCTTTTGGGATTAAAATATACTTCAAGTGTCATTTTTCCAAATAAAATACAAAAATACCCTTGGACCACTTAAATAATTTATTTTCCTCTTTAATTCCCCTTAGCCTACGGAAAATAAAAAGAATAGGCTTCGGGTATCCAGAATCAATTAATTCTGAAAAGGGGACATTACAGGGAGCCACAACCTTTGAACCACCTCATGATCTTTAACCTTCTCAAGCCCTTTATCAGGGGAATTAATTACTCAATGGTTAATTACATAATTAATAAATAGTTCATTACTTAATTAGTTAATCATTATTGAATAAATTGATTAATCTTTTAATAATTACTGATTACCAGATCAATATAATTGCTCAACGAATTAGCCAATTTATTTAATTAGATAATCAATTTAGTTGCTTAAATCGATGAATTAGTAATTTATTGATTTAATTTAATTGTTTATTCAATAAGTTGATTAGCTAATTAATGAATTACTCAATTAAGTAATCGCTTTATCAAATATATATAACTTTAATTTGATTAGTAACTTGAAATAGTTAATTTTTCTTTGATTAATTAACTAATTAACTGTGATTAATTGACAATTAATTATTTTGGTAGATTAGTTATTGAGGTTCAGAGACAAACAAAGAAGAAGACACTAACCCAAACCTCGACTCCCCTAGTTGGGAATGGAGATTGTGGAGGAGGGGTTTCTAGGTATGGCAAAGTTTGTAATCATGATACTTGTTTAGATCTTGAGGACACTTCAATCCTGATAACTTCTTTGATTAGATCCTATCCATCCACCATCTGTCTAAGGCTAAGATCTTGGCATTGCCAATAAGCATAATGTGATTGGTTTTGTTCTCGTGCTTTGCCAATGCTGATCTCTTAATATTGCCATGCTGTAAATCTTGGCATGTTCTTTGAACATGGTCTGAAATGATTTGCCAGTCTCCGGATGGTGTGCATGCCCACATGAGTACAGTTTTTTATATACACCTTTCCTAACCTTAGGTTCTTGAAGATCTTTATGCCTTTCGAGGAAATTTTTGATTATCCTGATAGGTTTAAAATAGGTTTAAGTTCTCAAAAATCTTACTCACTTCAGAGGCATTTTTTGATTGTCTTTACAGGTTTTTATGCCATTTCTTCCGAGTATCATGTTTATCAGCATACGTTTTTCCTTAGATGTTGATTGTTTAGGTTCATAAGAGGTATATGCTTTTGTTAGGTATGATTGAAACCTTTGGTATAAGAGAAGTAGTGCAAGGTTCTAATAAGACTACTGTTTTTTATTATAATAAAAGGCTCCAGCTTAAAACACAATTCTAACTGATCTCAACTCTAATGGCTTGATATGTATAATAGCAAACTGAAAATACACCCTAGTTGCAAGAAACATGGTTGGCTAGTTTCAGTATATTTGTCTATGGTTGCAAGTACCTCAAAGAATTCTTGCCTCTTATGAACCTTGGAGGAGATAATCTCTGTTCTGTATTTCATTATTTTCTTTTCCATAGTTTCTAGTGTGTTCGAATGCATTTTCATGGGGAGGGAAAGAAACGGCAAAAAAAGAAGTTGGCATCCAAAAATAATTGGGCATGGTTAGAATGATTGAATATACATATTAAATATTGCAGAACACTTGGAAATGGGCATGGTTTCCAAAAGGAAACACCATCGGAAATTTGAGGGCTCAAACCCTCTAGAAATTGGGAAATGACACACTTGACAGATGATTAGAAAAATTGAAACAAATATTGAATTTTAAAAATATATGCCTCTACTTGAAACAAAAATAACATTCCAAAATTTAAAAACAAACTTTAAACCTTAATTTGCCTAAGACATTAGAACAATGTCATTTCTTTTTGCAAGTACTTATTTCTATGAATTAGGACAGCAGTTTTCACTGCTAAAATCTGATCAGTTAGGGCTATTTTGTATCACCACATTATAGGGTTGTTTGACCAGTGTTTCACTCCCAAAACAGTGATATTTCCCTTATGCATGGCCACCTTATCATCTCAAAGTAAGGGAGAGGAGCTAGTGTTTGTGCAACCTATGTTGATGGGTTTATTGTGCTCATTTGGAGCCACTTCAGCCAATGAAACTTTTATTGTGAGCCTACTAGTATGTGTTGAAGCTAAATCTTGTGTTTCAGGTATTTAAATTATGTGGAAGACAATGTTTTAAGATATTTATGTGAAGAGTTTTTAAATACAAAGAAAATTAAGTCGGTTCATAACTTGTACATTAAGTTGTCTTTTGTTGTACCTATGTGCCATCATATGATTTTCTATTTTTTTGATGTGACTTGTTGTAATGGTCCCTTTTAATGCAAATTCTAGTTTTGAAGGTCATCCGCTAGCTTTTATTTCAATAAGAAACGGTCCTTTACTTTATACCTACTCTCACAACCATTGGTCTACACTCAACTATTGCTCCCTTTCCCATAACATGGCACACAATTTGTTTTGTACGCAAAATGGGTTGTCAAAACTATGTTGAAGCATTTAACACGATAAATAAATATTCAAATACATTTCAAAAGGTTTATTTACAGAATATAGACTATTTTGGGCTCTAAAATACACTATTAGACAAGAAATTTTCAAAATGGATGTGTATCTGTTAGTGTTTCTGTTTTGGGAGAAAGTTTATTGGTGAAATGTTGGCAGGGCTGGGCTATACGTAGAATTAGATAGTGGGGCGGTCATATAGATAGTAGTTCCTTCTCATCCTTATCAAAGGTCAAGCGCGTAAGTGACTTCGACTTGGCAGTCAAATGCATATCAATCAATGACCTCGACTTAATTAATGCCCTTGAATCGAGAGGGAACATTTCATCTGTCATCAAAATCTAGGTTATGAGGCCTAGGTGGCACCCATCAGTGGAGGAAATGATGAAGGGCTCACTACTCGGGGATTTCTCGCCTGCCCGCCTATTACCTATATAGGTGGAGAGGATGGTTGGGGGGTTGGGTTCGGGGTTGAGTAGAGGGCCGAGGGCCCACTATAGATATAGCTGCTGAACTAGCTATATAGAGTCTGCTCTAGTCCTGCTTGGCCAACGGGCAGGAACTGGTTGTTTCCTTGAAATTGACCTCTACCCCAAAACCCCAACTTAACTAACTGTAGAGTAGAGACAGCCCAACATTAGAGGTGGGTGGTTGAGCGTATAAATGACCCCGGATGGAGGTACACTCCCCTGATTCATGAACCTGCCATATATATAATATAGCGTGCTTTGGCCATTTCCAACACATTCCCAGAAAGCTTCTGTTTTTCAGTGGTTTCTGAAATGGAAATGGGGTGTGCAGTGCCGTCTCCTACAACTCACTCTCCTCAATTAGTACTAAGAGTCTATTTACTTATACTTTAGTTTGAGTCTCTTTGCTTTGAGGTGATGTTTGGTGGATCTTAAGGTTATTCAGATTAATGTATTTTTTGGCATGTGCAGGGTGAAAGAAAAATACCAATTTTGATTGGCATTATGTCACTCCTGTTGTTGCATGTCGCTGGAGTTTATTGCTGGTATAAGAATGATGACTTGTGGTACCCACTTCTTATGATTCCCCCAAAGACCATACCACCATTTTGGCATGCTATATTTGTTATTGTTGTCAATGGTAAGTACTTTGTTCTCTTATCTAAAAGGTTAATATTACTAAATATTTACACTTTCGTTATGTACTATAAGCCATATAGGGTGTCTGCAGAATGTTATGTTAATTTATACTGGTTGTAATGGATGCTGGGCATCCATGTTCCTAGGAACATTCAATTCAATGGCACATTTGGGTAGTTACTTTCTGATCTGTTAGTCTCATTTGTTTTGGCGACTGCCAGAATAGGCTATCAACCTTCAGATTTCTGATTCTATTTGTTCAATGTTTGATTTGGTTGGTTGGTGCAGATACAATGGCACGCCAAACTACAATGATCTTAAAATGTGGTCTCTTGATGTACTATAAAAGCAGTAGAGGTTGTAATTATCGGAAGCAGGTATTATTTTTTCTTTACCCGAATTTTATTCCATTATGTTTCTCTATGTTAATACCTCTTTCTGGTTCAATACTTGCTTAAAAGATTTTATATTCCAAGGGCCGTTCTTTTCTCCAGAAATATCAACTTAAAATGGATCTTGACTACACTGGTGTTAGCTTCATGAACACTGCATGTTTACAGTGTGTGCGATGCTAAGAGGGGTGTCTCTTCTGTTATATTCACTTGCTGCCATCTGGCCGTTTTAAGGGGTCCTTTTGATCTAAGTAATCTATGTTGCTCGAGGACTTGTCAAATTGCATTTTGAAACACACATATTAGCGACTTCTTGCTTGACATTTTTCTCCATCTGTGTAACTTCCGGCCATGACCCTTACGTATTAAATCATGGCTTATTTTAGATGCCTGTTTTTTTATTTGGTAAATTCTTCTTGTGGGATAATCTTTTGCTTAGATGCCATGGTTGAGGGGTGACTCTCTGGCCATGATCCGTATGTATTAAATCCTGGCTTATTTTAGATGCATGTTTTTGTTATTTGGTAAATTCTCCTTGTGGGATAATCTTTTGCTTAGATGCCACGGTTGAGGGATGTCTCTTCTGTCACATTCACCCAAGACTTGTGCCTGGCCACATCTGTTGGGGTATGCCAACGTGGCCAGTTGAATGTGGTATTTTACCAAATTGCAACACTTTATCATGTCTTCTGGGGATTTGTAACCTAGGCTCTGTTTTGGAAATGCATTTGCTTTTACCACTCAATCTCATCCCAATTTATATGTTATATGCATGGTTTGCTTGAGTGTAATGTAGAAGAAAACTCTTACATAAGTCAAATCATGTAGAACTATTCTATTCCATTCTAAAGGTTTCTAGGCAGCTAGGGAATTGCAGGTTGAGGCTTTCCTTTCCCATTCTCATCAAGCATTTGCGCTCTTCGCTGGATTCTTCATGTGTATTTTGAATCTATGATTTTCACAATTGAGATTGCTATATGCTTGGTATACATATTTTGCAGGGGCAGGTATTAACACTAGTGGAATACATTCTCCTCCTTTACCGTGCATTGCTTCCTACTCCAGTTTGGTATCGTTTCTTTTTGAACAAAGAATATGGCAGCCTTTTCTCATCTCTGACAACAGGACTGTACCTTACTTTCAAGCTGACATCAATTGTGGAGAAGGTAACTATATAAGTACTGATTATTTTACAATTTTCTTATATTAAATAAATCTGCAATTTATTTAAATTCTCTCAATAATAAGGATATCTGTTGAGCAGTTGCTTATTTGTTGCCTCAAACAAGGAAAATATTTACTCTTTGGTTCAACATTCTTGTTACAAGTTTGCAGCAGATAAAAAATTGTCTTTGTACCTCTACCACATTGTAAATATCCACCTAAAACCTAAATAGCTTTGATTCAATGAATAGCTTCATGGAAGTATTCTCCAAAGTAAACAACACTGTTACACTGTCAATGCCAAAGATACCTTTTACAATTGAGAATGAAAAGTCAGATTACCTTGTGAGCAACATCTATGTTGGAGTTGAATCCAGGGAAACAGAGTTATCATAACTAAAATGTTTTTGTAATAGATTATTGATGTTGGGAGAAAAATCACTTGATTTTCTACCATTCTTTCCAGTTCAATTCTTGCCCGTTTAACTCATTGTTTCTTGATCTTGTTGCCAATGTTATTTCAATCTGCACCATCTGAACTTGGTTTGTACTACTAACTGGTAGTTGATAGCTATTTAACCATTTACCACTTGGCTGTTTTTTTGCCAAGTCCTTCAACTCGAGTTCCTTCCATTTCCTTTGGATTATGACCTCCTTAATCCTTGAACTAGCATAACGGTGGTTATTCCTTGTCATATCCTGCTGGGTTTAGGTTAATTATAACTTCTTGAAATTCCATATATGAATCTAACAGAAATATTGGCTTTCATCGTATATTACTATTCATGGCATTGCTTGCAAAGGAAATGTAACTATTCATGACATGTCTATGAACTCAGATCACTTTGTCTAGGTCCTGGTTACAATGACTAGAGAACTTTGTTCTCGCTGGTCATTCCAGTCTCTTGAATTATTTGTCGTGATTGAGATTGGAGAACACCCAAAGAAGAGATAAGGATGGACCTGACTATATTAATTTTTATGTTGTTTTCTTTTTAAGCTTAGTTGATGGTATTTTTATATTGACCCTTTTGATTGTTTTTAAATTTAATTTCTAATTTATATGCATCAACCAATTGATGTAGGTGCAAGCATCCTTCACAGCCCTGAAAGCCTTATCGCATAAAGAAGTGCAGTATGGATCATATGCTACTGCAGAAGAGGTATGATGATTCATGTACATGTATGAAATTTCTTTTCGAAGTTTGGCAAGAGTTGGGAATAAAAAATGAAATATACAAGAATGTCCACTAATAACCAGTGAATGGTTAATGAGTCTGTAATTAGTTGAAAAAGCTTAACCAGGGCAAGGGAGTGTTCAAAATAACTCTTCATAAAACTTTAAGAGGACACAAAGATGCAACTAAAAAGGCTTATAAAATTTGAATGCTCTCTAAATCCTCAAGTAAGAAAGATGAAAATCATTAAATCATAGATGGAGGAAATAGAGTGGCGACTATTAAAGACATCTCTACCCACTCCTGACATTTGAGGGAAGAAAGAAATTTGATAAACTGGTCTTATATGTTAAGGCTGGCCGTTAGGCCGCTTATTGTTCAATATACTTGTAGGCTGAAGAAGTAATGAGATAATTATGAGATCTATGGGATGGGAGATTGATCAGCAGTTTCCTACAATGCTGGGTCAAATTCTTAATAAGCAATGTCCTAAATCATTGATCATGTTATTATATCAAATTGGATAAGGAACTTGGTTTTTAGCTATTCATCATCAAGATCTTGAAGGTTGTTTTTAAGTTATTATTCATCATAAGCTTGACGACGATTAAAACATTTCCTATTTATTCATGATGAAATGCAGTATGGATTATATGCTACCAAAAAAAGAGGTATGGTGATTCATGTACAAATCTGAAATTTGTTTTTGAAGTTTGGCAAGAATTAGGAAAAGACATGAACAATTCATGTACAAATCTGAAATTTGTTTTTGAAATTTGACAAGAATTAGGAAAAGACATGAAACTTATAATAATCTCCACTAATGACCAGTGAACTGTTAATGGGACTGTATTTTGTTCACAAAGCTAATCAAAGGAAAGGGACTGCTGAAAGCGACTCTGATAAAACATTTAAGGACACAAAAGTAGAG
Organism: Taxus chinensis; assembly: GCA_019776745.2. NCBI lineage: Eukaryota > Viridiplantae > Streptophyta > Pinopsida > Cupressales > Taxaceae > Taxus > Taxus chinensis. The sequence continues at coordinate 956,704,032 of CM034147.1, read as the reverse complement.
TGGCGGCTATTAAGCCATCATTTCTCATTCCTGTCATTTGAGGGAAGGAAGAAATGGGTAGTATACAGGTACCTACCTCTATGGTCCACGGTTAAACTGATCTAATATGGCAGGCTTGGCCAGTACGGCTCATATTGTTCAATCTTCTTGTAGGTTGAAGAAGTAATTCCATAAGTATGAGATCTATGGGACGAGCCATTGATCAGCAGTTTTCTACTCTGCTGGGTCAACTTATCAATATGTAATTCCACAAATCATTGATCAAAGTTTTTCAAATTGAATAAGGAAATTATGGACCAAATGTCTTCCGTCAATGTCTGCTGGCATTGAATACAAGGCATTCTTAAATATTTTTCTGCTTCATGCATTGCACATTTTGTACTTCGTGAAGTTTGGGATCCTGTTACCTAAGTTGAGTAATAGTCTCCACTTCAGCAACTATTGTTGACTTGAAGGTTGTTTTTAGTTATTCATCATCTGTCTCACAAACGTGATGATGATCACATAACTTGTGATACTGTTATATTCAGACATCTCATAAAGCAACGGAAAGAGTTCCAATTACAATAGCAAAAATTCGGACGGACTCGTTCATCGTGTTTCAGCAATTCCAGCAGATGGTGGCAAAACACCAAGGAATCTCCAAAGTTGTTCCTTTGCGAATATGCCATCAACCACAGTTAGTATGTGACAACTGACAATGTCTCTCAAAATTCATTAAGCATCATGTACCTCCTTTACAAAACCAACCATTCTTACTATCCTCACCTTGTCTTTCTTGCAAAGCAGTGAATAAGGTGATAACCTGTCTCTGTGAAGAGATTCGAGATGTCTGCTATTAAGCAAGCTTTAGGAGTGCAGCCACTTTGTGCATCCCTTTGTATCATCATCTTCACAATTCAGTCTGGCATGCAAACTGAATCAAAGCTGGAAGGTTGTTTACTGCTGTATTAAATTAAGCACCTCAACACATACAACATCCTGGTCTACATGCAATTAATTCTTGACCTTCTACTTTATTGAACCCTTTGGGCCCATATGACTTGGCCTTCTGGAATTTGAAATGACGTGTGAATTCTCCCTGTTTGTTTGCTAATGTTTGGAGAGGGATTGAGGATGATTTCTTCCCTTAGGAGGGAGGAAATGACAAGGAAGATTGTAACCTCTCATCCTTTGAAGAAGCAACCCAATTGTTGATGCGAAAGTGTCAATCTTGTCATTCTTCAACAATGAAGTGTCCTGCTAACAGACATTGTTGGCTAACAAGTTACCTCATGTAGCATGTCAAGATAGATGATGTAGTGACCAACTTGACCACACCCAACATAAACACCTTCAGAGGCATTTGACATCGGTAATTTAACTATACTATTTGGATAGCCTGAGCAACATTTATTCATTATTTATCTTGTAATGCCAGCCAAGGCAGCTTGACAGCTTATATACAATGATATGTACATTGTTCAAAGGCATAATTATATCAATAATCTTATTGTAGCATTGTCTTGATTATTATTTTGTTCATCTAACCTTTTCAATGCAGGTGGCTGATGCCATATCTTCACTTGTTGCGATCTTCAGATCCCTATGTTATATGCTAGACTAGTGGTTACAGGTTAGTTATGATAATGATAGACAATATGTAAGTTCCTATTGTTAAATTAGAGGTTTGGATCCATAATAAAGCTCTCTATCTTAATCAAAGGATTTCCTATCTTAATCCAAGTCCCATATTCCCTTTGCCGTGGTTAGAAAAACTTATCTTTTCACCATCACCATGATCACATATCACGTTGACCTCAAATGTGAAAGTAGGCCGGACATGTGAAGAAGGCTGTGTATTTTGTGTAGAGGCAGTGGGGTCTACATTGAACGTGATAGTAAATTGGACATTAAAAGGTGGAGTAGTCCTCTATCTCTGGGTACATGTCACAAAGTTTATGTATCCACTGGGAAGTTATTAAGCCATCTCAATTCAGTTTAGTCGGTGCGAAAAAAACCTAGTATAGATGAGCCCATCCACCATATGAGGAAGCAACTCAAATAATAGTTTTTTTGGTGATGTGGATTAAAACAAGTGTTATTCAAGTATGCTCTGTAGATTTACTTTAGATACTAGCATATGGGTATGGGTATTGGGTACGAGTATGGATACTAAACTTTCACAGCCCCCCTAAATGGGATGCAAATTATGATATGGATGTGTTTGCTTGTGTATACACACACACACAAAAAGATAACACTTTTTTTCGCAAGTAAAGATTGAAACATTAGATTATTGGAAACTTAGACACCAAATTCTACTATGGCCTGGATATGTCCTCATTTAGCGCCACATCCAACCATAACAGATAAGAATATGCTATGTATGCATGTGTGTTTCTTTACACAATATGCCAGATACACCATACAGCATTGGTAGGGTGATATCCAGTAATGTAATCTAACAAATACCATTATTAGTGTTTCTCTTTGTCAGGCCTGGGACATGGAATAATCCTATAACTCTTGGTACATATCACAAAGGTTATGTATCCACTGGGAAGTTAACCTATCTCAATTCAGTTGATGATGGAAAAAACTGTAACTAGCTTGGTCAGGGTGACAAAAAACTGGTACAGACAATTCCATCCACCATATGGAGGAAGCACCTGGAATAATAATGTTTATTGGTGACGTGGATTTAATCCAAGTGCTATTCAAGTATGCCCTGCACATTTATTTTTAGCAACCAGGATATAGGTATGGTTATGTATATGACAATTTCTTGCCCCCCCTGAATGGGGTACGACATGGATATGTTTGTGTATATATGGATACACATATTTTGCAAGGAAAGATCGAAAAATGAATACCAAAAATTCTGATATGGTCTGGGGACACCCTGATCTAGTGCCTTATCCAGCCATAGTGGATAAGTTTTCGCCATATATCTACATATGTTTCTGTACTTAATATGCCAGATATACTTTTCGGCATTAGTAGGGGGAGTCTCTTGAATCTATCTCAACCTTCACTATTTTTTTTGTGGGAGAGAGGAAAACTGTGTAAAGGATTACTTCGTTCTGGATAGCCATTCTTTTTAGAGTAGATACAAAACATATTCTAGATCGGGGTTATGGGGAAGTATTACTTGATCATCCCTACCAATGCCAAGTCCTTATTGTCATCCTATTTCTATTGAAACATCTCTGGTCTGGAAATAATTTATCTTTTTCTTTCATTAATCTTTTTGTATCTTGGTGTTTCTCACCACCTACCTTTGCTTAATTTTCGGTATGTATGATAGTAACTTCATACTTTTTCCCTAGCCTCCCCGCTGTTGGGCCCCAACGACTAATATATGAACTGGGCAGTTTTCACTGATTGTGCATGCTTTCACTCTTGTACATGGGGGATGGGGCTCAATCATCCAGTAATGTAGTTTAACTAATTATTAGTCTAACAAATATTTTATCAAAAACTGTCATGTAGGGAGATTTTGGGCATATTAACTGGAATTGAACTCAGTCTGTGTTTCTACCATCCATCGAGCTTAATGTTGTATAATGAAATAGAGCTATAGTCTTAGTCTAAGTCACAAGGTTTGATTTCGAGTTCAAGTTCGACGAGGATAAAATTCGGTTTAAGTTCGCCCACCAGATAAAGTTCAAAAAAAAATTTGCCATTAAGTTCGAATAATAGAAAAACATATAAAATTAAAATTAGAAAATATAAAAATTACATTTAATTTTAAATATTACAAATTAAAAACATCAAAACTTATATTTTATATAGTAATAATTTATATTTGTAAAAAATGCATTAAAAATATTAATAAACTTAACATAAAAAAATTAATTAAAAAATATTATAGAAACAAACCTAAAGAATAGAAAACGTAATAGAAAAAATAAACATAAAAAGTAAATTAAAAAAACAAAATGATTAACCTAAGTTTTAAACTGTAATAAAAGAAAAATAATTTAAAAAACTAAAGCAATTAAAAGCATAACATAAAAAAAAAAAAAAACATATATGGAAAAAAACATAAAACAAAAAATAAAACCTGTGTTTTATGTAAATCACTACCTGCACGACTCGAATCGACTCCTCTCTCCAACATGGCGACAACCCTCCAACGGCCCTCTTGCAGAGCCCCACGCCAATACAAGCAAAAGTCCACGCTAGACCACGACAGATTGTTTTAGCTTGCCATTTTCTGTGCAATTTTCAAGATGAACATACATGAATTTCAATGTTTTTTTGTTCCCCAGCAGAAGTTCGACGAATTTCGAACTTGAAGCGAAAAATTCGCTGAACCTTGTGACATAGGTCTTAGTAATTAGAGGGTAGGCATCAAACTTGGGAAGAATTTCTGAATGTGGGACTGTTTTCTTTGTGCAAACAGTATCTGACAAACATCATCAAGACTGAGACCCATGTGATGCTCATGCAACCTGAGGAACAGCTATCATGAAAGTTGGAGTAACTAGGATATGGAGTCGAAGTTGTCTCAAATTGGTTATTCATATGTTGTTTCAGAAAAAAATTTGTTTACTAAGTTATCTGACTCTCATAAGGATAATTTTGTACGATTAGAAATAATGTTAGATGGGACATTTTTTAAAATGAATATTATATGTTCTTGGTTGAGCTAAATGTCAATATGCAAATTATCGTTTATGCTTCTTTTCAGTTTGATCTGCTTTCTATGGTTATACTTTATAGCTCATTGCACACTGACACACTAATTTTGAAGGAAGACATTTAAGTTTCTTGAAACTTTGCAACCATGAAGATTATATAAAGAAAACCCAAAAACGTAAAATTAAAAAAAAAAAAAAAAGAAACGAACATAACTTTATGCAAGATATTAAAAAACATGATATTAAATATTTGAAAGTAGAGAACTAAGCTGATTTTGACAATTTTAAAGTTCAAAATACAAATTCACAATATAGTATGAATAAAAATGTTCTCCTTGGAGATCATCATCATAATCTAATGCAGTACCAAGGTTGGGGGCTCGACTGAACAAGTGCCCAGCCAAGCCGCTAATATAAAGTACACAACAAATTTGACACGGGACAGTCACACTCACAAACACACAAACACCGAGATGCAATTTTCTGACAAATTTAACTATTTAAAATAAATTCACAGACAATTGGCCATATAGCATCGACAAACTCACTGTGAAATTTACAAGGAAATGTAGAGAGCTGTTTCATCTGATTGGGACTCTTTAACTACCCTCTATTGCCTAATGTGTCTCCCTCTAACTTTATTCCGAGTTTTCTTCACAATGCGCTCCTTTTCAGACTTGCCTTATCCTTGGTGCCTTTGTTGGCTCCTTATTTCCATATCCTAATTTAATTCTATGTCCCTCTGGCTTCTAGGTGCTTCTGATTCCTTGTGTGCTTTCCAAGCAAATCCAGAGGTTTCTGGAGTGTTCTCTCAGGGTTGACGTGGTTCTATAATGAACTGCTTATGTGACTCATTTAATTCATCTTTTTGTCTCTTTTCAGCACATGTACATATGCTGTAAACACAAATTAAATGTTTCTCCTTCACTCTCTTTTCTTACCTTGTCTTCAGTTCTTCTCCTTCCACATTTATACATTTAATGAGACTGTTTCTCTGCAGCTTCCTCATAATTTGAGTTGAACTCACAATCTTGCATTCTTTTCTTCCTTATCTCTGTGCCATTCTCAGATCTTTGTTCATCAGCTCGTCCTCTCTTTACCTCTTCTCGATTCATGATTTTAAATGGCTCATTGTTCACAATTCATCAATCACTTTACACAAAGACACCTTGTATCTTGCATCTGGTTTTGAAGACGCTCCTTCTCTCCCATGGCCCTTCTCGCTTTGTGGTTGTCCTTGTGCTCTTCATCTTGGTAATCGGGTTCACTCTTGGTCTCTTGGTTGTGCTCAAGTTTGCTGAACTTACTTTCTCATCCTCTTGACACTCTCTCATGGCTGACTCATAACCCAAACTTGTTTTTGCTCGACTCTTCCTCTCACAATTTGTGCTTGTGTTTTCTTGAGGGCACGTAAAGGCTCTATGCCCATATACTTCACACCTGAAACATTCTCCATCAAAGGTGTACACACTGTTCACTTCTTTAGACACTCATTTATCTTCACATGATACATTGATCTCCTTGCAAGCTTCCCCATCCAACTCTTCTTCTACATCTTCCCATGAAGTATTGAGATCCTCATACTCTTCAACATTGTACAAGATAATTTTCCCATGCTTGCTACTGTCACAACTCTCATTACCTTCAATTCTTGCTGTTTTGGGCTCCTTTCTCTTCAACTTTTTGTCAGCCTTCAAGGCATACTGGTAAGCCTCTTCAATGGTATGCAATTGTACCATGGACAACTCATCCTGAATGCTTAATTTGAGCCCATTGACATGGGTAGCAACCTTATCTTAGTCTAAATCAGCATGTGCAGACCTAATTGTGAGGCCATAAAACTCTTTTATGTATTCTTGGATGGATTTCTCCTTCTGCCTTAAGTTTTGTAGTTTTTTCAACAAAGTTTAACCCATAATCCGCCCGCAGAAATTTACCCTTGAGCTCAGCTGACATTCTGTCCCATTTGCTAATCATTGCTTTCTCTTCTTCTTCTCTCCATCTGCACTTATCTCCACCACAATGCTGCTATTCCCTTCAGTCTTGCTCGCGCAAATTTACTCTATTAGGGTCTGTAATCTCCTCAAGCCCAAAATACTCTTCAAGCTTAGTGATCCAATCTATGAGCTCCAATGGATGCAGCAATCCAAAATAGCACGACACTTCCATTTGCATGCTCCTACCCATCTTGGAAAGGGCTCTGAGTATTCTCCTGTCTCTTGCATCCATGTCTTCACTAGCATCTGCATTTACTTCAGGTCCTTCTTCATCTGTGTCACTCTCATTTCTATTTCTTGCTCGTCTTCTCCTCCTATCTTCCTTTTTCATGGCTTCCATTCTAGCTTGCACATCTCCGATAGCCTCAAGCATCACATCTATTTCATCTCTTCTTCTTCTTGGAGGCATTTTGACTCAATATTACTCTGACTCACTTTCCAAATGGACTCAAGTTCAACACTGTCAATCTTGACACAAGCAACACTCAAACTTGACACAAACACTCTCTCAGACTTCTTACAAGATGGTTCTTTATCAAACCTGTCACTCTTGTTTTTTACCCACCTAAATCTAAATGGAGAATAAACACACTAAGTGACCTTTACTCACTGACACAACTATAGACACTCGTGCATTCTCAAGTATTTCTCACTCTCTCCTTGCCCTCTACCCGGTTTTCACCAATCGGATGACCCTTTGCACACACCAACACCTTTTACCCAACCTTTTTCTTAGTTGGAAGATGTCATCACACACAATCTCACTCTGTGTTAAACTGACATACACCTGTGGATAACAGATTCAAAACAACTCACAACTCTCTTCCACAACTTCTCTTCTCGACAAATCGCTACAGACTCTCATAGACACTCTACTTTACAGCCTACGAGCTTGACTGAGCTTTGACCCTAGTTGATGTTGTACCAAGATTGGGGGCTTGTTTGAACAAGTGCCCAACCAATCAACTAGCATAGAGTACCTAACAAATTTGACACTAGACACACACTCACAGACACAAACATTGAGACACAATTTTTTGACAAGTTTAACTCTTCTTATTCAGAATCAGGACTTTTGATCTGATTTTCTTCATCATGCAAACTAAAAATTATTCTGTCCATATTAATATTCAATTTGTTTGAGGTAGAAACCAAACTGCACTTCTCCGTGACTATATAGTATATATCCACCCCCTCACAGTTTTAACTGACTTGAGTATGGACCATATTCAACCAATAGTGTGTCCGTATACAAAAGTATTATCTTGACACAATAAAAACTAAAATTGATCTAGATGGGGCACACCAAATTGACACTTGACTATAGTACATATAATGACATTGACATGACAATAAAAGAACTCTATTTGACAACAATACCGGACATTGATTTTCACAATTACAATGTGCAATGATTTATTTAGTTTTAAAACTAATGAAATAATTTTAACTCTTTAACACATGACACACAAGTATTCTATGACAAGTCATTGCTAGACTATGCTAAAAACTATAAACTAGGAGGCCTTATAATTGACACAAACTTAAACAAGACAAGTAGCAGACTTTATTATCTAAACACCAAACTAAATAGATATCATTCTAATTAAAACAACATAAATTACAATCTATTTTATGAAGACAAATTCCTCACAAAATTGATGAGGCAGCAAACTTACATCAAATACTTTCAACGTGATATGCACGTGAATGAGGATGAAGTCTCATAGACAAGGGAGACTATTGATGTTGACAGGTGGTTGTGTGGTGGATGAGCACAACAATTGGATCAATGCTGCATGCAGAATGATCAGGCTGTAGAACATATCATGGAGATCTGAAAATGAAGAGAAAGAAGGGATTCTCGTGTGTCGAGTCTTCAAACACACGTAATTGCACATCTCTTTGTATATGGAATGCCTCAGCTCTCAGAACTCACTATTATATTGTATGGCAGTCCGTGGATTTGACAATGCTCATCACGTATTAAACTCCAATTGAGTGCTCCAAGATAGATGCACAGACCAGATTGGATAGAATATGGCAATATGTTGACCACGACAAGACTGTCACGAATCTCGAGTTTGTTGAATCAGCATCGCAACCTCGGACTTTCAGTCCACTTGAGCTTATATTCTAGCGAACCTTCAAATTTCAGATCAAACTATTGAATGAAATTGACTTTGTGAAAGGAGGATATACTGGCCGTATGGTCTGAATACTGCATGAATGGATTCAACGATGGCAGAGTGACAAATGCATGTCCATGAGGGTAGTAACTATCAAATCTAAATTTCTATGAAACTAACTTTAAAACAAATAACTTAAATGCTTACATAGACTCTAGGACCACTACTCTAATACTAAATGATGAATTTGGTAGATCTTCCAAAAACAAAATACTCGAATACTCAGCTTGCACACACAAATAAACTTGAGATGAGTGATATTCACAAAGAGAAATGTTACATATATAGTGTAATAATCTCCTACAAAGTAGGAGTCAACTCTTATCAACTCATACCTAATAATATCATGAGCCATTACATTCTAACTATAGAGTGTAATGTACGCGAGAATCTCATTATCACACCTCACCTATCTTCTCCTACTATATAAACACATTCTAACTATAGAATATGTAGCTGTTATTACGTGAGCCATTATAACTCACCTATTTTTTCACACATACACTCTAACTTGTGAACATTAACTATAGATATATGTAACTTGCCCTGGACATAAGAACTTGAGTAGCACACAATTTGGACTTAGAATCTCTCTCAGCACCTCATACATTAATTTACCCACTAACTACCTACAACAAATAATATCTGTGAGTTGTTATTACCACACTCATGACTTATTCTTTACACAATCTGAATGAGTGAGTGAACACTAACAAGCCTATCTTTTAACATTCCCCAACATTAGTGTCCATATGGGAGAGAATGAATCCATATCCTTCAACGAAAAAAAAATTCATCTGAAAGCAATTGCTGTAGATTCAAGTATAACTCCATCAAGTTATCTAATTACCCTCGTTACATTACGTTGATTAGCTGATGAGCCAAGAGTCCGTGGGTCAAAAAGTCCCCAGTTCCCTGTGGCTCCAGAATTCCAAATCCTAAATCATTTCTAGAGCTCCTAAACTATCTGGACAGCACAATCCTTTATTTTTTTTGAGTTTACCTCAAAATCCTACACTGTTTTGGTACACGTATGGATACGGGTACGGTATGCTGAAACGGGTAAATTTTAAAAAACCTCGGGGACGGTACGTTGTGGGTACGTTTGTACAATATATTTTCAAAAAGTAAAAAATATAAATATATATAAAATTTTTATAGTTTCAACAACCTATAAAATATTTGAATCAAACATCAAGCTTATTATGAGTTAGAAGCCATCTAAAGCAAGATTTCTTTGACTGAATACAAGAAGACCACAAAACATTAAATCTATGAGTCTATCTACTAATGGGCTTACAAACATTCCACTTATTGTTAAGGCCCAGGGAAAGGTTTGGGGAGAAGGCAATCTTTTCATAGAGTTGTTTGGAGGTAGCCACCTCATAGTATCCCAAAAGTCATTCTCATCCTCCATAATTAGTCCGGTAGAGGGAGCCGTGAAAGCATTTCTGAGCATTGTATACATTTTGAACTGAGATTGAGGAAGCTTATAGAAAGCTTTAAGGTCTGTCCATTCCATCCACTTCCCAAATGTGTACAAGTCATGAAATATTTTAATTCCTTTCTCAAACCAAAGGAGGGCAGAGTAGCCTCTTGTCAAGGCAAGGATCAGTGTCACAAGAAGAGAAGATAGGCTGCCCAACCACCAAGTGTTTCACTTGTTCCCATACCTTCCAAATTGACTGAAGAATAAAGGACCCTTGAGGAGCAACAACAAAGCCCCCAAATAGTAAGTCAACCAAATGAAGTCCTTTTCATCTCTCTTGACCCTTCGGAGCCTATTGACAATATTGAATGTCACACGAACATTCCAAGGTTCAATTCGAGTCAAAGCCCTCAAGTTTTATTTATCTTTTTGCACTTAAAAAAAACGTGTGGGTATGCTGTGGGTACGTACCCACAGGCCCCGGGTACATCCCTGGTACGGATTTCTGTACCCAGGATGTACCCGGGGCCTGCAGGTATGTACCCACATTGTACCCGAACCGTACCCATACCCGTACCTGTACCGGGTATGTATCGGGCCTGGTATGGGGGGGTACTTGGTGTTTCCAGGCAGACTATCTTTTCAAAGTACTCCCAGTTAGCAGCTTACATGTGGATGTAGAAACCATTTTAGAATCAGATTTCAATTTGTATGGTTTTATTGTTAGGGCATGAAAGATGTACATAATAAAAATACCAGGCTATTTCCATTTTCATTTGTTGAAACTTGTTCTTCACTTTGTAATGAGTATTCTCATACGGTATGGTTCATCAAGTAATGGAAATATTTTGCAATATGTCTTGAATAGAATTGATTCAGAAGGATTCTCCAAAAGTGGTTCGCGTGATACTGCCAAGCCCATTCTCACAGCCGGCAAGCCTGTGCTCCCTGGGAGAAAAACCAAATAGAAGAGTCTGAACATGCCTTGAAAAAATTCTTCCAGGATGAATATTATCTTGGAGATGTCTATGATGACCACTATATTCAGAGGCAACAACCATGACAAGAACATCACTAGTTAGTTGTGACCAACACTGATTGCTTCCATGACTTGTATGCGAAATTGGGCACATTCGAGTTAGAGGAGCATATAGTTCTTAGTTGCCGCAGTGGCATATGATCATTCATTCAGTCCAAATTGAAGTTGACTAATGTCAAGATGATGGGAGAAGCCTATTGCTATGTAGAAACCATTGACGAAGAGTCTAAGATGAAGGATAAGCTAGACACATCATTTGCACCAAAGAAGCCACCTTCATTATACTAAAAGCCACAACAGTTTAAGGTAAATGGTGTTACAAGCACAAAAGCAGTGGCTTCTCAAACTTCGAGTGCCATGCTCGGGAAAATTTGCTTGCACATGCATTAGCAAAGGATTTTGAAGTCGATCCCTCCAATGAAATTGGCTGTGATACAACTGTTGTAATAGTCATTTCACAAGCTGCACTAATAGCACAAGATGTTGAATCAGAACACCTATTCCATTCGCAGATGTGGGTGCAATAGGAGCCATGAGATTTTCTGATCGATAGTCGTAGCATGAAGAATATGATCTCTGAAGTAACTTTAAGGTGGCTGAATTTGCCAACCATGCCTTATCCACAACCTTACAAATTGGGATGGTTCAGTTCCTGCGACGCCAAAGATATACACATCACTCACCAATGTTGCTTCTCATATGCCATCTATCCTTTCAAAAAAAGTTGATGTCTAATGTAGCGCCAATTGTTGTTTGTGATGTAATCCTTGGGCATCCGTACATGCATTAGCCACCATGGTGTGTACATAGCCAATCCTTAAGAGTGTCATTGTATCAGTAGGTGGCAAGAGATATCAGATTCTTGAAGTGATTCCATGCTCTCACCAAGCTGCATGTACTCCTAAGAAGATTCGGCCTTACAGCTATGCATATTCAACATTCAAAACATCACCTCATACAAAAACTTGACCTCAGCTGTTAAAGACATAAGATTATAGCAACTATGTATACACAGAACTGTTCTATGCCACCATATAGAGATGTCAGAGCAGGTCAACTTCCTCGAGGAAAATGGTTCACCATGTTTCAACTATAAGCCAAGGCTCCACACATGTTCAACTTAAGGCAATTGGGACTATTGCTTGTCAAGGTGGGGTGATTAATCCAAGAGGATCCTCCAAAAGAGGTTTTTGTGATACAACCAAGTCCATTCTTGCAGCATGCGGTAATTACGGATCCTGCTCACTTGTTTGTATTACTCTAGAATCACCTCTAGAGGTTCATGGTACTACCAAGATCACCAAACCATCTCCATCAGATGCCACACAAACTTCTACAGCGGTGCAACACAATCTGGGTAGATCAGGCATGGCGCCACTCATGTGTGCACCAATCCTTTTGTGATCTTCCATAGTGACTTTCTTGCACAGATACCTCCATGCCACGCTGCTAAGGCCAAATCACACTGCCTACAATATTGCTGCCTCTGTGTGTTCTATGCAGCCTCCACAACATTGTGCCATTATGTGCCATGCATGCTACCTCTACACAACATTGATCAACCGTGCAACACTCACAGACATGCCACACAACTCAGCTCTTGCACAAAATATCCAAAACTCACTGGACCACGTGGACACTCTGTGCCATGCCAAGTGGCACTTCTAGGGCTTGCGTTATATCGGAGCATCTTTCAGCATACCTCTTTCTCTTGGTATGCCAGCCAGGTAATTGTTAGAAGGTGATGAGTCACACATGGAAGCTCAACCATTTGACTTTTGTAATGGTTCTTTATGCCTTTGCAGCTTTATAATATATGCATACACATTTGTAGCATTAGATATCAAGTAAATAGTAGGATAAGCATGCATACATCTCCCTCGAAAGTATGCCATGTACAAAACACATGAATTAATGTAACTTTTCGTTCTAGTTCTATTATTTTCTCAATTATGTTTCTCTGAATATTATTACTTCTATATACATAGACACCGCAATCTAAATCCCCATTCGAAGTGTTGCCCCTGGATCACCTAGGATTTGGATCAAGGATGTAGTATGGAATAAAACAATTTGCAGTATTATGAGTTGGCTGTCACATCAGTGTGGTGGCACACCATACATCACAATTTCTTAGTGAAGATTCTACACAAGTTCTGGCTGAAGCATTAATCCTTGCAAAACCCATTGTTAGATTGGTATCGTTTTCATCTGAGCTTGCCATCAAGCACGAGATGTCTATTGCTGGCAAGCATGTCAAACTTACTAGCAACATTTCAGGAACCTCCAAATGGAAATAGAACTCATTTGTGCCAAGGGGGTTCAAATGGAAGATTCATTTGTGCAAGGTGGCAAAAGATGGACCCTAAATACTGAAAAGGTTCTTTGCTGATAGTATCTGATGTCTCATCAATAGATGTGACATTGCTTCACCACAGAAATTTGTATCTTTTGGGTATGAAGGCAAGCCACTGCAATATCACATTCATGAGCCCCAAGCTTCCCTGTTTTCTTTGTGAGGTTTACCCATACAGGGATCTAGTTTCTAGTAATCTTTCAGATGAGAACTGACAAGAAGAATATTAATGCACGATTATCCGGGTTCACTTGCAATCTTACATCACCCAAAAACATTGTATTCTATTATTGTGCAAGTTGTGATTGCATCAAATCTTTGTTGTCTATTCTGTGCAAGAGTGTTGTTCTGCGCAAGAGTCTTGTTTGTATGTTTTTGCACAAGTCTCGATCCATGCAAGTGTGTTTTGTAATGTTTCATTGCTGCTTGCATATCACTTAGGTTGTGATGGTTTATGTTGTGTTTTGCGCATAGTTCCTATTGTGCAAGTGTCTGTAGTGTTCCGTGCTATTAGTTGATTCACACAAGGGTCTTTAAGACTATGGTCAAAGTGGTTGCGGCATTTCCAAAAGACTTCATCAATGATCATGATATCTTCTAGAGTTTAGAACCAACTTTTGCAGATCAAAAAGGGCTTTAGATCGATATCACAAATTTTTATCACTTTGCGCAAGGAAGGTGACTTGAGTACAAGTGTGTAGAAGTCACTTACTTCATATGGGGTTACACATCAAGTGTTTCTAAGAGCTTGCATTAACAATGTATTTTCTATTTGATAGCACACTTCTATCCTTGGAATTTCAGATTCATTGGAGCTATAATGAAACAGCACACACGGATTTAGTGAAGCAGGTTAGAGCACAATCTTATGTGTGATGGTGCAAACATGGCGCGTAACTTGCAGAGTTTTAAATATGACATTGTTGTATGAGCCAACATGGATTTCCCCTAATCCATTAATTGTAACCTTTGAGCCAACTCAAATTACATCAAGTTGTGTTTGGGCTCCATCTTGCATAGAATATTGGAGTGAACGGTAGTATTGTATGGGTCACTTGTAGATTCAATGAAATATTGTAAGTAGGTGGGCCTTCCGATTATATAAGCATTCTGCTACACTTGTGTTTGTGATTACTCCTGCACGATTGATAATATCGTCTGGACAAGTCAGTTCAATGTGTAATGTTGTAGTGCTATATTTGCAAAGACTGCGAGTTAGCGAGCAAAGATTTTAGGATCTATAGTTGGGTATCTTGCCTGTGAGATAGTTAATAGCTAATTGTGTTGCCTTTCAGTGATTGAATAAAGCCTGTTGAGATCAAAGTTCCATACGTTGTTTTTTTGTGTTGCATTTTATGCATAGTACTCCCCAGAGTAGTGTTGCCTTTATTGAATAAAGACTGTTGAGATCAAAGTTCCATACGTTGTGTTTTTGTGTTGCATTTTATTCATAGTATTCCCCAGAGTATTCTTAGGGCTGTGTGGTCTAAGGAATTCCATACTAGGGAAGCCTAATCGCGACTGCATCAGCCAGATTTACAAATAGTAGTTTCTAAGGATTTTTTTTTTCCTTGAGAAGGTGGGATGAAAGTCTTTCGTTATCATGGATTTTCATATATTCTCATAAGATCGGGTACTCAAGTTTGGTATGCTTTTATTGCTCAAGAAATACGTAGGTAGTCGGCATTTTATCTATTCGTGGGCAGGTAGAAAGAGATGGTCCTATATCTCCCGATTGTGGCATGCCTATTTTATTGATATAAGTCCCAGTTTATTGGAAATAAAAACTATGCTAAAGAATTTGATCTTTGTATCATTGGTTGGAGGCGAAAAAGGTGATGTTGGTCATCTTTTGGCACAATGTAAGAAGATTTGAGGCGTAAGTTTTGATCTTTTTGACCACGTTTATCAATTCATCTCTCTTAGATTTCAATGAGCATAAAGTGAGTATGCTTTGTAAGACGTCCTTTGTCTGGGGCCCAAAGGCTATTAGGACCCATTGATGTCATTTGTCTGGTGCTTAAAAGCTATTAGGATCTGCTGATGTCGTTTGTCTGGGGCCCAACGGCTATTAGGACCCACTGACAGCAATAGTGAACACACTTTATGGAACATGCTACAACAATTATATCAAACCAGCTGAAATGCATAAATTATGAATACATTTTTTGCTATTTTATGGTCACTGAGGCAGCTTATTTCTCTGAGTTGTATGCTTCTTGAGTTAGGAGTTTCATTTTTCTCACATGAAAATGAAGTTTTTTGCAAGACTGTTGGATGTTGTCCTAACGAACTGAAGTCTTTTGAGTCGAAAATTGGTGTTTTCTTTCATTTATTGTTTGATTTTTGGATTAAATTGGCTTTTCTGCAGCTGTTCAGGAGATCACTTGGCAAGATTAAACATCAAAAACAAAAAAGCAACTCACTTAACTGGATCGATCTGGATTGGTTTGTCAAAAATTAGATCTATTTGGGTGGTTGTGTACAAGGTGTAGTGTCTATCTTCCGCATGATTAGAGGTGGATGCAGCACAAACGACCCTGAAAAGAGAAGATGGGGGTAAAGCAAATTAATTAACAGAAGGCGTAAAATTAGTTCTAAAACCTGAAAGGACCATATGCTTACAATATAGTGATCTCTGTTCACTTATTTTCATTAAAATATTATAACTTATACAATTATTCTGGTTTGTTTCAAGTACTAGAGGCCCATTCTCATCTCTGATTCACTTCTGAAATTCTCCCACTCCAAGACTATTACTTTCTGGTAGCCTTGCTTTGTAACAGATAAATCTCATTACATCAAGTAGACCATGAGCTTGTTTAAATTTGGGGAGAATGGAATATAAGTGGTAATATTTATTTTCGCAACGAAAATAGGGCATCAAATGGGGCCAGAAATTGATTGAAAATGCATATCATATACAGATTATGCAGGAAATTATGAGATAGGTATTTAATATTTGTATACAAATCTCTTGCTATGTTTCATTTGCTTCCGAGTCCACAAACGATTCAACCATAGTTTGGACTTCGAAGCGGCTTTAGTTATTTGAGAGTTTGCAGTTATAGTGATTCATAAAATATTTACAGGTGGACTGCAACCTCAAGTGAGAGGGTTTGTAAGGAACTGCAAATTCTTCGAAGTCTCAAACTTAAATCATGTTTTATTTTTTATTCAGAATGAGGAGTCAATTTGGAGATTTGTTAACAAACTGAACAAATAAAATCATAACTTTTGTCCATGCGTTTAACCTCCAGTGTACATGCTATTGGTTGTATATACTGAAATTCTAACTGTGGTTCAAAATCTGAAATGTTATTCTGGATAAGTTCTAACAGGGTAGATTCTGCTTATATTTCAAATCCTTACATTCAAATTATCCTGAATTTGAAAAGGATGATACTTATTTGAAATTGTTAATATTTAAATGGGCATAGTAAATGGGAAAAAAAGTTGGTTGCGATCCTTAACATTTTTTTCATATAATCCTTGAAGTTATTTTGCTGTTCTGCTTGAGGTGTCTTGTTTGTCCTTAATAGGATTTTACTTGTGACAGGTTGTTGCAGCTGGAGATCTATGTGCAATTTGTCAGGAAAAAATGCATGCACCAATCTTGCTACGTTGTAAGCATATATTTTGTGACGACTGTGTATCTGAATGGTAAGTTTGTTCACTTATATTAAAAAACTAGTCAGTTTGTTTTTGTTAAATATCACCTTACTATTCATTTCAATTCTATAAATTGTTGTACATACATACGATACACATTTGTACAATCATGCCAAGAATTTTGTTTTCTGTTTTTGAACTCTCTGATAGTTTTACTGAACAGGTTTGAGAGGGAGAGAACTTGTCCACTTTGTCGAGCCATTGTGAAGCCAGCTGAATTGAGGTCCTTTGGTGATGGCTCTACTAGTTTGCTTTTCCAGCTATTTTAACTGTTCGTAAATAGAAGTTGATAAGCTACTTGCCAAGGCAAATGGACACAAGATCTGAAATATCAGGACCGACAGACTGTAAGCTTTGACGATCAGTACCATAGAATCAAATACCAAATTTTAAAAAAATGTGCCTGGAAATTTTATTTGCTTTTTGCAAGGCATCAAGGGTCAGCAAAGCATTGGAGTTTTCGGGGTCCAGTAGACTGTTATGTCGACCGCATGATTATGCCATATAGCAATCAAAGGAATATAGAGTGCACTAACATGCTCATCATATTACGCTCTGTTGTTTACAAAAATGATTTCCAATTTGTAAATAGGCGTTGAAGGAATGTTTCAAGATGGTAGCATTGGATAGACCTGTATAATTTCTATGCAGTCAACTGCTACGTTGGAACTTTTCTTTTTGATTTTGCTGATGCAAAATTGCCAGAATATCTACACATATAAATGGTTTGAACAAATGTTAAAGCTGAGGATACACTAAATATGTAGTGTGGACATGGCTGGAAGTTAAAAAAAATGCCTAGTTGTAATTTATTTATGGATCTATAATCACGTGCTTGGCATAAAGGCACCCAGCTCGTGTTATAACTTATTTGTGGAACAGTCTTACAGCGGCCTGTTATGTTAACTGACTTCCACAAAATCTTGGTCACCGTGTTTCAGATTTCTAGATGTTGTCTGGTATTTTGATTTAGACAAATTACAGTATAGTGGTGAATTGATTGCTGTGTAATAAAACTATATATGGTGTGGTGTATGGAATCACCATTGACAACATGGGTCCTGAGGTGGTTCAACCCAGCTTATCTTTTATAACTTATTTGTGCTTGGAAATGTCCTACACATTCCTGTGTGGTGTGGTGTATGGAATCACCATTGACAACATGGGTCCTGAGGTGGTTCAGCCCAGCTTACGTGTTATAATTTATTAGTATATTTTATTTTTGCTTGGAAACGTCCTACACACGCCTGTGTGATGTGGTGTATGGAATGACCATTGACAACATGGGTGCTGAGGTGGTTCACAACTGTCGGAATTTCTGACCTTAGTCCACCACACACCATGCTAGATTTGAACTGTAGTTTTACCTGAACTAATGCCCAGGGTTGACCACTAGGCAACTGCTGGGAGTGTTCATGGGTTAAATATCAAATGCTATTTGTTTAGTGAATTTCGACATCTAATTTTCTTCATGAGTATACTAAGGTTAGAGAGTGAAGGACTCGTGGTGTGGTGTGTACAACTTTTATCTCTTCGTTCATTAGTTTTGTGTTTTAAGCCTGATTTATTTGGGTCAACGGGGTTGCCCTTAATTTAATTGTCTATAATTAAGGATGGATAGGCTCTTCTAAATAACAGTAAGTTGTATCCTCAAATTCTCTTATCTAAGTTTCTATTTTACAGATGATGTCCCTTCGAAGTGGTATATACCTGATTGAGTTATATCACTTCATTTATCTATTGTGCATCAATATATTTGAATGTGTTTATTTATCATATTCAAGTAGATTTGTTATTATTGTCTGCATTTGTTACAAATAGATATCATAACAAGTGGTATCAAAATTGTCATTTGGGCAAAGTCGGAGAATTTTTTTTCGGGAAGATTGTGTAATATTGTAGATTTTGTTAGAAAAAAATTCCTTCAAGTGGCACTTTTTCACAGTTAGATAATCATATCGAAACAGAAGTTTCCAAGTAATATTACTTGCAATTCTTATTGTGACCAATTTCACATGTATTTTTGGTAATGATCATTTTGGCTATCAAACCCTAATTTTTCTGTATGGTCACTACGTGTAGTGGGTGTTTTCCACAAGTATGTAGTCACAAATCTAGAGCTAGGAAACCAACCATATAAGTGCTATGCCATCCATAGCAACAACTTAATGAGCTTGATGTTTTTCGATAGTCAGTGAGAAATCCGAGTTCCCTAGGCGCACTGCCACGAAAAATAGAAAAACCCTGTGTTGTGAATCGGTGGTATACATTATCAAGGATCATTTTTCCCCTTTTGCAACTTCATATAACAATAGATTTAAAGGGAAGCTTGTGAATTAACTGTGCTTATATTTCCTGAATTTGCCTTTTGCTGGTTGTGAATTGGTGATAAATTTATCAAGGATTAAATTTTTCCCTTTTGCAACTTCACTAAACAATGTTTTGGAAAAAACTAAAGGAAAGCCCAAAAGAATGAAATCCCTCATATTTCATGTCTGTCTTATGGATGGGTTTCATACCAGAACCAACTTGGGAGGCACAATTTGAACTCTTTGGTTCAAGGGATGGTATTATTCCCAAGGGTAAAGAATGTAATTCCCAAAATATTATATATGTCCTTAATGGTACGGATGTGACTTATTGGATAAACTTGATGGAACAATATTTTAAGCTTCATTTTATACCACATTATGAATAGGTTCATATAGCCTCACTTCACTTGAATACAATTCTTATCATAGGGACAAGTGGACTATGAGCAAAATGAAAAGATTATTGCTCATTTGGGAGGTCCGCAATATGGAATTATCATCTTGCTAGGAGCAAGAGTTGGATAAGTTGCTTCACCTAATTGATAAAAATATAAAACAAATAAAATAGAAATGACACTAAGCTCTATAAGGTTTGATGATTTAAGAAACTATCAAATAATCCAATTCTACAAAAATGCATTGAATGACCAAATTAAGCATGATTAATCATTAGAGACCAATATAGTTAAACGTGTTATGATAAAGGCATTGAACATGAGCAACAAAATGTGGATATGATGAAATTCACGCAATTTCAAATGTAGAGTTGTAAAGACTGAAGTGCAACTAATAATTTAAAACCCAAGGAGAATACAAAAGTTCTCCCCTCAAAATGAGGTAGCGAAGAAAGAAGAAATCTTGGTATCGCAATAGCAAATGGTCTAGAGGTTGTAAGTGTGCCAATGGTGAGAAACACTCGACAATTAAGCATGGGTCTTTTGAAAAGGAAGTAGTAGTTATGGAAGACCAAATTTTAGAGTATGAGAATGAGCACATTGAAGAGGAAAGAAACACTAATCACCTACATTCATTAAATAAGATTAAAGTGGTAGGGCATTTTAAAAACATGAAAGATGACAATGTTGGTTTATACACAGGGTACGAAACTTCATTAACAAAACTTAAGTAAATGAACTCTTAATTAGTTTTGTTGAATATCAATTTCATTGATGGAAATATGATATTCACCTTCAATTAACATCAATAATGTTGAGTTGAGTATATCAATGATAGTTTAATATTAAAGTGACATATGAATAATGTGCATTAAACTATTGTGATCGAAAGAACCAAATTTGACCTTTCTATTGTAATGTAAAGAATTTAAAACTATTATAATTATAATGTTCTTGTTGTAAGTTAAAAATTGTGATGTTATAGTGGATGTTGCTAAGATGCTACACAAAATTCTACAATCATGATATTTTGTAGTAATTAGGTCAGCAAATGTAATAAAGGATAAATGACCCGACTCATGCACTTTCCATTGATTGATGCTTTCCATTTGATGTTATGTTTGCTCTAGTGGCTTCTTGATACAATATCATGCACACGAAGTTCTTGTACTAGAGACAATGGAAACCCTTCCTCAATGGGAGTGGGATATGAGCCCTCGTTGTGGCCCATATAATATCAAGAACTATGGTTTGTGGGATAAATCTATTGTGGTTAGTGTTTGAACTAAGGGGCTTATTGTGGGAGAGCATTCAATTTTGGAAGAATGGGTGGAACCTCTATTGTTAGACGCTTAGAAGTTTCTTTTTGAGTGATGTTATTGTTGAAATAGTGTGTAGTTTTTCTTCAATTGTGTTTGATGTGATGGTTTGTGAGATAAATCCCTTTTCAGTGTTGGAGACAAGAAGATATTAAGGTGGAATACAATCCTTAGTAAAGGATATGCTTCTTTATTCCTTTAGCGTAGGAAAGGGTATCTCCCCTTCATGGCATGTAGAAGATATACTAGGGGTTTTTGCCACTCGTATATTATTTAGTAGAATGGACCGAATGGTTACTTGGAAAAGTGATTGGATGCATCCATGTTAGATTGTGAGAATCTATTAAGTACGCGGTCTACACGTTTGAGCCATATCAATGGAAGCCATGAGAGATATTAACTTCCATAGAATGAGCTTGTAGTATGTTCTCTACTAACTATGAGAGTAGGGGTGTTCGAAAGAAGTTACTATCCCTTCCAATATCATTAGCAACTGGGTCCAACTTTTTATCGAGTTTCAAATAAGGAGAGACCACTTGGCAACACGGATTTCAATTGATATTGAAAAGGGAGAGACTTTCGCTTGCAAGAAATTTAGGAAAAAAGATAAAACCTCACAATTTTTCTACATAATCCGCCATTTAAGGAAAAAGTACTCAAGCTCCTTGAAAGAAGTCACTGAAACTAATTTAACTTTGGCTAAGCCACCACATAGCTCAGGGTCACATAGTGCTTTACTGGTGATTTTGTCGCTTCCGTTAGGGATAAACACTAAAAGGTTGTTTACAATCAGGATGCATGTATTTTTCAAATTTATCATGTTCTACATCTCCATTAATATATAATTAATGCCCAATAGCGGCTTCATTAGCTAGAGACTCTTCCCAATTTGAATGACCAATTTATTGAGATGTTCCTATGAAATGATTGTAGCAAATGCCATTTATCTCTTTTCTCCTTATATATTGAAACTGACTTCCATTGTTGTGCATAACTTAGGAGAAGTTGACACAATGGATGCGAGGGTGATTGATTCACCAAAGTAGAGGAAAGAAGCATAAACATTTTTGATTAATTATAAAAAACATACTATTAACATCTTAAAGATAACATTATTATCTTTAATGGGGATGCTCAAAAGGATGGATGTAAAGTGGCATGGGGTTGCATGCCAAATCTATACCCAAAAAAAGAAAAATTTAATCCCTCATTGAAATGATATAGTGTCATTTCTAAGATAAACTATTCAATAGAACTGATGTCTATTTGTAGAAGTTATGTAGTTTTGTTTGTTTTCGATCTTTATGGTTCTAAGTTGATCTACACACAATTGGTCAATATAAATTTTTAGGTGTTGTTTGTCTTGTTTTTATGTCCCTAATAGTCTTTCAAACAATTATGTTTTTCCATATTGATGTATGATCTAGATTAACTCTTTTATTTTTTGTAATTAAATATGAAATTATTGATTTAATCATAATTAAACCTAATTACAATTAAATTTGGTTAATTAGTGTATTTGTGACTCTAGAACCACATTCCACACCTGTAATAAGACTACTTCAAAGGCAAGGTGGCATAAATTGATAATCCTGTGTTAATTGCAGTCCCAAAAAAATTATCTTTATGAAATCCATATAAATCAATTTTGAAGTGGAAATAAATATGATAAACCACGATAAAAATATCTTACAACTTTAAAGTGGAAGGTTGTTAATTCTCGTCCAGTCTAGAATGCTCATTCTCTCCTCGTCAAAACACACGAGCTTCCTGTCTTCAATCAAACTTCTGTAAGGTGTGCGATCATTAACGTCGAGCCCCAATTGGTAGATAAAATCACAAACGCTCTTTCTCCTGTACAGTTTTCTTTCCATAAGTTCACCACTCCTCCCCCTTTGAAAAACATCCTTCATTGGTAGGTTATCACTCATATACTTCCCCTCCTCCACTTGTTCATAATCACTACCTTCTTCTTCATCTGAAACTTCTTCTTCCCGCTGTAACCTGAAATATACGAAGACTCCATTAGAGTCTGTCTGTAATATTATTTCCATGCGTACTCGCCGACAAGTAATATTATTTCTGAATAAACTCACCGCTTATTTGAAGGTCGTCCTCTTTTCGCGTTTCCTATGGCTTGCTGCGATTTGGGCCTCTTGCCTGTCACCCTTCACACCAAAAAAAAACCCAATATTCAACTTCAAATCTATGAAATAAGACAAGTTGCAGGGAAAAAACCTGAAAAGCTAAAAAAAAAGAAAGAGTAAAAAATTGTTTACAGATGGGAATGAGAACGGTTTTCCCTGGCTCGAATGCTTGCTTTTTTATTCATATCAATGTGGTGCTGGCAAAATTTGGAATGAGGAGCTGGGTTTCGTTGGCATTGAGATTTTACTCCGCTAATTTTGGAGCATTTAGTTGGATCTCGAACGTACACTCTTCCCGTTCGCGGCCCTACGCTTGTCTGCAATTCACCTTCCATTGTTGATGATCAATATTTCTGCAAAGTTTGTTAAATAGCATTTAGTTTTTTTATAATTAGAAAAACACAACTACACGCATGCATGCAAATTCACCGTTTACATTGAAAACAGAATGCCAAACATAGCTAAATACGCGGCTTTTTCCCAAAAGTTACTTATGGGAATGGGATTTGCTTTACTGACCATTTAACGTGTACTGTAAAGATGAAGTATAAGTGTGTTAAAAATAGTTTTAGTTCATGCTAAAAATACGATAGAATTAAGATAAAAACAAACACATATGTTAAAATCACTAGATACGAATGCATGAAGATACTATTAAAGTTTAGCTTTTTATTTTATTTTATTGAAATTACTTAAACTAGCAATCGCACGTAAGTAGTGCGATGTGTACGCCGAAAGGGAGAAAAATTGAGAGAGAACATGGAAGGAGACAAAGACAAAATCGTGGAAGGAGACAAAGACAAAACCGTAAGCAGAAGTTGCATGAACTACTTTAAAGTACAGAGGTTTAGTAAGATTCTTCATTCAAGCGGATTTGCAGGAGAGGGTATTTGGACATTTTAGAATAGCGATAGAAGTAAATGGCGGGGAAAGGTGGAGTTTGGATAATGAAGGTACTCTAGAGATAGCATAGAAGGTAAGTCCTTCCCTCTAGGTGTTGTCAAAATCAATATTGGGGGTGCATCCTTGAAGGCAAGGATGGCAATTTGAGAAAGTGCAGAGACAACACATGACATGAGAATTACGAAATTGGATTGCATTAGTGCGGTCTAAAAGTGAACTCGATATGAAAGGTTTACACGATGTTGGACCCCAACGTTAAACAATGATTGTAGGGGGACAAGTTCAGTAGTTGGAATTATTAGTTTTGAATTAGAGAAACCCTCAATCAAGTGAGAAAAGTGTCCACATGACAAAGTCACATCGATGATGAGAATGCCAATCCCTAAACTTGTGAGTTCTGCACATTTACTCGAAACACATTAATTTGAAGTACTCGAAAACAAGTAATTAGAGCATAACAACTTTGATTTTTTACTTTAAAGCATTTATAAACAAATATGAGTAAGTAAACCAAAACTAAATTTCTTCAAATCTAAAAAAATCACCATTGAATATTTTAAAAACCATTAAACAAAATGGTAACCATTTATTTCCATGTTATTAAATAAAAGAAGACATAATGATTACTAATTATCGTAAACAGGGAAAGAAATGCACCTATATATCAAAGTGCTTCTTGATCATCTCGATCTTGATATATATCACAAGCCTAATTGGATTTTTTTTAGCATTCATGTTTAATTAATAAATTTTATCTTCTTAGGTTCATCAATCTCTTCAATTATGCGTTTAAGAATTTCATTTCTTGTGCCATTAGACCCTGTTCTTCTACATCTCATATTCACTGACAATCTATTCATGTTTATATACTTTGAGTCTGAATGTGTTCAAATTTTAGTGTAAGTTATGGCCAATGCACTCTTCTCATAATGACTATTGTCCCCTCATCATAGATTGGGACCTTGCAGTCTCTGGTCTTGACTCTGCACTATGTAGGCACAGATGGATTTCCGGGCTTGATGCCGCCCAATATGCATATTGCATTCTTTAAACAATTTATTTGATTTTTTTAAGTATTACTTATATAAGTTGAAAGAGGTAAAATACGAGGATATACCTATACAATATTCGAACACCATGCATGGTTCCCCTTCATTTTTTACAAGAATTTAGACTCATCATAAAGTTTCCTTTGTACCTAGTCCCACACCAAAAAAAATCAAAATAAATAAAAAGGATTAAAATTTAAATTTAGTTTGTAATTCAAGTTTGATGTTATATTTGTGTAATATATTTATTAACATTGTTTTGTTTTCTATATATATGTTGTAATAGTGATGATTGAAGATTGGTGTAGAATTGGGAGTGTGATTGTTGACCTAAAAAACACTTTGCACGTTTCCTTGTATAATATTTGTCCATTTATTTTTAAAGATTGCAGATTTTTCAAAAGTATTTTATTAGTCCTACATTTTGACTCATATTTTAAGGCTTTACCCTTTATTTTTAGAATCTGCTATAGTTGATTTCAACAAGCTTGGAAGTGAATGCTTTGTCTTTCTACTCAACATTCGTGCTGCTGGAAGGGGTTTGAATCTTCAATTTGTAGACACGGTCATTATTATTGATCCACATGCCAACCAAAAAAATGAGGAGTAGGCAGTAGCTAGGGCTCATCGAATTGGACAAAAGAAAGAACTTAGAGTGATATATATGGAATCAGTTGTGGACACAATATCTTTATGTCGTGTGGAAGATGAATTACGAAGTGGTGTCATGCTAGATGTTGGAGATGAGCTAGCAGGAAAAGCTAGTTACATGGGATATGTGGAAAGCCTTGTTCATAATAACATTCAATAGTTGAAGATGGACATGGCAGATGAGGTGATAAATGCAAGGTTCTTTGATCAGAGGATGACACAAGAAGAACAACGTAAGACATTAGAGGTGCTTTTGCTTGATGAAGAGTGGTGCCAAGAAATTGTTCATGATGTAACTACAATGCAAGTAGTAAATAGATTAATTGCAAGAAGTGAAGAGGAAGTCCACATGTTTGACCAAATTGACGAGGAATGAAATTGTCCTGGTGAGATGACCAATGTATGTAGGTTGAAGTCCAAGTTGATCTCGAAACAAGTGCAGAAGAGAAAGATGATTTATCTGTACACAAAGAAGACAAAAAGACAATAGAATACTTGAACAAAGAAGAGCCAAGTAATGAAACTATTTAGAAAGAGAATCATATAGATTGTGTGCACAAGGAAGGTCAGACATAAAATTTTGGAGCTACGAATTATGCAAGTCATGTTGCAAATGATAAGGATGTGCTCTTTGGAGAAGACATAAAAGGACGAGGAGGATACTTCATTAGAATTATTCATCTCAATATGAGAAGTTAAGTGGAGAATATGCATTGTGTCAACCTATATCTGCTAAAAAATTTGTGTCCTTGGCAGCCCTATAGGTAAAGCCAAACTCCCAACAATTGATGGTAAGATTTAATTTTATATAAGTTATCCAAAACTCATAATGTACAAAATTCTAGTATTTTTTATTTATGTCATGAGTTATATTTTGTAATAAGGGCTGATGGTGAGGAGAAATACGTACCTTCTACTAACAAAAAGAAAATGGAAGCGAAGTGGATCACATTGCCGCAAGTGGTCTGCAGTGAAGTTACGCCCATATTTCTATGAGAAATTCCATGACAATCTGAGTTGGAGACCCAAAATATGTGGATTACACACAGTGCTTAACCAGGAAGAAAATTTTGTAAGGGAACCATTCAATCATAGATCCATGGAAATTGGTGTGCACCTAAAGAGGCAGAGAATTCTTGAGCTTGTATGTGCTCGGACAAGTTGTTGGATAGGAATACATATTTTCAATCATTGTGTGGATAAATCCAACAAGTTTAATAAACCCTTAGATCTTGCTGAGACTTCATGTTGTGCTGGTGAAAGCATTTTATGTGTGAACACTCAAAAGGTACTATAAGTTATCTGTTATGGAAGTATATTCTATTTAACATTGGCCAGAGTTTATCTCAAGACATAAGATGCTTAAAGCCGTAAAACAATATGAAAACCAAGTTATGTATATGTATCGACGCAATAATTATTGAACTTTTGAGTCACTAGGTTTTCCAAATATTGTCTTCTAGAGGTTATATGTAGATAGAGAGATGTATGATATGTATATATTATCTATATAAATATATATGCATATGTATATATAAATGTATAAATCATGCACATCATGTATATATAACTGTATAAATCATCTACATCTTTTTGAGTCCAACCAATAACAAAATCTGATGGCTTGTTATATTTGTGATAAAAACTGAAAAATAGATTTGTCACATTGCCTATTTATTTAAGAGCATTATGTTTTGTATTTCTAAATGCTTCGTATTGAACTCCTTACAAATGCCTTTACTATATCTGTTGGTTATGATGTTAGCTTCTTGTGGGAAATCTACTATATTTTTCCAGTGTCTAATATATTAACTCTGGAAATTACAAAATGGCCTTGTTGTCTGCAGTGTAAAAATGTTTTCAGCAAACTGTTGAGTTCAATGATGATGGATACAAGGAAAAGAGTAGCTCACTTAGTGGAGCTTCATAAGTGGGACAAGTTTCCAAGCTACTCTAGGGTTATCTCCAAATCATTTAATTGTTCAAACAATCATGCAACAGATTGATCACTATGAGTATGCTAGTGTCTTAGACTTTGCAGCAGATGTGTGATTAATGCTTGAAAATGCTATTTGGTATCATAACAATTCTGCAAAGGTATCATAGCAATTCTGCAAAGGTATCATAAGTTTTCTTTAATGATATGTCTCTAGTGTTTTGATTTTAACCGGGATTCATCTTTTATCTATTAACATTTTGCAAATATAGTTGCAGGAAGGTGCAAGGAGATTGGAAGAACTGTTTTTCCAGCAAATGGCACATACCTTTCCAGATGTAAATTTTGGTTTTGTAAAATACCAAAGTTTATCTGTACACGGCCACTCAAGTCCTATTTTTGAGAAGTATGAAAGAAAATTGGTGAAACAACAAGATCATGAAAGAAAATTGGTGAAACAACAAGATCATGATTTAGTTTTTGATTCTTGTTATTGAAATCCATTGGGAAGAAACTCTATCATTAATGATAATGACCTGAAGGAAAAATAAATTCATAAAGAAATAGTTTCAATAAATGAGATGAAAAGCCAGGGTATGCTTACAAGTTGACCAATGAATAGGGAAAGGAAAGTTGATGGTGGAGGGGTTCATTGTACTATAGATCTTATTACCAAAAAAAGTGGTAAAAACAAAAAGAGGAAGAAGAGACCAAAGCAGGGATAGTTCCTGAGCAGCCTCATATTAGTCAAGGGTTGGTTGGGTAGTCCTTTGATTATTGTACTAAAGTTTCTAATTATAAAAAGAGGGAAATCAATGAGCTTCAATCTCTAAGCTAGATTCACTGGCCTATCCATCCAAAGAAGCCTTGGACTGATCTTGGCCAGAGGAGGCTTAGTTTTTAGTGATTAATGCAACAACTTCTTGCCTTCACTTGAAATTTTTTGCATTGATAAAAATTTTTATATATCTAGAAATAATTAGGAAATGAGACTATTAGTAAGTGTAAAATATGTGTTGTACATAGACACAAAAGTAAACCCAATTGATTTTTTGGATTTAAACTGTAAGTACTTCGAATCTCCATGATGTATATTTTTTATAAATAGAATATGAAATGATGTGAAGATAAAATTTGGGAGTCTTGAGGATATCAAGCTTCTTTTTGTGTCCCATTAAGAACCTATACTACAGAGTTATCACAACAAAGTTACATGTATATTAAAGTAAATAGTAATTATCAGGGATATCAATTTGTTTCAGAAAATGAAGTATATAATCACAGATCATGTGTGTTGGGAGGGGAAGCTCTCATAATGCAGGATTTTACACCAGAGAAGCCCCTAATTATGCTGAAGGTGCAAGATGGGATGGGAATCTTGTGAATGAATCATATCACTTGGTGGATAAAAAAAGTTACCAATTGGCCTATCCTCATACAATGGCATACTGTTATTCATGATGCTCTTATTGATGTATGCAACCTTGCCATTAGGGCTGAATCTACAAGGGAAAGAGCGGAGGAAAGCCAGTGAAAATAGGAAAATGATAAAATGCTTCCTTCGCACAAACCACTTACTCTTTCCGTGCGAGGAAGAATCTCCCACTCATTTTCCACAACCATAAACCATTGATTCAAATTACATGTATTACTTTAGTATTGCCCCTTTTTACCTACAAATCTGAAATGATTAAGTACAAATAGTACATGGTCAGTTCCAACCGAACTGACATGATATGCTACCATTGTCATCTTTATAGTTTATATCATTAAAATAACTCAATGAGTAAACTCCATAATGACATCAGAGAAAATAATATGGATAATTAAATTACTTCCACATCATAGTTAAGTAATGTACAATGCATATAACATGTTGAGGACTAAGACAAACTTCAGAAACATAAATCATAACTTAATGTTTCCAACTCAAAATCTCTACTGTCCCTTTTTATCCTAGTTTGATATATATGTATACTTTGTTGTTACAATCATGATTTAAGAAAATTATTTCTAAGGTTATCTCCATACCAGAAAGTAGACATCAATTCCATTAAGTGCCTCAGCACAAACTCATTTGGCAATCTAAAATATTCACATAATAAAATAGAATCATTCTATTCATTGTTTCCTTTTATTCACACAACAACATTCACTTATTTTGAAACTCGTATAGATTATCATAGTTTTAAATTTATTCATACTTCTAGCAAACAAAATCGGCTACAATAGCTAGTGCCTAGAAACAGACAATGTCAACTGTAGTCAAGTTGGATAAAACATCAAAGGCCAATATCTCCTCTTGGGTGAAGAAAAGAAGCATAATATAGAACTGAATAGTTCTCTAAACCACACACAGACTAAAGCCTTAATGGGTAGCTAACCATCCAACCAACAGTTAAATCCCGCATGCCCAACCAGATCTTTTACCCATATTTTTTTATTTAAGATAAAACATAGTATCGCTATCAAGAGTGAACTCGTAATGGGTTTCTCAGGAATATAATGAAGGTACCAAAAGCACACATTCTCAAAAATGAAATATACCACCCAAAAAGATAATTACACACATAATTTTTAACTTAGAACCTATGTGTTATTCCATCTTTCATACAGATACAAAGAAGAATAATGTAATGATTTCAAGGCATTGAAATATTATAACGCTATACTACAAAGATGATAAGGAGAAAAAATCATGCTAGTTTAGATTCATTATCAAAGATCTGAATGTTTTCTTTGGAAGTCTCCTCAAAATCGTCCAAAAGACCAAAAGATCGACGTAGTAAAACCCTCTTAATTTCCTTACCGCCTTCGAGGGCTCGAGCCACCCAAATGTCTCCAAATACTTAGATCAAAATCATATTTTTTGGAAGACAACAAAATCAAAAATACCTTTAGAAAACTTCACTTAAACACTTACATGCACAGTTTAAAGTATAACATGGGAAAAAATTCTCGGTTGTCCCAATTATCCACCCAGCTACCACGTATTCTTAATGGGTTTTCTGCAAATTTCATAGCACGTATTGTTAATGGGCACTCTGCAACTTTCCACAGTCGAGATCCAACCAACATGCTCAATGTTTCCACGGATAAGATGCCGCTTGTCCTCACGGAACCATCGCGGCCATATTCGTATGAATACTCACAGTCCAAGGTACATGATTTTGTGTGGAGGGAAGAGAAGAGGGAGGTGGTATCACAGGGCACCTTGGCGTAGGTGGTGGATTTGGAGGGGTTGAAGATGGGGTCAGGTTGAGAGAAGTAGGTAGTGCAGGGTTGGCATTGCGTCCATATCATATTGTTTCCTGTGTCCATGATGCCAACCAATTTTGTTGGTGGGGTTCCGATGCTGATTGTCACTGCAAACTCTCCTTTCCCATAGTTGACGGGAGCCTCGATCCTGGCCCCTTGAGGAGAAAGAGACGATTCCAACACTGTCCATTCAAGCAAGACCGCCTCATTTGTTTGCTTTTCCTTTCACTTAACTGTCTCGCCATTAAAAATAGCCACCATTAAAAATAGGTGGAAATGTCCAAACGA
The DNA here is from genome assembly GCA_019776745.2 of Taxus chinensis. Taxonomy (NCBI): domain Eukaryota; kingdom Viridiplantae; phylum Streptophyta; class Pinopsida; order Cupressales; family Taxaceae; genus Taxus; species Taxus chinensis. The sequence goes on along the minus strand of CM034147.1, from coordinate 956,672,464 downwards.
CCGTCAAATTAAAACGCATTGAAAAAATGTCTGACAAGCCGTTAAATTTAACATAGCTGCAGAAACGTCCGGAGGTCCTTTACCATAGGTTCATAGACAATTTACCAAGATTGTAGTAAGACTTTTCTTGTTTTCTAGAACTATACCACTATGGTGTAGGCTAGGGTGATGGGGGTTCAATGAAGGAAAACCTTTCTGTGTAGCTTAAACTCTAAACCCATCCAAGGAAAGACTCTCCCAATCACAATACAATTAGACTTTGACACAAAACTCGAATTTATTGAATTAACAACAATATCTAGATATTGCACACACACGCACTACTTTTATTTATATATTATCAAGAAACATACATGATAAGATGAAAACACCAGTAAAATATAGTACCAAGTGGACTTCATACACTTCCAGTTCAGTACTACAATCCCCTAACAAATCTTCCCTAATTGGCTTCTTACAAGTTCTTGCTTGCTTGTCAAACTAACTATCACTCTAAAAATGCAAACCCCTCTAACAATTCCTAATGTTTTGAGTGTCTCTTTGAACTAGCAAGCGCCTTAAAAATACTAAAGAAGAGAAAACCAATCATTATGGGAAATTACCTTTGTGGTGTTGTCTCCCAAATATGTACTAAGGTGAAGATGACAAGATATGTCATTTTAATGAGTTGCTTCTTCACCCATAACATCAAATTTAAGGTCGAAAAATGAGAGGGTAGGTAAACTCCCACTCTTTAAGCTATGTGAAACCTAGGGGAGAGACCCTACAATAACCCAAGTGATATCAAAGGACACCAATTAAAAAAATATAACACAACAAATCCACCCAGTCAACCTAACCACTATGAATTCCCACCCATTTTTTTGTCATTAGGAGGAAAATAATAAAGCTACTTGAAAGTAGGCAAATTTTGCACTCAAATAGATGATAATGACAAAGATATCCATAATCTATAAGCTAATTGCTCTCAAGGCCAAGAAAATATTCAAATGAAAGATTACAAACACAAATCCAAAGTTTTAATGGCTAAATTTTCGAAGGATTTACAAATATGCATTGAGATTTCAGTAAGGTATAGAGGCGAGTGGAAATATCAACACAAGAAGGTGATTAAATGAACTAAGATTAGTGACTAAATCCATTGGGAAAGGAGTTATCAAAATTTAGATCAAGTGAGTTAATGATAACCAAAAGAAGATAACAATTTACATAATTGTTGAACATCCACCATTAATTCATACAAATAATGAAATGATCCTACACGTGCCCATTATTACTCATGAGAACAAAATATCATAAAATGACAACACACATATATTAAAGCTATTGCAAAAGATATAAAAAAGTGAAAACATGTAAGGATTTTTATAATTTTGCATGTATAAATGTCTACATAACACTAAAAAGGGCTTAATAACCAAATAATGATATGCACTTTCAAATATTCCTAACAAAACCATAACCCTTTCTCAACATTCTATAATATATTCTTTTTGCAACAGGAAAGATTATCACTATTTAATTGCTTAGAAAAACTATAAAACATAATGCTCGATTAGGACAACCAAGTTTGCTCTATAGCTAAAATATTAGTAAGAAGGATTTCTCCTCAAACTTTATACATTTTTTTTGCAAAAATGGAAAGCAAACATACTCAAAATATTCCTTCTAAAGCAATCAAAGGCTGAAAAAGAGCCATTTTTTAACACTAGGTGAGAACAAGCTATCCACCAATGAATAGAGAGATTGAAACATCTCTGATAATTCCTTGCCAAATCAACTTGGAGAAAACACATGTTTTTCCTAGAAACAAGCTAAATTTGGCACAAAATGATCCTTGAGAATGAAAAAAGTGGAGATCCTTGGAGAAAGCAAATGTGTGTCCCTAAACATCAATAGAATGAACATATATTAGTTTTCTATTTGTTGATTCAAATAAAAAATTCACCTCTTGATCATAATAATAGCTTGATTATTTAATCCTTAACAATTTAAGTTCTCCAACATGTTGTAGTGGGCCATATAAAGAATATAAAACCAAGAGAACATATTTACAAGTGATAAGAACAATTTGGAAGCATCAAAAGGTGATTTGGAACTAAATTGATCAAGAAAACTACCTAAAACCGCCCCAAATTCATTCAACAAATATCCCAAATCTTTGCACCTCTGCCTTTGAAAAGAGTTTCTGAGTATGACCATATGAATTAGGCTCCAAATGAGACCATTGTCAAAGTGAAAGGAACATTTGGTTAAAATTTATGAGTAAAAAATCGAGCCTTTAATATTTTCCATGGAGTTCACCTAGTTTGACGTCCCTGAGATTATTTTAAAGTGGAACAAACAAATTTACACGGAAAAAATAATCTTCATTATGAATATCAAATACATATATAAGAAAATTGCACTCCTATAATTAAGGAGGTTGCTGTAACCACTAACCTCCTATTCTAATGTTAATGAGTTGTTAATACAACTCACATAACCATACACTAAATATTACAATCTCTAATTGTAATATTCCAAATACAATTTTACTAGAAAATGTATTTATCCACACCCACTTTATTAATACTAACCCATACAAAATATATGTGAGCATGAATATATATTCCTAACATTCCCCTCTTAGTGCGAACACGGGAGAAAAACAATCACACTTCTTCTCTACCTTGCCGCCTATGCGTGGTCGTGATCTTGGCTCACTGATGGTTTTGAAAAGGCTGACCAAAAACCTCGGTATGAGCCCCTGTTCATTCGGTATGAGGCCCTATTCATAAAATACGGACCCCTGTCCACCAAAAAGGAGCCCCTGTTCTAGGTATGAACCCCTGTTCATCCACTTCAAGTATCATGATGTCATTTTTTCCTTGTGCTTTCATCTTTCCACTATATTTTCACATCAGGAAAGTACATAGGAATCTATTCACTTTATTACAACAGGAACATACAATAAATTGAATACGAACAAAGACAGGTACACTGAAACTGAAAGAAAGCACACTAAAATAAAAATCTAGAACCTCATTTTGCGGCCCCGTCGCTTGCGACTAGCGAGAGGACGCTGCTTGTCCTCCATCCTCCCGTAACATGCTGCTAGCTCATCTAAATTTGGCTTGGATGCTCAATAGTTTCCACATTGGGTTTATTTTTTCTTCCCCCCACAATGTGAAACACATTATTTTCCGGGACGTCGGGTAACACCGAAAATGTGTCCATGATACATTTTTTTTATTTTATTTTTCAAACTTTCAACTTTGACTCACAATGACACAAATTTTACAAAGACATTAAAAATGACTCAATTTGACAGCGACCTACGATAAAATTTTAACAATACAATGACATAATGAATACAATGATAACAATTTTTTGGACAAGAGGCCTACTAATAACTAATGAAACAAATTTACACAAAATACTTTATGCTGTGACATTAAGACTATTTCTAGTAACAACTCTACTTTATACTCCTCGGTATAAATTTTGTATAGTAAATTGGGATCTATACAATACACTATTGAACGTAACAATTTAAATTAACAAATTGATTTATCAAATGAATCCTTTATCACAAACACAAGGTTTTAATAACGTACATTATGAGTAGACAATAACCACCGAACAACTATAGACATTGATATTTAGTAATGTAACATTGACAAAATACTAGCAATCACATGTGTACAATACAATGTGAACGCCGAATGGTATAACTTATTTGATTTATAGGGATAGTTATTACATTTTTAGTTGAAGTTGATAAGGGGAATTCCTTTAGTACTTCACAGTTACATATCCCCTATATAATATAGCCACTAAATTCAATAAAACATTGAACACAATTGATGTACTTCCATGAAGAAAAAGCCACAACTACTAAAAATTTGCTTCCTTCTCTATACCAAACCGATTTCATTAATCATCACACATAGAGTTTGTACAACTAAATACATGCATTGGAGCAGTAGAACCTATATCATCAATATTCAAGCAAATAACTAAATGTATACAAAAACCCATTTCATCAGCCAAGATAACATCTCACATTGGGAAAAACATTTCATCAATCAAAGATAACTAATTGTTTTGGGAAATATGTTCAATCAGTTCTCAAGTGAATGGAAAAGGAAGCTACATTATAACACAAACTTCAATACTTAGGTAAGTGACCAAAAAAGATAACAAGTTACATTACCAAATACTATTAAGCACACCCCATCACGTGGTTAAACAGACTGGAAAAGGAGTTCCAGGTCATGACAAACCACAAGGCATGATAATAAGATGAAACCCAATAGAAGTGTCAAATTTTGTTATCATTTTTGTACTGAGTGACATCATAAGCACATACCATGTTCATCATATGCACATACTATGTTCTATAAATCCTTCATGTTAGTAGCTTTTGGTAAGGTATTTCTCTACATAATGGTGCAAGATTAATTCTACATTTTAAGGGAGGTAGATCACTTCCCCTTGCTGTAATATACAAAAACACATTTCTCTCTATAGTATAATCAACTTTGAGGATAATTAACTTTTAATGTCCTAGACATAGTTGTATAAGTTCTAGTGGATGTGAAAATTTGTCTTAAAAATGTGACGATAATAAGTTCACTAACAGTTTTCAAATAATAAATACACAAGTGAAACCTACCCGAAGTTCGTTTAGAGACAACACTCTCTTATTTACTGCAGGAGAAAGAGAATAAAAAATATCTTGTAAAAAAAGAAAAAGAGGAAGTTAAAGAGTTGTCATAAACAATAAAAAGAGAAATCCATCCAAACCACTAGATACAAAGAGTTTCAGATATGAGTGGGAGTAATTTTATAAAACTATCAAAGTGCATATTAACTAATCCAACCAAATTTGAGTTATTGTCCACAAGTTCCTAGAAGAACAATTCTGTAACTGTATACATCAGAGTTCTCATTAAGAACAACTACCTAGGCAAGAAATTGGGCAAAACCCAAGGGTAGGTGTTGGGAGTGTTGCAGTAGTTGTTTGCAATGATAAGAATAACAAGCATGCAGTTAAGTTGATACTGGAAAAATTGGTTCTGAAAGGAGATATATTGACACTCCTACATGTGAGGCCTCCTGTTGATACCATTCCAACACCTAGTAAGATCTAATAATTCCTTGCGATTTATCACATATTATGTCATTCACATGTTTAGGCTTCAATACCCACAAAACAGATTCAAAGACCTGTTTGTGCACGCTGGTTACAACCATCTTTTGTTTTCTTCTTCGTGTGGAGGAGGGGAGGATCATATACATAGAAGCCGGCAGTGCAGGTGACACCTCTAATGAAGGAGGAAGACAAGAAGGACAAAAATGAAAATCTAAGTGGTTTGCATGCGACATAGACAATGTGAGACCGTAAGTAATATAAAATTTTGTTATATGTTTGATGAATTAGCTACTGTAGTCATATCTTATGTAAATTTATCTAATTTTGTCTATGAAGAACCTCCTAACATCACCGCCTTGGCCGTAGCTTCATTAAGCTTCAACACATTCTTTGTCAGTTCACTCCCTTGATGCTCTGTCATCAACGAGCACAAATTTCTCCACCTCCTCTCTTTTCACCATCATGTATTTGTCTTCTAGCCGGGATTCAATATCCATAGCTAAGTTCCATATCTCTTTCACAAAAATGGTTGCTCGCTCACCTCAAGCCCAAGAGCCAATTCCTCCCGCTGCAATATAGAGATCATTGCGATGCTTCCAAAAGACACATACAATACTAGAGACAACACTTGTGTGTCAAGCCATTCGAGGCAGTACAGATCGTCCTCCGAAAGGTTGGTAGCAATATTTTCGGAAGTGTCAGGGCCTTCCAAAAAGTCTTGGAGGAAAAAGGGGCCGATGGTCAGAACATGACACCCTGTGACCTTCCAGCTCTTCAAACCTGTTGAGAAATATATAATCAACTTTTTTCTGCATATCAGATTCATGCAAAAAAATCCGGAGCATAGAAGCATATAATCCGTCTCATTGCATTTGTATATTATAAAACATGAGGGAGTTACATACATTTACCAGAATACTCAGGATAACTTGCTGAATAAGTTACATAATTTGCATTAGTCAAAGTAAAACCCTGCACTTCGTGACTGAAATTTGCGTAAGCTCTCAAAATTTTCAAAAAAATCTTGGTCTGCACAATTGTGTCCACCATTATCGCTTCAATCTCCTGGGTGCCGAATTTTAAGAAAACCATGCGCGATCATGTTGCGGACTAGATAATTCGGGTTCAGGATCAGATTTGACAGCACCTGTTGCGTCTTTGGACATGTTCTGTGGTCTGCGTCGAACCAGGCTTGGATAAATGGATGATCGTATGTGGTTTATGTTGAACCATGCTTGGATAAATGGCCGATCATATGTCTTTAAAAACAAAAAACACAATCTTGAATTTAGAATCCATAGACACAATTCAGAAACTTAATCTAATCCATAATACTTGATGAGAACTACTGGAAAGAATTGAAATTACCTAGCCGGTGGCAAGCATGACGTGATCCTTCATGATCTCGGAAGAAATCGGGTAGAGAAAATGTTTAAGCGTGAGAGCCATGGAATCCAGAGCGGTAGGTGCCTCCTCCACCCCGCCAAAAATCGACCCCTTCACCTGCCCAAATTTGAAGTCTCTGAGATTGCCTAGGACACGGGCTATATTATAAAAAATGTCGACAGGGTAAGAGCGCTCATTGTCGCCCTCCTCAGTCACCAAACCCACCAATCTCCGCAATTCCCTCTTCAGTTACGAACCGCCATGTCTCTTTTCCATAAGACCAAACGTTCTCCTTCCTTTTCACCTTCCCCTTCCACTTTCCTTTCCCTTTATATGAAAACCTTTCACTATCAATACCTTGTGAGAGGAGGGTGCAGGGCCTGAGCGAGGAAAGCAAGTTAAGATGTGAAAACAACTCAATCGATACAACTAATGTTTTCCTGTCAAGATGTTCTTTTAACATACAACTGCAAACCGTTTAAAAACACAAAAACGTCTGGACGCTCGTCTAAACCGTCAAAACAGACGTCAAGTTTAATTGCCTTGAAAACACATCTAAATGGACGTCAAATTTAACAGTCGCCAAAACATATGGAAGGGCCTTTCCCATAGGGGGAATGCCTTCTGCGTAATTATACCACTGAATGACATTACGTGGAAAAAACTAAATTATACCAGACCGTATGATGCTGTATGGAGGAGAAACGATTGGGAAGTGTTGATGAGTTTGATGCACCATGTGGGAAAGATTATGTGTCAATTGGCGAGACCAACTTTTGATTTGATTTGATGCTGAATGCTAAGACATAAAGAGTGCTTTCAGATGAGTTAGACCAAACCGCCAATATGTTAGTAGGTCTATTCACCACGTGACATATTAGATGCATACACAACCCTTTTATATAAAAAATTTGACCAATACCTCAAGCGTAACAAAGCTGTGAGGAGTGTTGAGTACCGACGATGCCTATCTCTCACGTAAGTTCGCACAAAGGCAAAAAGTATTTTCCGTCACGTCACCATTAGTTTTATTGCATCACCGTTAGTTTTTACGTAATAGGTAATAACGTAATACGTTGTTACCTATTCCGTCAAATTTATGTTTGCATTTTTATAAAAAGAACTGGCGTTGTAGTCTTTCATACGTGAGTGCGTAGCAGGATGGTGGGGCATGAAAAATAGGGCGTGGGATTTGTGGGTTTGAGGTCGGCTGGGTGCAAGGATGGACCACCCCGGTCAAAGTTTTGCATAGGTTCGTGTTGATTGCGAACTTGCGTGATGGATAGGCTGATCATTGAGTACCTGATCTTCGACATTGAATCACATGGGTCAGAGTCGTATGGATGAATGTCATCAAATGGAGTATTGTGCTTGTGAGAGGAATCTCAATGGAAGCTATAAACTCATTGTTCAATGTAAAATACTCCTAGATATTTCAATACAGAGAAATATAGATTAGAGGAAAAAATGTGATCTTGAAACCGAGAGACAAAGATGAACAAATCTCGTTAAAATCTAACATACACGTTTTGTGTATACGGTGCTTCAACTTTGCATGTATAGTGTCACCTTCAGGTACAAATTGAAATGCCTTTAATAGGATAGGACGTTGAGGGATTAACCAAATTTGAGGTGGAGATATATAAGTTTGCGTCAAATCTTATTTGCAACGCCCTTCCTGTCAGACTTTTATGCAACTGCTCCATGTGATGGCTGGTATGCATGCATATTAAAGATTGAATCAATTATGTATAATCCTCTCTAATAAATTACACACAATAATAATGCTTTCTATTTTCACAAGAACACAATAAGATTTAGCAACATAAATCAAAACATACTACAAGGCAATGCAAAATAATACTTGCCCTTCCAAAAAATTTACTTTCCCATAAAAAAGTAAGATCAACAATATGCTCTGATACCAAATAAAGTGGAACAAACAGATTTACAGGGAAAAAATTAATCTGCATTATGAATATCAAATACATATATAAGAAAATTGCACTCCTATAATTAAGGAGGTTGCTACAACCATTAACCTCCTATTCTAATGTTAGTGAGTTGTTAATACAACTCACATAACCATACACTAAATATTACAATCTCTAATTGTAATATTCCAAATACAATCTTACTAGACAATGTATTTATCCACACCCACTATATTAATACTAACCCATACAAAATATATGTGAGCACTAATATATATTGCTAACATATTTCTCTTTATAATTTGGATGTCAAATTTAAGATAGTTTAAAAAAATCTACACCCAATTGCTTCGTTTCGTATATCTTCCTCTTAAACCTTAGCTTTCAACATTTTGAGACACGTGGCCTCAATCATAATAACCATTCACCATGGGGTCTTTGGACTTGGGTTTATGCTTGGGACACAAATGGTTGACTCGCGGCGACATTGGTGCCATCTCCTTATAGAAACATTTTTCTTCAGTTCCACATGCATCTTCATCACCACTACAACCCATGCTTCATATTCCATGCTTCCACTTTCTTGTGGAAATATTTACTTCAAAAGGTATAATGATACCTTCAGCACTTTTAATACCTCTCGACGTAAGGGGAATATATTTGCAATGTCAACATAAATAAACCACAGAAAGACAATTTGGTTTTAATTTCTATGAGACTAATATGATATGTAAACTGATTACAAACAACTATAACCGATCCTATGAATAATGATAATGAATTTCCTTTCTTTACAGAGTTTAGTTTTTAATATGAAAGTGCAAATTCAACACATAACCAAAAGGAAATCAACAAACAAGAGACAAAAAATTATCTTGGAGAAACCCAATTTGGAAAGAAAACTCTAGTGAGTGACTAATTGCTCCCCTTCCACTATACAATTCTCTAAAAAATACAAGCTTACTTCTACTGTGTGGCCTTCATGAAAGATTCAAACATGTCTAACTTATATTTATTTTTTTACAACACTCAACAAGGAAGATCTCAACTGCTAGAGAACAAAACATATCCAATTCAAACTCTAATCAATGTGTGAGATTGCAACAATGACATTCAAATGACCACATTCTGTTTTCATCTTCATAATGAGAATTGAATTCACCCAAAACCACCATCTTGGATGTGTTCTTCCACATGTATTTATAACTGCTCTGCTCAGGAAGGAAAGAGGAAGTGAAATGACTCAACAAGAGAAGAGAAAATGTTTACAACCATTCGTCTCCATACTTTTCATAGCATTAAGACGAAACTACCACACAATTGCTGCAAAAATTCCTTCTCAAGAAACATAACTTTATGGCCTTGTCATTAGAAGCTTTATGGATCACCTTTAGATGGAATCAACCATTTTTACATTATAATTTACATGATGAAAGAGTATATTACAAGTTAAGATAGAGAATTACATAAATTGGGCACTTTCATATCCATTTTTGTATCATACCTCCCCAATTTGAGGCTTTTAAATCCCTAAAAGCTTTAAGAAGTGATGAGGTGATACAATTTCTTTCTCAAATCTTCTCTAGAATACCACCTTGCCTTGTTTGGTAATTTATGTTTTAACCCAATCAACCACCAGTCTTGCACTCCATGTTGTGTTGTACCCTCTTTTCATTGGAATACCATACTAATTATGAAAATATTGAAATAAATAAATGCTAATCTAAATATGTAACAATGCTGAATTTATGCAATGAAGTACAAAAATTGACCTAAGCAAGATAAGCAATTTGAATTTGTAACCCTAGTTGTACATGAAAGAGATAGAAAGACTTAACTGATTTGTAATTAAATCTGGACTACACCGAAGTGACGAATTGATGAACAAAGATGAGAATATATCACACCAAAACCCATAAAATTACAGGAGTATCAAAAATTCTAGGACCATGGCACCTATGGAAGGGCTGGGGTGCCTGGGGCGCCACCAAATATAGGTATAGAGTGAAGAGTGAAATATATAGAGATGGATAGATAGAGAGATACATAAGAGATATAGAGTTAAAAGATGTTCTGGGCACCTGCGACTGCTCAATATCTCAGAAAACTAGTTTTGAAGGTTCACAAGATGTTCATTGTCCTTCATGAATTGTCGTTAGTGTGTCACACCAAGTTCGCATATGTCGCCTATAATTTGTAGTAAAGAAATGCCCTGTAAAACCCCAAAAGTGTATCAATCCCAAAAATAAAATAATACATATGAGGGGTTAGATTATCCTCGGATGTAAAACAAGTGAACTTACAACTGAGCACTGCACTACATCTCAAATCCAATGTAGTTATGTGTGTGTGTGTGTGTGTGTGTGAAGGAATTATGCCCTAGGTGGCTCTTGCCCGTGTCACACTTGATAACAAACAATATCTAGATGTAGAAAATGTAGATATATGTGTGCATGGATAAATGAACTTCCCCTCCTATGAAGTGTGTGCAAAATAATGAAGTCCCTTTCCCTTGTGTGGATGCTAGATGGATGCTTGAATTCTCTTGTAAGTGCTTGTTATCCAAAATAAGCCCATGCTTGTTTTGGTTAACTTGCCTTCATTCTTCCTTCCTTTTGCTGCAGACAGATTTTTGCAACTTTAAAGCACTTAAAAGTTCCTAGAGATGGCTTCATCAGATAGGATTTTTCTTCCCCTTTCCAGAAAGGTAAAGAAGTCCTCCTAACTCCTTGTATTTTTTGAGTTATGGCTTAACGGAGTTTGGAGGGAAAATTTGCCAAGACGGACCCGCAAGAGAAATTTTGGCACTTAGCCTTTTGGCCAAAGAACTCAAAGGGAAAATTTTGGCCTGAAAGCCTGTAAGGAAATGAAATGATGCCCATGTGTCAAGGCGGAGCGGCAGACGTTGGTGGGAGAACTTCAAGTTTTGACTTTTGGTCAAAATGTGTTAGAGGAAAAATTAGGCCGTGCCTCCCCAACCAATCAGAAGCCGACACGTGTCCACGTCAATAGCGGGAGTTGGGGCGTCAGGAGGGGTTTGGAATTTTTTCCAAAGTGTTGAAGGTGTAAAGGTAAAAACTTGAGCCACACCTCCACACCGTATTAGAAGGCGCCACCTATCCACATCAGTAGTGGAGTGGCGGGCCGGCGGAGGATTTTGGGAAATTTTCCCAATTTTGCAAAAGGAGAAAAAGGAAGGTTGGGCCCGTGGATCAACTAGAGGGCATCATGTGGCAGAGGAAAGTGGGGCATGAAGATTTTTTGGGAAATTTTCCCAATTTTAAAAAGGAGGGAAAAAGTTCAAATTTCGGCCTGTGAACCCTAATTTTGCCCTAATTTCGCTTGTTTTGCCCTAAATCTTTAGAGGCCATATCTTTTGATCTAGGGCTCAGATTTTTGCATTTTTCATATCATTGGAAATATGTTGAAATTTTGCACATGAGAGACTATTAAATTTTGATTTTTGGTGGGGTTTTTGGGAGAAAAATGAAGAAATGTCTTTGGCACAGGAAAAACTGCATAATCGACCCCCAACCACCAAAATTGATGAAGTATGGCACTTGTTTCCTTCTCCAACATGGCCTAATGCATCGAAAAATGGATTTTTAAGGGTTCCCTTTCTATTTTAATGAATCTTGTTGGTGGTTGGAGATCTCAAATCAATTTACCCACATTTTTTACCTTTCCTTCGTTCTGCTTCATTGTTAAAAGCTAGTTTTGGCTCATTTGTAAAGGGTTGGACATTCTTGTTCTTGCAGACTCCCCTCTTCCCCTTGGCATGTGAATTTGTGGAGTTTCAGGCATCTCAGTGGAATTGCAATATGTTTTTTTTCCTCCTTTCCATTGTAATGCATCGTATCAAAAGCTAGGAATGATAAAGCATGCTCTGTGAATGAATTTTCAATCCTTTCTTGCGTTTATTGTTTCCTTCTAGTCCTTCATTACATTTTGGTAATTTGTGCATGTTCTAGTGTTGCATTCTTATGATCTATGTCTATTTGAAAAAATATAGGCCCATCACTCCTTTGGTGTATCCCCATTTTTACTTAGTTTTGTTTCCTTTTGCATCTTTTAACTCTATCTCCTTGGAATCTAGAGTAGGATTTAGCATTGAACCTCTGCAAAATTCATGCATACACCTAAACAGAGGGGTAAGAACCAACTTTCTCTGGAGAGTTTTCTCACCTTGCAAGGTCCCACACCTTGGAGAAAAATCAATGTTGTGCAATCACACTAAATGACCCAATTCTGGACTACAGATCTGAAGGTCATTCAGGGGGTGTTGTAGATTTGCACTAACAGTTTTGGCATGCCCGGTGGGACCTTAGAGGTCTTCATCTTCATTACAAAAAAGTTGATGTGCAATTGTTGTAAGTTTCTTGCTTGAAAGAGCCTTGATTTGCACATCTGGCGACTCCAAAAGGATAGAATCAACTGGTTTCAGCAGTCCAAGCTTGAAGATTCATGAGAAGGATCCAAACAAGGTCAAGGACTAGAGAGGAGGGATTGTTTAACTATCTGTAAATTATCCCCAGAAAGAGTAGAAAGAGGAAGAAGGATTCAAAGGTCTCCATCTCCACCAAACAAAACTCTATCAACTCCTCCACCTGGTAGACCTTTCATCCAATCAACAAGGGTTCTCAGGCCAATCAGAATGGCACAACCCAATCCTTATGTAAACTTTACTGGCAGCAACCCACTTGCTCTCAATGCACAAAACCTAGTTCCAATTATAGCATTGAAGAACATCCCATACTTTACTGGAGAAAATCAGTCCAATCCTGGTGATCATGTCAAGGACATTGCTAATGTTTGTGCAATCCATGAGATTGTTGAGATGGAGATTGTTGTCAAATTGCTGGCATCTTCATTCAAAGGGAAAGCATTGCAATGGTTCAGGAGCCTTGAGGCAGACTTTATCCAAAATTGGAACCAGTTGTGCACAACCCTCCATAACCAATTTGGAGAGAAAGGGGACAACTTGTCTCTATTGGAGTAACTGACAACTATCAAGAGAGCTCCCAATGAGTAGCTAACAAACTTCAATTTCAGATTTCAAAGAACATGGGTTAGAATCCCATTGGTAGTGAGGCCATCAGCTCAAGGTGCTTTCTTATACTTTCTCAAGGCTTTAAATTCTGACATTTCTATGTTGATCCAATCCATGGGAGGTGCAACTCTATCTGCAGCTTACAACATTGCAATTAGGGTTGAGAATTGTTTGATCCAAGCTGGTAAACTTGCACCTAGGCCTCTTATGCCCTTATATCCAGAGTTGGGAAGCCCAAGTATTAGTCAAGCACCTACTTTAATTCCTGTTCCCACCCCTAGAAACCATAGTTCAAATGAAACTTCTACTTCATCCTCTAGTGCCTCAAATGAGCTTCAAGAAGTTATGAAACAATTGCAAAATTTGGGCAATGAGCTGGTTACGCTCAAGAGGTAGTAAGCTCAAAGTTTTAGGCCTTCTTATCAGCCTCAAACTCAGATAGACAACCATATCAGCCTAATAGGCCACCCAACCCAACTGCAAATCAAAATCAAGTAAGGCTTCCTGTCAATAGACCATTTCAGCCCTACAACCCAAATGTTGCATCTACCTCTAAAGCCTTAGTGCCAGTGTAAAATAATATAGCTCAAGGGTATGATTAGTGTTTCCCATGCAGTGAACCTCACAACCAATCTATGTGCTTCAGTGGTGCTTTGAACCAAGCTTTAATGGTGAAAAAAACTGGTGTAGAGAGTGAGGTGAGTCAAGAAACAAACCAACAACAAGGGACATCTCAACAAGATACAACTCCAAATGAGACTACACTTGTGAATTGGCAGGCCGAAGATTTTTGTGGTATGAATCAAACACCTTCTCAGAGTGTAGCAGCTAACACATGGTCAAAGAAGAGGAATATTGGTGAAGGGTAGTCATTAGATCCAAGTGATTCACAACCTTCCATCACTCCACAAGGTGTTGGCAAGTAAAATGTAGTTCCAAATGTGCAAGGACATCCCAAGCCACCTTCTAGACCAGCTCAAATGCCAATTGTTGTAGCCCATGTACAAGAAAAGAATGTGCAGACTAAAGGGCAGACAAAGAGATGGTTCATCCCCATTTAACATCATTGAACAAATGAAGAAGACCAATGTGAACATATCTATGTGGGAGTCACTATCCATCCCAGGACAAAGGGATCTATTACAAGCTGCCATGAAGAATTGGTCAACCTCAAATCAGCTAGCTCATATGCAATAGAAGGTACTCACAAATGCTACTCAGCCTGAGGGGAATCATGGAGGAAAACAAGGTAAAATTTTGAAGCCCCCTCCATTCTATGTTTCATTGATCATTGGGGATAAACTAGTACATAATTGTATGATTGATTCTGGGGCAAGTAGTTTCGTGATGCCCAAACAAATAGCTGATCAACTGGGCCTTCAATATGAAGTCATATCTAAGGGGGTGGTGCAATTAGATGGGACAACAGTAGCAACAGTTGGGGTAATTAAATATTTGAGCCTTACTTTGCATGCATGCCCCAATGTCACTATTTTGTAAGATGTGTCAGTGATAGATTTGCCACCACTCTTTGCCATATGTTTGTCAAGGGATTTCACAGCTAGAATTGGAGGCTACCTATCTGTTGATTGGTCACACATGTTGTTTAGGACAAGGTATGGAGCCAAGGCCACAATCAGGTCTGAACCTATTGCAAACTTTCACATTGAGCCTCATACTCCAAGCCCAATCAATGCCAACTGTTCAACATTTGATCAAGAGGATTATCCAAGCACACATGAAGCTGACACCAAAGTTGGAAGCATTCCAGATTTGAATCTTGATGAATGGGAAAGCAAGGTACATGATTTTGATCCCTACAAGGAAATAGAGGAATCTGAACTAGGAGTCTATTACATGCATGAAGAAAATCAGCCTCTTCCTAGCATCACCAAGCCAGACCATAAAGATGACAATGAGGTATGGCAGTTGTTCTTTGATGGATCAAGAAGTAGACAAGGTGCAGGAGGAGGAGCTATGCTTGTTTTCACCTCAAGGCATTAAGTATTATTCAACTTTTAGATTTCAGTTTGCATGTTCTAACAACATTGCTGAATATGAAGCTTTGATACATGGATTGCATTGGTCAAGGAAGAGAGGCATAAAAAACTTACAATTCTTTGGTGATAGTGAGCTCATTGTTAATCAAGTTAAAGGACAACATGCTGCCAAGAATGACCTGCTCAAAAGTTATAAGAATAGGGTGTGGGATCTCATTGAAGATTTTGAGGGCTTTGGCATCAACTCCATCCCTAGGAAAGAGAACCAAGCTGCTGATAGGCTTGCAGTAGTTGGAGTAACTTTTGATGTTGTGGAAAGTATCAAAAGAGATAAAATGCAGCCAAACATCCATGTGATTGTGAGGCCATCAGTGCCAGACAATAATGCAATTTGGCAAGTGTTTGAGAGTGATCAATAAATCATCAATTTCTTGCAAGAGGAAGTTGGGTTCTCAGCCAAAAATCAGGAAAAGTTGGAACAACAGTATGGTGATCAAGTGGTACAGTTGAGAACCAACAAACTACCAAAAGGACTTGTGACTTTAGAGTCCATATTCAATCCTAATGATCAATTTAGGAAGGAGAAAGCAAACATCCAAGTCAAGGGAGAGGATTCAAAGCCAATCTCAGTTGGAGAAGGCAAGTCACTTCAAATTGGTAAAGTGGCAACCGAGCAAGAAATGTATGAATTCATGCAACTTTGCCAAGAGTTCCCGGATGTATTTTCTTGGAGATATGAAGACTTGAGAGGTTTCAATCCCAAGCTAGCTCAACACACAATTGAACTAGATCCAAGTGCTAAGCCCATCAGGCAAAAACAGAGACCGGTCAATCCACACATTGAGCCTCTCATGAAGAAAGAATTGAATAAGTTAATAGAGGAAAGTATCATATTCCCCATCAAGCATTCAAGATGGGTTACAAACTTGGTTCTAGTTAGAAATAAGAGTGGAGAAATCAGGTTGTGTGTAGACTTTAGAGATTTGAACAAAGCTTCCCTCAAGGATCACTACCCACTTCCTTCTATGGAGTAGATTTTGCAAGTTGTTGCTGGCTCTGAGAAGTTTTCATTGCTAGATGGTTATTCAAGGTATAATCAGATCATGGTAAAGGAAGACGATCAATTCAAAACAGCCTTCACCACCAAATGGGGAACCTATGCATATAGAAAAATGCCATTTGGGCTGTCTAACGCCAGAGCTACTTTCCAAAGGGCAATGGATATGGCATTCAAGGGATTGATCAACAAAATAGTGCTGATATACCTAGATGATATTACTATATTTTCTAAAAGTGCAGTAGATCATCTCTTTCACTTGATACAAGTGTTCCAGAGATGTAGAATATTTTGGGTATCCTTGAATCCCAAAAAATGCATTTTCCTAGCTCATGAAGGCAAGCTCCTAGGCCACATTGTTTCCAAAGAAGGGCTAGCAATTGATCCAGAGAGGGTTGAAGCAATAAGAGCACTGCCATTACCAAGGCATAAGAAGGCTCTTCAAAGTTTCTTGGGAAGAATCAATTTTGTTCGAAGGTTTGTTCCAAACTTTGCAGCCCTTGTCAAGCCAATAACTATGATGTTGAAGAAAAGTGTGACATTTAAATGGATAGTTGAAAGTAAGGAAAGTTTTGTGGCAATCAAAGAAGCTATCTCACAGGCTCTAACTCTCATTAACCTAGATTTCTCCAAAGACTTCATCTTTTATGCATTTGGCAGTGATGATACAATTTTTGCAATTTTAGTACAACAAAACGAAGAAAATGTAGAGTAGCCAATCACCTTCACTTTAGCCAAAGCTTGGAGAACTATGAAGTAAGGTATTCCTTCATTGAGAAGCATATTCTTGCAGCGATGAGGAGCTTGAAGAAATTTAAGCATCTAGTTTCAAACAACAAGATTCAACTACTGGTTTCTCATGTGGGAGTCAAAGACTTCCTCCTCAACAAAGATCTAAATGAAAAACGTGCAGGGTGGATTACTCGTGTCACGGAGTATCAAATTGAGATCAAAGTCACCAAGCTGGTCTGAGGAAAGGGATTGTGTGAGTAATAAAGCGAGCGAAGAGAAGAATGCTATTTTGGTGCTGCAAGACAGCCAAGAAAAAAAATATGTTCAAGAAGAAAATGGTGGTGTGCTCACTCCTTGATGGACCCAAGACATAATGCACTTCATTATAAATAGGCATATGCCCTCCAGAGTTTCTTGGGACAAAGCCAAAAGAAGGTTTGTTCCAAACTTTGCAGCCCTTGTCAAGCCAATAACTATGATGTTGAAGAAAAGTATGGCATTCAAATGGACAGCTAAAGGTAGGGCAAGTTTTGAGGAAATCAAAGAAGCTATCTCACATGGATCCAACTCTCATTAACCAATATTTCTCCAAAGACTTCATCCTTTATGTATTTGGTGGTGGTGATACAATTTCTATGTAATTTTAGTACAGCACAAATGAAGAAAATACAAAGCAGTCAATTGCCTTCTTTAGCCAAAGCTTAGAGGACTATGAATTGAGGTATTCCTTCATTGAGAAGCATGTTATTTCAGTGATTAGAAGCTTGATATAAATTTAAGCATCTAGTTTTAAACAACAAGGTTCAGCTCCTGGTTTCTCATGTGGGAGTTAAAGGACTTCCTTCTCAACAAAGATCTAAATTAAAAAATGTGCAGGGTGGATTACTCATGTCATGGAGTAAGACATTGAGATCAAATTCACCAAGATGGTTTGAGGAAAGGGTATTATGTGAGCAATTGGCCCTGAGTCAACCAACTGAAGAAAGAAAAGAGAAGAATGTTGTTTTGGTGTTGCAGGACAGCCAAGAACAAAGAGATGTTCAAGAAGAAAATGGTGGTGTGCTCACTCCTTACTGGACCCAAGACATAATGCACTTCTTACAAATAGTCCTATGCCCTCTAGAGATGAACAAATCCAAAAGAAGACACTTCAAATTGTAGGCTATTCTGTATGTACTTGTTGATGGCATCTTGTGTCAAAAAAGATATCAATGGATTGTTGCTGAGGTGCATTGGGACAAATCAGATTGAGAAAATGTTAGAAGAGTTCCATAATGGATCAGCTAGGGTTCATTTTTCTCCAAGAGTGACATCTCTCAAGATCATGAAGGCTGGTTATTATTGGTCCCAAAGTGTTTAGTGATTTTTATGCATGGATCAAGAGGTGCAAGAAATTGTGTATTCTTCACAGGAAAAGAGAGGTTAGCAGCACTTCCATTGCACCCAATCTTAGTTGACCAGCCATTCATGTAATGGGGTTTGGAATTCATTGGAGTCATTAATCCAAACTCAAACCAAGGGCACAAATGGATTCTAACAGCAACAGACTACTTCACCAAATGGACTGAGGTGGTGGCACTCAAAGAGGCAAATGAATCTAGCATTCTAGACTTCTATGAGGGGATAGCAACTAGATTTGGTATACCTGCCACTATAATATTAAATTATGCATTTTGAAATTCATAGGATCAAAGATAAATGAATGGGTTGTTAGAAATGGGATCTATTTGAGCACTTCATCAAATTATTACCCTCAGGGTAATGGCCAAGTTGAGTCCACAAATAAGAATCTATTAAGGATCATCAAGAGGAATCTTGATGAAAAATCAAAGGACTTGGCACACTAAGCTCAAATCAGCTCTATGGGCCGATAGGATAACTCCCAAGAGATCCACCGGTAACTCTCCATTCAGAATTGTTTATGGGAAAGAGGCAATCTTGCCTATATCACTTGAGTTTCCGACATTAGAACTCATGAAACAATTGGAATTGTTAGATTTTGATCTCGTGGAGGTTAGATATGCAAAATTTATGGAACTCCAAGAAACCAAAGAGCATGCGGCCCAAACAATGGAAAAATACCAAGCATTGATGAAGAGAAGCTTTTGATAGGAAAGCTAAAGCTAGAACTTTTCAAGTTAGAGATTTAGTGTTGAAATGGGATGTAGACCAAGCAAAGCTAGGAAGGCATTAAAAATTTGATGCCATTTGGAGTTTCCCGTCCATGGTCACAAAATTCAAAAAACAATAATGTCTTCCAATTTTCTACATTGTATGGTGAGGAATTGCAAATTCTAGTTAAACGAAATACATCTAAAGCATTGGTACTAGAAGGGAAACTTCTCACCTTGTACATATTAGCTTAGTTTTTTTTCATTCCTCCAAGTGCTTATGCACATTTTTTTTGTTTGTAGCTTAGATTTACTTTTCCCTAAGTTCTTTGGCACATGTTTTGTTGTCCCAAAGGATGCATCTTTTGCAGATCATGTTCCAGGTCAAAGTGATTTTTCTACTCTCACAATCTTCATCTTAGAGATTTTCTAATGAATTGAGAGTAACAAGAAATTGATTTCATGAATCCATGTGCCAATGGATTGCTTCAAGAAAGATGTCCATTTCATATAGCAGGCAGATGACCCCCTTTGAGTTGCCAAAAGTGCTATCCAAAATAAGCCCATGCTTGTTTTGGTTAACTTGCCTTCATTCTTCCTTCCTTTTTCTGCAGACAGATTTTTACAACTTTAAAGCACTCAAAAGTTTCTAGATATGGCTTCATTAGATAGGATTTTTCTTCCCCTTTCCAGAAAGGTAAAGAAGTCCTCCTAACTTCTTGTATGTTTTGAGTTATGGCTCGGCGGAGTTTGGAGGGGAAATTTGCCAAGGCGGACCCACGGGAGAAATTTTGGCACTTAGCCTTTTGGCCAAAGAACTCAAAGGGAAAATTTTGGCCTGAAACCCCGCAAGGAAATGAAATGATGCCACATGTCAAAGTATAGTGGTGGGCATTGGTGGGAGAACTTCAAGTTTTGACTTTTGGTCAAAATGTGTTAGAGGAAAAATTAGGCTGCGCCTCCCCAATCAATCAGAAGCCAACACGTGTCCACGTCAGTAGCAGGAGTCGGGGATTTGGGAGGAGTTTGGAAAATTTACCAAAGTGGTTAAGGTGCAAAGGTAAAAACTTGATCCGCACCTCCACACCGCATCAGAAGGCACCACGTGTCCACATCAACAGCGGAGTGGCAGGCCGGCGAAGGATTTTGGGAAATTTTCCCAATTTCACAAAAGGAGAAAAAAGGAAGGTTGGGCCCACGGATCAACTAGAGGGTGCCACGTGGTAGCAGGAAGTAGGGCACAAATATTTTTAGGGAAATTTTCCCAATTCGAAAAAGGAGGGAAAAAGTTTAAATTTCGGCCCACGAACCCTAATTTTGCCCTAATTTCATCTTTTTTTCCCTAAATATTCAGAGGGCCATATCTTTTGATCCAGGGCTCAAATTTTCATGTTTTTGGTATCATTGGAAAGCTATTGAAATTATCCACATGATAGAATATTAAATTTTGATTTTTGGTGGGGTTTTATGGGAGAAAAATGTAGAAACATCTTTGGCATGGGAAAAATGAAAGCACAGAACCAGATTTGAGTAAATCAACACATAAAGATATTCTATTCAGCATATTTGAATTACATTCACAGGCTATTATATATCCATATACATAGCCAAAACAACCTCCAACAAAATAGGGAGGTGTTATAACAATTAACACTATTTAGTTGTGATTGTTACTCCCGTAACAATACACAATTCAATACTAATAATATATTATTGTTTATATAACAATAATATATTAATAATATATTAAACTATATAATAATAATTACCAACGTAATTATTATCTTACACAATGTAAATACTAATTCCTAACATTCCCCCCCTTAGTGTTTATATGGTAGAAAAACATCCACACACTCAACTGCAGTATGCTCACCCCTGTGGCATGTCCAACTTTGTGACTCATGACCTTGATCCAAAAGAAAGGCTCTCTCCTTCCATGGTTTTAAATAGGCTTACCACAAACCTTGATGTGACAGAAACCTCATCAACTGTCCACCTTGTGTGGTTTTCTGGATCCTCCCACAAACCCTTTCAAGATCCATGAACTAACTTACTCTGGTGCTATTGTTCATCACTATGCTTATACATCAGGGAATTATGTAGGAAACACAACTTGCATATTACAAAACTACACAATAGAAGATATACTAAAAATATTTCACATTACTTCCTATAAGAATCGTAATGTTCTTAATCGTAGTCTCTGTCATTGATCGTTGCCACTCGATCTTAAACAACATAGAAAACTGCCACTGCCACTAGAAGCTTTCCTTGACTAAGTCGTTTTGGGTGCAGAATGGGAATGGAACATTGGTATGTATTCCCCCCCACAATGTGAAATTCCACTCATATAGATACTGAGAAGCAAACTGCATCGAAGAACATACTCCTGAATGGATCTTGCTAGTTAGGTCTTGCTGCACATGGTCACTAATGCTAGTGAACGTATTCTTCTAGCTGCCCATCTTCCAACGAAGTACGACAGTCAGAGGACCAAGTCAGTCAGAGGATCATTGACAGCCATCTGTGCTCCAACAAAACTTTCTTTCCAACATCCATCAAATACCAAATAAAACAGGAACTCTGCAAACATAATGACTCTGAGAAAATGGAAACCACACTGAAAAATCATATACTCACACTGCACACCTGTGCCACCAAATCATTCTGTGCGGCCCCGTCGTTGGTGACTGACGAGAGGTCACTGTCTGACCTCCAGCCTCTGTTTCATCCATCCTCCATGTGATGACACTTCTTAGCTCACTCAAAAAAATATTGAAAATGAAGCTCAATGTGAATTTATATACCTTAATTTAAACTTGGTCATCGCGATACAAGCAAAAATGCAACCAGGAGAAATGAGAGCAAAATTATTTTTTATTTTTTGGACTTTTGACTAAGTACTATTTTTACAGTGACATTGACCGTATGACCATTAAAAATGAAACCTAAAAGTCACCTATACGACTCAAAACTTTAGACAATTTTATACGATGACTCCACAATTGACTTTTGACGACTAAACAAAACATCGACTCTTTGACAATAAAATTACTGACGAATTTATGACACTTGATGACTATTAAAATGATTTTTAATTTATTTTATTTTTTACACAATAACACATACTTCTTTATAGGAAACGAGAGGACTTAAACAAAACAACACAACCTACAAACAAACCAGAAACTATAATATTTCAAATAGACAACTGAACCGAAGAGCTTAGCAATTTCTATATAGACTCGACTGGTAAAATAACATTGACAGACTTGTTCCCTAATAAATTATCGAGATGAGACCTTAATACCATGTTCGGACTCTTCTATACTAAAATAATACATAAAGACACAGCTAATACAACACATGGACGGTAAAATAGTAGATCAGAGACTATTTAAAAATAGTTACCAAATGACTTACTAGTAATTTGGAACTGGAAACGTGGAAGGTACATGTGATCACATGTGGTGTGGAATAAGTCAATTTGGAATCTCCCATACGACCGACTGACCACGAACTCAAGCCCACTGAACGGTGCAAAAGAAAGTCGTTATCAGATAACTCCTAACATTGCGAATCACAAGCGTGGAATGTGGATGAATTCACGTACTTGGATTGGGATCATTGACGGGTCCAAATATTGATCTGGGTTCTATTGCATAGAGCACAGATTTGCTGGTAATAGAGATTGCCTTGGATAATATTCTATGAAAATTTTGAACTCCTTAGATCAAGCTCAATAAAATGCCTCTGATAAAAGTATGCTCAGAAAAATGTTGAGTCTGTGCATGTCATGGTCACATTAGAAATGCGGCTTGAGAGCTACACATGAGGAAAAATAAACTGGGTCGATGATGTGGAGAACAGTCAATACAGTAGGAGGATAATTCACAGGCTCTCGGGCTTGGTGACCCATTCAAATAGATCACTTGTTTTCTTTGTTGATTTTAAATGCATGAATTTATCAAAACCAAAGAGCTAACATTGTATTTTAACTTCATTACGCCAGCTAATACGTAGCACAATGTTAATGGCGAGAATGATGGAGGAGCAGGAAAGCGTTGTCAAAGAATATGCTTCAATTTCAATCATTGTATTCACAATGTGGACCTTCAAACTCTACCAAATACAGACAAAGACATAGAATTGACTCTCCACCGAATGGATTACCAGATTTTAGTCGAGTAGAGGGATTTTCTCTGCGAGTCCAAAACTTAAAATAATCCACGTTTTTATATGCTTCCAATCTGAGTTTGTCACTCAATTCATAAGATCAACGCATCTTTTAAAAAGATATTTGAGCTCTAAGCTTTTCTTTAAAAAAAAAAAAGATTCTTTAATAATGCTTCTTCACAAGCCCATCCAAATAACGCTTTCCATCACAGAAAGGGCCTGTCTCTCTCTGATGCCAAATGAAAGCATCATAACTAAGATTTGATTAAATCAACACAGAAAGATATTCTATTCAACATATTTGAATTACATTCACAGGCTATTCATATAGCCATATACATGAGCCAAAAATCAACCTCCAACAAAATAGGGAGGTGTTTATAACAATTAACACTATTTAGTTATGATTGTTACTCTCGTAACAATACACAATTCAATACTAATAATATATTATTTTATATATATTAATAATATATTAAACTATATAATTCATAATTACCAACATGGTATTATTATCTTATGACAATGTAAGATACTAATTCCAAGTTGTGCAAAAAATGCAGAAAACCGACCCCCTACAACCAAAGCATCTCAAACCCCCATTGATGAAGTATGTCACTCGTTTCTTCTCAAGCATGGCCAAATGCATCAAAAAAAGCTGGATTTTTTGAGATGGTTCCCTTTCTGTTTCCAACCATGAATATTGTCAGTGGTTGGAGATCTTGGAAATCAAATCACCCTCCCCATGTTTTTCACTTATACCTTTGCTTCAGTTCTGCTTCATCGTTAAAAAAGCCAGTTTTGAGCTCATTTCCTGTAAAGGGTTGGATGTTCTTGTTCTTGTAGACTCCCCCTTCCCCCTTGACACGTGAAATTTGTACTAAGGAGTTTTAGGCCTCTCAGTGGAACCGCAATATGTTTTATATGTTTTTTCCTCCTTTCCATTGCTAATGCATCGTATCAAAAGCTGGGAATGATAAGGGCATGCTCTTGTGAATGAATGATTCAATCCTTTCTTGCGTTTATTATTTCCTTTTGGTCCTTGTATTACATTTTGGTAATTACTTTGCATGAAAAAAACTCTAGTGTTGCATTCTGAATATGACTCAAACTACCTCGTCACATTTGAAAAAATAGAGGTCCAGCACTCCTTTGGTGTATCACCATTTTTCACTTAGATTTGTTTCCTTTTGCATCTTTTTAACAACTATCTCCTTGGAATCTAGAGTAGGATTTAGCATTGAACCTCTGCAAAATTCATGCACCTACACCTAAATAGAGGGGTAAGAACCAGATTTCATCTGGAGAGTTTTCCATCACCTTACAAGGTCCCACACCTTGGAGGAAAACTCAATGTTGTGCAATCACAATAAATGACCCAATTCTGGACTGCAGATCTGAAGGTCATTTAGGGGTGCTGTAGATTTGCACTAACAGTGCACTCTAAAGATCCAACTAACCTTAGATGGTGATATTGTAATGGTTAGTGCTTGGTCCTTTATTCTTTCCACATAGCATTGAATTTAAATACATGATTGGATCTTGTTCCAGTTTTTCATAATTCACCACTAAAAGGATGAATAGTAAAAAACAATATTCTCAAACATTGTAGAAGAAACCTAAAAGATGCGATCAAAGAACAAAGATCGGGGGCACCCAGAACTTCCCATAGGGGCAATATGGGCACATGGTGTCCAAAGTAAAAAATGTGGAAGTCCTCATGAAATATATACATTGGGCAAGAATGAGTGTAAGGCCATGAAAACCAGAAAGCAAGCTAAGAGGCCAAAGACAATGGTCAATTATGTACTTTTCTTACTTAAGAATGGTCATATGGGAATTAGTGTTGGGGTTAGCACAAGGTTGTACAGATAATATATCATATCTAAGCATACATGCAATAAAAGTGGATATTCTACCAGAAGAAATATACAAAACAAGAGATATAAATCAACACCAGATTTAACGTGGTTCACCTAGTGTGGGCTACATCCACCAAGAAACAAGCCAATCTATTATCCAAAGCTTTCAGAAGATATACAATGAAGATTTACAATCTTCCACACCTCTCAGATGTACAATACTTTCTTTCTCTCAAGCTTCTCCTTCTTCTCCAAGAATTCTCTCTCTCACAATTATTTTCACAATAATCATCAATTCTTACAATCCACTTACTTCTAAACCCTAGCTTTCATGCTTATATAGGCATATACAAACTTAGGGAGCTTAGCCATGCAATTACAATCAATAGATATGCTTTAATACTAAAATTAGATCTAATTCCCATGAGTTAAATAAAACACTCACACATAGGTAACCGAAGCCGGTTAGCCCTAACCGATGTCGGTTCCTCCTTGCCTGACTGATGCCGGTCATAGGTGACCAATGTCCGGTCCCTCATAACTGATGCCGGTTACTGTGATTTCCTGCAAGTTTATATAACATGCTAAATTTGAAGTAATTGAGATCCACAACTCAACAATCTCCCACTTGGAGATAAATTACTGCACTATACCTGTACAACGTCATTCTTGGATCCTTTCCTTAGCTTTGTTTCTTCCTCTTCAAGTCTCAAACTTGAAGACCAACATAAGTGGAGTGTAGCTCTAACTTCTCTTTTGCTAATGGATTTGTTAGCATATCCACAGGGTTTTCACTCGTATGAATCTTCTCTAGTTTCAGCTGCCCATCCTCCAATACCTTCCGTATGAAGTGATACCTCAACTGAATGTGTTTCGTTCTAGAATGAAACATCTGAGTTATTTTCCAAATGAATTACACTCTACTGTCACTAAACAATTTGCAATCATCTTAATCTCCTTTCCCAACTCTTCCATGAACCTGCTCATCCATATCATCTCTTTGCTAGCCTCTGTAGCTGCAACATACTCTGCCTTTGTAGTAGAAAAATCCACAACCTTCTGCAATCTTGAAATCTAGCTAACTTCCGTCCCACCTACTATGAAAATATATCCAGTAGTGCTCCTTCTACCATCTAGATCTCCAGCCATATCCGAATCAACATAGCCACATAAAGAAATATCTAAACCTCCATAGCATAACGACATGCTAGATGTCCCTCTCAAATACCTGAGAATCCATTGGACTACTTTCCAATGCTCTTTACCTGGATTGACCATAAATCTACTCACAACTCCCACTTCCTGTGCAATGTCTAGTCTGGTACAAACCATAACATACATGAGACTCCCAACTGCTGAAGCATATGGTACTCATGTCATGTATTTGACCTCCTCATGTGATGAAGGAAACTATCTTTGCTCAATTTGAAGTGTCCAACCATAGGTGTACTCACCGGTTTTGAATTTACATGTTAAACCTTTCTAACACCTTATTGATATAAGCCTCCTGAGACAAATACAATTTCTTGTTCTTCCTGTCTCTGTGTATTTGCATGCCAAGGATTCTTTTTGTAGCTCCTAAATCCTTCATAGCAAATGTGTGAGCTAACTTTCCCTTAAGCTCACCAATGTCCTAGCATACTAGATCCTGCAATAAGCATATCATCCACATACAATAACAAAATAATATAGCTCCCATTTTCAAGCTTCTTGAAATAAACACAATGGTCATATTCACATCTCAAATAACCATGCTCATGCATGAAACTATCAAACCTCATGTACCATTGCCTTGGATCTTGCTTGAGCCCATATAGGCTCTTTTTCAACTTGCACACTAATTTCTCCTTACCCTTGACTTCATACCCAAGGACTGTTTCATATAAATCTCTTCATCCAAATCACCATGAAGGAAAGCCGTCTTCACATCTAGTTTCTCTAAATGCAAATCATGTACTGCAACTATACTCAATACAATATGTATATAATTCATTTTAACAACATGAGAAAATATTTCACCAAAGTCAATACCTACTTTCTGTGCAAATCCCTTTACTACAAGCCTTTCCTTGTACCTTTTCTATCCACCCTCTTCTTCCTTGATCCTGTAAACCCACTTGTTCTACAATGTCCTCTTACCTTGCTGGACAACTTAACCAAATCCCAAGTCTAGTTTTGTTCCAAGGAGTCCATCTCCTCATCCATGTCATGCTCCCACTGCATGTGGGTCTTATCCTACATTGCTTCTTCAAAACTTTCTGGTTCACCATTATCAGTCAATAATAAATAAGATAGAGAAGGTGTAAATATTTTTAGAGGTTTACTTACCCTTTGAGACCTTCTCACAAAATTTTGGGGTACCAGAGGCTCATTCTGGACCTCCTAGACATTTTTTTCCAATTCTGACAGTGGATGATGCCAATCACCTGTAACTAACGTCGGTTCTGCTAACCGATGCAAATTTAGATCTTCTGTAATCGATACTGGTTTAGATCAATGCCGGTCAGGGGTCAACCAACACTAGTTACTGTGTAACCATGTCATTATTATTTTTAAATCCTGAGAGTTCATTTTCATTCACAAACTTCTCAATCGGTTCATCCTTGGGTACCAAAATTTGATCCCTATACATTCTCTTTTCATTCCATTTAATGTCATGACTCGTAATAAATTTAGAATGATCTAAATCCAAGAAATAGAATCCAAAATCACCAGATCCATAACCAATGAAAGTACATCTCTTAGATTTTGCATCCAACTGTTTCCTATTTTCCTTATCAATATGCACAAAAGCTTCTGAACCAAAAAATTTAAGAAAAGAAAGATCTACCTCTTTTCTGGTCCAAGCTTCCTCTGGTATTCCTCCATCTAGTGAAATTGAAGGCCCATGGTTAATAAAATAAACCGCTGTATCAACTGCTTCTGCCAAAGAATGCAAGGGAAATCCAACATGTATCCTCATACTTCTAGCACGTTCCATGATTGTCCTGTTCATTCTTTCTGCAACACCATTCTCTTGTGGTGTTCTTGGAACCATGCTTTCTCTACGTATTCCATTCACTAAACAATAATCATTGAAATCCTTGCTACAGTATTCACCACCATTGTCAGATCTAAGGCACTTTAACTTTGAATTTGATTCATTCTCAACAAGGGCTTTCCATCTTTTAAAAGTCTCAAAAACATCATATTTATGTTTAATACAATAAACTCATACCTTTCTTGTAGCATCATCAATGAAAGTAACATAATACTGGGATCCTCCATGAGAAGCTACCTGGGCTGGTCCCCACACATCTGAGTGTACAAGCTCCAATTTTTACTCCTTCTTAGTTGCCCCAACTTTGAGAAATCTCATTCTCTTTTACTTTCTAAAGATACAATGCTCACAGAAATCAAGATCTAAATCTTTCAAATCTAATAACTTACCCTTAGCCTTTAAGATCTGTATTCCTTTTTGACTCATATGGCCCAACCGATTATGCCACATGCATGCATATGAATATGAAGTAGAAACACAGAAAAAGAGTCAATAACAAAAGTAGATAAATATAACGTTCCTACCTTCTTACCTCTTGCCACAACAAAATCACCCTTGATGACTTTCCAAGAGTCTGCTGTGAATGTAACCATACAACCAACTTTACCTAGTCGCCCTGCAGAAATAAGATTCCTCTCGAGGCTTGGCACATGCCTCACATCTTTCAATACAAATATATTCCCATTCTATAATTTTATATGAACTTCCCCTTTACCAGTGATACTGCAAGGTTCATCATCACCCAAATAAACATGCCCAAAATTTCCATGGACATAATTTTTGAAATAACCTTAGGGGTTGTATGGAAAGAAGTTCCTGAATCTAAAACCCATGATTCTATTCTATTATCCAAAGAAAGAATAAGATCATCTTACATTACCTTTGTTGCAATATTTTCCTCCTTATTTGACTCTTTACCTTCATCTAGGTGTTGGTTCTCTTTATCCTTTGACCAATAATCTTTTTTTTTTTCATGTCCTTTCTTTCCACATTTCTAACATGTAATTCCTTTACCTCTGGATTTAGATCTTCCATCCCTTGAATTTGATTTCCCATTATTCTTACTCTTGGATCTCTCTTTATGCCTACCTCTGCTTTCTACATTCAAAGCATTCCCAGATGATTCCTCTGTACTTTTCCTACAAATTTTTTCATTCAAGATTATACTAACCACACCATCAAACTTCAAAATATTATTAGCAGATGCTGTATTACTAACAACCATTACCAAGTTATCCCAATTATCAGGTAAAGAACATAAGAATAAAAGTGCTTTCAATTCATCATCAAATGGAATATCAACCGATTTTAACTGATTTACAATATATCAGAAATCATTCAAATGACTAGATGCAGATCCACCTTCATGCATCTGAGAACTAAATCGTTTCTTCATCAAATAAACTTTATTTGAAGAACTAGGTTTTTCATATAAATTAGCAAGATATTTCATTAATTCTACTATAGAATTCACTTCTGTAATATTGGAAGCCATAGATGCTGCCAGACTCAATCTTATAGATCCCAAAGCCTTTCTGTCAAGAATATTCCATTCTTCATCAGTCATCTTCGTAGGTCTAGACTTTTCATCCAACGGTAAGTAAAAATCTCTTTGATACATATAATTCTCAATCTAAATCTTCCATAATTGATAATTTTTACCATAAAACTTCTCTACCTTGCATTTGTTTTCTTCTACCACTACTATAGCTCCCACTCAATCAGAAAACCCTTTGTAAGTAAATTTGTCCACATACAAAACCCTCAAACAAAGCTCTGATACCAGTTGTTGGGGTTAGCACAAGATTGTACAGATAATATATCAGATCTAAGCATACATGCAATAAAAATGAATATTATACGAGAAGAAATATACAAAACAATAGATATAAATCAACACCAGATTTAACGTGGTTCACCAGTGTGGGCTACATCCACCAAGAAACAAGCCAATCTATTATCCAAAGATTTAAGAAGATATACAATGAAGATTTACAACCTTCCACACCTCTTAGATGTATAGTACTATCTTTCTCTCAAGCTTCTCCTTCTTCTCCAAGAATTATCTCTCACATAATTATTCTCACAACAAAGCTTTCATGCTTATATAGGAATATATGAACTTAAGGCACTTAGCCATGTAATTACAATCAATAGATCTACTTTAATGCTAAAATTAGATCTAATTCCTATGAGTAAAATAAAACACCCATGCACAGGTAACCAAAACAGGTTAGCCCTAACCAATGATGGTTCCTCCTTACCTGACCGATGCCGGTCATAGGTGACCAATGATGGTCCATCTATAACTGATGCCGATTACTGTGCTTTCCTACAAGTTTAATATATCATGCTAATCTGAAGTAATTGAGCTCCACAACTCAACAAATATTAGTATGTGATCAAGACTAGATAAATACCCAAAGTGTGTGATTTAGTGTCTACACACATATTCTTCCAATTCCAATTGACTGTCTAGATCAAGATCCTCAATGGATGATAAAAAAAACCCTTATGCTTCATGATCTAGCATAAAGGGCTTAAAGAGACGAAGTTTTCAACATTAAAAAATGAATATATTCTCATATAAGGAGTAAAATCCAGCCTAAATGCATTTTTACCCACATGTTATATAATTTAAAATGGGTCATATATAAGAGGTTTGAGTTTATAAGCTTTACCTTGGAGTCTCTCTCTACTCAAGTAAAACCATACCTTGTAACCAACAAGGAAAGAATGCTTAGTTCTATGCTGCTCATCCCTTTATTTCTTGCGACTCCTTCAACCTCTCTTGTACTTGGAGGTGTATCTGTTGAATCTTCTCAATGAGCCTCTCAACTGTGTGTAATTTTTGATCCACTATCCTAATATCTCTGCATGGTAGTCTAAAAAAAAATCAAACACACTCTTGGGAAATTAACCAACACAAGTCTCAAAATAATTCTTACTAGTAGAAACATGAACTTCACTATTATAAGAATGCTGAACATACACTAATTTTTCATCCCAAGTCTTATGATGTTTCCAATTACCCCCTTGAGATTTGAACCAATGTTCAATTTACTACTTCGGTCTTCCCATCGCTTTATGGGTGAAAAAATATACCTCTTTAACTTGGTATCCGTCTTCTCCAATAAAGTAGACTAAAACATATCAATGAACTGGGAGTCCT
This sequence comes from Taxus chinensis, assembly GCA_019776745.2. NCBI lineage: Eukaryota > Viridiplantae > Streptophyta > Pinopsida > Cupressales > Taxaceae > Taxus > Taxus chinensis. The sequence continues at coordinate 956,640,801 of CM034147.1, read as the reverse complement.
TATCTAAAACAATAGATTCAGGAAAACCAAAATGAACCCACACATTAGCAAAAAATAACTTAGCTGCATCACTAGATTTGAGAGTTCTCTTACAAAGAGAAAGAATACACATTTTACTGAATTGGTCAAAAAAACACAAAAATATAATCATATCCTCTTTTGTAAACATGTAAACTACCAAAAACATCCATGGAGATTCCTTCCCATGGCATGGATGGAAATGATAATGACATATATAAACTCAAATTTTTATTACTAGGCTTGTTTGTACTACATAAAACACATCCTCTTTTAAACTTAGCAACTTATTCTTGCATATTTTTCCAATAAATGTTCCTTTGTAAGTGTGCAATAGTCTTTATAACACCAAAGTGAACAACAACCTCAAAAGTGTGTACTTCTCTCATCAACTGTACTCTTTCCCCCTTAGGCACTGTACGCACCCAATTTTACATGGTGTAACATTGTCGGAATAGTTCAAATCCCCAATGATGAAAAATGATAAATTCCAATGATGTCCAAGTCCAATTTTCTAGCTTGAAACATGTTCTTGTACCTCATTATGCTTTACTTATCTTTTCCTAGTTTTTTCTTACATTCCTTAGTTAATTTGCATCTTTTCCTTAGCTTTTTGGAATTTAGTTATAGAACCGCGCCAGTGGTTATGCAACTACCCCAAAAATTATGTAACCACTAGTCTGCTTGAGAGGTAGTTATGTAACAACCATAATGGTTGCGTAACCACCAGTCTGCACACATCTACGGTTTCGTGTGCATTTAACCAAACATTTTCCAGCGTGTTTTGAACGTGTGTCACCTTCTTCAAACTCATCTTTTATGAATGTTTCTTGAACTGTAGACATCGCAAAATTACACACCTATTTCCACTTGTTCGCAATGCTATCCTAATACACCATGTTATTCACCCATTTGTGATTAATTGATTAATTCATATACATTGCACCCATTGGATTAATTAAATTAACCTCTAGTACCCCTTTGGCTAAGTCAATTATCATTTATTAATTAATTAAGTGTGTGCACATTTTAGTCAACTGCCACTTGGAATCCACTTAGACTCCACATACTCATCCTAGTTAACTGCACTTCTAGAATCCTAGAAAGGTGGGGGCAATTGAATTGCATGTAAAACTACCTTCCAGATGTAAATTTTGCAATTAATTCCATTTACTACTCCTCAATGCCCCGACACTAATGAAACCTTCTCCAATGCTATTTTTAGCATATGCATTCAACTATGTGTAACTAATTTCCAACTACTTCTACCTCTATAAATTGCATGCTTACTCTATTACAAATCCTCTTGAATTTTAAGTACAATAATTCTGCTAAATTTCCAAGCCAAAGTATTTGTGTATGTAGATTTTGCACTCACATTTGGAAAACATTCAAGAGCACCCAAATCCATTTATAATGTTCCACAGATGAAGTATCCACAACCTTACTGAGGTTTGCATTGAAGGATTATAGGGAGGTTTGCATTGTATTTTGTTTGTCTTCCATTCTTAGGTAGTTTTTCACTGTTCACATTTTGGCACGCCCGGTAGGACTTGAACCTGGGTCGCCTACCCGTTTGTACATCTTTGGCTTTTCTGGCCAACATATCACGTGCCTCTAGTCTTTAGTCTTTTTTTATTATTATTCTTATTATCTTCTAATTAATCTTTACTTACTTGAGTTACTTGCTCTCATTAACTTAATCAGGATGTTTCCATTACATTCAATTTCTTATTATTATTATTATTTTTCATGTATTGTGTTCACTCTGACTAATTGTGCAATTTGATCATGCAAGGTTCTTGAGAATTTTTGGTTAAGCTCATTTGTTGTTTTGCACCTTTTTACTCACCCATAAACTCGTTTTTTCCCCTTTTTCATCACTTTGCCTTATATAGCCTACTTGTGAAGGTTGTACGTTTAGCGTTATTGGACGTTTCGTTCTAATTTTTTTCTTGCTTTCTCACCTTATTATACATATTTAGTAACTTTTGCAAACTAGACTAATGCTTTCTAACGTGTTTTTGCATACTTTTCCTTTGTTGTTTTCTTTTGTTTTTGTGTAACTAATCATGACACGACCACACGTATGCTCTTCCCTTGCACTTTTTAAGCGATATTGGGAATTAGAAACATGGTCATTTATTTTTGTCTTTGGGAATTAACATTTCAATTAATCAAAGCCAACCCACATGTATGCTATTTCCTCGTGCTTTTTAAGTGATCTTGGAAATAAAAAAACGTGGGTTCGCTTCTGTTGCCTTGTTTGTTTGTTTGTTTTTTTATCTCATTCCGGAAAAATTTCTAATATTTAGTTGTAGGACCCATTTTCATAAAAGGTGGATAAAAAACTAAAAAAACTACTAACTACAGGTTTTCAAATGATGTACGACCAAACCACATTAAGATCAAAAGATAAAAAATACACTGCATTCAAAACACTATATTTGTAGGTTTGATTAAGAGATACAACTTGACCACTTAAATAGAACATATTCCCCCTCTCATAAGCCTTAAGCTATAACAAAGGGGGTGGTTCTAGGAACCCCAAAGTAGTCCACACCTTGGGAGAATTGGTGGACGAAACAAGAACCTTTTTTATCCTACCTGACTAGTAAAGCCTTGTGAGTTAAAGTCACGGATATCCTTAGTGGCGACCCCAGTGTGATTAATTCTGAGCAAGATCTTTGCCTAGGGTTTCAAAGGGGGTAAACTAAAGCTGACAGTTAGCAATAGCGTCACGATCCCTCATATATACTACTGACACCTAGTTGAGAGAGCTACCTAGGAAGCCAAACATTGTCCAATCTAATTTAAGGTAGAGGCCACAAACAAACATTTAAACAAAAACCTATTTTTCTATTTTCTTCTTTTGTTTTCTTTATTTTGGTAGTAGTGTTCCACACTCGATTTTTCTTCAAACACTCTTTTTTTGGGATCCATCCTTCATGTTCATATATTCTCATTATTTTCAAAATAATCCTTGTTTGGATTCCACTTTCACTCTCATTTCATCTCTTCTTGTCATCTTTTCTCTTTATCATCGGTCATTCACTATCTTTCATTTTACTCTTGAAATTTCCCTTTTCAGAAATTTTGTCTCTTTTTCATTATTTTAATCTTTTCATCCTCATTGTGTTCTCCGTTTGATCTTATTTCATTCATTGGGAGTTCTCATTCACTTATTTGAGTCTTCCTCTTTTGCGGTCATCAAATTCTTCTATCTTTTGTTCTCACCTCATTTTGAGTTTATCTCCCATTTCATTCTTGACTTAATCATTTGGATTACATTCCCCAAAGTTTAAGTTTCCATATTTTTTTCGACATCAAGTCTTGAGTTGCAGATATCCACGTCCTCTCACAAGCACTTTCATCTTATGACTCACACTTTGACAGTGTTAGGTTCCACTTTGTCACAACTCAAATTCATCACATATTATTTTTATTATCTTCTTTCATCATTTATTTTGACAACATCATCGTTAAAATATATACGTTTGCTTTATTGACATCTCTAACTTGACAAAATATTTGTTGTGTTATAGACACTTCATCATATCTTCTTTTCCCAATGTTTATGTTAACGTTTACGTTGTCAATATTTGAGTCTTATCCCTTCATTAGCCTATTCCTTCTTAAATAATTCTTGTTAATGGTTGAGATAATCTCATATGATTTGACTCCTTTTTCATACCCTCTTCCCATCTAGCATTCACTTTGCTAGGTGGTAGAATGCATTTGCAATCAATCTATCCTCACTCCTCCACCCTAGCATTCACATTGTTAGATGTTGAATACATTTTGGACTTTTTTCATTATAACTCTCCTCCATTATAGAATTCACTTTGTTAGAGGATGAGAATATTCACGGCATTGAACCACTCTTCCATCTCGACATTCAATTTGTCAAGGGTCAAGTTTATCAAACACTTTCAAACGCTTCCATCTTAACATTCACTTTGTTAAGGGTTGCGTCATTCATATCTTCAAAATGTATTTCCCATCTTAGCATTCAATTTGTTAAGGGACAAGCTATTACCAAGATTAATCACACACCTCTCTTCCATCGTCGTATTCACTTTGCTACGGGTTAAGTTATCTTTTGCATTTCTCTTTTTCTCCCTCCCTCTTTTAAAAATGGTGGGAACACAACATAAAGATTATAGTCCTTTTGGAAGGAACAAATGACATCGAAATCCTTTTGTAATTTTGATAGTGACAATGACCAAAACTCTGAGGATGATCAAAATGGAATCTCACTCGAAGAACAATCCCACTTTAAAAATATATTATGTATGAATAAAGACCAATTTATGCTTCCTCTCCTTGAGATGAGAGAATAATTAACCTATGATTTCGATGAGGATTGTATACAAACATTATTTGGCAAACCACCACCTAACAAAGGTGAACCTTTCATTTCAAAAAACAATGAGGATGATGCAAACCCTAGTCACACAAATAATGATGATAAAAACAAGTCCACCTCAAATAAAACCAAAGGTGATGAATCAAATAAATAAAAATATGATGAAGGGAACAAAGGAAAATCAACTGATTCGACCACCGATCCACCTCAATCCCTCATGAATCAAATTAACGACATGGCTAAATAACTTGATATCTTAAATTCCAAAGTCACCAATGAAACCCATGACAATGAGGAACCAAATAAAATGAGTGATGCTTCACTTAAAAGTTATACTGCATACACCAAAGATAACAAAAACTATACGACCGATGGTTCCTTATCTTTCTTGCAAAATAACTCACCATTTTCCCAAGAATGGAAAATGACGAAGGCTGACATCTTAGGTATGCAACATTAACACAAACAATTCAAATTTGAAGAATTGTGTCCTTACCCCTTCGATAAGGACATTTTATGCATCCCCTTTCCAAAATATTTCGAGACGCCCAAATTTGAAAAATACGAAGGGCAAGAATGATCCTAGAGAACATATCAAGGAGTTTTATATGGCTTGCCAAGAGGTGACCTATAATGATGTCTTCTTAATGCGTCTCTTTCCATGAAGTCTAGGTGGACAAGCCTTGGATTGGTTTCTAAACCTCCCCAAGGGCTCTATACTAAATTTCGTGGACCTCTCAGAGAAGTTAGTTAAACATTTCTCATTCAACCTAGACTCAGAAATTACAATGATGGATTTGTGTAATGCCAAACAAACAACAAATGAAACCTTTGCACGATTCCTACAAAGATGGTGTGGGATTGTTAGTCGTTTCCCATGCTCCATGTCTGAGAAACAACTTGTGAACATCTTTATACCTAATCTCAACAGTGAGCTATCCTTTCACATGTAAATACATTTCCTTAATACTTTTGAAGGAGTTATTGAGAAAGGATCATAGATTCAAAAATCCCTTGTCGTAAAATGTTTGATCAAACTTCATTCAAAAGATACTGGGAAACACAGTGACCATCCTAATAGCTCTCACCAAGACAAATCTAAACATTTTAACCAAAATCGTAATATGGTAAATGATGGTGATACATACAACTATAATGTCCAAAAAACTTAGACTGGACCAATAAAAGGTAAAAAACCTCTTTTTGTTTATAGCAAAGAGGTTTCCTCCTCTCCTGATTCTAAGCGATGTCATTTAAATACTTTGGGAGAACCTCTATTGAGTGTCCTCCAACAAATTTTTAATGAAAAAATAGTTATCTATCCCATCACCAGACCTTGGGTTGAGGGAGAACCCAAGCCTACTTAGTATAAAGCTGATACTTATTGTGATTTTCATCGCATTGACGGTCACCCAACTAATCGATGCTTTCACTTACATTACTTTGTCCAAGACCTCATTGATAGTGGAGATATCACTGTTGAAGAACCATCACCAAATAAGAAACCCAACGAAAATCTTAAGGTGTTCTCAAACCCATTTCCCAAACATGGTGGTGACGATAAAAATGTTGAAAAAAGGTCCCTCTGCCAATAACACTGATTTCAGTTCAATTATCCCATTTATTGAGGAAGTACCATCTACAATGACAACCATTATATTAAAATCTTCGAGTAATGCTGTGACCACATTCCAAAGGAAGATGTGGGTTCTCGCAGAAAACCAACCTTCTGCGTCTTCTGCAGAACCTAAAATGTCCAAACAACAACTCCTTTAAATAAAAAGTCAAACTCTAATGCCAAATCTCCCAGTCCGAGTCAGTATGACTTCATCAAACAATTAGAAACCACACCAACTCATATCTCTCTAATGGAACTGTTGAAAGAGTCACCTAACTTTTAGGATATTCTCACATGTGCTCTAAATGAATCACGTGTTCCTCATACTCTCAATGTTCAAAAGTTTCAGGCTATGATTGCGAACCTTACGCTTGAAACTTTTATCCTATCTTTTGTCCCTCAAGATATGTTGAACCCAAATTTGATTAATAATAACTCCTTTTACATTGAAGCCTACGTTACAAACCATAAAGTCAAGAGAGTTCTTATCGACAATGGAGTGGCTATTAACATCTGTTATATAAAAATGCTTCATTGCCTTGGTCATACAATAGATGATTTATATGCTGATATCATTACCATTCATGGTTATGATAATACCGAGTGCTAGTCTTGTGGTACCATCACTCTTCCCATACAAGTAGGCCCGTAACTCCTCGACACTATATGTCATGTAGTTGATGCAGAAACATCATATAACCTTCTTCTAGGTAGACCTTAGATACATGCGATGAATGCAATACCTTCCACCTTCCATCAATGCATAAATTTTCCACATAATGATAGAGATTTCACCTTGCGTGGCGATACTGACCCCTTTGAATACTGTAAGTTTTGTGAAGAAAGGTACAAAAAAGAAAACTATTTTCCTTCTACTGATAGCACAAATGGATCTAACACAACTCTTATTGTTACCAACTGTATTGATCTTGACATAATATTACGCCCTCATGCTTCCATGTCTTCTTCTGAAGAATCTACGTCTAAAGTGTCACCTGAGGATATTCCTCACACATCTGTGACTTCTTCTAAAGCATCTACATCTAAGGTGTCACCTGAAGATACATTCTCCCATCAAGGATTAGGCGAGTACACACTTGAAAATGCATTTCTTGTTGGCAAACTCCCATTATCACCTTACAGCTATGGCCGTCCTAACACTCCTCATATACGAGAACCTCCCTCTTATTGTCTTGGAAACACTCTTTGGAGATGATATGGATATCTATAAGATGAACATATTCCAATCTATGATGACTCTTGGATATACAAAGACATGATGACAGAATGCTACGAATCCACTGATTACACCAAGGGCCATAGAATGATGAAAACATGAACTGGAAAGGAAGAGGTCTTGGCCCATAAGAACATGGTGTTCTTGAACCTATGAATATCAAGTCTAATCTTTACACAAGTGGTCTAGGGTATGAGACATATGAGAAGATGCCTATAGTCTTTGATTTATTACCTAGTGAAGATGAATTAGATTATGAAGCTGAGACCGGTTCCACACGTAGCCTCTTTGAAAACCTATTTGAAACTAGAATTTTCCTCGAATACTTATCCGTTCGGACCCTTATGCTTCCCTCATTGATCAAGAACAACAATGTCATACTTCCGTGGATGTAATGTAATTACTTGTATAAATCTGATTATTAGCAGAAATATAACACCAATGAACACAATATTTCAGATAAATGCTGTCAATGTGCACGAATAATAGCTTAGCCACTTTGAGGGGGCAACCTCCAAACCAGAAAATAAGACTCAAATGCTGAATGAATGATCAACTACTACCTACTAACCCCTATATATACTATTCCTATGCTATGGCCAACACCAAGGCCGACCCACTAATGAAAATATAACATATATGAAAGAGATACATAATGATAAGAAGTTATGATAGCCACAAGTCGGCTATATACATCCAATATAAGATATATGATTAAGGGTGTAGCATGCCCCTCCCCTTCAAAGCAACATTTTCCCTAATGTTGAGAAGATCTGGATGATGCTGCAGGAAATTTGCATCCTCCCAAGTTCCATCTTCGTTGTCTAGATTTTTCCACTTGATCAAATACTCAATGATGACCCTTGTCCTTAATCACTTAGTACATGTATGAAGGATGCATTCTGGTTCCATGATGATTCTACCCTCTTCATCAAGCTTGGGTAACACTATTTGGGTTGATACTGTCTGTCCAATTACCTTCTTTAGGCAAGATACATGGAAGACTGGATGAATTTTAGTAGCCAGAGGAAGTTCCAGTTTGTATGCTACATTACCAATCTTCTATAACACTTGATAAGGACCATAATACTTAGGTGAAACCTTTTTCTGTTGTTTTAAGGAAATTTGCTTATATGGTTGTAAATGCACAAAAACCCAATCATCAATTTCAAAATTTCTTTCACTGCGATGTTGGTCTGCTTGCTGCTTCATGCGGTTTTGTGACATGGCCAAATTATCCCTGAGACTAGAAAGCACCTCTTGTTGGTGTTGAATATGTTCTTCAACTGCCCGAACCTTTGGTTGGACTCTCAAATATGAAGTGATAGATGATGGATGGTACCCTTATAATGCCAAGAAAGGAGACATTTTAGATGAAGTATGAAAGGAGGTGTTATACCACCATTCAGCCAGCGGAAACCATTGGACCCATCTTGCTTTCTTATCTGATGTAAAACAACGAAGATATCCCTCCAAGCACTTGTTTACCACCTCTGTTTGCCCATCAGACTAGGGATGATAAGAGGAACTACAAGCTAGTTATGTGCCCAAGCATGAGAACAAGTCAGTCCGAAAATTACTAGTAAAGATAGGGTCTTGATCACTCACTATAATCTTTGGTGTCCCTTGTAGCTTCTGAATTGTATCCCTGAAGGCTGTTGCTACCGTACTCGCAAAAAATGGATGGGATAAAGCAAAAAAATGGGCATATTTGGTGAGTCTATCCACCACCACCATTATTACATTTTTACCTTATGATTTAGGCAATCCTGTGATGAAGTCCATAGACACCTCTTCCTATCTCTGGCTAGGAATAGATAGAGGTTGTAAAAGACCTGGGGACTTAATTGTTTCGCCCTTATTTTTTCGACAAACCATGCATTCTGCCACAAAATTTTGGACATCTCCTTTTAGCCCTTCCTAGAAAAAATCATGCTTGATTTGATGATAAGTCTTTAAGAAGTCAGAATGACCCCCTACTGGAGAAGCATGGAGCTCAGATAGAACCCTATTTAAAGGGTTGAATTCTTACATAGAGATAATCTATCTTTATACCATAAAACATATCCTTTCCATACAATTTTTTCTGACATGCTTGGATCTTGTTGGAGATTTTGAATGAGATTTTGTGTACCTGGGTTATTTTTCCATTCAGACCTTGCATCCTCTATCCAATCCTCATGTAATACAGATATGGCACACAACAATGCCTGGGCAGATTCATCCTTCCGAGATAAAGCATTAACAACTACATTCTCTTTTCCTTTCTTGTATATTATCTCAAAATCATACCCCAAAATTTTTGAGACCCATTTCTATTGTTCTTTTGATTATAAAAGTTGCTCTAAGAAGTATTTCAAACTATCATGATTTGTCTTTACTTTGAAATGTCGTCCCATTAGATATGGTCTCCATTGCTTCACTACACGAAGTATTGCTAACATTTCTTTCTCATAAAATGGTTTAGAGATATTCTTACCTTTTAATTGGCGGCTCTCAAAGGAAATGGGTCACCCTTTTTGCATGAGTACTGACCCCATACCATACCCTGAAGCATCACATTCAACAATGAATGTTTTTGAAAAATCTGGGGTGGCTAGAACTGGAGTGGTGTACATGGCCTCCTTCAACTTCTCAAAGGCCATAGTAGCTTGCTAATTCCATTAGAAAGAGTCCTTCTTCAATAAAGTTGTGAGTGGTGCTGCGATGCTGCCATAATTCCTTACAAATCTATGATAATAACCTGTAAGCCCCAAAAATCCTCAGATATTTTTTAGGGTTTTGGGAACCTTTCATTCAAGCATGGATTTTATCTTGTTAGGATCCACTTTAATACCTTCATAAGATACAATATGACCTAGATATTCAACCTCCTTGACACCAAAAGAACACTTAGAAGGCTTTGCATAAAGTTGATGTTGTTCAAGAGTTTCTAACACCTTATTTACATGATGTAGGTGTTCCTCCCATGTTTTACTATAGATTAATATATCATCAAAGAACACTAAAACAAACTTTCGAAGAAATGGCTTAAAGATGGAATTCATCAAGCTTTTAAATGTAGAGGGTGCATTTGTTAGTCCAAAAGGCATTAACAAGAACTCATAGTGTCCTTCATGTGTCCTGAAGGCTGTTTTATGAATATCTTCATCCTTGATTCTAATCTGATGATATCCAAAATGAAGATCAAGTTTTGTAAAGTAAACAACACCATGTAACTCATCTAGTAAATCATCAATTACAGGAATATGAAACTTATATTTAACTGTGTACTTATTGAGTTCCCTGTAATCTGGACACATGCGCCAATTGTCATATTTTTTCTATACCATCACTATAGGAGAAGAGTAAGCACTTTGACTATGAAAAATAATTCCTTCTTCTAACATCTCTTGAAATATCTTCTCAATCTCACTCTTTTGCATATAGGGGTACCTATAAGGTTTGATGTTGGGTGGTTGACTCCCTGGTACTAGCTAGATGGCATGGTCATGGTCTCTTTTCAGAGGAAAACCCTTGGGCATTTCTCCAAACACCACTGAGTGCTCATCTGTAACTGCTTGCATATCTACATAAATAAATGTATTGGAATGATGTGCTTCCAATGAAAATAGTTTTGCTACAAACCCTTCTACACCCTTTCTAAGCAATTTTTGCATCTGATGAGAACTTACCATCTGTGGGGACTTTGCTCTTAGTCCTTTTAGTTTAAAAGTCCTCCCTTCTAACTGAAATTGTATGAATAACTCTTGGAAATTCATTTTAATGGTTCCCAAGGTGGTAAGCCACTGTACTCCTAACACAATGTCTACTCCTCCCATGACAATGACATACATATTGCTAGTTAGCAAGTAATCTCCCATGGCAAGATTAATGTTATGGAATTTTCCTGAACAACTAATAATTTTCCCATTAGCGATCATGAATTGACATTCTGGTGCTGGATAAACAAAGTAGTTCAAGCGTACCGCCAACTTATGATTGATGAAATTGTGAGTACTTCCCAAATCAATCAACACTGTTACCCTCTATTTTTTTAAGAATCCAACTACTTTGAGAGTTTGGGGAGTGCTAATACCAGAAATTGCATGAAATGATATTGTTGGCTGGGGATCTCCTAATTCCTCCTTTGGCTCTACCTCTTCATCTTCTTCATTTTCTTCTTCTTCAGTATGTCCCTCAATGTAGAACAACTTCTTTTCAGCACACTTATGTCCTAGCCCAAATTTGTTGTCACAATTAAAACATAACCCTTTGGCTCTCTTTTCTTAAATTTGTTGAGGTGTCAGTATCATTGGCCGAGGGAATGATGGTGGAAGGGTGCTACAATCTCTGATATTACTGACAATTTTCTCCCTACTGGAAAGAAATTTTTCCTCTGCCCTACGTGCCATGAGCATAAAGTCTGAAACCTTATGAGGATTAAACATACACACCTCAGTCTCAATTTATTCTTTAATACCCCCAAGAAATAAGTCATTCAAATTATCTTTAGGAATATTTTCCACCCGTAAGGAAAGGTTTTGGAATTGATGGATGTAATCTTTGATTGTTCCTATTTGTCTGATCTTTGCTAATTGGTTGAAATAATTCTTTGACACACTAGAACTATAGTGCAATTGCAACTCTTTGGTGAATATTTTCCATGTAACATTGAGGCCACTCTTTTTCCTTTGAGCACATAACCATTGATACCAAATGAATTGGTCAGGTTCAAGATACAACGATGCCATGGTAACCTTTTGTCCCGATGGAATTTGATGAAGATCAAAGAAATTCTCCATCTAGTTAATCCAATTGAGTGGATCCTTTCCATCAAACTTATGCATTTCCACTTTTGGAATCATGTTACAGGCTTGCAGAGTGTTTGTATTTGGATTGTTCATGTTTGCAGATCCACCCTGGCTAGTTTGTCTATTACTTTGACCTAAAGATCCACCCTGGTTAATATGAGTATGATTGATTTATGCATGATTAGGAAGGATATGATGACCCATGATATTGTAACTAAATTGGTTAATGAAATCCTCCAATCGTTGTCCAATCTTTTCTACATATTATTTTCTGGCCACTCTACCTTCAAGGTTTTACAATTCTAACTCAACATAGCTGACCTTATGGTCAGTTGAAGTAAACCCTAACCCTGAGGACTATGTAGATACCCCTTCTAACTCTAACTCCTCAACTATTATCTCATCCTTATCAGGGGTTTTACCTGGAGTGAAGGGATTCTTTTTGTTTCTTGTCGAAGGCCCAACCATGATGCCCCAAAATGGTAAGATTTAAGGATCAAGGTTGAAATTTAGGGTTTCAGATTTCAATAGGAATTCGGCCAAATTTTATAAAACTCAAAGAACAAAATAAAACTAATTTTTAATCTTCTTTTTGTCAATGTAAATAACTTTGAAAAATTCCACAAATTGCACCCTAGGTAGCTGAATTATGAAAAAACATAAAACCACTATAACGTTTGCAAAACAAGTCAAAAATTATTAAAATTTGGAGGGAAGCTTACTTGACTTATTTCGCCACAACTCAGAAAAATTTGAAAAAAAATCATAGCCAGTTTTGAGATATGGATGAACCTTCACAATTAGGATTTGACGCAGTGCTGGCCGAGTTCAAGCTCTAATACCACTTGTAATGTAATTAATTGTATAAATCTGATTATTAGCAGAAATATAACACCAATGAACACAATATTTCAGATAAATGCTCTCAATGTGCATGAATAATAGCTTAGCCACTTCGACGGGGCAACCTCCAAACCAGACAATAAGACTCAAATGTTGAATGAATGATCAACTACTACCTACTAACCCCTATATGTACTATTCCTATGCTATGGCCAACACCAAGGACGACCCACTAACAAAAAATATAACATATATGAAAGAGATACATAATGATAAGAAGTTATGATAGCCACAAGTCAACTATATACATCCAATATAAGATATATGATTAAGGGTGCAGCAATGGACCTCTTTCAAAACTATGAGGCCATCTAGGATTTCCTCAAGGCTCGGAACCCTTTTACCTTATCAAACCACAGGGAGGGTTTTGATATAAACCTTGATCTACCACTTACTTTGGTGAAGAACTTACAATCTCCAGTCTTAAATAAAAATAAATTAAACACTTAAAAAGACAAATTATATCTCGCATAGTGAAAAAAATTCTAAGGCATTATACGAGAAGTAAAAAAATGAATAAGAAAAAGAAAGAAAATGATGCATCTCCTAGTGAAATTTTTTTATAGGTACTAGAGAGAGGAGATTCAGATCCAAAAATATCAGACTATCTACACAAGCCTACAACATAATTTCAAGATAATGACACTTCTAAGATGCTGGTAGAAGAGATGACAACCATTAACATTGGAATTGAAGACCAACCAAAATTGTTGCAACTAGGTGCCAATTTATCAACAACTAAAATCAAAGCCTTCAAAACACTTCTAATAGAGTTTCATGATGTATTTTCTTGGTATTACAAAGATATGCTAGACCTTGATCCTTCTCTTGTGGTTCATTACCTTGTGGTGCACCTAGATGCTAAACTTGTAAAGAAAAAACTACGTAAAATGCATCCCAAGGTCACATTGCTTGTTAAGGCTGAACTACAAAAGTAATTAGATATGAGCTTCATATGGTGCATTGAATACTTAGATTGGATATCTAATATGGTACTAGTTGCAAAGAAGACCCCCAAAATCTGTATTTATACATATTTCCTTGACATTAATAAGGCATGTCCCAAGGATGACTTTCCTTTACCTAATATTGACATGATTGTCGATTCTACTGTGGGCCATGAGATGTTATCCCTTATGGATGGTTTTTCTGGGTATAACCAAATTCAAATTTCCAAAGAAGACCAGCATAAAACAAATTTTACAACCCCATGGGGAAAATTTTGTTATAAGGTCACGACTTTTGGCCTTAAAAATGCTGGTGCAGCTTATTAACGTGTCATGATTGTTATTTTCCACGACCTTCTTCATGAAATAATAAAGGATTATGTTGATGATATTCTTGTTAAATAAAAGACTAGAGTGAATCATCCAATAGTTCTTAGGTGTATATTTTAGTGGATAAAAACGTACAAGGTTTTCCTTAATCCAAAAAAAAAGTGTCTTTGGTGTCACTTCAGGAAAACTTTTGAGATTCATTGTCTCATGAAGAGAAATTGAAGTGGACCATACCAAGGTCAATACTATAATATATATGCCGTCTCCTCAGAACCTTCGAAAACTAAGGGGTCTACAAGAAAAATATAGTCTATTCGTCACTTCATATCTCAATTGGCAGATAAGTGCCATCAATTCAACCAGCTACTTAAGAAGGATGTCCAATTCAAATGGACACAAGACTGTCAAGACACCTTTGCAAAATTGAAAGAATACCTAACATGTCCACAGGTACTCATGCCACCTATACATGATAAGCCTATGTTATTGTATACATTTGCAATAGAACATGCCATTGGGGAATTATTAGCGCAACACAATGATAAGGGTCAGGAACAAGCTGTGTATTACTCAAGAAAAACTATGCTTGAATATGAGGCCAAGTACTCACAGGTTGAAAATGATTGTTTAGCGGTTGCTTATACTTTCGGTAAGCTACAACACTGTCTCTTAAATCATACCACCAAGCTAATTTCAAGGGTTGATCTTCTTAAGTACCTACTTTTGAGACCAGTCATAACAGGGAAAAATCTAGTTGGATCACACTACTAAATGAATTTGACATTAAAATTGTCAATAAAAAATCTATCAAAGGTCAACCACTGGAAGATCAACTGGGTGTAACTGTAGATTGAGAAACAGGGACGGAAGCCTGTATAGTTTTATTAATCTCAATCAACTAAAAAATTATAGAGAATGGGCTGCAATATTTATAGATATTACACAGCCAAATACATCCGGGAGAATAAGTTGCACAGGTGCAACCAAATGCCAGAATAAAAAAGCTTCCAATAACATCCGGGAAGCAGGAAATGAATAGATACAAATATATTGTTTACAACAATATAACAGTATGAAATAAAAGACAAATATGGTTGATTAACCATATAACCAAATAACAATTATTATTTAAATTAATAAAATTAAATAATTTAAACTATGCATAATTAATATTAGAATAATAATATTTAATCCTAACATTCCCCCCCTTAATTGTGCATTGTCTGAAGAGATGAAGAGAGAAATGCTCTGAACAACACGAACTTGTCACGTGCAAGTGACTTTGTGAAAATATCTGCTCGTTGTTCAGCCGTTGGACAAAACTGAAGCTAGATGTTGTGCTTCAACACATGTTCGCGTATGAAATGAACCTGAACTTCAATGTGCTTTGTTCTCTCGTGAAAAAATGGATTGCGAACAAGTTTGAGAACACCTTCATTTTCAACATACATGGTGGTCAGTTTTTCCTGTGGTATTCCAAGTCCTTCCAGTATGCGACGTAGCCAAATTGCTTCACAGACAGCTTCTCCTGCAAAACGATACTCGGCTTCTGTGGAAGAGTGAGAAACAAAGTGTTGTTTCTTACTTCCCCATGATATTGTTCTAGATCCCATAAAGAATACAAATCCGGAAGTGGATTTTCTATCATCAATGTTACCTGCATGATCTGAATCTGAATATCCAGTCAAGAAGAAGTTTTCATTCTTGTTGTATTCTAGACCAAGATCCACTGATCCTTTGAGATATCTCAAAATGCACTTTGCTACTTTCCAATGACAAATTTTGGGTTCCTACATGAACCTGGATAGATAGCTCACTGCAAAGCTAATATCTGGTCTAGTGTAGGTTAGGTAAATGAGACTCCCAATCAGCTGCCGATAGAGAGTGGCACTTACCTCAGGAGATGGATCTGAACGAGATAATTGTAATTTGTTCTCCATAGGTGTAGCAATTGGTGTGCAATCCATCATCCTAAACTTCTCAAGTGTTGTCTTGGTATATTTCATCTGAGAAACAAAGATATGATTCTCTTTCTGCCATACTTCTAGTCCAAGACAGTAATGCATAAGCCCAAGATCTGTCATGTCGAATGATCGCTTAAGATCTTTCTTTGTTTCATCAATAATCTTCACTAAACTGCCAGTGATGACTAGATCATCGACATAAACAACAACAATCACCATCTCCCCCCCTTACTTTTTGAGGTAGAGATTGGGATCGTATGGATTTATGACGAATCCATGTTGTACGAGATGCTCATCAATCTTGATGTACCATGCCCGAGGTGCTTGTTTGAGGCCATACAGAGATTTCCTGAGTCTGCATACCTTTTCTTCTTGACCAGGTACAACATATCCCTCAGGTTGAGTCATGTAGACTTCTTCTTGTAAATCTCCATTCAGGAAGGCACTTTTTACGTCCATTTGGTGAACTTTCCATCCAAACTGAGCAGCTAAAGCAAAGATCATCCTGATCATTTTGATCTTAGCTGTGGGAGCAAATGTCTCCTCATAGTCAATGCCTTCTTTCTGTGCGTACCCCTTTGCTACAAGTCTTGCTTTGTACTTGTCCACTGTCCTATCTACTTTGTACTTAGTTTTGAATATCCATCTGCATCCAATGGGTTTTTTTCCTAGTGGAAGATCAACAAGCTGCCAAGTGTTATTCTTCATCACTGATTGATATTCAGAATCCATGGCATCTTTCCAAGCTTTTGACTATAGGGCTTCCTAGACTGTAGAGGGCTCGTCTGATTCAATAACTCTACTCATCAAAGCAAAGTTAACTTCTTCTCTTGCTTTACTGTGATTCCGTGGTCCAGGGGTGGATGTATCCGGTGGAACATCCAATCTTGCATCTCGTAATGTACTTGTACACCATTTAGGCATACGTTGACATGTTCCCATGGGTTGTGGTTCTATCTGATCAAAACCATCATCCCCATCATCACTTTCATCTTCCGAGGGAACATTAGCTTCAATTTTTATAGTCTAGGTGAAAAATCTACATCTTGCGAGTCTGGAGGAGGAGTCTCTGCTTCCTTCTTCTCGAAAAACTCAACATCTCTACTTGTGTAGACTTTTCTGGTCTTAGGATCCATCAGTCTGTACCCAAGAGTCTCTTCACTGTATCTAATGAAGATGAGATTTTGTGACTTCATATCTAATTTCTTTCTATTCTGTTTGGGTATGTGCATGCTGGCTTTGCACCCAAATACTCTGAGGTGTGCAATGGATGGTTTCCTTTTTGACCATGCTTCTTGTGGTGTAATTCCATCAAGAGTAGTTGTGGGTGCTCTGTTTAACAAATACACTGCTGTTTTTGTTGCTTCTACCCAAAATGTCTTTGCAAGTCTGGAATCATCGATCATGCATCACACCATTTCCATGATAGTACGATTTCTTCTCTTGACAACACCATTTTGCTGCGGTGTGTGTGGAGGAGGCATTTGTCGATGAATCCCGTGAGTTTGTAGGTAGTCTCTGAACTCATCACTGGTGAATTCCCCCCCTCAATTTGAGCGGAGAGTTCTGATGTGACGACTAGTTTCTTTTTCAACTGCAACTTTGAACTTTTTGAATGTTTCAAAGGATTCACTTTTCTTGCGAAGACAAAAAATCCACATTTTTCGTGAATAGTCGTCAACACAGAGCATGAAGTACTGGAACCCTGAATGACTTGGCTGCATCGGACCACACAGATCAGTATGAACCAGGTCAAGTTTACCATGAGCTCAAAAATTACTCTTTTGGAATGAAACTCCGTGTTGTTTTCCTGCTAAGAAGTGAGGACACTTGTCTGTATCCTTCTGAAGAGATGGTAGCCCATGTACCATATTACACCGGTGAAGTGTTTCGAGATATTTGAAACTTACATGACCAAATCTCCGATGCCACAACTGGGCTGAGGTGGAGTTTTTAGCCACAAGTGCTTGATCATTTTTGTGAATGAAATCAAGTTGAAACATTCATCCCACATTTGAGGCTTTTGCAATTATTTTCGAGCGTCTGGATTTATCTCGAATAAAACACATTTTCTTGCCGGATTGACTATCAAGGTCAATTTTTAGGTTGTGATCTAGGAGTTGACTGACTGAAAGAAGATTCTTTGTCAACCCAGGGACATATAGAACATCTGATAGTCTACATTTACATGAACCAAGGGGTAGAGAAATGTTTCCAATCCCCTGAACTGTATATGAAGAATCATCTCCCAACGAAACATGATTTTTCGATGGCGTGTCCCTCATTGAAATAAACCAGTCTCTGTGGCCGGTCATGTGTCGAGTGGCTCCCGAATCAACATACTAGACGTCACTAGATGATGTGGATGGTTCACTTGATCGAGCAGTGAACAAGAAGTCTTCATTGTCTGACTGTTCTTGTTGCTCAGCAATATTACCTTACTGGTGGGGTCTTCTTTTCCAGTTCCCCTTTTTCTGCCCGTGATAGTTGTTTGAATGTCCCTTGTAAGTTTGTTGTTGTTGTGGTCCAAAATTTCTTGATGAACCTTTCTTATAAGTGTTAAACCAACATTCTTGCAAGTCATGTCCCCTTTTGCAAATTGGACATTGCTTCTTCTGTTGATTGTCCCCATGATACTGATTCTGATGTGGGGACTTCTGATAGGATTTTGGTTTTCCTTTACCTTTTCCTTTCCATTTTTGATGTGAAGATAGTGCCTGATCCTCTTCATCATCCTTATTGTGCATTGCTTCCTCTTGTTGCAGTAGGTTTACTAGCTTGTCAAAACTAATTGTCGTATCTGACAAGTGTATCTGACAAGTTTAGAGTTGTGACAAAAATGCGGTATGAAGAAGGGAGAGCTCTCAGAATAATGGGAACGAGAGATTCATCTTTGACCTCTTCTCTAGGGCTAGAAGTGAAGCCCTCAACAATGCAACTCTTCTTAGGAAGGCTTCAATTTTCTCATTCCGCTTGAACTTCAATGTATGTAACTGACTCTGTAAATTGAGTATGACATTCTTGTTCTTGGCCTCATATATTGTGCTCAGCTTATCCCATGCTTCTTTTGCTGATGTGGCATCTCGAATGTGGGCTTGCACATCGTCGGATACTCCAAACAAGATGATGAGTCTTGCTTTCTGATCTGCTCTATCAAATTGTCGTTGTTGAGTTGCATCAGTTGGTGATCTGGTTAGAGTACCAGTCACAACAGGCCAGATTTCTTCAAACTCAAGCTGTGTCTTTATTTTTGTCTTCCAAGCAGCATAGTTGCTTCCTCTGAGCAATTGTGAATCCAAAAGAAAAAATTTAGGGGCATTGGTGCCCATTTTGCAGAGATCATTGACAGGGTTTGGCTCTTATCACTCCAGGTATTAGGTCTCCCAATCTATATACCGTCAGTCTGATATACCGAACCTTTCTATATATGCGCCCTTTCGATATACCTGTCGGTATGTGGAAGAAGCTTGCCCTTTCTATATACCCGGCGGTACGTGAAAGAGGCGTTAACGTACGTGAAAGGATTCAATACGTGGTACCAAGACAGTACTGATGGGGTCTGTGCGATTATTGACACCAGATCAAAGAAATATCCTCATACGCGTGCGTAACTTCGCTATATACTCGGATAATTTCTCAGTCCAGATTTATGTCTTGCAATCGTTCATAGACGGATGGGATGGTTCATAGTGTGTGCACTGCGACCTTATTACTCCTCGTCGATTTATAGGGACGATGCCCAGATGAAATTGTTGCAGCTATATTAGGCGTTAAGTGCAGTAGTAGTCATGACGGCTTTACCCGTAAGCACTTCCCAGAGGCACTGTATATACCGAACACTGCGAATGAGATCTAGGATCTTGTGAGTGTTACAGAACCAATTTTACTATTTTTTTTATTACAATTCTGCTAGTTTCTAAACAGTTACAAAGTTTTTCAGTTGACTATGGAAACCTACAAATTAGTACAATATGCAGTAGTATACAATTTACATTCAAAAAAAATGTACAATTTGAATGACAGGCAAAAAATTTCAGTTTCGGGGTCCTGGTGGCCTCCTGAGCCCAATATGACCCAAAATGCTAAAAATTGTAAAATAATAGCTGAAAATGCAATTTTTAGATGGGTCTCCTTTTGCAAAAAATGTCTGGAATGAAAAAAAAGACCAGATGGGAGAAATTTTTTTTACCCTAAATTAGGGATTTCTCCGCTAAATTTAGTTAGTTGTAACTAAATTTAAAAAGTCTACTAAATTTAGCAGTTCCACCAAAAATTCCGCCAGATGCAAAAGGTGAGTTTTTGAGTGTTTTTGGTGGGATTTGACCCCCAGACCTCTCACTCCCAAGGCACATGCACTAACCAACTTGCCCACATAGGGCGCTTGAGCTATGAAAGGAAGGAACTTGTATTTATTGACAAGTAAAATGACTTACCTCTTGGAAATGCATTTTGGTTGAGAAGATGCCACGAGGCGCATGCTGGTGAAGGCGGATTTAGGGTTGTATTTACTTAAAAAATGGATCTGAAGCTTTGTTTTTGTTTGTTTTCCTTTTTATGGCCGCTTTTCCTTGCTCAGGCCACGTTTTCTAGCTTTCCACGCACTGATTTTGTTTGTTGTTTGCTTGTATAGGCCGCATTTTTGTGTTTGGCTACTGTTTTTCCTTCCTTGGCCACATTTTTTTTTTGTTGATCACCAGCTAAGCCTGCATTTCTTTGTGCAGGTCGCTGGAGACAGAAAATGGCGCGGGAGAGTGGAGAAGGGCACTTTTTTTGCTCCAAAAAACGTTTTCTTTATGCAGGCCGCGCGGGGTCAAAGAAAAACACGAGGAGGACTGTTCTCAGTCTGGTTTGGCCGCTTATTACTCTTCTTCCACCGTGTATTTTGTGCAGGTCCAGCATGGGCGCCTCCTTCCCCCCCTTTTTTTAATTCTTTGCTCTGTTTGCAGGCTTGGGCGTCTTGTGCAGGCTGAGGAGGTTGTTTTCTATCTATTCTTGCACCGTTGCAAAGATATATTGATAAATAGATGCACCAGCTGTTGATAACTAGGTGCATGGACAGTTTTCCAATTCTTGCATTCTCACCATTCAATTCTCACTTCACATGGCTCTGAGTTTCTGACATACCCTGCTACATGACATAGTATATGCCGATGAAAACAATGTCAATCAAATAGATATGAATTTGGCATACATACCTCTAATTACAATAGCATGCTACTTGTAGCTGTCACTAAATGCACCTCTGAATTAGAGGGAGAACCCCTGTTTGGGGAATTTCTTTTTTTAAAAAAATATATAGGCCTACAGCGAATTTTGCCTGGTGCAACCAGCACCAGTGCAAAAAATTTTTGCCTTACAAGCATCTGGAAGGAACAGGAGGATGTGGGGGAGGCAGGGATGGGGCTGGGAGTTTACACGAGGCTGCACAGGCTCTCAAATGCTGAAAACATGTCTCCAATCTCCTCTCTCTCTACTGCTCTCTCTTCCACACATTTACAGGGCCAGATTCTCGCTCTAGTACCAAATGTAGATTGAGAAACAGGGACGGAAGCTTGTATAATTTTATTAATCTCAATCAACTAAAAAATTACAGAGAATGGGCTGCAATATTTATAGATATTGCACAGCCAAATACATCTGGGAGAATAAGTTGCACAGGTGCAACCAAATGCCAGAATAAACAAGCTTCCAATAACATCCGGGAAGCAGGAAATGAATAGATACAAATATATTGTTTACAACAATATAACAGTATGAAATAAAAGACAAATATGGTTGATTAACCATATAACCAAATAACAATTATTATTTAATTAATAAAATTAAATAATTTAAACTATGCATAATTAATATTAGGATAATAATATTTAATCCTAACAGTAACACCACTGTTAGGTTCATAGCCATTAAATTTTGAATTTCTAGACGATTTTTTTTTTTACATAGAAGCAACACCCTTATGGACATTATTCTTTGATTGATCTTGCAACATCCATGGTTCTAGAGTAGGAATAGTCTTGCGTACACCAGATGGAGACCTCATAACTAAATCTTATCGTATCAAATTCCCTTGAACAAATAACATAACTGAGTATGAAGCATTGATAATAGGCTTAGGGTTTGCTATCTCATGGCGCATGCAAGAATTAGCAATATTTGGCAATTCTCTTCTCGTTATTAATCAAGTTAACAAAGAATATAAAGTAAAAGATGAAAATATCTTACCCTATAAAAGAATGGTTGATTGCCTTAGAGGGCATTTCTGGATTATCAATTTTGAAGCAAGTTCCTTGCATACAAAACAAAACAATGGATGCCATGGAAACTATCACCTCCCTTCTTTTGTTCGACACTAATCAAACTCACAACGAGTTCCTCGTTGAACATATTTTTGGTGCCCACATACAAATTACTGGAGTCCACCATGGTTTGTGAGATTGTTGGTCTTGATCATCCTTGGTACCACAATATATATATATACCTTCATTCAAATTAAAGCTTATCCTCCTAATTTTAATTTAGCTAACAAAAGAGCCTTAACACAACGTGCTTCATGGTACACCCTTCTTTTTGACAACTTGTATTGAAGAGGCTACGATGGGACTCTCTTAAGATGTCTCAATCAGGATGAATCTAATCAGACGCTAGATGAAGTACATTAAGAATATTTGTGGTGCCCATACCCGTGGAAATGGTCCTTACAAAGAATATATTATGCATTGGATACTACTAGCCCATAATGGAGGAATATGCATGCAACTTTGTGAAGAAATGTCAGGCTTGCTCCAAAAACATAGTAATATCATTCATGCACCATCCCAAGCCTTACAGCCCATTACTTCACCTTGGCATTTTTCAAAATGGGGACTCGATTTAATTAGAAGAATAAAGCCCACATCTTCTGATGGCCACACATTTATTATAACTGCCACTGAGTATTTCACCAAGTGGGTTGAGGCTATGCATCTTACCAATCCTGTTACTGGGTGCAATATTTCTAAATTAATCATTTTAACCATATTATTTGTCATTTTGGCATCCTTGCTGTTATTGTCACTGATAATGGTGGTTCATTCAAAAACAAGGATCTCAAGGGCCCTAGCTAAAAAATATAATATCTTCCTAAAATGGGCTACACCCTACTATCCACAATGCAATGACTAATTCCAAGCGTCAAACAAGACTATCAAATCCATTCTAGTAAAGATAGTCAATAAACATGAACGTAATTAGCATACACAGTTGTATCTTTCCCTCTGGGCCTACCACACTTCCTTTTCGTACTCCTACAAGAAGCTACTCCATTTTCCCTAGTATATGGCTCTAAAGCCATATTACCTATTGAAGTTGAATTTACTTCACTTTGTGTCTCCCCCCAACATATTCATTCATGAAGATGATTATTGTGTTGCATGCCTTGCAGAGATAGAATTATTGGATGAGAGACGACTTCATTCCTTAGACCATATATAGGTATATCATAATAGACCACGCCATATTTATAATCAGAAGATCAAACCTGGATAGTTTATAATCGGTGAAGTGGTAGTCCTAAAGGAAAATTCAGAAGAACACAACTAAACCATGAGAAAAATAGGGAAAATTTGAGCCTAATTGGTTGGGTCCTTATGTTATAACTGCTAAATTTGGATCTGACACATACAAACTGTTTACTGGAGGATAAAGTGGTGAAAGGATCCTATGAATGCCATTCATCTGAAGAATTTATACTCTTGAGTCTCTAAAGAGTAACCCTTGTGATAGGGGCATATCAGTGCATCCACTTGTTTCATCATTTCACTTTGTTTCCCACTTGTAAATTTTTCACCTCGTTGTGTGTCACATGTTCTCCTTGTTAGGTTGTCATGCTCATTGTCAACCACTATCATTTGCCTTCCATTATGCTTTCGTTCACTTCCTTCATGCGTAGCATGTTGGTTTTGACTTGGGAATTTAGTTTCCCTCTTCTTTGGCGTGTGGTTCAAAATTCCAAAAAGACCAAAAACATTTAAAAAATGTTTAAAAAAACTTCAAAAACAATATAAAATTGTTAAAAATCCCAAAAACAGTATAAAATTGTTCACAAAAAAAACCAAATGTTTCGAAAATTATTTCCAAAAAAAAAAAACACTTGCGACTATGTAATTTCATTTGCCATTTTCTTCATCTAATTACTCCCAATCATCTTTTCCAATCAATCAAGCCACTCTTTACAATGTAACTTTTCTTAGGGACATCACTTGGCTTTAGCTTTCTCTTGGGGGAAACTTGACATTTGTTCATTTCTTCATTGTATAAAACACTCAAAAAGTATTTGGAAATTATTGTTGTGAGCTGTGTTTTGTTATATATTGCTTGTTAGTATTTAACATTGGTGCATTTTGTTCACTATCTTGTTTTTTGTATTTGCTTGTTTAAAGTTTGTACATATGGAATGTTGTCTTGTATATTCTTAGCTTAGTCTCTTATGTTAGTTAGTTAGAATAACCAGTATTATGTGTATCTGGAATGCGCTTATGGAACAATTGCAGGAAATTTATTTACATCTTAGTTTAGATATAACTTTGATGTTGTTCCTTCTTGTTCATATTGGGTTTGTTTCTATTGCTTGTTTTGTATCTTTCTTGTCATTTGCACGTGTTGTGTTTTTCTCTTGGTTTATTTAAGCCATGGAATTTTCCTTTTTGTTTGTGTTTGCATTTGTATTTTTAATTCCTTCCAAAATTCACAAAATCCACAAAAAATCAAATATTAGTCAAAATCCAAAAAAAGTAGATATTTCAAAAATACAAAAAAATCAAAAAATTACAATTTTTTTGAATAAACATTCACTTATCACAGAAATCTTACAATTGGAAAACCCTTGAAGTGAATCATTTAACATCTCAATAAAATCTTGATAAATATCATACTTTTATCTATTACCCTAGTGATCGTGCCAATCTTACAACTATCACTTTCTTCCCTTTGCATGATATGCTAACTCTGATTGGGAAAAATCACTAAATTGTTTTTCCTTCGTGACTATAACTTTTCACTGGGGAAATTTCAAATTTGATCATTTACACAACGGATTCAACAAGAGTGTCATAAGGAGTTTCATTTTAACTCCTCTCTTCCAGTCTGATCCTATTCCCACTTGGGAGCATTTGTATCTACTTAATCATCATTGTGGCACGCATTAGGGGCATAAGTTGATTGTCTTCTTTTTTGACTTTGTGTTGCATTGTTGATGTTTACTTTTTGGGACCACTTACAAGTAGTGTGATTACATCTTGGTTCCTTTATAACCTTGGTGCCAGGACACCTACTTTTGTATATTGGGTTTGTTTTCCTTTTTATCTTTTCTTTGCTATGTGTGTTTGTTTACGTGCATCTGGGTTAACCATCTTGATTCTTTTATAATCATGGTGACAACTCTATTGTGCAACAAAAAAATAAGGTTGTTCTAAAATTATTCTCCAAATGAACTCATGCTATGAAGCACAGTCCTTTTACCATCCTTGTTCCAATCCCTTGTTTTTCCTTCCTATCAAGCGGTTGTCCATCACCTTGCTGCATCATCCACCCACTTGAGGGGGAATTCCTCTACCATTCTACTTGCTAGGGCATCTAATGCTTCAAAAATTTTTCTCTGATTACTATGGCTATCCCAATGCTTCACAATTTTCCGCTCGAGGATCTGCATGTGTACATACTATCCCGCTTTAAATTAGAACTATTAAATTAATTTTATCTCACAATAACACTTTAAAGAGGGGAAAAATTTAGGACATATTCCAAAATTACAAACATGTTTTACCACAATATTCCCTAGTAGTTATTTTAATTCACCATGTTATTCACCTTACATTTGTGATATAATTGATTTTAAATTGATTAATTCATAAATTACATTGCACCCATTCTCTCAGATTAATTAAATTAATTCATAACCCTAGTACCCCTTTGGCTAAAATGGTTAATTATCATTTATTAATTAAATGATTAATTAATTAATTGTGTGCACATTTTAGTCAATACCACTTGGACTCCACTTAGACTCCACATCCTTATCCTAGTTAACTTCACTTCTAGAATCCTAGAAAGGTGGGGGCAATTGAATTGCATGTACAACCACCTTCCTGGATGTAACTTCTGCAATTAATTCCATTTACTTCCCCTAAATGCCCCAAAACTACTGTAACCTCCTCCAATGCTATTTTTAGCATATGCATTCAACCGTGTTCAACTAATTTCCAACCAATTCCACCTCTATAAATTGCAAGCTTACTCTCTTACAAATCCTCCTGAATTGTTAAGTACAATAATTGTTGCAAATTTCCAAGCCCAAAGTAACTGTGTCTGTAGCATTTTTCACTCACATTTGGAGAATATTCAAGAGCACCCACATCCATTTACAAGGTTCCACAGACGAAGTCTCCACAACCTTACTGAGGTTTACAATGAAGGATTACAAGGAGTTTTGCATTATATTTTGTTTATCTTCCATTCTCAGGTAGTTTTTCACTGTTGCATACATGACAAACAAATTGGTTGTTCTTGAGCTTGTTAGATTCAAAAATTTTTTTCATTCCCTACAATGATATTATTACAAAGTTGATTTTTCCAACTAATTTGAAACAAATGGAATCTACATGATTATCAAGTGGATTGGACCAAATCTTCACCAATTTTCTATAAGAATCATAAGCTTCATTCCCGAAGCAATTAATTGGAGTAACTTGATTTGGACATTACACTGAATTACGCTGCCAAAATACCTGCAAAGTAAGTACACATGTATAATTAATTCTTAGTTTCCTTAACAGCTAAAATTCAGACATTGCTGAGTAGACTTACCTGTAAACTATCCATGATGTAAGACTATCCCAGCTTCTTATAAACTGCGAAAATTTCCATCCCTGCTACATGTGAAATCGTTATGAGAAACTCATTGGATCACAAGTAGGGGGGATATCAAATAGCATTGCCACCGTTATATTTGTGAATGTACAATTTGGATTCCTCCTCCTAAAAATAGAGGTGTCATTAAACGCCATTAGAATTTTCCTTCCTAAAAATATAATTCAGATAGAATTTAAAGTTATAATATATTAGAAAAAAGGATTCTTTATTAAAGGCTCCAATCAAATTGGTATTTTCTGTATGGAATCTACATTTGTACAATCTTTCATTGAGGATTTCCTCCTAGCTCATCCCTGTGGATTTTCATAGGGGAGGCATTCAGATTCAAGTTCTTGGACATAGTGCATGTTGTAATCCTTCAACAGTTCACTTGTCTATATGTATAGCTTTACAATTGTCTTCATTAAATGAAAAGCTATAACATTGTGGTATTCAAAATAGAAAAAATAAACTCATGCAATGAAAGAGAAATGCACAATTATGGAATAACAATATAATAGTTCCCGTAATGCTTTAAGGTAGATACCAGATGAAGTTTAATATCCACAAGCATTACAAATTAGGAAAGACCTTATATCAAATTAGATAAAGAGTAAATCCTCTACATACAATTTGAATTAACCACTTAAAGCTATTTCACTATTTAGTTTAGTTTACATTAGAGTAGAAGCAATTTCATTTAGTTAAAGGAAGTTTTATTGTCTGTGCATATTTCTTCTATTGATACAAGTAGGACACATAAATATAAACAAATTTTCCATACTTAAATAAAGGTAGTGTAGACAATTTGTCAAGATGCCCACTAAAAATTGGTGGCTTACAACGTGATCTATGAGGGATTGAAAAACAGACATAGATTCATGAATGAACATGTATTTGATCAATTAATGTAGATTTCATGTGTTAGATTACCCATTTGGAGGCCACAAGATCTATTTGGATGCTGAAGGAGTCTAAGCTTATTGAGTACAAGTTCACCTAGATGTACTTGCTTCTAGTTTCTAGCATTTAGGCACATATTGTAGTTAACTTTGCGATGTAAATTGAATTGTATTCTCCTTTGTGTCAAACCCTGTGGTTGGGAAGCTTACCTGTGGGTAGAGTAAAAACCTAAAAAAGGGATTATCTTTTTTAGTCAGATTGATCCGTGACAATACCTAATGGTGAAGAGTATTTCGAACTACATAACAATACTCTAAAGATCCCTCAGACTTATGTAATTCCAAACACAAGGCTATTGAGGTCCGAGTATACAGGGTAATAGGATATGGTTCAGGCACTAAATACGATTTATAATGTAGGAACACTGTTAATTTGAATTTGGCACTTGACAACATGTCAATTTTGATCTTTGTTTTCTTATTTTTCATGGCTCTTAGGTAAGGTAAGGTCTCGTACTGCTCTTGAACATACGTGGATCTTCTTGTATAGTGTCTCCAAGTTAGAGTGAGGTTTTTTCATATGATTCCTATATGGTTTGCCCAATGGATTAGGTGTTCCTTTACTTAGGTATGGTCAACCTTTCATTATTTTGGGCTTCTCAATTGACCCTAAAATCATGTTAAGGCTAGGTGATATGGTGAAATTGGTCCCATTGTGAATGACTTTTACGGTATGCAAAGGAAAAGTTCAAGGTGACACGTGGATAGAATTCAAGACCTATCATGGGCCCAAAATTCCATCCAAAGATTAGGGTAGGGACTCATAACTGAAACACATGCTGATGTATATCTGATGCCGATATAGGTCGGGTTGTGATATAATATGAAGTGAAAATTATGTGTGCTGTGGAATCACCAAAAATAGGGTCAATCTAGAATAGATTGAGACGTATTTAGAAGAGGGAAATATTCATGAAAGAATGTCCGATTATGTATTACATGAGACCAAATATTGGTAAAGATACAAAAAGTGTAATTGGTAGCAAATAGCCTTAGACCACGAGATTTAGGGTACTAAGAAACTTGCACTGGTTGGAGGTCAGGAGGTGCTTGGGTGATGGAAAAGGAAAGGAGAGGGATCGGGTGCAAACCTCTATGATCTCAATCATAAGTTGACATGTCATTGAAAGAGATTACAAATTTTTGTTCTGTGTCTAAGATGTATACGACTCCAAATCAAAATTAGATTAAAACTCGATAAGTTTTGAAATCTAAAATTGGGTATAGAGGTGCATGTCTTGAAAATTTGAATTTTCCATGAATGATTATCTTGGGGAAAATGAAATTTGAATGTTGGGAGAGTGAATAAGGTAAAATCAGAATGGGGAGAGATGTGGGTGGGTGAATGAGGGGTGGGGGGAGTTGAGAGGAGGTTTAGGTGAGAATGGGTGGGTATAGGGGAGGGAAAGTGAGATTTTTGGAAAATGGAGGGTTTAGGTGTCACGGTTTTTGCTGCGATAGTGGCCGGCATTGGTTGGTGTTTAGCCGACGTTGGTGGGGTATAACTTATATCGGTCACAAAACAGGTGACCGATGCTAGTTTAGGGGTCACCGGGGTTGATTAAAGATAACCAATACCAGTCAAGTTTTGGGGGAAAAGGGGCCAAAAGGAGTCCAAGTCGAGTGGGTGAGATAGGTAAGGGTAAAAGAAGGTGTTTTGGTGAAAAAGATAGCATATGTGGGGGGTTGAAATAGGTATGGGTAAATGGTAGTGGGTGAGGTTGGGGGTGGGTAGATAGAATATGTGATGCGAAGGGAAGTTGGGATAAAAACAAGAGGTAGGGTGGTATGTATAGGTGAGGTGTCGAGGGTGATTGTGGGTATGAGTAAGGTGTATTAATGTG
Organism: Taxus chinensis; assembly: GCA_019776745.2. Taxonomy (NCBI): domain Eukaryota; kingdom Viridiplantae; phylum Streptophyta; class Pinopsida; order Cupressales; family Taxaceae; genus Taxus; species Taxus chinensis. Next base: position 956,610,929 of record CM034147.1, on the reverse strand, counting down.
ATGTGTGTGTTGGATGTAGGGGAGAGAGAAGTTGCAGATGTGAGATAGGGTTCCTCCCCTACTCTTGAGGGTGTGAGGCATGGCGACATTCGAGGAGTGGTGATTTGTTGCAGAGGTGGGCTTGATTGGGGTCCGATGCTATCGACATGGAGTCCGGTAGCTGAGTTTGATGGTTTCCCTCATCGATAGATGGGATTTGGTGACCAAAACGTTCCACTTACCGATGGGGGAGATGAAAGTAACCCTGGAGGACATGTACATGATCCTGTAATTACCGATATTGGGGATGCAGGTATAATCAATATCCTCAGACGCATCTGAGGAGTTGATGTTGACAGTGTTTGGTGAAGGACTGGTGGAGATGACATTTCACAGTGCCATCACTGAGTTATGGAGAGATATAAATAGCCCGTCCAGAGGAGTTGAGGCTAGTAGTGTTATTGATGGAGGTAGTTTGTTGTTTCGCATTGCCAGATGCAGAGGGTGGGAGATTCCCACGATCACTGATGGGGGTACTACATGATATGATGATGGATAGGACCTACTTTACATGGGAAATATCATTCCTGGTGTAGTTATATAGAGAGATATGGGCATATGGGCGGCTACGTAGGTTCAGCTTATATTGTACTTTTTTCTTCACTATTGGGCCTATTAGCACATAGTTTTTGTGCGTTTGATTGGTATGCCACAAACAGATGCATTTGAGATGAATTTTGTGGGGGTGGGGTATAGGCAATGGGTGCCTGTGATTGAAGAGTGTCGAGCGGGCAGGGCTACACATGATGTAGCTTATTACAGGTGGCTATTGGAGGGACTGTCTGACATGGACATTATTTAGAGACATTATGTGGGTTATCCCTCATACAGATAGATGGCTGAGTTAGATGGCCTTTAGCTTCTCAGATGGATAGAGGGGCGCCATGTTCAGGGGAGCACCAAATGATCCTAGTTGACAGGGTTAGATGGTAGTTTGGGCTGCCACAAGATATATCTCTACCCTTCCCACAATATAAGAGAGATGACGTGGAGAGACCATTACCTCTACCACAACCTAAAGTGCCTACAGGTCAGGAGGAGTAGGTGATAAACCGGTGGATTGATGATGCCAGAGTGACTAATTGGTATAGAAAGTGGTGGGTGGCTCATTTACGATAAGTACCCCGCCCAGGCTGGGGCATCCATATTTAGCCACGATCACTATTCAGAGGGATGTCCTATAGGGGCAGGTGGTAACCTTGATTACCCAGTTGGGGATGGTGCAAGGGCAGTTGGTAGGTTTAGAGGTGGAGGTGGCCACTTTGCATGCATAAGTGGCCAGTCTATAGGCCCAGATGGTCCAGGGTGGAGATGGAGATGATGAGAAAGTGGCCACCGTATATGTGTAGGTTACAGGTTTGTAGGGCCAGTTAGCCACTACACAGGCTCAGATTGGGGCACTACAGGCCCAGATATAGACACAGGGACCGAGGCTGATGACACCATGACACGCACCGAGACAGGGTCCTAGTTCACAGGAAGGGGCGAGACAGGGTCCCACAGGACAAGTATAAGGTCAGAGGCTGATGGGGCCACCACAGACAATACCCGTATCTAGATTATGGGATGCCCTAGGTGAGGCCAAATATTATCATGATTAGTTGATGGCAGTCAGGATAGATTTCCTATCCTATGGAGAGTATAGGGCATAGCAGGCCTCAAGTGAGAGGACCTGATCACACACCCACAATGGAGAGTACAGGGGGCCATCAAGCCTGAGACAGGATCAGGGTGAGGCCACCAGTTCACAGAGGTTAGCTCCAGGTGATGTACTAGTATGGACCCAACCACCACCCATGAAAGGAGGTGAGATGTTATCAGGTCACCGGAAAGGAGATGAGGGGGAGGAGGAGATAGGCGAGACAAATATGTAGGATACCCGGTAATATGATGCCTGATGTATGTCCCTCCATTGTGATGTAGTTGTTTTGATTTTTGATACATACCAGCTTGCGTGCCAAAGAGAGTGAGGATGTATACCAGAGGTTTTGTATTTTTGATCATATATCAGCCTACGTGCTGAAGATGGTGAGGCTGTATATGAGAGTTTTTGAGAGATGGATATTATTTGATATCAGTGTATGTTGTATGGAGACACAGGTTTATATGATGAGATGGATGATTGGCTGATAATTTATTTGTGTTGGTAGAATTTGATTGTTATGCATATATGGATGAGTGATAGGTGTGTTAGGCATGGTTGAGTCAGGTTTTTAGGCATGGTGGAGTCAGGTCATAGGCATGATTGAGTCAGGTTATAAGCATGGTTGAGTTAGGTTTTAGGCATGGTTGAGTCAGGTTTTAGGCCAGGTATTTGATATGATGAAAAAGAAATTATAATGTATGCATATGTTTTGGATTAATTTGTGGTACATATGGTAACATGGATCATGTTGTTATGATTACAGGTAACGTATGATTGTGGTAAAATATGATGAAATGAATGGTGTAAAAATGTATTAATTTCCACTTATTTGATGATAAATTAGAAACTAACTAGAGTAGAATGTGACATGGACAGGTAGCTGAAAGGTGAGAAGGGAACGATTGAAAATGAGAAAGGGGGAAGAAGGTGATGATGATAGTCGAGCTAACCTCCAAGGGCCCCATGCCCTCAGAGTGCTGCCTACATAGCCTTAGAAAAAAGGGGCCTCAGATTGATGTAGTTCTCCCTTAAGATAGGGAGGAAAAGATTAGGTATAGAGAGGGGTTGGTCGGGTGGAGGTAGGTTGTGTGTGTGGGTACTTAGGTAAGGGTAAATAAGGGTAAGGGTCAAGGTTACGGTTGAGAAGGTATGGGTCATGGGTATGGGTAGATAGGTAGGGTCAATGGGTATGGGTAGATAGGTATGGTAAAAGGTATGGGTGGATAAGTAAGGTCAACGGGTATGGGTAAACGGGTAAATTGGTAAAAGGTATGGTCAAGTAGGTAAGGTTCATGGGTGTGGGTATATAGGTAGGGTTAATGGGTATGGATAGAAAGGTGATGTGTGTGGGTGAGGCAAAATGGGTAAGAGGCTAGGTTGGAGGTGTGACTAAATGTAGGTAAAGTGATGAAGGTCAAGTGTCGTGTGAAATATAGATTGATAGGTGAAGATAGGTGTGGGTGAGAGATAGTTGAAGGTAATTGGAAACCATTTTTTTGGTTGAAGAAGGTCAAAAATTAAAAAATTAGGGAACCATAACAGGGTAGATGATGCAGCCAGATTGGGAAGGACCATCGATGCGCAAACCAAGGGTAGGTGTGATGAACCTCAAGCCCCTTAAAGACCTTGTAGGTTGGACTGTTGCAAAGGTAAATCAATGTGCAGGATCACGACAGATCGTATTTGTGACATAATCCCATGGTAGGTAGGGTAATGTGGGGAAAATGGTGATATGGTGAAAGGTTGGAAACGTAAAGGGGAATAACGTACCTCTTGTATATGATGGTTGATAACCCAGATAGGCGAGTCCATGGAAAAAGGGTGTGTTATGTTTGTTAGATAGAATGATCAATGTGGGAATTCTATGTGGGATGATTAGATAGTCTCCTTGAGGTCTTCGTGAAGCTGATCGATGCGGGAAGCTTCGAAATGGGCCTAGTCTTTTTTTTAGAGTAGGTAGAGTATGGCTAGTGCAGTATAGTTGTCCTTCAAGGGAGCAGTCTATTTATGGCGACTAGATACAAATGGTAGATGTCCTTTTGAGGGATTCATCTTTATGTTTGGAAGTTTGACTCAAGGAGGGTGATCCCATTTTTGATAGGTGAATTTTCTTTTACCAATCAAGCCATGGACTAGGCTATAGAGGAATATGAACAACATAAATCAAGAGGTGGAGTGGAGGTGGAGGCAAAGGTGGATTTTGTGATGTATGTAAGGAATGGTATACAACCATAGGATTTTTTCTATGAGGGGATGAAAATTATCCGTAAGAATCATGCCATGAGTAGATCCATGGTACTCATATAGAAGATGAGGGTGAAAAAGTGATGAACAGTCACATGATTATTTGTTTAATTGTAGGTATGTGAGGAGTGGGTGCTCACAGGATGAGTGAGTAATAGTCAATGGGTGATAAAGCACTTGGTTCAATAGTAAAATGGTTGAAGATTCAAGATGTTAAGGGGATCAGATTTGGGTTTACCATCGAGTCAAGATAAATGATAAGCACCTGATCCATAGGTATGGGTAACAATATAGGGTCCAAGCCAATTAGGAGCAAATTTACCCCGTAGATGTTTCTCAGCTTTGGTGACGTGTTGATTTTCCTTCAAGATGAGATCTCCGACTTGGAAGGTGTGTGGGTGGACGTGCTTGTCATAAGCGTGTTTGATGTGTTTCTGGTATATTTGGAGGTGATCTAAATCATGTAGATGTCGTTGATCTAATAGCTCTAGTTGTGCAAGACGATCTTGGCGAAAGTCATCATTGGTGAGCATGTCTTTGAGTGATATGCAGAGAGATGGGATTTGGAATTCAAGAGGCAAGACAACCTCGGTACCGTAGACCAGAGAGAAATGCATAGCGGCAGTCGATGTACGAATACTAGTGCGGTATGCCCATAGGGTAAAAGGAATGTGTGTATGCCAATCCTTCCCAGTATCATTGACCACTTTCATGAGGATTTTTTTCAGGGTTTTGTTGGTTGATTCAGCTTGGCCATTGGTTTGGGGGTAATAAGGTGAATAAAAATTGAGTTGGATACCAAAGGCATCACAGAGTTTCTGGAGGGTTTTATTTTTGAACTGTTTGCCGTTATAAGTGATAAGGTGATAAGGAACACCGAATCGACAAATAATGTGATGGTTGATGAACTCACAAATCTTCTTAGCTTTTGTAGAGACGAGGGGAATGGTTTCTACCCATTTGGTATAGTACTTAGTAGCGGTTATGATCCATTGGTGGCGTTGGGAAGAATGAGGGTTGATCTCACCGATGAGATCGAGGCCCCATTGAGAAAAGGGCCAGAGGTCTCGTGTGACCTGTAAGGCATGACCCGAGGTATGATGAAGGTTTGAGTGTTGTTGACATTTCACACATCATTTGACGTAGTCACAATAATCACTATTGAGGGTAGGCCAGTAATAGCCAAGGTGAAGGATACATTTATCGATAGCTAGCCCACTAATGTGACCTCCACAAATGCCATCATTTAATTATTTGATGGTGTAAGGTATTTCAGAGCTAGTGAGGCATCAGAAAAAGATCCCATCGAAGCCACGCTTATAGAGGAGACCTCCCATGATGACGTACTGGGATACCTTTTGGAGGAAGGCACATCGGTCATTGTGGGTAAGATCCAGAGGAAGGATGGAAAGGGAGAGGTATTCAGAGTATTGTTGATAGCAGAGGTATTATGGGTCAGTGGTAGGTTTCTCAACGAGATTGAATGTGTGAGAGAGGTAGGAGGGTGATTGTAACCTTCACACAACAAAAAAAATTTGTGAATCGGTAGGTGATGAAGGTATTTGTGAGGTGAGACAAGCCATGGTAACCACAAACTTGTTCATAGAGAGGGGGATGGTTTGTAGGTTATAGTGGGTGAAGGTAGTTAACAAGAGGTCTACATGGTGTTTGTACCATTGTAATTCCTCATTGCGACATTGGTATAGTCCATTGACCTGATTTATTACAAATTGAGAATCACCTTAGATATTAATGGATTTAACATCTAGGGTTTGGGTGGTTTAGAGACCTAGTATGAGTGATTTGTACTCGACGATGTTTTTGGTACACTCAAATTCAATTTTGAAAGAAAGGGGTATGGGTGCACTATCATGTGGAATGAGGATGATTCTAGCTCCACCCCCATGTTGACACTTAGATCCGTCAAAGAATAAGGTCATTTTATAGTGTAGAGGTTCCTCAGTGGGTTCGTCGAGGGAAAGGGTAGCGATGGATTCATCAAGGAATTCAAAGTTGCTAGGTTGGTGGTCATAGAGTGGGGCACCAGCCAGTTGATTGGTGATAGCCTGACCCTTTATTGATTTTTGGTGAAGAAAGGTGATATCCAGATCAGCGAGTAGCATGAGCCATCATGAAATGCCTTGGTTTTAGAATGGTTTAGAGTACATGTAATGCAAGGGGTCGGTGTTGGTTATGAAAAAGGTAGTGTGGTTAAGTAGGTAGTGGTAAAGTTTGGTGGCAACAAAGAATAAAGTGAGGCACAACTTTTCTGCATGTGTATATCTAGTCTCGTAATCCACAAGGGTATGGCTTATGTAATAGACCACTTTTTCCCTATGTTGGTCGTCATGGTGAGTGAGCATGGTGCCCAAGGAATGGTCGGTGGCGGAAATGTAGACGTAGAACGGCTAATTTTCCTTAGGTGGGGTAAGTATCGGTGGCTACAATAGGTATGCTTTCAAGGCTTCAAAATATTTTTGACAGTCTGTGTTCTAGTGGAAGGTGATATCCTTTTTTAAGGAGGTGGTGAAATGGTTTGAAATGGTCTAATAGTTGAGAAATGAAGTGGTGAATAGATTACAGTTTTCCCTGTAAGCTACAAAGTTGGCAGAGGTCAGTGGGTGGAGGAATCTTGAGGATGGCCTTAATTTTGGCAGGCTCGACTTCAATGCCTTGCAAGGAAACTATGAAGCCCAAGAGTTTACATGATAAGATGGTGAAGACGCACTTCTTAGGTGGAAGGCGTATGCAAAATTGAATGAGATGGGCAAAGATGATTTTGAGAATGGGTAAATGTTTAGCGCGACTTTTGGATTTTCCCAAAAGGTCATCAACATATTCTTCTAAGATATGATGCATGATGTCATGGAAGATATAGGTCATGGCTCATTGGTAGGTGGCACCTACATTCTTCAGTCTGAAGGGCATGATGTGATAGAAAAAGGTCCCCCAAGGGGTAATGAAGGTAGTTTTGTGTTAATCCTCGGGGGCGAGTAATATTTGATTATAATCCGAGAACCCATCCATGAGAGATATCATCTCATGTCTGGTGGTGAGGTTAACCAATTGGTTGATGCTGGGTAGAGGAAAATTGTCTTTAGGATAAGCTAGGTTCAGGTCCCAAAAGTTAGTGCATATGCAGAGTCCCCCCATTGCTTTGGTAATGGGTACGATGTTGGAAATCCATTGCAGGTAGTCAATTGGTAGGATGAAGGAGACAGAGAGGAGGTGTTGGAGCTCTTCTTTGATGAGAAGGGCAATGCGTGGGTGCATTTTGCGTAGCTTCTATTTTACAGGTTTAGCATCCGTTAAGGTGATGATATTGTGGACCATGATGTTGGGGTCAATACCAGGCATATTAGCATATGACTAAGCAAAAGTTTTGCTATGATCATGGAGGAAAGAAGTGTAGGATCCCTATTTAGCGGAGTCCAAAGATTGGCCTATCTTTAGAATGCATTGGTCATCTAATGTGTGGATGTTGATGTCAATGGTGGATTCATTCAACATGTTTTGGGTCTCAAAAGGTAGTGTGCAGTGGAGATAGGTGTCCTCCACACCTAAGTAGGTGAGAATGGAGTCATTGTTATGAAATTGTATAATTTTGATAAAAGGGGCATCATCATCGATCATATCAGGATAGAGGATGGGAAAAGAAATAGGATCCTTGCCATCTCGTTAAATGGCGAGCGGTCCTAGGGAAATGGTGTTTATGGAAAAAAGGTAGAAGGAATAGACACTGGGTCTATAGACTCGGCGGGTGATGTAGGTGAACTAGGTGGGGGACTGTGAGGTTAGGTCACCGATGTAATGAGGTCGATACAGGATTGTTTAAGCGTGGGTTCAACAAACCCCACCCCACTATGGTCCTTGTTCTTGCGAGTAGTGCAAGGGATAATGGTGTGATAACCCTACTCATATAGACCGAAGCCAAAACCCTTCTAAGCACAATGATGGAGGAAGGTATGGGCAAAGTGTAGGTTGGTTAATGAGGGAAGGGTGGTGGTAAATGGTAGGGTTGGGGTAGGTGGTTTGGGTGTGTAAGTGGGAGTGTCTATGCCTCCATAGGTCAAATTGGCGCGGAGGTGTGAGGGTCCATAGGTGAGAGCTTTTCCAATGCAGGGGTCATAATGGGGATGTTGCTTAAGGTTTACATACTCTTGTGGGGTACAGAAAGTGTCGAGGTTGTAGAGGCGGTATACCCCAGTGTCAGGCATTGAAAAACACCTTTTAGTGGATTAGTATCTAGGATATGGATAGTGGGGATGGATGTTTCTATGGGGGTTTAAGATGAGGAGGTTGCGGGTTGTGGTGCAGCGGATGGTTCTGTAGAAGCTGTGGTGGTAGTGATAAGAGGTGATGTAGGGGTTGAAGAAGAGGTGGTAGAAGCAGTGGTAGTGGAAGTTAAGGTGGAAGCAAGAGTGGTGACAGGTATGAGGACATCGTTAGGCCAGTATAACATGTTACATGTTTTGAATGGTGAAGGGTCAGTGGGAATGGTGTAGTTGTGTCCCTCATGTTCAAATTTGAGACAACAATGGAGGGTAGAGGGGACACATCCCATGGCACGAATCCAGGGTCAGCCAAGCAACATGTTGTATTGGAACTCTCCTTCTAAGATGTAGAAGAGTTCGGGGATGCTACGGGGACCAAGAAAAATGTGTAAGATCACTGTCCCCAAGGTAGTGGTTATGGCATCATTGAAAGAATGCAACATAATTGGATAATTATGCATGTAATTGTTATGAATGTGCATTTGGTTGAATGCATGAGAGGAGATGATGTTAATGCTATCTCCACCATCTATCATAATACACTGAACACATATATTGTCGAAAAAGGCATAATGAATAAGTTGGGATTAGGGTCCTCTATTTGGTGAGGTGTGATCTCGTCATCGAAGAAAGTGAGGGCAGCCACCTGAGATGAGGCGATGGATGTATAGGTAGGAGGTGAGGAAATCAGGGAGGTCATGTGGTGTGGTGTGATGATGGATGCAACCGGTGTGGGGTCATTAGGTGGGACCTCAAAGGATTGTAGGACCTCAATGAGGGCTTGGCGATGAGATTCGAAAGTTTGGATTAGGTCATACGAGGAAATTTTGAGTGGTGATTGATGGAGTTGTTTGATCATGGCATGATGGGAAATCCCATTGGAAATGGGGAGGTGTGTCCTCGGATGGTGATTTTTGGTGTGAGCATGGGTATGATGTGGGGTATAGTTGAGTTAGCAGGTTCATCTACCTTGGTTTTCCCTTTATCAAGTTGAGCCTTGGTGGCTATTCGAACCATATTGATTTTGAATATTGGCGGTGGGTAGAAAGGGTATGATGTGTGGGGTGATGATGGTTGAGTCGGTAGTGGTATAAAAGGGGTGATTATAGGGGTGGGAAGAATAGGATCTTTGTCTAAAAGATCATCCTCAATGAAGAGCTGTAGAAGTAGTGTTTTAAGAGCTTGGCAATCTTCAACATTATGTCTTGGTGCATGATGGTAGGTGCAGATCCGGGAGTTATCAAACCATTTTGGTTTTTGTTTGAGTGGGTCATAGGGTTGGATGGGTGATTATGGGGGTGGGAGGAATAGGATCTTTGTCTAAAAGATCATCCTCAATAAAGATCTATAGGAGTGTTTTAAGAGCTTGGCAATCTTCCACATTATGTCCTCGTGCACGATGCTAGATGCAGATATGGGAGTCGTAAAACCATTTTGGTTTTGGTTTGAGTGGGTCATAGGGTTGGATGGGTGGTAAAGTGATATGGGAGGAAGCCAATAGGTTAGCTAGGATAGTCACATAGGATCCTACCATTGGGTCGCATTGTGTGGCGGGTATGGTTTTGGGTGAGGAACTTGGTAGTGATTTAGAAGTAGGTGTTGTTGATCATGGTATGGGGGTGATCTGGGTAGTTTGGCTATGTTTATGTTAGGGTTGGGGTGTGGGTCGCACCTTGTTAGGTAAGAGTGTAGAGGGTGATTGGGTTTTTGTGTTAGGTGTCGCTTTGGGAGGTGGGGTGGTTATCAATGTAGAATGATGATGTGACAAAGAGGGTCTCACTGAAGGTGGGGGAGGATGGTTTATCCAAGGTGAGAGGGGTGATGTTGTGGAGGTAGGGGTGGGAGATGGCAGTGGTAATTAGTGTGGCCTAGTAGGTAAAGGAAACTTTGTGGGGTTGGGTAGGAGAGGAGGCGGTGATAGGTGGGACAGTTGTTGAATTTTAGTCATACTGTGTATGGTTGAGTTCATTGTTAGGGTTGATGGATGAGGACCCAAGAGAGATGGTAGTGGCAAAGGTGATAAAGAGGTAGTGGGCGATGTTAGTATTGGCATCCAGGGTGGTTGGTGCTTCGGTTTTGGTAGGGGTGTAGTTGTGGTGAGGGGGTGAGAGGGGGTAGTTAGATCAAGTTTGATTTCTAGATGGGTAAGGCTCGATGTGGATCATACCCCTAGGATACGAGAGATTGTGGAGGTTGATGGGGGTTCGGGAAGCAAAGGTGTAGATGATGAAGGTATGTGTGTGGTCAAAAGTAATGTGGGAGGTGTTGCGGTCTTCTCTATGGTTGGGATAGGTGTAGATGTTGCCACTACTATAGGGTAAATAGTGGGTGAGTCAGTGGGTAATGTCTACATCTGCATGGAGATGGGGATTTGAAGGCATTCCCGGAGTAACGAATGATCAACATACTCTGGAGGGTCCATCAAATAGGGTAATGAAGAGAGGAATGTGATGAGGGTTGATTTGATGGTGATCCCTGTAAATGGAATTGATATTTGTGAAACAAGGAAGCCCTCTATATTTAATTTTGTAGGAAGGAGAGATGAGAAGAGATCATTTAATGTTGTAGGGGATGGTAGCAGGTCGATTGTTCTCAGAAGGGGATCTTATTTATGGTGAAGTGTGGGTAAGGTAGATGAAGAAGGATCTTCCCAAATTTGTGGTGAGGTAGAGGAGGGGGAAGGTATTGCTAACTCCTCGGTGGGTATGGAAGCAGGTGTTAACGGTGATTCGTTGAGTATGAGGATAGGAGGTTCAATGATAGGGTCAGGTATGGTAGTTACGACGTCTGAAGAAGAAGAATTAGTTTACTCTAGATTATCTTTTGCTGATAGTGGTGAAGAGGGCAAAGATGTTAGTATAGGCGAAGGCACTTGTTTGAGAGGTTCTTTTGTAGCTATGGCTGGGGGTATGGTGCAAGCGGTATGGGTAAGACATTGAAGATGGCATGAATCTCCCGAGTATTATCACTATCGATAGAAGAATGATTGTGTTGGGTAGGGGGTGTATGATTAGGAAATGGATTTTAGAAGATTTGAAGGTTTTGGTTTGTGGTGCATTGGGATTGTCTAGAACAAGATCTCCTCTATTTAACATTTCTTGGACAATGGTTTTGAAGGTGATGTAATTGTTGGTATTTTGCCCTTGGGTATGATGGTAGTCATAGATTTCGTTCTCCTTATACCATGAGGGTATCGGGCAGGTAGGATCAAAACCAAGGTGTGGTTTGATAGCCATAAGAGTGATAGCCCCTGCATTCAAGAGTTTTTCCAGAACAACAGGTTATGGTTCAGCAATGGGGATATATTTTTTTTGTTCATTTTTGAAGAGGAATGTTTGCACTGGCGAGAGGTTAGGTGGAGGTTTTGGTAGGTTGGATGGGTGAGATGGGCCAAATTTCAGGACTACCGCATGGGTGGAGCCTTTGGCTCTAGGAGGGTTGAGAGGAGTGATTGGTGGTGTCTTGGAAGTGGAAGAGGGTTCTTGTGGTTTAAAAGGAGTGCCTTTATTACGTAATTGAATCATTTTCTCTTTGAGGGCTTAGATTTCGAGCTTTTAGGCCATGGTGAATGCCTCGTCAAATGTGTGAAACGTCTAGATTTTTAAGGTGGATGAGATGTGGCGAGCACAAACCCTTGTGATTAGATCTATTAGTTTGGTCTGCGGTAAGGGGAATATGAATTAATTAATTAGGCCACGATAGTGAGCAACAAAGTCTATTATTGACTCTCATCAAATTGACGCGTGGTGTACAAGTCAGTCATGGTGACTTTCTTGACTATATTTATGGAGAAGTTATTGAAGAAGGCTTGGGCCACCTGATTGAAGGAGAAGATAGAGTGCTTAGGTAGAGCACTATACCAATCTAGGGTGGGTCCATTGAGGGACATAGGAAATGTTCGCAATAACAAAGTGTCATCAAGAGAGATGAGGTAACACATGTGTCTAAAAGACCTTAGATGTTGCTGTGTCCTCTTTGTTGTTGAACCAGTTTAATTTCGGCATTTCATAGTGTGGGGGGTATGGACGGATAGGAATGGAGAAATGAATAGGCTCATTACAAATCTCCTCGTAGGTGAGAGATGTGCGTGAATCAGAAAGATATGCTTCTAGTGTTTGTATCTTATCCATCATCATTTTGATAAGATCAGGGGTAGGTTATGATGGAGGTTGACCTCCAAAAGGAGGGGGAGGAAGGTAAGAAGAATATGATGTAGAAGTCATCACGTTATGTGACAAAGCGGCGTACGAAAACCGTGGAGGTACATGTGAGGAGAAGGATGAGGAAGGGTAATATGTTGAATAAAAGGTAGAAGCTATTGGTGGAGGTTGAAAGTGGGTGTATACCAGAGGGGTCAGGGTGACCACCCTAGTAGCAATGGGAGGAAGTGATTAGGGAATAGATAGAACTAAAATTTGAAGGGGTATAGTTTGTCGATACTAGCGGTGGTTGAGATGAAGCAAGTATGTAAGTAGTGGATGACATGGGGCCACTTGGACTAATGGTCATGGAGGTAGTAATGGTAGATGCTACGGAGGGTGAAGATGTCAGAGGTGGGATAAATGTTGTATAGGGGGAATATACTATCATGGTAGGGTCGAGCTGTGACACTACTGGTGGTAAGGTAGAAGTAGGTATAGCTGAGCTAGAAGTAGCAAACACAGAGGTAGGTGTAAGAGTGGGAGGGATGGACACGAGAATACCATAGATAAGCTGTCTTGAGGAATCCTTAGTGGAAGCATGGGCTAGATAGTGTTGTAAAGAGGCAAGTTTCTAGTTAAAAAATCATGTGAAGTTTGCGTCACCCATACTAAAAATGGTGGGGAAACTGGGGTCCATAGGGGATGATACAGAAGGGGGTGATGGAATAGGTGGAAGAGGTTGAAGGTTAACGTGGAACACAAGCGCATTGGCTTGGTTATGTGTCAACACCATGTGTAGGGGTGTATATCAGATAATGTTGTACTTTGTAGATAACACAAAGAGTTGGAAAAATGAAGAGAATGGGTATCTGTAGGTAGATTGGGTGAATGTGCTATTTAAAAACCATCACAGGGTAACTGGCACTGGTTGGTGGTGACTGCTGCTAGTTAAGGATAAATGCTATCGGTTACTGAGAGATAATAAGGGGTTTATCAAACTGAGGCAACAGAGTGATAATGATTGGGGGAAGGCTTTGTAACAACTTCTTAGCAGGAAACAAAGTGTTCAGAATGTTTCAGGAACTGCGACATCAAAGAAACTAAAAGAGGGGTCTTTTGGACAAGTTAATCCAAAAGAACAGAGACCAATTCCAGTAGGGTATAACCGATGCCGGTGAGGAGTAAACCGATGCCGGTTACTGTGTAGATAGAAAAATTGTAGAAAATTGTATTATGGTAAATTTGAATTAGAAGAATGATCAAACTAGAGATTAGTGGATGATATAATGAAGCCTCTACACCCTCAGAAAGAGTTGGAATACACAAACTGTGAGTGGGTAGTGTAAAAAGGCAAAAGAGAATAAAAAATGGAGAAACGTACTCTCACACCTCAAAAACACACTTCAAGTAGAACGCTAAAAGAAGATGTTACCTCATAAGTGATTTTAAATGTGTTGAGCTTATGCTATTTAGAAACACTAACTCATGAACTTTAGAACAATTTTTTTGGTGTGGATCCACTGCCTAGAGACATTAGCTGAGGTCATTGAGAAGGCCTATATTGCAAAGGAGACTCAGGAAAAGACCCAGTAGGCTAGAGACCGAGTCCAGACCCATATACAACAGATGCAGGATGGTAGATCGAGGGGATCAATACCCATTCCTCGTGGTGGCCAAGGTACAATACAGTCATCCTTTAGGCCACAACAACAACAACAGCAACATCAGTCCTTCCCACCTCATAGACCTCCATAGAGAGCTGATGCATAGAGAGGTCAGAGTATGGGGCCTTCTCTTAGGGGTCCCATCAGGACATAGGGTGGACCTAGAGCTCAGTCAGCAGGAGCTCGCCATCAGAGACCTCACCAGACCACAACCGAATCATCAGGATCTACACCACAGACTTCTAGGGCACCTACTGGAGGTTCTACTCATTGGGGAGGATGTTTTGGTTGTGGGGTTACTGGAAACTTTTGGAGAGATTGCCCACATAACCCTAACAATAAGGGTAAGGCATAGATTTCAGAGCCAACTATTGGTGATATGGGGTGTAGCCACAGGATTTATGTAGTGGTTGAGAACCACCAGGCAGAGCACTAGAGCATAGTCATTGAGACCACAAGAAGCATTGGTGGTATTCCTACCTTTGTATTGTTTGATTATAGTTCTTCTGATTCTTTCATTGCACCATATTTAGTAGAGTGATGTAGGCTAGTTGCAGTTAGGCAGGGTCATAGTTGATATGTCAAGATGGCTTCTGGAGCCAAGATCTCTATAGACTCCTTAGTTAAGGAGTGTGTAGTGGATTTGGGACCTTTCACCACTACCTTAGACCTCTGTATCCTTCCTTTGGGATCGTATGGAGTCATTTTGGGTATGGATTGGTTATCTGCACACAGGGCTAGGATGGATTGTTACCACAAGACTATATCTTGTGTAGATGATTTGGGAGTTGAGTCGGTGTTTTCAGGGGTCAGGAGACCTGTTTCTATTTGCACCATCTCCTCTATGTAGCTTAAGCGGTGTGTGCAATGGGGTTTTCAAATGTGTTGTTACAGTCAGTGACAGATAAGAGGATGAGTCTAGTGGACCATTGCTAGATGATCATCCCATTTTGAGAGATTTTGTAGATGTCTTTCTAGGGGAGCTACCAGGGTTACAACCCCCATGTGAGATTGATTTTCATATAGAACTAGTTCCTGGAGTAGAGCCTTTCTCATAGGAACCTTATCGGATGACCACCTAGAGCTCTGTGAGCTCAAGTTACATCTTGAGGGCCTTTTAGAGAAAGGCCTCATCCATCCTAGTGTATCCCCTTGGGGTGCACTAGTGATCTTTTTGAAGAAGAAGGATGGATCCTTACGATTGTGTATTGATTACTACCAACTAAACAAGGTAACGATCAAGAATCGTTATCCTCTTCCTCATATTGATGACTTGTTTGATTAGATGAAGGGAGCCACAGTTTTCTCTAAGATTGATCTCAAGTCAGGCTATCATTAGTTGAGAATTTTTGGAAGTGGACATTCATAAGACCACCTTCCACATGAGATATGGGCACTATGAGTTCACAGTGGTGCCTTTCGGTTTGACTAATGCCCCCATAGTGTTCATGAGTTTGATGAATGGGGTATTCAGGACCTTCATAGATCAGTTCGTGCTCATCTTCCTAGATGACATTTTGATATACTCATGTATGCATGAGGAGCACGAGGGGCACCTTTTCTAGGTTCTTCAGTGTCTTTGAGAGCAGTAGATTTACAGGAACTTGGAGAAGTGTGATTTCTTTCAGATAGAGGTGCAGTATTTGGGTCATATCATTTCTGGGGAAGGTATCACAGTCAATCCTTCCAAGATTAGATCCATTATGGATTAGCCAGCACCCACTATAGTGACCGAGGTGTGCAGATTCATGGGTTTAGCAGGGTACTACAAGAGATTTTTTCAAGACTTATCTCGGATTGTGCACCCTATCAATTCCCTTCAGAGGAAAGGGAAGAAGTTTTTTTGGTTTGAACAGATGTGAGTAGGCCTTTAGGACATTAAAGGAGTGCCTCACCATAGCACCTATTCTTGTAGTGATAGATCCACAGGGTGAGTTATTTGTTTGCACAGATGTTAGTAGGGCTTGGAGGTGTGTTGATGCAGAGGGTAGAGTAGTGGCTTTTGAGTCTCGCGAACTCAAAGATCACGAGCTTAATTATCCTACCCATGATCTTTTGGTTAGATGAAGAAATTTTCTTCTTGGCAGGAGATTCACACTCACGACAGATCACTTGAGTCTTTGCAACCTCTTCACGCAGCCCAATTTCAACACTTGTCAGCGGTGTTGGATGGAGTTTCTTTTTGAGTATGACATGGAGATCAAGCATGTGAAGGGGAAGGAGAATGTGGTAGCAAATGGAGACATGTGGATATGGCCACTTCAGTGAGCACAAATTTGTGGAGTAGGATTCTTCAGCAGCTTCCTCTTGACAGCTTCTACATTGTAGTTTGAGCAGAGATCGAGTCATAGAGACCCCTTGAGGGGAAGTTTGATGGTTTTTCCTTAGAGGTAGATGGTATTCTTATTCACAGAGGATGGATATATGTTCCCAGAGATGGAGGCTTGAGGTAATACATCTTGGTAGAGGCACATTGTGCACCCTAGCTAGCCCATCTTGGGGTGAAGAAGATGCACGCCACCTTGCGACAGTTGTATCATTAGAGAGGACTTCATAGAGACGTGGCCTAGTTTGTGTCATGGTGTTTGGAGTGCTAGAGAGTTAAGGCCAAGCATCAGCATCCAACATGCCTTCTTTATCCTCATGCTATACCGGAATGGAAGTGGGACACCATTTCCATGGATTTCATTGTTAGGCTACCAATGTTAAGATATCACCACGACGCCATTATGGTCACAGTTGATAAATTGACAAAAGTGGCTCACTTTTCTTTGGTGAAGACCACTTACACAGCTAGAGTAGTGACACGAGGTATATTTGGATGAGATTGTTAGGTTGCATGGGATTCTATGGAAGATCATTTGTGACCGCGATCCTTTGTACACTTCACATTTCTTGGACTACCATACAGTATGTCCTTGGGATGAGGATCAAATTCAGTACAACATATAACCCTGAGACAGATGAAAAAAATGAGTGAGTGAATCATATTTTAGAGGATATGCTCAGGATGTATGTGATGGATCAGATAATCTAAATGGGAGGAGTATTTGTACTTAGTAGAGTTTTCCTACAATAATAGATTTCCAGAGTTCTATAGGCATGGCTCCTTTTCAAGCTTTGTATGGTAGACAGTCTAAGACACCTCTTAGCTGGGATAGGCTAGAGGACACAGTATCTCTTGGTCCAGCTCTTCTACAGGACATGGAGCAATAGGTGGTGTTGATCAGGTAGAGATTACAGGAGGCACATGATAGGCAAGAAGAAGTATGCAGATTAGCATAGGATCTGAACGTAGTTTTGATGTGGGCATGAAGGTGTTCCTTCATTTCAAGACCACATAAGATCCCTATCCGTTATGGAAAAGGTTCTAAGTTATCTTCTATATTCATTGGTCCTTTTGAGATCTTGGAGTGTATCGGCCTTTTGACCTACCACCTAGCATTGTCACCCAGCTTGTCTCACATACATGATGTTTTTCATGTTTCGAGTTCTTAGGAGATATATTACAGATCCATCTCATGTGTTAGATTGGACAACATTGCAGGTGTAGGATCAAGGGCAGGTGATGGTGGAGCCCGTTCACATCCTAGATCGTAAGACCCTGGGCCTTCAAGGTAGAGAGGTTGATCAAGTTTGGGTGTAGTGGGACATATATGATGAGACTACAGCTACATGGGCGTATGCTACTTCATTACGAGTTTATTTTCCACATTTTTTCCAGTGACTTCCAGGAGGAAGTCGAGTCTAAGGGGAGGGGGATGTAGTGCCCACTTCCCCTTGACACCTTTTGATGCTTATTTTGATACTGTGATTACATTATAGACATTATTATGTTTTGACTTAGTGGGATGTTAGAAATTTGATCATGGATTATTGTTGATCTTGATTTGATTATGATGCATGATGGGCATTAGAGGCACTCGTATGTGGATGATGATATATTATTTGACATGGATGTTTTTTGGACATAGGTTTTTTTTTAATATTATGAGTAGATCTAGAAAATGGATATTTTATGATGATGATAGAGTGGTTGATTAAAAATGCAAATGATGTATTTTTTACTTCGATGTTGTTGTAATTCATTTATATAGTTGGTGTTGTGATTTCATTTATATCATGTTGGATGTTCCGATATGGCCACCAGGCCAAAGGAGGTATTTGTATTTTGTAGGTTAAAAATATCACAAAAAAACATTGGGGGATTGGAGACCAACCACAATGGAATTCTAGGTGAATTTGACAAGGTCACCATGGCAACTTGTTTTGTGTGTGTGTGTGTGTGTTGTATTTTTGTTAGGCATTCCCATGGGGGGGGATTTCCTTTATATGTGACCATGGGTTTCTCTATTTTATTAAGGTGGTTAAATTTTATTTATTTTTGTATGTATTTTATTAGTGATGTGTTCCTTTATTTAATTATGTTGTGGATAATTAATGTGAGAATCATATGATTAAAATTTAAATAAATTAAATTGGGATACGGGAAAGTAATTATAAGAGTTGTTGGCTGTTTGTATTAAATATGGAAGGGATGTGTAAGTTGTGTAAGAGTATGTTTAAGTCTGATTTTGGAGTATGAAATACTCCACCTCCATGGAAATTCAAATTTTTCCTTGGAGACTGTTTTTGGAGGCTTCTGGGACAAGTAAAACTTGTCCCATACCTTTTAATTTAATTTAACAACCATACTTATGGTTGGAGAAGTGATTTGTGACTTTTATAATGAATTTTATTAATCATATTGCTTGTTTTGGATTGCACTCTCTTACATGCTATTTAATTTGTTGTCCCTTGAGGTGTGGGCTTTTTGGAGTGTGCAAGTAACTTGTCATATCTTCACCAACCTCTTTATTGTGCTTGGGAGAATGGATTTTGTCTTTTGTGTTTGATTTTGAGGATGTGTGATGTGGCATCCTACATGGATCCACGTCATCCTCTTCTCTTCCCTCTTCTATATAATTCAAACTCCTTGCTTGTTTTGGGTTGTTGAATCATTTTTGCAACTTCTTGGGGGCGCATTTTCTTGTGTTGGAGCTCTTATTTTGGAGGCAGTTTGGAGAAAGCTTTGCATTCTTGGGAGATTGTTGTTTTGGACTGTGATTTTGGCCTTTAGAGCTTGTTGTTGGAAACAAAAGCTACCATGGAAAGGTAGACATTTATTCCTTCTTTTATTGCTATGATTTTCTTGTTTTGTTGTGTGAATGGTGCATGTTTCATTATAATTGTTGGCTGGTTGGGTAGACTGCCATAGGAATGGTGTAGGATAAGGCTATGGGGAATCCATGTGGGGTGGCATAAGGAAATTCCATTGGCATCAAAATTTTTTGGAGGGAGTTTGGGTTTGGGATTCACCATGGAAAAGAACTAGCTTACATGTATTACTTTGGGGTGGGCATAAGGAGGGATTTGTGGGAGGGGGGCATAAGGATGTGTGTGGGATGAATTATTTTAGTGGTTTATTATGGTGGATTCCCAATTCTCAATTGGGAGGCATAAGTAACTTCCCCCATAGACCTTGCTCCTTTGGCTTGCATGAATAAGCCTGAGTTCTAATTTGAATGTTTTCAATTACAGTTGTAAACTACTGTTTGGTGTTGAAATGTGTTTTATATGCATTATGCATGTTGAAAGAATGTTGTGTATTATGGAATCCAGTTGTTGCCATGGGTTGAATCAGACCTATTATTGTGTTTTGGTTGGGGCTCGGGGGCCAATTATGAAGGAAGGATTCTCCTTTCATTGGATGTCTTGGTTGGGTGGAGAGTGTTGCCTTTCCCCCACTTTTGTTGTGATCAAATTGAAAATGGAGGAAACTTGCATGTTTCTATTCTGGAGCATAAGAAGATAGATATGCCAGTCCCTTGTGAAATAAATTTATTTTGTGATCACTCCCCACTTAATGTGGATGAAGTTGTAATATGTATTTTGTGAAGAGAGTATGTATGTAATTTGATTATGAAGTTGTACATTCGAATGTGAAGGATAATTATATTTTGTTCTGTTATTAGAAAGAAATAAAATTTTGTTATTGCATTCAATGTGGAAATCTGTAAAGATTTATAATTGAAGTCAATAAAGAATTAAAGACCTTCTCTCTTATGCATGGTTGAATTAAATTCAATGTTTCATTGTATGGAAAAAGAGATAGTTAGATCTCTGTTTAGAAGAAGAAATGTACATGGAAATAATGTTGTATTTTATATTTTTGGGAATGTGTAAAAATGGAACTTAGTACTCTGCTTTTGATTTAGAATGGTTGCTTAAAATAACTGATTATATTAGATTAAATTGGAAATGAATTTCCTTACTTGCATGATGAAAAATTAGATGGACCTCTTTTGATTTGATCTCTTGTAAATATTCAAAACTAGCAATTAAAGTTAATAAAAATGCACAATTTAGACCTGCACTTAATAATCAACCTAGAATTCATATAATTTAACATGCTAAGCCATCAAGGAACTCAATTAATAAAGAACACTTAAGAAAACAATTTTAAACATTGTTAAAACGAGTCAAATCCCTTTCACATTTGTTTTCTGTCAATTGTTGGAAAATTATAAATTGAGAATCAAACAAGTGAATTTACCTTCCTAAAACACTTTAAACCCTCCCTAGAGAAATCCTCCATGTCTGTTTGGCATGTTGAGTGAAGGAGGAGATCCAATTTAATCAAATTTGAAAGTTGAAAATTACCAGTTGGCTCTTTAAAATCCTGCAGATCCTTTTTGTAAATTTGACCCCTTAAACTTTATCAAAATGTAAAATTTATGTTTCCTGTGAAAAGAGGGCATCGAAAGATTTACAAAAAGTCCTTGTTTTCCCAAAACTGAACTTTCTAGTAAAATTTGTGGCACTTTGAAGTTTTTCTACCTTGGCGGGAAAATTTGGGAAAAATTTTCCTGGCGGACCACAGCCCGAAAATTTCCCGTTAAAATCCTTCGGAAAATTTTAAATTTTTGGTTCAGATTTTTTTTTGAATTTTCCTCTATCAGCCCATAGCCAATCAAAGGCTTCAATGTGTCCTCACGAGGCAGTGGTGGAGGTGTGGCATCTTTTTTGCCCTTAGACCTTTTTAAAAATTTTTGGAAATTTTTTCCATTTCTCCCCGCCGGCCCATGGCCTATCACAAGATGCCACGTGGCAGCTTTGGGTGCTAGCAAAGGAGGGGACAGACCCCTCACGACCCCTTCTGTTCTTTTGAAATTTTTTTGGAATATTTTCCCTTGAACTTTTCCCGCGGCCCCACACTCCTGTCCTACCTTGGAGAAGATCTTTCTGCGGACGCGCAGACCTATGCGTCAATCTTCTTCCTTTTTCCTCCCTTTGGAAAATGTGTAGACCAATTAACACCGCCACTCTGCATTTCCCTCTATCTTTTTCCCACATTATTTTTTTGAGTGCCACCTATCCCTTCAGGGACCCATTGGCACGTGGGCACTAATTTTTTTTCTTTCTCCACTTTGGTCAAATTACACAAGACTCTCCGCCGCCCCGCCCTTCCTTTCTTCTTTTTTGAAGACGACTCAGAGGCCGCCACGTGTCCACTGGAGTGACCCACAGAAGGTGCAGGAGAGTTTTATGACTTTGTGCCCACTCAAGGGCGAAAAATTTATAATGCCCTCCTCGTGACCCGCCAACCCATCAAAGGGGTTTTGCTTTTCACCAATGCTCGACACGTGTCCCCTTTGGAGAAAATTTGACCCCTAAAGTCTCGCCTATGCTCATATCTTGAGTTTCTGAAGGAGTTAGGAGGACTTCTTTATATCACCGGAAAGGTGAGAAAATTTCCTATCCAATGGGAATGATTTAGGGAAATTTTGGAAGCTGTTAAGAGTGAGAAAAATCAAGTTAAAACTTTGATCCTGTTAGAGAGTGGGTATGATGATATTTTACCCCCTGAACCTAACTGGAACTTCTAACCCTAAAAGTTGGACCATGTGACCTTTGATAATTGTTAATGAAGGAAAAGTATGTTCTAGTATTTTAGTTTTGTTCTAGAAACTTATAGTGTCAACTTTTGCCTTACAACTTGGTCGTGGACACTTCTTATTAAAAGAAAAATTATTCCATAAATTTCTAACTAACCCTTGGTCTCAAGTGGGTTGTTTTAACTGGGCATCACATCTTTCCTAGGAAATATTGTACCGCCTTTTTGTTAATAGGTAGAGGTAGTTCCAAAATGGCCCTGAATCTTTCTTTATCAATTGAGATCTGATCCCTTGAGACAATGTGTCCCAGGAGTTTGCCTTGCGGTACTCCAAAAAAACACTTCTTCATATTCAGAGAGATTTTGAATTCCTAACATTTATTAAATACAACTTCTAGGGCATCAAAATGATCCTCCGTTGTTTTTTTAAACAATGTGAGGTTATCCAAGTAGATTAGGATTTTATTGTTGATCAGCTCTCCAAATGCAGCATCCATGGCTCTTTGAAAATTTGACCCAGCATTGGTGAGTCCAAATGGCATCTTTACATATGTAAAGGTTACTCACTTGGTTGTAAAGGTGGTTTTATGTTGTTCTTCCTTCACAAGACATATTTTGTTGTAGCTCGAAAAACCATCAAGCAAAGAAAATCTTTCTGAACCCGCTACTGTTTGTATTATTTGTTCCATGGAAGGTAAGGGTTAGTGATCGTTAAGGGACACTTTATTTAGATCTTTGAAATCCATGTAGAGTTTGATTTCACCATTTTTCTTCCTTACTGGTACCAGATTAGACACCCATGTGGAGTGCTTGATTGGGAAGATTATTTTATCCTCTAGGAGCTTCCTGAGATCTTCAGCCATGAGAGACTCTATCTTTGGATTCACATGTCTCTGCTTCTAATGGAAATTTTTTGTCCCTTTTTCTAGATCAATAGTATGTTAGATGATACCCTTATTATAACCATGTAGGTCTTCATAAGTCCATGCTATTACCTTATCATACTATGGCATAGAGCCACAAGTTCCTCTCTCCCCTTATGAGTAACTATTTTCCCAACCTTTAACTTCTTCTCCTTGGCTACCTCTAACTCAGCATAGTCTTCCTTGATTGCCAAAAACTTCCCCCTAGATGTATTAGCATCATCAGTGTCAAAAAACTTTTCCAACATTATCAGTCCTTCTGGAAGCTTGTTTTTTTTGAGATGGATGACTTGATTTCTCTGTGCTTATTCAATTTTGGGTTGGAGTTGATTTGCAAACTCTTCAGATTGTTGTAAGAAGAGAAATATTTTTTGTTCACTTTCAAATACTTGTCAATGATCCACATTATTAGGTATGGACAGGTAGATGATCAATTTCACCGCATCTCTATTTGTCATCAGATCCTGGGTCAGGTGGAATTGTGATATGATCTGGGCCATTCTATTTTCTTCTATGTTTTGGATCCGAGGGATAAACTTAATGTTAAAGGCCTCAAAGTCTTCAATAAGATCCCATACCCTATGACGATAGGACCTCATCCTTGGATTTTTTATTGTGATAGTGCTTCTAACGTTTTTCACTACTAATTCAAATTCCCCAAAGACTCTTAGTCTTTATATGCCTTCTTTTCATGCCAATGCCAAGCCATGCACTAAATCCTTGTGCTCTACCTCGTTGCTGGTGCAAGTGAAGTGGACGTGAAATTTATGGAGTATCTTCCTTTCATCTTGTGAAGATAGGCATATTCTGGCTCTTTAGTTATTCCTACTTCTAGCTCCATTGAAATGTAGAGTCCACATTTGGTAATCCTTTATGGGATTATTATTCATTTTTACTATCTTCCCTCATAATTTTTGGGATGTTGGGATTCTCATCAAATATCACATAAGTACCTAACCCAATTGAATCAAAATTTCCAAAGGGATCTCTAGGTGACAGTTCAACCAAATAGTTTTTGCCTTAATGGTCACCATCATCCATATACGACTCTTCCTCTTGGGTGATCATGGCATGTGAGGCCTCAAAACCTAATGCAACTTGATGCATAATATGTTCTTGGTGAAAGGGGTTCTAATAACACATTCATTTTAGATCCATAATTAGTCCACAAAATCATATGAGACCAATCAAGGGACATGCATCCTCCAATTTTATCCGTGAAATTATGCAGGATTGACATAGTTTGAAGACTAGTGGAACATCAATTACCACTATATCTTACAAAATAGTTATGTTTTGGTAGGAATAGAGCTGTAATGGGAGACCTGTAATAACACCAATGGTCTGAACCAATTTCTCATCTAGTTACATGACTCCCCTTCTTAGGGGATCATATTTAAATTCCAAGCCATTTGAAATTGATTTGGGCATAACCGTAGTGCTTGCACCAGATTCTATCATGGAGTTATTTAGAAATTTCTTACCAATTATAAGATTCATGAAGAAGGGCTGGGGTCTCAATTTATTTACCTCTTCTTTCTAGTTTATTGACACTGACTTTGTTTGAGCTTGGGTCATTCTGAGTTGTTCTTTCCCCTTCTTGGTCATAGTTAGGACGCCATTGGATTTCAACGCTTCTTGAAGCAACTCCTTTTGTTCTATAATTCCCAAGATATCCCCCAAGTATATATTGGTCAGCGCCATTTTAAGTCACTCGATTACATTCATCGGCCCAAGTGGTTGTGCTTTGAAGTATTGCTGGTATTTCACCCTCTCAGTCGTTGGATGGAAGGTTCCTTGATTTTGAGTGGTTGTCGGAGTATCTTTTCTAGTTGTGGGTAAAGGTGCAATAAATGTAGGATATTCTTTCCTTGCTCCATTCCTTTCTGTATGAACAGGGATCGTAGCTCCCGTTATTTTCCCCTTGGAGTGAGTGTTGTAATTTGACTATACCAGATTCACAGAAGTGGATGTTTCATTTATGAATATAATTTTTTCTCCTTTGACCCAAGAGAAAAGTGCATGTTCAGGTGCAATCTCTTCCTCCCTCTTATACAAATATCCCTTGCATTTGTGCAACTAAGGCCACGTTTTGAATTCCTGGGGATTGGTAAGGTCTGAAAGCATTGATCTCATATATTTTCCTTGCTCTTTTCTCAACTACATTTTGTTATAGATTTCCTTGGGGGTAATTTCTTGTCATATGGAGGGTATTGTAAGGGAAACACCAAGTATTGGGATCTTCAACCAAATTCTTCTATCTTGGAATCATCTCTCTCTCACTATTGGGTTGGAGGGTCTAGAGTGGTGTCGGTACTAGGACAATTTGGTTAGATGGTTGTTCCGGTGGTGGTCTCTTGGCATTTTGATATCACAGAGGATAAGAAGGTCTACCCCCTTGATAGATTTGATAATTTTGTCTTAGATACGTGTTTGGATTCTTATTAAGATTTACTATCTCGTTAGAGAAGTTCCTAAGGATTTTTTTTACTTTATCCATCTCCGAAGAAGAAGACAATGATGTTGCGGTGGGGGAAGTTTCTCTTTAAGAGGATGGGTAGCTATATATGGACATAGGGATTTGGGTAGAACTTGAGGTGTGTACTTGAGGAAGGGGAGCTATCTCTGGGATACACTGGAAAAGTGATCTTCTGAGGAATTTTCCCAGCATCTATTAAGTTATTATCTGTATGGACTGCAATATTGTATGCTTATGGCTAATAATATCCTCCTAACGACTGAATCATAATAGAAATATCAGAGTTTAGATATTTTAGATAAAATACAATCACCATACCTACAGGTGATCTGGCTAGAACTAGAATCTATTGTCATGTCTTGTGTAATCTGGTATTGAAATTAGTCATGGGCTCTTGTGAATATTTCTTGATATTGATAAGTTGTTGTAGGAGAAAAGATCTATCTCCCTTCCCACTGAATATTTTTAAAAATGGATCTCCCAATTGATATCAAGTACCAATAGAGTTGGGAGTCAAAGACCTATACCAGTCGATAGATTTTCCCTTAAAATATGTAGCTAGTAACCTTTAGGAAACATCTTGCTTCATGATGTAATGTGTCGTGAACATCTCTGGAACGTCTTGAAGATGTTCCTCTTTGGTTTTGAAGTTTTCACCAATGAATTTAGGCAGTGCCTTTAGTGCATTTGTGAGGATGGGATTCCATGTTTCCGGAGGTACTGGAAAGATGAGCATAATTCCCTGATTCCATGAGAGGAACTGTCTCAGAGGAGGTTGTTGAGCCATTATGACAGGTCTAATAATTCTAATGGATTATAAGAAGGGCCTACCAGGTGGAGGTGTTGAAAGAGTTTGGTTTGGAGGAGATGGATATATTTGAATCCGTATACCTCTTCTACCTCTGCTTGGGGATAACTGCAGATGTTCAAATATGCCTTCTTCTCTTGTTCTTGACCTTGTTTGAATCATTGTCATGAACTAGAGAGGATTAAATAATCAGTACTGCTGAAACCAGTAGATATTCAGGATGGAGTCACCAGATGTGTAGTTATAAATCCTCCAAAGGATAGAAATTTCTATGTCACACACCAAACCTAGAAACATTTGAAGTTTAATCTTTCACTACTTGTCCCACTGGGTGTGCCAGGAAAACTATTGACGAATATCTTTACAGATGAATCACCAAATATTTTACAGAAGCTGGATCATCTCTAATTTGGATTTAGGTAAGGGTTAGAGGGAAAATGAAACAATATGAAAATCCTATCTAAGGTGATGCACCGAATATTTACTAAAAAGCACAGAGATCAATATCGAATAACTACTAGATTAGTCAAAGAGCATCAAGCATGATCAACTATTTCAAATATATTTCATACCACCTAAGGCAAAATGAAACTAAAACATAATTACGTGAACAATAAACAAATTTATGTAAAATATCTAAGTGCATGCAACACGATAAATATTTAAACATACTTCAAGCATTGAAATAAGAGAAAACAGGAAGAAACAAAGGACACAGAATATTGTGAACTTCTCAATGCACAAAACAAGAACTCTTATTTATAGAGAAAATAGTAACTAAGGCCATAATGGCACAGATTACAACATTTCCTTACAAAAAATCCTTGCTAAGGCCAATGAGCACAATAGACTGAACCTAAAATCCTCTTCCCTGGAGATTTGAAACTTATTTTTCCTCTTTGTTACCACTAGCACAAGAACATTCTCTTATAGACCCTGTGGCTCTTTCTTCAACGTGCCTTCAATCAATGACTCCATCTTCCACATTTATCTTCTACCTATGCAATATTTGATTCTGGGAGAAAATATCAATTGTATTTTTTGGGACCCGAGATCGCATTCAATCCGCCAAACCTCGAGTCCTCTACTTCTTCAGTTGGTCTTTTCGATGGTGGTAGTTGCCTTTGTATAACAAGTGGATACCTTGTGTAGTTTTGGGGCTTCTCCTTTTTTCTCTCCTTTTGAATCTACGCATGGGTGACACGTGGAGGCTTGCACGTTCTTCTCCTCTATCTTTGACTTTTAATCCCACTTGGGCTGCCTTTCCATGCTTTAGCCACTTGGCTAATTGTCATTGCTTGAAGGCTCCTGATACTTTGTGCTTTCTCCAAAATGAGCCAAAGGGACATGTGTATACCCTCTATGTCTAGCTCCATAATTAGGAAAAATTGAGTCCCGTAAAACTAAAAAATAACACCAAAAGGAAAAAAGCTCGAGGCGACAAAAGATAGTAGTAATGGAAGAGCCCTGAAAATTTAGAAATCATTCTACATGTATAATGTTTAATTTTGTAATACTTGACTTCTTATAGTTAACAAAAGAACACAATAGATTTCAAACAGGCCTTATCTGGTCCCACCACCACAGGTTATATAAACAAAAAGAAATTTTCTAGGGAAGATTATTACATTTCTTGTTGGCTCCACAAGAATAGTTCACCCTGCAACCTCTTAATTTCCAAGTTTTTCACTATATGGTATGTAAAGTGCAACTAGTACCCAAATTTTGAACCATATTGAGCTCCATGTTGAGTTTTTGGGGTTTGATAGTGTTGATGTCGAGGTGGGTAATTATTCTGACACCCATGATATGATACAAAGTGATCCTCCACTTGCTCAACCACAAATGTAGCAAACTATCCATGAAATCAGAGATTCTGCTACTTAACCAAGTCAAAATCCACTCATAGATGATCAAAATATAGATTTTTCCTTCGAAAATCTAATATTAGACAGTGTGGGGGGCACAATTCATGAATTAGTTATGGTATATTTTACATTAGTGCGCAAGTGGGAGTATAGGGTAAAAGTTTTGATTAAATAAATAAATACTCGTTACCATAATCACGCTCAAAAGCACTCATTGTTCACTGTCATGGAGAGCCAACCATCAAGGCTTGACATTTTTCTAAATAAAGCTCAGTCTGGTACAATTTTGTATAATAACGATTATGATGATGAAATTTTAGATATATTTTTAAACAGGTTGGAAAATCTTAATGATGAAGCCCAGGTGTACTACAACAAATTGGCTAGAGACAAAAATAATATTTTAATTGCAAATGCAAAAAATAAAAAGTTGTGGTAGGCCATTTTTTACACGTGAAAAATTGTGAAATTATGAGTATTGCAATATATTATTTATAATTTTTTTAATGCATTTATGTTTTGTAGGCAAAATATGAAAAATTAAAGAAAGAAGTAGTTGTATTTGATGCACATTTGAAGAATGCTCCTAAAAACTTGAATGCGTTTATACAATTAAAAGAAATTTTTTTATTATTAAATAAAAAAAATAATAAATTGAGAAAGATAATTAAGGAGCATGGGATAGATCCAGAAATATTACTGAAAGAAAAGATAGATGATGATCCATCACTATTATCATCAAGAGATGTTATGAGGAAGGAGGAAAATATTCTTGCCAATATCAATAGTGCAATGTATAATTTACATAAATCAGGAGTTTTAACATAAAGCATTATAAAAACTTAGAAAGCTCCACCTCCATTGCAAGAAGAAGCTCGAGCTTCCCCTACAACAAAAAATTGGAAAAAAAAAGTTAGTTTCACTATGTGACAGGTGTGTTGTCACAATTCTGACACTGGCATAGGAATTAAAAAATAGTGGTCAACCAATTTTTCCTTTGTTTATTCTATGTGGTATACTAAGGACAACTATGACTCAAAATCATAGGCAAAAAAGAGGTTTCCCTCATTATGTGTTGTTATATGACAGAACTTTCCTGGAAGATTTGAAAGGAAATTGATAACCCAGAATTTTGTAATTGAATTGGCCGACAATGCTTTATGAAAACATGTATGTCTTCATAAAGTAATTCACCTCTTATTAGTATGAATACAAGTTTAATTGTGAATTGGAAACTCTATTTACATTTGTGACACCTTTTTTTGAAAGTTTTGAACAATTTAATATGCACTCTTGTATTCGGATTTTTGCTTTCTTGTGAGTGTTTTTTATGTTACTATTTGGAGATGTTTTGCATGGTTTTAGATGTTTGGTGTGTGTTTATTTGAGTACATAAAATAATAATGTTTCATACAGAGATAAAATATTAATCACACAGAGATGGATCTAAATAAATCATTATCCTTCTTAAAATAATAAAACAAAATATTAAAAATGAATTTGTTACAAGTAAAACAACATATATAGTCTAGTAATGTAGACACAGTTGATCACTTACTTTGATATGAACTATATATTCCTAATTACATACTACTATTCATATGATTCTTAAATAAGAAAAGTACTAATTAACCCATGTTTTTGACAAGAAATTCTTTGACTTTCGGTTTCCACTTAAAAAAATGCACCCTTACTTGCTCAGAAACTTCCATTCTTATACCTCAACATCTATCATCTTGGACACCAACACCTAGCCAGGATGCTAAGGCCAGTCGCTTTTGACCTCAATATGAGTTTCTTCACAATTTTTGGGTCCTTTATAGTCGTTTGAGCATATTAGTAGTTTTGCCAGTCCCCGTTTTTGGGGTTAAGTATGAAATTCAAGCATGGGAATCAGCTAAATATCCAAGTTATGTGATCATGATAAAGGACCAAGCACTAAGCATTAGCTGATCATGACCTAAGGTTGTATCCATGAAGGATCTAAGAGCTCAATTGCATACCTATAGCACCATATAACAGACACAAGGGTTAGTTATTATGCATACACTAGCATATGAGGGAAGTTCAGTCTATTCCATGCATACATTTATTTACCTCTAGCTACTTGTTCACTATTGAAGTGTGATATACACAAGAGCCAGCTAGGGCACAATTCTACACTTATGCACAAACACACATAGAACTACATTAGGTCTGAGATGTAGCCAAGTGCTCAGACATAAGATTACAACATTATGATAGCCTTTAGGATAGTCTGCCCCCTCATTCTACATAGTTCATTTTTAGGGTTTGATGTCTCTTTGAAGGTGTTAAAGGTCCATTACCTCATTGTAGTGTCCCGGCTGCACTTTGGGGATCATTATGCAACCTCATAGCAACCACATGAGAAAAATAGTTAATTCCTCATGACCACTCAATGGAGCTTGATTTTAGAATTTTCGTAGACATAGATGCCCATATGAATAGCTTTAGAGTCACCCGTAGTTTCCCCTATGCCTCTCCAGGCACCCCAGTCAAGGAATCAGTATCAGATCACACAGCTTTTCAAGAGCTCTATGTGATGCTTCTGGGTCTCTATTCATGCTATCAGCTTTTCAGCATAGTCCATATTTCATTGCGAACCAGTTAAGGCTCTTCTAACGGTCGGTTTACAACTAGGATTTCACATTTGCTGTTGTTTTGCTTGTTTTGGTCTCGTTGCATGTAGCTTAATTATTTATTAAGCTACTATTACAATAACAATTAGATTAGGCATACACTTGGATATTGATCCATTAATCAAGTAAGACTAGTTGATACTCACTCAATATGAAATATCCGGCTAAATCAGACCAAATCATTTTGTCACTAGTTTCTAGAATGTGGACAATAAATTAGTCCTCTTTCAATTTAAACTATTGCTGCCAATAACCCGTTCTTCATAAGTCTCCTCGAATTCTACTGAATTAGAAGTATGTTTCAGTGGATATGTTTAGATCCCCTGCATTAGTCACAATATTACCTACTCCATTTCTTTCTAAGAGTGAATTCCATAATCCAAGTGCTCTTTCATAAGGAAAAGTTTCCATGGAATAAATCGAAACATACAATCTCAGACAATTTTCTAAATTTATATCCAATTTGTTATGAACTTTTGATTTTACGAAGGATAATGCATTAAATACTCTTTCATCTTCAACATATTTTAGGATCATAGTTGGCATAGTTTATATAGTCGAAAATATTCGTTGAAATTGCCTTGCAAAAGACTTCTTGAATAAAGCTTCTTCCAAATCCTTTTAATGGAACCATTTTCTATTGGCTCGTCTGGAAAATGAAATTTCTCTAGCATAGTAAGAGAAAAATGTTGTGACTGAAATACCTTCAACTACAACATCGCTTACCTCTTCACGCTTATAGAAATGTTTCATTAGACTATTTTTATAAATAAATAACTGCTGGAATTTCTAGTAACACTGTCAGTCGTGTTCTAAAAGAATGGAGTGACAACTCCCATTGCTTCAAGTAATTTATATTTTTAAAATCGTTCATGGATCTCCGTAGATAAAGATTGAGAAATATTTTTCAATTTATTTCGTCACATAATATTGTTTCATATTAATTGTGTGTCGTTTGTACTTATTCCAACTCTTATCCAACCAAATATGCTCTTCTTTTAAAAGTGTGAAGTGGTATCTCTTTCCCATGAGTTATACACATATGATCATTTATATTAAATGTTAAGTAATAGATTCGATTCTTAAGGTCAGTTAATGTATTCCAACTTTCAAAAATAGGTCCTCAAAAACTTCCATCTAACAGATATAAATTATTTAGAGTCATGCATACATCTTTTCTCATTCGTATGAAGTCAGTAATATAGATGGAATGCTCTCGGGCATTCTTTTTCAAAACATTGATCTCATTCAACATTGAAAAAATACCACATAATGTAACTAAAGTTTCAATAACTATCATATGGTACTATAAATCTTTAGATTTATCTACTTCCCTGTGGTATTTATACATAAAACCTATCAATGAAGGATATTTTTCAAATATTCTACAAGTAGGCTCATACATGTAAATTCATCTAGTATCTACATCTTTAAGAAGCTTTTTCCCATCTATCAATGCAATTAAAAATATCTAAAATTCTAAAAAAAATTGACTACTTGAATAATATGCATGCAATTCAAAGATGAGCTCCTTCACTCTAGCAACACCTTTGAATGTGCTCACAACTTTATATGCTAGATTCATTCTATGAGTCATGCAATGAATTGCAATCATATACATTGCAACTATTATTTTATAGTCTCACACAGAGACCATTTATGCCCCCTTGTATTATTGGTGTATCATTAATTCCAACACAAACTAACTTTGTGGCAATAGAAAAATCATCCATACCTATTATATCCTTTAAAATTGACACCACCAATTTGTAAAGGTTTTCAGAATTTTAATTTTCACCATTTTATGAATAGCTAGGAGATGAGGTTTTCTTACTTCATTTACAAAAGTATAGACATGAATAAAAACCCGTGAAATGTTTTCCACCATTGTGACCTCATCAATTCAAAGTGAAAAAAACTTTGCATTTTTAATAGCTTCTTTCAAATCCTCCTTTTCCACCATAGCAAGGCATTTTACAATTTCCTAGCCGTTGTTATCTGACCAATGTGATTTTGGAACGTTCTGTAATCTAATAACTTGATGTAAAATTTTATTATCTGATAAATCTTAAATAGGTCTTCCCTTTTTCAATATATGGAATACCATAGAAAATTGAATACTTTTGGAAAGCATTTCAGTCTACATAGCTTTGCCTAATTTCGATGCAATTGTGCCACCTTTTCATTTAGATTTTTCAAACATTTTGGTTCTTTTTCATACTCTTATGCATACTTTACATACAATAATTCTTTTGCATTTTTCCATTTATGATTCCTTACTATGTGCCCATCCTTCTGTTTTTTGTGAAATATATATGTTCCCACATTGTTTTTCAATAGTGTCTAATTTGAGTTACATTGTGTGATATTTCCCTTGTTTCCAACTACATATTTTACATCGATGTTGAGTTGGAATATCATTACCGTTTTTTGGCTCCATGGGTTTAATAAAAGGATATTTTACTACCCAATCGAACTCTAAAGTCCTTCCTATTGTCCATTTAGTCCTCTTTCTTATTTCAGATTTTTTATTACTTTCTTAAACTTGTGCCTCTAGGCCTTCTATAAGTCTTTTCTCATCAGGAATATCCTAATCTTCATGTCTCCTTTTTCTAGAAACAAAGATTGGAGTAGAAGCTTCATTCAAGGTCAGTGTTGGATGATAATTTGATGTGTCTTCTCCTAGTTCGATTTCATCAAGGGAACACATGTTTTCATTAATAAGATCATCTTGAAATACATTAGTTTATGAATGTGTTTGAGAAATTTCTGCATAAATACGTGTTACAGAAATATCGTATTAATTATTTAAATGATTAATATAACTAAATAAACAAGAGTAAAAAGAGTAAAGATTCAATTTAATAAACAAAAGTATAATTTATTAAACAAGAGTAAAAGAAAAAATAATATGGAAAATATATGCTTAAAATTATGTAAATTAGTAGATATTACATACCTATATTTTTTGCAAATCCCAACACCAATCTAATTTTTTGTGACTGCCAAAATAGCCAAATAATGTTGTGTTACTCTCTTTTTTAATTGGCATTATCCTTCTTACCTTGTTTTTTAGAATCCATGGATATGTCGCAAATATTGACTCTTGACAAACAACTACATGGTTGGATGCTATAGGTCATCACGATAGAGGGTTGGGCAATAAAGGGGTACATGACAGGGGGTAGGATGGGTGAGGGGCTGGATGGAAAGGGGTTAGATGGTGGTGGAAGTGGTTGGGTGGTAGTAGTTGGATGGAAGAAGTAGGGAAGCAGGATGGCATATTACAGAATGGATGAAAGTGGGTGGTAGTGGTGTATGATGGCGGTCTTAGACAATTGTCTATATCATGAAAAATGAGACATGCATCTTTTTTTGATATCTTGGATGATCAATGTATATTTATTATACCTCAATGACATGTATTATACCTCAGAAAATATGAGTGTAGTTTAATTCAAAACATTAGCAAAATATATGCATAAGTTTATTTTTAGTGTAAATAGTAGGATAATTGACCCATACAAATGGCTTGTTGGCTAAAATTTTTGGTGAACTAGGTGGCAACTGACTGCTGAAAATTCACCATTTCCAATTTCCAAAGCCCCTAATATTCGTGAGTTTACAAAAATTCGCCACTAAATTTTTCCCTACCTAGATCTCCTTCATATGTGGCTTCTACTTCTTACTCACAACGGATACACCAGTCTCATAATCCACCTTCTAGGGGAAATTATTTACCTATGACACACACTACCCATGGTACTTATAGGCCCACTTCGCGGTCTCTTTCTCCACATGTACTCCTCCATGGCCATAGACTCTTTGATCATGATCACATGCATACCTCCTTCACACTATTAGATAGTAGGCCCTCACCCCTATCATAATTGGATAGATGACCGTGGCACTCACACTTGGGGGCATATTCTCCCCCTTTGCTACCCAATGATGCACTCTTATTATAGGTTCGTACATGACTATTGAGGGCACACTTACCTACATGGACCTCACTTTGCACACATACACTAGGGGAAACCTTTCTTCCCTCTCCTAGTCGTCACATAGTCATTCTACTATTTGCAAAAAAAAAAAAAATACTAGCTTAGATATTTATTAGATTTACTCTCACTTGCTTATATTATTCTATGTTGCACCTTTCTTACCATGTCATTTTGATTCATAGTATGCTCTATATTTTTTCCATACACACATGTGCATTCACATGGTACTATTGAGGCGAATGTAAATTACATATAGGTTCTTACACGATATATGATGCTTGGAATTGTTCCCTACTAGTCCCATTGAGGCCCCTATGGGCATCTACCTTTTCTATTTTCTTTATATTCAGGTTCTATTATTGCAACATCTACTACTTTCATTCAATTCTTCAATTGTATACATTGTGTTATACTATCAATTTTTCTAACATCCTAACGAGTGCATCATGTGTAACATTTTTCTTACAAGCCTAATTCCAACCATGGTGATATGATTTTCTTGTATCTTGTCTATGATTATGTCTTGATTGTTGTTGGTGAAATAATTTTTCACAGGAAAAATTAGGGATTTTTGTCAACACTTCGGGTTAGAACCCTCCTTCTTGGGTATGGGGAGGCTCCCATTTATTGAATGCAAGGACTAAATAAAATTTTGGGTGGTCATTAGGCTGGGGATCATAGATGAATGTTCCACTAAACTTGTGGCAAACTGCTTCTACAATTTATAATGGAGGAATTTAATTTGAAGAAAGGTAAAGAGGAGATGGGGAAATGGAGAGAGGTGGTTAATGTTGTGATTAGAATTACACATTTCATACACTTTATCCATAGTAGGTCTACATTCAGTAGGAATAAATCAACCGTGTAAGTAATAGAAAGACTAACAATCAAAGACACAAAGTTTTATGGATTTATTAATCAAATACACAAAGTTCCTTCTTGGCTTTACAATATTACAATGCTTATAAAGTTGGAAAGTAGAGAGAGTAGAAGAAGATATGCAAGGAGATAGAATAATATAGCTTATTGGTTGGTGTATGTCATTTAGGCAATTATACCATGGAAATAAATATTGAAAGTAATATTAGAGCAACTGGAAATCCATCTAAAATGGATGATGTGAATCTCCTCTCAACAAGAAAAAGAGGTTCTCCAAGTGCCTTGTTGATTAAGGATTAAAAGTTTGATAAAATGATGGGAGCGTTAAAGTATTGATCATATAGAGTTTATAGAAATTAAAAAGTCTTGCAACCTATTCAAAATAAGCAATATTTAAATGAAAAGACACATAAGAAGGATAAAGGGAATGTACATGATAGGTCATTTGAAAAAGGTAAGAATCCCTTTCATAGGGATAGAATGCTTGAAAAATAATTAATCACATACATACAATGGATCATCTTATTGTCGCTACTAATAAGGTAAATCAGATGGATGATTCAACATTGTGTGAATATTATTTTCTACCATGTCCTCCTTGTATTTTTACTGAAATTGTTTTCTCTACCCATGTTGAAAGTGATCGGGAGAGTCTCGAATAAGTCTACATGTTTGATTATGATGATGAATCAGTTAATGCTGAAAAAACCTATGAGTTTCATATACATGACTTTGAGTATTGGATATATCATATGCTAAATAAGTGTAATGCTGTAAGGCCATCTGAAGAATACGTTTTATCTCTCATTAATTATGCAAATGATTGAGTTAAAAGTAAGTATAACTTGATAAGTCATAAATATGAAAATGCAAATCATAAGGAGGTTCCACTTGAGAAAAATGATAATAAGGATGAAGAAAAAATTAACAAGGTTGTTGTTCTAGAGAAAAACATTACCCCACCTCATTCATCCAAAAAAATAAGTTTTTAATAGTAGACGAAAGGTAAGTTAGTTTTTCTTGCCAAGGTAACTAGGTGCCTTCATGTGCTAAAATCAATGCTCAGAATAAGATATAGTGAGTGGAAGATGAGCCTAAAATTTCTAACAAAAAATAATGCTTCTCCATCCTTTGATTCATGGAATTCATTTTCTCAAGTTGTTGACCTAAAACTCCGATAGTATTTTTAGGGTTAGGAAATTCAACCTTAGTTAAGTATGTGTACGGGAAATACACCAAATTTTACTCTAAGAATAGAAACATAAAGGAAAGTATACAATAGATTTCATCCCAAACTCCAGTTTTTAATTATTTATCAATAATGATTACATCATTCTCAAGTACATGTATATTCTTCTCATTCTATCTTATCTATCTCAATTCTCGTAAAAAATATCTCAAAATGGCACTCATACACATATTTCTTGTGATGTGCCCATATACAATACATTAGTTACAATAAATGCATGAAATACAATCGATTCCAAAAGACACTTCTTTTGACTCGCGCCTCTGTCGGCTTCAATATTGTATAGGCTCGATCTATCTTAAATTTGTGGCTTCGTGTCAGCTTACTTCAATTTATCACGGCTTTCTCTAGTTATCTGTGGGTTTTTCCTTTTATCAGTGACTTCTTCTAATCTTCGGAAGACATCTTCTATTGTTTGCAGCTTCTCCTATATGTACGTGGAGTTCCCTTAGTCTTTTACGGCTTCGTCATTTCATATGCAGATTTGTTCTTTATTTGCAGTTATATCCATATTACGGAGACTTGATATCTATCTCCACGGCTTATAAAAAAATTGATGAAGAACCCTGTCAACATTATCCCCCTACTTAAACCTTGTCTCGTCCTTGAGACAACTAAAAATAATGAAGAACTCTAAAATTTTGATCATCCTTCTTCTTTCTTTGAGAAAACCTGTGGGCATTGCCTCCCAGAAACTTATATGCCTGGCTTAAGGAAAATTTCCTTCACTCAACTCACCTAACTGGAATTACGAGATGTCGCAGCCTCTAAGCCTTAATGGCATACTTTGTGGCATGTATTTAGTGATCTAAGGGGTAATATTCTTTTCATAAATATACCAAGAACCCAAATGATTGTTAACCTAATCAGTCCATTCTTGGAGTTGTGTATTTTCTTGAATTAAAGGAATTTTGTCTGATGAGGTGGGTTATGCATGTACCTTATTACATATAGTTCGTGTTATTGTAGTTTCTTGTTGCATTCTTATCAAGGTTTTGTCCTAGGTACAAAAACGTTCTTGCATATAATAAATTTTCTCTATCCATGCCCTCAGCTAGTTTTGGTATTTTTCTGTGAGTTTCACCAAGTTCTTACGCTGAGTTCCATCTGTATCTTTGGAAATGTCATACTTTGTGGAAGCCTAGTGTATCTCTTGTTCTAAATTTTCCATTTTCACCTTATCTTCCGCGGTCATGCTTAGCCATCCAATGGTATATGTATAATATAGTGTGGCATTGTTCAACCCTGTTTCTAACTTAGTCACCATAGTTTGCAATTCACTCCTCTTTTGATTATCCACTTTGTGAGGTTTAAATTCTAGTTTTTTCTCTTTTACTGCGTTCTTATAGATTATTTATTTTTTTACTTCCAAATCTATGCGGTGCTCCCTTAAAATTTCACTTATCACATTCTCTATGGTCACCTCTATTGATAGATTAGGATCAATTTTGATCTATGGCTTATCTGTTTTGATGGCAGAGAGCATATTTTGCATTACTTCTTCGAGCTCGATGCACCTTTACATCTAATCATGCTTACCACTTTGTTCTAGTACTTTGCTACAAGTAGATTTTTGTAACAAAGTTAGCTTGTCTAAGTGGACCTTGAATCCCTCTGCGGTTTGTTCAACAAATCCTTATAGCAGTTGGATTGATTATTCCTATTTTATTTTTTGTAGAACTTGTTTGATTTTTACCAATGAATCTCTAGGTTCTTGTGCATGTACCACGTTTGTAAATATGTTTGTACTAGTTATTGATGGTCCCTTTTTTAGTTGTTATGCTTCTTTCTTTGCTTCTTTGTCCTGCTTCTCTTTCTCATCTTGTTCTTTTTGTTCTTGTTCTTTCTTCTTATATTTTTCTTCCTTTTCTTTTCTTTCTTTCTCCTCTTGTACCTTATTTTGTTTTTTTTCCTTCTCCCTTCTTTTCTTGTTCCTCTTATTTTTCCTTCTTGCTTTTTCTTCCTTTTTCTTCTTTATCGTGTCTTCTTTGGATTTATTCTTCTTCTTTGTTTTCTCTTCTTCTTCTTTATTTTTCTATTCTTCTATCACCCTTTGTTTTTCTTCTTTCTTTTCTTTTTATTTTGTTTTTCTGCTTCTTTCAGCTTTTTCTTGTCTGCTTCTACTTGTTCTTTCTTCTGTTTTTCTAACTCCTTTTTCTTGAGCTCTTCTTCTTGATTTTTCTTTTCTTATTTTATCAATAATTTTTTCTTTTGTTCTTCTGCTGATATCTTTTATGTTTTTTCATGTTCCTTTTCTTTTTCCTCTTGTTGTTTTTGTTTTTCTTGTTTTATCTTTTTCTGTTTAGTTATGTCCGCGTCTTTTGGTTTTTTTCATCTATTTGTTTTCTTTTCTTCTCTGCCTCCTCTATTTTTGTTTCCTCAGATTTTTTATTTATAGCTCTTTGTTCTCTTTCCTTTTTGGCTTTAATCAAAATCCCAATGAGCTCTTCAATCTCCTTCATGTGGTGGAAATCCATAGTAGTCTTTTTCTTTTTCTGTTTAATTGTAGTTCTTTCTTGTTGTAGAGACTACAGGTGGATTTTCTCCTCTATTTCCACTTGCTCTTGAATTTATTTTATCAAATCCTTGGGAAGTAAATTACTGATATCTGTGAGGACTATGGAAATTATTTCCATATAATAAAGTATTACTTCTGTTATCGTCATTTGTTCTTTTCCTAAGCTCACCTCATACTCATGTGCTACATGTGAGATATCACCTAGTGTTAAGCATTTCTTGTAGTATTCATAGGTTGTGGTAGACAATGTTGTGTCCACCCATGGTTCTGCACTCCTTGAGAATTCAGGTGTTAGCTTTGTTGGTGAGGGTTAAGTAGTTCATTTTTACCAGCTAGAGTTAACATCTCACAGAAGAGTAGATATTAAATAAATATTTATCTTTTATTAAATAGGAATACATATCACACTCATCACATCAATGGTTTAAACCACAAATATCACATATATATTGATCATAATTACATAAATTTCAGAAATACATGTTTAAATCAATTATATTCATCTACCCCACTTCTCACATTATTTCATCTCTTTATTCTTCATGTTTTTCTCATCTCTTCTCACTCATTTTCGTGATATCCTCTTTCCCTCTCATTTTACATCATTATACAACCTTTAAAAAGAAAAAATAATGTCTTTTCACTCATAATGACCCGTGGTAACCATTGGTTAACACTTATTTACATCATTAACTAGTAATTAGTGGATATTTACAAATATATCATGGTATTTATGCATTGTCCTTGTGTAAAATATTATATATTATTCATTATTATCATATTAATATATTTATGGCTTCCGTGGTATATTATAATGCTAATATAAATCTCATAAACATCATAAAATATCTTTTTAATATGAATATCCATGTTAACATCATCCCCTAACTTCAAATGGTGTCTCGTCCTCGAAACAACCAAGTGATGAATTAAAGTCCTTTTCTTCACCACTAGAAGAAATTTCCTCTTGAGGCAGCCTGATTATCTTCTTTCTCCTTGGTATGTGTTCTTTTCTAGTTCCTCCATTCCTCAAGCATTTTGTCTTGGTCCCTCTATTTTGGTATACCTGTGATTCCTTTGAAAAATTGAATGAATCATCTTCTCCATTATCATCTAATGGTATCCTTATACAGTATCCAACATATTTCACTGGTAATTCACCATTAAAATCATCATCCTTTTTCCTTCCATTTAGTTTGTTTTGTATTGTACCATTTTTATCTAAGTATACTTTTATTTTTCTCATCTATCATCTTTTCATTTCTTTCTATTTCTTCTTGGTTTTTTTTTTACTTTCAAGTTCTTTTGTTATATTTCCCTTCCTTTGCTCTGCAACATCCTCACACAATGTCACAGTTTCATTTTTTCCTTTAAAAATTAACTTCCTTATCTCTTTTTCTCTTTCCATTTTTTGGTTTTCTAGTTTATCACCTTGTTTTCTTCCCATGATTTCTCTTTTTATGGTCTTGAAAATTCTATGGATGTATATTTCTCAGATGGTTCTATTATTTTGGTCTCCTTTTTTGTTTGTGTCCCTTCCTCTTTGTAAAATATATTTTCCATATGTATCTTCTTCTCACAATTTCATAGTATATGTCCATTTTTCCACACCAATAACATGTTATCGACCTTCTCCATTGACCATTTCCTCTATACTTTTGATATTTTCCATCCCATCCTTTATTGTAGTTATTTCCTCCATAATAATGATGGTATTTTCCTCTATTGTATTTATTTTCTCCATACCTGCCATGGTATCCTCTATAATATCCTCTTTAATTATCTCTCTAAAATTCCCAATAATATCCTCTTCCATTATTTTGATCAAGTCTTTGTCTTAGTTTCCTTAATTCATTCTGCAACTTCTGTAATTTTAATACCATTTCACACACTCTCCTCCATGGTTCCGCTTCTAGTTTTGATGTCATTTCCATTACTTCCATAATTTTTATGAAATATTTTTCATCCATTAATAATCTTAGATATGGTAACAATCCACAAATAAATATCTCAATTCTCTTTTTCTCATTTGGTGGTTCATATAATTTTTGCACTATATTCTTGAATCTTTGATAGAACTCCTTAACAGTCTCTCCATCCTTTTGAAATAAATTCCACATTTTTCTCACACCTTCCTACTTCTACCCTCCTATAGATATTAGATAGCTAGACCTAGGCTTAGACACCAAAATGTTATCCTAAGACCTGACGTAATTGTGGGTCTTATAAGTTCATTTTTCCCCAACTAGAGCTAACATCATAAAGAAGGGTATTTATCTCTTATAAAATAATTATTTATCCTTTTATAAACATTGAATAAACATAACACCCCACACATTAATGCTTCAAACCACACACATCACACACACACACACACACACACACACACACACACACACACACACACACACACACACACACACACACACACACACACACACATTGATCATAATTGCATAAATTTTAGAAATACATGTTTGAATCAATTATATTCATCTCCCTCACTTCTCACATTAATTCATCTCTTTATTCTTCATGTTTTTCTCATCTCTTCTCACTCATTTTCGTGATATCCTCTTTCCCCCTCATTTTACATCATTATATAGCCTTTAAAAGGAAAAAGTTAGGTCTTTTCACTCATAACGACCCATGGTAACCATTGGTTAACACTTATTTACATCATTAACTAGTAATTAGTGGATATTTACACATATATCATGGTATTTATGTATTTTCCTTGTGTAAAATATTATATATTATTCATCATTATCATATTAATATGTTTCTGGATTCCATGGTATATCATAATGCTCATATAAATCTCGTAAACATTATAAAACATATTTTTAATATGAATATCCATGTCAACACAAACCATTTCCTCATGTATACCTAACATTAATGCCATCACCTTGCCTTTCAATGCACCAATTTCTAAATACAATCTATGTGATATGGCATTTATTCTTAGCTAGTTCAAAATGACAATACCCTTAGTTGAAT
This sequence comes from Taxus chinensis, assembly GCA_019776745.2. Lineage (NCBI taxonomy): Eukaryota > Viridiplantae > Streptophyta > Pinopsida > Cupressales > Taxaceae > Taxus > Taxus chinensis. The sequence continues at coordinate 956,568,594 of CM034147.1, read as the reverse complement.
TATTGTGCACCCTAGAGTATAAAAAATATATAATTTTATTACCTCAGGGCCTAAAGCTCCATTCCCCCAAATAACCATGTTGTTGAAGCTACAGATATTATCGAAGAGCTAGAGGAGGTTCTTGAGATTTACTTGGACACATCATTAGTGGAAATTTAGCTAGAGGTGGATCCATTATACACCACTTTGCATTTTAATGGTGCAATGATATGAAGATCTTTTTCTTCCTCTTTTGAAATTTTGTGTTGGACAGAAAATCCATTTAATGCTGTAATGAGAAAGATTTTACTTCATTGTGGTGACAAAGGAAATATTGTGTTGTGCTATAAAGGAAAACATTATGTTTTGTTGAGTCTTTTGAGATCATTGGAATAATTGTCAAACTATGGATTGAGATTTTAAAAGTAATTGTGGAAGGAATATTGTTAAACTTTTTTTTACATTTTTTTATCATTTCTTGTTGGTGAATTTAAATGGCAAGAATATGGGTAAATTGGTTTCTTTTTTCTAACGGTCATGTCTTCATGGGATAGAAAGGAACTCATGATTTATTTTCCTTTCTCATCATTCTTCCAAGCTCTTGCAATATTTAAACAGAATGATAAGCCTACATTGTTATGTTTTTTTCTCCTCTTTGGATTTATCACACTAATTTTTTGTAATCTTGTTTTATGGTATAAAGAATTGGACAAGAAATTTGACTTTGACTTTTTTTAGGAAATTTGGTTAAATTAAGTATATTGAATTTTCTTGTTATAGGTTGAGGGAGCAATGGTCTTGGAGAAACACCATTATAATAGCTTTATGATTTTAGTTGATTTTTGTAACCCTCCCAATAGTGGGAGTAGTATTTGTTGATGTTGCCAAAGATTTTAAATTGATAAAAAAAAATGTATGTGTTTTGATTGTTTATGTGTTATTAGCCATTTCATGAGTCCATATATTCAAGCAATTGTTGTTATCTTTGGGAGTTGTGAGGTTTATAAAATATAGCTTTAACGCATCTAAAACTCTTACAAATGTCAATAATCAATTAAGAAGGCCCCAAAACCTAAACAATGATTATATTATTTCCCAAAATATATATCGATTGTAGAATTTAAATCCTAAAATCTTTAGGTTGAATGTTGAAATCCTTAAAAATACTATGTATTGACTAGATTATAATATGAAAAACTATCTTCTAAATTGTGACTTATGGAGCTGTGAGGCTAGTTTTATAAGGTCCCTAATTTCTTATATTTACTAAATAAATTTAAATTATAATTAACGATAAAGTATAAAGATTAATAAATGAAAAACGTATAATTGAACATCTATTTTCATAACCATATAGCTCCCAAATGCATGTATACAACATTGCTAACAGGAACGCGAGCGCAAAATAATGTGTATGTGTTATGGCACACTCTTAGTTTAGCAGGAATGCGTTATAACACGCTCATGTTATATATTTTATGGATTGGAAATTACCAATCCATAGGCTTCGATTTTCCTAGGATATCCAAATGTGAGGTTTGGACTGTGTAATCCATGAATAAATATGTGTTTTACAAAAACATAACAATTTCAAGTGTATACCTCAATTTCTCATGAGTTATAAAACAATATTTTAAAAAATATTGTGACAGAAAGCTTGGTTTTACATTTATGACGATATAATTCTTTCTAAAATCTAATTCGTTTAAGACTTTCATCCTTAATTTATTTTACTATTGCCTTATTTTCTTTCCAAAATGTATGTATACTTTTTTGTACACAATTTATGATTTTTTCATCCAAATTTCAAAAAACAGTCTGATCTAAACTCCATTTTACACACATTAAAGACAAAAATAAAAAATTGACTATTTTTCTAAAAGTTAGGGGGTGTACACAAAAATATTTCATTTTCATGATGTGCTCAATTTGAAAATTAGTAAAAAATTATATATTCATCAAACAAATATGAAAAATTAGTGGGACCTCATACATGGTCTTAGCTTTCTACTGAAGGGATTTGTAAAATATTTTACAGAACTTAAAAAATGGGGGAGCACACACAACACTATGTTATCTTTTTGAGGAAAAAATAGACACACTTTGTGTGTGCACCACATTTGACCTTCTTAATCTCAACCATTTAAAAAAAAAAAGTATTTTAGAAACTAGATTCTAATCACTATGATTCTTATTCCTTATCACATTGTCAATTTTTGAGCAAATACATGCCAAATTATTAGTTGAAGTTCAGTTTTTACTAGTTTTATGAAAAAAAAGTGGCCACTTTTGACCCCCTTTTGGTCCCCCATTTCCAATGTGCACTTACCTAACAACAAAATTATAACTCTTACCATGTTTGGTTAGATCCCTTAATGGGAAATACATGTTTAATCTCAAGTGTTGTTACTTGTGTAATTAATGCTATGGATTCCTTATACATCCTTCATTAGTTATTGTTTAGAATAGAAATTGGTTTTGCATCATTTAGTTAATGTCGCAATTAAAAATGATGGTGACGACTTAACCAATGACCTGAATTTAGTACAAGTATCACTTGGATTATCTCTAGTCATCCCTTATTTTTATTAATTTTAATTACAAAATATAACTCAAAGATTATTTCCTTTCCCCTCTCGGTAGCAGAGATCATAACAATCTTAAATAAACTTACTCGTGTGAACAATGGTTTCGAGGTGTGAGTGTTACTTCAATTATTTTTGTATAATCTTAGAAATATGTTTGATGTAGAATAACAATGCTTAAAGCATGTATAATTCTTAGCTAATATTTAAAAAAAGTGTCCCAATTTTTACTGGTAAATTGGATGAGTATTTGAGTCGTGAAACTCATGGGCATGACATGAGCTCAAAAAACAAAGTTGACAAGCTAGACACTATAAATGGATCGGTTTCTTATAGGAGCATCATTTTATCATAAAATATAAGAAAGGTAAGACTAATAAATTAGTTGATATGTTTTCTAAGCCTCTTTTTCTTTTAGTTATAGGCACGTTAACTCTTCTTGAACCTTTTTTATGTGAAGCATATAAGGAAGTTTATGAGCAGGATCCATGTTTTGGAGAGATATTCTAACAGAAACCTCCAAATGATGGATTTGAGATTAAAAGATAATATTAATTCCAATATGGGTTGTTCTATAAGAATAAGAAATTTTAGGTTCCTATATGTCTAAGAATTAACGTGTGACCCTAGGACACACTCGACCTCCCGAGGTCATGTCGGGACAGTCGAATATGAGATGAAAGGATGGCTATGGAATGGATAATTAGGGAAAATAGGTGAAATATGTGAAAATGGATAAAGGGTATATCAAGGTAGACAAATGTCTACTACGACACTATGGAAATGTGCTAGTCTAAGACTATGAAAGCATGTCTAACTTGTGCTAGTGAGATGGAATGGTTAAGGAGGATGGATGCAAAAAGGTTTTGATCAATATTAGAATTGATAAATATTCCTCAAATGGGTTGTGGGATATGTGGGAATCATCCTACGTCAGTTGCATAAAAATCTGCAGACAAGGTCATAGAAGTGTGAAAAGAGATGTATGGGAAGGATGAATCTATGGATCACTAAATCTAATCTCAATCAGGATGACTATGCTAGAACACATAAGTGTTTTCTGCTTCACATTCAAATCTATCAGTTGTGAGACAATAATGGGAGTAACTTGGGTGGTCTAAAAAATGAGGTGTTTGAGGCCCTGATCAATGTCTGTCAATTGTGCAATTATGTTTAGTTGTGGCACTCTTGGATCACACACTAAATCTCTAGGTTACCTAGGGCCTTGGATGGTCATGTGGATGTGTAAACAATGAATCTAAAGAAATAAACAAACACACAAAGAATCCGAAAGAGGTAAGGTCAAGTTTCAGGTAACCTAGGCTAACTAAGGAAACATAGGGAGTTGTGTTAATTTCCATCTAATTAACTATATGTGCCTAAATTAACAAATAGAAGCAAGAAGATTTAAATTAAATAAATTTGATTACCCTCCTTAAATCTAATTAAATCTACTTACAACTAGTTAATCTAAAAAATGAAATATAATTAATTAAACAAAGAAAGTAAATCTAATCTATTTGCTTTTGTGATTTTTAAATGATTTTAAACAAAAGGGAATAAAACAAACAAAATATGCTAACTAATTTAATCTAATGCTTTTATATTTTTGTGTTTACCATAAAATAGAAGAAATATGCATGGACAATACAAATTCCTCTAATTAAATGAAATTGATTCTAATCTAATGCAAATTAAACTAAACAGTGAAATAGTCGGTATTTTCATGTTATAGAGGATTTAATCTAGTCTAATAAAATCAGGTTTTACTAATTTGTAGTTGTTGATATTTCTTCTTCTGGCTCTACCTCAGAATCACAGGAAGAATGAAAATCTTCTCATAAGCAATTCTTCCCTTGAAGCTTCCCCAGTAAAACATAAGCTTTATGAATGAAGACATATAGATCTATAGGTAAATGAAATATGAAGGATTAACAACATCATTGTGGCAAGAACCTCCTCTGAATTCTTCCTAGGAAAATTCAAAGGGATGAGCCAGATAGGAAATCCTCAATGAAAGCTCTTTACAAATGAAATCTACTATAACTGTTATTATAATTGTACCTTTCTAAACTAATGTATTCTAACATATTATAACTTTAAATCTATCTAAATAAAAATAAAATCCTCTACGAATTTAATGACACCCCCAACCTGGAAATGTTGTATAGAGAAAAATCCAACGCTGGTAAATGCTTTTTGATATCCCCTCAGCTTATTTTCCAATTAGTATCCAAACGTGTCCAGGGAGAAGTGCTGGAAAGTGTGTAGAAAGAATGGGAGAGTGTTGGAGCTAGCTGGTTTATAGGTAGTCTAGTAGTAATGTGAGAAAGAGAAATAAGGAAAATGAATTAGTTTACTTTTGTACTTCTTTAGTAGGATTCTGAGAGCATAATAGTGTAATTCAAAATCAAGATACTCCAACCAATGCTTCGGGAAGAAGCTTGGTTCTTATAGAAAATTGGCAGAGAAGTGGTCTAGACCACTTGATAGCCAAGAAGTGCCACATCACTCAAATAAGGGGTAGTTAACTTACTAATAATAGTAATTAGGGAAGGAGAAGTTTGTACACATCTAACAAGCTCAAGAACAACTTATTTGGTCAAGAAACATGCATGAAAGATGAGTTTGAAGAAGGTGACATGTGTTCGGTTAAACATGCTGGAAAACCATTCTAGTTAGAATGTGCACAAAACCACCATGGCATCTGTGTAGACTTATGGAATGCATTAGGCAACCACTCGGGGTAGTTGCGTAACCACCGGCAGCTGTGGTTCCATAACTAAAGGCCAAGCAAGCTAAGGAAAAGATGCAAAATTAACTAAGGAAAGCAGGAAAAGCTAAGAAAATATGTAAAGCATAATGAGCTACAAGAACATGTTCAAGCTAGGAAATTGGAATTGACATCATTGGAATTGATAGTTTTTCATCATTGGGGATTTTAAATGTTTTGATAATGTTACACCATGTAAAATTGGGCGCGTGTACATATTGTCCCCCTCGAGAGAAGCATTTTAGCCATGAAGATGTGTAAAACATAGAGTCTGAGTATGGCACTCCCAAATGGGAAGGTTAGAGATTATACCTGAACACACCCATGTGTTGGTACTACACCAATCCAAGCTTCCCGCTACCTGCAAGAAGAAAATGATGAATCAAGTGCAGATAGAGACATAATCAGATAAAACATGCCAAAATAAAACAACAAGAGAACTTACCATATCCATGGGGATAGAGATATACCTACTGCTAGTGTAACACTCCTTCCCTACAAAACACACACTAAAAATAGAGTTAAAACATGTTATATATATATATATATATATATATATATATATATATATATATATATATATATATATATATATCAAATATATAATTCTATTTCTAGAAATCATTTGCACTTACCCACTTGGTGAAAATTTGAGCTTTGGATTACCTGTGATGGTTTCGAGTGAGAATATAGTCAAAATGAAGAGTGCTTCGACGTGATGGCATCCCAACTAGTGAGGAGGAGCAGCAGGTCACAGACAATTGAATTTATTTGCATTTGTTTATTTCTACCCTAAAATGTGAAAAATGTGAAAAACTTAACTTAAGGGGGATATTTTTGCTAATTTTATAGTTAAAATTTTCACTAGGGGTGCACCACATGGGATGTGGCTTTTGTTTTATTCAAAATGGGGTATTTTTTGTCTTTTTTTTAGTTTTTAGGGCCCTAGGGTATGCCCACTTTTTGTGGATGAAACCATCTCGTGATTGCATAACTGCCGCTCTATGTAGAGCATCGATTGCATTGTGCAATCACTTACATCGATTAGAACAAAATTGGAATTACTGTGGCAGTTACACAACTGCTCTCTGAGTAGAAGGGCAGTTATACAACACCACTCTGCATAGAGCAGTGATTACGTAATTTTTAGGGAAATTCTCAAAATTGACTAAGTATGATAATTTTTTTGGTTTTTAATTATTTTTATGATGTTTTTGGTGAGCTTATTATGCATTTTTATGATTCTAACTTGCTCTTTTTCTATGTTTATGAATGCAGGGGAAGTATATTAGATGGAGCAGATCTCGAGAGTGTGAATGGTTGCCCCAATTTTGGATGCTCTGACTCAGGATGAGAGATGCTTATTACATAGAACTGGGATATGGAGGATATCTCAAATACATAGTTAGTTACACTAGCTAGTCATCTATTATGTGATTTACTGAGTTACTAAGATGCAGACTGAAACAATTTCTGACTACCTTGGAAATTAGGGGGGAGTGGAAGATTACCATAGAGGATGTCTACCGAAGATTCTGGGAGTTCATGTCACTGGCAGGAAGTTGACTTTGGCTATGTTCAATTAGTCATACAGTCCTATAGTTGGGATGTATACATGGGAGATGCGCAGGCACCTGACAACTGGTGCTCAAGCATGGGATGAGATTGTTATCAGTTTCCTCTACACCTATCCTTTCCTCACACAAGGCCATTATTGGCATCTTGGATTTGCACTTGGTTGGTGACAAGGGAGGGGACAAGCTTATTTGGTTGTTGGGCACCGATTATTCAGAGCATAGAGCAAGCATGGAAGACATATTTTCATGGGGATTCGATATCATTGGTATCACCTACCATGATTTATACAGAGTTGTCTGGGTGAAGGGAAAGGCCCTTAGTCATACCACATTATTTATGAGCTAGGTGTATGAGCACATGGTCCCCTATCATAGGGGAATTGGGATAGCATATCCCGGGGTGATCAGAGAAACTAGATGGGTTGACATGGCTCCACTCAAGGGGAGACATCAATCAGTTTCTATAGATGATATGATCACACATCCATACCAGGACATGGTTGGCTTATGGGGTGATGAGATTATCACTTTGGTTACATGTAGTTTAATACACATTAGTGGATAAGACCAGCAGAGTAGAGGTCCATCTGAGTTCACAGGGTACCACAACAGTTTGGATTTCCTTACATTGACCCTCCCAGTAGTCTCGATAGTATACAGAGGGATACGAGAGGCTAGAGCTGGCCCAAAGGGAAAGCTTGAGTGGACCATTATTACACCTTGGGATTCTGATCAATACTCCATAATTTATATAGATCCATCTAAAACGATGTCAGATCCTACATATTGAGGTTGTACCCACACACAATAGGGAGGAGGAGGAGGAGGCTAAGACAGAGGAGGAGATGGAGACAAAGGATGATGAGGGAGGAGAGGAGGATATTGACACAGATTGGATGGCCATTGGAGAGGCCTCTAGTAGCTAGGGTCGAGGCAGAGGCTGAGGCAGAGACATTGTACTCAGAGGATCCTTTGACCATTAGAGAGGGAGGGGATGATGAGTCAATATTTGGTCTATGGATGACCATAGAGGAGGTTGTAGCCGAGGAGGTTAGAGTGGAGGAGAGGCTTACCGTAGCTCCCACACCACCACCAGCACTAGTTTATCCCTTCTGGATGCATGGAGATCCAAGTAAGTAAAATACTCTTCTCTTGACTTTACTTATTAGCCTAGATTGTTAGAAAACTACACACTATATTTTTTTTTTTTTTGAGGTTTTCTGACACACCATTACTTTACTTTCTTTGCAGCTACTATTGATGGTTTCCGAGATCTTATTTTTCATCTCTGGAAAATCTTTGCACTCCTTCACACAAGACATGGGAGAAGCTTGCTTGCAGATGCTAGGAAACCAGCAATGGTTGGTCACCACACAGATGTGTTCATGCCAACATAGCATGGTACGTTGTAGTAGCCTTGACCCAGATGAGAGCCGAGCTTACTGGATACCAACTGGCTAAGAGAAGACAGTGGTGAGACCATTCTTGCAGAAAGGCTACTACTACTGGAAGATCACCTACCCCATATCATGGTCACTCTCACTAATTGACACATGGAGCTCTCACTTCCCTCCATAGGATTCGCAATAGGATCCCTCGTCCTACACCTTCACATGGGTCTTGCAGAGAGGGATAGGTTACATGCCTTATTGCTTTGAGATCATTTTTGTGTGTATATAATTTTTTTGGATTTTTGGATCATAGATGAGCATTTTGACCATACTCGTTAGAGTATGATGGAATTGTACATGAAACATGATGTTATATATATACATATATACATCTCTTTTTGGTTTGGCTATTTTGTGTAAGAGTTGACTCATTTATGATTTGCTTCACTTATGTACTCTTAGATGGTTAGAATCTCTGATGTTTTTATATGCTTTTATGGATGCATGTTGTGGATGATGATGATGTAAATGTGTAAATAGAATGATTTATCTTATTTTTTTTCATATATGATGCATGCATAGAAGATAATTTGTAATTTGATACTTTGGTTTTCAAGCAATATTTAACACTTTCATTTTATTGGAAAAATATGGTGAATGTGATATAATAAGAAAATGAACTCACTCGAATCCTAACCCCACGCAACTAGTAAGATGTGAGGGCTCATCACCAAGAGCCAACAGGACACGAGTTGTATGATTTTGATGAGTGAAAATGACAGAGAAAGACAATATTTTGACAAAGATCCCACTAGAACTTACAACCCAACCCTAATCAAAGTCAACTAACTAGCCCAGAATGAGATTTTGTTGCAAGTTTAACTAGACTTAGATCCATAGATGGCCTTTTTATTGAAGAAAACGTGGTTTTAATGATTTGACACTCTTGTAACATACACATCTAACTCATTTTCTTGGTATTTTTGACATTTCAAAGAACTTTTTATTCATTGACTTATTTATAACTTATTGACTTATTTGATGGTGATCCCCTACATCTTTCCCCATGCTACTAGTAAGAAGCATGGGCTCATCACCAAGGAAAAAAATAGGTGAGTAAGGGCACCTCCCTCCTTTCCCAACCTCACACCACCAGTAGGAAGCGTGGGATCATCACCAAATATTGGTAGGCCAAGGAAATGTATCATTATTTATGAAAGAAAGCATTTTTGATTTATTTGTTGATTTATATATTTTATTATTTTTGACTTTAGACTTGTGCTTTTGGGAAGGAACACCTTCCCTAGCCTCAACCCCACACAACCAGTAAGATGTGAGGGCTCACCACCATAGGTTGAGATAGGCGAACAAGAGGTCTGGGTGAAATGTTTAGATTGTTTCTATCATAAGAGAGGTTTTTTTAGGGAAAGATGTGACATCAAGAAGCTTCTAGTACAGACTATGGGAAAAGACACCTAAGCTAGAAGAAACCATGAATAGAACCAGATGTGTAATTCTTGTAGGACCAATGTCAAAATTCCATCTAATATATGAAATGATGAAGTGATTAGAATAATTTTGCGATGATATGATGGATACTTGAAGAGATATGATTGAATGGTTTTGCCAATTTTGAAAGTTTCTTAAAGTTTACTTGAAAAGTAAGTTCCAGTTTACAATTTCACAATATGATAATGTAGTATGAATGCAATAATGTACAAGTGGAGATGCAGATGAATTATGCATAGAAATGTTTAAGGTGAAGTGAATTAACTGATTCACTGAATTCCTCACCTTCTAGAGTACATAGGTGATATGCATAATTTTTAAATTCTTCTATTACTTGGTACGGGCCTAACCATTTGGGTATGAAATTTCTTCCTTCACCATATTTTTTGTCAATCCATCTATCGAGTCTCAACACTATATATCCTATGCATATTTCACACTCATATACTTTCTTATTATACTGATGACACATCCTGTTCAGCATAAATGCTATGACACTTTTTAGCTCTAAGTTGAGATTCATCAAGGGTTTCCAATTCAACCAACCACGCTTCTCGGTACATCTCTTCATCTAAAATTCCTTGCAATGATATGAAAAGACTAGGAAACTTGATTTCTAATGGTAAAACCGTTGGAGATCTAAAGACTAAAGAATAAGGGGTTGTCCCCGTGGGAGTTCTGACCAATGTCCTATAGGCCCACAAGGCTGTAAATAACTTGAGATACTAATCCCTTTTGTTCTCCTTAACCATCTTAAGGAGAATGGACATTAGAGTTTTTTTGTAGCCTCAAGCTTGTCCATTAGCTTGAGGGTAATACAAAGAAGTTGTGTGGTGAGATATCTTGAATGGTGCACATAATTATCATACCTATTCATACTTGAAAGGTGTGTCATTATTTGAAATAATGACTTGTGGGACTCCATACCTATAGATGATTTGGTTTAAGATAAACTTGGCAATTACGAACCCATGTATAGTTGTAAGAGGCATGGCTTCAATGCACTTTGTAAAATATTTTGTGGTTGTGATAATAAAGTTATGGTCATCTTATGATGAGGGAGAGAACTTCCCCATTAAATCAAGACCCCAAGTAGAGAAGGGCCAAGGTGTCACAATGGGTTGTAGATCCTGAGCAGAAATGTGTATATCGTGAGAGAATTACTGACATTTTTGACACATGTGTACATACTCTATAGCGTCATGCTCTAACGTGGGCCAAAAATAGCCCATTCGATGAATCTTGTGAGTGGTTGCACTCCCCCCGAAGTCACCCCTAAAGACTTTGTTGTGGGCCTTGAAGAGGATCTTCTCTTACTCTTCTTCATAAATGCATCGTAACATCATATCGTCAAAGGCTCTATGATAGAGAAATTCTTCCACAATTACGTGCTTGGTGGCTAAGACACATAACCATCATCTTTGTTGTGAGGTTTCTCCCTTAGGATGTGCTCAGTCCACAATGTGATTGACAATACCAATGTACCATGGAATCGAAGTGACTGAGGGCTTGGCCTCTACATAGAACACACATTCATCAGGGAAATATAAATCTACTAGATCTCCATAGTGTATAGGGTTATCTTCAAACCAATCAACAATAATTTTTCCTTTTACATACTTTTGGTTAACATAGGTGAGTTCAAACTCACCCATCAATGTAATGAAATAACTAACCTTCTTAGATAAGGCATCCTGGGTCAAAAATGTTCGCAACTAGTTATATTTAACTATCACTTGTGTCTCTTGGTTAAGCATGTAATGCCTTAACCTCTTCATTGTGAAAACTATAGAAAAACACTCTTTTTCCACTTGTGTGTATTGTGTTTCATAATTGACAAGAGTATGACTGATGAAATAAATAACCCACTCATGACCATCATCATCCTCTTATGTTAACATACATGTAAGCGAGACTTTAGTGGCTAGAGAGTATAAAATCAAGGGACAATAAGCTTTTGGTGGCATGAGCGTAGGCGGTGACATAACGAAGTGCTTCACAGAATTAAACACTTTGTGACACTCAGTTGTCCAAATTTTGCAATAATCTTTCTTCAATAATCTATTGATAGGGTGAATGGCATACATTAAGTCAAGGATAAACCTATGAATTTCCTTGAGCTTACCTAAGAAATACCTAATGTTCGAGTCATCGGTGGGTGGGGACATCTCTAAAACTACCTATATCTTTGTGGGATAAACATCAATGCCCTAGGATGAAATTATGTATCCTAACAACTTACCTCTTGTTACTCCAAACACACATTTATCAGGATTTATCATTACTACATATTCAATTAGGTGTAAGAGAATGACATGAAGCACTTTAGCATGATTATCATTCTTCATTACTTTCGTCAGTATGTCATTAACATATGATTCCACGATATTTGAATAAGATCATGAAATATGTATGTCATTGCCTGCTAGTAAGTGGCTTTGGCATTATTCAATCCAAAAGGAATGAGTGTGTAACAGAAGGTTCCCCAAGGATTTATGAAAGTGGTTTTCATTTTGTCCTCCTCAAAAATACTAATTTGGTTATAGCTAGAAAAGCCATCCATAAGAGATAATAGATCATACCTAGTCATTGCATCTATGATAACATCAATCGAGGGTAGTGGAAAATAATCTTTGGGACAAACCTTGTTAATGTCCTTGAAATCAATGCATATGTAGATCTTCCCATTATTTTTAAGAACTAGGAAAATGTTTGATAACCACATGGAATAATCCACAGGCTTGATAAACCCTACTTGCATGAGTTTCATTACCTCCTCTTTAACCATTAAATCCACCTTTGGCTTCATGGGTCTCACTTTTTTCTTCATGGGTTTAGCATCTGGATTTGTAACTAGAATGTGCTCTACAACATCAGAGGTGACACCCATCATCTCCTTATAGCTGAAAGTGAAGGATTTTGAATGCTCTTTAAGCACCTTTGTGTGCGCTTTTACTTCTTTCGAAGACATCGAAGAACAAAGTTTTAATATTTTTGGTTCCTCTTTTGTCCCTATGTTTATGCCTATTTTTCCTTCGATAAAAGAGGTGTTACCCTCTTCAAACTTAGGTGGGGTTAGAGGCAGCTCCAATTTTTCCTCAACTTCATAGATTTCTAAATCTTCATAAGAAGAAGACCTCATCATATGATCTTTGAAGTAAGAGGAAAAGTGAGGTATAAGGGAAAATCCCTTCTTGTGGTGCGTGGGATGAAGGTATGTATAAGCATTGAGGTATCCTAAGATTTCCTTATCATTTTCCATGAAATCTAGTGTGGTGGGTTTGTTCTCGGTCTCGACATATTCTAAAATTACATTGGTTGGCATCCTTCAAACCAATGGTTTGGCTTGTACTGAAATGGTGAATTCAGTTTCCTTCAAGTCCTCACTTGGATAGAAATGTGAAGAATAAGTGGCCATAGAATCATCCAATGGATTCTATGGAAATAAAATCAAAACCCTTGGAAATCTCCAGGATGGCAAACTTATAGAGTTGTAGGTTCTTTGCTCTAGTCTCGTATATTTTTGAGACTTGTTTAGCAAAAATTTGAGAGTCACCCAAAAATTTGGTATTTTTCAAACCCATTCTCTTAGCCACAATAATACCAAGAAGTAGAGCCTCATATTTAGCTCCATTGTTTGTGCATTCAAAGTTCATCTTGAAGGAATAAAGCATTATCCTCCCCTCAGGGGAAGTGGGGATCACCCCTACCCTAGCACCAAAGTGACACTTTACACCATTGTAGTTAAGATTCCAACAGTCCTCAGGAAATATAGAAGCTTAATCATTCTTGGAGTATTCTTCCTTAAATTTCAATACTTCAACCATAAAAACCTCATCAAAAACACTGGATGGAAGAGAGGCAATTCCAAGAGCATGACCTATGCCCAGGGAATCAAATGTGAGAATAATTAGCAAATCATTCTCCAAAATCTTAGTGATTTCATACATGGTTTTTATTGACACAGTTTCGACCACAACGGATTTTTTTTCATTATCATCTGCCCCTTTAATTGCCTTAGGGGATTCCAACTCAGTCAGAGGAACAAAATTAGTCATGGGAATGGATTCCCCTAAAAGATTAGGCATATTTAACTAGTTTACCAGGAGTTCAAACTCAGTGTGAACCCAAGGTTTCTTCTTCAAGTTGGCCAAACAGATATCGAATGGCTTCAAGTCACCCTGAGCCGAAAAAACCTTCACCATATGTAAGAATATAAATTCTTGGAATAAAGTGGAAAGGATTGCCTTCATTATATGAATCCAAGGTTGACCGAGAATCATATTATAGTTAGTTTCCTGATTTATAATATAAAATTTAGTCAACACTGTCTTGGGTCCAAGAGTGAACAGAAGCACTATGGTTTTGATTGAGGTTTATTTGAGACTATCATAGCCTCTTAGCGTCTTTTGAATGGAGAAACATTTCATTTTTCCATATCCTAAATTTCATATAAATTAGAAAGAGACTATATTAACAGTATCCCCATCATCTATCATGGCTCACTCAACATAATTGTTATAAATATAGACTTTCAGATACAATATGGGATTGCCTATTCGTGCTAGCTCAGTGTCAGTAGGCATCTTCTTGATAACAAACATAAATATGACATCTCTCTCAAGCTACCTAGGGGGATAGACATCAAAGTCTATATGATTGATTTGGGCCTCCAGAGGAGGGGTGATGTGGGTCGGATGACCAAGACCTAGTGCTTCTAATAAAATGGATCGACGCACAGGGGAATTCTTTAACAAGTCCAAAAAGGAAGTCTTAGTCAAATATTTGATTAAATCATAGGCCCCTATTGGCTTAGGAGCTTCCAGTGTATCATTTGGCATGGAGGGATAAATGGGGAGAGGTTGCGAATAATAATCATGCATGTGAGTCACCACATGTACTTTTGATTCACTTTCTAGCTCAACCAAACCTGTGATCTTAGCTTTATTTCATTGATCTAAAGGAGGAGCTACCTGTGAATCTGAATATTTATATGCCTTGTGGTCATTGTTCCCCATAGGCATCCCTACGGGCACCCCCTTGTTGATACCATGAGCATTAATTTTTCCATTTTCAGGGTGCATTGGGAGGGGGTCTCTACAGACCTGAGAGTAGCATTATATGGTGTGACAGACGCCATGTGGGTATATTTACATAGGTTCTATGACATTAACTAAGAACATCTCCATGAAGAGTTTTCTCTAGTCTTCTAAAACTTGTTGTATGAATTTATTACAATCATGGAACATTCGAGCATCATGTCCTCTAACCCTATGGAAACCACAATATAAGTCAGGATCATATTCGTGAGGTCTTTGGTTTTGGTTTTACTTTGGCCCAAAATTATTGTTGTTATTCTATTGTTGATTGTTATAGTTAAATTTTGGAGGCCTATGGCCTTGGTTTTGATACTGATTCAAAAATTGGTTCATATATTGAACCAAGCCTTGGGCCTAGACCTATTGAGGAGGAATGGGAGGGTGATGAAAACCAACTGCATTAATGGAAGGAGTGAAATTTTTACTCCTTTGGTTGTTTTCATTTGCATTGTTATTACCATTATTTGCATTGTTGGTGTTAAAAATGTTTGACTTCTTAGATTGGTCAGTTACACCATCCTTTATGGCACCATGGTTCTTTTTGAGGACCTTGGCTCCTTGATTATTATTATTTGAACCGTTTGAGTAATTTGAGTTACCATGAGAGGAAGTGACCAGTCTCCCATTTGAACCATACATCTTTCATCCATTATCAATCGCCGTTCGGTAAATGTGGAGAGCACCCTCTAAGACCTATTCATAGCTCCTGAGAGGAAATTTTTTTACTTCCTCCTTAGTTTCTCGATTGAGGGAGTGGAGGAATAGATCACAAATCCTATTTGATCCATGTTGGGAGAACCTACATGGGAATAAATGACTTACCACCATCTCTAGATGAAATGGGAAGTGGATTCGTTATGCTCTTGTTTGATGTCAATGAATTTTATTATTCCTATTCTTAAGACCTTTTTTATGTCAAAATAATTTATGAACTTGGATACGAGTTACTTGAAAGAGTGAATTGATGCTTTTGGTCTTCTATAGTACCATTCGAAAGAAATCCCCTCAAGGCTCTTGGGGAATATCTTCACTAAAACCACATCCCATGGGAGTATCTCTCTAATGGAAGTGGCATATGCTTTGATGTGCACATTGGGATCCCCCTCCCCTTTGAATTTGGGAAGATCTGGAAACAGTATTGGGAGCATTAAAATTTGTATGGTGAAGAAGAGGCTCCTTTAGATACTCATAGTATGTGCCTACTGCATAGGACTCAACCATTGACGATCCTTGATGTGGAGGTGGAACAGGAGCCTGGTATGGTGCAACATAGGCATTGACCGGGCATAAAGAACCCCTTGTTGTTGATCGTAAAAACTAGGATAAGAAAGCATGTCCCATTTTGGTGATTTTGAATACATGTGAAAATATGGCGGAACATTGTTCTGATACGGATTGGTAGGGACAAAACTAGGGAACATCACATTGTCGGTTGGAATGGCATTTGAGAATGCACTTTTGGTTGGCACCTATGGTGGGTATCTCTATGAAGAATAAGGTGTCATGCCTAATGTTTCTAACCCAGTAAGAAGGTCTCCAGGGTTAGGAACACCCATATGGACCTGGGAAGGTGATGGTGCAGAGGGAACATAACTATAGTTCTTAACGTGGTGGGGAACTTTTCCTTGCCTTGCAAATGGTGTAGAATGACAAGTATGTAAAATCTCTAATTCCATAATTCTATCTATCAACGTCTAAATCACATCACATGATGAAGATTTTGAATTTGTCTTAGGCATTTGTTGAGCCTTGTTAGGGGGAAAAGGCACGTGATGTCCTACTATGAATTGATCCTTAGTCAGGCACCCCTCTTTAGGAGGATTTTCTATCGTAGGAAGAGGGGTAGTAGTTTTGTTCTAGAGAAGAACATCAGTATATCCTTGCATCCTATCCAGGGATTGATCTATAGAATTGAGATGCTCGTCACTTTGGTTAATTTATGCTAGGAATTCATCATTTGGAAACATATAGGAAGGAAGAAAATTATTTTGCATATTGATTTGAAGCGTAAAAAAGACCTAAGGATAGAACCTTTTATCTCCCATAAATTTCATATTATTTAAGTCTAGAGAAATCAATTTGTGCATTGTAGTTGGGTTGATTAATCTCCTCAATTCTGACCAATGAGCCAGTATTATACCCTTGAGGAGGGGCGTGTGAGGATATAAGAGATTTTGTGAGTAATTATCAGCACACCCTAACAAAGAAGGTGATTTTTGCATAATCATATGAGCGTAATAATCTTCAAGACCCAAAATAGGCCTATCATAACCATGACTTGACATATTCGGGAGGTGTAAAAACACCTACAAAATAATGGGAGACGAGAAGGAGAGAAGAAGGAAAGAAAATAAAAGAGGAAATGAAAAGAAACTAGTACCTCTTACTCCCCGTCTCAACACAGATGCAGAGATCCCTCACTGATACCTCCACTATCTACCCAAACACATTTCGACCAATCAAACCAAATACACCCACCTCTGTCACAACCCCTTCCACGATACCTGTAAGCACTCAAACCAAACCCTTACCCATAACCAAACCTACATCTAAACCCAAAACCACACGTACAAAATTTGCCTCAACTAAACCTATTACCACTTTAGGGGTCACCCCGACCACCAGCCTCACTCATCCACCTATTAAATTGGATTTAGCTACATCCTCCAACGTCAATACCACACCTACTTTGACACCCAAACCAAAGAAACAAACTCATCGACCTCAGACCCCGACCACACCAATCACACCCACACTTGTCCCATCTGTCTTAAGACCTCAGCTACCCAACATGGTCAAGCAACCTTCACCCATCCATAAACCAATAACACAACAACCCATTCCTTCCTCACAAACCTCTAACCTACCCAGGCACACAACATGACTTACACCCACACTTGCAGTCTTTTTACCACCAATACCTCCAATACCCTCAGCTATTGCTTCACTACCCACTACACTTCAATCATTGTCCCTCACACCTCAAGTACGACCTGCGTAATCTACCTTCACAACACCCTTGTTATCCCCATGGGAAATTGGCCCTCTTCCTCCATCTACTTTTCCTTCTAGACCTTGTACACCCACATCACCTTTACCCAAGAAGGTGCAACCCAAAAACAAAACCCTAATACTCCACAATAAGGTACTCAAAACAACCACACACCCTCCTACCTATTCATCTATTGTACCCCTACCCAAACAAACATGAAGGATACCTAAAACCACACCGGCACCTAAACCCATAGCTCAAACCGTTCCTCCTCTTCCAAAAATAGTTCCTTGATAATTAACCACACCTACACCCAAACCCATGTTCACTTCCCATTGTGATCCACTAGCAGGATCCTATGCCAATATTTTAACCAACCTCCTCGAGACTTTTGTTATCACATTACCACCACTCCGACCTTATGACCCCCTCAAACCCAAGCCAAAAGGGTTTGATGATACTAAAATTTACGTATACCATTGTGTGTCAAGGAATGATGTGGAGAACTGTAAGGCCTTGAAAACTATCCTTATCCAATTGTGTCCACTAGAAACCAACTTTGATGATGACAACCTTCTTGATGAGGATCCTGTTTCACTGACAGCCATTCCCACACTACCCACTCAACAACCACAACCTCCACCCTGACAGCCCCTAGAGACACCCCCAAGATTTGAAATTAACATGGTTTGAATTAGAGAACTTGCCACACCACCACCCCAATGTCATTGCACCCAGCTCACCTCATAAGGATTTTCTCCTCCAGTAGGTTTTTTCCCTTCATGTTGTTACACCACTCATCCTACACCTTCTCCATTTGCCAACTCCCCTCAAATCAACATGTTACATGTCACTACACATGTACAGAAGGGAAAAGAAAAGGTGACTGACCTACCAACCAATCCTATACCCAACATACTATCTGCACCCATACCTAAAATAAATATCCACAGCCCCAAGTACCCCATTACTAATGACATCACACATCACACCATGCTCAAACAATTACACCAATCTCCCCTCAAAATGTCCTTATATAACCTCATCCAAACCTCAGAATCCCATCGTTAAGCCCTCATAGAGGTTATTAAATCTATTGATGTTTTACCAAATGACCCTACACCCGTGGCCTCAATTATTGGCAAATCAGCAGCACCCCCTGGATGTTGATTAGATTTCTAGTTTGATCATTCTAAGCATCCAGTGTGATTGCACAACATTGAATCCTCTTCCCAAGTGTGGGACTTGCAAAAATGGAAGAGGAATCTCCAGATTAGAGGTTGGTTCCTCAACTCCTCTGATCAGCTATTTTACTTGCACAATTACAGAGGTTTAAACTCCTAAATCTACTCTAAATTCCAAAGGGACAAGGATAGAAAATGCAAAAAAGAAAGAACTAATGCTAATAGGTGATGCACCAAAGGAGTGGTGAGCATTTTTTACTTCTGCAGATTGACACAGTCCATAAAAATGCAACAAAGAACCTCATGCACAAACTGATAATTGTAATGAAGGATCATAAATTAACCAAACAACACAGGCAGAGGATGAAAACTAATCACAGAGGCTGTATTGTTATTTTAATCATCAAAATCACTTGCATTACAACACCTGAGAGGAAAAATAAAGTTGCAGCTCTTAGAAAAGGTTTGATATTCCACCAAAATCACTTCCAAGGTGAGAAAGGGGACCTGCAATACACAAAAAATGTTCAACACTTTGAAAATGAGCCAAATCTGGCTTTTACAGTGCAAGGGACGAGCCCAGGAGAGAGAAACGTGGGAAAACGTGGAAGGGATTCAACCATTGACCAAAACACATTCAAAATAGCATGGGCATCCTTACAGACCCATCCCCTGACATTTTTAGCCATGCTGGGAGAGAATGCGAGCCATTCTTCATTAAAAACGGTGGTTGAAACGTCATTTCTGTCCATGACCACGTGCCAGAGGCATTTTTTGATTTTCTCTCTCCAAACTCCATCAAAATGCAAAAATGACCCTGGAATCTTGTAGATAATTTCACCATATTTCCATTGATATAAAGAACGTGAAAAACTGAGCTCTGGATCGAAAGATATGGCGATTTGAAGTTTTAGGGCAAAACAGGGCCAAATCGGGTTGGTGGGCAAAAATTTGAATTTTTGCACCTTTTTGGTCATTTGGAAAATTTTCCAAAATTTCCCCATGCTCTGCCACTCTAGGTGCCACATGGCGGCATCTCATTGGCCGCGGGCCTTTTCAGGGGAATTTTTTTCCAAAAAACTCCGCCGAGCCATAACTTCAAAAATACATGGAGTTAGGAGGAAAACTTTACCTTTCTGGAAAGCTGAGAAAGATCTCTATCCAATGGTGTCATTTCTAGAAGGTTTTGAGTGCCTGAAAAGCAAAAATATTATGACTGAGGCACAAGAGAGGAAAAAATGAGAGGAGTTAGCCACAAAAAATGAGCAGGGGCACATTTTGGATAACAATTTTGGTGACTCAGAGGGGTCATCTTGCCTGCTGGATGAAGTTACCAGTTACCTGAAGCATCCATTGGGCATGGAGTCATGAGTTGTAGCCTACAAACTGATCTGAACTTTGAAAACCTCCTCTCTGAGCCACTTGGAAACCCACTGAAATGGACTGTGCAAGAGCAAAACCAGCACCACAAAAACTATGTACAAAACTAAAGGTCATACATGCTCCAAAATGGAACATGCAGAGTGTGCACAAGCACTTCTTTTACTGAAAGAAAAACTACCTATCCTACTCTAACTGGAAGCAAAAGTGGGCTAAACAAACCCTGCAACTGGTTGGGAGAAATAGCTTCCCTTTCTCAAAAGTTGCAACCATGCAACTGATTTGGCACTGAACATGGCTGATTGGATGAGTGGAAAATCAACAAGAAGCTGGTCTTCTACCCAAATCATCAAGGTGTCAACTGAAAACAAATCCAATACCTCTTTTAGTTGCTCTGCATTTGGATTGAAGAGGTATGACAGCTGATCCTTGGTACTTTGTAGCTCACCCTCATGCTTAGAAGCAAGCATGACTGGTTGTGACTTCTCCTTTGACTCCAATGAAGTCAAATACCTTATTGGGCAAGGTATGATCCATTTGATATGCCCATAGCTCTGATTTTCAACTCCAAAAATGGAGTCTTCTTGTAGACCTTCTTGGGTGGGTGATGTGGAAGCAATGGTAGGACTTTTCTGCCCTTTCTCTTCCTTCATGGCAACATGGAACTCTTCTATAGTGTGCAACTCCTCGTTATTGATTGCAACATCCAATGAAGTTGCTTTTGCATTGTTGTTACCTGCTGCAATACATTGTTGGCTTTGGAGCTCCTCCATTGTAGCTTTTGGAAGATCAAATTCTTCCAGCTTTGATTCAAGAGGCATGTTGCAAACTGTAGGCTGTTGTCCTTGAACTCTTTTGTCCATGGCAGCAAGTTCTTGTTGTTGGAGAACGAATGGTGAAGAAGGAAACATGGTAATTTCAGCTAGCTCTTCATCTAAACATTCTTCTAAGTCTGATGGCAAATCAAACTCTTGAATGTCTTGCTGCAGCAAAGTCTCTCCCTCTTGTATGGTGGCCTCCAAATCTACATTTTCTTCACCCTGTATAACTTCATTTTCAAACATGAAACTTGTCAATCCAAACTCATCCCAAAAATCAGATTGTTGGAGAGATGAAGTGGGAGAGAAGCATGAAATTTCTTGTGCCTTTTGCTCACAATTTGGACCTGTTTTGTTCACCTCCATAATGGCTTCATCAATCAAATCAGCCCCTTCAAATGAAAGCAAAAATGTATCAATAATGCTTCCTTCTTCTACTATTGTAAAAACTGACTTGACCTCATCCATTTGCTCCTCAAAGATGGGGTTTTGAGATGGTTTTCCTTCCTTCTCGATGGCTGATTTTGCAGTGCAAACTGGATCAGCATTTTCTTTGGGCAAAGTGCCAACATGGACACCCAACTCATCACCAACAAACTGCTGTTTTTCTCACTTCACTGCTGTTATAAAATCAGCCTTGTTTTCCACTTGTTCTCCAACTTCAACATCCTCTATTGGTTTCACCATCAAGGGGATTTTTGTAATCCCGAATTTAAGAGCCCAACTCTTCAGACTTTGAATTTCTTCATCCTTGTTTGGCTCTTCTTTCTGCTTGCTGTTTTCCTTGATTGGCATTCTGATTTTTATCCTCCCAACATGGATTTGGGAATGCAAGAGGAGAAGTGGATTGTAACTCAATTGATTTTGCAATTTTTTGTGGTGGTGGAGGAGGTAGGAACTCTTGTTTCTTTGGAGGGAATGGCTGTTTGGAAGGGAAAAGGACAAAAGAATTGAGATGGGGTGGAAGACTAGGGAATGGAGAAATGGATTCAACACTTGGGACAGCAGATGGAGAGTTTAAAACTTGACACTGCTGAGATAAAACAGATTGGGAAAGAAGAAGAGAAAAGGCATGAGATGGTGTGCTTACCTGTTGACAAGGTTGTTGAATACTCCTCTCATACACCTTTATTCCTTCAGTCCACTTTGCAAGCAATGGTAGTGTTGTAATCATGAAGTCTAGCTTCTCTTGAGGGCTGTAATGCCTTGGAAAAGGTCCCACCCATGGACAAGGTGCTCTACAACTGATTCTAAATGCTTTCATTTGTGCTTGAGCCCTGGATTGCACCATGTTTACCTCCATATTTTGGATTTGTTCTAGCAGATCTACATTTTCTTTTTGACTGCCCTCACAACCAGCATACCCTTGTGCTTGACATGCTTCATATCCAAACTGACTTTGGCACTGCTGCTCATATGGGTAGACATGCTGATTTTGAATTTGATCAAAATGCTGATTTGGAGGATTTGTAAAACATGTTGGAGGTGTGATATACTACTGTTGTAAATGTGAATTCCATGATGGAAATGAAGTCATGATTGCACAACTTCATGGAATGGAAAAGAATGAAAATGATGGAAAGAAGAATGGATGGAAATGAATGGAAAACAGGTCTGTAACTTAGAGAATGAGTTGTTTACCAGATGGAGTCACCAGATGTGCTTTTGAAAGTGCCTCCAAAAGGCTGAATCTTTAACAGGAACACACCAACCTGTCAAAGATAAAGTGGAAGACCTCTAAGGTCCCACCGGGCGTGCCAAAACTATTGTGGCAAATCAGCAGCACCCCCTGGATGTTGATCATATTTCTAGTTTGATCATTCTAAGCATCCAGTGTGATTGCACAACATTGAATCCTCTTCCCAAGTGTGGGACTTGCAAAAATGGAAGAGGAATCTCCAGATTAGAGGCTGGTTCCTCAACTCCTCTGATCAGCTATTTTACTTGCACAATTGCAGAGGTTTAAACTCCTAAATCTACTCTAAATTCCAAAGGGACAAGGATAGAAAATGCAAAAAAGAAAGAACTAATGCTAATAGGTGATGCACCAAAGGAGTGGTGAGCATTTTTTACTTCTGCAGATTGACACAGTCCATAAAAATGCAACAAAGAACCTCATGCACAAACTGATAATTGTAATGAAGGATCATAAATTAACCAAACAACACAGGCAGAGGATGAAAACTAATCACAGAGGCTGTATTGTTATTTTAATCATCAAAATCACTTGCATTACAACACCTGAGAGGAAAAATAAAGTTGCATCTCTTAGAAAAGGTTTGATATTCCACCAAAATCACTTCCAAGGTGAGAAAGGGGACCTGCAATACACAAAAAATGTTCAACACTTTGAAAATGAGCCAAATCTGGCTTTTACAGTGCAAGGGACGAGCCCAGGAGAGAGAAACATGGGAAAACATGGAAGGGATTCAACCATTGACCAAAATGCATTCAAAACAGCATGGGCATCCTTACAAACCCATCCCCTGACATTTTTAGCCATGCTGGGAGAGAATGCGAGCCATTCTTCATTAAAAATGGTGGTTGAAACGTCATTTCTATCCATGACCACGTGCCAGAGGTGTTTTTCATTTTCTCTCTCCAAACTCCATCAAAATGCAAAAATGACCCCTGAATATTGTAGAGAATTTCACCAGCTTTCCATTGATATAAAGAACGTGAAAAACCGAGCTCTGGATCGAAAGATATGGCGATTTGAAGTTTTAGGGCAAAACAGGGCCAAATCGGGTTGGCGGGCAAAAATTTGAATTTTTGCACCTTTTTGGTCATTTGGAAAATTTTCCAAAATTTCCCCGCACTCCACCACTCTAGGTGCCACGTGGCGGCATCTCATTGGCCGCGGGCCTTTCAGGGGAAATTTTTTCCAAAAAACTCCGCCGAGCCATAACTTCAAAAATACATGGAGTTAGGAGGAAAACTTTACCTTTCTGGAAAGCTGAGAAAGAGCTCTATCCAATGGTGTCATTTCCAGAAGGTTTTGAGTGCCTGAAAAGAAAAATATTATGACTGAGGCACAAGAGAGGAAAAAATGAGAGGAGTTAGCCACAAAAAATGAGTAGGGGCACATTTTGGATAACAATTACCACCTTCATCCTCACCCCACCTTGTTCACCATGTGGCCTCCCTTAGCTTCTCAGAGGAAGAGATCGTGACACACCAAAATGATGACCTGGACCCAAACCTCTTCATCTCTATCCACATTGATGACATACGGGTATCCCATGTGATGATTGATGGAGGCACTAGCATTAACATCATTTCATTCCATGCATTTGCTCAAATGCACATACCTAACAATTGCATGCATAAACATCCGATCATGTTGCGTTCATTCAATAATGCTATCACCTCCACACTAGGCACTGTCATCCTTCACATTTGCATGGGCCCTCGTACTATTCTAGATTTTTTTTACATTTTGGAGGGGGAATTCCAATATAACTTGTTGCTTAGTAGACCCTGGATCCATGTCACGGGTTGCATTCTTTCCACTTTGCATCGTTGTGTAAAATTTGAACACGAAGGATACACTTATACCATTCCAGTTGACCCATCACCTTTCAAAACATGCAACATGCTTTACCGACCCAATGATGTGCTCATACATGTTAAGCTATCTACCTCCGCAACCACTACCACTTCACCTACACCTCCACCTTCCAGTACAGTTGTTGCTTTCACCGCACATACCTCCTCCATTCCTATCACTGCTATAACCTCCACGGCTGACCCATTAGCTTCCCAATCTGTTAACTCCACCTTTGCATCAATCTCTGACACATCATCCATTCTAGCTACATATATACCAACCACTAATCCCTTGGAAGGTGTTTTGCAACGCCTCACTCTGGGGGAGTACTGCATATATAGTGTCAACAATTCAAAAACAAAACATTGCAAGAACTTTGCAATGCCTTCGATATTCAACTTAGTTTTTCATCACCTTATTACCCACAAAACAACGGCCAAGTTGAATCCACTAACAAAACCCTCAACAAAATTCTCAGTAAAGTGGTTGACGATACTGGAAAGGATTGGCATACGCACATTCCTTTTTCCCTATGGGCATACCGCACTAGTATTTGCACTTCTACTGCGGCCACAACCTTTTCACTCCTCTACGGTACAAAGGTTGTTCTACCTCTCGAATTTCTAATCCCCTCACTCTGCATTTATCTCCATGGCATGCTTACTGATGATGAATTTTGTCAGGACCGCTTAGCACAACTAGAGTTATTAGACGATGTCATCTTAACACTCTAGATCACCTTCAAGTTTACCAACAACGTATCAAACGTGCTTATGAGAAACATGTTCATGAATGAACCTTCCAAGTTGGTGACCTTGTCTTGAAAGAAAATCAACACGTAACCAAATTAGAAAAAAGTAAACGAGGAAAATTCACTCCTAATTGGCTTGGACCATACATTGTAAATCATACCTATGGATCAGGTGCCTATCCTTTATCCTCACTTGATGGTAAACCCAAACCTGAGCCCCTTAATGCATTACATCTTCGACCATTCTATTGTTGACTCATCGTCCTACCTCACCCTTTGTCTCTTTACAGGCTCGTCCCTTCAGCACTATCCACTCCATACACCTCCCCAATGATTAAACAAGAATCATGTGAGTACCCGTCACTTGTTATCTTCTCTTGAATATGTGTACCATGGCACTGCACATAGCATGATTCTCATGGATACTTTTCATCTACCTTTAGATGAGATCCCATGGTCATTCCACCTTGCCTTTTAAACAATAGTCCTATCCTCCACCTTGGTCTTGTCCATGATTTCAAAGACCTCACATGGGACCAAAATCCTTGAGTCAAACTTCTAATAAAAAAATGACTCCCTCAAAAGGACATCTTCCTCTCAACAAAATTTTTGCTATAAATAGACTACTCCCTCGAAAGATAGCTATGTGAAGCTTTTAACAAAAAAACAAGAAAAATTGAAGCTTCCCGCATCGATCAACTTCACGAGGACCTCAAGGAGTACCATATTCATTATCCCATATAGAATTCCCACATCAATCAGTTTATCAAAATAAAAAACTTTTTAGTCATGGACTTGCCCACTGTGACCTAAGACCCCTTGCTCAGAGGCCCTGCTACTCAAAACATATAAAATTAACTACCTTTCACCCTCCTTACCATTTCCACTCTCATTTCCTCAATTACCTCAAGGGACATCTTGGAATTTAGACATTTGGTGATCCTGTGACTACCTTCATCGTAGAACAATTAATCGTGCCATGTCTTTCGGATCTTATGTTCATCACCCCCTCCAAGGTATGATCTACTAGGTATGATCCTACCCAATCAGGTGGCTCTATTGCCCCCTCTTATCTTTTAACCATGTTTTTTTACCTTTTGATTACCTTATACAAGACTTGGTACTCGACGCTTACCTTTTAGGTAATCGTCCCCTTTCTTCATAATCACCTTCACCTACATTATTTTACCTATAATCTACCCACACCTATTAAACCTAAACGCACAACATGCCCAAAAACCTACCAACTCATTTTCATATTCTTCCCTAGCTCATGGGAGAACTACATCGGCCTGAGGTCCCTTTTCCCCGGGACTATGTAGGCAACACTCCAAGGGAATGGGGCCCTTGGAGGTTAGCTTGGCCATTTTCTACCCTAAAACAATTCATCAACCATGCCTAACTCACCATTTACATCACATTGCACTTAGTTCCCCTTTTATAACAAAATTGGAAATTAAGCCACATACATAACAAGTTGCTTACCACAACATACATTTATTACACATACCAACTCTCTATCATCACTATGCATAGATTATACCACATCTCATATATGACCCATAGTATCATTCATCGCCAAAATAATGAATCATAACTAAACCTACTTTCAACTCGACCATGCCTAACGAAAACTTGACTCGATCCATAACTAAACTTGACTCAATCCATGCCTAACCAAACCTGACTCCACCCATGCTTATGAGCTGACTCAATCCATACCTAAACCAACCTCAAATTCATTATACCTAAGTCAACCTGACTCCATCCATGCTTATGATCTTACTCCATCCATGCTTATGATCTGACTCAGTCTATGCTTATGACCTTACTCAACCCAACCACCATTTGACCTTATCCACCCTTATTGCAATGAACCTCCATGCCTACCTTACCTAAAATTGTCCTTAATTATGTTTTGGGACTTGTTATTTTACCCATACCTCGGCCCTACCCATGTTGTGACCTAGCTATTTGAACCTGGACCATCACTAGTGACCTTTGACCTCATATGTTCGCTATACCTTTTGGCATTGTTACCTGTGTTGATTGACCTAATGACCTTACCTAGCCTATTGCAATGAATGTTTATCTTGACCCTACCTTTGGTGTACTAGAACATACCTAAACATTTCTACACCTAACCTACGTTGTGTTTCTTGACCATATCCTATACCTTGGATACCGGATTCACTTCAACCTTGTTCGGATAAACCTATCAACCTTAGACGATGTAAAGTTTTCCTGCTCTTCAACCCGGTAGCGTGCTGCAGTTTATACGTGTGTGTGTGTTTGAATATTGCTACCTTTGACCCTGGCCTATACCCTAGATTTCCTTAGTAGACCTTTCACCATTTTCCCCTGTACCCACTTACCTTTTCCCCACATTTTCCTTTTATCAAACCACTCACCGCTTCAGCCTGTTGCCTTATCAGTTCCTGGTTTGAGGGGGATCACCTTCACCCACACATGGGGAAACAAAATCTTATTTTTTGTTAGCATCGCTTACCAATACAAGCTACGCAACAAAAAGGGGCAAAATGTAGACACTAAAATTAGGTCACACTCCCCTTTGGTCCCTCATCAAATAAGCACCCTTTATTACATTTACCTAGCCATGACCCCCCTTCACCCCACTAATATTAATTTAATTAATATAATTAAATTAATTCATTATCCTCACCATATTCATTATTTAAATATCTTAATTTAAATAATATCCACACATACACTTCACTTAGACACCTCATCAAACCAACTCAACCTAAGATCTATTCTTAGTAAGTTTCCATAACTAACTAAGACTTACCCAAACCCTAAAAATAAATGCCTACATCCCTCTAACCACATCCACGCATGCTCACAAGAAGCTCCCAGTATAATCTTGGTATAATAGCACAAGATCTAAGGAAATCAGGAGGATCTCCCTAGTTTAGTAAACCTAGGAAATCCCACCTTGACCGACGTCGGTTACCCCTAACCGTCGCTGGTTAAGCCAGACCGCCGTCAGTTACCCCTTTTAACCCCTAAGCAACCATATTCTTAAGGTTGGAAAAGATTGAGAGAAGGTTGATGAGAAGAACACATCTCAGAGAGATAACGCATCTTCAGAGAGCAAATTACAGCAAAAACTTACATGCAAGGAAGGAGATTGAGCATCTTCTCCTGCACAGCCATCCCAGCCATGATTTGATCTATCCAAGCAAAGAGGAGTGTACATGTAGCCCATGCAGAAGCTTTATTTTAGTTGGTGATCACTTACAACCTTTAAACCCCTCATCAGCACCCCCATCCCTCACACATAATTTAGGAACGAAATCCAAGTATAACATCATACTTTCCTGGTTTATTTCATTTCATCATCATTTTATCATCCATTGTTTATCTTGCCCCTATTGACATTCTCTGACATTTTCACCTCCATATACCCATTAAAACCTTGCCAAATCCTACTCCAATAACCCAATATTTTACCCCAACTCACCAAAGTCCTTTGTGCAATCACAAAGGAGACCATAGCTTGTTCTGTGGCATTTTTAGATCTCACAGTAACTGACACTGGTTACCCTTGATCGACACCGATCTTTGTATTTTCCCACACATCCTAGAACAGAGACCTACCCACCTAATTTCATTTCACTCTCATTCACCTGTGATCTACCTGAGACCTCTATCAAACCTGCAGAGATCCAGACCAATCATTTGACCTTTGGATTCTATTCTAGTTTAGCCTGTTACATTAGATCTATTTCTGATTGTGTTTTAAGTGAGATACCTAAATGATTTTAAATAACAATAGGATTTACTTTATTTATAGCATTAAATTGTTTAAAACAGTGGATTGACAACCATCTAGGAAGTATCACACTTCCTGGATTTAGCATACACTAGGCAGTTCACTACCCATATTGTTTAATTCCTTATGGTGGTCTTGCTTTGCATTACAAGTAGTTCCTCCTAGCCAAAAGGAAACTCTCACAATCAGCTATGGAATCGGAAGTCATGCACACAATAACCCATCAACCAACATTTGAACAGGTATTCCTTGTATGCCCATTACCCTATCTGTTTCGTCAATGCTGTAAAGAAACGATCTACGAATCAGGTGAAACAACCACCAGAAGGAATTAAACAATATGGGCAGTGAACTGCCTAGTGTATGCTAGATCCAAGAAGTGTGATACTTCCTAGATTGCTGTCAGTTCACTATTTTAAAAAATTTAATGTTGTAAACAAAGTAAATCCTATTGTTATTTAAAATGATTTGGGTATCTCACTTAAAATACAATAAGAAATAGATCTAATCTAACATGCTAAGCTAGAATAGAATCCAAAGATCAAATGATTGGTTCTGGGTCTCTGTAGGTTTGACAGAGGTCTCTGGTAGATCACAAGTGACTAAGGGTGAGATGAAATTTGGTGGGTAGGTCTCTGTTTAGGACTGTATGAGAAAATAAAGAGATCGGTGTCGGTCAGGGGTGACTGACGGCGGTTAGGTGTAACCAGTGCCGGTTACTATGATATCTGGAAATGTCACAGAACAAGCTTTGGGTCTCCTTTGTGATTGCACAAAGAACTTTGGTTGGTCGGGATGAGGTATTTGGTGATTTGGGTAAGATTTGGCAAGGTTTTAAATGGGTATATGGAGGTGAAAATGTCGGAGGAGGTCAATAGGTGGCCATGTAAACAATAGATGATAAAATGGTGATGAAATGAGATAAACCAGGGAAGTATGATGTTATACTTACTTGGATTTTGGTCATGAATGCTTGTGTGTGAGGGATGGAGGTGCTGATGAGGGGTTTGAAGGTTGCAAGTGATCACCAACTGAAGAAAAGCTTCTGCATGGGCTGCATGTACACTCCTCTTTGCTTGGATAGATCAGATCATGGCTAGGATGGCTGTGCAGGAGAAGATGCTCAATCTCTTTGCTTGCATGTGGGTTTTTGCTAGAATTCACTCTCTGAAGATGCATTATCTCTCTGAGATGTGTTCTTACTTGTCAAACTTCTCCCAATGTTTTCCAACCTTGAGAATAAGGTAGTTTAGGGGTTGAAAGGGTAATTGACGGTAGTGTGGTGTAACCGGCGATGGTTAGGGGTAACCAACATCGGTCAAGGTAGGATTTCCTAGGTTTACTAGACTGGGGTGATCCTCATGATTTCCTTAGATCTCATGTCATCATCCCATGGATTATACTGGAAGCTTCTTGTGAGCATGTGGGAATGTGGTTAGAGGGAATGTAGGCATTGATTTTAAGGGTTTGGGTAAGTCTTAGTTAGTTATGGCAACTTACTAAGAATAAGTCTTAGGTTGAGTTAACTTGGTGAGGTGTCTAAGTGAACTGTATGTGTGGATATTATTTAACTAAGATATTTAAATAATAAATATAGTGAGGATAATGCATTAATTTAATTAAATTAATATTAGTGGGGTGAAGGGGGTCATGGATAGGTAAATGTAATAAAGGGTGCTTATTGGTCGAGGTACGAAAGGGGAGTGTGACCTAATTTTAGTGTCTACAGTCTGGTTTGATTGTTTGCTAAACTACATTGAAAGTTTGTTTTAAATAAATAAAGTAAAGTATATTCAACATAAATAATAGACAAGTGTGTTTAATATTTTTAATCAACCAAATTCATTCCCACTTAATTAAATGAAATAAAATGAGTTACCATATATTCTATTTGTATGAACAAGAATTGAATTAAAAGAAAAACTAATTAAATGGCTAACATAGTTTTGAATTTTTTCACAATTTAAATGAAAATAAACAAATAAATTATTCTACAAACATAGGAAACTAATTAAAGTAAAATACTACTAATTCTAATAAAATAAACTAAAAAATAGAGAATAATTGGATGTGGCTATTCCTTTGTTGCAGGGTTGTCTAACAATGTCTATTATAAAATAATGTATTCAAAAATTATTAATCTAAATAAAATAAAATAAAGTTATTCTAGAAAAACTTCTACCTCAAGTTTTTTGGAAAGGGGAAGCTTCTCAGAAACAACTTCCTCTTTGCCATATGAAATTTACTCTAGCAGAAAGTAAATCTGTAACTAATTACAAGAAATAAAATATGTGCAAGTATTTCTTCACTTCTTCCTCCAACTAATTTCTTGAGTTGATCTCACAGGGATAAGATGAGAAGAAGTTATCAAGGGAATATATAAGAAATATTTTGAAAAGGAATGCTATAAATAAGATAAATACATTTGGGAAGTGATGAAATATTTCTGCTTCTATAATTCTACCAACTCAAAACAAACACATTATTACTATTTCTAGCATAATAGAAAATGAATTAAAGCTTTAAAGATAATTTAATTACAACCCGAACCAGGTTACTATTGTACTATGGTATCTTCCCGAAGATGATATGTTCTTTTCATCTCCTCATCATTGCATCCTCTTCCAAAGATGAAGTCCCAGTTGATCCAGGAATACGCAAATATGTTGGCTGGTAGCAACACAGAAAACAAAACTATTGAGCTATGATTGGCTTGGTGCGAGAAATGACTAAAAGTAAATTGTAAGAAAGAACATAGAAAATAGATGGTTCTCTTTTTGGTTCCTTTAAAAATTAAAATAGCATAGCTTTACCTCATTAATATAAAAAATCCAACCCATCATATAGGTAAAAGTTTGGCTTTTATAAAATTTGGGAAAGAAGAATTCAAATACATGTGTCGATGAAGAAGTTAAAAATCAGGAAAACGAGAGGTATTCAATATTCTAAACATATCAAAACAAGAAGATAAAATAAATACAATTCCAACGAGTCCAATAATAGGCAGAATGGTTGAGAAGCAAGAGAGATAAGATCACTCCTGAAATCCAAATGTGCATCGAAAAATACAGCGTTTTAAGTCTCTAATTTTAAGTGACAAGACCTTTGATGAACGCAGAGGGATGGTTACGTAATTTTTTGGGGTGGTTACATAACCGTTGCTGACAATGACACAACCACCAATTGCATAACTATCTAGGCAGTAATTGCAACAACCACTAACATTTACATAAGCACCTAGGACGATTAACCAATCATTGATGACAATTATGCAACCGCCACTCAGGACAAAGAAACAGCTAAAAAGTTGTCTTACAAGAAAAATTAAAGTTTGCTAGATAAAATAGAAGGGTTGATTTGAGTCAAAGGAGTGATGCAAAGGAATAGGGAGAGGAATATGGACCTCATTTTTACCTTCGAAGAAGTTTTTATCATAATTGGATATTGTACTATTCCAACAATATGGCACCGTGCAATTTTGGGTACATACATCACCTAACCCTAGAGTGGGCACATACTCTGAGTATCTAAAAGAGTATCTTTACTTCACCTCAGGTTCACCAATTTTATATGTCTAAGAATCAACGCATGACCCTGGGATGTACTTGACCTCCTAAGGTTTTGTCGAGATAGTCATTATGAGATGGAAGGATGGCTATGGAATGGATAACTAGGGTGAATAGGTGAAATATGTGAAAATGGATAAAGTTTAGATCAAGGTAGACGAATGTCTACTATGGTCACTATGGGAATATGCTCGTCTAAGGCTATGAAATCATGTCTAACTTGTGTTGGTGAGATGGAATGGTCAAGGAGAATGGTTGAACAAAGTTTTTGATCAATATTAGAATCGCTAATTATTCCTCGAATGGGTTGTGGGATATGTGGGAATCATCCTATTTCTGTTGCGTAAAAATATCCAGCCAAGGTCATGGAAGTGTGAAAATATATGTATGTGAAGCATGAATCTATGGATCATAGAATATAATCTCGACCAAGATAATTGTGCCAGAACACACAAGTGATGTTCACTTCGATGTTTAAAGCCATCAGCTGTGAGATAATAATGGGTGGAACTGGGGTGGTCTAAAAAATGAGGTGTCTGAGGAACTGATCAATTTCTTTCAATTGTGAATTTATGTTTGTTTGTGGTACTCTTGCATCACACACTAAATCTTTGGGTTACTTAGGGCCTTGGATGGTCTTGTGGATGTGTGAACAAAAATTTACATAAATAAACAAACACGCAAGAATCTGAAAGAGGAAACATCAAGTTACAGGTAACCTAGGCCAAACCTACCTACACCAACCTACCCCTCCCGTTGATTATGTGGATAATCTCATGTCCTCACTTGTTGCACCCTGTGATGACGGTACCTATTTTTCTCAGCCTTATGACCTTACCTTACCTATGGGCCGTGACCCTTGTCCAAACAAATCTTGAACTTTTAGATGTACCAGAATCACCCTATGTGTTCCCGCATCTTACCTCGTTGAGTGCCATGACCATATCCTTTACCCTGGATACCAGACCTTAATAACATGTGTTTGGATGACCCTTGTGCCCTTAGCTGACGTAAATTTATTATGTTGAGAAACCCTTATTCCTCTTTGCATTTTATAATGTGTGTGTACATTTGAATGCTATACCTACTCACCTACCTTACCTTTCATCATCACCATACCAAATCACTTCATCTCTTTCACACCTCTCAATGTAATTTATCAAACCACCCACCGAATCTCTCTATTATTCATCGTCGGTACTTAATTTGAGGGGGGTATCACTCATGCCCCTAGTTGGGGCACACAACATCCACCTTCTCACCCTACTGCACATGGGGAAAAAATGAACCTTCATTTTTGTCACGCTGCCTACCACTACAGGACAAAAAGGGGAAAAATGTAGACACCAAAAACACATCACCTTTCATCATCTTCCTCTAAAATAGCCTAATAACCCACATTCTACATGGGTGATTGATTTAACCCTAATTCGGTCACTTGCAACCCCTTTCACACATCACAATGACCCTCATTTACACACCTAAGGATTTAATTAACATCAATTAATTAAATTCCCTCCTTTATCCACTGATCAAGGCCACCTCACCATGCCACTAGACTGGCCACCTCATCCAACCACCTCATCATTCCACTCCCCACTTGCTCCTCCACCTCACTCTTCCACTACCCCACTTGCTACTCCACCTCACCATTCCACTCCCCACCTTGCCCATACCTTGCCCATACCTAGCCCATACCCTTCTAGAAAAGCCTAATAGTGGCCACCCCACTCATAAGACCCCATTTTGTCCTATTACCCCATTCTAAGGGTGGAAGATGCATGTGCTCTACCACTCAAAATCAAGTGGGGAAGGCATATTCCCCACTTTTCAAAAAAAAAATCCCCCCAACATAACCGGTGTCGGTTTACAGTCTGACTGATGTCGGTTAGGTGGGACTGGCTCCGGTCACCTGCAAATACCCAGTCCTGACTCTTTCCAAAGGTTTGGTTCATCATTGGACATTCTCTTGGTTGGTGGATTATCATTGACATTCTAGTTTATTGGCATTTGATTCAACATTGGTGTTGGCATTATCACGGGAAACTTGTTGAAGCAATAAGGCCATCAGAGTTCCTAGTTGAGACCAATAGTGGAAAAAATCACAAGAGCCTTTGTGAGCACAACCATTGAAAGAACTTGAACAAGACTGGGCTCAAACAAGAGCTCTCCAACCAACCTACCAGCCTTCACCAACATCTACCACTCTTCTACATGCATCAAAATCTGGGTAAGTGGATCCATGTATCCTTCACTTGTGTTTTGGGTACTTTGATTCTCTATTTCACTCCCCGATAGTAAAACTCCTCTCCTACCCCTCCAACCTCACCTATTCAACCTAAACCAACACCCAGGACCCATTTCATCCTATTACACTCCCTAGCAACCCTCTAGCCAATCATAGAGAGCACCCTAGTCCCCCATTTCAAAACTCTGACCAAATACTAGTGACCGTCGCTAGTTACCCCTAACCGCAATCGGTCGACCCTGAACACCGTCAGTCTCCCTGTTATCTACATGTTCCCCACCTTCTACCTAAATACACCTAAAATCACCCCCATAAGCATCCCAACACTCTGGCCTAGAATTACCACTCACCTAAACCCTCACCCATACCCTCTCAACACTCTGTCCTGAGACACAGTGGGACCCAACTACCACTCACCGTGACCTCTGTCATTTCCACAGTGACCGATACCAGTCAACCTTAACCGACATCAGTTGACATTCAACTAGCATTGGTCTCTGTGTCTGTTAACACAGAGCACACTAGTGACCTACCTCTTCACCCAAACCACCTAAAATACCCTACCCAACCCCAACCAAACCCTGTCTATGACCTGTAGACTGCCCAACCTACCTAGGACCTGACCCAAATACCTTTTACCTGTATTGTTTTAGTATTTAATTAAATCAACGCTGATAGCAACCTAAGGCACCCAAATCAGAACGCTAGCACTAGATCTTTTATTTACATGTTTTTTTCATTTAATATTAATTTATAAAATAATGGATTGACAACTCTCTAGGGATTATCACACTTCTTGGATCTAGCACACACTAGGCAGTCCACTGCATATAATGTTTAACTCTCTCTTGTGGTCCTACTTTCTTATTTTAGGGTAGTCCTTCCCAGCCAACAAGGGGTTCACATGATCAACCGAGATCATAAGTCTACTCATGCACATTCAACCCATCACCCAAAAACAGGTAAACCTCCTACACCCTTATCTGTTTCAGTCTCTAATTATATGCAAAAAGGATCAAAACACTCACCAAGAAACCAAAGGATCTTAGAGATACTGCCCATGCCAAATTCCTGAATCTGGGAGATTCTGAATCCTTTGGCTCTAGAATTTGGACCTCCACACTCGCCTAATACATGGTGCCTCTCATGTACCCATATCTAGAGCTCATGCAAATGTGTGCATGATATTTTGAACCAGATAGCAACACCATCAAGGGCCAAAACATGAAAGTGGTAATTACACCACAAACTATTAGGGATATGTTGGTCCCACCCTATGATAAATTGGTCAATTTTTATGACATGGCAAAAATCCAAGGAGTTTGGGCTCGGTGCCCGAATAAAGTGTCATTCATCAACAAGGATTTACGACAAGTAGATTCAAGTAGTTATGGAACACATGGATTCACAATCCCACTAAAAATGTTCATGTCAGCTTCTCAGGATGTCTGCTCTATGTTGGCATTTAATTTCAGCCAAAGCTCAAACCAAAATGTCGATGACTAGAAAGTTACACCCCTTTTTAAGATGATATCAATGAAAAAGGAACATGAATATCATTTTGAATTCTTCGAGGCCATATCGGACTCTATTTGCAAGAAACTAGCCTATTTCTTTATTAAATACACTTTCAGGTACTCTTCCCTTTTGTTCCACCTCATTTTATATCAAAACACCCAGTTCTTTAGCCAATATATGACCTTGGACCTATGAGACATAGAGGTGAATCCTTAAAAGGTTATCCTAGTTTCTGCATGGACTCATGTGTTGTCCCACGCTTCAGGTGCATATGATTTTGCTAACCATTTCGTTGCACATCTCCTGCATGAACTTGACCCAAAAGGGATCAATAATAGAATGAATGATTTATTCCAAGCCATCTTGTCGGGCCCCCTACATCTATGTGAGTATTTCTTCGGGGCCACACATTTAATGATCCAGTTGCATGGATTTCGAGATGAATCCTTCATGCTCTCAAGGATCCTCACATTATAGGTGGTGGGTTTGGAGATAACCTTAAAATTGGTGCTCCTTAATGCAGAGTATGAATCTAGTCATAAAAAGTAGGCAGTGTCCGACCTCCCATTGAGTAGGGGAGGATTTACTGTAATTAAATGTAAGGTGGAGCACATACTCACATAAAAGCTAGATTTCTACAACTTCATATTGATTCCGAATACATGGAGGTATGACCTAGACAGGTGGATGGCCACCGTCTTGTTCTGAAACAAAGTCTCAAACTCCTACCAGCATAAGCATAGCAAGTTTTTTGAAGACAAAGGTCCCCCCAGGTAGAGGATCCAGGTATTGTTGTCAAATTGAGTGACATCCCAATTCCACTATGGGAGGCATTTCATCTAGTATTGTATAGGTATAACCCTGCCATAACAATGACATAAGTCTTGAGGGTAGATTTTCTTAGCAGGAAATGGAGCATAGAAAAAATATAATCCTATTGGTAGTATAGACAGGAAACTGAGAAGACTACCATCAATTTCTAGGCCATGCATATCAATGAGAAATGGGAGAAATTATGGAATGCTGAGCATAATTCTGATTTAGATAGCGAGGAGGTAGTGGAGGTCTTTAAAAAGTAGCTCATGCAGAATATGATGAAGGTCTCTTCTTCCTATGTAAATCAAGTGCCACCACATCCCCCTCCATCCATTCCTCAGCAGGATCCCTTCAGACAACACCAGGCCCTCAAGTTTTTGATATAGTAACACAATTGGTGCCGGACCTAGCCAAGGGACTCAACTTGGTACAACCATCAGTATCACCCTCCATGAACGTCAGTGAAGGTGTCATCCACCATAGCCATTCAAAGAAGAATTTGATGATGGTTGAGGTATCTTCTTCCTCTGCCACTCTTCCTCCTCCCATTCCTCCATATATTTCCCCTCCGACTTTCATTTCCTTAGTCAGGGTGTTCCCATTCTAGTCACCCCAAAAAAAATCTTCCTCCCCTTGGCTCACCTTTCCTACCTCTTCCACCCACCACCATTCCCACATTCTCTCCCTGAGTTTTTACGGGCCCTTCTACACCAGTTACAATACCCTATAACATGTCACCAAGATTCCCATTCACAGGTGGGATAGTCCCTTCACCCTCAGAGTTTTTGAATCAAGCAGAGATGGCCAAATCAGCCCAAGATAAGAGGAGGGAAAAGAAAAATAAAAAGAGATGACATCGGGAGCTAAGAGGCAAATGCAATAATTGTATGACCATCAATAGAGTTCTCTTACCATCACCTAGATGGTTCCCAATGTCTCCAAGCCCGTGGAGCAAATAAAACCTGATGATTGTTCCATCAGTGCTGTTACGGTTGAACTTACACAATTCTAACCTCAGGATAATGTAAAACTAATGAATGAAACAAATTTCATGGTCACCATGGACAACCTCAAGCTCAGTAAAAAGCTAAAGAAAATAGAGGCTAGCCTCCTACAGATGTGTGCATGTGTACTTTGCTTAATGCTAAATCAAATGGAGCAATAACTACCACCTAAAATTGTTCTACAATTTAGGTAAAACAAAGCATAAGCACCATCAAGATAGAGAACTAAGCAAGATCTAAACTAACATTATAACTTTGAAAATATGAGATCAAAACTATGCATGCTATTCAAAATCTCTACTCCCCTAGATTACCAACAAAATGCATGGACCTATTTAGCTCCAATGGCAATCAAAAATTGCTTGTTTGATCCTTAAAGAATGCAATAACAGGAAGCTTAGCTCTTAACAATGGTGACCTCTCAAGAAGACAAAATGCAAGCTCTTAGTCTCTTTGCTATATGCTTTGCATTTGCTCTCTCAAGAAGTTTAGGTGTAGGTATAAAGGTAGAAGGAGGGCTCCTTATATAGCCCAATGGATAAAGGAAACACTTCATCCCTTTGCATGTGGGATAAAGGTAAAACATGATTAGGAATGGATAAGGTTGCTTTATTAAAGGTAACCTTACTTTAGAAGGGTTTAATTTATGCTTAGCAAGTCATGGGAGTTGGGGGGTTTTAATTAATCAAAGGTGATCAACTAATAGGTAGATGTAAGCTTATATAAGCTAATTAGAGGAATATTAGTGTGATTTATGCTATTAGGAGGGGATTAAATCAATTAAATATTGATTTACTATTTAAATGAAGTGAAAGGCTAATTAATTAATTAATAATAATTAATTAGTGTAGATAGAAGGGATAAATAATTAACAGAAGGTCGTTAATGAGGTTGTTAGCTGGATAGGTGACTTAATCAATTAGTGTATTGAAATTAATTAATGAAAAAAATAGGGAATATGAGTTCTTTTGATGATATGTCATTGTTTTATGAGAAAGGGGATAATTAGTGCAATTTAAGTATTTAAATTGCTTGGGTGTAATTATGGGTGTCTACATTTTCCCCTCTTTGGGGTGGTGTAAGTAACGCCACTTCAAAGATAGTAGACATAAGAAAATTTTGAAGGGATAGAAGAAAAATTAGTAGGAGGGAGAGATGCCCCCTCGAGTGTCGATGGGGTGATCAAAGAAGATGATCGACGATTGAAAAAAAAAGAGAGATAGATAGAAGAATGGGAAGGGGAAGGATGCCCCGGTGAGATAGAAGATTAGGGGTGAGAAGAAAGGGATGTAGAAGAAATAACGAAGAGGGGAGAGAAGATATTAGCCTCTTATTGCGGTGTATTGGAACATTTTTGATGTCATCATACTACCATAGGAGCTATTTCATCGGTCCTTATGAAAAATATAAGCATACGACAAAGGTAGAATGACATGAAAATCCATACTACGAACAATTGTCCATTGTTGAAAACACTGACTCCATGCAATATACAAAATGTAATGAAATACAAGAAAGTGAAAGATGCCTAACTCTATGCAACATAAAAAATGTAAT
Organism: Taxus chinensis; assembly: GCA_019776745.2. Classification (NCBI taxonomy): domain Eukaryota; kingdom Viridiplantae; phylum Streptophyta; class Pinopsida; order Cupressales; family Taxaceae; genus Taxus; species Taxus chinensis. The sequence continues at coordinate 956,528,501 of CM034147.1, read as the reverse complement.
GCAATACAAGAAAGTAAACAAGCTAAACTAACAGAGAAACATAATATAATTTTTTTATTATCGAGCTTCAGTTACGACTTGTGTGAATTAATGACAAGGGTTGATGATGGTGCCCTTAGAAAGGATACATGTGATGGGAATAATGGAGGACACTTGGGTCTGATGGAAAAGAAATGTGCACTACAAAATAGTACCAGGTAACTCGTTGTGCCCCAGAATACAGACGAAGTAAGCAGACTAGCTTTTGTTGATGGAGGTAGATCAAGATGATCTGCAAGTCGCACATATGAACAAGTGAGAATGAAAGAGCGACATTTTTTAGGATGATTTTCAATTTTTAGAAGTTTTCTAAAATATATTTGAATGTTTTTGATGATTTTGAAACATATTTGAATGTTTTTGATGATTTTCTAACATATTTGAATGTTTTTGATGATTTTGAAAATTTTCTGAAACTATGTACATGAAAACGAGGAAGCATGGATGCCCCTAGTGATAGATGGGATGTATAAGGGCATAAGGCCACGTGTGTGCGAGAAAGGTGAAGATGCAAAAATTCCTCAATGATTAGGTGGGAGTATTCAAAGGAAAACTCTTCATAGGTAGAAGTGGGACCCATGGCCATTATGGATAGGTTCAACATGATGATGAACATAAACCCATGAAATTCTGGGAAGAAGCAAGGATGTCCCCAACGTAAGTTGGCCTAAAAGCACATGATAGAAAGGAAGGAGAAGATTATTTTTGTGAAAGGTGACAAACGTGTCCGTAAATATGGAAAACAAGTAATCTTATACACATGGATGTTCTGAACAAAGTAGAAGAACTATGCGAATGATATTAATTTATCTTAGAAGCCTCGTGATGAAGAAGTGATTAGCCAAAGGCACAAATCGTGAGATGAGATATGGACTAGAGTAAGAGTCTGAACAAGATCCAAAACATGAAACTTGGTAACATACTAATCTTTCCTAATCATAGAGATCTAGTGTGTACACGTGGAGTTTATTACCTCTTGAAGTGAAGAATAATAGATAACAAGTGAAGAGACCCTAGCCAATGTGTAGGAATGATTTATTGTGAAAGGAAATTTTGTTAAAGGATGGTGAAAGGATAGCTGTACATTGCTCCACTGCTAGCCAAGTGTCCATAGCCCCGATGGAGATCTATTTGATTCTAACTGAAACATTACTCTACTGCCAATTAGGCATCCATAGCCCCGATAGAGATTACTAGAAATACCCCAAGAGAGAGTAATATATCAATTTACTTTTGCTTTTTAGCTTTTAGCTTTTTATTTTTGATTGATTTTGATTCTTTTGCTTTCTGAAAACTTATTTCATCTCTCTTGTTTGACAATGGGTTAAGAACCACTGATGGATTAACGAAAGGAGGTGGAAGTGATTGTGATGATGACATTGGCTAGTGCCAACAAATATGTCCAAAATTTCTTTGCAACAAGTTTATTAGATTTTTAATGTGATAGGATCTCTAAGAGGTCTTTAATTTACCAAGGCGATAAAAGACTATGGTCAAATGGATAGCATAGAGATAAATGTCACAAAATGCGTTTGAATAAGCTAACCAGAATATCACCAAAGGGATGAAAATGGTAGGGATACTTGCAGAAGAATAACAAGGAAGGTAAGAAAGAAACATCCATGTGTACACAATACCTGATTGCAATGTTTGATCTTTGTACCTTTGAATTTTGTTGTGTTTTCTCAATGTTTTTTGTATTTTTGAATTGTTTTTGATTTTAGATTTTTGATAGTTTTAAGAGGTTGGGACTAACAAAGTCACTCTATGTGGTGAGATCCAACAACAATGTTTTCAAATTCCTTGATAAGGGAGACTAGGCGCGTTTGTTTATCGAGAGTGATATTATCCCCGATCTCGATGATCGAGGTGAGTTCACACTCAATAAATGACTATGATTTTTCTTGAAACATGGATTTTGTATGTGGGAGATTTAATTCCCCATCCAGAGGTTTATGCACTTTGTGCCATACTTGATGGTTACGTTGGTGTGTGTTCTTGAATCGTGCTTGATTTAGAATTTTGAGATTGTTTGATTTATTGGGAGCTATAGAGATATTTACAGTTTTGATCCGAGCTTGATTAAGAAATTGTTTGGGTTTCTTATACGCTGACGCATGATTTGTTTGTTCTCGAGAAGGAGAAGAAAGTGAACATGGATGTTTAGAACTATTGCGAGAAATGTCCATGGGCTTTCCACCATATTTGGTAGAAGAATAATGTGATGGATGAAAAGGATATGGTCTAAGGATTGAAGAATATGGGCTACTGGGGGGTGAGTCATAGATAGAAGATGAAGGGCTACTAGAATGTGGCCCAAGAATAGAAGAAGAAGGGATACTAGGACATGCCCCATAGATAGAAGATGAAGGGCTACTAGGATGTGGCCCAAGAATAGAAGAAGAAGGGATATTAGGACGTGAACCATAGATGTAGGATGATGGGATACTAGGATGTGGCCCAAGAATAGAAGATGATGGACTACCTGGGGGTGATCCATACCTAGAAGACAAGGGGCTAGTTGGGCATGCCCCAAGAATAGAAGAAGAAGGTCTACTAGGATGTGACCCATAGATAGAAGATGAAGGGATACTAGGATGTGGCCCAAGATATAAGAAGAAGGGATATTTGGTGTTTACCCCATAAGAGATTGTGATTGAGGAATTATGATAGAAAAAGAGTTAGTGGGTGATGAGAAGATAGGCCATGGATCAAAGCAAGACCAAGGAGTTTCATCACATAATGAAGAATGGGAAGATGGAATATTAAGAGGAGGATCAAGTTGCATGATCTGAGGCTCTTCCTTCATTTCTTGATAAAAGGAATCAATCTTTTCCTCACAATATGTAGACGCATCAAAGTCTAAAGAGAATCCTTTCTCGTAATCTGCTAAAGGAATATCTTCATATGCCCCTATAAATGCCCTGATTGTTTCTTCATTCTGAAAGAGATCAATTGGTATGAGTTATTGACCGAACACCAGGGGTTGAATGGAAGAAATAGGTTAAAATGGTGTGGAAGACTTAGAATATGTTTGATGATGATTGATAGAAGAAAATGATGTGGGGGATGAAGAAGATGTGTAGCTAGATGTCTTAGGAGTAGAAGAAGGTGGTGTTGACCTACCTATATGATGGTATACCATCTATAAACTAGTAGGATAAAGTCCATAGTCTGTAGATTACGACACATGATTTGATTCAGACGTTTGACGTGAAGGAATTTTAGTCACACGAATATTTAAAGAAGGAAGAATTATTAGGGGTGATTGATGAATAAGGTCTTGCGAAGAAGGGGAGGACCATGATTCAAGAATCACTTTGGATGAATAATAACAAGGGTCCTGCAAAGAAAGAGAGGACCACGATTTAAGAATTGTATTAGATGTTTAATTGGAGGGATTGGGAGTCACACGTATCTTTAAAGGAAGAAGACATCATTGAGGCGATTGCTAAAAGGGGTCATGCGAAGAAAGGGAGGACCGCGACATAGGAGTCATATTAAATGTATGATGGGAGGACCATGACATAGGAGTCAAATTAGATGACTTAGGAGTCAAATTAGATGAATCCAAATAGTAGTTTGGATCTGAATCATCAAAAGAATCAGAAGAAATGTTTGGATTGGAATCCTTAGAAGAAGAGGAAATGTTTGGATTAGAATCAGAAGAAGAGTGGGGGGAACTCGATTAATAATTTGGATCAGAAGCATCCAGATCATACCACTGACTATGAGATGAAGGTGGGGAATGAGTTACCCGTATGGGCTCTCTAACACGAAGAACCAAACAAGGTTTAGTTGTAATGGGAATCTTTTGATTTGAATTGCTAAACCTAGGTTTTATATTTTTGTAAGTATGGGGAACTGCACAATAGTTAGTCATTTTTGGCACTATTTTGAGCACAAATTTCTAGATCTAGATAGTGTGATGGAACTCCTTCAAAGGAAAGGAAGTGACATGTCTATTTGGGTAGCATAAGGACAACCAGCTAGACATTTCGTAAGTATTGATGTGCATGTGTGATTTTTTGAAGGTCTAAGGAAAATAGACATCGTGATGATGCAATATTGATGAGATAAAAAGTGATTTTCCTAGAAAATAAGTTTTCTGAATGAATAATCATAAAGAAAATAAGTTTTCTGAATGAATAATCATAAGGAAAAATCATGCAAGTGTGAAACACAAAGCCAATCAACAAGGAAATACACCATATGAAAATGTTTGTATAAAGTTAGATGCAAAGGTGATCAACACAATGTCAATATTTACGTCAAGCTTGAAATGAACAAGGCATAAATATTAACAAAGGGTAGATGTGACTCCCAATCAAAGGATACCACGAAAAGTTCAACAACCAACAAGACCTAAATGTTAAAGGGTGGGGTTTACAAATGTAAGCCAGGTAACCACACCAATTGGACACGTCTATCAAGATTCATGGAGAAGTGAGATACTAGTGTCAACTTGGTATCAAAATGATGAAAATAAAGTAAGTGAAACCTTTCAATATTTAGGACAATGTTTGAAATCAAACTAAGTCAAAGTATACTAAGGATGTGTTAAAACGTGGGCAGGGTAACGCCACATTGCGGACACTTAGATCATGTTTATGAGAAACATGACATAAGTATCTTAGTTATGTCGAGAAAATGCAACTAAGGTAACATATCAAAGGGAGATAAAATGATGAATCAATCCTAACAATGATGACGATCCTGACGTGGGTATCAAGATCACAAAGGTCACCAATGATATGTATACGTATCCACACACTTTAGACGTTTAACTTACCCATTCGCAAACATGGATGGGCATAAACGGACAAAGAAGTGGCAGAAACAATCAATTGGTAACACAAAGGTAGTCACCCTCCTTTTGATCAAAAAAGTGTTAAAAGAATGTGAAGGAAGAAAATAAAAAATGGGATGAAAAATGTTGGCTTTACTTTGGCAGAGTTTTACCTCGCCCTAAGGCAAGTAAAAACTAAGTGAAAGTAACGCGTCACATGTTTCACAATAAAAATATGGTTCATAACTCAACATTGTTTTAGAATGGTCAAAGTGGGCTCCTGGCCAAAGTATATTTTCCTAGGTGGTTCTCTCATCCTAGGTGTTACAAAGATTATCCACGAGCGGGACGATTTACCCAAATAATCCCAACTATCTTGGGAGTATCTTGAATTTTCCCCCTTCAAGCACAGTGGGCAGTAAATTCATCCATTGTGTACTTAAAAGGGTCACGTAGGGACAACTTGTAACTCTATCTCATAAAGGAATCACTAGTCAGATAGGTAGTGTGGAGCACTTCATGTTTCGTCCACAAGGTTCCCTCTTGCGTGGACTACTTTGGGGTTACTAGAACCACCCCCATTGTTGTAGCTTAAGGTATTATGCCAAATGGGTTATGTTCCAGTTGAGCAGAGAGGGACGTACCCTTTTTCGAAACCTATAATACAGTTTTTTGAATATGTTGTTTGTTTTATCTTTTTTAATTAGGTGTCGTTTGCTCAAACACCGTTTGACAACCTGCATAACAACTGTATTAGTATTTTTTGACTTCGTTTTGATTCCTCCTTTATTTGACAAGTGATTTTGGTCCTACATACCAAGGTTAGTAATTTTCTAAAATGTCATATAAAGGAGATAAGATGTTTGTTTTTGATTTCTTAGATCATCCTAAGACGCAAGGAAAGAGCATACGTAACAAGGTATCTCACTCAAATTTGTAATAAATGGAAAATTCCTAAGTATAATGTGAAAATAAGTTTCTTTTAACCAAATTTCAATGCTAATTAAACCATTTTGCAAATATGAAGAAAGTGTTGAAATGTTTCTGATTCCTAAGATCACCTAGAAAATGCGCGAGGGAAGAGCATACGGGTTTCAAACCTTCACAAATAAAGATGAAAATGTTTTTTATTAAGTTAGTACAAAGAAACCTAATGCAAAGGAAACCTATAAAAAATTTTTTAGAACCATGCAAGAGTTAAAAAACCAAGAAAATCAAAAAATTCCAGAAGTCCAATTTTTGCACTTTTTAAACAGTTTTTAGTAATTTGCATTTATGGAGGTCTCTGGGGAATTTTGGGAGTTTTGTGATAGAATATAGTATACCAAAGGTATATAAATTTTGGAAGTTTCTTCGCAAAGTACACTCCGTTATCTTTCCAATACTTATTCAAACTCTGAAAAACGGGTTAACGAGTCAAAAGTTATGATCAAAACAAGGAGCACTAAAAAGATGTAACCAAAAACCAGATTAAACAGATATACCTACACCCCCTTTTATGTGTGTGTGCCACCAAAAATATGTGTGCTCCACTCTGTGTGTTTCTGATTTACAGTGCACCTACGCCACCCGAGAGACATGTGCACCACCAAAAAGACGTGTGCGCCACTCGGTGTGTTTCTGTTTTACCATGCACCTGCACTACCAGAGAGGCGTGCATGCCACAAAAAGAGTGTATGCGCCACCATTGATAAAATAGGTAGAAATTTGGACAGTATTCCTGCACTACCGGAAAAGCATGTGCGCCACCGGAAAAGCATGTGCACTACTGGGAAAATGTGTGTGCCACCGCGTTAAGAAACAGTCCCAGATTTCAACAGAACGTCCACGTCACCAAAAATATGTCTGCACCATGAAAAAAATGTGTGTGCTCTAGTTAGGGTGTGTGCATTGATATGACAGGTTTCAGAATGCAGTGAAGGTACATTACGAAATGACTTCTGCGCCCAAGTTAGTACATCTGTGCGCTGGTTAGGGTGTGTGCGCTGGGATTAACACACATGTGCTAAGGTCGGTAAATAGAGAACCAGGTTCTGACAGTGCACCTACACCACCAAAGAGGCGTGTGTGCCACAAAAACCGTTCCTGCGCTCGTAAAAATGTGCCTGCACCAGATCTGTAACCAAAATACGGAAAAAAATACAAGAAAACTCACAATATCTCAAATTTTTACAAGTTAGCTTAAGAATGGCAATTACCCATTAAAATAATGGCTATGAACATGAAGTTACACATATCAAATTAGTAAAAATTTCAAGAAAATGGACATTAATTACTACATGTGCATATAAAAAATTAGCCAAAACAATGAAACTTAAACTAAAATGCCATGGGACTAAGTGTCCCACCAAGCATGCCAAATGTGTGCATGTGTACTTTGCTTAATGCTAAATCAAATGGAGCAATAACTACCACCTAAAATTGTTCTACAATTTAGGTAAAACAAAGCATAAGCACCATCAAGATAGAGAACTAAGCAAGATCTAAACTAACATTATAACTTTGAAAATATGAGATCAAAACTATGCATGCTATTCAAAATCTCTACTCCCCTAGATTACCAACAAAATGCATGGACCTATTTAGCTCCAATGGCAATCAAAAATTGCTTGTTTGATCCTTAAAGAATGCAATAACAGGAAGCTTAGCTCTTAACAATGGTGACCTCTCAAGAAGACAAAATGCAAGCTCTTAGTCTCTTTGCTATATGCTTTGCATTTGCTCTCTCAAGAAGTTTAGGTGTAGGTATAAAGGTAGAAGGAGGGCTCCTTATATAGCCCAATGGATAAAGGAAACACTTCATCCCTTTGCATGTGGGATAAAGGTAAAACATGATTAGGAATGGATAAGGTTGCTTTATTAAAGGTAACCTTACTTTAGAAGGGTTTAATTTATGCTTAGCAAGTCATGGGAGTTGGGGCGATTTAATTAATCAAAGGTGATCAACTAATAGGTATAAATTAGAGGAATATTAGTACGATTTAGGATATTAGGAGGGGATTAAATCAATTAAATATTGATTTATTAGTTAAATGAAGTGAAAGGATAATTAATTAATAATAATTAATTAGTCCAGATAGAAGGGGTAAATAATTAACGGAAGGTTGTTAATTAGGTTATTAGCTCGATAGGTGACTTAATCAATTAGCGTATTGTAATTAATTAATGAAAAAAAGAGGGAATATGAGCGCTTTTAACGATATGTCGTTGTTTTATGAGAAAGGGGATAATTAGCGCAATTTAAGTATTTAAATTGCTTGGGTGTAATTATGGGTGTCTACATTTTCCCCTCTTTGGGGTGGTGTAAGTAACGCCACTTCAAAGATAGTAGACATAAGAAAATTTTGAAGGGATAGAAGAAAAATTTGTAGGAGGGAGAGATGTCCCCTCGAGTGTCGATGGGGTGATGAAAGAAGACGATCGATGATCAAAAAAAAAAAGAGAGATAGATAGAAGAATGGGAAGGGGAAGGATGCCCCGATGAGATAGAAGATTAGGGGTGAGAAGAAGGGGATGTAGAAGAAATATGGAAGAGGGGAGAGAAGAGCTTAGCCTCTTGTTGCGGTGTATCTAAACACTTTTGATGTCACCCAGGACCCTTTCCTTTTGGTGTTCTTTTGTAGTTTTGCAGGAGTCAATTTTTCCCAAGTATGGAGCTAGACGTAGAGGGTATCCATGTTTCCCTTTAGTGGATTTTGGAGAAAGCAAAAAAGGATTGGGAGCCTTCAAGCAGCGAGAATCAACCACGTGGCTAAAGCACGACAAGCCAACCCAATTGGGTTGAAAATTTAAAGATAGAGGAGAAGAACGTGCATGCCTCCACGTGTCATCTAAGTGCAGATTCAAAAGGAGAAGCCCCAAAACCATGCTAGATCTCCATGTGTCATACACAAAAACTACCACCATGGAAAGGACCAAATAAAGAAGTAAAGGACTCGAGGTTTAGTGGATTGAATGCGATCTTGGGACCTAAAACATGTAGTTGATATTTTATCCATAGGTTGAAAGATCGCGTGGGTAGGAACTAAATTCGGATGGTGGGATTCTTGATTGAAGGTGGTTTGGATCAAGAGCTATGGGGATCTATAAGAGAATGTTCTTGTTCCCCCTAACTTTAAGGGGGAGAGAAAGTAAGTTCAAGAGCTCTAGAGAAGAGAAGTTTAGGTTCATTCTATTGTGTTCATTGGCCTTTGCAAGGCTCTGTTTTAAGGAAATGTTGTAATCTGTGCCAATACTGTTTTCTCTATAAATAAGAGTTCTTGTTCTGTACATTGAAAACTTTGCAATACTATGTGTACTTTGTTTCTTTCTATTTGCTTTTAATTCAGCTCTTGATGAATGTGTAAATATATATCGTGATGCATGCCCTTAGATATTTTACATAAAATCCGTTCATTGTACACGTAATTATGTTCTAGTTTCATCTCACCTTAGATGGTATGAAATATATTTGAAATAGTTGATTGTGCTTGATGCTCTTTGGATAAGTTGGTAGTTAGTTTGATATTGATCTTTATGCTTCTTAGTAAATATTCAATGCATTGCCTTAGTTAGGATTTACATATTGTTTTGTTTTCTCTCTAACCCTTATCTCAATCCAAATAAGAGAAGAGCCAAATTTTATAAAACCTGAAGATTATTTTTGGGGTCAAGTCCCACATCCCTAATATTTCCCACAACTTTGATGGTTCATCTGTAAAGATAATCGTCAACAATACCCTAGTAAATAATATATATAATATTTGTAAGTAAAATAAATAAATTAAACATTATAAATTACTTGAGATGGTTGGAGAAGATACCATACGACTTTGTAACTGAGCCCAAGAATGATCTACACCTCAAAGTCAGAAGTTGCTATAAATAATTTTTTTAAAAAATATTAAAACACTTTAACACTTACACAAAAGTAGATAGGTTGTTAGTGATTTCTACTAGTAGCTTAGTTATAAATAATAATATAAATACCCATATAAAATTGTGGAGGAAAATGTGGTGGAGGAGGTATTAAAGGAGGGGTGATTAAATGCCTAGGTCTTTTTTGTTGAGTATTTCAAAATGGGGTTGATTCTGGTGAATCCATATCAAAATCAACAGAAACCTATTGAGGGGATTTACCCCTGGTAGTAGCCTCTTTGTGAGCTATTGCAGCCATAATTCTTATCTATATAATATAAATTAATGTTATTTTTACTATTGTATTTGAAAATAATTAATTTTTATATTGTTGAAATTAATTGTTACATGTTGTTCTTCAACTAAAAGACTCATCGATAACAATTTTTGGTTTGTTGCAGTCATAATTTTTCTGTTCTACAATTGATCAAACATTCTTGATAGGAAGCAAGAAGATAATTGGTACAAGGAAATAAAATTTTATATTTATCATATCCATTAATATTGGAACATGCAGTGTTGACATATGATTTAATTTGATTGGATAGATACGTGCACCAATAAAATTTGTGCCCTACCAGTGTCCATAATAAGTATTGAACTAACCAATGTGGAATGCCCACAGATCTATCATGCAACACAATCCTAGATTGAAAGAGTGATATCATTGCAAGAAATAAATTATGTGTAACACCTTGTATAACAAGGCCTTTTCTTGATCAATTAACTGCAGGTGCAACAACACAAAATAAAATTTAGATACTTGGATAGTCAACTAATATTAAGAAATCAAATAATTGAAAATTAAAATTAAACTTACCATCAACATGCACATTGTAATGAGATTCCAAATATTTTTTTATGCGTCAGTTAAGATAGCCTTAGTAGTCATGACCATTTGGTGTGGATACGGTAAACCAATTAATTGATGGATGTCTACGTGCTCCACGCTGAATGAAATTATAAAATCATTTAGAGGGAAGTTAAACCTCCCATCTTCAAGCTTGTAAGCATTGATTAGGTAATCAAGGACATGAGTTTCTATTTCAAATTGGGGCATGTTGACGAGCCCCATGAATTGTGTTTTGTGTATCCGGTCTTTAGTTGTTTCTTTTAGTTTTATTAGTGCAGTTGTTTCTTATTAGTGCAGTGATTTGAGGGCACATGAAGTTTTTGTATTGTAATTTGGGGGCAGGAGTAACTGTGGAACTAACCATTGTTGAAAGATTTGTTGAAAAGATGCACAATAGGGAGGGGAAGGAGGGCAGGTCAACTGTAGGTTTGGGCACATTGGTTATTGTGGGGATGTGGTGGTTTTGTATAAAATAGGAGTCATGAGAGTGTTGTAGATTCGTAGAATTTGTTTTAAAAAGTAAAGAAATGAACCTTGTATATGTGTGTGTTTGTGTCTATATATATATGACCATATATATGTGTGTATGTGTATGTATATATATACACACACACACACACACACACACACATATATATGTGTGTGTGTGTGTATATATATATATATATGTATATATATATGTATGTGTATATATATGTATATATATATATATATATATGTATCTATGTATAATATGTATGTATGTAATGTATGTATGTATGTATGTATGTATATATGTATCATATGTATGTATGTATATATATATATATATATATATATATATATATATATATATATATATATATATAGGTTCGAGGGTTTCCGGTCAGGACATGTGGTTGAAAATGATATGTAAAGAGATTTGAAATCACACGTGTCTGAAGACTATCGTTCAACAAATGAACATCACGATTAAAAATGGACAATTTAGGATTTTCATATATCTAATCATGTAGAGACGAATAAGATATTGACGTCCATCTGACTAAATTTGTTTGAGGCGTTCGTCTAACCATAGTAATAATGAATTTTGAATCCATATGCTGTGCATCTTATAGTGTAAAAATGACCAAGATAATGATGACTGCATGACTAACCCAGGTCCGTCCAAACTAATTTCGTCTATGTCAAGTTGATAGATGGATGTCCAAAAAACATCTAACATAGCTTGTTGTACATTTAACTCATGTCCAACAACATTGCAAAACCTCGAAAATATGTGGCACATTGAATCACATTTGTAATGAAATGATTTTTTAGATATTCGTCCATTGTTTTGAAAGTTCAATTTAAGAGATTTTCCAAAAAATTCTATAATATTTTTTTGGAGGGGGGTCTTAAAATGAACCTTGGATCTAGGTGTATGTGTAAAAGTAACACTATGAGTGGTAAGAGCTCTAGATTCTAGAGGAGTATGTTCCAAAGTCATAGGGGCATCATGAGATATGTATGAGTAGGTGCACTATTGATAGAAGTAACTGAAGGTGCAGTAGTAATAGGAGCCAATGACAAATGAGTCCATGGTGGAATTCCTTGAATAATGATAAGGTGATGCTTATGTATTAACTTAAGGCATAAATGAACTATGGATGGTGTTTCACCAATAAGAAGCATACATATAAGCAAAACATTTAAGGTAGTTAGTTGGGTATGTGAGGAATACCTAGAGGTCATGAAGAGGTTGTGTACCGTTAAAGACTAGGCTAATCGAGAGCACTACTTTTTGTTTGGGAAGGACTACCTGAAAAGAACACAAGACCAAATGATAGAATTAAAAGTATTAATTGGTGGATTTCCTAGAGGGAGATAGATATGAGAAGTAGGCTACTTCCAAGAAGGCTGTCAATCCAGATTTAAAAACAAGTTCAATGCTGATAAGAACATGAAATAAAGAGTCCTATTATAGTTGTATAATTTAGGTATCTCACACAAGCACAATAACTTAAATATAATATAAATAGTGAATAGAAGAGTAATAAACATCAACACTATGCATTAAAACCTTGAAAATAAACCTCGAGCTAACATGCTAACATTTATTGATCTACTCTTTAGAAAGCTAAATCAATGAAATGGACCTAGGTAGATCCTTTAGCTATCAAAGGGTTGATAGTTGTTGCTTGATCTAAGAGGATTGAGGATGGAGGTTCATCAAGTCATGGCAACAAGGCCTTTCTTGATTAACTCCATTGATCTTCACAAAATAACTTGGATGATTGAATGCAAATGGATGATGCTTAGCTCCACTCTAATGAAGAATTCCCTAGGATGATGAAATGGCTATATTATAGGCTCTATGCTCATTTAGGTGTAAGTAGAAAGGTAGGAGGAGGGATCCTTATATAGCCTAATGGATAAAAGAATCTCTACATCCCTTTACATGTGGGATAATAGAGAGGTTGGGTTAGTTGTGGATAAGGAAGGTTTAGGGAGGGTTGAGTCAACCTTAGGAGAGTTTAATTTGTCCTTTAGTGACCCATGGGAATTAGGGGTGCATATAATTAATCAAAGGTGATTAATTAATAAGGAGATGGCCTATTAGGCTAGCTTAGAAGAGAATTAACATGATTTAGGGGATAGGAAGGATTAAATTAGATAAATGATGGTTTATTTATCTAATAGAGGAGGAAACTTAATTAATTAGAATTAATTAATTAATCTAGATAGAATGGGGTTTAATTAATGGAAGGTCATTAATTGTCATTTTTTGATAGAAGAGTTAGTTAACTAGCGTAATGTAGTTAATTGATGATGATAGAAGATAGAATGAATGACATTTGATGATTTTTCGTCAAATTGTGAGGAAGAGTATAATTAGTGCAATTTAAGCATTTAAATTGCTTGGGCTAAATTATAGGTGTCTACATTTTCCCCTCTTTGGGGTGGCATAAGTGACGTCACTTCAAAGATAGTAGACAGGTAAAAATTTTGAAGGGGTAGAAGAAAAATTAGTAGAAGTGAGAGATGCCCCCTCGAGTGTCAATGGGGTGATGAAGGAAGGCGATCGACAATCGAAAAATCGAGAAAATGGAAATAAAATGAGGGACAAGATGCCCCAAGTGGAGGAGAAGAATGGGTAGGGGAAGGATGCCCTAAACAAAGTGGAAGAATGGTGTCAAGAGGAGAATGATATAGAAGAAATATGAAGAAAGGGAGAAAGAACTAGCCTTCACCCATTACATTGGAACAACCATATTGTCATCATATAGCCAAATATCTACATCATCGGTCCTTATTAAAGATATAAGCATACGAAAAATGCGTAAAATGACATGAAAAGCCATAATACAAGGCTATTTTCCATTGTTGCTGAAAACCAACCCAATGCAACACACAAAATGTAATGCAGTACGAGAAGTAAACAAGCTCATTTAAAGGGAAACAAGTACAAACACACATACTTAAACCAACGGTCAAGACTGTTGCACAAATGTTTTTTTATCAAGTTGAAGATCCCAAATGTTCATGATTGATGAAAAGGGTTAAAAATGATGCCCCAAGAAATAATATATGTGAGGGAAAGTGATGGAGGATGCAACGGTCTAATGATAAAGCGTTGTGTGCAATGAAACAATATCAGGTAACTGAATGTGCCCCAGAATACCGACGAAGCAAACATGCTAGCTTTGTAAATGGTTGTAAATTGATGATCTTTGAGTCATTTGGTTTATGAACACATGAAGATTCCAATAAGATATGGGAGAAGTACCATGCACAAGACACGGGTTTCAGCCATTTTGGGTTGTTTACCTATTTTTGCAATTTTTTTTAATTTTTTACAATTTTTAGGATTTTTAACTGATTTTTTTTATTTTTTAGATTTTTGATTATTTTAATTTTTATTGATTTTTGATTTTTAGATTTTTAGTATAGAAGAAGTTCTAGAAGAATCAGAAAGAGTCTCCTAGGAGTGAAAGAAATGTCCCATGGAGAAGAAAGAAGCGCTAGGTGGCAAGTACTTCCCCAACATAGTAGCAAAAAATTAATAAAATAATTATTTAATAAAAATAATTATTTGTTGGAGTGTGTAGAAGAAGTGATATCTCCTAGAAGCAATAAAATTTTCCTAGTGAGAAGAAGCGAGTGTTAGGTGGAAAATAATGCCTCAGCATAGCAAAAAATTAAATAAAATAATTATTTAATAAAAATAATTATTCACGGTGAGCAGAAGAAGGGTTAGAATGAGAATGGTGGTCAAAACATGCCCCTAGGGCATCACGGTGGGTGAAAATGGCTAAATATACCCTACATGAGAGGGGGTAAATCATTACGATCAGTTCATTTGTTACGAACCTCTACCAAAAGTTACCATGAGACCTCTGAGAGTGACGAAGATGATGGTGAGAGCACGATCCCATAGGAGATGCATGCTCACCGAGTTCTGGGAGTATGCCCGACATGCAGATGATGGCCCCTTCATGAGTAGCTTAACCTTTCCCTTGTAATTTCATGCATTTATTACTTTATTAAATGTTTTTAGCCCTAGGAAAGGTGGTGCACACGTGTACCCTTAGGGGACACAAGCATCCTTGGGGTGTGTGCATATGCACCACAAAAGTGTGTGCATACACATATCATATCTCGTGTGTGCCAACGTGTATGCACAAGGTACCAACAAGTGTGCACAAACACTAGATAGGGGTTAGATACATGCACCTATGCATGCGACGCACCAAAATGGCATAGGCACCCTGGCACACTGAAGCACACACACATGGATAAATGGGTTGGGTTAGCTAGGAGGGGATGTGCATACATAGAATATGTGCATGCAGGCACCAAAGAAGGTGCACATACACCATGCATGCATACATGCCCAATGGGGTGCATGCACATGCCTGAATGGGCGCCAAAAAGGGAAAAATTTCCCAATAGAAGAAAAATATAGGAAGAATTAGAAAATTGAGAAAAGTGATTTATAGAGGAAAATGAAAATTAGTATATGGTAGAAAATAGAATGAAAATAAAAATGTTAGTGCCTAACACATGTTGTGTTGTGTAGAGATGATTTTCTCAGTGTTGCATACTAGAGAGTGGCATAGTCATATTGCTGAGATAGAGGCGAGCCTGCCTCGGTGGGATTCATCATGACATGAGAGGTACTATTAGAGGTGGTTGGTTTAGGACACATGGCTTGAGATGCCATCTATCACATTGGATCATGGCCTTTTGATAGCATTGATAGAGTGATGGCACAACGAGATCCAGTGCTTTTGGCTCCCTACAGGGGAGATTACTGTTACCTTGGAGGATGTCTGGTGCATTCTACATGCATCCCCATTGTTGGTTCCTTGATTGAGTATACCAATGAATTTATACAAATTACAGAGGCTATTAGTGATGTATTCTGTAGGGATGACATACCCCACAGGGTATGACAATTTACTTACATCATTGCATATCAGATCACACCATTCACCGGGGACCCTTATATCTGATGGCTCTTATCAGTGGGTTTTTACTCACTGATAAGACATGGACTTCATTTCCATTGGGCCTGATTACCATTATTCATGTCCTATACAATGGTGAGAGATACTACTGGGGCTAGTGCATACTGACACATCTATACTAGGACCTTCATTTGATCACATACCACCATCAGAAGATGGTGGGACCTACTTCATTATTACATATTTGGTCGTGGGACCACATAGTTATTGGTCATGTTATTAGCATACTACGAGTGTGAGCTCCTAGAGGAGCTGACAGTCATGGGATGGGTTCCTGTTGGGGATGATATCTGAGGGCACCTAGGTGATACATACTATTATCATCGAGATTTTGATGAGCTACAATAGAGAGACATTATCTGGAGGCCCTACAGGCATATACAGTGGCTAAAGGATGGGGTAGAGCTCAGTGTTTACATGGTAGAGCAACTTTCTCTTATAGCCATAGTTATATTACAAATTTTTATAGGGTTGACCGATGCCAGTGACAGTTTGGTGTCATTCAGGGTGTTCCTCAACCCTGATATGTGGTACCTCATTCATGATGCTGAGAGGTGGACCATGGGCCCCTGTATTCAGATAGCTAGAGCTAGGGCTAGTTTTGAGTAGATGGTACCACAGGTTTGGGCCCCATTATGATAGATCAAGGGACCCTGGGACCACACAGATTACCTGGCTTGGTATGCCATAATTTTTCCCCATTGATTGACCATACCAGATGGTGCATGGGCTGTAGGTGTGAGACCACCACCAGAGATTCCCTACAACAGTGATGAGGGTGATGATGTAGAGGGTGGTGGGGGAGGTGATGATGATGATGATCCATTTGATGGACAGAGGCATGATGGTGGAGATGGCAGACATGGTCCATTATAGGGTCCTAGACCTAGGTTATAGAGATAGAGGCAGGTCCTAGTGATACAACAAGTACTACCCAGACCACAAGGTCTGAGACATAGTCCCTCCTCACAGTCCTCTAAGAGGAGGAGAGGGTGGAGATGATAGGGGATAGCTAGCTACCTTATAGTAGTAGCTTCAAAAGGTCATAACGGTCCAACTTTAGGTAGCGGCAGAGAGGGACCAAGCCCAGGCCCAGATACAGGTTCTTACAATATAGTGGGACCAGGCCATAGAGCTTAGGTTGGTTACCAAGAGGAGACAATGCTTCTTGGTTTCAATAGGTAGGATAGATGGCCTCACAGATGACTCAGATTATGGGTCTTTTATAATAGTCCCAGGTACAGGTGCAACAGTTGACTACAGAGAGGGATCAGGCTCCAAGCTAAGAGTGAGTAGTGGGTCAGGTTGAGGTTGTTAGGCTATCCACAGAGGTAGCATCCTTCTGATGTAAAGATGGGGCTGTGGTGACACCACACACATAGGGATTTAGCGAAAACTAAGGGAAGAGCCTCTTACTACCGCTCTTTATATTATGAGGTTGTTCTAGAGGGCCAGTGGGCACCAAGCTATAGCCAGTAGTCAAGTGGATCAGCGAGGTCACAGAGGCCATTAGCATCTAGGTAGATCAGTTGAGTAGCTGTGGGGGTAGCCTGATAGGTCAGCATGGTTCACAGGTTATGGGTCCTCCCCCAAGATTGCAGGCCACATAGTCCCCATGAGGGTTCGAGTCAGACATGACTCTTATGCATTTATAGATTTGTATGTACCTTTTGATACATGCCTCTTATGAAGGATTTATTATTTTTGACCAATGTATATGATGTATCATTTTGATGTACACCTCTGATGAAGGTTTTATTATGACCTATGCCCTTTTATGGCCCCTTTTGTACCAATGATGTATATCCTTTTGAGATAGACATTTTACACATGTATATATGGACATTTGATGTTGTATGTACTTTCATGTTGTGATGTATCTTATGATGATGATTTATTATGGATGTTGATTATATCATGATGTTGTATGGTTTTATTTCATATGTTTGTATGTATCATGATGGATGGCTATGACGATGTATCACATGTGTTAGATTTATGATATATCCTTAATGATATCAAATGTTGTGGTCATGAGATACTTTATTTTTCTCTGTTGGGTATAGGATGATATGATGATATTGGTGGGGGGGGATAGATTTTGATATTTGTGATCCCTCTTTCCCCATTTGATGATACGATATGTGATGATTAGCTTAGCATTCATGTATGATGTACACTTAGATTTTTATTTATATATGATGTATAGATGATGTTAGATGTGATGATATAGATGGAGATATGATGATGTGATAACAAAACCATGTAAATGCAACAAGAAAACACAAGAAAATGTTAACAAATCTACCAAATATACATGCTACCAAAATGAACCAACACAATTATGTATAGTCATTGACAAATATACAAAAACATACCTCATATGTACAAGTAAGAATGAATCTAATCTAAGTAAGAAAATTTCAACCTCAAGTAAAGTAACAAACTATACAAATGTACAAGCAAGTAAAAACTATACAAGCAAAAATGTACACAAACCAACAAAAAAACAAGAAACAAGAAAAAGGAAAAAAATAAACAAAATAAAGCTATGTTTTTGTGTCACTATTTTCTATGATTTTTGCGTTTTTTTGGGATTTTCTGTTTTGTGAAACAATTTTGGGAATTTTTTAAACAATTTTCTATTGTTTTTGTGTTTTTCAAGGTTTATGTTTTTTTATGGTTTTCAACATATTTGAATGTTTTTGCGATTTTCAACATATTTTGTTATTGCGATTTTCAACATATTTGAATGTTTTTTTGATTTTCTAGGTTTTTCTGAAGCTATGTACAGGAAACCGAGAAACGTGGATGCCCCCAGCATGTTAGATGGGAATATACAAGGGAAAGGTGCCATGTGTTATATATAGGAAGATGAAACTTCTGAAGGTGCCCCCAATGTTTAGATGGGGAATATAAAAAGACAATCCCTTCACTGATTTACAAGAGGAGAAACAACTCAGATCAAGGCTTGAGAAGATATGGGATCACAAGGAATCTCATACATAGGTGTGGAACTAGCCTTAGAGCTAAGTAAAAGTACCCCTAGATGCAAGATGCTTGTGAACAACAAATCCTCCCAAGGCGCCGAAGCCAGTTTTCACCAAGGGATCCATCCAAAGCGCCACAATTGTGTGGTTTTCACACATGGATGACCTATTTTCTCTTTTATCTTTTTCTCTTTTTTATTTTTTTTTTGTTTTGATTTTTTTTAATTTTTTGTTTGTTTTTATGATTTTGCGCCATGTTTAAGCATAAAACCACTTAAGGTGCATGGAATTCATAGGCTCACGGAGCTCATCTCCATTGGGATGAGCAAGTTTGTATGCTCCTGTTCCATATTTTGCCACAATGACATAAGGTCCTAACCAGTGTGGTTCAAACTTTCCTTTCTTCTCTCTTTCTACCATTGTGTTGAACTGATTCTCTTTCATGACCAAATCTCCGACCTCAAATTGACGAGGTATGATCCTTTTATTGTAGTTCTGGGAGACTCTATTTTGATATACCTTGAGATGGTTAAGGGTGTTGATGCACTTTTCATCTAGGAGTTCCAATTCTACCAGCCTGGCCACTCTGTAATCCTCATCTTTGTCTAGATAATCCCTAAGAGATATCCTTAGGGAAGGAATCTCTATTTCCAATGGGATGATAGATTTTGTTCCAAACACTAGGGAGTAGGGTGTCACACTAGTAGGAGTGAAATGGAGGTCCTATAAGCCCAGAGGGCTGGGTGAATTTGTAAATTCCAGTTGTGACCTATCTTACTCACCATATTTTCCATGATCTGAACCAATGTTTTGTTAGTGGATTTGGCTTTCCCATTACCTTGAGGGTAATATGGCATGGACCAATTTAATATTATTTGAAATTGATGACAAAGATATTTCACTATCTTGTTCTTGAATGATTTTCCATTGTCAGTAACTATGGCCGTAGGAATACCATATCGGAAAATAAGGTGATTCATGATGAACTTTGATATCTGAGTGCCTGTAACATATGTTAATGGAACAACCTCCACCCACTTAGTGAAATATTTTATGGCCGTGATGATGTGGGTATGACCATCAGATGAGGTAGGGGTGAGCTTCCCTATTAAATCCAGTCCCCATTTGGAAAATGGCCATGATGTTGTAATTGGTTGCAATGGCTGTGATGACACATGGATGAAATTTCCATACTTTTGACATAGAACATATTTCCTGACATGGTTGCAGCAATTTGTCTCCATAGTAGGCCAGTAGTAGCCCACCCGTAAAAATTCTTTGCTAGGACCATTCATTCATATGGGTGCCACACACCCCTTCATGTACTTCCTTGATCACTTGGATAACTCTGCTACATCTAGACAATGCAACAGATTCCCATCATAGCCATGATGATAGAGTGTACCTCTTAGGAGGGTGTAATGGGCTATTTGGTGGATAAGGATTTGTTTTTCAGATCAGGAAATGTTAGTAGGGAAGGTACCACTTTTAAGGTAGTCATAGATAGGTGCATACCATGGGGAGTAGGGACCAACAACTTCACATGCTAGACATGATTCTAGTATATCATATGCAGGTTGACGTAGATTTTCAACAAAAAATGGCATATCATTTTTTCTAGTGGAATTTGTAGCATAGAACCCACTGTCACCATTGCATCTGCAGATCAGGTTTTGTGCCCTTGGAATTTTCTCAAAGGTGATGCACACAAAGTATTCTTTCAGAGTTTCCACCAATTTCTTGTATGGGATGAGCTTGTCATCCTTGACCTTGTACTCATCATTGACTTGTTTGATAATCAGTTGTGAGTCACCAACGACCTTGACATGGTGGATATTCCACTTGATCGCTAGCTTCATCCCAGTGATGAGTGCCTCATATTCTGCATATGTTATTTGTGCAAGGAAAACCAAGATGGAAAGCTTACGGGTATGGGATATCCTGAAGGAGTGATTAGTACTACTCCTGCCCCTGAACCATGGAAAGTGAATGATCCGTTGAAGTGGATCTGCCACATGATAGATTATTCAATATACATTTAGTGATGAATCTAACAACTCCAGAACTTATAGGCTCTGTTCCAGGTAAAGGTGCTTCTGCTAATTGGTCGGAAAGTACTTGTCCTTTAACTAATTTATGGTGTACGTATTCAATGTCAAATTCACTGAGAAGAATGATCCAATTATCCATTCTACCTGTAAGGGCGGGTTTTGACAATAGGTATTTAAGTGGGTCAAATTTAGATATAAGCTTGGTTTTATTGTTCAATAGGTAATGATAGAGTTTTTGAAAGGTAAAAACAATAGCCAGACAAGATTTTTCAATTTGGGGATAGTTGAGCTCATAGGAAATCAGGGTATGGATAAGGTAGTACACAAATTTTTATTTTTGGCTTAGGTCATATTGTGCAAGCAAAGTGCTAATAGAAAATTGTGTAGCAGATATGTATAGAAAAAGTGGCTCACTTGGGGTTGGAGGCATGAGGATAGGTGGATTGGCCAGGTATTGTTTAAGAAAGGAAAAGGCATGTTGTTGCTCTGGTCCCCCCCAAAAAAATCAACATCCTTTTTAAGTAGATGAGTAAAGGAATGACACTTATCAACAAGCTACGAAATGAAGTGGGGAATGGCTTGTATTTTTCCTTGCAGGCTGCGTAACTATTTTGATATTCTTGGGAGGAGGAATTTCAGTAATGGAAGTGACTTTGGCTGGGTCCACCTCAATCCCTCTCCTTGATACAATGAAGCCTATTAGCTTCCCTGATAATACTCCAAACACACATTTCTTTGGATTCAACCTAACCTTATATTCCTGCAGATGTTCAAAGATACGTCACAAAACTTTAGGGTGGTATTCTCTTGTCTTGGAATTTCCAAGGATATCATCTACATAGTCCTCCATGATGTCATGCAACATATCATGGAATATTACTGTCATGGCCCGTTGATAGGTTGCACCAGAATTTTTGAGGCCGAAGGGAATTACCTGATAACAGAATGTTCCCCAAGGGGTTGTAAAGGCCATCTTATGTTGATCTTCTTCTGCTTATCTTGATTTGGTTGTATCCTGAAAATCCATCCATAAGAGATAGAATTTCATAGCCTGTAGTTGAATCGACAATCATGTCGATATTGGGAAAAGGAAAATCATCTTTCGGACATGCCTTGTTGATGTCCCAAAAGTATGTGCAAATTCTGATGCCAACCGGTTTCTTTTGTACTGAAACTACGTTTGATATCCAATTAGAAGTAGTCAATGGGTCTGATGAACCCTGCTGCTAACAATCTCTCTAACTCCTCTTTAACTAGAAGGGCCACTCGTGGATGCATTTTCCTTAGCTTCTATTTAATAGGCTTTGCGTCTGGATGCACTACTAAGTTGTGCACCACCAAAGTTGGATCTAAGCCCATATCTTTATAAGACCATGCAAATATATCCAAAAATTATCTGAGAAGAAAGGTGAATGTCTTCTGTTCTTGTGTTGAAAGCGAAGCTCCCAACTTGACTATCTTTGGGTCTTCTTCTATTCCAATATTTACGTCAATGGTTTCTTCTACCAAATTTTTTGACATATCCTCCATACGCGTAGGATCAGGAGGAAGGTTGAGATATTCTTCCAAGGGCATCTCTATGAGATTTTCACCCTCAGCGTGGTCACTTATTTTTTCCATTTGATTTTTTTACTTGTTTGTTAGCCAGTGCCTCAAAGAGGTTTTCACTATGTGACTTGGACTTTTGTTTTTGCTGAGGATTTTGTTGGAACTTTTACCCTCATTTTTCTTAAGTTTTGTTGACCACGAAACTCATCTTCCTCTCCGAAATAGGCACATGTATCTAAGTCAATGTAGAAACCTTTCTTATGGTCCCCAATTGGAATTATATCTCATATGCCCATAAAATCTGCAATGGCCTCATCATTCTCAAAAATTTCCAATGGCACATGACGTTGTTGGTCCCAATCGACAAGGGAAGGGTAGACAAGGTCAATTTTAGACTCAGTGGGGGTTAAGGTAAGGACAATGGTATCCATGAAAAGGTTCGTGGAGGAAAAATCCTCATATTGGCTATAGTGGGAATCTGTGTCGATGTCTAAATAATCAGAGCTATCCTCGCACTCAGAACATATAACATCTTGATCATTGGGGTGTGATCCATAGGGTTGAATGCCAATACCATATCTTTCCATTTTGAAATGTGGAAGTGGAACTAGTTCTCTTGGTCCTTGCTCATTCTTTCCACATCCTAGGCCCTTGTAGCCCATAAAATACATCATTCGACTAGACTTTTCATACTTAGGGATTTGGTATCAGGTCAACTGAGTGTCCTCTAGGAGCCAAGTTGTAGGTGGGTCCAAAAATTTATCTTTTGCAAGTAATCCCCTAGGTAAGAATGTCCCAATAATTCATTCATATCTAGGCCGTTTGAAATGATAGTTGGGTCGGCCTCTTATTTTAGGTGACAAAGATAGGTCTGAAACTAGGAGAGCTTGTTGCACATTGTATTCTCCACAACCATACTCGAGAACTTTCATCTCCCATGAATCAAAAGGATAAGTAGATGTAGAAGATTCTCGAGTGCAAGTGTTGAGGGAGTCTGAATCAAATCGTGATTCCATAGCTTCTGCTTGAAGGGGAACAACTATATCAGCAGAAGGACATGCATATGTACCCTTACGAGCAAATCTATTAAGAGCTCTGCAGTGAGTGAAAGGCTTCTAGATCTCCTTGTATTGTAACATTGTGTCCCTCATGTTTTAACTTGATGCACTAATGGAATTTTGATGATATGGCCTACATGGCATGAATCCATGGGTAGCCAAGAACTATATTATATGGAAGTTCCAAGTCTAAGACGTGAAACTTGGTATTGTGACAAGTTGGTCCTACTTCCATCGGCAATGTGATTGTTCTAGGTAACTCACTGGCTCCACATTTTTGTAAGTAGTTATGGTAATAATATGGGACTCTAGATCTTCCTCTGTGTGTCCTAGTTGTTTAATTAGTTTTAATGTGCATATATTCAATCCCGACCCATTGTCCACAAGAACCCATTTTATCTTCCGAAGGGTAACAAATACCTCTATATACAGGGGAAGATTATGTGTGTGATCTTCATTGGGGATTTCCTTATGGTTAAAGGAGATATGTTCAGCTGGTGTAATGTTTTCCACTGCAGCTTATAAATGTGAAGGGTCTACTTCCATTGGCACTCCTGACCCCCTAGAGAGTTTTGTATAAGATTTCCTTACGTACATTTGATATCTTAAGAAGATCTAAGATTGAAATCTTGGTAGATGTCTTCTCAATTTGTTCTAAAATGTTGTACTGACCATCCTGAGAGGTTGACAGAAAGGGTTCTAGGATTATGAGATAGGCGTGCCTTGTTACCACAATGATAATTATTTCTCTTGATCCTAATGGTATTCACTTGTTCATTAGAAGAGTGGACACATCCAATGAGTGAGTCATAATCATTATTGTCATTTTTGGTGTATAGATAGTTTGCAACTTAGTAGCTTTGGGGTGACTCGTCTTGATCTGGCCTTTTCTCATCTAATTTTCCATGTTTAAGGAATGGTTATTTGAATGTCCCCATCTTTTCATTTGGAATGTTTGACTTCTCTCTGGGGTGTTAAATTCTATCTCTCCATTTTCAATGAGATCTTGGATGTAGTGGTGAAGTCTTAGGCACTTGTCTGTCTTGTGTCCTTTTACATGATGAAAATCACAATATTCATGTTCTTTATACCATGATGGTTTATGATCATTTTCATCAAAAGGCTGCATTGTAGGATAAGTCACCATGTGGACTGCATCCAATTGCTTCAATATTGCAGACAAAGACTCATTAAGAGCAGTGAATTTCCTACGCTTAGGCGGTGGTTGAATAGGTCCTTTGGTCAGTTTAAAAGGTTGACCAACTTGAACTGTTTGCACTCATTTGGAATATGTGATTCCATCTCCTACCAGATTCTTGTTTTTGTTAAAGATATTTGGCTTTTATGTTGGTTTGGCATTTTGGCTATCTTTAGAAGGTGATTTGATTTTTCCTTTTGCAATGAGGGTTTGTTTTATTTATATTCCCTTTTCAATGACCTCTTCAAAGGTATGAACATAATGCATTTGTAAATAAAAAATGATGTCCAGGTTTAGATTAGGCACGAATATGCTCACAAGATGTTTTTAGGAAACGTGCAAGGGAAGCGGCTGGCTATCCCTTGCCATATTTGTAAGAAGCTTGTGAATGTTTCATTAGGGCATTGTTTAGTACTACGTAAGTCTTCCATAATTATTTTTCTTTCTATGTTTTATGAGAAATGTCGAACAAACCTTTCTACTTGTTTAAGCCATGTGAAGATAGATCCACGAGGTAAGTGAGTGAACCATTCCAAGGCTT
The DNA here is from genome assembly GCA_019776745.2 of Taxus chinensis. Lineage (NCBI taxonomy): Eukaryota > Viridiplantae > Streptophyta > Pinopsida > Cupressales > Taxaceae > Taxus > Taxus chinensis. Next base: position 956,503,046 of record CM034147.1, on the reverse strand, counting down.
GTCCCCCCTAAACTCTTTGGAAAAATTTGTATGAGGTAATTGTCACTGTATGCCACTTCTTAACATGCCATGTAAAAAATATTTCACATGATCTCGTGGGTCCTCCTTTCCCTCTGTACTTGTCAAATTTTGGCATGTCAAACTTCTTAGGAAAGGGTTGAAGCGTCATAGATTTATCGAATGGATGGGGGCATAGCTCTCCGTATAGGTACTTTTTGCTATTCCCAACATTAATTTCTTGAAGGATTGTAAGCGCTGCTTTCATGGATTTCATTTCTTGTGTAATTAATTTCTCTTTAGTAGGAGAAGAATGAATATATACATGACTATATTCCATATTTTCTCCTTCTTGGTTTTCCATGTGAAGTTCACTAGTTTTGTCCTTAGGATTCACCTTATGCACATTTTTGTTTGTTTCCTTCTATACATGAGATGTTAGTAAAACTAATTGTCGACTAAGGTTTTGGATTTGTTATTGAATAGTGAATTATTCCTCAAGAGGTTCTCCTTCTTCGTTTCGTGGAGGGTTGTTCGACATTTTCATGTTCTAATCTAACTCTACATGGCATCTTGACGAAGGGAATTTTATAACCCACCATATTATCATTTTCTACATTGGATGTGGAAGCATGCCCATGTGTTAGAATATCTTCCATGTTAATGAGAGGTTGTTACTCTTCATTAGTCTCATTCATGGGTGGGATTGTCTCATGTTCTGTAGGCATTCTAGCTCCTAATTCCACCACTCTTGCTAGCACCCAATATTTGTTTCTAATAAGGCGGGGTCAAAATAAAATTCCAATTATGGTGACCCTAACTCATCACCACTATAAATTTTGGACTTTCAGAGTTTCAGACTTCAGAAGTCCGAAAGGCGAAAATCGTCAATTACCAAGGGAAGTATCCAAATTTTGTAAGTACGAAAGTCTAAATTTTCAGACTTTTAGATTTTCAGAATTCAGAAATTCAAAATCACAATTTAAATTTTTTTCCATAACACTTCCGAAAGGGAAAATCCCCAAAATCTGAACTCTGAATTTTTTTAGACTTTTGGAAATTAAGAGAATTTTCAAAAACTGCTAAATATGTCCTCGTGAAGGATTTTAAATTTTTTGTTTTGATCATTTTTAACATTTGTTTCTCAAGGTAGATTTCAAAAGTTGAAATTTTTGGCAATCTCGAGGGAATGATTTCTTGTTGATATTTTGATCAGTAGCCTTGAAAAAACCATTGGGAAAAGGAGTCTTGGAAGAAAAAATTTCACTCAGGGTGTACACAAAACAAAATAAAAAGAAGACAAAAACAAACAATGTGTGAAACACTTGGAGGAAAAGACAAAAGAAAACTATACAGGGAAAAAACAATCTCAAAAACAATCATTGAGATGTATCCCATTCACGTGAATGGGAAATTATTCTCCATTGAGTCTAGATAGACGAAATGAATTCACCTCTTTGTAACTTGTGATGATATATGGTCCACTCTAAAGAGCATCAAACTTGGCATGCCTACGTCTAGTTTGGCTATGTCTTCATCCCATTTGAGAACCAAATATCCCTCTTGGAAATGCACTTATTATAAGCTATGTCTTGTTAAAGGATTTCTTGACCTGAGCCTGATGTTGTCCTAAAGTTTTCATGGTCATGTTTTGAAACTTCTTCCAACTCCATGAGTTCAGTAAACCTCACTGTCAAAGAGTCATCTTCCATAACTTTGAGCTGATGAGCCAACTCCAAACAAGGTAATTCCAAGGAGAGTGGGAGTTTTTTCTCTCTTCCATACACAAGCACAAAAGGTGAACTTCCAATTGTCTCTTTTAGGCATTTGATTCAATCTGCCCATAAGGCTATTCTTAAGTTGTGTATGTCATGTCCTTCTGTTAGCCTCTGTCGTGTATTTGATGATCCTTATGGGATATTCTTATTGCTAAACTCAGCCAACCCATTCCCCTGTGGAAATTAATTGGATGAGTTCTTGAGGTATACCTCGTTCTTAACCACCCATTCTCTCAACTTCAAACCGATAAAATCCATTGCATTGTCAGAAATAACAGTAAAAGGAACACCAAACCTTGTCATTATATTTTCTAAGAAATGAAGGAATGCCTTTTCATTTGCTTTCTTTCAAGGCCACTACCTCTGTCCATCGAGTGAAATAATCTATTGAAATAAGAACCCATTTATGTCCATTGCTAGATGGAGGGTTGATCATCCTGATAAAATCTAACCCTCGTTGAACGAAAGATTGATCTATTTGAATGGGGTGCAAGGGAAGAGCTGTCAACTTCTATTTACCTCGTGAAGAGGGAACATTATTTACATTTCCTCACCCATAGATGAGCATCTTTGAAAAAATCTGGGCTAATAATAACCAGACTCACATAATTTTAGTAGAAGTTTTTCATCGTGCAAAGTAATGTCCCCCAGATAGGCCATTGTGGAATTCTCCTAATATTTTATTCACATATTCCGATTTGATGCAGTGACGAAAAACATCGTTCAAGTCTTTACGGAAAAGAATACTATCCACCAAGATGTATGGAATAGACTGGAGATGTAAAGTACATCTTTGAACCTTATCCATATTTGAAGGATATGTCCCTGAAAGGATAAAAATTTGCATATTTATCAACCAATCAATCTTGATCATTACCTTCATCGGTATTTAAAATCATAACATCTTCATCATCCTTGACCTCCATGTCTACAGCGAGCTACTGACACAAACCCTTTCCTCTAACAATTTTATTGACTTTGATGTGTACATCATACTCCATTACCTTGGTGATCCATCCAACACGTTTCTCATTCATTTCTTTATTCAACAAAAAATCTTGGACGCCAGGATGGGAGACCATTAGGTGGATTTTCTTATTAGACAACATGTGCTTAAATTTCTTCAAAGATCGAATAACTACAAATACCTGTGCTTCTCAACAAGTGAATACTTGAGTTCATATTCCTTAAGGGATTGATTGAAGAAGGTAATTTGTTGCTTCATCAAATCATCATTTTTTTGTGTAACAGAGATCCCTGAAATACTTTCCTGGCCTGTGAAAGCATAAAGAATAACATATTTATTAAACCTAGGGTTTACCAATGTGGGAGCTTGAGAAATGGCTATTTTGATAGCTTCAAAACTCTCCCTCCATTATTTTTTTCCATGAGAATGGAATATTCTTCTTCAACATGGATGTCAGTGGTTTAGCCAACGTTGCAAATTGGGGAATGAATCTCTGTACAAAATTTATGGTTCCTCAGGAAACTCTGAAGGCCTTTCTTGTGGCTTGGAAGAGATAAAGACATAATTGAATGAATCCTAGCTAAATTGATAGACATTCCTTATGTTGAAACAACATGTCCCAACAACTTCTCTTCTTGCATTGAAAAAATATAGTTCTTAGGATTGAGTGAAACCCCAAATTCTCTACATCTTTGAAAAACCTTCTTTAGATGTGTGATATGATCTTTGGCATGCTTGGAATATACAGTTACAATATCATCAAGGTAAACCAAGATGATATTGCATTAATTAATCCTTTAAATGTCATATCCATGGCTCTTTGGAAAGTAGCTCCTGCATTGGACAATCCGAATGGCATTTTATTATAAGCATATGTCCCCCACTTAGTAGTGAAAGCCATTTTGAATTGGTCAGATTCTTGGACTAGAATCTGATTGTACCCTGAATACCCATCAAGCAAGGAAAACCTTTGAGCCCCTACCACCATTTGAAGGATTTTCTCCATTGATGGAAGAGGATAATGGTCTTTCAATGAGGTGTGGTTCAAATCTCTTAAATCTACGCACAACCGGATTTCTCCGTTCTTCTTCCTTATAGGTACTAGATTAGCCACCCATGAGGAATGTTTGATAGGAAAAATTATACATGCCTCAATGAGTTTGGTTAATTCCTTCCTCATTAGTGGCTCAATCTTGGGATTAATCAGCCTCTATTTCTAATGAACTGGTTTTGAATTTGGATCTAGTTCGATGGTATGTTGCGCTAGACCTAGATCAAAACCACACATCTTTGTAGCTCCATGCAAAAATGTAGTGATATTCTTGACATAGTTTGATGAAATATTTCTTCTCTCTAAAAGAACATACCTTCCCAATCTTTAAAAAAAATTGCTTGCCACCTCAACCTCTTTAAAATCCTCTTCTTTGACTACCATGTTTGTGCTTGGTCGTTTGGTCCTAATCATCTGAATTGAAGATAGATTCAAGAGTAACTAATAAGCCTTTTGGTAGCTTTTTTCCCTTCAATTGTATAATTTTATCACCATACGAGTTTTGTAGTTTATCTTGGTGTTTGGAAGCAAATTCCATGCCTCTTCTTACAGGAAAAGAGCAATCTGTTTGTTGCTATCAAATACCTGCCAGCTACTCAAATTATCCGGAACTGACAAGATGGACCACCATCTTGACTATTTTTTTCTCTTATTTCATGATGTCCATAGGTATGTCATACTACGAGCCAATTGTAGTGAGCCTATCAGCGTCTTGATTTTGTTTTCTAGGAACCACATGAATTCTAAAAGCTTTAAAATCTTTTATCAAGTCCCAAACTTGATTTTTGTATAATCTTAAAATATCTTTTTTTGATGTGTTGCGGGCCGTTCTTGATGCACAACTAGTTCACTATCTCCAAAGAGTCAGATCCTTGATTCCTTTCTTCTGAGCTAGTTGAATCCCTTGTATGAGAGCCTCATATTCGGCCACATTATTAGTAAAACTAAATTACAATAAAAAAGATGAGAAGTATTTGTTTCCTTCTAGAGAAATCAACATAACTCCTACACTGGACCCATTTTTACTTCTCAAACCATCGAAGAAAATTTCCACATTCCGTCATAATAACTGGTTGAGGTTTTACCCAATTGAGGTATGATTTTCCTTCTTCATGGATGTAGTATGTACCCAATCCAGTTTCCTCCAACAATAGTCATCCAGATTCTTCATCTGCTAATAAATCAGCACAGGGATCATATTGAAGATTTGTACTTACCTCATCAAGTAATGTATCGGGAACCTCTTCTACGAGAGTGGTTGGTTCATGATCAGCATCTTCATCCTCTGGATCACAAATAACATAATTCCCATTTATGGGATTAGCAGTGTATGGCTCCACATGATTATGGAAAATTAGTTCTGCTCTTATAGTCACCTTCTTTCCATAGCAAGTTCTAAGAATCATATGTGACCAATCTGATGACAAGTAACCACCCATCTTGGCAGTGAAATCTCATGATAGGAAAATGGCGAAGAGAGGAGGAAGATCAATAACACATATGTATTGTGTGAATGACATAGTTGGGACATGCATGGATGGTAAGTTGGAGTCCCTTAATAACCCCAATAGTCTTAACAGCTATGCCATCTAGCTGAACAACTCCTTTTGCAACTTGGCACATATTGTATGCCTAACACATCTACAATCTATTTAGGCATAATAGAAGTACTGGCTCTAGAATCGATCATGCAATTATGAACCAAATGATCACCAATGATCAGGGAAACATAAAATGGTGGTGGCTTGATAGCCTTAGGAGTTTCTTTCCTCTCTAGTTGACACAGACTTTTTGATTTTTTATTTTATGTCCCGATGATCCATCAGTTGTACAAAAATTGTTCAAAGCCTCTTGCAGTAAATTCCGTTGAGAAGGAATTGAGAGTGCATCCCACATTGTGACGCTCAGGTTAGTTTTCTTCATTTGTTCTACAATGTTGAATGGAATTGCCCCAACTTTTAATGCCTTTTTGGGCATTAGAGTCTTCTTTTGGAAAATTCTTATTTGGCACTGTGATGCCTGAAGAACCTTCTTGCCTCACAGCTTGGCTAATAGATGTTTCTATGGCAGTTTCTTTCCCACATCTTTATCAACTGTTGCTTCTTTCTAGGGATGCAAAGTGGATGTTTGATCAACTTTGGGAGATTGAGATTCCATTTCTCTCTTCTTAGAATGAGTGTTGGCCACCACTGATGAGGATTCTGCATTCAACCCACAAAACTCTTCATCTTTCCAATTAAGCAAAGTGACTTCTTCAAGGGCATACGGTTGATCTGTTGCTTCTTGTGTAGATGAATTATCTGTTAACTCTGAAGGGGGAGATATGCTTTAAACCATAAGGGCTTGACTAAGCACTCCATGGGGACAAATATTTTTATTGCAGGGTTGAGAATAAGGATAACACCATTCATAGTCTTGGACTAGATTATTATGAATAGGTATTATGGCCTAGATGAGCTAGCAGCAAGAGGGTTCTGAAAGTTTCAAAGGAATGACATTTGTAGCTTGACCTGCAGCTTGATTTTGAGGTTGGTTGTTCCCTTGGAAAGGAGGAATGTTAGCCTCATACTTCTAGTTTTGTGGCTGGTATGGATGATCATATTGAAGTTATTTCCTCTTGAGTGCAACGAGCTCATTTCCAAAAGTTTCCAAAAGTTTAGTGACTTGACTTCAAATAGATCATGAAGAGGTAGGGGAAAATTGATCTGGTTGATTAGATGTTGCTAGAATATGAGCAATGATAGGCTGATTGTTTGTAATATCTGGATAAAATCATTAGAGGTTGTGGAGTTATCTTTCCGGCCTGAGGAATTTTTTTCTCTTATGCCAACATCATAAGCATCAAGTAATGTAGTCCCTCCCATGGACTGGATCATAACTACTACATCACTATTCAAGGCTCACAAATAGTACAATAATGCATTATTTGAAGAAGGTTTTATGAGTGCTGGAATCCTATTCCAGGTCCTATGGAATCAGAAATTGAAATCACTCATGTATTCTTGGGGAGCTCTCTTCATGGTAGTGAGTTGTTCCAAAAGTGATAGGTGATCACTCTTGTCTTCAAACTATTTATAGAGTTTTTCTCCCAACTCGTCCCAAGTGGTTATAGTGCCAAAACTTAACCCTTAAAACTATTTAAATGATTTTCTCTTGAAAGAGGTGGCAAGAAGTCTGAACTGCAACATTATCATCCATGATGTTATGTATGACACAAATGCTGACTACATCAAGAATATGTTCCACTGGAGTAACATGAGTTTCAAATGTATAAAAGGGTAAAATTTTGAGTGCCGCAACAAGTATAGGGTCATGTTGAGCCAACAGAAGAGGACTGCTTACATTTAAAGGGGAAAAAACTTGGTTTTGTGCTAAAACAACAAGAGGTTGGTTGTTCCTTGGCAGAGGAAACCTTCCATATGGAGGGGTTGAATGACCCCTATGAGGTAAAGATGCAAATGGTGATAATGAAACATCTCTTCTCCTTCTCTTTGGAGGAGACAAGGAAAGTTAAATATGCTGGTAATTTCCTTGCTTTGAAGAAGCTCTTGTCTAAATTCTTTACATAAGTTAACTCACTAAGATTTGTAAATCCTAAGATATAGAGTCACTAGGTACTTTGATTTATGTAAGTGAGAAGAGAAGTACCAACTCTCTATCCTAATGGACATGCCAAAAACTGTAGTCATCAAATCACTGCAACCTCTGAATGGCCAGAATGTGAATAGGACATTCGGTGTGATTGGGACACATGAGATGACCTCTCAAGCTGTGGGACTTGGGATCAAGGTGAACCTTCGGAGAAGGCTGGATTCCTCTTCCTAAACTAAGTGTTGTACTACTCCTAGTGAAATAAAATGGTTATCTAAACCTAAGCTAACATTCTTATGGGTTTTAGAGAATAGATTTGCAAGAATTGAAACTATACTAGGAATGGTGATGCACCAAATAAATGGGTATTGTTAGAATCAAGAAAGGTTAATTTGAAGAGGGTGTGTGCACCACAACTCAACTTCACCTGCTACAACTTAGAGAGGATACAAAATATCACAAATTAGGAAGCATACGTTTCTTATGTTAAACTCAGATTATGCGTAACAGATAGATCAAATTCAATTAGAAACACAATAAATCATCATGATAATATAAAATAAGCACATGTCAAACATTTATTTCACTTATAACAATAAATGATAATATGGCTTGTATAACAAAAGGAAGATAAACTTTTCACAACTGATATTCAAACAATTATATCACTTTCTAGTAGAATGAAATAAGATATTATGAGATAAAGGCAAGCCAACCACTTATACTAAGGAACTATGCATTCACAAAGCATAAACACATCAACTATTAACACAATAAATCAATTTTCCATGGAAATATATCACTCTGAATATAATTGAAAGGTTTTTGAAGATTCAAAGCACTCTTCCAAGATTGAAGAGTAACTTCTCCAAAAATTGATCTCTCTAAAGACTTAATGTACTTCGCTATTTATAAGTTCCTTAGGATGAGCCATTACAACTGAACCTTAACTAATAAAATACTAAAAATAGAAATTTTATTAAGTTCTAGGGAACATGCTCTCATAAAAATAGCAAAGTTTGTTGCAAGAATTTGATCTAGTCAACCCTGTAATTTTGACTGATCCAGAGCTTGGATCAGCCCTCTCATGGCTGCCTAGATTTGGATGGGCTATGCAACATCTTCTACAATTAATATTATAAAAATCCTCTGAAATGTCATTTAGAGCACCCATTATCTCTATACACTTTTCATCTAATTTCTTAATTAGATCTTGCAAAACTTGAGACCAAAACTCCATATCTTTTTTATACTCGAACAACTTTGAGGCATCACCTATTACATCTTCCTAGAGAAGAAATTTTGAATCTTCTTCTATGATATCACTACATGTAGTAAAATTTAAGTTCAAATTATTATTTTCTTTGGAGAAGGTTTCATCCATTTTCTGATTAGAGGTCCTTTCAGCTTGTAAATAATTTTATATGTCAACTACTTCCTTTATGAAAGGATGGCCTTCTTGCAGTATACGCTCCATCCATCCATTTACTGATATTACCTTCTGACCTATCTTTTCAATCTCATGATAAGAAATATCATTGAGGGTGGAAGAAACTATCAGAGTAGTGGTAGTTGAAATCTCATTGGATGGAGAAGGTTGTGTCACTTTTCTCAAAAATGTAGTGAGTTGTTCAACCTTTGCTTTGAGCTCATCCTTGGAATCCTTGTCCTTGTCACATTTCTCTAAAATATTTCTAAGATCAGTCTGTACATCCTATTTTACCCCTTCATGTGTTACTTTTCCCAGTGAAAATCTAGAAATTTGATAATCTATTATTATAACAGTTTCCTTGGTTTTCCCTTCAACGGGAGTAGCAACCTCTATGACCCTTTCTCCAGATTGATTTACCGACATGTTGGAAAAAAATATTCGTCCTCTTGGCTTGCCTTTTCGGTGTGTGTTCCAAAAATTTTAGGTCTATAACATCCACAAGAGGGTACTTTCTTTTTCTAATTTAGATTCTGGTGAAACAATCATTTTGGTATAGTGGATGTTGATGAAAATGATACCACTGATTCTATACCTGAAGCACTAGTAAAAACAAGAGCACCAGTAACATTAGTTGGCATTTGAATAGAGGTGGCAATAATGGATGGGGTAGATGTGAGGACGGCCATATGAGTGGACATAATGGGATTAGAATATGAGATGGAAGGAAATGGAAGTCTTAGAGGAAGTGAAGGAGAGATGGGTGACCCAATCATTTCCCCTGCTATGAGAACTGGAAGAAATGAGAAAAAATGGTCCATAGAAGGAGATGGGAAAGAAGAAATGATTGTAGAAATGGAAGGAAATGAGATAGGAAGTGAAAATGGAAGAGAAAGGGGAGATGATAGGCCTTGTGAGATACTTGGAGAATCAATGACTTCAACTATTTTCAAAATTGACATTGCCAGAGACATGGCCTTGTAAGCAAGAACCTTAGAGAGAGATGAAATTCCAACAACAAATGAAATCTTCTTGGGGACTATATGGGCACTTTAGGTAGCCCTCTTTCCTTTAGTAATTATTGGAAGACTCATTCTTGATTGGGATTCTATTCTTGTAGGTTGATCGAACCCTTTGGGTGGAATTCCCAAAGTAGCCAACCAATTATATGTCCTCTGCAAAATGGGCCCCACCCTCTCTTTAGTATTGTAGCATTATTCTACATACCAATCAATTCATGGTAATGGTTGATTGACAACATTTTTATCTTTGTAAGATACATCCAACACCTCTTCTTCATCCTCCATTCCCTTTGGAATCTCTGCGATCCCAAACTATTGAACCTCATCCAGGGTCAACCTTTCATATTCCCATTGTTAGATAATTGTTATCTTGCAAAATTGACAAGGGCAATTTTACAGGTAACTATGCCAAAAATTCTGTTTTGGCCCCTCAGGAAGTTTGATAACGTTCAAAATAGCCCAAAACTCCCTTTCAAAAAATTAGGTTGTTTCGAGACTTTGCCATTTTTATCTTATCCTTCGGTGCAGAAAGTAGCGTGTCGGCACTCCCAAAAATGCGCCCCTTTTGAACTAGGTGCCATTTCATTCATGTCAACATTCCAAAAATCGTGCCTACTTTAAAATCCTTTGGTGAAAAAATTCTCTTGTGAACATCTACAAAGTAGTGCCCTAAAACATTGGGCACAATTTTTTACATGTTGACATCACGAAGTTTGCGCCCCATTAAATCCTTTAGCACCGAAATTTTTATGTTGACATCTAGCAAATAGCACTATGCATTTTCCTTGGTATGACCTTTTTCATGTCCACACTCCCAAAAACGTGCCAAAGTGGTTGGTGAGGTCATAAATTCCAATTTTTCTATAAAAAGAAACCTACCACATGTCATTTTCATGAATTGAAAATTGCGAAAGGTATTTTCTTTGCGCGTGTCAGCCATCCTGTTAGCCGTCGCGTGCATTTTTCAAGCCTGTGGACCCTGCGTCTTTCGTCGTCTTTTATAAATCTGGGTGAGTGGCTCCTCTCCCATTTTTCATTTTTGTTTTGTTATGTTGAATGTTAGGGCTTGTATCAAATAAATAAAATCTAAAAGAACCCATTCAAATCCATAACTTCCCAGCTGAAACCCTCTTTTCCTCTCCTTTCAGATCTATAAATTTGGAAGGCCCCTGCTGCTGAAGTAAACCAAAAAACCCATTTGTACCTACTTTCTGCCTTGCCAACAAACATCTCTTTCTTGCCATCAAATCCAAATCCAAATCAAGAAAGTGATAAAAAATAAATTTGCAGCAAACTGTTAACTGTTATCCTTTGGCACAATTTCCATAGATGTTACGTGCTCAGAAAGTGCACCAAACAAATAGGGCGCACTATTTTTCCCCACAACCTCTTCCAAAGTTGTGCCTTGGCACACTTTACCCTCTTGCAACATAACCTTTTTTTGCACCTAGTCAAAAGAACACTTACCATATTTTTCATGAGGCGTAGGTGTAACTTCCACAACATCGACATGACATGTTGTATGCCGTAGATCCATGCTCTGTGCTTTACCCTTTGGTGCTGAAATTTGTCATGTAAAACCTATCAAAACCGCACCCTTTCTAACTTGGCACAAGAATTTGTGTGCTGACACCACAGAAAGTGTGCCTAGCAACAAAAATCCCTTGCAGCTTGTTGTAAGCTTGTGCCTTGCGCCCTAAGGCTTGAAATTGCTCGTTCTTCCTTCTTCAAGCTAAACCTAACTATTTTCTCACAAACTCTAAGGCATTCTGTTATTATTCCTACTTTCATTATAGATAACATGATGGTTGACATGGCCCTTATGTGTTGGACCTTCTTGATTCTTCTTGCAGAACAACAACATCTGTCCTCAAGCTCACATATGTCTTCATCAAGCAAGAAACTAGTTAAAGCTAAAGCTAAACAATCAGAGCAAGAAATGAAGTACAAGTACCAAAGAGTCAAAATGCCTGACTCATCTACAAAGAGTGACCTTGACATCAGAGACTCTGAGCTGGGTCATATTGACATGGATGACTTCTAGGTAAGGACCACCCAGGCAAACAGTGGCCCATGGATGAACAAATTAGTAGGCAGTGGATTACACTTTGCAGCTGGGCTTCCAGTAAGTGCCATAAATAATGAGTTTATCATGTTGGTTGCCTGATGCTATAACAAAGACACTAGATGTGTCAAAAATAAAGAACAACAGAAAATCATAAATCTTACAGCTCATCACTTTGAGATGATCCTAGGCATTCCTCATCACAGGAAATTTGTGGAGATAAGTATTGAAGACTGCAGGAGAGCATGGGATGATAATGAAGATCAATGCATGAAGATGATGAATGAAATCTATCTGAAGAACAAGAAGTCGGTGTCCAGATGGCCACAAACCATCCACTGAAGTGATTTTAATGAAGAATTGAGTGATACAATCACATTCTTGATTAGAGTATTCGGGCTCCCTGATGCCTATCATTTCCATAAATGGATGTTGAGATACCTAGAGAACATGAGAAAGAATGCACCTGATCAATGCTTTGGCTGGGGTGAAATCATCAATGACACCATCTCACAGTAGCTTCAACAAGTTCTAACAACTAGGAAGTTCTACATGAATTCCTACGTTGTATACGCTGCTGTGTTAGAAAGGGATTTCGCAGGGTTAGCTCAAAATGGGGTATGGCCCCAAGTCAAGATATATGAGTTCTACCCAGAGCTAAGGATCGAAGCCAGCATCTCGCAGTTCTCCAAAATAAATGATGCCTTCTTCTATGAGGTATTCTGTCTGTTGAGACCAAACATGAGACAAAGTCGAACTAGCCTGAGTGTGATTGCTACTACAAATAAATGGGACACGTTGTTCACAAAATTCCCACATACCTCAGAGCTGTGAATTTTGAGGGAGAACCAATGAAGCTGCCAAGGTTTGCGGTCCCGAAGTTGGTCCTCCTGGAACTGTCAAGGTAGTTAATCACTTATCATGAAAAGTGCATGAAGAGAAAGAAAGGAGGAACTCTTTTCCCCCTTACAGTTGGCTGATACACCTACCCTACACTTACTAAAGCATGTGAGAAGTATGCTGAGCTAGAGCTACTAAATTTGAAGCAAAAATTCCCAGCAAGGACGACCTTCAACTGCCAGAGTTGCCTCCCGAAGGAAAAAAATGATCTCATCCATGTTCCTAAGATCGAGGACATTTGGATAGACCTAACCCATGTGATAGACATTAGGAAAAAGGATCACTCCTAGTTGGCTCTGGAGGATATCATCCACTATGGCATTTCCATTATCCCAAATAAATTCAAAGAGACTGTTCAAGAAATTGATCAGCTTTAAATTGACATAGATGGGGACAACATGCCATTCATGGAGATCGACAGAGCTAAAGCACCAAAGATAATTCAAGAAAGGGTTAAACCCACATTGTAGTGCACCAAACATTGGTGCAATCAGAATGGCCTTGCATACCTTAGATTTTACTTCACTACTTCTCCCTCAGGCCGTGCACTTCCAAGGCTAGACCATGTGTTGAAAGGAAAAGGGAAGGATAAGGAGGGACAACCAAGTAGATAAGAAGAAACTCTTGAAGGCCTTCCTCCTACTTCTGAGAAGCAAGTAGTCAACCTGGTGTCTCAAGGTAAAGAAGAAACAACATAGGTTTCAATAGATACATCCACCTAGGATGTTATCACAACTACAACTACAGAAGTACCCAGTGTTCCTTCTTCCATTTCTTCTCCTCCTCCTGTCATTCCAACATCTATCCCTATGGATGTGTCTTCTCCTCTCCCTTCCTCCCTTCCATCTCCCACTTCTTCCATCTTCTCCTCTCTTGCAGATCTGTCACCCAATGTTTCCTCAATCCTAATGAAGATCCCTTATGTTTCCACATCCTTCTCCTTCTCGTTAGTAACTCCAGGCCCCACAAGCATCGATGCGTTGGACTCCCTATCAATTCCACCACCGAGTGTTTCAACACACTTCCCTGAAGCCTCTACAGTTGCTCCCCCTTTCACTCCCATTTCTTCTTCTTCCTCCACTCCCACTCCCATTGGTCCTGGTTGGATTTCTAACCATCTGAGTTAGCATAAGAGGAAAGTTCCCATTACGGCCATTGATTTCTCTGTTATTCCGAAGAAGGGAAATAAGAAGTAGAAATTGATAACTCACTTTTCTAAAGGCGCTTCGGGGGAGAGAGTCATGGAGATAGCTTTCCCAGATTCCACCAAGAGAAAAGAAGATCTGTCTCCCACAGACTTCACAGTGACTCAAGTCACAATGGGGACCTTGTCTGAAATCCTGTAAGGGGAAGCCTTGTCTGTTGTGGATGCTCTCTGAAAGAAGATTCAAGAGTAAAAAGAGGAGAAAAGGATACTCAAAGAACAAAACAAACATCTCCTACAAGCATTGCAGAAAATGGGCAACGCTCCTCCTGTGACTGCCGCCGAACCCATTCAAGTTCCTAGTCAGGATAAAATAAATGAATATGTTAAGATTGGTGAACAAGGCGTAGCAGTATCATCCTGGATCAAGCGGATCCTAAGAGATGGTGAAGAAATTCTTGAGAAATTCACATTGCTCTATCAGGATATAACTCAAGAAAATAAGGAGCTACAAGGAGTAGTAAGTGCCCTATTCGAAGAGTTGGATAACGCCAGGTTGTAACATGAAACATTCCAAGAAATGGTTAACTACTCAGTTGATGACTTATTGAAGGTCAGTGTTATCGATCACCCACGTGCACATAATAAAGCTCTCATTGCATTAGATTACTAGGTTGACCAAATGGAATATATCCTGGAGAGAATCGATAAAATCAAAGATGAAGCCCTGGATGCATGATACAACATGGAGCATAAAGTTACAAAAATTTATTCAGGGATGCTCAGTTAATCATATAACTTGAGGGAAGCATATGATACATTCTAGCACTTTAAGGCTATCATCACTTAAGGTTTGGCACCAGAGGTCACTTTCGACTGAGAGTCAATCAATAACCTCTAGGCTTGCCATGATTTCATTGGCTTTTTAATCGATGCATGCGAAACTTTCACCGAGTTACCTGACAAGCTCAATAATGAGAAAGAAACTTGTGAAGTCATTTACAACCATTTTAATGGTCCCAATCATGATCAACTTCAAGCAATGATCAACAAGTTTGTAGAATATCAAGTGCAGTGTCACATCGACTCTCCTAATCAAAATCAAGACACCAAGTTTGAACGAAGGGATGATGAGGAGTAGTTTCTCATCTCATGTATGCGTTGATCATTTTTGTAAAATATTTAAAAAGCATGTTGGCATACATGATGACCTCATCTATGTTGCACCATGGGATGTTGTCATCCAAAAACTTGCCCAAGTCAACTATTGACTTTTTAGATATTTTAGATTTTTTGTAAATATCTTGTAAGATATTTTGTAAGTAGTGGGTTTGCTTTTGTCTTCTTTCTTCCTCTCCTTCTATAAATACTAGAATACTTGTTGTATTCAGGGTGGACAGTTTTTGTATGAAAAGAGAAGTGAGGAGAGAAAGACTTTGTGTTTTCTTGTAACAGGAGAAATATTAATACATATGTTCAGACTTTGTGCTTAATGTATGTGTTATTTGTATAAGATCTTTCTTAAGTTAGATCTATTTTTTTATTCTATTGGATTCATTCCTACTATTGTCATATGTTCATCAATATTGCTTTAATTGTTTATGCAAGTAATTTTGGCTTTGTTTACTACCAGCTCAAAGCATAAACCTTCTGACCCTTCCTTCTTGGAATTCATTTCTTTTCTTCCTTTAGATCTACTCTCCTCCGTTCCTTCTCTCCTACCTTTTTTGTTTGTTGTTGAAATTACCTTTAATGGGATGAGATCCCAAACCCCCTGAAGTTAGAATAGTGTAGATTTGCATGGATTCCTGCTTGATGGATTAGTAATAAACCAGTTTTGCTTTGCTGTCTCAAAGAGGGGCTATGCCCTGCACATTGTTGGCATGTTTCCCCATGACCTACCTATCTGATAGTATTTCAGACCAACAACAATAAACCTATCTCACCAATGAATTCAAATATATTCTAACTAAGGTACATGAGAACTGGATAAACTTGTTTCACTAAAATTTCCCCAGAAATAGAAATTCGTTCGAGGATGAAATGTTCGCAAGGTAACTTCTACCATTTCCGCATCCACATTATTTTCCTTTTAAATACTTACACATGTATATCTACCGATTAAAATAGAAAACTGGACTCCCACCTTGTGTCATTTGTTTTGGATTTTATGGTAGTCTAGCAATTGTCGATTCAATTCCAACAAAACCCATTTATCCATAAGACATCTTGGCAGCTTACAAGGAACACCTATAAAACCAAGAATCCGAATGTATGTGAATGTAGGAAACTACAGGTAAATATCCCCCCACTCACGTACCTCCTTGAAATCTTCATCTGAAATTCTTCTGTTGTATAAATCCTTATCGAATCAATAAAGGATAATAACAAAAAAAGCGTCATTTATCCTGTGGAAGTGTCTGATTCCTTCATCCATTGTAAGATGAGGATAAAAATCATAAATTTGTGAGGCACTCCTTACACCTTTAGTATTCAAACCAGTGAAGTATCCCATAGCAGTGGTGACATAGACCAGAAAGAGATCATGGAAAAGTTCTTCAAAGACAAAACCTTAATTAATAACAAATGGAGTTACTGATATTCTTCACCAATCGTATAAGTTCCTTATTTTTCTTGATGGTGGCGATGTATAAGAACATCCATTCTTGAAATTAATTTATAGAGGAAAGGACTAAAATTCTACTTAATAATATGATAATATAGTTCACTTCCTAGATGAAGTCTGATTAATAAAGGGTCTTTGACAACTTGGTGAAACTCTTGGCCAAGTAGCTCTTCATCACGTCCTTTGTACATAAATCAATCTCTTTATCCTAGTGTTTAACAGATGCCTTTAGTGAAATTTTGGCGTAGTATTCAATTTCCAGGAGTTTGATCAAGTCTTTACAGAAATCAGTGTCTAATCGAATTACCACCTTGTCGTCAAAATTATTTACTAACTTGGAGTCTTCATCAAAATGGGTTGTTGCAGCCAAGATAAATTCAGGGTAATGCATTGATGAAGGGAAACTGACAACAAGAACAATTCCACTATCATATATAGCTTACATCCAAGATTTCTTATTAGGAGCCTTTCCCCTTTCCTAGAAATTGGGAAAATCAACTTGTTTGAGATCAGTATCTCCTATGTTCTCTAAATTTGAAGATAAACAAGAATGAGGAGAAACTCCTAGGAATGTATACTTCATTTTATATTTTCCCTTTGCTGAAGATGTTGACATTAAATTTGGGTTTCAGAATTTGAAAAATCATTTGGAACTTTATAACCAATACTACAAAGATCCTGAAACGCTGAAGTCTGAAATTCTAATTTTTTTAACTCCGAAGTGTAAAACCTCCAAAATCCCAAACAACAGATTTCTGAAAGTCCAAAAAAATGAATCTCCGAAACACCAAAAATTCCAACCTCTAAAAAGTGTGAAGTTATGAACTCCCAAAATGAACACCTCTGAACTCTGAAACGTCCAACCTCTGAAATCTGAAGATGAAAACCTCCGAAAAAGAACACCTCCAAACTCTGAAAATTCCAACCTCTGAACTTCGAATATGAAAAACTATGAAAATGAAAAGTTTTGAAACCACAGACCTTGCCAAAGGCACAAAAAGAAAGGAAAATGCTTGGGAGGATCTTGAATGAACTTTGAGTTAGATACCTGTAAAAAATGGTATTTTACAATTGTGTAGGTCATGAAAAAAATTCAAGGAAAACATGGTGGATGCCAAGGGTTCCATTTTCAAACACAATAAGGAAGAACAAATGAAAATAACAAGGAAGAAGACAAACCACAAAGATCTTAAACCAAAAAGAAATAAACTAAAATAAAATACCTTTAAAATGA
Organism: Taxus chinensis; assembly: GCA_019776745.2. Lineage (NCBI taxonomy): Eukaryota > Viridiplantae > Streptophyta > Pinopsida > Cupressales > Taxaceae > Taxus > Taxus chinensis. Next base: position 956,485,242 of record CM034147.1, on the reverse strand, counting down.
CGTCAAAAAGTACAAGATGCAGTAAAAAATAGATCATCAGAGCAAAATGTCAGGTGAAAATGAAAGATAAAATCACAAGTTTAAATAGAGAAAACCCAACATTAATTCTTGGATTGACCCATATAGAAGTAGGTAAGGATTAAATGTGCAAAGAACTATGAAATTATGAAACTCGAAAGTCTGAAAGTTTGAAATTTTGGACTTTCGAAGTTTCAGACTTCAGAAATTAGGATGTGAAAATTGCGGATTAGCGATGGAACAACTCTAAAACCTAAAATGCCAAAAGTCCAAAATTTTAGACTTTCGTACTTTTGGACTTTGGAAGTTCAAAAGAAAAATACCGAAAAATGGTTGGGGAAGTTCTAAAACTCAAAATTCTGAAAGTCTAAAATTTCAGACTTTTGGACTTTGAAAGTCTGAAAATTAAAAATCGTCAATTAGCAAGGTAAGTCTCCAAATTCCGAAAGTATGAAAGTCTAAATTTTTGAAATTTTAGTTTTTGGAGTTCGGAACTTCAAAATCACAATTTTAATTTTTTTCCATAACACTTCTGAAAGGGAAAATCCCCGAAATCTGAACTCTAATTTTTTTTCAGAATTTTTAGAATTCGGAGAATTTCCAAAAATAGCTAAATACTTCCTCATGAAGGATTTTAAATTTTTATTGATCGGTTTTAACATTTGTTTCTCAAGGTAGATTTTACAAGTCAACATTTTTGGTGATCCCCAAGGAATGATTTCATGCTAAGATTTTGATCATTAGCCTTATCAAACCACTGGGAAAAGGAGTCCTAGAAGAAAAACTACATTTAGGGTACACGTAAAACAAAATAAAAAGAAAACGAAAACAAACAATGTGCGAAGTACTTAGAGGAAAAGACAAAATAACATTGTACATGGGTGAAACAATCTCAAAAACAAGCTTTGAGATGTATCCCATTCACATGAATGGGAAATTCTTCTCCATTGAGTCTGGATAGATGAAATGAATTCACCTTTTTACAACTTGTGATGATATATGGTCCACTCTAGAGAGTGTCAAACTTGGCATACTTGCCTAGTTTGGCTTTGTCTTTGTCCCATTTGAGAACCAAATCTCCCTCTTGGAAATGCCTATTAGAAGTTTTCTTGTCAAAGGATTTCTTGACCTGATCCTGATGTTGTCCTAAAGTTTTCATAGCCATGTTTCAAACTTCTTCCAACTCCATGATTTCAAAAAACCTCATTGTCAAAGAGTCATCTTCCATAACTTTGAGCTAATGAGCCAACTCCAAAGAAGGTAATTCCAAGGAGAACGGGAGATTTTCCTCCCTTTCATATACAACCACAAAAAGGTGAACTTCCAATTACTCTTTTAGGTGTAATTTGATCTGCCCATAAGGAAGTCTTAAGATGTGTAAGTTGTGTATTCCAGGTCCAATTACGAGGTCTTAAGTAGAGCCCATTCTTAACCGCCCATTCGCTCAACTTCAAACCAAGAAAATCCATTGCATTTTCAGAAATAACAATAAAAGGAACACCAAACCTTTTCATTATATTTTCCAAGAAATCAAGGACTACCTTTTCATTTCTTTCTTTCAAGGCCACTACCTCTATCCATCGAGTGAAATAATCTGTTACAGTAAGAACCCATTTATGTCCGTCACTGGATGGAGGGTTGATCATCCCAATAAAATCTAACCCCCATTGAATGAAAGGTTGATCTACTTGAATGGGGTGGATGCGAAGAGCTACCAACTATTTTCTCATGAAAAGGGCACATTCTTTATATTTTCTCACCCAGAGATGAGCATCTTTAAACAAATTTGGCCAATAATAACCAACTCGCATAATTTTAGTAGTAGTAGTTCACACATAGTGATGTCCCCTAGATAGGCCATTGTGGAACTCTCCTAATATCTTATTCACATGTTCGTATTTGATGCAGCAAATAAGAACACCATTCAAGTCTTTCTGGAAAAGAATACTATCCACTAGGACGTATGGAATGGACTGGAGATAGAAAGTATGTCTTTGAACCTTATCCATATTTGAAGGATATGCCCATGAAAGGAGGAAATTTTGCATATTTATTAACCAATCAATATGATCATTACCTTCGTCGGTATTCAAAAGCATAAGATCTTCATCATCTTTGACCTCTATGTTTGTAGTGAGTTGCTGACACAAATCCTTTACTCTAACAAGTTTAGTGACTTTGATGTGTACATCATACTCCATTACCTTGGTGATCCATAAAGCACGTTTCTCATTCATCTCTTTATTCAACAAAAATATTTGATGCCATGATGGGAGACCATTAGGTGGATTTTTTTATTGGACAACATGTGTTTAAATTTCTTTAAAGATCAAATAACTGCAAATACATGTTTCTCAACAAATGAATACTTGAGCTCATATTCCTTAAGGGATTGAATTACGAATGAAATTGGTTACTCCATCAGATTGTCATTTTTTTGGGTCAAAATCCCTGAAATACTTTCATGACCTGAAAAAGCATAAAGAATAAAATCTTTATCAAACTTGGGGTTTACCAACATGGGAGCTTGAGAAATGGTTGTTTTGATAGCTTCAAAACTCTCCCTCCCTTATTTTTTTGATGAAAATGGAATATTATTCTTTAGCATGACTGTCAATGGTTTAGCCAATATTGCAAATTGGGGGATGAATCTCCGTACAAAATTTATGGTTCCCAAGAAACTCTGAAGGCATTTCTTATGGCTTAGAAGAGATAAAGACATAATTAAATGAATCCTAGATGGATCGATAGACAATCATTCTACTGAAACACCATGTCCCAACAACTTCACTTATTTCACTGCAAAAATACACTTCTTAGGATTGAGTGAAACCCCAAATTCTCTACATCTTCGAAAAACCTTCTTTAGATATGTGATATGTTCTTCGACATGCTTGGAATATATAGTTATATCATCAAGGTAAACAAAGATGATATAGTTAATTAACCCTTTAAATGCCATGTCCATGGCTCTTTGGAAAGTAGCTCCCACATTGGAAAATTTGAATGGCATTTTATTATAAGAATACATCCAACACTTAGTAGTGAAAGACATTTTGAATTGGTCAGATTATTAGACTAAAATATGATTGTACCCTGAATACCCATCGAGAAAGGAAAACCTTTGAGCCCCTGCCAGCGTTTGAAGGAATTTCTCCATTGACACACACACACACAAATATGGAAAGGAAACACATGACACACAAAGGGAAACACACCTAGTAATCACCTATGGTACAAGGTGGGGGATAAACCGCTTTTACTTAAGCACTTTTCATTTCTCAAAAGTTACCCCTGAAGAGGAAACACTAAATGATGATGTTTTGCGAAGCTGTTGATAGGTTCCAAAAAGTACCCTCCCCTCCTCAGCTTCTTATGAAAGCCAAGTGCTTTCGCAATTGTCTGTGTACTTAGTAGGAGTAAGTCTATGTGAGCTTCTTAATGCTCAGGTCCTTGCTTGAAAATTCCATTTCCTTCATCCTCTTTGAAATTAGTTTCATAGTTCCAGTTGCATTCCATGTTTATCCACAGAGATGATTCTTCACTGAGCACACTATCGCTGCCCCATGGCTGCTTTTTTTTAAAGTTTCTTGAACATTCTTGATTATTTTCTTTCCGAGGTCTATGCTCATTGACCTATTTTCCATGAGAAACCTCATAATTATCCTTTTCCTTTACTCCACTGTGAAGTGCTTGAGTACTGATGGAAGAATTGGATGCGACCTCATAATTTTCTTGTACGTCCATGACATGAGTGAAGATATTGAAAATCAGCTCAGGTTCTTCCACAACTTCTACTGCATCCAAGATTTCTTGCATGGAGTTATGCTTCATCATTTCCTGTAGCTCCTCTTTGTATGCCTTTGAAGAAATACCTCAAGGGATTATCTCATCATTTTGGGAATCAATACATTTTATCACTCCTTTACCCATAGGGGCTTTAGCTTCAAACGCCTCAAAACTTCTTACTTTAATTTGTTCATCATGGAAAAATTCTTCCGCTTAAAATGGGAAAGAAAATACCTCAATTTCATCATTGTATCCACCAACCATTGGCTTGAGAGGGACATCATATTTCTCATATAGATTTATTTCAGCATATCCCATCTTCACACGAGTTGAGGTTTCCAATTCAGCTTCATGTTTTTCTTCCATATTCATGGCTTGCATTAAAAGTTCAAGATTGATATTAGGGTCTTCTGTTTCTTCCATGGCTCTTATCAGTCCTTGTACAGATAATTCTTCCCATTACTCGAGGGTTCATTGCAGACTTTCTTGGTCTCTTCCTAGGTAACATGATCAAGGGATTCATCATCGTCGAATGGGAATGAAAATATTTCTTCATCACGGATAAACACATAAGCTGATTTTTTTGTTTGAAAATCGTTAAGAACCATTTCCTCTTCTTCATGGTTTGCGTTATCCAAAAATTCGAAGCTTCCCTCTTATAACTCGAATCTCCTTAATGCTTATTCAAAGTCCAAATCTCTCTGGGAAGGCATGTCTAGACCTATCAAGATGAGAATATCATCTTCCTCAGTTTTCACAAAGTGATTCATCTACTTGCTGCCCTGGTACACAATATTAGCTTCTGGGATTCCAAAATTTCATACTGTGTACCTCATCTTCTTCTCAGGAAGTAATTTCTCCATGTCTCCCTTCACTGGTATGGTTGTAGAAGACCAATTCATCTGAATTTTCCCTCCCAAGTCTCAGCAACATTCCAAATGAGGCTAGGATGTCTACTACCAAAATCATCACTGAAAATTTCTTGTCTGGAAATATGGCAAGAAACACTTGTGCATCTTTGACCTTCCCTACAAGTGAGACCTATTTTAATTCCAAAGAGTAACAAGAGCCACTAGGTGGAGTCATGGTAAGTTTGAGAGCCTTGGCTACCTTATAAGGCATCACGTTTTCTGAGGCACCATAATATATTATGTAATTGTCCAGTACATATTATCCAATAAGAAGGGAGACACAGAAAGGTTCAACTTTATCAGCATTTGATGCACTCAGAGAAATCATGTTCTATGAGGGAGGTGTAGGTGGGTTTGGTATTATTCCTTTAGGATGATGAGCTACATCATTGGGTGTTAGGCTACCATTCCTGATGTATTGAAAAAACCTCTCGAACTGTTCAGGATGGGTCTGTAAATATTTAGTTTCAGTAATCTACACTTTGGCCTTATTTGCATATTCTATGAAGTCAAAGGGAGTAGATGTGGACGTGGGGGTGAAGGGACTGATTTTGGATTCCAGATAGGCTTAGGAGTAGGATTTGATGTTTGAGGAATGGAAGGTATTTTGAATGACACACTAGGATATTTCAAGGAATTATATTTTATAGGAGCATATTTTTCTTTAGAATTGGAAGAGACATTGGAAGACTTAATTCAAATTATGGGATCTTTCTTACTTTTTATGGGATTAAGATCCAAAAATGCCAACTTCATGAAAGATGGAAGTGGGGATCCTCGACTGATTATTTTCTTTTGCAGAGTCGCCATAGGAGGATAATCAACCTTCTTTTCTTTTGCTACAGTGGAGGGAGATGCTCTTTTCTCACACTGAGAAGAAGTGAATACCACACATGATAAACTAGGTGCATCTTCTTCGTCTTCTTCATAACCTCTAGAATACTCACATAATTTGATTTGTGTATTGTTCTCAAACTCATCACTTTCTAGGGAACCATCACATTCACTTTATTTTTCAAAATCCTCTTCATTTTCCTTACTCCTACAACTTGTATTGACAGGTGGGTCCTCCAAGGAAAGCCTTCAGGGTGCTCCTACAATTTTATTTTCGTTTTTTTTTGGGGAAGAAAATCGTTCAAATAATTTCCTCTTTTAAGATGTTATCTCATTTTCCAAATTTTACAAAGATGGATTGGTTCTCTCATCTCCAGGATGTTTGGTCTTTCCCTTTGATGGATTATTTAAATTTCCAAAGAGGATGAGATTTTCATCAAGTTCAATGGCCATCCTTTGTGCTTATACAATGTTCCTTGGTTGGGCTCTTCGCAGAAAAAATACTACTTCTAATGATTGAGCATTGAGGAATAATCTATTGACATTATTTTGAGATGGTAAATCCTCTTCAGGTATCCTGTGAAGTAACTATTCGAAACGATCCACAAAGTCTCTCATGTTTTCATTTTATCCTTTCTCTATTTGAGCCAACTACACCAAGAGATCCTAACAGTATTTAGTTGATTTAAATCTCTTTTCGAAGGTAGTCTTGATGTCATCCTAGCCAGTAACAGATCAGGAAGGTAGGAGGTAGAACCATTCTACTACTTTTTCTTGGAGGGACTCCACGAATGGTTTCACAGCAATGTCTTCATGTTGGACACCAAGAATTCCACAAGATGTCGTGAAGGAAATGATGTGTTCTGTAGGATGTTGTTTTTTTAACCTTTTAACTTTGGCAAGTTCTTACGGGAACCCATTGGTAAATCATTAAGAAGGGGTTCAAGAGAAAGTGGGCCTGTATTTCTTCTCCATTGAACAATAGGTTGGGGTCTTTCTACTTCATTTTCCATTGTCATTTCTACTTCTGCTTCAGCTCTTGATTCTACAAATTCTTATTCAAATTCTTCTCCGTCTGGGAGCTCAATGCTCAATGGTGGTTGAAAAATGGGAGAATTTGAATGGGGAGTATCAACAGGAGTTTGGATAGGATTACCAGGTGAACTTCTTGAAGTGCCAAATGGAGAGGAGGCTTGAGAGAAGAAGTATGGATTATCTCTAATTCATTCTTTTTGATTTTGTAAAGCCTAAAAATTGGAAACAACACCACCTCTCGACCTATTCAACATGGTGTATATTCCTTCAGCTAAATTTTGGAAATTCTTGAAGTGAGAACACAAAAGGATATTATGAAATATGAAGGGTCACTCACAAGAAATTGACAGTGTATCTTTTGGCAATGGACTTTCATGAACTCTTTTTTCTAGTTTTTTCAATATATATATATATTTCTGGACCTTACGGTCATATTTTGGGTGTAAATGCTGCTAAATCTACCCCATAGTGGGCACCAAAAACTGTTGGGGAGAAAAAAATTTGGGTGGAAAAACTTGTGGATTTCTTGCCAATGCTCTGGGAATCTAAGTCCCTCTACTTAACCGGTGTAGCTGCCATATATGCATGCACATGAAAAGGTGGATTTATTTGGTGGCCTTTCGACCGGGGATCCAATAGGGACACTCCAACTGACCATATGGAAAAGCTGACAAATACCTGCAACAGAGAAATTTGTCTGAAGAGTGGGAAAGGGGAGTGAGAAATTAGATAGGAGAACTAATGTTGTAGGTAGAAAATCAAATTCTTGCATACATCAATTAGAAGTTTAATCACATGCATTATAATTAGGAGTAAACAAATATATGAATAGCAACAAGACCAAATGGAATTTATGATGACAAAGTCTCCATAAACCCCTTAGTCAAAAAGGCTCAAAACTCCTTCTTCTTATATTGATTGCTTAAACCAAGTTGTACATAGTATGAGAATGGAGGAAAAAAAGAGAGTGGTGGAAACGAAGAATTTTGCTATCTCCTTTGTTCTCTCAAGGTAGAATGCACTCTTGAGCTTCCAAAATTAATGACCAACCCCTTTGGAATGGGAATGTCGCTACAATTTATAGAATGAGAGGTGACTTATCATCTTCCTCATGACCTTGCATATGCCTTATTTCTAACTTTAGACTATTCATATTCCTACAAAATATTTAAGTCCCTTTTATAAAATCAAGGTGACTAAATTTACATTATGTTTCTAAAGTCACTTTTAAGTGACTTAAAGGCATATCAAAAAGTACAAACTCCAATGAAGAATTAGAAAATTTGAAGAGAGATAAAGTTGGGGGAGAGGGAAGAGAGAGAGGAGGAGAATATTTTTCTTGTGATGAAGTTCGATGGTCCTCATTCATGGAAATCTCTGATGCGAAAAAGTTCTGAATGTCCCATTGTGTCAAAACTACTCTTATTAGTGTGACTTTCTATTTTTAACATGTGTACGTGGGACCACTTACTATTTTAGTAAGTGTCAAAAATGTCCGTACCAATGAGTTATCAGCTGTCATGTATCTCCAATGTCTTTTTCTCCTTCGCAGGTTCTTTTGTTGCTAACTTTCCCAAAATAGTAGTCCCTATGTAAAATACCTGTTGTTTTTAGAAAGTGCACTTCTAGAGGTCTGATTGATGTGGAACAACATTTTTTGATATGGGTAAATACCAAAATTGTAGCGACATGATATAAACAAGATAACAATTCAAAGGAGAGTTAAGGTGATGAATCCAGCCTAACTACGATTGATGATCTTAAGTTGGGTATCAAGACCAAAAAGGTTACCAATGATATGAAAACATTTTCACACACTTTAGATGTTTAACAACTCAGCCAAAAACATGGATGAGTGCAAATGGACAAAAAAGTGGTGAATAAAAATCAATTAGTAACACAAAGGTAGTCACTCTTCTTCTGATCAACAAAGTGTCAAAAGAAAGTGAAGGAAGTAGATCAATTGGTGTTGAAGAGAGTTTGGTTTCACTTTGGCAAATTTTCACCTCACCCTAGGGAAAGTACAAACTAAGTAAAAGTAAAACTTTACAATCCTCATGATAAATGATGCGTTGTTCAAACTTTAATGGACTATCCCCTTGTTTGCCAAACAAGGTTATGACTCCAAAAAAGTTCTCCCTTTGCGATAGCTCTCAACTCAAATTAGTTTTGATATGGTCAAAGTTGGCTCTTGGTCAAAGATAGCTTCCTAGGTTGGTCACTCAACTAGGTGTCATAAGTTATCTAGATGTGAGCTTGTTTTACAAAGTTTTCCTAAGGATTATCTTAGATTTACTTTACCCCCTTCAAGTAAAGTGGGTAATAAATGTGTCCATCATGTACTCTCACTAGGGTCGCGATACAGATAACTTTGATGCTAAATATCTCAAATGGTAAAACTAGTCAAGTAGGTTGTGCAAAGCACTTCCTGTTTCTTCCACAAGGTTCCCTCTTACGTGAAGTACTTTAGGGTTCCTATAACCACCCCCCACTATTTTAGCTTAAGGTGTTATGCCAAAGGGGTTATTTTCTAGTTGAGAGGATAAGGACATACCCTTTTCCAAAACCTAAAAATAATGTGTGATTGTTTGAGGTCTATTTATTATCTTGTTTAGCTTAGTGTGGTTTGCTTGAACACCTCTTGGCAACCTGCATGGAAAATTTATTAGTAGTTTTTTTGTCTCAATTTCTTCCTTCTTTGATAATTTTTTTTGGTCTTGCACAACGGATTAGTAATTTTCCATGCACGCAAAGAGGGAAAGCACCATTTTTGATTCTCAAGATCATCCTGAGACGCAAAAGAAGAGCATACATGATGCAAGATCCAACTAAGAAATCAACAAATGGAAAATACTAAAATCAAACATGATACATGTTTATTTTAACCAAAGTTGACATTCCCAACATTTTTCAAAGAAAAAGAAAGAGATAAGAATCATTTTTTATTCCCAAGATCACCCAAAAAGTCATGAGGGAAGAGCATACATGACTTTAATCTTATGATTAAGCATGTAATGTTTATCCAAATTTAATAAAATTTAAACAAAAGCATGTAAATACACCCTACAAAACAAAACAAAAATCAGAATAAACCTGCAAGATGTTAGTATTTTAATGACACAAGCTTTTGTAAGTGTTAAATTGATATTCAAAACTGGATTGTGGTACCTATGATCAAATCAGGGTATATGTTCTTGGATTATGGTTCTTTCATGCATCTGTGTGGACTAAAAAATCTACATAGTGCCTACGTATCTAGAGAGATGCATGCACCTGCCTCAGCATGCCTGCACTAGTGGATAGATGTGTGCACACGAGAAGCAAAACAAAAAGTTGAATAAATTTGATAGTGCGTGTGCACTGGAAAAATGATTTCTATGCTAGGAGATGGGTGTATGTGCAATTATGCAAGACATAGAGTGTTTGCACTATCATAAGGATGCAAGCGCTACGGTTCGGGCACTTGTGCCAGTCTAATAGTTTTGACAGAAATAAGGTACAATTCTACAACAATGCATGTGCACTAATAGAATGATGTCTGCACTAGGAAATGAGTGCATATGATCTGGTTTATGTGCCTGTGCACCCCCTCCAAAAAATTTACTTGGCGATGACGTCAGAATATGGCACAATGACATAAGAAATCTCAAAAAGATTAAAATTTTAACATGTTAGCTCAAAATTGACAATAACCCTTCAAAATTAAACCCCTAAACAAGACTCAGCACATGAAAAGTTAGCAAAAATAATAAGAAATTTAACATTATTTCACACATGTGCATATCAAGGAATAGCCAAATATTGAAATAACAACAAAAATTAAACTACAATGCTAACGGACTAAAGATCCCTCCCACCAGGCATGCCAAATGTGTGTAAGAATTAGTTAGCTATGAAAATAAAATCAAGACTAACATTTAATAGCCTGAATACAATGCTAAACTAAAATATATGCACCATCATGCTAAGAGCTAAATAAGTAATAAACATCAACACTATGCATTAAAACCTCAATCTAACATGCTAACATTTATTTCTCTACTCTTTAGAAAGCTAAATCAATGAAATGGACTTAGGTATATCCTTTAGCTATCAAAGGGTTAATAAGTGTTGCTTGATTTAAGAGGATTGAGGATGGAGGTTCATCAAGTCATGTCAATAAGGGCTTTGTTGATTAACTCCATTGATATTCAAAAAATAACTTGGATGATTGAATGCAAATGGATGATGGCTAGCTCCCACTCAAAGGAAGAATTCCCTAGGATGATGAAATGACTATAGTATAGGCTCTATGCTCATTTAGGTGTAATTAGAAAGGTAGGAGGATGGCTCCTTATATAGCCCAACGGATAGAATAATCTCTACCCTCCCTTTACATGTGGGATAATAGAGAGGTTGGGTTATGTAACATTCCCATTTTAAGACTTTAGAAACAAAGGAATTTTTATTTTATTTTATTTATCTTACATAATGTTCTCTGTTCTAAATTAACATAATTTGGAACAAACATTCCAATGTCAATCCATCTCATAAACAGAAAACCATATTCAGTTGTAAATGACTCAATGAAACATCGATCTCTCATTTCATGACATCGGTATTGAACCAAACTCTCATGTTAACTCAATAATATGAATATTACGTATACTTGGTTTCTTTTACCTTTTTATTAGCATCCCAAATATTTTTTCTAAGAGGCCTATCTGAATATCTTTTACCGTATATTCATCTAAAATCCTACATCTTAGACTAGGTGACATAGGACAATGCAATCAGGAGCTTTTGATACTTTGGCCAAAGTTTTTAAACATGTTTATCATGTTTACATTCCTAGATGACATACTCGTCAAATGGAATAAGTCCCTCACCACACTTGTTATGTTATCTAAAGTGGTCTTTCCTGACTTTTGTCAGTTCAATCTAATTCAATGTTTCACACTAGACAAGGTTAGCAACATGCACTAGTGTGGAAGACTACTCATGGTGACTAAGGGTACATAGACATACTCAATCGACTTATGTTGATTGGGTGTGTCTAGTTATCCTAAGTCAACATGAGTTGACCTCGACACTAGATCATGTTCCTATCCCTGTATAGGATAGAACCGATCGATCCAGTATTACACTTATGTCAATCAAGTTAAACAAACTAAGTGGGGTGTTGAGACATAGCAACTGCATCCTAGTATCCTTGTAACGAACTCATGTCATTACGAAGGTACTATGCTGCAGTTGATGTGTACCAACATCCAACTGAGTTTCCTCAACTGAGACTAACATACTTAAGGTTACAAGTTTATTAACCCATTTAATCATTGTCTTAAAGATTAATGATAACAATGCTTAAAGTATTCAACTAGCATCATTTAACCTATTAGGTTACAAGTTGAAACTACATGTGAGGTAGGTATGCAGGTAAAATTTACTTCCTAACCATTCCAATTACATGTTTAAGTTTTTCTTTAAATGAAACATCTTAAATCTTATAACAATAAGGTTGATCTTAATGTTAATGAAAGTGTGTTCATTAGATCCTTTGTTATTTCAGCCTTAGCTTAAACAAGTTTATTTAAAACCTTTATTTTAGAATTCATGAAGATGAAGTCTAAATTCGATTTAATTCCTTTTGAATCATTCCATATTTTGATTAAAGAAATCTTCCTAAGGAAGAACACAGTCAACCATTCTCTTATTATATTCATAACACTTTAACAAGATCTTCAGTTAAGTCTACTATGATTGATTTCAAGGAAAAGTATCCTTTTTCCTATATCAAGGACTAATGTCTAATTATGAAAACAGATCATATATGTTTTAATACAGCCAAGAATTCATACACACACACACACGCGCACACGCCCACACACACACACACACACACACACATATAATTCAATCATAATTTTTTATATTTTTAAAGGTTCTATTTAAGAGTATCAACTATTAGTTACATCTCTTTTATGTGAAAAAGAACCAACCAATATTTCAGATCTTCAAACTTATAGTTTTATAAATATATAAAAACTATTAAATGACCAACTTCCATAACACTAAAATATATAAACTACCCCATTCATTTTAGATATTACTTTAATAACACATCCCAATTTACGCCAATGGAGATATTACAATAAAGTAGTATTCAACAATCATCAAACCATTTATTCATCAAAAAGGAGTGATTCATTCACTGATTACAGAAGTATTTCAAAGATTACAAAGTGTCATAACAACAATATAAAACTAGTTTTATTACATCTTTCATTTTCTGACAAAAGTACATCTCAAGTAATGATGCCACATAATCATCATAATAAAGAGACAATTTCTTTTAGTAAAATAGATGTAATTTTTTATATGTCTTTCTCCTTTCATCTTTTACGAAGTCCATCTACAAAATCGTTATCACGAGTCAGTTCATGTGAATTGAGCATGATAAGCACTATAACCTTAAAACATTGTGCTTTTATCTAACTGTTTCATAAAAATAACCCTGATTTTTATGAAACACTTCCAAAAACACAAACAAGATAAACAGAAAGACTTTTCCCTAAAATATTACAAACCAAGAAGGAGAGAAAAGATTAAAGTTTCTATAAGTAATGTATACAGGACTAATTAATCAGCATAGTTAATCCTAACTTTTCATCATAAAAACTCTTTTCAACATGCTAGCAAATCAAATGAGCAGAATTAAAGAAAAGGGAAATTCATATTTCATCCTAACTTTACCTTCTCATTCAAGTTTCCAAATTAAGTTCCTCCCTTTATCCTTTTCATAACTTTTCAAGAAGTAATACAAGATACATAAAACTACCTTATGAGAATAAGTATACTATTTTGTACAAACAAATCAGAATTACATTCCATCTAAAAATCATACTATCTCAAACTCATCCTAGTGTCTAAGAAGTACATTGAACACGAGTAAGTCCCAATATTACAAGTAAGGATAACTTAGTCAATAAAAACAACCAAATTAACTCACGGTTCACGTTCACAATAGTCCTGCATTCCTATCCAATTCCTAACTCAAACGTGACAATCATAATATCATCATGTAATCCTTAAGACATCAGCAACTGAAGGTTCATTATTTCACAAACAAGAAGCACGAACTATCTTTGGGATACTTCACAACTCAATCACTTCATTCCTACTTCAAAAAAAAGAACAGGGAACTAAAAGTTCAGAACCATACTAATACAATATCATTCCCAGTCATTATCTTAAGTTTGAGCTCATCCCAAAGGAAAGATTAGAAAAATAATGAAACAACAATTCAGAACTGAAAAAGACTCCAACTAAAAAAGGAACATTCTACAAGAGAATCTTCAGTTCAATCCCAGTCTCAAAGACATCATAGTAACATAAAGATTCAAGACGGTATAACTGTTACAGAGAAATGAATACAGATATACACCATGTAGATCCAGTTTTCCCAAACTTCAGTGTTGGAAACAACTCAAAAAGAGAAACAAAATTAAAGTGACCAAACTTCCCTCTATACAAAACTAATTAGACGTTACAACACATCAAGGAGGAAAACACAATCATTTCCCATTTCACAGGTTAATCAGGAACTCCATGCAAATATGGACAAAAACCAAAAGAGAAAAGACTCCCTTAAAAGAAATGCACTTCAAGTGAAAGAACAACTTGAAATGCCCACAAAAGATCAAAAAGCTCAAACCTGAAGACACCAATGTAGCCCAGAATTGGGTAACCATTAACAAATCAATCAAAAGAACAGAAAGAGACAAGACAATCAATATTTTTACTTGTTTGTTCTCCCTCCTACGAAGTTATTATCTCCATACATGGATTAAACTGATTAACAAAAGATTCACTTTAGTTCCAAGTAAACTCAGTGACGACAAAAGAAAGAATAACAACCCAGACCAAGTTCAAACTAGTCTCCCAAAGATCTAACAATTGACAAAACAAGAAGGTAGATAGATCATTTGATCAACTTCCTCTCAAAAAAGTTCATCAACAATCAATGATTCATGAGAACCTTCCAAGATCAAAAGTGCTACTAAGGAAACCAAAATCCCATAGTGGGTTTACGAAATTAAGAGTAAATGAAATAGAACAGAACCTAAAACTTTCTCAGTCATTCCTTCTGTTCAACTTATTAGACATGGTTCAACGAAATGACAAAATGATTAATACAATTCCAAAATAATTGTATTTTAAATCTAAACATGAGTTGTATATTCTACTCAGAATGAAAATATAGTCACAAAATAGGGTGAAAAAAATACTGGTCTCCGCTGCCATTATCAAGAAATCAGTCTAAAACACAGTAAACAACTTAACTTGAAACAATGGCGTGATACAAAAATGAAAACTCCTTCAAATACAGTTTTCCAACGACAACTGTAATGAGAGCATGCAAGGTAAAATATATGGATTTCAACAAAACCATGCAACTATTAAAGCTTAAACAACCTTCAAATAGGTATTCCTTCAATCAGAGAACAAACATAGATCCATTCCAATGTCCAGAAGGTTCGAATATAAGAAATTTTACACAAAAGTATTAAAATAAAACTTCCAGATTTATTTTTCCACCTATCACACAAATATCATTATGCATCCAAAGGAAACAAAATGAAAACATCATTGAATCAAAGAATAAGCAATCACATGAACAAAATCAGAACAGAAGGTTTCAAACAAAGCAAAGTTCTTCTAATGAAGCATTTAAATAAAAGTAGAAGACTTAAGGGATAGGGCCTATCATGCTTGATAGAGCTCATGTCTTCACTTTCTTTACTGAAAATATTCAAGCAGAGCTTTGATAGCTATTCCTTTCCATGAAAACACCAAAAAAACTCCTCAGAACCTTCTTCTCCTTTCTCTTATAGCTTCACAGTGATATTTTCATCACTATCACCACCATGCAAGGTGAAACAAACATGCAAGGATTCAAACTTGAGGGTTCGAAGAGAAAAACCACATGCAGAGCTAAAGCTCACAAAAACCAAATGATCAATGCAAAACCAAAAACCCTTCTTCCTTCCAACTTCCCCTTCTTCCTAGGCAGTTTTTGCTATTGTTGAGAACATTAAATGTCAAACAGGACTGGACAGTCCTTCCACTTCTCCCACCACCGCCAACTTGCAATTAGCCATCACTAAATTTAAAATTTCATGCAACTAACACTTTTGTAGAGGTTCCACCTCGAACCTCTTATTTTTATTTCATGCATTCGCCAAATTTGGCTACAATAGAGAGTTAAAACCACATTTAATCCCTCATAAATTCATAGAGGTTGGTGCCACCGACCATATTTTGCATGTCGTCCCATCCAACCCCTTAGGTTAGCCCAAGTCTAAGTTACGTTCATAATATTAGTTTAGGAACTAACTTAGGTCCTTAGGTTAATTTTCTTAGTTTATTCTAAGGCTTTACCTTTTATTAACATTCCACATTAATAAAAGAACTTAGTAACTTAGGATAGGATTACAACTTAGGAACATAGATTAATTAGGTTCCTTAGCATTAGTTAACAATTGTAACTTTAAAAATTACCAAAAGAAGAATCATAATTTCATTCAAATGTTTCATGCGAAGCACAGAAAGCAATAGACTTCACCCAGGACTTCAAGATAGCCAGAGTTCAAAGATCTTAAAATTTATCCAGCTTGGTCAAGATGACCACAATGTCATGAAATTGAAAGAATGCCTTGGATCATTGAAATTGATCCAAGGTATAGATATCCTCCAGTAGAGGTTATGAAAACTGAAGCACAAGTTCGAGTGTAACAATCTATGAACTAGTTTGAACTGAACCAATTCCTTATTTTCCAAGTAGTGAATTATGTCACATAAGAAGGAATGAAATACTTCATTTTCAATTCAACATAAACATGAACAGAGTTGTATCTATTTCATAAGATAACCTATTATCCACATCAAACATGATTTCTTAGTTCACAAGAGTACATTGTGTTCAGAAAAGAATCACATGTCAACATCTGTAACTTCTAATATAGAAGTCATCATAGATACCAACCATGTTAGAGGTGTTACATGTTAGTTGTGGATAAAGAAGGTTTAGGGAGGGTTGAGTCAACCTTAAGAGAGTTTAATTTGTCCTTTAGTGACCCATGGGAATTAGGGGTGCATATACTTAACCAAAGGTGATTAATTAATAAGGAGATGAGCATATTAGGCTAGCTTAGAAGAGAATTAACATGATTTAGGGGATAAGAAAGATTAAATTAGATAAATGAAAGTTTATTTATCTAATAGAGGAGGAAACTTAATTAATTCGAATTAATTTTATTAATCTAGATAGAATGGGGTTTAATTAATGTAAGGTCGTTAATCATCATTTTTCCTTGATAGATGAGTCAGTTAACTAGCATAATGTAGTTAATTAACAATGATAGAAGATAAGATTAATTCCATTTGGTGATTTGTCATAAAATTGCTAGGAAGATTATAATTAGTGTAATTTAAGTATTTAAATTGCTTAGGCTAGATTATAGGCGTCTACAGGTAGGGTATCAGGTTGATGGGGATGAGTAATATTTAGGTGAGAAAGAAGCAATACAAAAGAAGACAAATAAGAGATCTAAGACCAAAGTTAAGAAACTAAAATCTTGGTTAAGATAATTATTTGAAGACCTAGAGATTGGTAGATGCAGTGGTTGATGGGCGTTTGTAGGAGAAAAAGATTTGGATCCAGTGTCACGGAAATGAATCCTGTGTGCTTCCCTGTGAACGATATGAGGCTATGGAGAAAGAGATTGATTACTGGTGAATAACTTAGATGCTCTGGTACTATTTTTTATCATTAGATGCTCAATCTAATATAATAATGAAAATGAAATCCAAAATCCAACCAAAAGAACCCAGGGAAAGAGTTGGAAATCCTTATTTAAGGGATCCAATGTCAGATCCTTAACCGGCATCGGCCGAGGAATAAAGGGCACCAGTTAGGGAGAAATAGTCGAATTTGCTTAAAATAGTCTGCTCATTCCCTTTTTAGCATGGGTCAAGATTTGATTGTGGGATAGGAGTCTTGGTTCACATCTAGACATGCAGGTAATTGATGGAAGAAGTGGTTAATAATAAGTATTAGGTTTTGAAAGAGTCTTAGTTAGTTAAGTGAAGTGATGACTCAATGCTAGGAGTGATGACCTAGTCTCAGTTAGTTAAATGCCCCTGGAATGGATTCAAGGTGAGGTGGAGAGGTGAGGTGGTAATCAACCTATTATTGATAATTAGATTAATTAATTAATTAAAATGTGTGAAAGGGGTTATGGTAAGGGGGTATGTCAGTTAAAAGGGGCTTAGAGGGTTGCGACCCAATTTTAGGTGTCTATATTTTCCCCTTTTATCGTGTAGTTTGTGTTAATAAGAAACGATGACAAAAACAAGAAGTGTGTTACCGCAAGTAAGGGTGGAGGTGATCCCCCTCAAACCAGAAATTGATTAAGTGGAAGGATGAATCGGTGATGGGTTTGATAAGGTGATAGGTGATGGAAATTGTGGTAGGTATAGGTCTATGTATAGGTAATATGTGTGATAAGGTGGAGGCAATAAAATGTACGCACATGCTCATAATGCAACAAGGTACTAGGTTGAAGAGCACACAAACTCTAACATTGTCAAAGGTTGATAGTTTATCCAAACAAGGGTGATGTGGTCTAGGTATCCAAGGTATAATAAGTGCTCTAGGAAGTACAATGGGTCAAGGTGAAAGAACGGGTATAGGTGTGTTCCAAAACACCAAAAGGTTTATTCTGGTCGAGATAAACGTTACGAAATAAGGCAAGGTAAGGTTGGGGAGTAAAAAAATAACAGGTAGCATTATCACATGGAAAAACAAGTAAGTGAGTTCAATTTTCAAATAGTTAGGGTTGGTACAAAAAGGGTATACAATTGAGGTAAATGTGCCCTTAAGTAGTCTTAGGAAGTTGGCAAGGAGGTGAGGGCCAGAAGGTGGGTCTTTAGGGATGTGACAGTAAGAAAAGAGGACCCTGCAGTAAAACCTAGGTTAAAATGAGGTTGGTTGGGTTATTGATAGGGTGACCGATGATGGTTCTTGGAGAATTAATAACCGATTTATGTGACTGATGTTGGTTACCTAGGGCACGACTAGATAGATGTTGGTTTCCAAGGGGATGAGTTAAAACATAAATCACATCCCAAAAGTGATTATTTGAGCATTTTGTTATTTGGAAAATGACTTGTGAAGAGAGTATTTGAAATAAAAATTAAAGATTGGGCCAGTGGGGTGATTTTGTGAGAGATTAGTGGTTAGAGGAGTGATTTCAGGGGCTCGGTTTGTATCTAGCTAAGTGAGTGTGATTGGTTGAAAGTTTGGAGAGGCAGTTGACATGGAAGAGGTAGGAGAAGGTTTAGGGGCAATCTTGTGCAAGCTTCAGAGGTCCTAGCATGGAGGCACCACTGAGTAGACGTAGGATTTAATCCTAAATTTTGAATTTTCTAGAAAAATAGGGTAGGAAAAGAGTAATTTTTGTTTTTTGAAATTTGATGAAAACAAGGGTGAAATTGGGATGTGGGAGGGTTGTATTAGTTTAATTAGGGGTTAAATTGACTTGGGGGAAATTTGGGTGATTTTGGGTGGTTAGAATAGGCCTATTTTGAAATTTTTAACATTGGAGGACATGGGGGTTCAACTTTGGGGCTGAACCAATAGCTGACACTGGTTGTTTATTGGTTGATGTCGGTGGGTGAACTGGTGACAACAGGAAAGGGAGACCGACATCAGTAGGGTGAATGAAACTGGTTAGGTAGAAAATGGTTAATATTTTAAAGAAATGGTGGTTTGGGATGTCTAAGGTAATGTTGAAACTAGATGGGGTGTCCAAGATATGTCTAAGGGAGGTATAGGCGTGGAAGAAATAGTGGGAACAATATGATTCTAGGAGGTAGGTTAGGTAAGGGTAGATGTTTTAGGTAAGGAAAGGTAGAAAATATACTTAAGGTCGAGTGTTGAATAGAAAGGGGAATGGGTAAATAAGTAACTTGTGTGGGTGTTGATGATGCAGGCTAGGCAAAAAATGACTATGAGGTACCAAATTCTAGCCCTTCTAGTACATATGAGACCCACCATTACAGAGGAGGAGTGGGAGTGCATGCGGGTAGTGGGGTTAGGCACCATTAGGAAGTAAAGGTGGATTACCAGAGATCACAACATGATGGTAGCCCTCATTGACAGATGGGATCCAGATACCAACACTTTCCATCTACCAATGGGAGATATGATTGTCACATTAGAGGATGTCTAAAGGACTATGTGGCTACCAATTTTTGGGGAGCCATTGTATCAGGTCTCGTCGTCAGATGCGGTGGATCACATGGCAACGGTGTTTGATCTGACTATGGAAGAGTTTTCATACCATAGCACCAATATCAGTTATGGGGAGATGTATGTGGTGTTGATCAGGGGATTAATTTTAGTGTCAAATGTTCCCTAAACTTCCCTAAAACATGCCAATGTAGTAGAGCCTTCAAATATCTTTGTGACGACTATAAGAACATGAAAAATGGACACTTTGAGCTCACGATATCTCTAGTCAAAGTTTGGTCAACTGGAAGGTCAACATTGGTCAACAATGTCCATGCTAACATGTACGTGTGCACAATTTGCCAAGTGGATTAGTTGGCAGTGGACAAGTGGCAAAAGGAAAAAAGAGAGGACAAAAATGAAGTATTGGTTTGCAACCTTTAGTCTTTGTCGGGCGTAAAAGTTGTTCATTGAAACAAGAGGCTAAACTTTTGTTACGCAAGGGAGCCTGAGCCACCATGAGGATGATTCTATCAACGCTGATGTGGTAGGTCCTCAAGCCACCACGTGGCTTGCCACCACGAGTTTGAAGTCACCTGATTTTCCTATCGAGGATCGACAAGTGGTCTTTATTTCCATATTTCATTAGTGGAATATCATATTATGGTATCGTCAAATTTTATATTACTTGTGTAATTATTCACCATATAAATCCATGTCACTATATGGTTACACCTCCACATTGGCTGCTTAAGACTTATCTTTTTGCATTTATACTAAGTGCTTTGGATGATATTATTTGCCACACATTATTTGCAAACAACCACGCATTGTTATGCTAACTACCATATTTGCCATGCCTTATCTCTCCAACATTATTTCTAACTCATACGCCTATACTATCAAAGGCCAAGTCAAAGTTTACCAAACATTATTTAATAATGCGCCAAACATAGGCCTATTTCCCACAAACCAAGGTCAACATTAATCCATCGTGCCATACATTAGCAAACTAAAACCCACAATGCACAGCATAAGGTGGCTTTTAATAATGTGCTAAACATAGGCCTATTTCCCACAAACCAAGGTCAACATTAATCCATGGCGCCATACATTGACCAACAAAACCCACAATGTGTAGCATAAGGTGGCTTTTAATAATGCACCAAACATAGTCCTATTTCCCACAAACCAAGGTCAACATTAATCCATGTGCCATACATTGGCCAACAAAACCCAGAATGCGCAGCATAAGGTGGCTCAAAAGCCAATGAAAGACCAACTGCCTTAGCATTATTAAATGTTTTCCTTAATGGTCGCACCCATAATGTGGGATTAACATCCACAGCCGTGACGAAATGGTAGGAGGCAAGATTTGATCCCCCAACCTCATAGTTCTAAGGCAATCCACCTAGCCAATCTGCCAAATGAGCACGTCGAATTATAAACTGAGCTCGTAGAGCTTTATAGAAGACAGGTGTTAGGTTTGTGTCAAGCCAATAAGGAGACAGATTGGGAAAACTTGAATTTTAAGGCACTTCTATTCACATCCAAGCCTCGAGTTAAATATGAAAATTGCTTAGAATTTTGAGATGATTGCGATGGTGTGATCCTTTTTCCGATTTGGAGATTTTGTGATAGTATTATTTGTTGTTAAAGTCACACAAAGGCATAAAACCAAAGGGAGACATCGATGCAAGTGGATCAAGAAGGTGAAGGACAAAGGCTGAGCTCCATCAATGTCCTTTGAAGGTCTAAAACACACTTTTCTAGGTTTTTGATTCATTATTGGTTAACGTAAAGGTTATTGTATTTACATATTTAACATTATTAATGGATCGGTTCACCACGAACCAGGGGACGTAGGAATTCTGAACCCCATAAACAATCTGGTGTTGTGTTCTAATTTTTATTTTCAGTTTCTAATATTTACAAGTAATTTAAATTCAAAATATGAATATGGATGCAACTATAATCAATAATTAATAAAATTGGGAAATCAATTAAATCTGAAACAATGATTTTTGGGGCTTCGATCAAACAGTGAAATTTTGAGTAAATTGCAAACTTAATTTTAGTTTGAATTCAGTCCTAAATCATATTTTTAATCAGTTTTTGGAAGTCCAAAACCCCTATAAGTTGATTAAAATTGAATATCCTTTGAAATTATTCAAAGTGTTAGTTTTCAAGCACCCGTTTTCAGATATAGTTTTGGTATCAGAGCAGTTAGATTGTTAGATTAACTTCTAATTGTGTTTGAAAATTTGGCTTCAATTTCCGTATTCATTTCACTTTTCAGTGTGCAAACATTTTGGGGCTTGTTAATCTTCTTTTATAGTGTGTAATTTTGGAGTTACATGTTGTTTGCAGGAAACATGGAATCATGGGCAAGTCATCCAAATAGGAGTAGTTGGATGAGCTTGAAGCCATAAACCGATAACTCCAGGAAGAAAATCCTTTCCTGAGAACTAATTTTTACTCCTTAGAAGAGGAAATAGTGTACGGTTAAAATTTGAGCCACAATCCTCTATAACCAAGAAAGAGGAGTATGTCAATGAGATGCTTGCAGAGAGCAAGAAGTTGATGGTTTTTGTTAAAGAGTTGCAGGAAGAAATATGAAACCAATGATGCTCTCTTGGAAAAGCTGCAACAAGATGAACATAAGAAGGAAATTCCTTCCAAAGCAGATACAGGTACTATGATAGAAAAATGCACTATAAATTGTTCACGTGAAAATAGTTCCTCTCATTTAGTTTCAAATATTTCTTTGGGTCAATTTGAAAAACACACTAAGGGAATTGGGTCTAAGACTAATGGTTAAGATGGGATTTAACGGAAAGGGCCTTGGTAAAAATGAGACAAGGTGATGCTAACCCAATATAGGTAGAGGATCAACTTCGGTTTGCATGTTTGGGTTATTCAAGTGGGCAACTGGAAATTGGAGAAAGTTTCAAAGCAGTTGAAGGAACACAAGCTTCCAACAACTAAGGATCTACGCCACTAGAATTGCAGGATTCCTCCATCAGGAGGATTAATGAAATGTGTAAGAAAATAGGTAAATGAGGTAATGAAATTCCACCTCCTCCCACTTACACTAAAAATAACACTAAGGGGAAATTAAATCCTAAGACTTCTAAAACACTCTTTCAGTTTGAACAATATAGCTTTGGTAGACAGAAGTATGTTTTTCCTTGCACGTTTTGTGAAGGTACTAATGATTCTACAACATATTGTTGGAAGAGAAAAATAATGCTTAAGAAGTTAATGCCTTTTGTGAATGATAAGGCAGGTGCTAAAGACCAATCTCACTTTGGTAAGGCAAGAAATGGCAAAAAGGTTACCTCTCCCAAATAGAGGAATCATTCTCCTAGACAAAATTCAGGAGAATGGAAAAATGGGCAAGACTCCTAAAAACAGGGAAGTTAAATTTTGTTCCCATTGTAAAAGGAATGGTCGTGATGTTAAGATGTGTTGGTATGTTCCTTTAGTGCAACATTGGAAAGTTGTTAAAAAGGTAAATAATGTCAAACCAAAATTTGTTTATCTAACTCATGTAAATGCTCATTTTGGTACTGAGGAAGTAAAATCACCTAAACAGAGAAATCCAAGTAATTGGATGGGTAAAACATCCCTCAACTTTATGTTTGCATTGAAGTAACTGAGTGATAGTATGCAAATATTTTCAAAGCTATATTTTAGGGATTTGATCCTATGTTCATATTTAGCTTTGAAATAATTTGGAAGCAGTCATAGAGAAGATTTGACTGATAGGTTCATCATACTCATATTCATCTTCTCACGTTTTGGTTGGTTATTCCATTTCTGACAACAATATGCAGGGATATGGGCATCATCAAAATGTCTATTTTGAAACTTGTAGTTTTATAGTGTTGTCATTTGTGCAAATATTATGGATGTTTATCAGACCCATTCAGAAACATGTTTGCTATTGTAATAAATAGACAAAATTGTTGTATCCACATGTGTTATTTGCACTAATTTATAAGACCCTTATTTTGGGCAAATTTGATTTTTGTAACTATCAGATGTGGTTGTAATTAGGGTGTAAATTTATTACATTAACAAATTGGTTTACAAAGGCACCAGGTGATCATTTTGAAAATTATGGCAGTTCACAAATTTGGGTAAGCATACAATTTATTATTTATCCCTTTATTGTTCAACATATATGGATAGATTTGGCAGATTCACATTGATTTAGATTTTGACTATAACCATTTTGGGCGTTGATGGTTTAATTATTCTGGATAGTGAATATTTGCAGTTGTAATCAGCATAATCACAAAGTGTCAGTTGAACACTAGCTTCCGTTATAGATGGGTGTTATTATCTAACTTATTATTTGTGATTGTGATACAATGTTTTTGGCAGATTCGCGTGGATTCATTTGTTGACTATATTTATTTTTGGGTATTGATAGTCTATTTTATTTTGGATAGTAAATACTTGAAGTTGTTATAGTTTCAAATGGACAGTGGGCACTAGCCTAATTGTGAGCAATTTAGATGTCTAGTATACTGATCTGTGTTGTGAAATTGTAATTTAAGTAATCAGTTGTATCACAAAGTGATAGTTGAACACTATTTTTCCGTAATAGAATGAGTGTTATTATATAGTCAGTTATTTTTTATGGCATTACAGTGGGGTATGACAGTTCATAGTTGTGTGTATAGTTGACAGGGTTACGTTGTTTCAGCTGAACACTAGCTTAATTGGGTGTTATTATACGACCAGTTATGTAAATAGATAATCAACTATTTGTAGTTTATTAACCTATAATGTTATTTTGGGTTCTTGTATGTGTTTTTGCAATGCAGGAAGAGATAACATGTTTTAGTGGGTTGATACATAGCTTTTTGTGGACAAAAACACCTTCTCAGTAGGGAGGAGTGATCAGGGGATTAATTTTAGTGTAAAATTTCCCTAAAATTCCCTAAACCATGCCAGTGTAGTAGATCCTTCAGATAGCTTTCCGATGACTATAAGAACGTGAAAAATAGACACTCTGAGCTCAAGATATGTCCAGTCAAAGTTTGGTCAACCGAAAGGTCAACATTGGTCAATAGGTCCATAGTTGACGTGTAGGTGTGCACAATTGGCCAAATGGCTCAGTTAGCAGTGGAAAAGTGGCAAAAGGAAAAAAATAGGACAAAAATGAAGTATTGGTTTGCAACCTATGGTCTTCATCGAGTGTAAAAGTTGTTCGTTGAAACAAGAGGCTCAACTTTTGTTATAAAAGGGAGCCTGACCGCCATGAGGACAATTATATCAACACCGATGTGGTGGGTCCTCAAGCCACCACATGGCATGCCACCACAAGTTCGAAGTCACTTGATTTTCCTATCGAGGATCAACAAGTGGTCTTTATTTTCATATTTCATTAGTGGAATATCATATTATGGTATGGTCGAATTTTATATTACTTGTGTAATTATTCACCATGTAAATCCATGTCACTATATGGTTACACCTCCACATTGGCCGCTTAATAATTATATCTTTAGATTTTATACTAAGTGCTTTGAATGATATTATTAGCCACACATTATATCATAATGCCTTTTCCATGCATTATTTGCAAACCAAACATTTTTATGCTAACTGCCATATTTACCATGCAATTATCAAATCAACGCATTATTTCCAACTTATTTTAATGCAATGCGCCAAACTTAGGAGTATATCCCACATGCCATGGCCAAATTTATGCATGTGCCAAACTTGGACAAACAACCACATTCATAGGCATCCAAAATGGCTCAAAAGCCAATAAAACTCCCAACTGCTTTACCTTTTAAAACCACCTCCACCGTTTTAGATTTTGAATGTGGGATTAAAGTAAAAGCTATGGGAAAATGGTAGGAGGTGGGATTTTATCTCTCGATCTCATAGTTCGAAGGTAATCTGCCTAGAGAATCTACCAAATGAGCACATCAACTTATAAAATGAGCTCGTAGAGCTTTATAGAAGATAGGTGTTAGGTCTGTGTCAAGCCAATGAGGAGGCAGATTGGGAAAACTTGAATTTTGAGGCACTTCTACTCACATCTTGCTCTCGAGTTATATATGAAAGTTTCTCATAATTTTGAGAAAATCATGATGGTGTGATTATTTTTCGAATTTGGATCTTTTGTGACAGAGTTATTTGTTGTTAAAGTTACAGAATGGCATAGAACTAATGGGAGACACTACTGCAAGTGGATCAAGAAGGTGAAGGACAGTGGCTGAGCTCCATTAATGTCCTTCAAAGGTCTAAAACATAGTTTTACATGTTTTTGATTCATTATTGGTTAATGTAAAAGTTATTGTATTTATATATTTAACATTATTAATGGATCGGTTAATAATGTAGGAATTCCAAACCGCGTAAACAATCTGGTGTTGTGTTCTAATTTTTATTTTCAGTTTCTGATATTTGCAAGTAATTTAAATTTAGAATATGGATATGGATTCAAATATAATAAGTAATTGATAAAATTGGGAAATCAATTAAATCTAAAACAAGGATTTTTGGGGCTTCGATCAAACAATGAAATTTTGAGTAAATTACAAACTTAATTTCATTTTGAATTCATGGGTGACAAGGGTGTAGTAGGTGAGACCGGTGTACACGGCCTATAAGGTTGGGTTTTATTTTTAGGCGGGAGGATAATTTTACTGTGGACTTTGAAAGACATGGCTAAGTCTAATCTGACAGGTGGGTGAGTAAGGCTTGATGTCATCATAACACCCAAAGTAGTGATGGGTCTAGATATGGGTGGGGAGATAAGTGTGGGTAGGTTTTTTAGGTTTGGGAATATTTTTAGTGATGGGTAGAATTTTGGGTGGAGGTAGGGATGATGAAGAGGAATCCGTTTCAATCAGCATGGTTAGTGTAGTTTTGGTTTCTGAAAAAACCTTTGGGTAGATTGTGGAAGTATCTTCAGGAAATATTTGCATTTGGGTCGAAATGGGTAGCTGAAGACATCCCCAGAGCATGGAATGATCAACATAATCAAAACAATTGACCAATCATGAAAACATGATTACTGAAGAAGATGATACAGTGGGTTGGGTAGCAATCCCTATAAAATATGTCTGTGAGATAGGGGAATTGGATGACCTCAGATTCTGTAGGTAAAAGAACTGAGATCATGTCAATAGGCTTTTGCGATGCTAGGGGAGAACTATCCCTGATAGGTAGTGACATCTCTGAAGCATCTTCCATAGGTAGGAGAGATAATAGTTTGGGTAAGGTAGAATTCTCTCTCGGTGGAGGAGAAGGCAATGATGATTCTCTTATGGATGGGAGAATAACAAGTGTTGATGGTTTAGAAGGTTGGGAAGTAGATGATAATACGACATTGGTAGAAAGTGTGGATTCCTCCATGAGAGAAAGGGTAGAAGAGGGAAACTCCTCTGTGGGTGGAGGATTAGAAGAGGTACACTCCTCTATGGGTGGAGGAGTTCATGCCAATATTTTATCAATAGATGAAGTAGGTCAGTTTTGAGGAACAATTGGTGTGATATCAAACATTGTGTGGACCTCAAAAATGGTGTTGTCATTGGATGAAGGTTCATTATTTTGATTAGATGATAGTTTATGATTAGGGAATGGATTTTTAAAGATGTAAAAATTCTGATTTATTGGCGCGTTTAGGTTGTCTACGAAAAAGGTCTCCATTTTCTATCATCTCTTGAACAATGTTTTTAAAATTTATGCAGTTACCATCACTATGTCCTTTAACGCGATGGTAATTATAGTAGTCATGATCTTTATACCATGCAGGCATAGGACGAGTGGGGTCGAAACCTGTATGAGGTTTTATGGGAGGAATCGTAATGGCTCCATCTTTAAGAATTTTTTCCAAGATAGATGAATAGGTTTCTCTGATCGAAGTGTACTTCTGTTGCTCTTGCTGGAGCTGAAAAATCTCAAACATGAGAAAGATTGGAAGAAGGTTGAGCCTGATTAGAAGGATGAGGTGGACCCACCTTGAGGACTACCGCGTTTGCTGATCCTTTGGGCTTTGAATAGTTATTTTGAGGTTTTGAAGATGAAGAAGAATCATTGGATTTGAATGGGGTGTTCTTGTTCCATAATTGGATTTTCTTTTCTTCAATGGTATGAATTTCCAGTTTTCAGGCCATGGTGAATGCTTCATCAAAGGTTCGGAAGGTTTGAACTTGTAGAGTTGGTGAGATGTTTTTCTGGCACAAACTCTAGTGAACAAATCAATAAGTTCATTCTGAGGTAGTTGGAATGTCAATTGGTTGATGAGACTCCGCCAGTGGGAAACAAAATCTGAGATAGATTCGTATTCATACTATCGAGTTGAATAGAGATCGGTCATGGTGACTTTATTGGTAACATTGATTGAAAAATGATCTAGGAAATCTTGGGCTACTTGATTAAAGGAATAGATAGAATGTCAGGGTAGTCCATTGTACCAATCTAATGTTGGTCCTGTCAGGGACATTGGGAAGGTTCGTAGGAGTAAAGCCTCATCATGGGAAATTAGGTAACACCCATGTTTGAACAACTGCAAGTGTTGCTATGGGTTTTCTTTACTATTGAAGTGATTGAATTTAGGAATTTCCCAATGCACTGGGTAAGGAGAAATGGGAATAAATGGGTGGATAGGCTCAATATAGATTTTATCATATGTTAAATAATTATGGGAGCCAGAAACATATGCTTCTAAGGTATGTATTTTCTCCATCATCATTTTAATGAGGTCATTAGTAGGTTGGGATGAATGGGTACCCCCTGCAGAAAAAGGGGGTTAATGTTGAATGTACGAGGTAGGTGGTATGCTAGTGTATGGTGACGCTGAGTATGAGAATTGCGTAGGAGGAATAGATTTGGGTGGCACATAGCTAGTGTAAGTGGGAGATGAGGTCAGGAGTTGTTGGTAATATGTGTAAGCGGGTAGGGTAGTTGTAACAAATCTAGTGGTGATCAAGGGTAAGGATTGCAGGATAGAGAGGATGAGGTTTTGGAAAGGGGTGTAAGTTTTAGACACTAGATGTGGTTGTGATGTAATGGGTATATGTGGAATGGTGGGTGTAAATGAAGCTATACTCATAGTGACTGTTGGAGGGACAATCGATGTCGTGGATGTGATCAATGACATAGATGTTGTA
Source organism: Taxus chinensis (assembly GCA_019776745.2). Lineage (NCBI taxonomy): Eukaryota > Viridiplantae > Streptophyta > Pinopsida > Cupressales > Taxaceae > Taxus > Taxus chinensis. The sequence goes on along the minus strand of CM034147.1, from coordinate 956,456,236 downwards.
GTTATAGTAGTTGTGGGATTTAGCTGAGACATCACAGGTGATAAAGTGGATTATGGTAGCACCGAACTGGTGCTAGTTGATGCAGAAGTGGGGGCTAGAGTAGGAGGGATAGATACAAGCATGTTGTATATTAATTGTCTCGAGGAATCCTGGGTGGAAGAATGAGTAAGGTAGTACTAGAGGACAATGGGATTCTGGTCAAGGAGTTTCACAAACTCCTCATCACCAGTAGTGATGGGGATATGTTGAGTTGGATCCATAAGTGAAAAAATGGATGAAGATGATTGACTAGGTGGGACTGGCTGACGGATAACATGAAAGATGAGGGTGTTAGTTTGGTTGTGAGTCAACACCATGTGATTCAATGTAAATTAGGTAAAATGTACTCTGTAAATGACACAGGGGACAACAAAGATAGGACAAAATAAATTTTGAGAGGAAAATATTTTGATAAAAATCAAGACAGGATGACCGATGCCGGTTACAAAAAATGATGTCGATTAAGGTGTGACCGATGTTGGTCACAAAATGACATATGACGGTTACTATGAAGAATAACAATTTCACCAAAAAATAGTAGAAACTGGTGATTGTTAGACAGGGAGACTATATTGGAGGACTATGATAAGAATACATAGAGTATGGTGACACACATAAAATTTTAGACAGAAAAGAAGGTGAGATGAGTGATCTTTGGGTAAACTGACCAACAAAATAGGGAACTGACGCCCAATAGATAAAATGATGACAGTCAGATATAAACCGGCGATAGTCTCAGGACTGTAGCCGATTACTGTGAAAGCTGAAGAATGAAAAAAATGACATGTGAATTTATATTGTATCAAGAATCAAATGAAAATCCTGGGTGTGATAGGATGAGGCCCTAACACACTCAAGGAAAGGCATAATACTCCAGCTATGATGGAAGAGTGTGAAAGGAAAAATAAAGATAAAGGAAACGTATCCTCTCCCCTCAAAACACAAGTCAAGCAAAAATCTATGAAAACACACAATCCTAAAAGGGAATTTTATATTTGTTGTAGTTTATGCTATTTATGATTGACACGTGAATTCGGAACAGTTTTTTTGGTTGGGAAGGCATCCTACGAAGTAAGGAAATCTAAAGGGTGAGGTTTTAGGTTATGTTATGGTGGGGGTGGTCCTTCCTCTGATGGGATATTGGACAGAGATAACCAGCTGGGGATTACCTGTCAATCCTCTAATTGTGTGATCATTGACAGGTGTTCCCAAGTAAGTTGTCATTTAAGGTGTGTATATTCAAATTTTTGTGTAGTTTGGCAAGAGAGAGATAATGTGCTTTCTATGATTCTTTTACGTCAACCATCAGCTGGGCATGACTTCCAACACATAGGTTGCCCTCAGTTTTATTGTGAGCTAAATGTATCATACAAGAAATATAATGTGATTATTTTAAAACCCAAATCAAAGTGTTATGTTCGATGTTGCAAATAATGAATAGGAAGAGAGATGCTCTTTCACTAATGCAATACTAATGCAAGAAAGGAAGTGTTCTTTTTATAGCACCAAAACATGATTTCTTTGAGACAATAGAAAGAGAGGAAGATTCTAGAGAAGGAGATTAATGTAGAATCCTTTTACAAGGGAAACAAACATACAACTTTCTCCTAGAAATGAATAAGATGCAAGGAACCCTATATGGGTCCCACCGGGCGTGCCAAAATGTTTCGTCATTTTCTTTACGTTTTGAATGTGATGAAATAGATAAGGGTGTAGACAAAGGAGGAATACCTGTTGTGATGCTCAGTTTGAAGGTTTTGTGTGTGTTTTGACTTCTTAATCCAATGTTGATTACGAGAGCTTCCTTTTGGCTAGGAGGAACTACCTGAAATACAAAACAAGACCACAAAAGAAAGAGTCAAACGATATATGTCAGTGGACTACCTAGCATATGCTAGATCTGGGAAGTGTGATACTTCCTATAAGGTTGTCAATCCATTGTTTATAGATCAATATAAAATAACTTAAACATGTAAATAAAATAATATAGTGCTAGCGTTCTGATTTGGGTGCCTTAGATTACTTTCAGCGTTGATCCAATTAAATACTAATATGCTATGCAGGTAAAGGTTTTGGGTTAGGTTACGGGTAACACAGGTGGTCTACAGGTCACAGACAGAGTCTTGGTAAGGTTGGATAAGATTTTGGGTTGTTTTGGGTGAGGTAATTAGGTTTCTGGTCTGGGACAATATTATTAGACACAGATACCGACCTCAGTTGGGTATGACCAATGTCGGTTTAGAGGAGACTGACGATGGTTTGGGTTAACCAGCTTTAATAGGATCGAGTTGATGGAAACTCAATGAATCATGGCTTTGGGAGATTGTCTAAGATCACACAGATATTGTGAGGGGAATAATTAGGTCTACGGAGGTGTTGATGGTACTCAAGGGTGTTTAGAGATCATGTATGGGTTTTTAAATGATTGTGGGTGGTGGAATGGTTGGATTCATAGAAAGATAAAAGGGTGGGATGAAAGATGTAAATAGATACCGAATAAACATAGATGAAGAAACTTGTAGTTTGAATAAACATGCAATAATGAAGATAGGAAAACCCACTTACTGGTGGATGCAGGCTTGATAGCTAGGTGATGGTGATAGTTGATCTATGCAATGATAGTCAGTATCGCAGCAATGCTTCCCAGAATGCTAATGTGAGTGAAAATACCTTCAGATCCGTCCTAGTACTGGCTATGGCTGCTTAGATGTGTGAAAGAGCTCTGGTTCTTACTTGCATGTAGATCCCCCATTTTCTCCAAAAAAAAATCAAGAATGTGGCCAACCCCTCAAACAAGGTTGCCAAAGTGAATAAATGGTAACCGATGATAGTTTCAGGTTAATCGGTGTCGGTTTCAGGATGACCGACGTCGGTTAAGGTGAGATTCCCTAGGTTTACTAAAAATTATAGATCTTCTTAATCATTGGGGCTAGGTCTGTCCATTTATCATGGATAAAAACGAACGTTATCTTTTACTGAGTGGGAATGTGGTTAGAGGAATAATAGGCATTGATTTTTAGGGTTGATCGAGGTAATTAAATAATGAATGAAGTGAGGATGAGTATTAATTTAATTATAAATAATTAAATTAATATTAATGTTGGGTATAAGGGTCATGGTTAGGTGAATGTGTTTAAGTTGGTTATTCGAAAGGGGACCAAGGAGATTTTGACCCAATTTTGGTGTCTACATGGGTATAGGGACCACTACCACATCCATAGGGTCCACAGCCTCAGGGACAAAGAAAGATAGTGATGCCACCACCACAGGTGATATCGATGGACCGATACAGAGAGGTTGTGGTGGAGGAAAAATATTATGAGGATTGGATTACAGAGAGTGGTATCCCTTTTGTTAGTTATGCTTCTTATATAGCACAACCAGAAGCTAGCCAGAGGTCCAACTCATAGACCCATAGTGCCAATAGTTTAGGGAACCGATGGTCTCATGGGTAGGGTCAACGGGAGGTGACTAGTTCATGGAGACAGAGGTTAGGTGAGGTGACAAGAGAGAGTGGAAGAGGTGCCAAACCCTCCTAGGGATGAGGAGATTATAGAGATTGTTGTTTATTTTTTATTTTTGACTTATATATACCAACCTATGTACCAAAGAGGTGAGATGTACATGACATTTTTTCAGATACTTATTTGTATCTATAGAAGAAATAGGCACGGTCAAAGGTTGAGCCAAAAAATAGAAAGGGTAACTAGTTAACTTTTATGATTGGTATGGGTATGGTGTTTTTGGTTTTGATTGTATTTTGATAAGTATGTATGATGTTTTGGGGGATGATGATTAGTAGGGGTGCGGGTGAAATGAGAAGCGGACCAAGATTTTTAATGTCGATGGTATTGTCCTGCTGAAGAAGCAACAAGTAGGTAGAGGTGAACTAAAAAGAAGTGATTTCCCCATAGTTGGTAAGGACCATAAGGGCCATACAAATATGCTTATGAACATAAGTCCATAGATATGTTTCATGATTGATAGGTCTATGACTGAAAGAAATTGTATGATCACAAAGTGTCACATGAGCACCACGTCCCTTAAGTAGATAGGAGAAAGTGCAAGAGGGTAGGGTGGAGTGGTTTGTTTAGTGTAACCTTGGTGTGGGACAACATGCCCCTTCTGCAAGATACCCAAAATCATAATAGGCAAGTCCATGACCAAAATTTTGTATTTTTCTTGACTTTTTTTCTTTTTTTTTTTTTTTTTGCATGTATAGACTGATCGATGTGGGAAGTCTATATGGGGATGAATAATAGAGTGTCCTTGAGGTCTTCATGGAGCTAATCGATGTGGGAAGCTCCAAGATAAATTTTGTTTTTAGAAAATATAGATTAGTATTCTTTTTTTGGATAGACTAAGTACATCATGTGGATATATTTTTATATCTTTCTTTTGAGGGAGTAGTCTACTTATAGCAGCAATAGAGAGACATAGTTGTTCATTTGAGGGAATTATCTATTTGTGAGAAGTTTAACTCAAGGATTAGAATTTTTATTATCCCAAAGTTTTTGCATTTTTTTGGATTTGTAGTCATGGACAAGACTATAAAGGAGTATAAGATTCTTTAATGGAGGAAAAACCATAGCACGATAAAGGTTATCTATGAAAGAGGGGTTTTAAGTGACAGACGAGCATGGGATTCCATCTTGAAAAGGACAAAAAGTATCCATGAGAATATTTCCATGAGTAGAGCCGTGGTACTCATATTGAAGAAAAGGATGAATGGTGATAGATAATCACACAATTTCGTTTGATTCGTTGGTCCTTAAAAGAGGTAGGTGGAAGGAGAGGTTTGCTCAAGGGATGAGCATAGAAGAGACAAAAAGCAATGTAGTACTTTTTTCAACAATTTAATGGTTGAATATGCAAGGCATTAAGGGGCTAATGTTCGGGTTTACCCTCGAGAAAAGATAAATGATAAGTTCTCGATCCATAGGTATGGGTGACAATATAATGCCCAAGCCAATTAGGAGAAAACTTGCCTCATTTACTTTTCTCCATTTTGGTTACATGTTGATTTTCCTCCAGGACAAGATCACCAATCTTGAATGTTTTCTCTTGAACAATTTTTTCATAGTCACACTTAGTTCACTTTTGGTAGATTTGGAGGTGGTCTAGAGCGTTTAGACGACATTCGTCTAGTAGCTCAAGTTTTGCCAAACGTTCTTGGTGAAAATCGTCATCAAAGATCATATCTTTAAGTGAGATATGAAGAGATGGAATTTTTACTTTGAGATGCAAGACGACCTCCATACCGTATACCAAAGAGAATGGTGTGGCATTGGTATAGGTGTGTATGCTGGTGTGATAAGCCCATAGGGTGAAAGAAATGTGCATGTGCCAATCCTTACCAGTGTCATCAATAACTTTCATAAGAATTTCTTAAGGGTTTTGTTAGAAGATTCAACTTGAGAATTTGCTTATGGGTAATATGGTGAAGAGAAACTAAGTTGAATGCCAAAGTGGTCACACAATTTTTGTAAGGTTTTATTTTTGAATTGTTTTCCATTTTCAGTGATAAGGCAATGAGGAACACCAAAATGACAAATGATATGGTGGTTGATAAATTCAGTTATTTTTTTGGCTTTGGTAGAAATGAGAGGGATGGATTCCACCCATTTAGTGTAATATTCAGTCATTGTTATGATCCAGTGATGACATTGCGAGAAATGAGGGTTAATCTCTCCAACGAGATCCAAACCCCATTGGGAAAAGGGCCAAAAGTCTCTAGTGAATTGTAGGGCATGACTAGGAGTATGATGAAGGTTAGCATGTTGTTGATACTTCACGGAACATTTGAAATAGGAACAAAATTCTTGGTTAAGGGTTGGATAGTAATATCCGAGTCGAAGGATATGTTTTGTGACAATGAGGCCACTAAAATGTCTCCAACAAATCCCATCATGAATTTCTTTGATGGTGTAATGGATTTCAGAACTGGTGAGGCACCGCAAGAGGACATCATCAAAGCCACATTTGTAGAGAAGAATACCCATGATGACGTAATGAGGGACAATTTTTAGGAATGATCATCATCCATTTCAAGTGAGATCTGGGGGTAGGATTGAAAGGGAAAGGTAGTCAACGAACTACTTATACCAAATGTCACATGGGTCAGTATCAATGTTACCCATGAAATTAACGTTAGGAATAATATAATAAGGTGACTGCAATCATTGTATTGTGACATATATTTTTGAGTATGAAGGTGAGGGAGATATTTGAGAGGTAAGAAAAACCATGGTATCTGTGAATTTGTTAGTGGATCGAAGAGTGTCTTGAATGAGGTAATGATCAAACGTGGTCAAAAGTAGATGGACATGATGTCTATACATTTTAAGATCATTGTTATGAAACTGGTATGAACCATTAATTTAGTTCACAACCAGTTGAGAGTCACCAAAGATGTTAATGGATTTAACACCTAGAAAAATGGCAGTTTGAAGACCTAACACAAGTGCTTCGTACTCAGCTATGTTATTGGTGTAGTCAAAGTATAGTTCTAAGGAGAGTGGCATGGGCTCACCATTAAGAGGAATGAGGATGCCCCCCACACCTCCCTCACGGTGACATTTGGATTCATCAAAGAATACCATCATTTGATAAATGATATCATCAAGGGAGAGGGTGGTGATAGATTTGTCGGGAAAATTGAACTTTGACGATTGATTTCTAGGAATAGGAGCATCTACAAGTTGATCCGTAATGGTTTTTCCTTTGACATATTTTTGATGAATGAATTCCAACTCCAGGTCTGTAAGAATCATGAGCCAACGCATGGTGCATTGATGTTGGTAAGGCTTGGCATACATGTAATGAAGAGGGTTGGTGTTGGTAATGACAAATATTTTGTGATTAAGAAGGTAGTGGTGAATTTTGGTGGTCACAAAGACTAGGGCAAAGAAAATATTTTCAGCGTGAGTGTATTGAGTTTCATAAATTAGAAGAGTATGGATTATGTAATAAACCACTTGTTCCCTTGCGCTGCTCATCATGATAAGTAAGAATGACACCCAAGGAATGGTCAGTAGTAGAAATGTAAAGGTAAAAAGGTTAATCGTCTTTAGGAGGAATGAGCATAGGTGGCTGAAGAAAATAGTTCTTCAATGCATCAAAGGATTTGTGACACTCATCATTCCAATGGAAAGAAACTTCCTTTTTAAGGAGGTGATGAAATGGTTGGCAAAAGTCTGAAAGTTGAGAGATGAAGCATCAAATGGATTGAAATTTTCCTTGTAAGCTACGAAGTTGCCGAAGGTTAGTAGGTGGAGGCATGTAAAGAATTTCCTTGATCTTAGTGGGATCAACTTCGATACCCCATAAAGAGACGATGAAACCAAGGAGCTTACCCGAGAGAATTGAAAATGCACTTCTTTGGTTGAAGGTGAACATAATATTGGATAAGGTGGTCAAATATAATTTTGAAAATGGTTAGGTGTTCGGCGCGATGCTTGGACTTACTAAGAAGGTCATCAACTTAGTCTTCCAAAATTTCATGCATGATGTCATGGAAGATGTAAGTCATAGCGCATTGATAGGTAGCACCAGTTTTTTTCAAGCCAAAGGGCATGGTGTGATAGCACAAGGTCCCCCAAGGGGTTATGAAGGAGGTTCTGTGTTGATATTCTGGAGTGACTAATATTTGATTATAACCCGAAAACCCATCCATAAGAGATAACATCTCATGGTCGGCTCTAAGATCAACTAATTGGTCAATTCTTGGTAGAGGAAAGTCATCTTTTGGGATAGGAAAGGTTAAGGTTGTGAAAGTTCAGTACAGATACAAAGTCCCCCAGTTTCTTTCATGATAGGAACAATGTTAGAGATACATTGTGGATAGTCAATGGATATGAAGAAACAAAGAGAAGGCGAAGTTGCATCTTTCACAAGAAGAGCAATGCTTGTTTTTACACAACTTCATTTCACTGGTTTGGCATCAGGGATAGTTATGATATTATGAAGCATGATATTAGGGTCAATACCTGACATATCACTATAGGAACAAGTAAATTCTTTGCTATGATCACAAAAAAAAGAGGTGAAATATTCTTGTTCCGCGGAGTCTAAAGATTGACGTATCTTTAGAATTTGTGGGTGGTCCTAAGTGTGAATGTTGATTTCTATGGTAGATTCATTCAACATGGTTTACGTTTTAGAGGGTAATGACCTTTGAATATAATAATTCTCTGCACCTAAATAGATTCAGAATAGAATCATCATCCTGAACATTGAACAATGTTTATAGAAGGTGTATCATCATCCAACATGTCAAGATAAAGGAGAGGAAGGGAAGAGGGAACCTCACTATCACGTTGATAGGTCAAAGGTCCCAAGGATATGGTGTTCATGAAAAAAAAAGTTAGGTGGAATGGATTCAGGATCCATAGATTCTGGTGGGAGAAGGTGGTGCAATAGGTGATGAAGGGGGGGAAGGTTTTTCGTCTTCAATGAGGGTGATGAGAACCTTCTTAGGAGGAGGTTGTGAAGGAAATCCAAGACCACAATGGTCCTTTTTTTCTTAGTGGTGCATGGTATGATGGTGTGATGACCTTGTTCATAAACGACCAAAGTTGAAGCCTTTCCAGGCACAATGGTGAAGAAAAGTGAGTGTGAAGCTGCGTTTGGTGAGGTAGGAGAAATCAGATGAAAAGGCCTAGTTTGGAAGGGAGGTTCAATAGAATAAGAGGCCATGTCGATCCCCCCATAGGTTAGGTTAGTGTGAAGGTGAGGAGGGTTGTATGATATGACCTCTCCTATATGATGGTTGTAACATGCAGGTGTTGGTGTAGTTTTCCATACTCCTGAGGAGTAAGGAATGCATCAATGCTAAGGAGGTGATATTATCCAAGTGAAAGGCATTGAAAAATTCCTACCAAGGGGTCTGTGGTTGGTACTTGGGTAGTCGTTATTGATGAGCTATCTGAAGCCTAAGAATATGGGGCATTAGTAGAAGGACGGAATAAGAGAGGGTAGGTGGGCTAGATGAGGAAGGAAGATGAAGCAGTAGAAACGGTAGATGTGGTTGATGTGGTACCCTTAATTGGGATTAAGACATCATTGGGATGGTAAAGCATATTATAGGTTTTGAAGGGGGAGGGATCTTCCTGAATGGTGTAAGTTTCCCCTTCATATTCAAATTTGAGGCAACGGTGAAGGGTGGAAGGTACACAAGCCATGGTGTGAATCCAGGGATGTATAACAACATGTTATATTAGAAATCTCCTTCGAGAACATAGAAGAGTTTAGGAATGGTTTGGGGACCCACACAGATGTGGAGGAAAATGGTGCCAAGGGTAGTGGTCATGGCATCATTGAAAGATTGAAGCATAACGGGGTTGCTAGACATGTAATTAGTGGGTATGCCCATTTGTTTGTAGGCATGAGAGGAGATGATGTTGATGCTAGTGCCCCCATCAATCATGATGTGTTTAACATAAATATCATTGATGTAAGCGGAGATGAAAAGAGTGGGATCTGGATCATCAAGTTGTGAAGGGAAATATCTGATTTGGAGAAATTGATGGAAGCAATCTGATGAGGATCAATGAGGGTGGCGATAGGTGAAGTGTCATTGGGTGGTACCTTGATGGATTACAGGACCTCAATGAGGGCCTGACGATGAGAATAAGAGGTCTGGATTAAGTTGAATAAGGACATATTCAATGGGGATTGGTGAAGTTGTTTGATCATTGAGTGATGGGTAACCCTAGAAGAAGTAGGGGGTGTCCCAAGGATGGTTATCTTGGGGGGAGGTGTAGGTGAAATGGTAGGTGAAGGTGAAACTAGAAGGGTTACCAGTATTTTCCTTTCCTTTGTATTTCACGTGGTGTGACCGAGTGGCTACACACACCATGTTAATTTCAAATATTGGAGGAGGAAAAGAAGGTTGTGTGGATAGATGAAGAAAGAATGGAATCCTCCTCCAACAGATCATCTTGTTCGAAGAGACCATCAGAATCGCAAAGCTGAAGGAGAATGTTTTTAAGAGCTTACAACTCTCAACATCATGCCCTGGTGAGTGATGATAAGCACAAATATTCATGTCGTCAAACCCTACTAGTTTAGGTTTGAGAGGGTCGTAAGGCTTGATGGGTGGAAGAGATATGGTCGATGTCTCTAACAACTGAGTGAGGATGTTAGAATAAGATCCTTCCAAAGGATCAAAATGAGAAGTCAGGGTCATCTTGGGAAAAGGTGTAGGTGACCTTCATGAGGAGGGAGAGGTGAGTGGTCATGTTGGTGTAACTACCTTTTTGGTAGGTAGTGAAGGTTGAGGTTTAGGCTGCACCTTCTTGGGTAAAGGCAGAGGAACAATGCGGTAGGATGAAGGAGACTTAGAAGGTGTAGATATTGGAGTAAGCCAAGGTGAAAGTGGGGGTGTTGGCAAGAGTGAGGGTAAAGGTATTAAATCAGGTGTGGGAAGAACATGGGAGGTGAAGGCGGGGTCTAGGTTGTCACACTTTAGATTTTCCTTGTGAAGGGGCAAGTTAACCAAGGTTGAAGGATGTGGGCCTAAAATTGATGGCAGAGGCGAAGGTGAGTGAGAAGGTGCATGGGAGATACCGGGGTGCGAGCCCTAAAAGGTTGGGTCTTCCTTTTAGGTGCTAGAATAGATTTTGTGATGGGTGGGGATGAAGTTTGACAAATCTAGCTTCACAAAGGGATGTGCTAGACTTGGCACTGGTAAGATCCTAAGGTGGTATTAGGCTTTGGTGTAGACAAAGGCCTGAGTGAAAGGGGTGCTGATGAAGAAGGGGCTAGAATCATAGGCTTAGGTGTAATAGTCTTAGTTTCTTTGAATACCTTGGGGTAAATGGTTGAGGTATCCAGGGATAACATTTGCATTTGGGTGGAAACTGGGAGTCTAAGGCACCCCCTAGAGGGTAGAGTAATCGACATACTCCATGCGATCAACTAAACGAAGAGAATGGTTTTGGTTTAGATGAAGAGGATGACGCAGCTAGTGCTAATCCCTGATGATAAGCTCTGAGGTTTGTGAGACATGGAAGGTTTTAGCCTCATATTCAGTAGGTAAGAGTGAGTTAAGAAGAGTAATGGGATCTATGAGGTATTTTGGTGAGGTATCACAAATAGAGTGGGTAGATAAGATTGACTCCTCTATGGGTAGAGGAGGAGGAAAAGTGGGTGAAGTAGACAAGGTTAGCTCCTCTATGGGTTGAGGAGAAGGAAAGGTGGGTGATGTAGGTAAGGTTGACTCCTCTACAGGTTGAGGAGAAGGCAAGGTGAGTGGTGTAGGCTCTTCTGTGGGTAGAGAAGTTGATAATGAGGGTTCCTTTATGGCTAAAGGAACAAGTGAGATGGGTTCCTCTGTGGGTAAAGGAACTGGTAAGGTGGGATCCTCTGTGAGTAGGGGATTCCACACAAGAATTTCCTCAATAGATGCTAGAGGAGGATACTCGATAGAAGGATCAGATGCTGGGTGAAAATTGCATGAACCACATGGACATTGGTTTCTTCCTTAGATGTCTCGCCAACGTGATTTGATGAGGGGGCATGGTTAGGAAATGGTTTCCTAAAAACATCCAAGTTTGCATTAGCAGGCGCATTAGGGTTGTCAAGGACGAGATCACCATTATCTAACATTCCTTGGACAATGTTTTTGAAAGTTTTACAATTTCCATCACTATGGCCTCTCACGTAGTGGTAATTACAAAAATCATTCTCTTTATACCAAGCCGGTGTGGGGTGAGAAGGGTCAAAACTAGTTTTTGGTTTGATAGGAGGAAGAGTGATGGCTCTAGCCTTCAACAACTTGTCCAACACAGAAGAATAGGGCTCCCATATGGGAGTGTAACTCCTCTGTTCATATTTGTATTGAAAATTTTTGAACGGAAGAGAGATTGGTAGGAGGTTTGGGTTGATTGGATGGATGAGAAGGGACAAATTTTAGAACCACCACATTGGCAAATCCTTTGGACTTGGAATAGTTGTTAGGTGGTTTGGAAGAAGAGTCATTGGATTTGAAGGCAACATTCTTGTTACACAGTTTAAGTTTTTCTTCTTCAAGGGCACAAATTTCAAGCTTCCTAGCCATAGTGAAAGTCTCATCAAACGTACGAAATATTTGAACTTGAAGAGTTGGGGAAATGTTTCTGGAACACATGCCCTGGTAAACAACTCTATAAGTTCAGACTGCAGTAGAGAGAAGGAGAGTTGATTGATTAGGCCCCGCCAACATGCATTAAAATCAACGATAGACTTGTCGTCATATTGGTGAATAGAATATAAGTCCGTCATAGAGACCTTCTTAGAGATATTGATTGAAAAGTGATCAAGGAAGGTCTGGACCAATTGGTTGAAGGAAAATACCGAGTGCCTGGGCAAAGCACTATACCAGTCTAAGGCGGGTCCCGACAGGGACATGGGAAATGTTCGAAGGAGTAAGGCATCATCATGGCCTATCAAATAACAAGCGTGTCTTAAATGAACTCAAGTGTTGTTGGGGGTCCTCCTTACTATTAAAATAGTTGAATTTGGGCAGCTCCCATTGCACATGATAGGATGAATAGGTATGGAGGGGTGGATGGGTTCATTACAAATCTCATCATAGGTTAAGACGTTACGAGATCTGAAAAAGGAGGCCTTGAGCATCTGCATTTTTTCCATCATCATTTTAATGAGATCCATATAGTCAGGGTTTGATTGAGGGATGCCCCCTGAGGTATAAGGGGTTGATAAGATGAGTGGGTCGTAAAAGGCATACCAGTGTGTGGTGGTGTCGAGTAAGCAAATTGAGATGTAGGTATGTAGGAAGTGGTAGAAGAGGAGGGAAAATACCCTGAGTATGAAGTGGAGGTGATAGGTTGTGTCTGAGGTAAGGTGTAGGTGGGAGGAGCTTGTGGAAAGATCCTCGTAGTGACGGGCCAAAAGTTTGGGGAATGGAGACTACCAAACTCTGAAATGGGGTGGAAGAGATTGATGTAACTGGTGGCTATGTAGACATAGGTACATAAGGTATGGATTATGAAGGGACCCTATATGAGGGGCCATGGATAAGGGTATGATAGATGTCAAAGGGATGGAAAATGTCAGGGGATGGCAGATGTCAAAGGTGTTAAGGTCACTTGTGAAGTAGGCAGTTGTGAGACAGGGTTGGTTGACGCTAGAGTAGTTTGGGTAGCTACACTAGTGTTTTCCGATATGGCAGAAGTGGTAGAAATGGGGGGCATGGAAGTGGGAATTCCATAAAGAGGCTTGACCTGAGGAGTCAAGGGTGGAAGAGTTAGTAAGGTAAATGTTGCAAGGCCTTAGTGTTATGATCAAGGAAGCTAGTGAATTCCTCATCACCCTCGGGTATGATCGCAGGTGCATTAGGATCCATTGGTGAAGAAATAGAAGGCGGTGAAGGGGTAGTAGGTAATGGTATACAACTCACGTGAAAAGTAAGAGCTCACACCTATTGGTGAGTCCAAACCATATGAAAGGATGGAAAATAGGTATTATGGGTTCTGCAGAAGTGACAAAAACTTACAAATTTTTTTTTGAAAGAATTTGGTAGGTGAAAATAGCTTGTTTTTTTGATAGAAAATAAAAACACAGAGACCAATATTGTTAACCAATGTTGGTTGGATGGTGATATTAGTGAAACCGGTGCCGGTTAGATGAAAAAACTGATATCTAGTTGCTGAAACTGATGTTAGTAGGAAGGTAATCGATGTCTAGTTACTATGAAAATGAAGAAATTTGAAATTCCTGAGTTAGATTTGGTCAAAAGAAGTCCAGAAAGAGGTTGTGTATAGAAAAATCTAATCTAACACACTCAGAGAACCATGATTAACTGGTTGTGATGACTGAGTGTGAAAAATAAAGAAAATTGATGAATTATGAACTCACACCTCAAATAGCAGAAGACAAGAAAGAAAGTCAAAAATCCACAAGAAAAAACTAACAAACATGTTATCTTAGGAATCAAGATTTTAGTGTTGTAATGGCTTAAGCCTTAAGACTGATTGTGAATATATAGAAGGGAATGGATGCAAGGTACCTAAAAGCCAACTATGGATGGTTTCAAGGATTGTTTTGGTGGGGGAGTCCTTGATATAACTTTCAATATGCATGAGGTCTGAGCTCTGATATGACAATCCATCCAGAACATCGTTCGGGCCCACTATCAACAGGTTTTTAAATCCTTGATAGCTTCTTCCTGGGATTTGGGGAATGTTTAAGAAGTGTGTTATTTGTTTGAGTGATTTGGAAAAGAAGTGTGTGTAATAGTGAACTATGTTTAATTACCCAATCCTCAACCGGTCATGACCTCCGTTATATTGGATTGCTATTTAGACTATGTGAGCTAAATGCAAGAATACAAGGATGCAATGCAATAGTTTTAAGCCCAAATCAAAAAATGAAGTTGGATGAGAGAAATAATGAATAGGAAGAGGGTATGTCTTTCACTAATGCAAGCAAGAGGAAATGAAGAAGGGTTTATTTTAATTTGTGCTAAATGAAGTGTTTCCTTTAGAGAAAATAGAAGAAAGAGAATATTACCAAAAGAGAGATTTAGTGAATATTTAGAAAGGAAACAAGGAAAAAATGCAATCCTATATGAATAAAAGAACCCATAAATAATGAGGGTCCCACTAGGCATGCCAAAATGTTTCACCAATAAGAAGTGTACGTATAAGAAAAATGTTTAAGGTAGAAGGTTGGGTACATGAGGAATACCTGGAGGTTTTGAAGAGGTTGCACACCATTGAAGACCAGGTTGATCGAAGAGCACTCCTTTTTGTCTGGGAAGGACTACCTAAAAACAACACAAGACCACAAGATAGAATTAAAAGTATCAGTTGGTGGATTGCCTAGCAGGAGCTAGATCCGGGAAGTAGGGAACTTCCTAGAAGGTTGTCAATCCACATTTAAAAACAAGTTCACTACTGATAAGATACATGAAATAAAGAGTCCTACTGTAGTTGTATAATTTAGGTATCTCACACAAGCACAATAAATTAAATCTAGTCTAAATAATGAATACAAGACTAAATTTAAAGTAGGTGGTTGGTTGTTAAGGTCTGTAGGTGTGACAGAGGGTGTTAGGAAGGTCTGGGTGAGGTTGTGGGAGGTTTTGAGAGGGTTTGGGTAGGTAAATTAGCTCATTGGTTTGAGGGAGAATGCAGACACAGGGACTAATGTCAGGATGGGGAACCAATATTCCGGTCACTGGATTTTAGATGATATTGGTTGCTAATCGATCACAGTAGGGGAAATTGGGTGCCAAAGGTGAAAAGAGGGTTGGTTCTGGCTCTCTGTGATTACACAGAGTGTTGAAAAGGCTTATGATGGGTGTTAGGATTTGGGTGAAGACTCAACAAGGGTGAAAGAGGTGATTGGGAAGGCAGAGAGGTACATGTTGGTAGGGTATCAGGTAGATGGGGACGGATGGTATTCGAGTGAGAAAGAAGCAGTACAATAGAAGACAATAAGAGATCTAAGACCAAAGTTAAGAACTAAAATCCTAGTTAAGATACTTATCTGAAGATCTGGAGATTGGTAGATGCGGTGGTTGATGGGAATTCGTAGGAGAAATGGGTTTGGATCCAGTGCCATGGAACGAAGCCTTGTGCTTCCCTGTGAATGATCTGAGGCTATGGAGCAAGATATTGATTACTGGTGAAGAACTTAGATGCTCTGGTGTTGTGTTTGATCATTAGATGCTCAATCGAATGCAAGAATGTGAATGAAATCCAAAATCCAATCCAAAAGAAGAACCCGGGGAAAGAGTTGGAAATCCTTATTTAAGGGAACCGATGGTGGTTCCTTGACCGACGTTGGCCAAGGAATAACCGACATCAGTTAGGGAGAAATAGTCTAATTTTCTTAAAATAGTTTGTTTCTTCCCTTTTTGGCATGGGTCAAGATTTGATTGTGGACTAGGAGACTTGGTTCATGTTTAAACATGTTGGGAATTGATGGAAGAAGTGGTTAATAATAAGTATTAGGTTTTGAAAGAGTCTTAGTTAGTTAAGTGAAGTGATGACTCAATGCTAGGAGTGATGACCTAGTCTTTAGTTAAATGCCCCTGGAATGGGTCCAAGGTGAGGTGGAGGGGTGAGGTGAGTAATCAACCTATTATTGATAATTAGATTAATTAATTAATTAAAATGTGTGAAAGGGGTTATGGTAAGGGGGTATGTTAGTTGAAAGGGGATTAGAGGTTGTGACCCAATTTTAGGTGTCTACAGATGGTACGGATTTGGCATCCCTAAGTAGAGGGAGTCCTAAGACCATATCACAATGTGTAATTATAGATCCAATAATGAAAGGCATAAAGATAGTGAGAGGGCCAAAAATGATGGTAATAATGACATTCCCATGAGAAGTAGGTGATTTATAGGTCATATGAGATAATGGAAAACTGATAGCTTGCAAGAAAGTGATAGAACATGCATTGTGCTTGTAAGTAGGATACACTATAACATTGTTGATAGCATGATGACCAATAGAAGCATCAATGTGTAATCGATGTGATGAAAAGAGGCATGAAAATCAGCATCATTGAAATAAATGATAGGTGAAGGAAGATCAGTACCAATACTTATAAGAAATCTAAGGGGATGATATGAAGATGAAGGAGGAGGAAGAACATGATTAGCGTGGTTTGAAGAGGATTTAGAAGCTGATATTTTATGCTTAGGTACTGTATCATTGAATATTTTGAGCTTTCCATTGTCTTTAGAAAATTAAGGATAGAAATAGCATATTCATGCAACTCAATGTCATGAGATTAGAGGTCTAAGCTTGAAAAATCTATCAGTAGAATGGCCATTGCATCCATGATAATCAAAATGCACATGTTCATCAAATATCTTTCCATGAGGCCTATTAGGATCTAACAAAAGAGGATTTGGAAGAGAAATCGGATTATTTTCTAGGACTTGAGGTAACAACACATGTGGTGGATATGGAAATTTAGTAAAAATGTGGTGTGTAGGTTGTAATCGGAGCTTCGTAGGTTGAGATATAACATTGAAACTAGGCTTAGGTTCACTAGATTTTATCTTGAAGGCATATTTTTTTGGGAACTTATTAGTAGATGAATCAGAAATATTAGCACCGTATTTAAGTTTTCCCAAATAAGGTAACTTGATTTCATGACTTCTCAAAGTATGACATAAATGATCAAAAGAGTGAAAAGATTCAAAGAGTACACATTCTTGTGAAAGAGGTAATATGATTTGGATGAAAATATCTTGCAATTCAGATTCAGCCAAGATATTGTTCATTTTAGAAAGATTAGTCTTATAACACAACACATAGTCACTAAGATTTTCATCAAAACCTTGCCGCATTTTGTCCATTTGAGCATATGATATCTTCATTCCAATATTCATAGAAAAGTGCGCCAAAAACAATTTTTCTAAAGGAGTAAAATATCTAATAGAATGCAAAGGAAAATCATAAAACCATTACAAGGCATAGTCTTGTAAGCTCATAGGGAACAACTTAGTTAATAGGGTGTCATCACAAACATAATCCAAGCATGCAACATGATATTACTGAAGGTTATCTTGTGGATCTCCATGGGAATCAAAGAGAGGAAAATTAGATGGGGAAAAAATTAGATGGAACTGGATAAGAAGACACCTTGAGTGCAAAAGGTATATGAAGAAGAAGTGAAGAATCAATAGATGGTGAAGAAGATGACGATTCTTGTTACAATTGATGGATTTGAGCTTACAAATCATGATATAAATAATATAAGGCATGGGTTCCTTAAGAAGTGCTAGGTTGGATATTGAAAATGAGAGGGGAAGATAACTGAGTAGTAGATGTAGAAATAGGCATATGAATGGTGGATATCCCCATAGTGGTGGGGGAAGCAGAAGGTGGAATAGAAGAGGTGATGAGAGTAGAAAGCTCCAAGGTATGAACCATACTAACATGAGTAGCACTAACATGGGAACATTGAATTGCTACTAAAACATAAAGGATAAGTGGTACATGAGTGGTATTATCACGTAATAAAGAACGGAAAGTGGTGAGAGCATCAAGTTGTTCCTAAGCCACATTAGTGTCTTCATCATAAGATTATTAACTATCATAATTTTTTAGGTCATCAAGGGGGATTTTACAAGAATCGAATAGAGGGTCATCATGTTTGGTTTCATACATACTGTTGGAATGATTAATGGTATGTGGGAGGATCTCAATATGTGGTGGGAGACCAAAACAAACATTGCAGGTAATGGGCATGAATGATAATTCGATGATGGCCATATAAGGATAAGGTTCACCAAATGATTTAATGAAATATTAAATATTAATTAGAGGACTAAGATTAAATAAATATAATAGTAATAAGCAAGATATATCATGTAAGAAACAAGGAAGTGTGTACAATAGATAAATAAGAGCGACTTAGCTTGTATCGACAAATTTAGACCGATTCTGGGCTGGGAAACATGACGAATATGAATTGTGTATGATTTTTCTGAGAAATTGGGATATGGAACCTCTTCGGATAGGAATTGCCAGATGAGGATAGGACCCGCTCAGGAGCTGGTTTCTGAACTGGGCACTAGTGTCCTGGAAGTAATTTCACTTCTAATCTTTTCAGGATTTGAACTTATCTCCTTCCTTTCGCTCTCCATCACATCCACTTTGTTGTAAGTTCTTATGTCGCACATACACCTGGAAAAAAAAACTAGCTACATGCACAAGGCTCAAGAAAAAATTAGATGCGAATAAAATAATTCATATGCTCTATTTGGAATAACCTCGAAGGTTACCTAAATGTGATTATAACCGAGCACTACACTACATTTAAAACTCTATGCAGTTCTAGTGTGTGTGTGTGATTGAATTTTGTCCCTTGAAGTTAGGTTTCCCTCATGTCAGTCAAACCAAGATAGTAGGATACAACTAATATTTCCCCCAAAATAGATGTGTGAGAGGGAACTCATGTTATCACCAAAAAGTAGCACCCTAAGATATGGAAATGGTAGATCCCTACTTTTTGGCTAACATTCGACCATCTCTCAATTTGTGGGACTTGCTACTTGAGATGGACCTCCAAAGAAGGTTGGTTCCTCTTCCTAAACTAGTGGAACAACTAACTCTAATGGAAGAAAAACTACTAACTACTACTAATCTAACAATTCCAAGGAGATAAGGAGATAAGGAGTGCATGAAAAGGGAAATCCTACTCTAACAGAGGTGACATTACCAGAAAAGGGGGGTGTTAGACCTTTCACAATGCATGAAGAATGGAGGAGGATGAATCTGGAGAGGGTGAACCTACATCACAGACTAGAATTGCACCCAAACCCATCTTCATATAAACACAAAATTTCCCAAAACCTGTAATTAACCATGAAATATGCACAACATTCCTAGATAAAAATGAGAGGAAAGAAGAATAATGAAAATCGTGCAAGGATAGAAGCAATTATCACAAACCATAATTGTATTGCTCTAAGATTTTTACACATTATATTCTTGGTAGGAGGAAGGCATGAAGCTATTACAATTTTTGGGATAGAAGGATCGAATCCCTACAAATTCACAAAAAATTAGCTAAGAGAAGAGACAGGGTTGCATGGAGAAAAATGTCTAACTCTTTTTTTACAATGAGCTCTCCCTTTTATATATGGAAGAATTAGTGAGAGAGAGGGGAGGATTATGACTTCAACCACCAAAAAATTTCATCAATACACCTAAAAAATTCATGGAGTATCATGTAAAACCCATACCTCATTGTCCTTTGGCCTTTGGAAGAAGACAGTTGCACCCATGATGTCCTTTAATGCTATTTCATCTACTTGGAAGTGTTGTTTCAAATCTGGGCTCGTTTTCTACATTTTTCACCCTGAAAATGCATCAAATCCTACATTTCTTGATTACTATACATCGAGGTCAGAGCCATGATTCCAACGAGTGTAATATTTCTTAATTTGAATTAGAAACGTGAAAGATGCAAGCATCTAAGTGCAACTAGCTCATTGTGTTTTTTAGGCTTTCCTTCTCTTTCATGGGACTGTGCATTTTAATTTAGGCTGCTGGAAATGATTTTTGCATTTTTCCATCCTTTATAGAGTTTTTGCATAATATTTCATGTTTGGATAATTTAAATTTTTGATAGGACCCACCATTTTATCTATTTTTAAGGAAGGGGGGTGAAGCGATTATATGAGTTTATAAATGGGCTAGCTTGGCCAACTCGTCAGTTGGCTCACAGAGCTAGCCATTTTCATCACCCCTCTGAACCCTTTTTCATGACTCTCACAAAATCTTGTGTCGATCTAATGTCAAGCTCTAGTGGTATCCACCTCTGTCACATTTTACTCGTGATAACCCCTTGCAACCGGTGAGCTCTATGTGCTATGCCCAACATGCTAGCTCGCCATCTCCTTGGTCTCCTCACCCAATGAATCAATTTACACCTTATATCTCCCAGCTTGACGCCCATGTTGCAATGTCTCTCATCCCCCATGTCAGAATTGACTCATCATTCTTAGAGACCTCGCTTCAATGTTGTGCGAGTGTTGACCCCCTATGAGGAACCAACCTTCTAGTGGCATGTTCTACGAGAATACCTCATGCCCGCACCTCCTTTATCACCTGCATAGTATTCCATGAGCTTGCGTCGAATCCGTAATGTGCCCCGAGAATTCCTTGACCTCCAGACTATGTATTTTGACTACCCCATCACCTGCATTACATTGTAATCGGTGATTTCGGGCCCGCGAGGAGATCACGACCCAAGTTCCTTTAGGCCCACTGTGACACACATTTTCGCATCAGCCGAAATGGCCCCTCCTGGAACTCGACACCCAGCTCGCTAAGTTTGCTCAGCGAGCTAATTCAAATCCTTCACCATATTTTGCATAAGTCTTTACAGCTCTACCTCCTCTGCAAAACTGACTCGGCAAGTATAAAATGTGAACCCTTCCGACCTTGGCTTCTCTGTAATGGATTTGTCGACCCTAAGCTGAGTTGCATTCATTGAGTCACCTTTTGAGGTCAAACTGATCTCGTCTATACCTATGACCACTCTGTTCTCTTATTTCCTTGGCTTGTAAATTTTACACTTTGATTTCAACCTTCATCTCCAGGCTCGAGCTCGCTTCCTTTTTCATTATCAACTTGTGTGTTGGCCCTACATCACTCACTGATACCTTTAAACAGTAGAGCTTGAGAAGCTCGACCCTATAATCGATGTATTTCTTTCCAATATGAGCCCGAGAACCTTGGCCTTGCTTAGCCAACTTCAAGCTCTACCTCCACTCCATGGCTCCACGAGCCCCGATTCCCATGATTTCTCAGCTCAGTCTCGATTCTATGCCTCATCCATGCCATGTGGTTTGCTGGTTGATCTTGGTGCACTAATCGTGAGCCGCCACGCTCCCTCAGACACACTATGACCTATCTAGCTTGTTAAGTAGCTCAGTGAGCTACTCAACAAGTTTACCTCTTGCACACCCTCCTAAGTTGATGTGAGCTCCTCCAACTCGCCCACCAGCTCGGTTGAGCTAGTGGGACTTTCTTCCAAAATTTTGACCCCAAAACATCCCATTTCCATGATTCTTACATCTTTGGGGATTTTTTAAACATGGAGGGTTATGAAAATGACCATGACCTATGAGAGGCCAATATTCTAATCTTTCCCATCTTGGTTGAAAGTGGGGCTCGACTGAGTTTCTTTTCATCTTCCAAACTGAGCTATTAAGTTTCAATACCCAAAAGAGGAAAAAATCCTCTTACGATCCCAACATCTCCAAAACACTGAAATCACTTCGAAAAGATAGTAAACTACCTGCAATCTAGGTGAATGCACTAGTGGTCTAACAAGTGCTCAAATCAATGCCTCCTTGTTGTCCATTTTCATCCTAGGGAATGAAAATGGATAATAATTCATAAATATCCCCTCCTATGCAGTGAATAATGTAGTCCAAATGTAGTCCTTAAATGTTGCTCTTTTCCCAAGTAGTAGATAATAAGTATTAGTCTAAAGTCATCAAGGTCATGAGCCAAGTTGGGCATGCCACATGGGTGAGCATACTGCAGATAAGTGTGTGACTGTTTTTCCACCATGTCAACATTAGGGGAGTGTATATTGGGAATTAATAATGTTAACAATAGGGGAGTGAATGTTACAAATATATTGTGACATTATTAATAAATTGTAATATTATTAATTATGAGTTTATAGAACTCATATTAATAATATAATTGTAATAGTTAGTATTAGTATTTGGGTGAGTTATGAGAACAACTCATGTAGCTATTTTTGTGTGTGAGATAATAAAGGGGTTAAAGAGATATCCTTGGGATAGATTTGAGAGATTCTAGGAAGGGGTTGAGAGATATGAGGCATGACTATTGACTCCTAGAATCAAGGAGATCAAACTCTCTATATTGTAATCTCATACATGGATGATATATCCCAAATGAATTGAAATTATACATTTTTATATTTGGTGTTATTTTATTTAGTAATCAATATTTATTTATTTGTGTGCAAATTTGTACTAAATATAAGAAGATATTATCCGTGATGCTCGTAGGATATAATAGAAAATACATAGTTGGGTCATATGTTGTCAAATTTCCAAAAGTAAAGTGACTATTCGACAAAAGTAAATGTCAAAAGTATCAAAAGGGATAAAGCAATGTAAAATCAAAACAAGTGTTGTTAATGTATAGTTTTCTTAATTAGGAATCATGCATATAATGACATACTTAGTGGTGTGATGTATATAGAAAGTGCATGATTTCATGACTACAACTACTTCAAAGAGGCCTCAAACCACATGTTTTTCTCCACCTAGCATTGATACTAGATTTGGAAATTGGAAACTCCTTGATAATTTTTCAATTGAGTTTGGCTCTTGCTAATACTTGAAGTAGGGTTGTTTGAGTGCTTGCAAATGAGGGAAGTTGATCTTTTGACCTAGTAGGATGCTTTAGAATTGTAGTGCTTATTTCCCTAATGCTTGTGTATAAGCTCAAATGTAAGATTTAGGGTGATTTGGGTTCCTTTTTTGCTAACTTTTGTGGTAGGAGTTCATGAGATTTCTAGGTTGTGTCGTGGTTCTCAAATGAGGTGAGTTTAACTTGTTTATATAGGGTTTTGAAGGTAAATTATCATGGAAATGCTAACCCAGAGGGAGTAAATGACCCAAAAAAGAATATGCATTTGAAATATCAAATGGAGGATATGTCTGTTAAAAACCATACAAGTCAGCCAAATGGATTCCACAAGCTGACCAAAGTGGACAATTTTTCACAGGGATGAAAAATATGAAAAATGAAGGTTGCATATTTTCAAGTTAAGTTTGTATATGGATTTTAAGCATTTATCTCTTTTGGAAAAATATTTTTCGCATGGGAAAATTAGAGATATCTCACCAACAGTGTGGGACTAATTCCCTTTGCTTGAATGGGGCAGCTCCATTTATTGAAAATAGGGAAATTATGTACACTATTCTAATAACTAGGGGTGGTCTTTCGATCGAGGATCACATAGTGGTACTTCCCTACTATAGACACTAAATCATGCACTTGGTTACATTTCTAGGTCATAATCACATGCATTGCATTCATATGTTTTATAAGGGAGAAAATTACTAATTGATCACTTTATTTGGCCTCTTAGGTTCCATTATGTTCTTCCTCTTAGCCTCACAAACCCTACTGCCCAGTCTGACCCTTGATACTTCACTTTCTATGTATTTAGACACTAGTGCCTAATTAGGGTGCCAACTCCTAGGCACCCTTGTCCCCTCTAGGTGCCCTCGACCTCTTTATATCTTACTCACTCCTTTTTGGGTCCATTTTAGGTATTGGGCATCCTTATCTCTTAGGGGTCGTCCTTATAATTATCAATTACGAAATTCAAGAAAGGGAAGCATATAAATACAATGTTATGGGATCAAATTAAAGGACCAAGCTCTAAGCATATATTATCACCACCTAAGGTTACATCTCACAAGCATCTAAAGAGCATCATTGCATCTATCTAGCTTCAGTCAAGGGAGAAGGGCTAGTTATTCTGCATCAAACACATAGAGGGGGCGGTTCATTTTTCCATGCACACATCTATTTACATCTTTTACGTCTAGCTACTTGCTCGTTATCAAGTGCGACACACACAAGAGCCACCTAGGACACCATTCCACACACACATAGAACTACATTGGGTTTGAGATGTAATGTAACACTCAGTAGTAAGATCACTTCTTTTATAGTTGAGGACAATCCGACCCCTCATTTGTATTATTTTCTTTTTGGGATTTGATGTACTTTTGAGGGTTTTGTAAGTGATATCTTTATTGCAGGTTAAAGGTGAATTCAACGATCATTCTGCGACATACTAGTGACTAAAAGTGAAAAATTGTGAAACCATAGCGACCCAAAAAAATTTAAAACCTGAGGACCTTCCACGAAACTAGTGCCCAGATTGGAACTTTAAAGCCTGGGCACTACAATCCTTTCTAGGCGTGCTCGTCTAGGATTGTTTGACAATCATACAATTTTTTGGGCTTAGTTATGACATCCTGTACTTTTTTTTGTCAATCTTCCACTTCCACATACCTCTGAGAATATTGAGAAATCAGCTAAGTATTCTAACTCTTCATTTCACTTAGGGTTTCAATTCATATTTCTTATTGCTTGTGTCTTTTCATGTACTTTACTGATTTATTTATTGTTGTGAAAAATATCCTATCTAGGGTCTAAAAAAAATAAAATTTTTTGTTAAATCATTTGGTGAACTCGTCATTCAAACCCTCTTGGATATTTCATTTTGCTCATTCTATTCCATATTATTTCATGGATTCTATACCTCCTAAAGTTCTCGTGATTCAACCACTTCAAATTCACCCATCTTGTAAAGATTCTCTCCAAAGAGCCATACACAATATTTGTCTCCTTCTTGATACACTACCTACTCAAGTTAGTGCTATCTTTGATTGTCTTTTTGATGACTCTCTTGGTCCTAATTCTAATCAATGTATTTGTAAATCAATTCAAGCTTTACATTCTCTGATTCAAGATAAATTTCAAACTATGGAATCCACGATTACATCTGTTAAATATGAAATCTAACGTCTTAAGGATGCTTCTCAAGCTCATGCTAGTTATTCTACTACATCTCATCCCATTTCTATGTTCTTTACATGTTCTCATATAAGTGAGCCTTAAGTCTTGCCATTACCAGATCCTCTCATGTTTGATCACAATACTAAGGGGTAAGTGCAGGAAGTTGATGGACAAATATAGGGTCATCCGTGGACATCATATTGCAAATAACAACATAATATCAACTTGTAGGGATTATTAGCAATACATACACTCAAAATTAGACAAAATTATATTAATATGAATCGTAGCATCTGGAATCTAGTTTCTAAAATACTAATTTTTGTAAAAAATGGACAAGATTAGCTATATTAAACACTCAAAATTCAATGACTTGGTATTTTTTTTAAAAACGCCGATAAGATTATAGTCCATTTGCCCACAATTTGGATGACCAAAAATTGATATATATTTTTTTCCTTTGGTGAGAAGTTATATGCCACTATCTACCTAGGGATGGATTTTATTTTTTATGATTTTTTCCGTGAAAGTGGTGTGAAAACATAAAGAAAACAGAGCACTTTCCATTTGCCCGCCATAACTTCATCAAAAAATATTGAAATCAAATAAATTTTTTTTTGAACATGTATATAATAAAGAAAAACACCACGGTTGGGATGGTATAATTTTTATCACATTCTGATAAGTGAAACAAATTTTGCAGTCTTAAACGTAGACATAAACATTCACAGGAAAAAGTGTCTTAAAGACCTACTATTAGTAAAAAATTATAAAATGATATTTATCCTCTTATATTCACTTTAAAATCAGTATTTCTACAAAGCTAATAGTCTCCCCTACGCAATGGTACCATTTTTATGACATAGTTTTTTACTTTTCGGCATGGTTCAAGTCCGCGGAAGACTAAATTTGATGTTTTGCTGTTTTTAATGTAAAATTCAGGATTTGATGTCCACTTAATTGTCCCCCAACTTGGTGCACTTACCCTAAGCAAAATGACATTCTTACTGATCTCCTTAGTCATCAATTGATCACTTTATTAACTACTCAAGGCTATCATCCTTACCAAATTACAAAATATCAAGCTTTCCCATATTGCAATTATCATCAAATCAATGGACATAATGAAAATGATTATTATGCTCTACAAAGAAGAATCAAACATCTTGAGCGTCAAGGCTTTATTGCATTCACTGCAAAGAATTCTTTTACATGGTCCTCTACGCTTGTTACATCTCAATGGGTTCCTAAATACAATTCGTCTATGTCTAATGAACATCATGCTATCACATTTAATGAACCTTCTTTAGCCAATCAAGCGCCACCTATTCAACCCACTCAAACTAAGCAACCTCCTCTCAAGACCGGTCCAAATCCTTCTCTACTCAAGTTATTTTTGACATTACCAAGGAAAACTAAGAAATATCCTTTAAAATTTAGTCAATCTTATCATCTCAAGTCTTATATGGAATTACCAAATAAAAAAACACTCACTAAGCAAGATGAACAAGATCTAGCTAACCTCTTTCAAATTCCACAACTCGAGGTCCCTCACAAATCCTCACTATAGTGTTCAATCACTTTTTTCAAGGAAACTACTCCTTACATCGATCCCCTTAGCATCATTGATTATGTCTCCATCTCTTACCCACTCGGGGGAATCACACTTATCCCCCCCCTCCTAGAATTGGCAGGTAGCTATCATTTACTACTATAATGCTTTGTGCTTCATATTTCATATCTTTTAGTGATCTTACACAATTTTATACATTACTTGTATCAGCATTACCCTATGACACACTCTTGTTCTAAGGTTCACACTTGATTGTTGTGGGCATACTATACACATGAACCTCACACACTGTACATTTCAAATTTATGACGTCGTGTTCTTCCTCAACATCATACAAATATTACACATTCTACACATCTTACATTGCACACTATACATATTCACACACAAAAATTTTAATATACATATTTTTAGTGTCACATTATCAAACAACACACCATACACTCTCAATCTACATCATTTTAACACATTATTCTTGTGCATCACACTATACTATTTTATATTCTACTATTTCTAATGGAATATTTCTAGTGCACATCTCACTACACAACGACGCACTCTAGTTCCATGGTTCATACTCGACTGCTGACGGTTGAAATCTGAATTGAACCTCACCTTAATCACAATATCCTACATCATACACTCCACATTCATGACCAATACTTCTAGCGGCTTATGAATATTTATAGCACACAATGATATGTTATTATAAAACCTACACTTTGCGCTTCATAATCAATATTCCTATCATATTTTTCTACACCTCCTACATCAATCAATTCAAATTTCACATCATGTGACACTACTCTACAATTCACACTTCGCTCTTCACAAGTAATAATTTCTAGCATCTTATTCACACATTCTATGATATATGTTCTATGATGCATCATAAATCATTCTAGCTTCACGATCAATTATTCTAATGCAGCATTCAATCTTACACATCCAATCATTTTACAATTTACACTCTACACTCTAACGTCTGAATCTTTATCTCATACAAGACTTCAATTGAACCATTTCTTGATGATGCAATCTTGTTCTATGGTTCATTCTTGACAGTTGAGGGGTCTTGTATAAATGAACTTCATTTCACTCAACATCCATACTCGGAGGGCACGTTGCTCCTATCACACTCACACTGCATTTCATTCCATTCCATTAACACTCACAACATGTTACATATATTGGTTGCACATAGTTCTTACTTTCATATACTCACATGTCCACTTTCCTTATTATGCTAGTCAGATACATTGTATATCATTATATTTATCATACACACATGCGTGTTCAATTTATTTCTAGTTGTGATTGTAGATTCTACATAGATCGTTACACGCAGTAAGGATGCTTGGCACAGTACCTCATACCAGTCCAACAACAGCTCCTGGGGGCATCCACATTTGTACACACTTTCAAGTGCTATTGTTTCATTTCATACTACTTCCTATTTCTACTATCACACTACTATATCAAATCATGCATGCCTTGAAATTATTTATATCTTTGTAACATGATACTAGGTGCTTCAGGTGTAACATTTTCCTTCCTGGAACCTTTTGCCACCATGGTTGTCTGATATTTTTCTTACTCTTTTTTTTCCATCATTTGTCTATTGTATGCCATTATTTTTGGGATTTACCCTATGTTTTGTCTTGTGTGCACAATGTATGATTTTTTTACCATAGTGGCCTCATTTGTCTTGTGACATCATGAGTGACATCCCATGTTTACAACCCGTTTTTCACAGTTTGCATTGTCTTCTTGTTTTTTAGCTTACAATGTTTTCTATATGCATGCATGTTTGCACTAACACTTGTTTCCTAGCAATTGTTTGCATGTGCCTTGGTTTCTACCAAGCACATTCCCTCATACATACAGGTATCAGTTCAACATGGGGTCCTCTTTTGGGCCGCATCCTTCTAGCGATGTCACGTGCACCCCAAATGAGGGGGGGGCATATATTGGGTGAATCAATCACCCAATTCAATAATCCACTAGACACAGTTCAACATAGTTCAGCATAGAGACAACACAACCTATAGATGAGGCTCAGAATCAGACTTGGGTCCTTACTTCAGCATAGACACTAGCACCTAGAAATTTGACTTGGGTGCCTAGGCACTTTTGTCCCTTCCTAGGCACTTGAGACCACGGGGGCAAATACACAAAATTTTTCAGTTTAGCATAGAGTTTTCAACATTATCACAACAAATTTTTATAGGACAAACAGTCCTTCAACACTTGGCATTGGCATTGGAATTGTTCGAAATGGATCGGATTTGTATCACACCATATTTAGTGGTGTTTTTACTTTGGGAAGCAGTCAAAGGTTGGAGAATAACACTAGACCTTTCTCCCTACACTACTTTTGTCATGGCGTAAGATCACCCAAAAAATTGACATTCAACACAACTAGACGTGAGATCACCCAAAAAATCATTCTTCATCAACATCTTCAGGATCCTTTCTATCTCTTTCACTCATCACAGATCAGGTGCACATGTTCCTTTTTCCTATTTTTCAACATTTTTTACACACTTTTTACATGCATTTCATACATTTGGATCAACAATTTTCTATATTACACATATTTGACTACTTGTTCGTTCTTCTCTTTTTCAGGTCCATCCTTATGGGAAGTAGTAGTCAACATCAACACACAACAATCACACTTCAAGCACATCATCAACAATAGGTACAATGTCACATCTACACATACATTTTTTCCCTAGGGTCATCATCATCACTTTTTACTTCCTCTTCTCTAGCTTCCACATTTCACTTTTTATCACTCCATGCTTTTTCTTGTCTTAGCATGATCTTCTATATCGATCTACATGGTTATCAGGTACACATCTCTATCTAATTTATGTTACTAAGATTTCACTCACCAACATAAAGTGGGGGAAAATGTAGACACTAAATCATGCACTTGGGTACATTTATAGGTCCTAATCACATGCATTGCATTCATATGTCTTCTAAGGAAGAAAAATACTAATTGATCACTATATTTGGCCTCTTAGGTTCCTTTCTGTTCTCCCTCTTGGTCTCATAGACCCTACTGACCCAGTCTGACCCTCAGTACTTCACTTTATCTGGCTCTGGACACAAGCACCCTATCAAGATGCCAATGCCCAAGCACCCTCATCCCCTCTGGGAATCCCTAGACCTCTTTGTATCTTACTCATTCCTTTTTGGGTCCTTTCTAGCTGTTGGGCATCCTTATCTCTTAGGGGTTGGAATTTTAGTGATCAATTATGAAATTCAAGCAAGGGAAACATATAAATACAATGTTATGGGATCAAATTAAAGGACCAAGCTCTAAGCATCTACTATCACCACCTAAGGTTGCATCTCACAAAGGCATCTAAAAAGCATCATTGCATCCATCTAGCTTCACTCCAAGGGAAAAGGGCTAGTTATTCTACATCACATGCATAGGAGGGGAAGTTCATTTTTCCATTCACACAATCTATTTACATCTAGCTACTTGCTCGTTATCAAGTGCGACATGCATAAGGGCCAACCTTAGGGAACAATTCCACACACACACATAACTACATTGGGTTTGAGATGTAATGCAACACTCATTCGTAAGATCGCTTATTTGATAGTTGAGGACAATTCGACCACTCATTTGCATTTTTTTATTTTTTGGATTTGATGTGCTTTTGAGGGTTTTGTATGTGATATCTTTATTACAAGTTAAAGAAAAAAAAGTGTGAAACCTTAGTGAACTAGAAAAATTTAGAACCCGAGGACCTACCGGGACACTAGTGCTCATATTGAGACTTTAGAGCTTGGGATTTACAATCCTTTCTAGGTGTCCTAGTCCAGGCTTGTCTGAAAATCATATAATTTTCTTCCCGCTTAGTTACAACATCCTGCACTTTTGTTCTGTCAGTCTTCCACTTCCGCATACCTCTGTGAATATTGCAAAATCAACTAAGTATTTTCTAGTGAGAAAATATGTCGGTATGGAAAATTAGGTGTCTCCACCAATGTTCATGGGGCTACACCCCTCTGCATTGAATTTTACAGCTTTGCGGGACAGGAACACAAAGCTCAAGTGGCATATCTGTTGAGAAATTGAGTTGTGAACTAGGTCATTATGATCAAAATGAAATGAGAGGTTAATGGAACAAGATAAGGACAATCTCTCTTAAAAGAAGGTTTAATTGATGTAAAATGAGCTATCAATGCACTCAAGATCATCATGCTCAAGGAATCACCTCATTCCCATTCATTCCTTGAAGCTTCATATGGGATCAATCTTGCCATCAAGAAAAGGTCACATACTTCTATGAGAATAATGTGCATAAGAAGTGTATGAATTGATCTCATTCAGGAATGTTCTAAGAGCGAAGAAAGGAAAATGGTGTGATCTTCGTTTGATGAGAAATAAACTCTATTCCATTGGCTTCCATCCACTTGGTAGTGTTCCTAAACACTCACCTCATACCTTGTGTTGTGGTCATTTCCATCTCCTCGTGGCATTACAATCGGTGTCCGCTTCTCAAGAATTTCATTCAGAGGCCATCCATTTCATTAACAATGTGAGGATCTGTTCCGGTGAGTGAAAGTTAAGCATCAAGAGGTTTGTGCATTATGGGGCTTTTTTTATGATCACTAACAACAATTGTGAAAGCCTAAGGAGATTGAGAGAGTGACCCTCACTCTCATTGTGAGATCAAAGATGAATTATCATACGTGATGCTCGTGTTCGTCTCAAGCTCACATAAGAAGTTCTCACAATAGTGTTTCTAAAGACTCATTCGGTATTTCGAGGTGTCTGTGCATCTTGTAGAAGGAGGATATTGTGATCACTATGCCTCAGATCAATAAGTTCTTCATCAACAACAAATCAGTCTGTCCTTTTCCTTCCTCCCTTCTCTCTCTCTCTCTCTCTCTCTCTCTCTCTCTCTCTCTCTCTCTCTCTCTCTCTCTCCATATTCTAATTTTCAATTGAGAATGCACTTTTTGCTATTTTTGTCCTATTCACTTAAGTGACAAAAAAAATATTTGTAAATTGTAAAAGTACTCCCTCAAAATTATAAGAGAGGTACTTAATTTGTCTCTTCTAAGGAAAATTGAAAGGTCACAAGTGGAATAGGAACATGAAGAGTCATGTGGGGGGTAGATGAGAAGGAAATCTACAATGTTATAAATTAGGACTACTTCTTCATTCCAAAGGATCTGGAAAGTTTAGTTTTCTGTAACAATTGTGGATTGTTGTAGATTGTGAAGCTTTGTATCACCACTACACAAGAAATACAATTTGCATTTCTTTCATTTCTTTTGCTCATGGTTTCCTCTATTCTCTTTCTTTTTTACAACTTTGAAAGCATAGTGATCTTGAATAACCAAGAAGGAACTTGGTGTTCTTGATTGATGAATCAAAAGAACTATATGTTTGTGGTTTGTTAGTCTTTGCTAATTTCCTACATTGTTGCTTTCCTATAATCGAATGTGGACCTACTCCGGTTATTACGTGTGCACTTTGCTAGTGTCTACTCACAACAATAACCTTCTTTTTCCTAATTTATCTCTTTTACCCCTAATCGCTGCAAATTTCTCCCTTGTACCCTGTACAAGTAGTTTGCCACAGTTTCACTGAAGTGTTTTTGTGTGATCTCCCACCTATTTGGTCATCCCACAAAATTAGGATAGTTTTACATTCAATAATGGTATCCTCCCCATACATAAGGAGGAGGGGCGTAGCCCCGTGATCTGGAAACACATAATTTGCAACACGACAAATTATTTCACCAACAAATAGAAAGTAGGAGTTTATCTTAACAAGAGTGTATCGTCAAAACCGAGAGTATCAAAAAGTAAATTGCCAAATTTGAGTGTCTACAAGTTCAAATGCAAAACACCATATGTTTAATTTAGCATGAATTGTTTGAATATTAACTATAAAATTCTTGATCATCGGGATTTTTTTTAATTCTAGAAGGGACTATTTGTTTTATATTTTATAATGTCGTCAATAACACGATACAATCTCTCTTTTGTTGCAACACATTTAAGTTTGCTTTGTTACATCTTTCTTAAATTCATCATCTACTAATCGATCTTTTTTATATTTATTTTTGATTTCTTGCTAACTTATCATTACATCATACAATTTGGGAATTGTGTTTAAAGCTTATCAATGCATCCTTATTTACTATATTTAGCTAACACAAATTATAAAGAATAATATTTTTAAGGTTGTGAAAAAATTTAAATTGTATCTCAAATGTTATTTTTCCTATTCACCTATTTTCTACACATTGAATAATAATGATGGATGCTTTATATTTAACATAGTTATTTGAAAGTGTGTTTCTTTTGGTAGTTCCAAATTCTAAGTACCTACATCACATCATATTACCCTTCTCATACTATATATTCATTCCAATATATCCTCCTATTTATCTAGCTAATGATATAATTACTAGTTTATTTTTTAATTATTGAATTGTTAGTTGTGTTCATACATTGTTAAGTATCGAGGGAAACACATCTTTTTACTATATAATTATTACGCTAATTTTTAAAAAATAAATTTAAGAAATTGACAAGTCTTCTTAGGTTCCTTAAGCTTTATGGATATAAATTTTTTAATCCTCTAAGATTATTATTAAAAAAATACAATAAACATAAAAAATGACAAGTTTTAAAATGTTTAGGACAAAAGTAAATATTCTTTCAATATCTCATTGCAGTAAAGTAGCCTCTGGAAATTTAAAAAGTCATAAAAAGCCAAAAATAAAAGCAATAAATAGATAAAATTATTAGTCTAATACATTTTTAGTACATAAATTCATAAATTATATAAAAACTACATAAATATTATTTTATTGTTAATTTCTCGTGATGATGATTTACGGCGAGTGATTTGAAGTGTCAAATAAAAAGATCCGACATAATTATTTCAAAAAGACTAGGTATCCATGAACTGTAAAATGTGTTTGATTAGTTAGATAATCAGTAGCGTTCGTTAAATTAGTTTAAGACGTTAAGTACAAATCATTGCAAATTAAACTATATAAACCTTCATTCCGGGAAAAAAAGTATAGCAGTCACGTCGGAATTTAATGTTTGAGTTTATATTTAAGAAAAACGGACCATCACCGACGGAGATTATTCAACAACAATAATTATTTAACTGGTTTGACGTCCTTTCATTCTTATTTGAGTTCACATCTCGATGATGAATGTCAATTATTTGGGCTTTGGAGATTATTTTCAATTCCATCGTGCTAGCTCGTGATTAAATTTGACGGCCGTTTATGTATTTTCATTATTTTAAAAGTTACGTATGATTTACATATTTAAAATACAACATTTAATATTTATATTGATGTATACTCAAATTATATAAATACATATTTAAAAATTATTCAACAGAAATTAATCTATTATATAATTCATTTTAATAATTATATTATAATATTATATTTTGTATTTTTGCAGGTTAATACTAAAAAAAATACCGTCACCTAAAACTTGTTTAACGGGCATAGTGACTGTCAAATTTAACAACGCATATGTATAAGAGCTCCATGACGTAGATAAGGGAATATTGGATTGCTCTTAAAGTTGAAAAATTCTTGGGCAAGCGCTTCAAACTAGGTGGCGTTGTCTTCGGTAGGCCATCAATCATCTTTGTTTTTTAGCTAGGGCATAGGATAAACGCTTCCCTTATAGCCCATTAAGTACTTTCTAGGTCAAGCTGCAAATATCCGAAGTAAATCTGTCTTATCGTTAAATCTTCCTTTTATCATAAAAATGAACTTTTGTTGTTGCTCTTCGACCTATCCAAACGTTTAAAATAAAAGGCATTTATGATCATTCGAAGGTCTCTCTACTAGGGTTTTATGTTTTCATGTCTTTTCCCATTTAGTTATCATAGTGTGCTTAATATTGTTGCACAAAATAGTGTCATGTCACATTAATTACAATGAATTTATTAAACCATTTAAGATTTCTCATATTTTGAACAACTCCTTGTTCCGTACATCATTTGATGTAAGTGTTTCTGGTGGAGCTATGCCAAGATGTTGTGCCAAAATGAATGTGGAAATATGTCCCAAAAAGTATTACACGAGCTAATGACTCTCTGCTAGTCAACTCTTTACTAGATGTTGTTTTAGAATACCATGAATTTCATAAGGCATGTCATTGGTTTGAAATTTTCTCTTTTGTTACATAAGTTGTTGACCAAATCCCTTTGGAGTTATGTTTAAGAGTTGTTTATGTCATATAACTAGAAACCCCATCCATTGTTAAGCTTAGGGTGTTCATAACCCAACCAAAGACTTTTTCTTTTCAAAATTTCTAAACTTGGGCACTATAATACAATACTTAAGTATGCCCTCTGGTTTATCTATAACACCCTTGTTGTCTTCTCCCATTAAACTAGGTACTTTATTTTGTTTCTAACCAAATCCAAACTTAGATTCCCCATCTACATATTGTTTCATGGCCTCTCCTTTCCTTTATGGGGATTTACAAACTCTTTAATTTATCTTTCATGTTGTTTTATATGCCACGATAAGAGCATATTCTTAATTGTTAGGCTTGAGAGAAGAGTTCATGTCAGGCCTTTCCAAGGATCTCAAGGAAACAATTGACATTCATATAAGAGAAACACATATTTTAGCACATTTTTAAAATCAAAATTTCTAGTACCACATTTTATGGCTAGCTCACATATGATCGTTTAGCTTAAAACCTCACAAAAAGTGAATAAAGATAATCATGTTACTTCTATTAATGAGTGAACTATATTCACCAACAAAAAGGACAACCAACAATCTCATGGAGTAGGAAAATTACAAATCTACACATTGTTCTTTTTCCATAGGAAAAGAATTGGTTCCCTCCACTTCTCATGTGGCAACACCCATTTCCCACATGTCGTATACAACAACTTTTTTTCCAATACTCATTTGAGCTAATTTTATTCTTCTCAATTGTCATAAATTTCTATGGAGATGAAACAATCAAGATTGATTGATTATCTAGATATTTTTTGAATGAAATAAAATCATAAGCCACTATTGAACCCCTCAAAAGCTTCTGAAGATGGGGAATATTTTCAAGAATAATGACATACTTCCCAACTAGTGAAGTTATATGTGTGACAATAAACACACAACCCTATTTGATAGCTCATTTC
Organism: Taxus chinensis; assembly: GCA_019776745.2. Lineage (NCBI taxonomy): Eukaryota > Viridiplantae > Streptophyta > Pinopsida > Cupressales > Taxaceae > Taxus > Taxus chinensis. The sequence continues at coordinate 956,420,375 of CM034147.1, read as the reverse complement.
TACTTTAGATTAATGTGAGGAAGTTGGGACCAACATTTTTACCTTGTTGTTTCAAAATGTTAGTTTACTCTTGGAATGCATGTCACCTCACTGACTCATCTTGTACTTGAAGATTTGGGACACTTGTATTTTCTTTTCCAATATGCAAGTGTTGTGTCTATAAGAAGTCAAAAATATTTAGATTTTGCATTCTTTTATTACTAGATCTATATTTATATTATCTGTGTGTCATATATCCAATCATGATAATAGTACTTGAGGATTGCTTACACTTATTGTACTTGACTTTTCCCCCGTGTTGTCAGTTGGTGTTTGACCTATCCCTTTAGGTAGTGCAAACCCTTCTTCCATTGTGATGTCCACTCCATCGATATTGACCAATATTTACAATTACATTTATGTCATGCAAAGTGAGACATGGGCTCTTCCCAGTCCGATGGTATGCCTATAAGGGTTTGAATTTGATGTTCACGTATGCCCATCAAACAAATTTTTAGTTGCTATAATTTTTTAATAGCACCCTTCAAATTATGCATATTAACAATACTATTAAATAAGAATTAAAAATGATGTTATGTTTTTAAATCAATTTTCACCATGTATTTGTATCTCTCTCTCTCTCTCACACACATCTAAATTATATATAGATCTATATAATAAATGATAGTCATATTTCAAATCTACAAGTTGGGGCAGAAAAGTATCTCAATTTTTTGCTAGCATTTTGCAAATAAAAACATGTAAAAAACCATCAAATTCAAAACATAGGTATGCGATCAAAAGAGATGTGTGATTCTATATGTGCAACAAGTTGAAAATATTTTATCCAAACACAACCAACACTACTTCTCCACCAAGTTTATATTACCTTAACATGTATGACTATTGGATTTTCATGGAGCTTTAATGACCAATTATTTGTATGTGCTTTGATGCCGAAATATTTGTATGTGCTTTGATGATGAAACCTTTCTACGAACTTTGACAATGACATATTTCCCATGATTACTTATTAGATTATGTGTGTTACTATTGAAGTTTTATAGTGAAATATTTTATATGTTTGCATATCCTATGAGATTTGGATCCAATTTCACACAACAAAACCATATTATTCATTAACAAAGTTTGCAAAAGTATAGTTTTATTAAACACTTACAAATAAAGAATCAAACTTATCAACAATAACCTTATAATTCCTAACTATTTGGATAAGTGAGTTTAAAACTCATTGACCTTTCATCAACCACTTCGTGGATGGGACCACATCAACCTAGTCCATCTACGGAAACACAAAAACAAAATAGAGACCCCCATACACTAATTCACAATCAATGAAACATCTTACACTCACACTAATTCAAATTCTATGAGTAGCGAGCTTTTCATTTATGCAAGAAGATTACACACATCACTCCACACGAACAATAAATATATAAAATCTTGTGCAACCCCTTCACTTATATCTACCCCTCCTTCCTGAGTTACTTCAAACCTCCAACACATAATAACTTAATACACACATTCTTCTTCATCATTAAGATGGGAAGGATATTCATTGTCTGAATGAGATGGTATTTGATTCTCTTTATTTGATGTTTACGTGTTCAATAACAAGTCAGGCCTTATTCTTTGAGTTTGCATCAACAATGTAAAGTAGAAGCATGCATGGTGTTGGTTCTTTATACAGGTGGGGAGTTGTATGATTATGAAACTCGCTTTTCAAACATACCAAAGCAGTAAAAGGAACGATAGAAGTAATGTCCGCAGTCTCATCGAACAAGGCCAGATTGAAATGCTACACCAGTGGGAAGGCAACCAGTAATTTCCAGATATGAATTCTCCTACGGTGAACTTGTTGGCATCGGCTGCAGTAGCAATTATGTGATATCCGGGCCACCTCACTCGCTTTGCAGTCCCCGCCGCAGGGCCGGAATTCATATATTCACCGTAATACAAGGTCTGCAGCGCAAAATTACCGGACCACTCGGACCAGCCTGCAGGATCGATGGTGCCGTCTAAGAAGGATTGCATGACAACGGTCCGAGAATATTTCCTCCAGGGTCTGCCCAAATAGGTGCGAACTAACTCCGCCGACACCCTGCAGTTGTGGATGGAGAAGCCCGTGTTTTGGTTGGGATCACTCCTGCCTTGTGCAGTGATAAAAATTGGCTTTTCCGTGTCGTTTGAGCGAGAAAATGTTGCAGCTCTGAAAACACAGCAGAAGCGTCTCCGAAGATGAAATCTACGGTGCCGGAGATGTCGCACTCTCTGTAAAATTGGCGCTGAGTGTAGGCGTAGAGAGTGTCTTGGAAACCCCTTATGCTGCACCTGTACATGGCGACGACTTGTCAGATGAAACTCGCAGCGCAACAGCTTGCCCAGCGTCTGCTCCTGCCGTGTTCTCAAATCCCGATGTCCCTCGCAATGAATCCTTTTCCTGTAGCAGCTGTCACCAACCTAATCTAGGTAAGTGTAACAATCATTTTCACGGTAAAAAAACAGTCGGCATGGGGACATTGTCTAGTCTGTTCTTGTATGTAATTACGTACCTAGTGCTCTACACCAACTTTCAAAAACAAATCAAATATAAACTTTTCATTCGTAGCTAGGTAAAATCATCTTTTCAAAAACAAAAACAGAATTGTACTTTTATTGCGTGCCAGGGCTGGACCTGCTAATGGTGCTTTTATTTATTATTCCAAAAGACTATTCTGCTTTATGCCAAATTGGACCGGATGAATTAGAAAGAATACAAGGCGGCACATGGTAAAATGTATCTCTGAAGTGACACAATTGCAAATTGAGATGGTTGTTATTATAAGTTTACAACTAATAAAGGTGGAGTCTCGATGACACACAAATTAATAAAGTGGAGGAATTTGCACTTAAACTTGTCAAGCCTTAAGCGTATGGTCCCATGGAGTGGGGGCTCCATAGATATTTCAGGGGATGAGCATTTTAGTTGTTTTAGGGTCCCATAGTTTTAATTTTTTCATCAACATTTCTAAGTGAGAATTAATATGAACTCATTGCAATTTTATGGTCCTCTGGGCTTTCCTCTAAAAAAAGACAACACAAGAATAATGAAGGGAATGCACATATGGTGCCACATGGAAACAAAAACAGCCTAAACTCTAGGGGGAAACTCTCAGGCCCCTCTCCACCCACCTCTCAAATTAAATGGGCAAAAAATGTGGAACTCCTCATTTTCAAGTCAAGATTCATTTTTTTTTCCGCTGAAAACTGGTTGAAAAAATTCAATAATACTAACCTAACAATTTCAGTTCCTAATCAACGCTACTTTTAAATTTAAACTCGTTGCTCTTAAACAAAACTTATTTTAAAAAATAGTAATCATAATCTTCGTTGTCAATAAATATTTTCCTAACACTAAATAGGTTAAGCTTAAAACAGGGAAAGAGAAAATTAAACAGTGGAGAGAGGAGAAGTGGAGGTACCGAACGTAGCAATGGTTTGTATAGAAGTTCCATGTTTGCTGCCCGTAACCACTGTAGCGAATTTCCCATCGCCAAGGAGCATGATATTATCTTTGGAGACCTCAACCGATTCAGCATACACTCCGGCCTTCACATGGATTACATATCGCCTATTACTCTTACTGGGAGCAGCCTTTCACGGCTTCTGAGATGCTCCTGAAATTCCCCGTTCCGTCTTTGGCCACCACCACGTCGGCTGTCACTCCTCCCGCTGGAGAGCTCTGAAGAAGCCGCCGGACGTCTGAAGACATCCACCTTGGGAAACGTTGACTAGATAAAAGGCGGCGTCTTTTGCGGGCGGTGGGAGCTGAAAGGCCTGTTGACGATGGCAAGAGAATTACTGACCATTTTGGAAACATTTCGCACCGATTCTTGGTAATTAGTGGTAGTGAAGGAGAATCCTTCAATGCAAGTGACTTGATCGGTGAGAGAAGCACTGAGCCACGTCTGCACGTCCTCCGCCTGCTCTTTCCTCCCACTCTGCCGAACTCGTAAGCAATTCTAACGACTCGTTCAGCTGCTGCACCGTATGTTTGAACAGCATCTCGCAATCATGAATTGCAGCTCGCTCCTCCACCGAATATTCCGAACCCACCATAGTTGAGTCCGAGTCGTAGGAAGGAACATTTGAGAGCTTTTGAAGTGCCAGGAGGCTCGCCTTCACTGAAGTTATGGCCAAGTCCTTGACGGATCTTCTCATTATAATTGGTACGAGCTCGCAGAGTGGACACGCAGACATCTGGAATAAAGCGTGGCCCCACACGCAGAATGCAAAGCCGCCTCCTGCATTTGGTGGCTCACTCCCTTTCTGCCCAGCAGCACAAGCATAGAGCACTTGAGCAGCAATAAGCAAAATAAATGTTTTCATATTGCTATTCTCTTCTTTAAAAAACGCTACGGCTACACTGCAAAATAAAGTGTAGCTCGTCTATGAGGGGCGAGCTACAATTTATAATGCAAGATTGAGAAAAAGAAAAGTTCAAGTTTACTAACTCTATCAGTTACCAGAGTAAAATCCCACGGAGAACGCATGGTGACACCAAGAAACACGGCCTAGCAGCAATTTAGCTGAATAAAGTGGTGTGTCTGCTGCTCCGCTTCGCGATCAGGACGGGGACCAGGACGTGGACCCCACATCAATTTTGCTTAAGAATGTACTTATAACCTGGGTGCCGTTGATTGGGACTGTCTTCCAACCGTGAATGCTTCCTTTCTTTTACGTCACATCTTACGTATGTTGAAGTTGCTGTCCATTTTGATTGCCTCTTTTTCTTGGCGTTGTGGAGTCGCAAATCCAATTTAAATCTGATGTGTTCTTGTTTGGTGTCCGCATTATGTTGTTTTTCTTGTCTACTGTTTTCACTAATGTTATGCTCTGCCGTAGCTTATACTCCTCTTCGGATGCTTTTATTACAATGAATTTTTTTATCTATAAAAAAAATGAATTAAAACCCATTTGTAGCTACACATACCATTCAAATGCATATATTTAATTAATGCCCTCCAGTTATACCTTGATAACTATTTTTTACTACCGGGTTTTGTTCTAGTTTTTGAAATAAGTATTTTGCCATACTTTGGTACTTACTTTTGTTATTTTGTGTGTTTTTTTTAATGTAAATGAGATACACCTTCACAATACAAATTACACTGGGTGTGTGGATTGTAGTAAATAATTTTACAAAAGTTGTGCACCTTATCTAAATCACACATATGTACACACTTAATCTCCTTATAGGTTATTGTTTTTTTGTAGTAGATGAAAAATAGTGTTTGAAAGGGGCCAATTCCTTTCAAAAAATAAATACACAATATAATATTAAGATACCAAAACAAAGACTTAAACCTAAGAATAGGGTAAGGCATACAACCAAAACTCCTTAAAATAATCATACTACCAAAACAAATAGCCAAAACCACCACAAAAACAAAGTTGTAGACCAACAACAAAAAGCAACTAAAATACATGTGTCACCGCTTAATAATTCTATCTCACTAAGTTTCTTGACCTACTAAAATCCTTCGTTTTGCAACTCCTTTTTACCCTACCACTTGGTTGATCCATATTCTTAAATTTGGATTTTCTAGTTGACACCAAAATCCTTCCTTCTAATTTGGTAGCATCATCCTCTACATCTTCTTAGAGAGGCACTATATTAGTACCCTCCATCACCTTTCTTATGTAATCCTTATACTTGGAACCCTCCCAATAAATAAGAGCCCGCATATTCTTCTCACCTTTCTTCGTAGCCCGAACTTGAATTTAGATTGTATCTTTGGATGATCTCCATCAAGCGGTTCATTCTTTTCTTCTAACCTATACTGATCCTTATCTTGGTCTTGGCCCAAAGTTACCATTTCCTCCCTATTTCACTCTCTCTTTCCTCATCAATGGCTTCCAAAATAGGCCCTTCCTCTCCATTATTATTTTCTTTATGAGCCACTTCACTTACTTCCTCCTCATTATTTACCTTCTTCAGAGCTTAGTCTCTCCCACCTTCTTTCCCATTATCCTTTATTTCTCCTCACTATCGCTTCCTTATATTGTTTGCAACAAGTTAGGGATTTGTTATTCATTGTGTGGAAAAAACTCCACGATCATCCAACTTTCTCTAAATTTATCCGTCTCTAAATCACCAAGCTCCAACACTTCATGATTCAAAATAGAGTTATCTTTTTTTTCACTATTTGATGAGTGATTATCTGATTATCCTCATATTCTATTTGTTGATTCCATTCCCCCAACGTGGAGGACAAAAAGATATAAGTAGTAAACTCTTGCTGTGCCCACAAGCATTTCCATAGAATCTTGCATAGAGGAGTCCTTTTCTTGATTTAGTGGCAGTCAAATGCTATCAATTCGCCAAAGGTTCTAGCAATTCCTTTCAACACTTCATCCTCCCAACTTAATCTAAAGAATAAAAAGAAACTCTCAGCCAAATTGGAATCATATTGATTTATCTTTGTATCCAAGTCAAAACTTGGTTTTCATTTCTTCAGGAAAATCCTTATTCTTCCCAGAAACAAGTACTAAGAGGTTTCTCACACATTATTCATGAATAGATAAGGAAATAAGGAAAAATTCATATGACATAACAAAGATCTTTATTTTTGCTCCCAAGTCCCATTTTCTTCAAGCCCAACTCTTGAAAACATCAATGTTTGGTCTCTTTCCTAGGAATTTACTAATGAGTGAATTTGTATAGTGAATGTATTTTTGCATGTATTGATCTTTGATTTAAATTAGACTCGCGTTAGCATGTGTTTATATGAGTATTATTTAACTTTCAATATAATTTTTTTGTGTTCTATGTGACTTTCAACTTTGTATTGTTCCTTAGGAATTTATCTTCCTGTCATCTACTCTCTATTTTTCTATATTCAACCCAATTTGCTTCCACTTCCTCACATTTTCTCTTCTCCTTAATGAACTATGAAACCTCAATTTTACCTTATCATGGACCTTGTAAATTTCATCAATCACTACTCCAATGGGGTGCTTTGAGACAATATTAGAGACAATACTTAACCAAACTGTCTCAAATTGAGACAATAAAATTTTTGTGTATTGTCTCAAAGCGGGTGTCTCTAATTATTGTCTCTTCAAAGACGATAAAGATTAATACAAAGAGACAATTTATCATTTTTGTCTCTCTAGAGATGATATCATTTTTGTCTCCCCAGAGAATACAAATGTACTAATTTTCTCTCTCTAGAGACAATACAAATTTAACTTTTCTCTCTCTCTCTAGAGACAATACAAATTTGAAAATAAAAAATCTAAATTTTAAGAATATAAACAACTAAATTTCTTTCAATGCAATCAATTGATACATATTATCAATGGCACCAGAGTGGGTCGATGATCAATATTATAAATAAAAAACAATTTGGTTGAATCTTGTGCCCAGAAATGGGTCCAAAAACATTTAATTAATATTAAAAAGAGATAATAAAAAAGGGTGTTTAAATACCATTAAACATTGACATGAAATGGTACACCTATTTATTGAGTTAATATTACACTGTGGCACCTCCTCCAAACATGTTGCCATAAATTCTTTAGTTGATTCTTTGTAACTAGTTTTATAAGACAGTGTGACACCTCTTCACACACATGCTGCCATAGATTTTTTAGATGATTCTTTCTAATTGGTTGTACAAGACAGTATACAACTCCCTTTGAGTGGAATTTCAAAACAATATGCATAGAATCATGTGTTGACATTACTGCACATAAGAAGAATCACCAAATCGTTGTCATTACATTATTAAGTACTATAATAAGACATCATTATATTGATCTCTAATAAAAATAGAGGCTATTTTAGTTATACAACTTATATCAGGAATATTTTTGTGGATCTAGTTACTCGTGATCTTGCATAGTAGACCAATCTCTTGAAGGAAAGGTATGACCACCTATATTAAAATAATATAAAAATGGTTGCTTGGATCTTCTATAAATTTTTATGCTTGTTGGCCATATACAACAACAAGAATTAAAAAACAACATGAAACCCATGAGTTAATATTAAAATAGGAACATGATGGTAAAAAAAGTTCTCATACCCTTAATGAATTGAAGTGTAATGCAACTAATTTTATGAACTCTGAGAAAAATTAAATTAAAACATGATCTTCTTATAGGAACATGTTATGAGAAGATAGAATAAGACATATGTTTTTCTAATAACCAAGTTATTTAAAAGTAGAGCTATAAAGAGTTGAGGGAAATAAGTAACATCAACTATAAGAAAATGGAAGAATTGTAACAAAGAAACAAACAATTTACACATTTAGTGATTAAAATGGAATAGAATGGTGATAATGAAATTGAAATATGATAATACGAAATTAAGTATTATTCTCCACCAAGAGGAAAAGAAATACATTGGTCAAAATGATCAGAATTAACTTAATGTACCAATGAAGAGAAAGTTCAAATAATGAATTGCAGAAGGGAAGATGATTCTAGTGAAACATATTAACATGCTACCTTCCTGCTACTAAAATTATGAATAGAAAAATGTATTTATCCCTCTATTATAATGTTTCCAAAAAATCGTTACCTTCATTTCAATTAGTGTTATATAGGGTTTCCCATCTAGATTACAAGAAAGATGAACCTTCTACCCTTGTTTCTATCTAGCTGCAATCCATTCATTATGTACCTAGTGAATTTCCCACATTGTTACTATATCTTCTGGATCAACCTAGTCATCCTAGGATTTGATGCTAGGGGCCATACTTACAAGACTACTTATGTTAATCCATATGGGATGAATAACTTAAGGGACTTATTTTACAAGTAATGCATCTAACCAGATCTCAGTAGAAGTTCCAAAATGCAAAACCCTACATGTGTAGACTATATAAGATGATAGAATTGAATAACTAATTATCACATGGATCTGTGTACTTTCAAAATCATTACTTAAAAATATGGACATTTTTTTCCAGCTTCATATCTTCTCTATCAATTATCATAAAAACACACTCTAGCTAAAAAAACATAAAAACATTTACAAATATTGTAAAAAGGAATGTGTATGTAATAGAAAGTGTATAAATGCTACATCCACAAAAAAATATTTATTGCAACAAGTTAAGTCTTTCAGAGAATGATAACCATGCATTTTATTGGACTTTATTGGATTTTGTGTATATCCTAGACAATCATTACAATCCATAAGACCACATTTCTTTTACCCATTTTATCAAACATTTCACATGCACATGGTAGATATGTACCTAAAGTGTTGAGTCATGCAATTGGTGTGTGAATTTTTCAACTAAATGTATGAGATAAATGTGGTTTCATCATCCGCCCATAAAATACAATGTTAATGTTAGAAGGTGTTATGGGTTGATAACCAATGAAACTATATATGCCACTGCCAAACTGTAACTTAGTATACCCTTTTTTTTCAAACACAAGAGAATATTCAACCCCTGAAACCAACAAATATGTAAAGTGTGGAAGCATGCATTTAGTATGTGAACTATTTTAATAAATTTGTGAAATAGATTTCAACTATTTTTGGATATATGTATTTAATATATCTATACTAATAGATTGTTTGTCAATATCTTAAAGTATTATACAAATTTCATGGATAACTTCTCAAGAGTATTTTTATGAGTTTTTATTTAACTCTCTACAAAGGAGAATATAATGATGCATGTTAGAAATATATGGTATGTAGAATAATTTGGTCTTATATTTTATGTTTGAATGCAACGAACCTGCCAAAATTGAAATATGAAAGACCAAAGAACCATGGTATAGAAGTAAACCAATATATGTCAAACTATAAATTTAGAAGTCCAATTTGGAAGAAGACACGATTATTTTCACATTGAAAATGTACTCTCTAAAATAATCCTTGGTATGAAACATTTACAATAATATCAATATAATTTTCTATTCACCAGAAAACATTCCTTTTGGGCAAGTTGCTTGGCCATGTCTACAAATTCATCACTTGAAATCTGAAAACATTTCTAGGTTATAATAGAATCCACAACAAAAAATTATTCTAATACTAAGTGAATAGAAATCCAAGTACATATAAATATTGCAACTAGGAAAAAAAGGTTCAAGATTCAATTTCAATACACAATTCATATAACATTGATTTTTTAAACAAATGCTTCACTGTTCATATCTAACTACATATCATTCATTGATACACCCATCATTCCATCCCCTAAGTCCTTACAATGTTTACTAGCACTATACTATATGAACTCTCACACTCAAAACTTGTACCTCTGGGTTGTTGGAGATAAAGTTGTCAAATGGTATTTTGTACTTCATAGAATAAGAACTATAGAGAATTTTTTTATAACCTCATTCACAATGTACACATTCATAATACCAAGGATAAAATCAACATCAATTCCTTGAATTTTATGAGGACCTATGATAAAAAATGAACTTATATGTCCATCTAAATCAACAAATGGAATCAATGCAACATACCCTTCCATTTTATATCCTAGTGGAATAATAATTAGGCATTTGTATTTTTATTGTATTTTTGAGCTACCTTAGTAAACAATAAAAAAAACTAGTGGTACCAAAATGGAAAATTAGAAATCAACAACTCTTCCAAATCACAAAGTGAAATGCTATCAACATTTCCATGTTAATGCTAAATAGTTTTATCCAACTATTGAAATATTTATGATACTAGATTTTTATAATTCTATTGTTTAGGCTGGGTAGTGTTTCTTTGTAAAAAATTACCCTCATTTTGACTCAAATTATAATTTTTTGAAAAGACGATTGGACTAATGTAGATATCAAAACAAAGAGAGAAAATTAAAAATTTATTAAGCACGACCTTTCACCCACATGAATCACTGCAAAGCTCAATGTAGTCTTTTGTTTATCAACACCTAGCTAGGTATGCTATCACTTCATCTAGACAAATGTGGAGGCTCACTCAAAGTGTGCGAAGCCTACAAGATCCCTTCTTTGTTTGCTTATCAAGATGTTATAGATGCATATTCATAACAATACATGCAAGGAAATACATCACAACATAGCAATTTGGCAACATACATAATAAGGAAATCATTCTACATACAAAATTACCAAAAGTATTTGAATCCCCATTAAGCCATACTCAAATATAGTAATCTTAGCAATCCATACACAATTATCCATTGCAAAATGGTAATTGATCGTAATAATAAGTGTGTTTGATTACATCATATATTGCTTATAGTCAAACGTTGAACCATGCGTGCATACAAAACTTGGCTATAGACTCCAAAAGCTACATACATCAAAAGGTTACTTAGAACTAGCCAATACAAGAACACATCACCTATATATACACATGGTGTGGACTTTTCCTTCACCGTTTACATGCAATTCCTAATAATAGGTGTGCTTAGTACTAGATTACATGTTTTTTACCACTTCTTTTAACAGTAGCTTGAGATATAAATAGCTCCATGTGTTTTAATCCTATATTTTATCCTATCTCCATGCGTCATCCTTGTCTTTACATGCATGTGATTTTCTCTAATTATAGCTTGTTTGCATGCCTATCAAGCTATCCTGCTTTTGTCTTTTTTTGAATCTTGATTGAGCATCACTCCATCTTATGCTTTTCTATTTTTAGCTGTATCCCATAAAATATTCTAAAGAACCATGTGTTGTCATGCGCGAACCTTCGTACACTAACCCCTTTTGCATGTTGTGCACCCCTTCGTGCACCTCTTGCATGCAGTCTCTAATCTCCGTGCATGGCTAGCACTTATCCATTTTCTCCTCTCAACATCACCCCATACCAAGGGTATTGTCCATCCTTGGAAATATCTCAAACGAACATGCTTCTCCAAAGAATGAATGAATAAAAGAATTAAAGAACCATGAAGAATAAAGAATAAGGGAATTTATTCCATGAATCAAAGAATGAGAATCCTCTGAATGCACACATCCAAACTCAGGCCTGAGGTGGTTTGGAAAATATCTTGAAACTCCATGCTCAAAATATTTTCTAACTCTTTCCATCTCACAATCTCCTTAACTTGGTCTGGTGTGGCTTCTACAATACCAGATATTTGCTTGAGTGCCAACTCATCAACTTTCTCCTTTAACTCTTTCAGTACCACATCCAAGTCCACGGTCAAACTTTGTAAAGCATCTATCCTGTGTATGACCATGGGTTATATTTTCTTGAACCTTTCCTCAATTATGTCATTTATGGATTTGACCAGTTCTCTTTTTGCTGCTACTTCTTTCGCGACCTTCTCTTGTTTAAGCTTATTATTTTTCATGGTAGCTTGAATCACTCTTAACTCTTCCTCCTCATTTGCAACATGTGTAATAAGAATTGGGTCAATTTTTTGGCCCTTATCAACTGCAATTTTCCACCTTCTTAGTAGCCTCATTGATCTCTATGATTAGTATCCATATTCTGATATAGTTTTCTCAACTGTATCCTTATTCTTCTTCTTATTTATTTTGGCTAATTCTTCTGCTAATGGCCTCACACCACTCTTTCCTTTACAAAGTAACATCCCAACAAGGTCTTCAAGATAGTCCAACTCCATTGAATACACATTCTATTCCTGCACTACAAGTTCAGGGCATGTGCTTGTGATGCTCTTCATTATTTCACCTGCTTTATCATATGTATCACATGTGAGTTTATTTTGTTCCCTTATCTCCTCTTTGAGCTTTTGAACCTTCTCATCCTTTTCCTATGTATCCTTATTCATTCTCCTTAGTTTAGCCCCTTTGCCTATATTTCTCCTTCCTATCTCGGTTTCCAACTTGTTGAGTGCATTACCCTTTTGTTCATCTTCCAGCTTCATGGGGTTGATGAAATTGTATAGTGTTCCTGGATCCTTTTTCAAATTTTATTTGGAATAAGACTTGTCGCATAACTCAAAGTATAGCTCCTCTTCATGTGAATGCAGGTTCTATGACAAAAATTTTCTGGTGCACAACAATCCTCTGTCCTTATTATGTCCTATCCAAACAATTTTTCTTTGGGGATTGAACTTTGGAACCTAGTCCTTAATAATTTTCAAGGGTCATCAATGAATGACATCAAAGGTGGCTAGGGAGGTTGTCACCTTCTTGCATTTTCCTTTGTGTGTGCTTTCCTCGGTGTATCCTGGAGCCCCATTTTATTTCATCAGGTTTGTAGGACTATTCATCATCTTAGAGATCTACAACCTCATCGGCCATCCTTGTTTCTTTCTCATATTCTATTTTCCATTTATGAATCCCTATAAAAACCAAACTCAACCTCAGTTTCTGTCAATTCTTCCCTAGTTTCCGTCGACCCGATCTACATTAGTTATTTTTTCTGCATTCTATCCCCGTGTCATCAACTTCTCAGTTTCTACAACATCAATTTCTTTCATATCATGTGGCCTTTTAGTTTTCCCTATCTTGCATCCCGGATCTTATCTCTTCTGCCTCAGTCACCATTGATTATCCCAGATCTTCCCTTGGTTTCCATCGACCTGATTTGCATCCATTACGTTCTTATCTATCTACCTGCAACTTGTATCCTTTCTGTTTTATGTGCTTCTGTACTAGATCCAAGACATCCTCAACATCTCAAAATCAATTCTAGATCCACTGTTTTCACATCTTTTGATATGCTTTGCTATAATCACCATCCACTATCTCTGTATGTTTTTCGTTTGTTGTCGACCCTATCAAGTTTGCATCCTTTTATTACAATTTATCGTTATCAGATCTTTATCTTAGCGTATCTTTGCATATCTCTATTTTACTTATTTCCTACATGTCATTTATCCATTATTTTCAATCAATCTTGTAATCACATGGGTTGACATCCTCCCTAGGGATTTTTTCACTTCTCGGGAATGACTTTGTCAGGTAGCCCACATTTAATCTACTAATATTTTTCTTGTCTAGCTGTCCCTTTGTTGTGCAGGTTATTGAGCTCACCACGGAAAGGATTTGTGTGCCTGTCCTTCATCTTCATCATCATCACATATTTGAGGTAGCCTTAAACCCTCCCATATTTTGGAGTTTCTTATTTTCTTGTATACCACCTCATGAACTTGGAACATGAGCAGAAAAATCGTCAAACAGTAAGTGATTGAGACCATATATTTACTAGAATTTTTTGACTGATTTGTTTTCATGTTTGGGTACTCAACTAGCTCGTAGCTCTTCTTATCATCCCCATTTTGATGGGAAAAGTGAGGTGGTACACAAGTTCTTAGAAGGATATCTTCATTGATTTACCTCATATAAGAAAGCAATATGGGTCCAATGGGTACCACTTGTAGAATGGTGGTGTAATTCATCCTTCCATACTTAATCTAAAATGTCTCCTTGGCATTATATGGGTACCATCCACCATCCATCACCTCATCCTTGAGAGGCCAGTGATTTAATCTAACTTTAATTAAATCTTAATTTAGAGTAACTTACTGTAATAAATGATATTTCAATGAGTAAGTACATCAATATGAAAGCACTAAGCATTCAAGGATATAAAACCCTAAGCAAATGAAGGAAGAAAGATGACTTAGTTGAGTCTATGCAACATGGGAATGATCAATACTGTGTATCTACCGTAACATGCTGGAAATAATGTCAAAATGGCTTGTCGAGTATTCAAAAACCCAGGAATATGTGGAATAAAAGTGCTCATAGGAGGGAAGGAGCACCACAGGAGCTGATGACTGATATGGGAACCTGTGTCTTCTCAGATGCTCGCAACCAAGTTTTTATGGGTCGGAAGATCTTTAATGTTATTCTCTCTTTGTCACTCTAGTGTCAGTGTTAGGTCACCAGTCGTACTTGTAACCTACAAAAAAAATGACTACTTGCATATGCCCATAAACCACAACAAATCCAATAAAACATGTGTAAATTGTGGAGTCAGAATGACCCTGCGGTCACCCGAAGAGTGAACTTACGAACAAGCACTGCAATACATCTTAGACTTCATGTAGTTCTCTGTGTGTGTGTATATCCATGTCGTGTACCCTAGGTTGCCCTTGTGTAAGTTACATGATGATAGCGAGCTACATATATTTTTTCCCGAGTATGCAAAATGTATGTGATGGAATAGAATAAACTCCTATACTATGCATTGTATGTAGACCAATGCAACCCCTGACCCTTATATAGATGTGATAGATATTTACTTTATAGTGATCTTGTGTTTTTGTACAAGCTTAGGTGGTGATAGATAATGTTTATAGTGTTTGGCCCCTTATTTGAAATAAGTAGCTACGTGTATATATATATATATATATATGTGTGTGTATATATATATATGATTCCCTTGTTTTTATTTCATAATTGAAAACTGAAAGGCCAACCCAAAGTGTTAAAAGGTGACCAAGAAGTGAAAAGGAACCAAAAGATTAAGAAGAAGAAAGAGAGGGACAAGAGTGTCTAAGCGGTTTTGTCCTAACTTGGTGCTAGTGTCCGAGGCCATAAAAAGGTAAATCAGTCAAGTGTTGTCATAACTGTAATATGTGTAAAGCCAGTAAAGTGTAAGAGATAAAACAACCAAAAGGCTAAAAGGAGTTGTGAACCACTAATTTTCTTGCTTAGGAATTTTGTATACTTTTAGTATGCTTTAGGACCTAGAAATGTACCTAAGTGCATAAATTTTGTTTCTACATCCAGCCAAAGGTTAGAGTAGTTGAATATCACATTCACCACCAACATGAGGTACTTTCTAGTCTCAAGGATAACTTGGCCATGGTTAAAAACCACATGAAGTAGCCAGTTGATCAACATCGTAGTGAAAGACATTTTGAAGTTGGTTATTGTTTTTTTGTATGTTTACAACCATATAAAAACATGCATTTAAAACAATACATGAAGGATAAAAAGCTTTCACCTAAGTATTATGGCCCTTACCAAGTGTTACAGAAGATTGGTACTGTAGCATACAAATTAGAACTCTCTCAGACAACTAGAATATATTTATTATTACACATTTCTTTCTTGAAGAAGGTAATCATACATAAGGTATAAGCCCATACATTGTTGCCTACTCTTGATGAGGAGGGAAGACTAATATTGGAACATAAATGCATCCTTTAAACACACATTAAAAAATTGAGGACAAGGGTCATTACTGAGTATATGATCAAGTGGAAGAATATAGATAGTGAAGATGCCACATGGGAGGATGTAATATTCATGCAACAACATCCAGAGCTTCTCAAAATTGGGGACAATGTTGATCTAAAAGGTAAGGGTATGCTACACCCTTAATCCTATATCTTACATTAGATGTGTATGGATGACTTGTGGCTATCATAACTTAATATCATGTTGCAACTCTTTCATAAATGTTTTAATATCATTAGTGGGTCGGCCTTGGTGATGGCCATAACATAGGAATAATATATATAGGATTTAGAATTCAATAGTTGATCATCATATTGAGCACTTGAGTCTTATTGTAAGGTTTAGAGGTTTTCCCCTCAAAGTGGTTAAGTTATTCTACTTACATATTGTGATCATTTCTCTACATTTTGGTGTTATTTGGTGTTCTATTGTTGTTGATATTCAAATATATCTAATGTAATTTCATTACATACCTAGGAAGATGGGAGAAAGGCATATAAAAAGAAGTTGAGTGAAACCTGGGTGGTGGGGATGGAATTATTTGAACAAGTTTTATTCTCATCCTTGAAGAAAGATGTAGATATTCAAAAGGCTCCCCTCTTCATGTACTTTTTCTTGTATGCACTTTTCTTGTGAAACTACCAACACTTGACTTATGAAACCAGTAGATTTGAATTAAAGAGTCACCCGATGTGTTTTTTGTTTCCTTCAAAGGTAAAATAACACTAAAACACACACCAATATTAGTGTAGTAGGTAAAAATTGAGTAGTAGATGGCTCAAATGTCCAATCGATTGTGCCAAAAATTGTTGTCACTTGAGATTTCACCCTTTGATGAAGCTATGATCAACACCTTTGTGAAACATTGAAAGACCTTCAAAGTGTGGTACAATGAATCCTTCAAGGTCAATCTCTAGGTAAAAAGGTTGGTTCCTTTCACTCCATTCCACTGTAACTAATATAACCAACGCTATACTCTATTACTAACTATGTCTAATATAAGAGTTCCAAGTAACTAGGGTTCATAAAATTGAAATACTGAACAAAAGATAAAGTGATGCACCAAATGGAAATCGGATTCTCTCTCTAATATGAAGAATGAGAGGGAAAAAATTAAAGCCAAGTGGGCAAAAACAATCCACATTCAACTCCATAATTTTGTCAACTCAAATTATCTATATGGATGATATGAATGATTGAAATTATACAAATATAACTCACACACAACATGTCATAAAAGAATAGGAAGGTAAGAAAACAATAAAACAAGTTAAAGACCAAAAATAGAGTCATAATAAAAAGATATCATTGATTGGATTATGCACAATCTATTCATTCCACACGATCAACACAAAAGTTTGCAACTTAGAGTACTTGGCCACACAAAAGGGTACCATAACTTGGATTCAAGAGAGGGTTTTTTTAACCTAGAAAATAAGTTGAATTTATAGAAGAAGAAGAAGGGGAAGAGTGAATACAAAATCAAGAAAAAAACCCAATTTTTCAACTACCAAGGACCAATTAGCATTCAAGTGTGTAAACCCAACACATAGGTGACATATACTTATTCAGAGCCCATATCTAAAAATGGTCACAAGTCATTTTTCCACATTTTTAGACCATAAATACCTTATATCATGAACCAAAGCTACTAATAATGTGTATTGATTCTCAATACCTTTCCAATGGTACCAATTTTGTCTTATTTTGTGACCTAGATAAAAATGTATGAGCATTTAAATATCCCCATGTCGTTATGCACATTTGATGGCTACGGGGCCATCAAATTTAACCTCAATGTCACCCCAAATGATGTGTCAACCTCTCATTGGGTCTTGGAGCCTCCCTTTTGTTCAACAATTTTTTTCCGCATTTGCTTTGTGAAAGTTTTCTTCGCCTTGCTCCTCGAAAGTTTTCTTTGCCTTGCTCCACGAAAGTTTTTTCTACCTTTGTTCCACATAATTTTTGTTGCCTTTTTTCCACATAATTTTCTGCATTTGTTCTACGGAAGTTTTGTGGCTTTATTCTATGGATTTTTTCCTCCTTCGTTCTGCTGAAGTTTTTTCTTTTGCTTTGTGGGAGTTTTTCCCTTTGCCCCATGGAGGTTTTTTTACCTTATGTGGCCTAGTCTAGAATTTGAACTAAGTTGTCGAAATAAGCATGAGTGCTTATTTGACAACAAGTCATTTGCTCCTCCTCATTCAACCTTTGCAACCTGAAATACATTCAAAAGCATATATAAACAAGTAAAAATTGTCTCATTTGATACCTAGCACGACGTAACACTCTTATGGACTCCTATTACAAAAGTTAACACAAAAGGCACCCAAAACTCCCTACACTCTGAATAACCCCTTGTAGCTCCTCTTTCATTCTTTATTTGATTATAGTGTAAAAACCCTCATCAAACTCAAAAAGGGTGAAAAAAATCCCCTAATTAAGCAATTGAAGGATAATCAAGTTAGTTGTACATGAGCCTACCTCTTAACAACCTTATCGAGCAATTGTGATGTGGTGTAAATATTTAATTCATTTAATGACTATAGGTTTATGTTGGTATGAATTCAAGGTGGCGTTACCCCCTCAGTATAGGGTGACATTAACTTGTATTTGGTTCATTTTCTTAAAAGTAGTACATTAGTAACACATTTAGTTTCATGCTATAGTCACATAACATCACTATTTGTGCCTTTAGGTGACTTTTTTCCAAAATTCTCTCCTTTTTCTGACTATTGGGTGACACTAAAATGACTTAGACATGTATTTGAATATAACTCTAATTGGTCTAAATGCTATATCTAGTGTATTGATTGTCAAGGGAGCACACGAGATTCAACTCGCCACCAAAGCTCAATTCTTCTTTTTTACTATGATTTTCCACAATTAAAACCTAGAGTAGTGGTATCTTTGACAACATCATTTGACCACCATTTTGTAACCCAAGAAAATATGGTCATGTGGGAGAACGTTTGTTTTAGATGATATTAAAAGGGGAAGTGATAGAAAGGCATCTTGTTGTTTAAAAGGGTTGCATATGTAAAAACCAACTTCAAATGGCTTTTCATTAGAAGAGTTAAGAGTGCACCTACTAACAAATTTCTTGTTAAAAAGGTCTCTGAAAAATCCTGGATCTTAAGTTTGACTCTCAAGATATAGCAGACCATCATTTTTTGGGGGGGTTCCGATAAACTAGAAAGTTTCCTACATATTGTTATAAATGAATTTTATTTTTAAGTATCTTTTATACATAAAAGAATAAATATTTGTTGAATACTCTTAATTATTATTCTTTATACATATAAATGTTCGATACTATTAATTGTTATTCTTTATACATATAATTGTTGACATCAAAATGTTGCAAGATCAAATAACCTTCTTGCAACTCTTAAACAAGTGAGTTGAATACTCTTAATTATCATTCTTTACATATACAAACATACACAAATATATAATTATAATTAAAAGGATAATTGAGTATAATGTTTTACGGGTGCTACTTACACCTTGTTATCTTAATATTTCTTTTTAATTTACCATTCATTAAAGGATGAATAGTAACTAAAATATTGTGGACATCATTAAAATATTGATTCAAGGCTATGTTTTTGTACTTGCCGGCCCAAATGAGGTGGGGTATGTGGAGAAATAATGGAAATCTGAGTCACCTCTTTTTAAGATGCGAATAAAACAAGAAACCAAAAGAAAAGGCAAAGGACAAAGATGGTAGCATCCAAAGCTGTAGTCCACAAACAGTGGAGGAGGGTGGCTGTTTCACGATAATAAAGGCGAGGAAATGATATCCTTGGCTGGTAAGCTGTTGTTGTAGCCGATTTGACCAAAACATGTGTGACGCTATCCTTGCCTCTCATAAACCAAAACTCATGATGGCTCTGTAAATAACAAAAGTCACACATAATAAGATCAGCAGTTCAGTGGGAGTGCTGAAGCCGAGGCACCTTCAACCCATAAGTTTAGTTTAATATTGCTTGAATCTTTTTAAAAACCACGATATTCTATCATTTTAAATAATAAACTATAAATAAAGATAAATAGTAAAAACTTTAAACAACAAAATAATGAAGAGAACAATTTAAATAAATAAAATACATTCCCACTCTTTTTATATATATAAAAGAAGCATAACTGATTATATAAAAGAGTATACTTTAAATAATAATTATCAATTTTGTGTCTAAATTCCTTTTAGATTATAGATTTTTATTCGAAACTTTAATTCCATTTCCAAGATTACGAGAAAGGAAAAGAATAACTTACTTTTATAGTTATATAAAAATAAAAATTCTAAAATACTTATGTCATTAATTTTATGGTTTAAAAAATGAATCTAATAATTATGCCGAAGGCGTTCTCCCTATGGGAAAGGTCCTCCCAAGATGTTTCTACAATTGTGTTAAATTTGACGTTCGTTTGGACGTTTTTCAATGCAAATAATTTTGATGGTCGTTTGGATATTTTGACTTTTCCTGCATTTTTTTAACAGTTGCTTTTCTTTTTTGTGGTGTTTAGATTTGCCTAGATCAAGGATTTCATTCAGGAAAAGGGCACAACCGAGGTTTATGAGGAGTCCACCGTGTCGACTTATTGTTACGTTGGGTTTGTATGGATCGGCTACGAAAATGAAGAGTCTGTTGTAGCCAAGGTCAATTATGCCAAACAAAAAGGCTTGCTCGGTTATTTCTTCTGGAATGTTGTGCAAGATAGCAATTGGATTCTCTCCACCGCAGGTAACACTTACAACCTGCTTAAGTGCGCTCATCTTTCTTCCATTTACCTCATTACTTAGATGGTTGAATCAATTTTATGTGTGTGTATGCGATTGCAGCCTCAAATTTGATGGATGCACCATCTTTGTCACGTCCTTGGCCTTATATCTCTTCGCGTCCTGCACCAGTTTCTCGATCTCCTCTTTACTTAGTCACCCCTTATTGTTGGTGATGGTAATCTTGTTCTTCACAACGCGATGACCCCTAGATTCCAAAGATTCTAAGTTGTATGCATTTGGGATTTTTCTTTTAATTATATTATCCACTGAGTGTTCATTTTTACGGGTGTAGTTGTATGCATGCAGAATTTGTGTGGCTAAAATTCCCAAATCCTTATTAATCTTCTATAAGCTTTTGCCCCTTTTAGATTTTAGCACACTGCTGCAGAAAATAGCCCTACATTTCGAGCTATCGACATACAACCATGGAAAACTAGAAGAATATGTTCTTGTAATGGACGAAATTGTCATTCATAATTCCTCAAAATATTTTGTTACTCCAGAAGCTTGTCGGAAGCAAAAGTATAACGGCTCCAGCTCCTCCTCGAGCAGTACTTTCAAAGTGTGCAAAGAGTTCGAAGATGCACTGTTTCACTGGATTTAGAGCTTTCCATCAACAAGGACCAATGGATTTCATCGGGAACGACATCTCCTCTTCTTCTTCTCTCTCTCTTTCTCTCTCCTCTTCCCCACAACTTTCTCTCACTTTACAATATTCTAATTTCATGTCGGGGTTGCACATTTTCATATGTCCTAATGTTCTCAATGTAATAAGTCACCTTAATGTTATAAAAAGAGACTTAATATTCTCCTAGGAAGTCAAAAAGTTTTAAGTTACACAAGGACATGAAAAGCCATTAAGGGTAGACGATAAGTCACCTCTGATTCTATAAATTGTAACACCATTCCCATTTCAAAGGGTTGGTCATTAATTTTCTAAGCTCAAGAGTGAATTCTACCTTGAGAGAACAAAGGAGATAGCCAAATTCTTCCATTCCGCTCATTTTCAAATTTCCTCTATTTCTTACACTATGTATAGTTTCTACTTGAGCACCAATACAAGAAGGAGTTTCTATGCTTTTTGATGAGAAGATTTTAGAAACTTTGAGTTTTCAATCTTATCTTGTCTTGTTGTTGTTTGTAGTATTGTTGCCTCTACGAAATGCATATACAAGACTGAGATTTTCCGCTCCTGGGAGGACTCTGGAACCTGTCGCTGTGACATTAAATGCCAGGTTATAGAACAAAATTGTAACAATTATGTAATTTTTTCCGTAACCAAGATCAGTCAAATTCTTGTGTTCGTGATTTCAGTTTTGTCCCTATGATGTATTACATTGAGCTATCTATATGTATAGTTGTAATATCTTGTTGTAGAGTTTGTACTAGCATGAGTATTACCTTTGCAAGTATATTTCCACATGGTTCATATTTGATATCTCTTCTACAATTCCATTTGAGGCCTATAACTACCTCTTTACAAGGAAGATTGGTTTTGGCCTTGCATATAGCTTGCTTAACATGCTCCTCCTGTGGCATTTGAGGGGAGTGAAAGCTCTTTTCACAAGGTAAATTTCCACTATACACATAATATATTGTGGGTATGTACACATTCACATGAAGACGTTATTTTTTCTGTTGGGTATTTGTATGTAATATGTAAATGTTTCTTGCAGGCTTGAGAAAGATATAAGGCTCAACTATTTTTGGGTTAGATGTGCAAGGTTAATCTTTGTAAGTACCATCTTAATCAATCATTGAACATATAGACTTCTCTCAATTCACTTATTATCTCGTGTTTGACTGTGTGTTGGTTGAATGGTGTGTATAGATTTGTCTACATTTTAAACACTAAGGGTGCCTAGAAAAATGTTCAAAAAACTTGTGATTTTGGCCTCATAAATATTCCTTATCACAGGATTCTCCATTACACTAATTCCCCTGATTTTATAGATGAAGAAATTGTGATTAACTACTACTCGCAGTACTTTTTCATTTGGTTTTTAGTTTTTAGTACTAACCATGTATTGAGACTAAACTAATTTCATTTTTTTGTAGGTGACATTATTTGTTGTAGATCGTGCTGGGTGTGTGTATTATCTTCTTGCAGACTGGTACCCTAATCCCAACAAGACATGAATAGGCTTTGGAATCCTTGACTTTAGGAAGAAGAGATTTTGGGTCCACTACGCATCCTCCATGTATTGGTCCATTACAACATTAACTACAGTTGGATATGGAGATCTCCACATAGTGAATTCAAGAGAAATGATATTTTACATATTTTACATGCTCTTCAATCTGGGTCTCACATCCTACTTGATTGTCTACATAACCAATCTGGTGGTGGAGGGTAGTAACCATACAATGCATTTTGTAAGTGCTGATGAGTTACTTTTGAAGTACACTACATTGTTCATTGCCCACTTTATATGTAATGGATGATGCATTTTATGTGGTACCATATATTGAGACTAAACTAATTTCATTTTTTTGCAGGCGACATTATTTTCTATAGATTGTGTTGGGTGTGTGTATTATCTTCTTGCAGATTGGTACCCTAATCCCAACAAGACATGGATAGGCTCTGAAATCCTTGAATTTAGGAAGAATAGCTTCTGGGTCCACTACGTGTCCTCCATGTATTAGTCCATTACAACATTAACTACAGTTGGATATGGATATCTCCACATAGTGAATTCAAGAGAAATGATAATTTACATATTTTACATGCTCTTCAATCTGGGTCTCACATCCCACTTGATTGGCTACATGACCAATCTGGTGGTGGAGGGTAGTAGCCGTACAATGCATTTTGTAAGTGTTGATAAGTTACTTTTGAAGTACACTACACTGTTCATTGCCC
This sequence comes from Taxus chinensis, assembly GCA_019776745.2. Classification (NCBI taxonomy): domain Eukaryota; kingdom Viridiplantae; phylum Streptophyta; class Pinopsida; order Cupressales; family Taxaceae; genus Taxus; species Taxus chinensis. The sequence goes on along the minus strand of CM034147.1, from coordinate 956,396,613 downwards.
ACTTTATATGTAATGGATGATGCATTTTATGTGGTGTAAAACAAGGCTTGGAAAGGTACTTTCTCTGAAACAGCTATCATGCTCCATGTTTTTATATTATTTATTTAAGTATTTACTGCAATTCTCATATTGCTCTATGCTATCATATTTTATTCTCAATGGTTAATGTTTTGTATGGGCCCTTCGAAATTCATGATATTCATTTTAGAGTGATAAATATTTATATTCTCATGACAACTTAGAGAAAGGGGGCACACCTCCAAGATTTTGGTTTTGATTTGGGAGTGTAGATTTTGAAGTGAATTATGATGAAAACTCTAAGCATTATGTTTTATGCTAATCCAATCTTGTAAATGGTCTGAAAAATATAAAAGAAAATTATAAATTTTAGAAGGATGGAAAGATAGATGAAAAGAAAGATGATCCTACTTTAGGCCTTTGACACATTGTTTTAGAAGCAAAACAGATCCACAACTTGAAGTAAGTATAAATTCATGGTTTTATTAGCCACATTCCCTGTTACTATGTGTAAATTGTGATTTAAAAAAATTCTTATGTGTGTTAAGATCACATACTTCCATCATTTCTTAGACATCCTATGTTGGTCTAATTGGCATAAAAATTGTGGGATTTCAGGTACGTTTATGTTTGGCATGCTATTACTGGTTATTAGGGAGGAGTTATGCATGATTATCAACTCTCTTTATCATGAGTTATACTAATTCACGTTCACTCACACTTCGATAACATCACTTTCTATGTTATATAGTAGCATACGACTATTTCCAACAAAGCTTTGTGAGAACTATGTGCAGATTCAAAATCTGAAGTTTTGGGGAAAATGTGTGGTGAGATTCATTAAAATCATCTCTTTTCTATTATTGATTCTCCAAGTTTCTAGTTGCAAGTGATATACTTCTAACTGCATTATTGGATAATCACTAAATTTGTCCAAATTGAGGAGCAAACATTTAACGATTGCTTGGTTAAGCTTCTTTTGTGCATATTTTGTGAGGGCTGCTTTTTGAACTGAAAATAAGCTCAATGTCACAAGATTTTATCTCAAGCTCTTCACATTCTATGGTTGCATATTTTTAATTCAAACTGTCATTTTATATGATCAAAATATTTGTCCAAATTGGGTGGAAAACATTTAATGATAGATTGGTCAATCTTCCTTTGTGCAAATCTGGGATGCAACAAGGTACAACAAAGTTCGAACCATGGAGGGTCATCGCACTAGAGTAGGGGCATTAGCTTGGAGTTTCCACATATTATCTTTCGGAAGCAGGGATCGAAACATCCTTCAACGTGATATTCGTGTTCAAGATGACTTTGTCACCAAGCTTGGTGGCCACAAGTCAGAGGTAAGCCTATAATGTTCTTAATGTGATTAGAGATTACTTGTTTGTAATTAATCTCATGTTGTACTTCTCTCTTTTCCATTTGTTATGGTTTTTATGTCTAAATCACATTGAATATGGAATAATTAAATGCAAATGAAAACTGAGTCATGGTTAACTTATTTGCTGGTTTACAGGTCTATGGGCTAAAGTGGTTGTATGATAATATCAGGTGGAAATGATAATCAAGTACTATGGTTTGCCATATTATACTACATTACTCATGTGATTGATGCATCATTTAGATTTCTGTTTGTGCATGCTTATGGCAGCATTAAGATATTTCCTTGCGGATAAAATAATATATATTTATTGTTGAATATAAACAAAATGTGTACTGAGGATACCCACATCGTGGATATAAAATTGCATGAAAAGGCGTAATTGAATGAAATGGAATAAATATTCTCCTACATGATATTAAACAATTATTTTTATTATGAGGGATCTATAACATCTATATTTAGACTCAATACCAGTTCTAAATCACTGCATTTTTCATACAGCTTTTGCTATGGAATCAAAAATCAACACAACCTATTATAAGATTTAGTGAGCATATTGCTTCTGTTAAGGCCATTGCTTGGTCCCCTCATCAACATGGTCTTCTTGCTTCTAGAGGCGAGATGGCAGATAGATGCATTCGATTCTGAAACACAACAAAAAATTCTCACTTGAATTATATTGACACTGGCAGCTAGGTATGATCTAATCTTGTTCTTGACTTGGATAACACTTAGCATATGACAGGATCTTTAGGCTGCTTTTGTATGTATTTCCTACTTCTCCAATGAATTTAGTATTTATATACTTCACATCTACATTACTTGGGTGAAAACATGACATGCTCTTTGGGTTGGCAAGATTGTAATCTTGTTTGGTCTAAGAATGTCAATGAACTTGTTAGCACACACATCTATTCTCAGAACCAAATTATAGTGTGGATATATCCAACCACGTCGAAGGTTAGACATCCATTTCCTTGATTTTCAATGGTTTATTGACTCTTCAAAATTGAGATATCTATTATTTTATTGTTTTAAATAGAATATAATTAGACATTTCATTGATTGTTTCTTCATGCTTATTTTAATTTCAGCTTGCAATCATAGAACACTTTTACTTGAATGGCAAGAGAGTAAGAGAGTCTACTTATTTGAACACTTTTATTACAATTGTAAGAGCCTTTACCTGTTTTGTTTCTTAGGCATCGTCTCATAGTGTTTTATCTTGCAGTTGTAAATATTTTAAGAGCATACTATTTTCTGTTTAAAATGGTTTCCCTTCAAGTTTGTTAGTTCCAACTTCATATGTTTCTTACATAATGTAGTGGAACATTTCACTTGTAACACTTATACATCTTTGTTTGGATTCAGCTTGCAACTTTAACTGGCCACACTCTGCGGGCCCTATATCATAGTATTCTAGTATTGTTATAATTATGTGACTAAGAACATTATGATAGACAACTTATTGGCCACATAATCGTAGACCATATTACAGGTGTTGGGGATGAAACTTTGTGCTTTTGGAATGTGTTTCCATCTCCTAAATCATAGTTAAATTCTGATTACTGACACCATTATTTGGTGAGGAAAGGTGGAAACTTGCTTTTGGATTGTCATGGTGGGTTTACATGGATTTTAAGTTATTTTGGTTTGAACGATCTTCCGCTAAAATAAGATTCTTTCTTTGGGTCTATCAGAGTACCATCCGTGATAGTGACGTATGGTCTTTAGGTAGAACTCAAATTCAGTGATACATTTCTTTTAATACGAGGAGAGCATAATGTCTTCCCTCTCTGAAAGATAAAAACAACATGCCTTCCAATTGCATAAGTGGGTGTGTAAATTCAATAAACATATGTCTGCTTTTGAAAATTGGAAATTGTGCACTACTGATGGTAGTTAAATTTTTTTGTGATAATATTTATCACATTGTACCATAGGAAGATGGTTGATCATCAGATGCCTATCAGTTTTGCAATATGTTGTTTTATTTGACTACCGACTAATATGGGTTATCAGACACTCAAAGAACTTCAAGGTCATTATACTTCCATAAAACTTGGAACTAGAAACCTATAAATTTCACTAAAATTGATGTTGGTTCTCTATCAAGTAATTGAATTCCATATAGTGTATGGGAATTTTCCTTACCCTGTCCATCCAGAATATCCAATACTTTTGTAGATCATACAAAACAAGAATGTTATCCTAGAGCATAGGTTGGGTTCACCAAATTCTTTTATTTGGTGGCTATGTATATTTTTTGGGGCTTGTTTTCATATGTTTTGTGTTGCTGTTATTTTGTATCGAATGCATTTCCTAGTCTTGTATTATTAAGTTCCATAGCTATAATGCCCATTTAGAAGGTGATCCTGGTTTTGGCATTCAAATGTGTAGCTGAATTAAGGCTTCTGCTCAAGAGGATGTGTACAGAGATTATTTCTAGTAGTAAATTTCTTCTTATCAAATTTTCAAATTTTTCTCAATATGTGTTCAATGGAAAATTACAACACAAAATGTTAGGGTTTATTTGTTTTTCTCTATACGAGTTCAATGGAAAATTACTGTGTAGAATATTGAGGTTTAGTATTATTTTTATAGCTAGCATTATTGGGATTAACTTCAATGGATGTATGCCTGATGCAACATTGTTGTTTGGGTTTTGCAGCAAACTTTCCAATTTGTCAAATCAATTTATTTTTCCCTTTATTTTTTTAATGGAAGACTATTGTGCAATATATGAGGCTTTGTTTTTGTCATAAAGGTAAGATGTTTTTTAAGATAGGAACTAAAGGAACTAGCTGTCATAGATGCATGACTGTTGCTGTATTACAAAGTGTTGTCAGCAAACAATTTGGTAATGATCATCTCCCTTCATAATTTGACAGTATAATGACAAGTTATAAGTTGGAATGAAGCTACATCTGCAATGTAAGGATGTCCTAGAAAATTTGATAAGTAATATTGGGAATTAGTAGTATTGGCATTATGTGGGTGATCATGTGCTCATTTCAAAATTATGTATCTAGCTAAACAAATATTTCAACTTATGAACAACACTCTTGTGCCTACTTACTTTATTGTTAAAACTTAAACCATTGGGAGTCTATTTTTTTGGATAGTGTCATTGCATTTTGGGGATGGATAAAATGTAAACATTAAAGGAGCTGATTTATTTATCGGGCAAGTAACACTCCCAACAGAGGGGCATGAAAGACTCAAGGAAAGGGCCCACTAAGTCCCATTATTGTGAAAGTAATAACATTTCAAGTACCAGGCTTCTATGGGTCTATACTACTACATCAAGCGACCTCTCTTGATCTTAAGTATGTCAAAGTGAAAGAATAAACATCATATGAAGTATGTTATGGGTCAGGGTAATTGTACTCACCAAAATGTAAATATATGTTAAAAGCTCAACTTACTAATGTATGTCCAAGCTAATTTTGCATCTACTTTGACACCATCAATGCCAGTACTTGCTAGATATGAGTGAATATCATGTATAGCATGAAACACTCCCAAACTAGATTATATGATTGAACATGTTCTATTCAGTTTATAGAAATAATAGAATTCATTCTATTAATAATAAGATTTTGAGGAAATAGAAGGATGTATGTGTTCATGTTGTGATATCTTCTTACCATGACCTTATGGTTCTTAAGTAGTGGGTGATCAAAAGTACGCTACTTCTAAATGTTAATACTGTCAGAGGAATGACGAAGATCTGAAGGGAATCCGTGAGCATCGACACGTGTACTCAACCACGGAAATGGTGTAGCTTCAAGATTGAAGCAAGAACTCACCCAAAAAGCAATGTGCATGCATTGAGGGAAAATGGCTCAAAAGAGGCCCATACTCCATGTTCATAGATCAGGAAAGGTGGGTACATATAGGGGAGTAAATGTGTAACTCCCATGTAAGAAAATATTCCTCCATAATGAAGAAGAGGAGTTACTTTCCCAAATGGGAATGTAACTCCTATGACACAACTTACACATGTGACAGATTCTGTAAGAGAATCTGTCATAACTAATATGACACCTAAGACCTATGATCTCACCTAAGTGAGATGACTCACCTGGTGAGGTGGCAATACACCTAATAAATAAATAAGAGGCGAAGGAAATGCCACACACACCAACACCCCCCCTTCATCGTAACTTAGGATGAGGCGCCAAGTTAGAGATGAGAAATGGGTCCCGACACAAAGCTTGATGAGGTACCTGTACGATGGAAAAGTGAAAAGCGAGCGTGGGAATCTTCAAGTAACTCTTCCTCGCACCTGACCTCTCGAGGTCGTGCCGAGACAGCCGGTGGGGATGGAATACATGTGGGATGTAGACAAACTAGTTAGGCAATCTTATGTCTTCGACGCGCACTAGTGGAAACTGTGAATCTAAGGCAAAGAAGGCCCTCCTAACCTGAACTGGTGTGATAGATCGATCGGCAAGGATGACTACTCGAAGGCTCCAATCAATATCGAGCTCTGGCATGATTCGGTCTATGGGTTGTGGGATACGCGGAAAATGACCTGGGATAGTTTTGTGTATGTCTCTAGACAGGGTCATAGGGTGGATGATGGGTATAGTGGACTCTACGGGTGATTGTCTGGTCTAGTCCAGAACTCCTTAGCTATATTAGCTGCTACGTCTAACAAGGATAACTATTCGATGATGATAGGTGGAAGTGGAGTAGATCTGAATACTAATGTGCGTAAGCCAGCATCAATGTCAGATTGACCTATGGACTCATTGGGTTGAGGGATTTGTGGGTCACAACCGTAGATTCGTGGTTGTTGTGGACCTTCTATGGTCATGTGCGGAATTAGTCCCTAATCCCTAGTATCCAATAGTCATATGCTTTCTCGGCCTCTATATTCAGAATTAATAGTTGTGTGATCTTCTCAGAGTATCTCACAGGTGTTCGTGCAACCTGAATTCTTAAGCTAGTATCTATGTTCTGTGAGAGTATCTCCTATGTCTGGCTATGGGACCAAAGGATCACAACTCGAACATTTTCTCTCTTTCAAGCCCTTCTACAGTCATGCGGATATTTATCTAGGGTAATCTGTAGTTTGGCTGATTTGACCAAAACGTGTGCGCTTGGTCGTCTTCTATGTTTAACCCTGCTCAACTGTGAGCTGATCTGTTGCAAGTCTGTTGTTGTTCAGGAAGACTTGGATTCTAAGATTCTGATCTATGTCAGTTATTGCTGTGACGAGATTGGGTTGAGGCACGATTGGATCGAATATGTATTCTCTGGGTTCCCTAGGTCCCGTGATTGTCATACAAAAGGAGCGATTATACAAATCTAACTAATGACAGAATAATTTAACCATGCATAAGATATGTCTATGTATATTCCTAAATCTGATAGTTTATGGATAAACTACTGAACAGAATTTAAAGAGCAATTATCTAATATATCTAAAATTGACAACTAAACTAATAATGCAATTAAAAACAAACAAAGCAACCGAGTATAGCTACTTGTCTGTGCAGTTTGTAGATCTATTCTAAATAACTTGATAACTGATCTACTCTATTTGAAAGACTCTCGATCCTACCTCAGAAGTGAGGAATGAATCATAGTTTCTCAGAAACTATCAACCCTCACAGCTTCCCTGGCAATATCGAAAGTGAAACTAGCTGAAATGAAATGATTGACTACTTTATTTGATATGATTTTAACTAGAAATTTTGAAAGCTTGAACCTGGATTTTGCATAATAGTGGTGAATCCGATGGTGTGTGGCTTTGTCCCCTCAGTGTGATCTTCTCATTCCTTCGTGCTCACGTGGATCCAGAAAAGTGTGTAATGCTAGCATCAACAAAAGTAGATATTGGAACAAAGGCAGCTTAGGATACAGACTGAATACAATGCGAGTAGGAGAGGGATAGCGCAAGAGTACAGAGCTTGGCTTATGCAATTCCTAGCGGGATTTATTGCGAGTCATGCAACATAAAATGTCCAGAACCTGAAACTATCCTATTTGACGAGAAAAACCTACAACTTTAATGGCTTCCTACTGAAAATTAAAACTTGTTCTACCTTCAATGGATTGCATGAAGTAATGACAGCACTTGCACAAGATGGATATGTGGCTTTCTAATAGCAAAATAACACTAACTAAGCATGCAATGAACAAAACTATGAATCCTAGACAAAATGGAAAGACTAAGCTATTGAAATGAGAAATTGAGAGGCAAATTTGAGGGGCCATTTGCTTGAGCACAAGCCAACTATTTATAGCATTTCCATTTACCCAAAGGTAAAAACCAAATTGATCTCTTAAACCATAAACAATGCCAAAACACTATTCTAGGGAACCAGAATCATTAATGCAAGCCAAAGGCGGTGAAAAAAAATCTGGTAAACGTTGAAATTTTTACGTGAGTCACGTTAAAAGAGCATTCTATGAAAATGCTGTGAAGGACTACTGCCCTAAGAGCGCAGGGTGGCGGTTACAAGGACCGCCGCCCTGTCTGGGCGGCGGTCACGAAGACCGCCGCCCAGGCAGGGCGGCGGTTTCATAACTGAAGAGCAAAATGTAAAGAAAAGAGGGGAGAAGAGAACAAAAAAGCATGCAGGGGCTAAGCGGGGCATGCGGGATGTTAACGCATACTTGGGGAGCTTTTCCAAATCCCGAACACCTTGCGAGGAGACCTGTATCATCATTGGGGCATGGGTTACATTGTTCCGATGGTGCAGTACCCTACAATTTTGGGTACGTACATATTGCCCCCTCGGAGAAGCGTTTTAGCCATGAAGAGGCGTAAAATGGTGGGTCTGAGTATGGCGGTCCCGAAATGGGAAGTTGGAAGTTATACCTGATATGTCCGTGTGTCAAAATGACGCCATCCGAAATTCCCGCCACCTGCAAAACGAAAAGAGAACTCAAGTGCAGATAGACAAAATAGATTGAAAAATAAATACTAAAATAATATGAAATGAGGACGTACCATTTTTGCGGGGATAAGAACTTACCTCCGTCGGCGCTCCAAACCTGTGAAAAGGGCATTCAAAACAAGTCAGGTTGCTATATATGAAAAAGTGGGCCCATTTTCCTATTCATTTGCGCGTGTTGATTTGGTTGATTTTGAGCTCTGGGACCCACGGTGACGGTTTCTGACGAGAGTAGAGTCAAAACGTTCGTGACGAGATAGTGATCATGCCTCCGCGAGTAGAACATCGACCCGCGAGATCACAGGTTAGTTTTTCTTCAATTTACCGTTTTTACCCCCAAAATTTTAAAATGTTAAAATCTTTGTCATGGGGGGGTTATTTTTGAAAATGTTAGTTTTAATAGGTCTATCTAGGGGGGCGCCTACTGGGTAGGCTTTTTTTAGTTAAAATTGTCATTTTTTGCATTTTTAGGCCTTTTTAGGGTACAAAACCCGCGTGGGTTTTTGGGACACGACCGCCACCTGAACAGGGTAGTGGTTACATGACCACCACCCTGTTTAAGGGCGGCGGTTACAAGACCGCCGCCTTTAAGGTGGTGGTTACGAAACCGCCGCCCTGCTCAGGGCGGCGGTTCTTCACAGAATGCCAAAAGAACACTTGTTTGAAATTGTTTTTGCATTTTTAGCATTTTTATGTGTTTTCATGATTTTTCAAATGTCATTTGGATACTAACTTGCTCTGTTTTGTGTGTTTTTGGGTGTATGCAGGCGAGGGAGGAGTACATTCGATGGAGCCGAGAGAGAGAGAGAGAGTGTGACTAGCTCCCAGCAGTATTAGATGCCCTTTCACAGGATGAGGAGGACACTCTTCAGAGGGCCGGTATACTGCGTATATCACGCGTCCCACATGTTGCACCGTCCAGTCACATACTTTGTGACTTATTTTCATATTGGGATGCTGATCAGAACACCTTCCGATTACCAAGGGGTCCGAGGTGAGTGGACCATCACTTTGGAGGATGTTTACCGTATCTTGGGGGTCCCGATCATCGGGAGACGACTTACTCTTGAGACAATAGGTTCACGGGCTCAGATAGCACAGTGGGCCTCTTACATGGGAGATGTAGTTATCTCCACTGGTTCGAAGAAGGGGGTGAGGGTCTGATCTATTCCTAGCCTGCCCATCCCCTTGATTCGCCAGGCCATTATGGGGATCCTTGCCTCGAGATTGATCGGGGACAAGGGAGGAGACACTCTATTATACTGTTGGTCCCCCATCATTGCACAGATTGAGGGACATGGCTGGATTTACGCCTGGGGAGCCGACATACTTGGGACTACCTACCATGATTTGTATAGGGTGGTCCATTTACAGGGGCAGTCTTTGAGCCATCCGACCCTGGTTATGAGCTGGGTCTATGAGCGCTTCATCCCCTATGGTAGAGGTGTAGAGGTGGCAGATCCCGGAGCTGTGAGGGCAGCTAGATGGATAGACATGTCGGTGCTCAGAGCACCTCACCAGCCAGTTGCTTCCCTGACCACTGATGACATGGAGGCCACACCGTATCAGGCCATGGTAGGTTTATGGGGCGAGGAGGCTCTTACCTTGATTTCCTGCTCCACCACAGGGCAGCTTGTTGACAGGGTAGGGAGGGTGGAGATACATCCTTTTGGCCGAGTTCCTCAGTAGTTTGGCCTGCCTTACATGGGTATGCTTCCCCCGGTGGTGCCAGTATATAGATCAGTTGAGAGGCCAGGGGAGGTCCTAGAGGCCGGGGTTGGATAGTTGTTACTCCTGGTGTTCCTATTGCGGCTAGGCGGGTAGTACGTGCTCGAGGGAGAGCCGGTGCTCCTCAGGCACCCTTACTTTAGATTGCCGCCGGTCCCGCCCACAGCAGTGATGACCCCATTGACATAGACTCCAAGTCTGAGGAGTTCACAGGGGGAGAGATGGAGGAGGAGACCGAGGCTAAGGCTAATGAGTCAGGTGGAGAGGAGGACAGCGATCCTGAGTGGCATGACACTCAGGATATTTTACAGGTAGAGAGGGCAGAGCAGAGCCTGGAGAGGGTGACTCTGGTTTCAGAGGAGCCACTCTCCCAGGGCCTTGGTGGGGAGGACGAGTCCATAGTGGGACGCTACGTTGCTCCAGCCATGGGAGGAGTACCTCAGTCAGTGGTGGCATCTGTGGCAGGTGCTGACCCTAGAGATCCATCTTGGAGGCCCGACGATCTGAGTGAGTTATCTTCCTTCTTTTTAATGTTTGCTTTGAGTTAGGATTGCCTTAATTGCTATCTCTCCCTTTGTTTACATCTATTTTTATCTCTTGATTATTTCTAATTTGTTTTCTCCTTTGTTTGCAGAGACTGCCGATGAGTGGCGAGACCTGATTCGTCGGGTATGCACCGATACCCTGATGATCCCTATGGAGAAGACCCGTGCAGAGCTGTCTGTGGATGCAGGGGAGCCTTCAGCAGCTGGTAGACATACCGACATCTTTTCCCCTGTCTGGCATGTGGCCAGGATGGTATCTACCCTCCGTACTGAGCTGGCAGGGTATAGGACAGCAGAGCGCCTGATGAGGAGTCATTCTCATGGCGAGACCGCAGCTGCCCCTCGGGATCGTGAGCCCTCCGTGCACTCAGAGCGCCAGCGTAGCCGGAGTCCTAGACATGGGCGTGCACCCTCAGAGGGATCTCATAGGGGTTGAGAAGCCACTTGGCTCTCTTGGACTATTTTTATGATGTATTTTGTATCTTCCCGGGCTCTTTGAGCATTTTGACCATGCTTAGCGCATGATGGCATTGTACAGGAATTTTGACCATTATATATATATATATATATATTCTTTTTGGATCAGACTCTTGGTATTATGACTTTGTTTCCATTTCCACATGTAAACTATGATGTTATGTTTATATGCTTTTTAGAATGTATGCAATGGAGAACAAATGATACAAATGTTTACTTTCTTTTTGTATTTCGTGATGCTGATATATGATAATGTAGACACAATGTGATTTTGAATTTTAGTTTCTATAAGCAATTTTGGTACTTCATATTTGTTTTGACAAAGTGTGATGATAAACCGGTATGATGAGTAGATAAACTTGCCCCACTCCTAACTCCACACAACTAGTAAGATGCGAGGGCTTATCACCGAGAGCTAGAAAGGGCACAAGTTATGAAATGTGTTGAAATGATAGTGATGAGAGATAGACAAAGCTTTGGTGGAACCAAATTAGGATGCTACAAGCCTACTCTACTCGAGTGACTCCATAGTTTGGGATGCAACTTGCTTTGCGGTTTATCTAGACTTAGATCCGTAGATGGCCACATGGTAGAAAAAATCTGGGTTTCAGGGTTTTGAATCTCTCTTGGAATTTTGGGCATCTGATTCATTTGTTTTTGACTCAGGATTTCAAAGGTTCATTTGAATTTTATTACTGACTGCTTTCAACGTTTATCAATAGGACCCCCTATACCTTGCCCCATGCTACTAGTAAGAAGTATGGGCTTATCACCATGGACAAGGCATAGGCGAGTAAGGGCATTTCCATCCTTTCCCAACCCTACGTCACTAGTAAGAGACGCAAGCTCATCACCGAAGGTTGGTAGGGCAAGGAAATGTGTAAAATTTAAAATTTTCTGTTTGATCTATATTTGACTTGTTTATTTGAGCAAAATGTCAGCATGCTCTTACTTCCAAAGAGATATACATACGGGATAGATGTGACACGATGAAGCTTCTAGAACAGACCATAGGCAAGACACCTATCCTAAGAAGAAACCAAAAGTGAGAACAAGCATGCAGACCTTGGTATGGTTACCATTAAGACTTTGTCATATCTAGCTTTATGTGATGAAATGATTCCAAAACAGTTGATGATGTCATGGAAATGGAGAAGTATGATTAGAGTGTTTATGCCAATACCATCAGAAGTTTGTAATGAATTGCTTTTAAGAATAAATTCCTTGATCACAAAATTGTACGAAACAAGCGGACAAAATGAACCTAACTATATGAAGATGCAATGTAGATATAATTATACAAATAATGTTGGCCGCTTATGCGTAGAATCGTTTAAGGTGTAGGGAATTGACTGTTTCACCAAATTCCTCACCTTCTAGTGTACATAAGAGATATGCACCATTTCCATAGTCTCTCGTGACTCGGTATGGGCCCAACCATTTGGGCCAGAACTTCCTTCCTTCGCTGGTCTTTTTATCGATCCGACTGTCTAGCCTTAGAACTAGATCACCTTCATATATGTCTCGTTCATAGACCTTCTTGTTATATTGCCGGCACATCCGGTCAGCATAGACTCTATGCCGCTGTTCAGCATCTAACCTAGCTTCATCTAGGCTTTCTAGTTGGGAGAGACGTGCTTCTCTATAAGCGTCTTCATCCAGAATCCCTTGTAATGAGATACGGAGACTGGGTATTTCAACCTCAAGTGGGAGAACTGCTTCTGCCCCGAATACTAGCGAGAAAGGAGTCGCTCCTGTTGGTGTTCTTATTGAGGTTCGGTGGGCCCACAAGGCCGGATATAACTTCAAATGCCAATCTCGTTTGTTTTCTTTCACCGTTTTAAGGAGAATGGCTTTTAATGTTTTGTTTGTCGCTTCAGCCTGTCCGTTGGCTTGAGGGTAATACAGGGAGGCTGTATGATGGCTTATTTTAAATTTATTACACAATTCACGAACTTCGTCATTCTTAAAAGAAGTCCCATTATCTGAGATAATGATTTACGGGACACCGTACCTGTAAATGATTTGGTTCAAAATGAACTTGGCGATTACAGAACCCAGTACAGTAGTAAGAGGCATGGCCTCTACCCACTTGGTAAAATATTCGGTGGCCGTGATTATGAAATTATGGCCATCTGTAGATGAGGGAGAGAATTTCCCTATCAAATCTAGGCCCCACGTAGAAAAGGGCCATGGAGTAGCGATTGGTTGTAGAGCTTGTGCCGGCATGTGGATCTCGTGGGAGAATTCTTGGCACTTATGACACCTTCGTACAAACTCTACTGCGTCGTGTTCTAGAGTAGGCCAGAAATAGCCCATCCGATGTATTTTACGAGTGGTGGCATGGCCACCAAAGTGGCCTCCACACATTCCACCGTGAGATTCATGGAGAATCTTCTTGGATTCTTCTGTGTCGACACATCTTAGAAGCATTCCATCGAATGCTTTACGATAGAGCACTTGCTCTATAATGACGTATTTAGCTACGATAATGCGTAACCGCCTTCTTTGTTGTGGTGTAGCCCCTTTTGGATACGTATGGTCCATGATATAATTAATAATATCAGTATACCAAGGACACTCAGAGATAGGAGGTCTGGTTTCGATGTAGTATACGCATTCATCAGGAAAGTCTAGATCTACTAGATTGCCTCCGTCTAGTGGGTTATCAGCTAACCAATCCGCAATGATTTGTCCTTTAACGGATTTCTGATTTACAAATGTTAATTTGAATTCCCCCATTAAGGTTATAAAGTGTCCAGCCTTTTTAGACAAGGACCCTTGTGTGAGGAAAGTTTCGTAAATGGTCTGTTTTTACAATGACCCTTGTTTCTTGATTTAGCATATAATGTCTTAAGCGTTTGGTTGCAAAAATTATGGCAAGGCATTCTCGTTCTTCCTGTGTATAACGTGTTTCATAGTCGAGCAAACATTCGGCTAATGAAATAGATCACACGTTCTCTCTTGTCATCGTCTTCTTGAGCCAGCATACAGGCTAGCGAGACATTGGTAGCTCGCGAATATAAAATTAACGGTGGTCTGGCTTAGGTGGCATTAGCGTAGGTGGTGATAACAAGAAATGCTTAACTGCGTCGAAAGCTTCATTGCAGTCTTCGGTCCAATCAATACTATAATCTTTCTTGAGTAGATTGTTGATTGGATGAATGGCGAAGCTTAAGTCCGGGATGAATCTCCGGATTGCACCAAGCTTTCCGAGAAATGACCTGATTCCAGATTCATCCGAAGGTGGGACCATTTCGAGAACAACCCTAATTTTGGTTGGGTCAACATCGATCCCTCGTGACGATATGATGTAACCTAGGAGCTTCCCTCCTGTTACACCAAAGACGCATTTTTCTGGATTTAGCGTGACTCCGTATTCTATTAGACGTGAAAGAATGACGCGAAGCACTTCCGGATGGTCACAACGCTTCTTGGCCTTGGCCAACAAGTCATCTACGTAGGATTCCACAATTTTATGAATAAGATCATGAAATATATATGTCATAGCCCGCTGGTATGTAGCGCCAACGTTCTTGAGACCGAATGGCATAACAACATAGCAATAGGTTCCCCAAGGAGTTATAAACGTGGTTTTAGCTTGATCTTGTTCGGATATTCTGATTTGATTGTATCCTGAGAATCCATCCATGAGAGACAAAAGCTCAAATCCAGCTGTTGCATCAACAATGACGTCTATGGATGGTAACGGGAAGTCATCCTTAGGACATGCCTTGTTAATGTCTCGGAAGTCTATGCAGATGCGTATCTTCCCATTCTTTTTGAGAACGGGAATGATATTAGATACCCACTGAGAGTAATCGACTGGTTTGATGAATCCTACTTGGAGGAGTTTTATTACCTCCTCTTTCACCATGAGAGCTACCTTGGGTTTCATTGGTCTTGATTTTTGTTTAATCAGCTTTGCATCTGATTTAGTGACGAGGTTATGTACCGCAATGTGTGGTGCAACCCCTGTCATTTCTTTATAATTAAATGCGAAAGCCTTCTGATGTTCCTTGAGGATTCGAGTGTGTATTTCTACTTCTGATGGAGTTAACGAGGATCCTAACTTCAATATCCTTGGTTCATCCTCTGTTCCGATGTTAATATCGATTGTTTCTTCGATTAAAGAAGCGTTACCTTCTTCAAACTCAGGCGGGGCTGGAGGTAATTCCAGATCGTCTCCATTCTCTACTGTGTATATGCTGAGGTCTTTTTGTGGGGGAAGCTCTGTCATGGGATTTCCGAAGTAGGAAGATGAATGTGGGATTAAGGACAAATCTATCTGCGTGATGGGTGAGATGTAACGCTGCATAGGTGTTTAAGTAATCAAGAGTGGCCCTATCACTATCAATGTGGTCTAGGATAGTAGATTTGTTCTCATCTCTGTTCGTTAAAAGAGGGTTTGACATTTTTTTCACCAATGGTTCAGTACGAAGGGATACCATGAAACGGGTATCTTCCAACTCACTGTTTGGAGTGAAGCGTGATGCTGAGGTTGCTATTGAATCGGTGAGAAGATTTTGTTCTCGTGGGATTGCTTCAATTGATATGAAGTCAAACTCCTTGCTTAAATTCAATACAGCTGTTTTGTAGAGCTGTAAGTGCTCAGCTTTGGTTTCATACACCTCAGAGACTTGGTTTGCTACCAATTGTGAGTCTCCTAACACCCTGATGTTATTAACACCGATCCTCTTAGCTAAGACGAGGCCAAGGAGGAGGGCTTCGTACTCAGCGCCATTGTTTGTACATTCAAAATTTAGTTTAAAGGCAAATGGTAGGACTTTTCCCTCGGGAGAAGTAAAGATTACACCTGCCCCAGCTCCGTAATGACATCTAGCTCCATCGAAATGGAGAGTCCAATATTTAGCTGGGAATATGGGTGTTGGGATATTTGTTGTGTTAACATATTCTACTTCCACCATGCAGAGATCCTCTGCTGGAAGAGAACCAACACCTAGGGTATATCCCATGCCTACAGAATCAAATGGTAGGAACATTGGTAGATCCTGTTCTAGCAATTCAACGATTTTTGTAGTAGTTCCTAATGATACTGTTTCTACAATGTTAGCCTCATCCTTGAGGGCTGGGATCATCTTGACTAGGCTCATAGTCTCAAGATCTGTCGTAGGTACCAACTTTTCCTCTGGTTTTGTGTCGGTGGGTTTATTAAGTTGGTTTGTTGGGAGTTCAAATTCCGAGTGAACGCCTGGTCTTTTCTTTAAGTCAGCTAGGTGTATATCGAATGGTTTTGGATCACCTTTGGCTACGAATACCTTTCCTAAATGCAAGAATCTTACTTCTTGGAATAATGTAGAAGGGATTGCCTTCATACGGTGTATCCATGGTCGGCCAAGGATCATATTATAGTTGGTTTCCCGATCTATAATATAAAACTCAGTCAGGATTGTTTTGGGTCCTAAGGTGACCGGTAGTATTATAGTTCCAATCGACATGGCTTTAAGGCTATCATAGCCTCTTAGTGTATTTCGAGTCGTGGAACAATTCATTTCTCCATACCCTAGCTTTTGAAGGAAAGAGAAGGGGACTATGTTAACTGCTGCCCCATCGTCAACCATCACTCATTTCACATAATTATTATAAACCCATACTTGCAAATGTAAGGCTGGATCACCTCTGGCGTGTAATCTCAGCATCTGTTGGTATTTTTTTTATTTCGAATATAAACTCGGTATCCCTATCCGGCTGCCCCGGAGGGTGGATATCAAAGTCTATATGGTTTACCTGTGTTTCGGGAGGTGGAGTGATGTTAATTAAATGGCCTAAACCTAATGCCTCTAAAAGAGCAGCCCTGTGGGTAGGAGAGTTCTTTAGTAAGTCCAAAAAAGAAATGTGCGAGAAGGTTTTTGTTAGATCACTAATTAAATCATAGGCACCCACGGGTTTTACCAATATTTGTTGGATGTTATCTGTCTCTGGCAGGTACCTTGGACTTGGCTGAGAGGAATACTCTCGTGTCCTTGTTACAGCTTCCACGGGTAGTTCAGCATCTAACTCCACTAAACCGACTATCTTGGGTCGTGGCTGACTTCCTAATTGTGGCGCAACTAATGGATTTAGTGAAGTTGAGGCTTCATGATCATTGTTTCCTGTCATTACACCCTTGTTTGTCCCATTCGGATTTAACCTGTTGTTGTTGTGATTTGGGAGTGGATCATTGAAGATCTTAAGGGGTGCATTTTGAGGGGAAACTGCCCCTGTAAAAGTATTTGGTGCCGGTGACACAGGATCTGCCAAGAACATATCTATGAAAAGTTGTCTTTGTTCCTCTGGCAAACGTTGCATGAATTTATTGTAGTCATGACATGTTCTAGTGTCATGGCCCTGAATTTTGTGGAAGCCACAATACGAGTTAGGATTGTAATTCCTAGTTTGTTGGCTTGGTGTATATTGTGGCCCAAAACTCTGATCAAACCGTTGCCTATTAGGATTAAAGTTTTGCATTTGTTGTTTTTGGTTTTGATTCTGGTTTTGATAACCAGTTGAGTTTTGGCTTGGACCGTGTGTAGGGTTTTGCCGTTGTTGTTGTTGTTGTGGATGATTAAAATCCACTGCATTGATTGTTGGGGTAAAGTTGTTGTTTCATTGGTTGTTCATTAGTGGTGGAGCATTCACAATATTTACCTTTTTAGCCTGATCAGTTACTCCATCTGTTGTCACTCCGTGATTTTTATTAAGGATTTTAGGTCCTTGATTGACATTTGTGGTAGTAGGATAAGCCGTAGTATTCTGGTTGGAGGTGATTAACCTCCCATTTGTTCCATACGTCTTACGACCGCTATCTATTGCTGCTTGATCTATTCGGAGAGTGCTCTCAAGTACTTCATCGTAAGTCCTTAGTGGGAACTTCTGGACTTCTTCCTTTACTTCTCTACTGAGAGAATGAAGGAATAAATCGCATAGTTCCATTTGGTCCATATTTGGAGCACTGGCTGAAGAATAAAGAACTGTACGCCACCTCTGGATGAAATGAGCGACAGATTCATTGTGTTCCTGCTTAATGTGCAAGAATTCCCTGATTCCTGTTCTTAATAGTTTGTTCATGTCAAATGCCTTAATGAACTCTGAAACAAGTTGTTTAAATGAATGGATGGAAGCCTCAGGTATTCTATAATACCAATCAAGAGCGATGCCTTCCAAAGTTTTGGGGAATATTTTAGCAACAACCCCATCCCAAGGGAGTAGTTCTCGAATGGCTGTGGCATAAGCCTTGATATGTGCATTCGGATCTCCCTCACCTTTGTATTTGGGAAAATCGGGAAGAGGTCTTGGAAGCATGATGCTTCGTATGGTGAAATCTAAGGGCTCTTTCAAATATTCTGAATAAGTTCCTATCGCATAGGTTTCGACCATTGATGGTGCTTGCTGAGGGAGCGGCGGTGGAATGGGTTGTTGATATGGCGTAGCGTATGCATTGGTAGGGGCATAAGGAAACCCCTGTGTTTGAGAAACCATGCTGGGAGAGGAGAACATATCCCCTTGTGGTGATTTGGAGTACATGTTTAAGTATGAAGGGGTATTGTCCAGGAATGGATTATTTTGTACTAGACCGGGAGGTATCGGAATGGTGTTAGAAATGGCGGTTCTAGTTGGCATTTGTTGTGAATACTGAGGAGGCATGCCCAACGTGCCTATTCCTGTGAGGAGGTCTACTTGGCTAGGATGGTGTGGAGGATTAGAATTTCCTGCCTGCATGAATTGAGAATGGTGATTTTCCTGAGCAAGTTCCAACCCCCTAACTTTTTCTACTAAAGTTGAAATGACCTCATTTGGTGAAGTCACGATATTTTTCCTTAGTGGCGTTTGTTGTATATCCTGATGTTGTATAGGCCTGTGATACCCCACTATGAACTGATCGCTGCCCTGCCAAGTTTCCCCGAGGGCATTTCCTATATGTAGTGGCATGGAGGTATTTTCTTGAAAAGAGACCTCGGGTTGTGTTTGTAAACTCCCTATGGGTGGGTACATACTCCGAGAGTGTTGTTCATTCCTGGCATAACGTACTGAATGTTCATCATCTAAAACCAGGTATGGGTCTGATTGTCTACTAATTTGTGGTCTAAGTAGTATATGAGGAGACGAACCAGATTCTCCTGTGAACGTCATATTGTTCGAGCCTGAAGGCTCTATTTGTTGTGTTTGAGCGAGCTGATCCAACTCCTCTGTTTGGAAGGATGAGCTATATCTGATCCTTGGAGGTGGAGTTTGTGTTGACAACCGGTTGTCTGAATAATTGTCACCCCATACTGAGAGTGAGGGTGATGATTGTCTATTTAGTTGAGCGTAGTATGCCTCAAGACCTAAGAGAGGTCTGCCATATGCATCGAATCCTGACATATTCGGGGGGTATATGAATACCTGCAGAATAATGGGAAGGAGCGAAGGTGGAAGAAAGAGGTAAGGAAAAGCACTGTGTGCTTCACGTCAGGTTCACCAATTTTGTTGGTGAAGCTGATGGTGAAAGCTGATGAGGTGGAAAAGATGAAAAGTATTTTAATTGGAAGAGCAAGTAGAAATATGACTCCGAACCAGAAAGTAGGAAGTTCACGTCGGGTTCACCAATTTTGTACGATGGAAAAGTGACAAGCGAGCGTGGGAATCTACAAGTAACTCTTCCTCACACCTGACCTCCCGAGGTCATGCCGAGACAGCCGGTGGGGATGGAATACATGTGGGATGCAGACAAACTAGTTAGGTAATCTTATGTCTTCGACGCGCACTAGTGGAAACTGTGAATCTAAGGCAAAGAAGGCCCTCCTAACCTGAACTGGTGTGATAGATCGATCAGCAAGGATGACTGCTCGAAGGCTCCAATCAATATCGAGCTCTGGCGTGATTCAGTCTATGGGTTGTGGGATACGTGGAAAATGACCTGGGATAGTTTCGTGTATGTCTCCAGACAGGGTCATAGGGTGGATGATGGGTACAGTGGATTCTACGGGTGATTATCTGGTCTAGTCCAGAACTCCTTAGCTATATTAGCTGCTACGTCTAACAAGGATAACTGTTCGATGATGATAGGTGGAAGTGGAGTAGATCTGAATACTAATGTGCGTAAGCCAACATCTATATCTGATTCACCTGTGGATTTGTTGGGCTGTGGGATTTGTGGGTCACAACCATAGATTCGCGGTTGTTGTGGACCTGCTATGGTCATGTGCGGAATCAGTCCCTAATCCCTAGTATCCAATAGTCATATGCTTTCTCGGCCTCTATATTTAGAATTAATAGTTGTGTGATCTTCTCAGAGTATCTCACAGGCGTTCGTGCAACCTGAATTCTTAAGCTAGTATCTATGTCTGTGAGAGTATCTCCTGCGTCTGGCTGTGGGACCAAAGGATCACAACCGAATGTTTGCTCTCTTTCAAGCCCTTCTACAGTCATGTGGATATTTATCTAGGGTAATCTGTAGTTTGGCTGATTTGACCAAAACGTATGCACTTGGTCGTCTTCTATGTTTAACCCGCTCAACTGTGAGCTGATCTGTTGCAAATCTACTGTTGTTCGGAAGACTTGGATTCTAAGATTCTGATCTATGTCGGTTATTGCTGTGACGAGATTGGGTTGAGGCACGATTGGCTCGAATATGTATTCTCTGGGTTCCCTAGGTCCCGTGATTGTCATACAAAAGGAAATTATACAAATCTAACTAATGACAGAATAATTTAACCGTGAAAGATATGTCTATGTATATTCCTAAATCTGATAGTTTATGGATAAACTACTGAACAGAATTTAAAGAACAATTATCTAATGTATCTAAAATTGACAACTAAACTAATAATGCAATTAAAAACAAACAAAGCAACCGAGTATAGCTACTTTTCTGTGTAATTTATAGATCTATTCTAAATAACCTGATAACTGATCTACTCTATTTGAAAGACTCTCGATCCTACCTCAGAAGTGAGGAGTGAATCATAGTTTCTCAGAAACTATCAATCCCTCACAGCTTCCCTGGCAATATCGAAAGTGAAACTAGTTGAAATGAAATGATTGACTACTTTATTTGATATGTTTTAACTAGAACTTTGAAAGCTTGAACCTGGATTTTGCAGAACAGTGGCGAATCTGATGGTGTGTGTGGCTTTGTCCCCTCAGTGTGATCTCCTCGTTCCTTCGTGCTCACGTGGATCCAGAAAAGCATGTAATGCTAGCATCAACAAAAGTAGATATTGGAACAAAGGCAGCTTAGGATACAGACTGAATACAATGCGAGTAGGAGAGGGATATCGCAAGAGTACAGAGCTTGGCTTATGCAATTCCTAGTGGGATTTATTGTGAGTCATGCAACATAAAACATCCAGAACCTGAAACTATCCTGTTTGACGAGAAAAACCTGCAACTTTAATGGCTTCCTACTAAAATTTAAACTGTTCTACCTTAATGGATTGCATGAAGTAATGACAGCACTTGCACAAGATGGATATGTGGCTTTCTAATAGCAAAATAACACTAACTAAGCATGCAATGAACAAAAACTATGAATCCTAGACAAAATGGAAGACTAAGCTATCGAAATGAGAAATTGAGAGGTAAATTTGAGGGGCCATTTGCTTGAGCACAAGCCAACTATTTATAGCATTTCCATTTACCCAAAGGTAAAAACCAAATTGATCTCTTAAACCATAAACAATGCCAAAACACTATTCCAGGGAACCAGAATCATTAATGCAAGCCAAAGGCGGTGAAAAAAGCTGGTAAATGTTGAAATTTTACGTGAGTCATGTTAAAAGAGCATTTTGGAAAATGCGTGAAGGACACCGCCCTGAGCAGGGCGGGTGGTTAGGACTGCCACCCTGGTCATGAGACCGCCGCCCAGGTAGGGCGGCGGTTTCGTAACTGAAGAGAAAAATGCAAAGAAAAGAGGGGAAAAGAGAAAAACAAAGCACGCAGGGGCTAAGCAGGGCATGCGGGATGTTAACGCATACTTGGGGAGCTTTTCCGGATCCTGAACACCTTGGGAGGAGACCTGTATCATCATTGGGGCACGTGTTACGTTGTTCCGATAGTGTAGTACCCTATAATTTTTGGTACGTACAGTACCCATACAATAAACTCTCGAAAAGTGGAGTAAAAGGAGAAAAACCAGTGGGAAATGCCCCCCCCCCCCCAAAGGAGAGACAAGTCCACTCTCTAATCAAAGAAATATGCCAAGGATGGGTCTCGGCCACAGACGAGCCTGTAAGGGTACCCATGTACAAGGAGGAAATTTATCTGAAGGAAGAAGAAAAGAGAAGAAGAGGGAGATAAGAGGAATGCATAAGATGTCATGGATCTGAAATTTGTAGCTCTAAGAAGTCTCCCAGATGAATGTTGATGACAAGATCCTCTGCCTTTGGACTGAAGAAGATCCATCCACACTAAACTGTGTTCCTGCCCTTAAGAAGGACAAAAATGACATGCTAGAAGTCTACCCACTCCACAAAGGAAACTAAAGGCAGCAGCACAAAGAACTCTGAGTCTGGTCCACGAAAGTGTGACATAGGTCTAGCAAGTGAGTACAAAGGAACGACAGGTAATGTCATGAGTGTAGAACTATCAGAGTGTGAAGAGTGAACACCCGCAGAAAGGATGTCCAATAGATGTGAAGGAAACGAAAAATCCCCCACATCAAAAAAGGGATCCACAAGCAAGGGTGGATCAATGAAGAACTCATGAAAAGTGGAAGTGGTAAGAGTCTGAGAAGGGGCACTCCCAACAACAGTGATGATGAACTCATCCAAAATACTTGTAGATGGATGATGAACCTGTAGTACATCACAAGTGTAATCTACGAAAAGACAACCAAGGTTAGGAAGATACTCGTCCCAATGAGGGGTCTCTACAAACAGAAGAGTGATGTCAGATAGGTATGAGTCATCCAATGAAGGTAGAGGAGTGGAAGGGGCCTCACACATTGGAAGTGGAAAGGAGGCAAGTGTGATGAATGTATAAGACTGAATATGAGATTGCTCGATATCTAATGAGATGTGGGATGTGTCAACACTCACTGGAATAGTGAGAGAAAGAGGAGAAGAGTCCTCTGTAGTACTCTTGACATCAGAACTGAGTGCACAATCCTCATCATTAGAAGTAGAACCATGCGAGTCTATGTCAGTGGAACTGTCATCACATGAAGAAGAGGAGACAACTGAATCATTAGTAGCAAAAACAACGATAGTATGTGAAGGGTCTCCATAGAGGGAATGAAGAATGCTCCAGACATAGTGAGGTGGATCTGAGTTTGCCACATGAAACCAAAGAGAACAAGAGATATGCATCATAATGTGACCAAATATGTGGTCAAAAGTGTCAAGGAAGTTCTCTAGATGACGATGATCAGCGGGTGCAGGAACTAGCCCAAGCAAGAAGGGTAAAAGACCCTCATGGGCGAAGTAACGTTCCATGAAAGAACGCCAAGCTGAATAGTTCCCTCTCCCGGTGAGAAGTGACAAAGGCTGTAAGGTGATCCTATGACACTCAAGTGTGGAAAGAGCACTCTCCATGATGCGGAATCAAAAGTGCAAGGTGCACAAAAGCAAGACGTCGAACTCGGCTGATAATGCGTCTATGTGTCATAACCCAAGAGTACTAGTCAACCCCCCAGAATGTGGCACTTTATAAAGTAGTGTGTTTACAAAAATGACAATGCCATCACATAAAGTCTTGAGAAATCATGCAACTTTAACTAAGGAAGCGCTAAAAAATGAGCTGCGAGTCAAAAGTTATGGCATTATTACAATTCCCGCAACTGATGGAAAATGCCAATAAACACGCAAACTGATTAAAAAGTGCCCGAAATGGGTGCAAAGGATGTCGTGTGACTGCTCATTAGAAATGGCATCAAATTTTAGGTAAGGTTTTTTTTTCTTGCGAGGGTGGATTAGCCTCCTGCCAACCTCGGACCTTGCCCTTTGTCTTCGACATGCAAATGAAGGACATAATTATAAGTAAATAAAGGCCCTAAAATTATTACAATGCCATAATGAATGTTTTTAACCTTAAAAAATTAAAAAAGGGATTGGTTTAACCTCCAAACAATGTCTAAAAGGGAGTGGGCCCATGTTATGGAGTCATGTCATATCAGCACCGAGACTGAATGAGCTATCCACGTGTGTGTGGAGAGGGCTGATTCCCAGAGAAGTCAGAGCCAAGTGCCAAGGCCAACTTGCAGTGCCTGGTTGACAGAGTTGAGAGGTGGAAGTGCTAAGTTGTTGAGACTGTGGTTTTGGTTAGGTGAAGGTAAAGTTCATGTTAAAGTAATCAAACCTGGACGCAGAAAGGGGAAGAGCCCACATGACACCTTGCTTGACCGTTGTGTTATGCAAACCTGACAGATCTCCTAGTGGCCACGCAAAGATTCTCAACAGAGGTCACAGCTAAGCTGAGACTACCATGCACACATATTTGAGATTGGAATTTGAATGCTCAATCCACGAGTGTAGTAGAATACAAACGTTGAAAAGCACATGTGAGTGTAGAGGAGTCAAGCCGTCAAACAAAATAATCTAGGTGAATGCTCAGGACAGAAGCCAAAAATAGGAAGGCTGAGAGGCAAAACAGGTCCAAGTTGAGCAGAGACTCAACGTTGCATAATGTTGAGCATGGTAGAGACAAGACCCGGTTCGAGGCATAGGAGAATACGAACATACAGGGCCAAGAAAGAGTCTACATAGCTGACCAAACAAGCTAGCACCAATATCTAAATCCCACAAAAGTGATACAGAAGCACTACACGAGCCTGGAGTACCAAGTTGAATGAACCAGAGAAGGTCCCAAACAATGAAAAAAGTTCCTGAGAATGCAAGAAAGAGCACACACGTTGACACAATAGTGATTCACGAGCCCATCACGGCAGTGGAATGTTGAAGCAGTGAGCTGATGTCTTCAACATAGGTAAAGTGTGAGTTGAACTAATGTAAGCAGAAGGTAAATATTATGACCTTGAGATGATGGTCTAAGGATGAGCAACCCAAGAAAATGAGTCAGGTCAATATACAGAGAGAGAACCACCATGATCAAAGCGCCACGAGTTGCACAACTCTCAAAACCGAGCCATAGACTGAGTGAAGGAAGGGCCCGCAAAAAGATCAAACAACCACGAAGGAGCACCTTGAACTTAAAAATTTTCTCTCAACACAAAAAAAACACCAGCATAAATACCAAACACAAGAACCTCCATTTTTTAAAAAATAAAATAAAATAAAATGCAAGTAGAGCACAAAACAGAATGGGAACTTGCACAAGAAACTATGAGGCAAAGAGTAGTAAGCAACCGAGGCGAGAAACACGATTCTGATCCCTGAGATCTGATACCATGTCAGAGGAATGATGAAGATATGGAGGGAATTTGTGAGCATCAGCACATTGCACTCAACTGTGGAAATGGTGTAGCTTCAAGATCAAAGCAAGAACTCACCCGAAAAGCAATGTGCATGCATTGAGGGAAAATGGCTCAAAAGAGGCCCATACTCCATGTTCACTAGATCAGGAAAGGTGGGTACATATAGGGGAGTAAATGTGTAACTCCCATGTAAGAAAATATTCCTCCATAATGGAGAAGATGAGTTACTTTCCCAAATGGGAATGTAACTCCTATGACATAACTTACACATATGATAGATTCTGTAAGAGAATATTTCATAACTAATATGACACCTAAGACCTATGATCTCACCTAAGTGACGATGACTCACCTGGTGAGGTGGCAATACACCTAATAAATCAAATAAATAAGAGGTGAAGGAAATGCCACCCACAACAATAAATACAGTCTATAATATCTCCATCTGGGCTCTGCATTTGATTGAATATTATTTTTATAAACATCATAATATAAGTTCTGAGCACATTCACTCGAATAAAAAAATATTGTACTTAATAAATTTTATGAACTACTTCAACACTTACTTGAATGATTTTAATAGCAGGCTTGTTTTATTTTTCTTAAATGCTTATGAAGTCCTAGAAAATTTTCTGCTGCTGCTTAAAACCAAACGAGGAAAATTATATCTCCCGCAGCCCAGATGAATTGGCATTAATCTCAGAAAACCCTTCCTTTCCCTCCACAACAAACAATATCACAAATACCGAAAGAGGAATTAAATCCTTCCAAGCCCATGATCTCTTTGTGGGTGTTGCTCTAATGAAGGCTGCCTCCATAATAACATTAGCAACAATAAATTAATCAAGCCAACCTCCTTTTGCATCTCCTCTTCCATGTCTCTCAAATGTTATCTCCAAGGCCTGTAAATAATAATAGCCATTGGCACACACTGCTATGAATTCAGGAACAATTACTCTCTACCTCAAAATTCAAGGAAAGTAGAGCATGGGTCACTGATTGCAGTTATAGACAATGGACATTAGATGCATTCCATTAGATTACATCAGCTCTTTCAATACACTAATTTATTTCACCATTTGTTACACTTAATGACACTACAAATCGTCTCCTCCAAATTATATAAGTTACTCCTCTTCACACTTTAATTGAAAATTTTCAACTCTTTAAAGGAATCAGAACCTTCCTCACATTTTTTATTAAAAAAATATGATCTCATTACCTTAGAAAATAATAGCTGCTCGAGGCCAATCACATTGCCCTCCATTCACTTTGGTTATTATGATGAAAATTATTATGTAATCTACTATAGAATGCCTTTGTGATTAGGTGCCTCAGAGTAATATTAAATGATGTTTTCTTTGGGGACATTCAAGATTTATTGTGTTCTTTGGTGTGTGGTTTAACTTGAAGCTTACTAAAAATTTGGAATTTAAACAAGCACACTGGAGTTTTTGGCGTATTTAATTGTCAAGTTGGTTGGATGGTGTTAGGTTGATAAGAAGAATTTGATTCATGACTTCCAATCCAAAACTAATACTACTACCATTCGCCCAAAGGATGTGGATTATTTTTCAAAGATTGCAGATGAAAATTGGAATGATGATTCTGTCCTATACTCATAAAGGGAGTAAGATATCTGTTTGAAATAAATAAATAAATAAATAATAAAAACTAATACTACCTTACCTTCCCTTACTTTAACCCACATCACTACCAATAGTCAAACGCAAAATGAAAGTTAAAAACCTAATCAAAGAAAAAAACATTTTTAACATTGTAAATTTTTTTCAACACACTACAACAATTTGTTATTTTGAATATTTTATATTTCAGCCTCTTTGAACTCTATAAAACATGATATGTCACATAGATAAATGAAATTTTAAGTATGTTTGAATATTTTGAGATTTTGTGATAACTATATTTTTTCAAGTGTTTTAAAACTTTATCGACTAAAATGATTATTATGTATGCATTTTTAAATGTATATTTATATTTTATAATTTATTGCATGGATGTTTATGTGTTGTTCCATTTCCAAGATTTTTTGGAAAATAAAACATTTCTACGTTTTTGGACATGTTTCTATTTTGATGTTTACTGACCTGTAAGAATGCCAATCCAATGTGGTATACCAAAACACAGTTGTTTTGTGTTTTCAGGGGTAGTAGCCAATAACAAGTTCAATGAAGGTTTCACTATCTATATTAATATGAAAAGCTCTGTTTTAAGTTCTAAAATATTGCTATTTATTTTCCATATGATTTTTTGATTTTTTCGTTAGCATTCAAACACAAAATGATATCTTCAATTGAAGCATGTCAATTTAACTTAATGCAGGAGTTGGACAATGGCATCACCTTTACTCTTATTGGGTTGATCATAATGTTCAATTCTAGAGGAGCTATTAGTGCATATGTTGTCTAATCCAATAAGTATAATAATGAGTTTGAAGGCCCAAGGTTGTGGTGTTTTTGCAGTCTATTGCTCTGTGAAGCCACAAACATTTTTTGTGGATTCAATGAAGACATAATTTAGCTATCACGAGGAATATGGTTTATCTTCCTTCACATTGAGAGTTCTAGACCAAGATATGTATTTATGGGACATAAGAGTTGAGGTTTAAAGATGACAATATTTCTAAATGAATCTTGTTTGGCTTCTTTCACAATGAGAGTTCCACATGAAGACATGTATTCATGGGACACAGGGTTTGAGATCTAAAGATGAAAGTATTTCTTGACAAAATCTGGTTTGGCTTCTTTCACATTGAGAGTCCTAGACCAAGATATGCATTTATGTGATGGTTCTAAAGATGAAAATATTTCTATTATCTAAATTCTATAATTTGAATGTCATAAATTTAGATCATCAGCGAGGTCCTTCGGTCTTATAGAAGATGACTCTTATTATCCATTTTTCTTATGCAATATATGAAATAAAGAATATATGTCCCCTAAATTTCATATTAGATTGGAAGTATAAAATAGAATTTACCTCACTTTCAACTTTACAGAGTATTGATTGCCTACAAATCCAATCCTCATTGGGTATGTTGTGATGATTAAGTCTTAGTAATTATGCACAATAATATTATTCAACCCAAACAAATGCAAACAATTTATGGCTTTTTGATATGGATGTTGTTCATTGCATTAGTCCACAATTTTTGTTACTCAACATCATACATATCCGAAGTTTTCCAGTATTTTGACAACAATAGAAGAAAGTCTCCTGGAACTTGATCAATTTAAAAAATAGCTACTATTAATTGCATCAGTTAATTGCCGATATCCAAAAACCATAACAAACCAAACTGAATTGGTCTGCAAAGGTTTCTCACAATCAACATCCTTTTTGTCAAAACAATTAGCAAAATAATTTCCTAGCAACCCTTTGACATATTTGGCATGTACTTCTTTGTTTTTTCATGACTATGGGCTCATGCACATTTACCCATGTCTGCCATCGATACAGACCCTTCATCAGTTTCCATATTTTTTAGTGTGCTTGAATATGATGTGATCTATATATCATTTTAGATAAATACTTTGCATCTTAATTAATTTTTCTCAACTGAATTTGTTTCTTTTGGAAGTCTCTAGGTATTTCCACTAGTCCTACACAAGTGGCTTGGGTAGGAGTTTGATTTATGATCAGGTTGTAACAAATTTGAAAATGTAGGGGATACAACCTTTAAATGCAATGCTTCATCTATATTCATACACTTACAAAATCAATCATACCCCTTAGTCAACATCAACTACAAAAGTAATAATTATCCCTCTAATCAAATAACATATACCGTTTGGTGTTCACATTGCATTGATACATATGCGATTGCTAGGTTAATCTTTAATCATAGGTCATATATCAAGATATGAATAACTGGCATGTGACTAACATAATCTCTTATTATGTCATATCATATTTATTTATGATTTCATATGCTTAGTGGGTTGGCCTTATAGCTTTGGATACTATAATAGGGTATATGAGAGTTAAAGAGTAGGATATTATCATCATATTGAGCACTTAGTCTTATTGTATGGTTTGGAAGTTGCCCTCTTGAAGTGGTTAAGCTATTATACTTGCATATTCTGATCATTTATCTACAATTGGATGTTATTTGTATTCTAATTGTTGCTTATATTCAAATATATCTAAGTAATTACATTACAACAAACCTCAAGTATTTCAGACTTTGTTAGGGATCATTAATTTATGGAGTTCAGAGCTAATGAAAAGAGGCACATTTTTGCAACTATGGGAAACTAGAAATAAAATATCGACTACATTTTTCAAGTGGGAAAGTTTAATAAATTTTATCTATTGGGAGTTTATCGTGAAAGGCCCAATAAGCTTATTTGGTGTTGGAATTGAGGTTATACTACATCGAGAGACATTACTTAAATAGGAAGTAGACTTGTAAACTTTGACTAGTGTTTGATAGGGAAAAATATCTGCATCGACGATCATATCTAACAGTGGAAAAAATGGGTGAATAAGTATGTGGAATTAAATTTAACAATGAAGTGTGTGAGTTGGTAGGACATGAGGCCCATTATAATTGCATCATATCCAAACCGGTCAACTCATCTTGAGCTATTCCCATGCACATTCATTGACCAAAAATTCTACACACATGATCCTTCCTTGTTGATATTTTTTTGACCCTTCAAACTCACTTGTTGTAGTCACTAAATCACACACTTATTTTGTACATATATCTTCTAAATACTTCATTTATATGCATGATTCCTAAGCATGAGAACCAATTATTAAAAAAATCCTTTTACTTGTGCTTCTTTACATTGTTTTTTATCTTTATATTTTCTTATTGTTTTTTGACTTGTAACTTGTAGTTTCACATATTAGTTGACATCTATCGTAGCTCTGATTTCATTGTTTACCTTTTTGAACACCTTGATCAGGATCACCCATTACGGATAGAAGCATACGGGTGTTACTGTCCCCTTTAAGCACTTTTGTCCTCCATTTTTTTGATCTTTCGGATGTTACTTTTTTCTTATCTTTTTTTATTACCCTTGGTCGGCATTTTTCTTGTTAATGAAAAAACTTACACAAAGGAATCATATATATATACATCTCTTACTTAAATCTATTAAGGGGAAATTATTTTTCAAGAGGCAGATACTATTACAATGAGCTAATATTTTCTATCTACTACACCAAGGACTACATTTTGGGACTCTACATACTTCATTGCATAGGAGGGTTTAGTCTGAGTTCCATACCACACATTTGCATTGGGAAAAAGTAGTTGTATCTTGCTATTCTTTGTGCAAGTAGCACTAGGGCATCCCCGCTTAAGGGCCAATATTTCAATCACACACACACTAGAACTATATTGAGTCTAAAATGTAGTGCAATGCTCAATGAAAATCCCATTTAGGTGACCATCAATGTCAGTCTGAATCAAGCATATGCATATTTTTATTCATCTAATATGCACTTGAGTATTGTACAAGTAGATATGGTTTATTTTATAGGTACAAGTGCAACAAAATAGAGGTGCAACGAACTTGACGAGACCTACAATGACAAGAAGCAAAAAAGAAAGAAATAGATCCCAAGTTGTTCAACAGATGCCAGTTCCTAGAATAGACACTAGCACCTCGATGACTCTATCCCATTCTAGGAGGTTTTGTCACGTCAGTTTCTAGATCATAGTTTTAGACACAAAGCTTACACAATCCAAGATTAGTTGTTCTAGATCATTCTCCTGTGCAAAATCAGTGTAGACTTGTATAAAAATAAATACTACACAATAGAAGAAAATAAACAATAAATTGTAAACCTGATCCTTCTTAGTATCTCCTTGCAACCTTGGATGAGACTGCTGAAGCTATAGACACAAAATCACGCACTTTGGGTAATTATCTAGTCCTGATTACATACTAGTATTCATGTGATTCCTAAGTAAGAAAAATACTAATTAACCCATGTCTTTAGCTACATTTCTTTGCTTTCTATTACCACTTTTGGTCTTGCACATCTGTTTTCTCAGTCTGACCTCCAACCCTTCAGCTTCTCTAAGTCTGGACACTAGCATCTAGACAAGACGTCAGCGCCACGTGCTTTCATCCCTTCTGGATGCTCTTGATCTCTTTGTACTTTACTTACCTATTTTGGGTCATTTCTAGCCATTTGAGAACTTTATCTTTTTGGTGGTCGACATTTTTGGGGTCAATTATGAAATTCAAGCAAGGGAATCATATAAATATAATGTTATGTGATCATAATAAGGGACCAAACACTGAGCATTATCTATCACCACCTAAGGTTGCATCCAAAGGCTATCAAAGAACAACAGTCCATCACAAGGGACAAGGGCTGGTTTCCTACATCACACTTTATAGGAGGGGAGATCATTTTATTCCATGCACACATCTATTATATTTACTTACATCTGGTTATTTTTTTCTATAAGTGCAACATGTACAAGAGCCCCCTAGGACATGATTATGCGTACACACACCAAGAACTACATTGAGTATGAAATGTAGTGCAACGCTCAATCATAAGTTCACCATTGTGAGAGCTGAGGACATTCCAACCCCTCATTCTGCTTATTTATTTTTTGGGATTTGATGTCTATTTAAGGTTTTTATAGGTTGACTCTTCGTTGTATGTTTCTAGTGAGCTCAGTGATCTTAGTGCGAATCCATAGTGATCAAGGGTGAGTAACAACAAACAAATTCCGACCCTAAAAAATTAGGATTCTGATCTTTTTCATTGACCCATACTCCCATTTCTAAAATAATCAGATTATTACCCCTGATCTCGGACCCTTATAGGCTTCTGTATTATTTGGTCCCGATAATTTACTCCTTTTAAGTAATCAATTTAAAATAACTTTGGACAATAACGAAAATTTCACACAGATTGAATTAGCTAAGTTCGAAAATGTGCTCTTATTTTCAATTAGGGATTCATCATCTAACCATTATTTAGTCAAAACTTGGTAAGTTTATTAGTACTGTCACAAGAAAACATTATTCAATTTTACTACTGCCTATCATACACATTCGGAATTAGGCTCATTATTTAGCACCTTTCCAGCGTAATCCTGATGCACAATATTTTTATGGCTGATCGATCACGGGGAATTATATACTCTATATCACTATGTAAGCTAGCACTCCGGTCGACAATCCAGGATTTGCATGTAATTGGTAGAGGCGCTATGGGCCACTTGGTAGTGTCAATGAACTCCATGGCCTACCAAGGATGTAATTTATTATTTGCTTAACAAATAAAGGTTTTTTGTCTAATAATGAATAAAAAATATGGACAATGCCTAAATAATTTAGGTCTTCACACAATGATATATGAAAAATCATTCTCCTCTTGGCTCGGACTTCGCCTCCAGCGCTCTAGGAATGAGCTTCATTCGAGTATGCAATGACATGTCCATTACAATGAACTAGGTACCCTATTTATACATTTTTAGGGCCCTAAGGCAATATGCATTGCATAATTATCCTTATGCTATTTTAGCCTCACCCGTACATAGAAATTGGGATTAAATCCCAAATTGGGGTGGATGTATCTTTAGTAAATGGGTGAAAATCCCATGTTTGGCGCAACATGATGTTTGAAATGGGATTAAGATCCCCAAAATTGAGGTATTTGGATCCTAGTTAAGGTTCCCATGGGAGTTAGGTTCAGTGGGTATATAATGCCATTAAGCTGAAATGTTTAGGCTTTATAAGCCTTTCCATGCGCATGGTAGTGGTCAATGACCACGTTGGAGCATAACCGCCCCCTACCACCGCTTAAATTATGAATTTCCCTTCATTCCATGTGGAAGTTTCCACGCATAGGTACTTAATGCCTCCCAAACAACCGCTTCAGCATTATTCTAACGTGGTCCAAGTGAAGCATGTGGCTTTTGTTCAGGTTATCGCAAAATGACCCAGGAAATGTAATAATTAGGAACATTAATATATACAATACACAAATAATAATTTGGAAAGTGGCACCAAAATAATATTATTTTTGACCCATACAATGTGGCATAGAAATAATTAACTCGGTAATTAGCAAATAGTCCACTTGTCGTCTCCCAATAGGTAAATCGAGTGAATTCACGAGTGTTGGCAAGCCACGTGTCATAAGTGCGATTCGGTCCAATATTGACCAGTTGACCATAGTTGACTTTCCCGCTGTCTAAACTTTGACCGAACATATATAGAGCTCCCGATGTCCGTTTGTCGCGTTCTCACAGTCGTTGGAAAGCTCTCGAGATGATCTTCTGCACTGACACCATTTAGGGATGTTTAGGGAACTTTCAAAAATGATCCCCTGATCACACCTCCCCACTGCAAAAACAACTTTTTGTCCCAAAAAGCTTCCATACTGTCATGAATCTGAAAAACTCTGCTGCATACCTCGGAAGTGCTGTGTAGTAGACCCTTGGGTCTTCTCCTCCAACCTTCTCACTTCAGACAACTCTGTTCTTCCTGGGACTGTGGGTTATGGGTCCACGATGCTTCCGCTGCGCCACTTGATATCCGAAGAAGACCTCCACGCCTTCGCTTTATTGGTGCTAAGTTTCTGAATGAAACCTCAATGACTCCTTCTTGCGGTGCTAAGCTTCTTGATATCTGAACAACAAGGATCTTCTTTGACTCTATAACACAAGCTCCTGGCTCCAAGTTGATTCCACAGAATCTGAACTAGGTTTGAAGGAACTCCATGTTACGTAGAGCTTTGATTGATCCGATGTCTGATGGAACAATGCCTTGTCCCTTTACAGACCTCAACGTATGAAAAGGAAGATGCATGATGTAAGCCTCTTTCAAGACCTCGAGCCTCCAAAAATCATGATGCTAAAGTCTGGGTTACAGACCTCAACGCCTCATATGCATGATGTATAAGCCTCTTTCAAGACTGAGTGTCCAATGCACAGATGCTAAGTCTCTGTAGACCTCAATGCCTCCGATGACATGATGCTAAGCCTCTTTATGGCAAGACCTCAAGCCTAACAACATGAATGCATTGGGGATGGGGGGGTTGGTGTAAATCAACTTGCAACAATTAATATGTTGTCTGTTGTTAAAACAAGATATAGAATTACCTATTCGTAATTATAGTGTGATCTCACAATGCCTTGACACCGAATGATGTTCCGAGCTTAAAAATGGATCCTTTGAGAGCTCCTCTTGTTCCTAAGGATACTGAAATGAAATTAGAGGGGATTTAGTTAGACCAAGTCTACCATAACTGCTGCACGGTCGCTAATGCCTCTACATAGAATGAAGTTCTGACCTGACGTCAATGCCAATGGAACTGATTCAACTACCATTCTGTTGCACGGTCACAATGCCTCTACACAGAATGAAGTTTAGCTGATCTCTTCTAACTTTGAACTCTAGTGTCTGCAAAAATGGCAGATCAATGCTCCAAGCTTTATATGAGTTATATCCTGTATCCAAGCTGTAACAAGTACTCACACAACTGATTAGGAGATATGTTTGGAGCATTAATCAAATTTTCTAAGTAAGAAAATCCACTGAGTATTGTAAACCTTTCTCTCAGCATTTCCTCACAATATCTGATCTCGAAACTTAATACTGCATACGATTTGTTCAATCTGAATTATGTAATATATAATTAAAAAATTGTTGACTTACCCATTTTAAAGGACTTTCACTTTCAGGTATTACCTGGTCCTGGGTTGAATTGTCAACTGGTGGTGGAGTAGAAACTTCTTCTATGCCTTTGCAATAGGCCTCCATTCCATCTTTGGCTTGCCATTACTCTGATGGCGAGATGGATGCAGTTTCCAGAAATTTTCCACCCGATGCCCATTCCTCTGGCAATGAGCACAAAAATTCCTCTTAATCTCCTTCTTCTGGGATGAGGAACTCTTTCTGCCATTTCTCGACTCTGCATGACGAGATTGGTCTTTCTGATTTGCCGTGTTCCTGATGAACAACATCAACTTCTTCATCCTAGAGTCCTTCTCTTCCAGCATCTGGCCACTGAATGATTATGCAATCCACAAAAAGTACATTAGAAAAGAATTCCACATCATTCTAAAAATCATAACCATACTTCTTAAGCTGAAAAAGACATGGATCAGAAGTTTTATTGTGCTTATGATTATGGTAAGAAATGGAGGTTATGGAATCTCATTACCTCTTCGCTGATTTCTCTTACCACATCTTGCCTTTACTGATCGAAGAATTCACAACTTTCCTGCTCAGAATCTTCTCACAGGACTAGTGGGGTAATCACTTTGCTTTCGATTGAAAGCTTGTCTCCCATCAACGTTCTTGGAGCATTCTCCAATTTCCATTCCCGCACTAGGATAACCCAAACCTGCAAAACGAGGATGATCCTCGACCTGTATTGGGTTAGCAATGCCTTGGCCATTTTTACCAAGGCCTCTTCCATCAAATCCCATTTTATCTAGTAACTTGGATCCAATGCCTCTAGTATGCCTTTCAAACAAACCAAAGACTTCATTAGATCTGAATCCTCAAACTTGAATGGGAGGAAGAAGAAGATTCCCGTGACTGAACAACTTATAGTGCAATCATCATGCCAACCTTTGTTTCTGAAGTTGAGGGTCCACTTCCTTCCTCATGATCACCAATTGCAACCTTGCCAAGAGCTCATCCTTGGTTTGCAATTCTGTATTTCCAAATGAGCATTCTCCTCTTCATAAGGAGTAATACATCCCCAATGATCGCAGGAGAGATCCAATCTCTTCATATGGATCTGGTGATTATAAGCTTCAATCTCTTCGAGCTTTGCCTGTATTAGACATCTTGCCCATAGTGCACTTGTACCCTGTTCACACAAACTGAACCAACTTGGCTGATCTTGAAGTCAATCACTCATGTTAATCAGATTTACTGAAAGTAAACTTATGGTACTACCATATTTTCTTTTAGGTGTATGATACCAAACTATGATCCGAAAATAATAAGATTATTACAACCTGATCTCGGACCCTTATAGGCTTTAATTATTTGCCGATAATTTACTCCTTTTAAGTAATCAATTTAAAATAATGCAAGACAATAATGACAATTGCACACAGATTGATTACGGAGTTCGGCAATTGCCTACGTCTCCGGGTTCGTGGTCGAACCGTTCCACTAGTCAAAACTTGTAAGTTACAATAGTACTTTCACAAGAAAACCTAATGGAATTTTACTTGCCTATCAGTACACCAAACCTTCGGATGACAAGGGTGAAAAATAGCACCCGACTTCCACCTTCTTGATGCACAATCTCCTTCGGCTGTGATCGGCCTTCCCGACGCAAACAATGTGAAGCTAGCACTCCGGTCGACAATCCAGGATTTACAAGTAATTGGTGTGGCGCTATGGGCCTACTAGGTAGTTTGAATAACTCCTAGCCACAAATATTTCATTTATTATTGCCTAACAAATAATAGGTCAATAATAATAAAAATATAACAATGCCTAAATAATTTAGGTCTTCACACAAATAATTTCTCATTCTCCTCTTGGCTCGGACTTGTGCCTCACAGCGCTGTAGGAATGAGCTTAACAAATCTAAGTTTGTGTTGTGTGTGTTTACAATGAAATGGGTTCCCTATTTATACAAAATTAGGGCCCAAAAATAATGCATTGCATATCATCCATAGGCTATTTTAGCCTCAGCCCGTACATAGAAATTGGGATTAAATCCCAAATTAGGCCGATGTATATTTTAAATGGGATTAAAATCCCATAAGCGGCATTTGATGAAATGGGATTAATACCCATGTGGAGTGGATTGCATAAGGTAAGTGGGATATCCCACATTTTTGCGGTGGAGTGGGTTATAAACCCCACATTAGGCGGCTGAATATTGTTTAAGGCTTTAAATAGCCTTTCCTCCACGCGCCAATGAAGTGGTCAACGACCACATTGGAGCATAACCGCCCCATCTACCACCACTTCACCACCTTTTTCCCACGTGGATGTCCACGCATGGGTCTAATGCCTCCTAACAACCGCTTCACCACCTTGCAACGTGGTTAAAACATATGCATTTGATTTTGGCGGTTCATACTAATGTTTAAAACATTAATTTAATACTAATGTATATATATATTAATATATATATGTGGCATTTGGAAAGTGGCCTTACCAAAATAATTTCGACCCATACAATGTGGCCTAGAAATAATTAACTCGGTAATCCATGTAGTCCACTTGTCGTCTCCCGATAGGCAAATCGAGCAAATTCGACGAGTGTTGGCAAGCCACGTGTCACAGTGCGATTCGGTCCAATATTGACCAGTTGACCAGAGTTGACTTTCTCGCTATCTGAACTTTGACCGAACATATCTAGAGCTCCCGATGTCCGTTTGTCCCGTTCTCATAGTCGTTGGAAAGCTCTCGAGATGATATTATGCAATGACACCATTTAGGGATGTTTAGGGCTTAATCTTATGGTGAATTTAATGAAGACCATATTAAATCCCTTAATGATCATATTGCTAAGCATCCCTAAGATCTAGACTTAATTTTATATGATGCTCATGAGGAGGCCAACAATCTTGCGGAACTTACTGCTTTTGTTGCTATCCCCACTTCCATTACTACTCAACTACTTGCTACTACTCTTCTACATACATATACTGTTCCTGTTTCAGTTCCTACTCCTACCAAATACTTCATGCCACCTCTTGTTTCTCACACATGACAATTTTCCTTTACTGGAACTCATGATTTAACCTCTCTTTATAAAGACCTTCAAACACAAATCCATCAATTGTAATAGGCTAGTTCTCGTGCATCTCCATCTTTGGATTCCAATTTATTACTTCACATTCCATTTGCACCTACCATTTCCATATACTCGATCCCTCCTAAATTTTTCACCCCAAAGCTTCCCATTTTTAATGGGCATGGTGACCCACAAGAGAATCTTTGTGCATTCCATGTGGCTTGTCTAGATTTTGCCGATGATCACATTCTTTTAGCTAAGATTTGGAAATATTCATGATTATGCGATGCGTTGGTTCTATGACCTACTTTTCCACTCAGTAACATATTTCACGCATCTATCTGATTCTTTCCTTACCCATTTTTCTATCAATATCGGCTCTGAGATCTCATATGCACAACTTGCACAACTTAAAAATGTATCTAATGAACATCTGGCGAAATATGTATTACGATATAAAAACAACATAAATAATATGTCTAATTTTCTTGTGGAATCTGAGCTTCAAGATTTATTCATTCAGAGTTTATTTCCACCTCTCTAGGAGAGTGTTATCCTTAAGACATCTCCGTCCTTTGATCAACTATGTCACACTCTCAAGTTACACGAAACTAAACTCTTATCTATATGAAAACTTAAATATAAGGAGAAAGCTACATCCTTTACATGCTTTCAAAGTAAGTCTTCCTTTAAACCAACCACAAAAACTATTGACACTAAGGTCATTGTCAACGCTATCTCTAACACTAAATAACTTCAATGGCAACCACCTAAGCGTACCTTTACAAAGTTGATTATTGCTCCACAAATTATATTACAACAACTTCTTGAGAGAAACCTTATTATGCTTCCTCCCCCTCTTAACTTAGATCCCTCTTGTCTAAATGGTTGAAATTATAATGAGAACTTTCAATGTGAATATCATCAATGTGTTGGAAATTCTACAAATAGGTGTCTTAAACTTCGCAATATCATCCAAGATCTTATAGATGAAAAAAAACTTGAGATTCTAGATCCTATAGCCTCTACACCAGTTAATGAAAATCATAAGCTCAAAATATTCAATAATCCACTTCTAAAACATGACAAGAAATAGGTTGATTCCTTGGCTAATCATACATATCGCGTAGTGCCTCCTCTTGCATCAGGGGCTCTTGATTTCCTAGTTTCTCATACTGAAATTTCTCCACCAATTTTTTTTTTCTGATCATGATTATCATGTTGCATTTTCCTCCAATCACTTGAAAATTAGTGATTCAATTAGATCCATTCCTATCAGTAACACCAAATTTGATCCATCATAGCCTTTCAACATGTGTTCTGTTCCACTTCTTGTTGGTATTGGCTATCCACTCTCACAAATTTTATATCCAATGGATAACTCATATGGGGTCATCCAACTTCATGTTATTGTTGGCCCTCTGACTATGCTTGTACCCTTCCTTGTATCAAAAACTATCGAAGGGTGTGACATACTCTTAGGTCTCAATATATTATCTCCATGAATCACTTGTGTTTGAAGTTCATTCACAACAATCAATTTATCTCTATCAATGGGCTGCCTCCATCTACTCCATGGTCACAACATATTCTTAAGGGTGTCATTACATCACCTAATCCATCTAGTGCCCTATGACATATCAAACCTAAAGTAAAATCTACTCCTATCTCGCTTGT
This sequence comes from Taxus chinensis, assembly GCA_019776745.2. Taxonomy (NCBI): domain Eukaryota; kingdom Viridiplantae; phylum Streptophyta; class Pinopsida; order Cupressales; family Taxaceae; genus Taxus; species Taxus chinensis. The sequence continues at coordinate 956,356,788 of CM034147.1, read as the reverse complement.
TCATACACGACCCACATGGTATCATTGATCTACTAGTCCAATGCATCAGTGTAGGTCCATTGCTAGGGAAACTCTTATATCTAGGCACACTTCACCACCTCGTCTTACTCCACGTAGTTTCCCATCACCTCCATGCTCTATTTCACATAGGTATCCATTGCCTCCCCATTTTATTACACATAGGTCCCCACGATATACTCATCAGTCACATGCATATAAACTTCATTCACCTACACAACGTCTATCCCATATACCACCACTCTTAGAACATGGTCAAAAACCTTCATCACCACCAACATCGACTAGAGGCCTTCATACTTTACCTTTATTAGATAGATCATTCATCAACACACACACTTGGGGGGCATTATGTTTATTACTTACCCCTTAGCATCAACACGCATCTTATACTAACACCATTTCACACCTGGATTTTAGCATATACATCTTGTTACATGCTCATATCACCATTTCCCAATGACACACTCTTATGCTACAGTTCAAACTTGAATTTTGAGGGCATCTTACACACTACACACTACACACTACACACTACACACTACACACTACACACTACACACTACACACTACACACTACACACTACACACTACACACTACACACTACACACTACACACTACACTTTGTATCTCACATATTCATCTCTTTCTCGCAACATCAACTCTACACATTCACGATATATCTTTTTGAAATCTACTTTCACACACTACGGTCATTACCCTTTGACACAATGTAGTTCCGCGGTCCATACTCGACTACTAAGGGTATATATATAAAATGGACCTCATCACACTCACAAGTTTTCATTAACTCGTTCACTCACTCATGCATTTACACTACACTTTTCTCTTTCATGATCATATGTTTCTAATACACACAAATCAAACCATTTCTTGATGACGCACTCTCATTTATGATTCCTTCTTGACTACTGAGAGGGCATAAAAAATGAACCTAACTGTATACATACACATCCACTTAGGGTGCACGTTACTCCTACCATTCACTCTGCATTCCATTCCACCTCGTTCACAACATACTACATATATTGGTTGCATTTAGACTTGTTTACATTTACTTGTTACATCTTCATCTTATTACACATGCTAGATAGATATCTTGTATGTCATTATCTTTCTCATACACACATGCGTGTTCACTTTCCTTTCTAGTTAAAATCACAAATATTACATATTTATACACGTAGTATGGATGCTTGGAGAAGTACATAGTACCAGTCCCACAGAGGCTTCTGTGGGCATCCAATTTTGTACACTATAGGTGTTATTGTTTTAATTTGTTTCATAAAACATTACTTTATCAAATTATACACGCTTTGACATAATTTTTATATTTCTAACAAGCTAATAGGTGCTTCATGTGTAACATTTTCTAGGTAGGGTTATTTTCTCCCATGGTTGTCTGTTACATTATTTACCATTGTTTTCTCTTTGTATGCCATTGTTTGCGGTATTTTCCCATTGTCTTGTGTGCAAACTTGTCTTCTTACATCCACTTCAGCCTTGATTGTCTTGCAACATCATGAGTGGTGTCCCATGTTTGCAACCCATTTTTTGTGGTCTACATTTTCTTCTTATGTGTTTACTTACATCTTAGGTTACACATTGTCTGCTTAGCTTACATTTCATGTATGTTTATATTTGATTGTACTAACACTTGTTTCCTATCCATTTTGTTTACGTCTGCCTTGGTTTCTACCAAGTGCATTCCCTTCCCCATGCAGGGCACACTTTCAGCACAATGGTCGGTCCTCTTTTGGGCAACATACTCCTTCAGCGATGTTGCATGTACCCCAAATGATGGAGGACATAATTTGGGTGAATCATTCACCCCATACATCATCATGTATAACACAACACCATACCATTATATCATAGTTGTTATTTTTAGACAGGGATCATAATCAGACTTGGGTCCTTAGCAAAACGATGTCCTTCTTGGATTCCTATAACCAGGGGGAAATTACATAGTTTGTTAGCATGTCACAAATGCTTTTGATGGGGCAGAGATTCCTTTAGCACTGTGCATTTACATTGGGGGAAAGTACACACAATATGCATTGGTGTTTTCATTTTGGGGAGCATTTAAAGATTAGAGGATGACACTAGACTTTCCTCTCTACACTACTTCTACCGTGGTGTAGGATCGCCTAAAAAACCAACATTTCATAGCGATCTATAACTTGGGGAAGTGGTTAAAGGTTGGAGGATGACACTAGACTTTCCTCCCTATACTTCTTCTGCCGTGGTGTGAGATCGCCCAAAAAAATCACACTTCATCGACATTTCTAGGATCCTTTCTACATCACTTTTCTCATTCATGGATCAAGTGCACATGTTCCTTTTTCACAGTTTCAAAATTTTTACATTTTACACATTTCAATCATATACATGCGTATTTGACTACTTGTTTGTTCTTCTCTTTGAATGTTCATCCGTATGGGAAGTAGTAGTCAACACCATTTCACAACATCATCAAAATCATTCACAACACCAACAAAAACATCGACACTAAAAATAAGTACATCGAAAAATATACACACGCATTTCTTCCCTAGGCTTCATTTTCATCACTTTTTGCACTTTCTCCCCCTTAGCATCCACACTTCGCATTTTTATCATTCCACACTTTGTCTAGTCCCACGACACACTTTCATCATCGATCTACATGGTTATTAGGTATGCATCTCTATCTACTTTATGTTAATAAGCTTTCCACTCACCAACATAATGTGGGGGAAAATGTAGACACAAAATCATGTACTTTGGGTAATTATCTAGTCATGATTACATACTACTATTTAAATGATTCCTAAGTAAGAAAAGTAATAATTAACCCATGTCTTTGGCCACCTTTCTTTGCTTTCTGTTACTACTTTCAGTCTCGCACCATTATTTTCTCAGTCTTCCTTTTTACTCTTCGACATTTTTCATCCTAGACACTAGCGCCCAGCCAGAACACTAGCGCTAGGTGGCCTCGTCCCCTTTGGGTGCCCTTGTCCCCTTTTTACTTTAATCACAATTTTTGGATCTTTCTAGCCATTTGAGCATATTATCTTTCTAGTAGTCATTATTTTCGGGGTTAATTATGAAATTCAAGCAAGTGAATCATCTAAATATAAGGTTATGAGATCATAATAAAGGACCAAGCACTAAGCATTAGCTATCACCACATAAGGTTGCATCCATCAAGGCATCTAAGAGCTCCATTGCATCCATCTAACTGCATCAAAGGGACATCAAGAGCTGGTTATTTTGCATACACTTCATAGGAGGGAAGTTCATTCTATTCCATGTACACATTTACTACATTTATTTACATCTAGGTTACTTTCTCGCTATCAAGTGTAACACACACAAGAGCCACCTAGGTCATGATTCCGCACACAAACACACACAAAAATACATTGGGTCTGAGATGTAGTGCAATGCTTAGTTGTAAGTTCACCATTGTGACAGCTAAAGAAAGTCTGACCCCTCATTATGCATCTTTATTTTTTAGGATTTGATGTCTATTTGAGGGTTTTGTAGGTTCATATTTGATTACATGTTTATAGTGACCTCGAAAATATTGGTGCGATCTCAGAGCAACAAAATATGAATAAAGGTGAACACCTTGAGACACCTCAGAGGAGGTTTTTTGAGCATTTCCGTAGACCCAGTATAGTGCCCACTTCCCTTTCACACTATTTAGATTTGATCTTGCTACTGTTGATCTCATTTTGGACATTATTATGTTTTGAATTATTATGATGTGTATATGTTAGATCATGGATTATTATGGACCTTGATTCAATTAGCATGCATGATGATTATTGGAGACATTAGTATATATGGATGATGAGATACTACTTGATATGGACAGGTTATTGATGTTGATTTTAGACATGTGACATTTGATATTATGAGTAGCTCTAGTATAGATATTCATTGGATGATGATATAGTGGCAAAATTGAATTTAAAATGATAATTTTGAATTCTTGATATTGTTGTGATTTGGATTTGATATTTATAAGTTGCTTATATCATTTTGGATGTTCTGATATGGCCACGAGGCTGAAGGAGGTGTTGTTATTTTGCAGGTTAAAATATCGCAACAATGTCGAGGGACTGGAGACTAACCATATTGGAATTCCGGGTGAAATCAACAAGGTCACCATGGCAACTGTGTTATGAGTTTTGTGTGTGTGTGTGTGTGTGTGTGTGTGTGTGTGTGTGTGTGTAGGACTTCCCTTGGGGGGGATTTCCATTATATGTGACCATGGGATATATGTGTTTTATTTATGTGTTCCCTTTTATTATTGTTGTATGTATTTTTTAATTGTAATTTGTTCTTTTTATTATTTAATTTAAATGTGATATTTTTAATGTGATAGTCATATAGTTAAACTTTATTTAAATTTAATTGAGATGTGGAATGTAAGTAATAAAGTGTTGTCTTGGTTATTAATTAAATAGGATTTATGTCATGTATAACCATATGTTGAATAAATAAATCATTATATCAAAAGAATGTAATAAATGAAGTCATAGGTATTAATGCATGTTGTAAGAATGTGTAAGTTGTGTAAGTCAGATTTTGGAGTGTAGAACACTCCATCCTCTAAGGAATTTGAATTTGACCTTGGAGGAAAAATTTGGAGGATTGTGGGACAAGTTAAACTTGTCCCACACCTCTTAAAATCATCCACCAACCATACCTATGGTTTTGGAGTCAAAATTAACCTTTTTAATTGTATTTTGAAATGACTATGTGTAAGTTTTTATTGCACTTTTCTTACAAGTTTTTGATTGAGTCCTTGTTAAAGTATGGGTTAATTTTGAGTGTGTAAGTTTCTTGTCATCTCCATTTATTATGATTTTTGTGAGGTTGAATTTCTCCTTTTGGGGTTGAGTAAGAATGATGTGGCATCCCACTTGGAATCCACATCATCCTCTCCCTCCCTCTCCTTTAAAATTCAAATTTCTCCTCTTGTTTGGGTTGTTGAAACTTTGATTTTTCCTCCTTGGGTCAAATTTTATTTGCTGTTGGAGCTTTCTTTGAGGAAGGAGTTGGAAATTCTTTTGCATGCTTATACCTTGTTGTTTTGGGACTGCATTTTGAGCACTAAAGGAACTGCTGTTTGGGAAAACAATCTCCACTATGGACAGGTAGGATCTTGTCCTTTTTATATATTGTTTTTCCCTTTTCTTGCATGAATGAAATGGTGATTGTGTTGTGTATTCATGGCTGGTTGGGTAGATTTCTTAGGGAAAGGTGTAAGAGAAGACTATGGGGTCTTATATGGGGGAGTATAAGGGATTTCCAATGACACTTATTCTATTGCGGAGGGAGTTTTGGATTGGGATCCACCTAGGAAAATAAATTGCTTGCATTTCTTACTCTTGGGGGGCATAAGGGATAAAATTTGGGGGGGGGGGAGCATAAGGAGGGGTTGGGAAATTTAAGGTTTATGGGTTGAGATGATTATTAGCGGTATACTTTTTAGTGGATGCCCAATTCTAAATTGGGAGGAATAAGGAGATTTCCCATAGTTCTTTCTCTTGATGGCTTGCTTGGTCAAGCCTATGTATTGTGTGAATGATTCTTATTGCAGTTGTGAACTGCTGTCTTGGTTTGGATTATTTTTCTTGATGTGTTTGCATGTGAAAGGAATATTGTTGTTGTGATAGAAGCTTTGTTTCCATGTGTTGATGTTCATTCTCCATTTCAATATGGTTGGGGCTCATGGGCCAATGGGGAAATATGGCTTCTCCTTTACCATTGGATGTCTTGGTTGGGTGGAGAGCGTTTCCTTTCCCCCTTGTTGTGATCAAAATTTAAAAGAAGAAAAAATCAACATGTTGTTGTTTTGGATCTTGGAGAAAATACAGTTTGCCAGTCCCTTCCTTAGAAAAAATTTCATTGTTATCTTCCCACTTGGAGTAGTTGAATTGTATCATTATTTAAAAATGTGAACTTACTTATAATGCAAAGGAAAAGATAGAGATTACTTTGTTAAATGTAAAGAGTTATTATTTTGTACACTGTTTTGAAAATAACGTGACAGAATGAGATCTGCTTGTATTTTGTAAATTGAACTTTATGGAAAGGATGGAGTTGTAATGTGTCATTTGAAATCAATATATGAAATGCATTGCTTTCTCAAATTGTAATGTTGTATTAGAATTGAAGTTTCTGTTTTGGAAATGATATCTCTGTGTGGAAAGAAAACTTGTATGGAAGGAAAAGATAGTATTTTGTTCTTTGCATTTATTTAAAATTGGAAATATCATATGTTGTTTGTGCTTTTGTATGAGAAAATGAATCAATTAATTGCTTTATACAAGAATGGAATGCCTTAGATTAGTTGACGAGAATTTTTTCCCACATTGGGGGGTTGCAAATTGAGTAATAAATTGATTAATAAACGTTCTATGTTTCATCCCAAATCTAGCATTTAAAATTAGCTAACAAATGTATAGTTCAAATTTGTAACTTAAATTAAGAAATGAAACAATGTCAATTCGAATGTAATAAGATCTAATGAATTCAATTTGACCTCAACATCAAAGAAAGACATTTTAGAACTTCATAAAATCAATTTTTAGAGCTTGCTGGACCACTTTCCTATCAAAAGTGGTAAAAATATGAAATGCACCTCAATTAATAAAATTGAACCTTGATAACACTCTTAAACTTACCCGAGTTCATTCCTCCATGTTCATTTTACATGTTGAGAAGAAGAAAAATCAAAATTGAAAAAATCTTACAAGTTGGAAAAATTGTCAGTTTTTAAATGCAAAACCCTGTAGATATGATTTCTTAAAATTGACCCTCAATACTTCATCAAAATCCAAAATTTATTATTTATGTGCAAATAGGACTCTGAGATATTTCAAGAAAGTCCTTGTTTATCCAAAACTAACTTTCCTATCAAAAGTTATGGCCATTTGAAGTTTTACTTCAAAATGGCCATCCAAAAATAAATCTAACTATATTAAAATCAAAATTTGAACTTTGGAAAAATTTCCCCAAAAAGGCCGCAGCCCCTCAACACTCTCAATCAATCATGTGTCACCACGTGGCACTTGGGAGGGGTGAATCTTATTGAAACTTAACTTTTTGAAAACTCTAACCTTGGGAAAATTTCCCAATTTTTCTCCGCAACCCCGTGGCCCCGCAGCCAATCACGTGCTGACACGTGGCTTGGCGGGCTCACGAAAGGAATTTTGAAAACTTAAAATTTTAGCCTTTTGGAAAAATTTTCATCTTTTTCTCTGCGGCCCCCACACCCTCACAAACATTGGGCCGATGACACGTGTCCTAATGGACGCACAAACCCACAAAGGTCATTTTGACTTTTTAAACTTTTTTGGCTCAAATCACAACATTCCCCGCCTCTCCGCCGACCCGCGTCCAATCACAGGATGCCACGTGGCACTTTTTGCAAGGGCAGAGGTTTGGAGGAAAAATTTCCTTTGGAAAATTTTGGGTTTGGACTTTGGGAAAAATTCCCAATCTTTCCCCGCGACCTATAGGCATTCGACACATGGCACTAGGGCATCAGCGTGCGCGCAGACCTTTTTGTCCTCTTAGCACTTTTGGCAATTGAGACTCAAAGTTTCAACCTACTCTGTCAGCCTGCTGATCCTTCCAGCCAACTAGAGCATGCCACGTGTCCCCTTTCATCAGCCACGTGGGCACCTTTGCGCCAAACGTTTTGTAATTTTCCTCCCCACTCCGCCAAAGGAGGGGAAAATTTCTCCCTAAAACTCCATCGGCCCATAACTTGAGTTTTACAAGGAGTTAGAAGGACTTCCTTATATGGTTGGAAAGGTGAGAAAATTTCCTATCCAATGAGCATGATTTAGGAAAGTTTTGATGAACTCTAAGTGTGTGAAAAATCAAGTTGAATTTGTAAGCCTGTTAGGGCAGGGAGGAGTGAGAATTTACTCCTTTAACCTAAGTGATGAATTTTATCCCTTGTTTTGACCTTGTGCTTGTTGTGAGATGTTGTAGAATCATTTCTGCAAGTCAATCTTGATTGTTAACCTAAACTTGGTTTTTGATAACTATGATTTTGTAACCTTTGTTGCAAACACCCTTAAAAAAAAAAAAAATTATTCCATAATTTTCCAAGCTAAACCTAGTTGTTTCTTTGTCTCCAGTGGTAGTTTGAAGCGGGCATTACACTTGGTATCAGAGCAGAGGTTCAAAGGCTTGGACCATTGGGCACACTAGAAAATTGAGACTTGAAACTTTGAAACTAGTAAACCTGTTAATCTAGAAAACAAAACTGGTTGAAAATTGAACATGATAGTAAACTTAGAAACTGAAGAAGAGAGCTTGAAGTAATGAACTAACTCTCACTTTGGTCTATGCAGGAGGCTCAGAAGGAGTGAGAGGAACATTCACAGAGACTCAGAGTCACCACCACCACCACCCCCACCACTGCCACCACCACCACCAGATCAGGGTGCAGCAGATATCCTACCATAGATATTACAGACCCTCCAGGATGTTAATGCCACCTTACGTAGAGGCTCAATAGGAGGGCATTCAGGAAGACATGATAGAGTTACTTCTATTGAGGGACATGCACCTCCTCCACTCAGCGAGGAGCATAGAGGAGAGAACTCCCATGCGGAGTTAGTCAGAGTGGATTCACCACCGAGGAGATAGGGTGACATAATTCTGGAGCATAGAGAGAGGTCTCAGAGCCCTAGGCTTAGGGATGAGCTTGTAGAGAGGCCTAGAGGCCGACAGACCACATAGCTGGATCACATCAGACAGATCCTAAAGCTTAGACCCTCACATTACTCAGGTGATATAGGTGGATTTCAGGCAGAGGCCTGGCTAGTGAGCTTGGGTGGTTGCTTCAAGCTTTGTCCTTGTTCTAAAACACGAAAGCTCGTGTTGCGATCCATCTACTGAGGGATGGAGCAGGAGTGTGGTGGAGGAAAGAGGAGAAAAAGCTCCATGTTGATTCAGAGACAGTGAATTGGGAGCTGTTTGAGGAGAGATTTAGGAGCAGATATCTATCATGGAGGTTCATCAATAGAGGATTGACGAGTTCCATGACCTCCGACAGGTTACCCTTTCAGTAGCAGAGTATGAGAGTAGATTTCTAGATCTACTTCAGTATGTAGAGTATATGTAGGATGAGCACGTGTGGATTCACATGTTCATCTAGGGCCTTAATTTAGACATTGGAGGTGTGGTTCGGATTCATTGCCCACAGACTTTAGCAGTAGAGAAGGCCTATATTGCAGAGGAGACTCAAGGTAAAACCTAGCAGGCTAGGGACCGAGTCAGGAGTCGCATTAAGCAGATGTAGGATGATAGATCGAGAGGTTCAGTACCTCCTCCTTGTGGTGGGCAGTATTCAGCACAGTCATCCTTTAGACCACAATAGTAGTAGCAGCAACAATAGTCTCACCCACGATATAGACCTCCTCATAGAGCTGATTCACAGAGAGGTCAAAGTATGGGGCCTCCTCCTAGGGGTCCCATCAGGACACAGGGTGGACCTAGAGCTCAGTCATTTGGAGCTCACCAGTAGAGGCCACAACAGACTATAGCTAGATCATCAGGATCTACACCACAGGCTTCTAGGGCACCTACTGGAGGTACTGCCCCTTGGAGAGGATCAGGTGGTTACTTTGGATGTGGAGTAGCTAGACATTTCTAGAGAGATTTCCCTCAGAACCCTAACAAGGGTAAGGCACTGGTTTCTGAGCTGACAGTTGGTGACATGGGGTGCAGCCATAGGATTTATGCAGCAGTTGAGAAATGCACTAGGTAGAGCACTAGAGCACAGTCATTGAGACCACAGGTAGCATTGGTGGTATTCCTATCTCTGTATTGTTTGATTATGGTTCTTCTGATTCTTTCATTGCACCATCTTTAGTAGAGCGATGCAGGCTGGTGGCAGTTAGGAAAGGTCTTAGTTGGGATGTCGAGATGGCTTCTGGAGCCAAGATCTCTATGGACTCCTTAGTCAAGGAGTGTGTTGTAGATTTGGGACCTTTCACCACCACCTCAGATCTCTGTATTCTTCCTTTGGGCTCGTATGGAGTTATATTAGGCATGGATTGGTTATCTGCACATAGGGCCAAGATGGATTGTTATCACAAGACTATATCTTGTACAGATGATCTTGGGAGTTGAGTCAGTGATCTACAGGGGTTAGGAGACCCATTTCTATTCACACCATTTCTGCTATGCAGCATAAGTGATGTGTGTGATGAAGGGTTGTCAGATGTACGTTGTTACAGTTAATGACAGGTCAGAGGATGGGTCTAGTGGACCATCGCTAGATGATCATCCCATCTTGAGAGAGTTTTCTGATTTTTTTCCAAGGGAGCTACCAGGGATGCCACCCCCACGTGAGATTGATTTCCATATAGACCTAGTCCCTCAGAGCAGAGCCTATCTCACGGGCACCTTATCGGATGACCACCCCAGAGCTCTGTGAGCTCAAGTTACAGCTTGAAGGCCTTTTGGAGAAGGGCCTTATCCATCCTAGTGTATCCCCTTGGGGTGCATCAGTGATTTTTGTGAAGAAGAAGGATGGATCTTTGCGGTTGTGTATTGATTACCGCCAGTTGAACAAAGTGACGATCAAGAATCGTTACCCTCTTCCTCGCATTGATGACTTGTTTGATCAGATGAAGGGAGCCACGGTGTTCTCTAAGATTGATCTCAAGTTGGGCTACCATCAGTTGAGGATTTCGGAGGCGGACATTCATAAGACCGCCTTCCGCATGAGATATGGGCACTATGAGTTCACAGTAGTGCCTTTTGGTTTGACGAATGCCCCTGCAGTGTTCATGAGTTTGATGAATGGGGTATTCAGAACCTTTTTAGATCACTTCATGCTCATCTTCCTCAATGATATCTTGATATACTCACGTACACGTGAGGAGCATGAGGGGCACCTTCGACAGGTTCTTCAGTGCCTTCATGAGTAGCAGCTTTACGGGAACTTGGAGAAGTGTGCTTTCTTTTAGTCAGAGGTGTAGTATTTGGGACATGTTATTTCCAAGGAAGGTATCGCAGTCGATCCTTCCAAGATTAGAGCCATTATGGATTGGCCAACACCCACTACAGTGACTGAGGTGCGCAGCTTCATGGGTTTAGCAGGATACTACTGGAGATTTGTTCAAGACTTCTCTCAGATTGCACACCCTATCACTTCCCTTCAGAGGAAAGGAAGAAGTTTTTTTGGATGGATAGATGTGAGCAGGCCTTCAGGACACTGAAGGAGTGCCTCACTACAGCACCCATTCTTGTAGTGCTGGATCCACAGGGTGAGTTCTTTGTTTGCACAAATGCTTCTTTAGCAGGGCTTGGAGGTGTGTTGATGCAGGATGGTAGGGTTTTAGCATTTGAGTCTCGAAAACTCAATGATCATGAGCTTAATTATCCTACCCATGATCTTGAGCTTGTGGATATTTGTGCATGCTTTGGTTATATGGAGACATTTTCTTCTTGGATGGAGATTCACACTCAAGATAGATCATTTGAGTCTTCTGCCACCTCTTCACGCAGCCCAATCTAAACACTCGTCAACGGCGTTGGATGGAGTTTCTTTGTGAGTATGACATGGAGATAGAGCATGTGAAAGGGAAGGAGAATGTGGTAGTAGATGCTCTCAGCAGACATGAGACATGTGGCTATGGCCACTACAGTGAGCACAGATTTACGGAGCAGGATTCTTCAGCAGCTCCCTCTTGACAGCTTCTACATGACAGTACGAGTAGAGATAGAGTCACAGAGACCCCTTGAGGGGAAGTTTGATGGTTTCACCTTAGAGGTAGATGGTCTTCTCAGGCACAGAGGTATGATATATGTTCCCAGAGATGGAGGCTTGAGGTAGGACATCTTGGTAGAGGCACATCGTGCACCCTATTCAGCCCATCCTGGGGTGAAGAAGATGCACGCCACTTTGCGATAGTTGTATCACTGAGAGGACTTCGTCGAGATGTGGCTCAATTCATGTCATGGTGTTTAGAGTGCTAGAGGGTTAAGGCTGAGCATCAGCATCCAGCAGGTCTTCTTTATCCTCATGCCATACCGGAATGGAAGTGGGACACCATTTCCATGGATTTCATTATTGGACTACCTATGTCAAGATATCACCACGATGCCATTATGGTCATGGTTGATAAATTGACAAAAGTGGCTCACTTTTCTCTGGTGAAGACCACTTATACAACTAGAGCAGTGGCACGAGTATATTTGGATGAGATCATCAGGTTACACAGGATCCTCGCAGAAGATCATTTGTGACCGTGATCCTTTGTACACTTCACATTTCTAGACTACCATGCAGTATGTCCTCGAGACGAGGATTAATTTCAGCACAACATATCACCCTGAGACAGATGGACAGACCGAGTGAGTGAATCAGATTTTAGAGGATATGCTCAGGATGTATGTGATGGATCAGCAGTCTAAGTGGGAGGAGTACCTGTACTTAGTGGAGTTTGCCTACAATAATAGTTTTCAGAGTTCTATAGGCATGGCTCCTTTCCAGGATTTGTATGGTAGGGAGTGCAGGACACCCCTTAGCTGGGACAGGTTGGAGGATAGAGTATCTCTTGGACCAGCTCTTTTGTAGAAATGGAGCAGTAGGTAGTGTTGATCAGGCAGAGATTGTAGGAGGCACAGGACAGTAGAAGAAGTATGCGGATCAGCATAGGATTGATCGTAGTTTTGAGGTGGGCATGAAGGTGTTCCTTCATGTCAGGCCACACAAGAGCCCTATCCACTATGCAAAAGGTTCTAAGTTAGCTCCTAGATTTGTTGGTCCTTTTGAGATCTTGGAGTGCATTGGCCCTTTGGCCTACTGTCTAGCATTACCACCCAGCTTGTCTCGCGTACATGATGTGTTTCATGTTTCTGTCCTTAGGAGGTACATTACAGATCCTTCTCATGTGTTGGACTGGACATCATTGTAGGTGCAGGATCAGGGGCAGGTGATGGTGGAGCCTGTCTGTATCATAGATCGTAGGACCCCGGGCCTTCGAGGCAGAGAGATTGATCAGGTACGAGTGCAGTGGGATAGATATGATGAGACTACAGCCACTTGGGAGGATGCTACTATGTTACGAGTGTAGTTTCCACATTTGTTCCAGTGACTTCCAGGAGGAATTCGAGTCTAAGGGGAGGGGGATGTAGTGCCCACTTCCCTTTGACACTGTTTAGATACTGATCTTGCTACTGTTGATCTCATTTTGGACATTATTATGTTTTGACTTAGTATGATGTGTATATGTTAGATCATGGATTATTATGGACCTTGATTCAGTTAGCATGCATGATGATTATTGGAGACATTATTATATATGGATGATGATATACTACTTGATATGGACAGGTTATTGATGTTGATTTTAGACATGTGACATTTGATATTATGAGTAGCTCTAGTATAGAGTATTCATTGAATGATGAAATAGTGAAAAAATTGAATTTAAAATGATAATGTTGAATTCTTGATATTGTTGTGATTTGGATTTGATATTTATATGTTGCTTATATCATTTTGGATGTTCTGATATGGCCATGAGGCCGAAGGAGGTGTTGTTATTTTACAGGTTAAAATATCACAACAATGTCGGGGGACTGGAGACTAACCATATTGGAATTCCGGGTGAAATCAACAAGGTCACCATGGCAACTATGTTATGAGTTGTGTGTGTGTGTGTGTGTGTGTGTGTTATGTTAGGACTTCCCATGGGGGGGATTTCCATTATATGTGACCATGGGATATATGTGTTTTATTTATGTGTTCCCTTTTATTATTGTTGTATGTATTTTTTTAATTGTAATGTGTTCTTTTTATTATTTAATTTAAATGTGATAGTTTTAATGTGATAGTCATATAGTTAAACTTTATTTAAATTTAATTGGGATGTGGAATGTAAGTAATAAAGTGTTGTCTTGGTTATTAATTAAATTGGATTTATGTCATGTATAACCATATGTTAAATAAATAAATCATTATGTCAAAAGAATGTAATAAATGAAGTCATAGGTATTAATGCATGTTGTAAGAATGTGTAAGTGATGTGTTAGTTGTGTAAGTCAGATTTTGGAGTGTAGAACACTCCATCCTCTAAGGAATTCGAATTTGACCTTGGAGGCCAAATTTTGAGGCTTGTGGGACAAGTTAAACTTGTCCCACACCTCTTAAAATCATCCACCAACCATACCTATGGTTTTGGAGTCAAAATTAACCTTTTTAATTGTATTTTGAAATGACTATGTGTAAGTCTTTATTGCACTTTTCTTACAAATTTTTAATTCAGTCCTTGTTAAAGTATGGGTTAATTTTGAGTGTGTAAGTTACTTGTCATCTCCATTTATTGTGATTAATTGTGATGTTGACTTTCTCCTTTTGGGGTTGAGTAAGAATGATGTGGCATCCCACTTGGAATCCACATCATCCTCTCCCTCCCTCTCCTTTAAAATTTGAATTTCTCCTCTTGTTTGGGTTGTTGAAACTTTACTTTTTCCTCCTTGGGTCGAATTTTATTTTGTTGTTGGAGCTTGCTTTGAGGAAGGAGTTGGAAATTCTTTTGCATGCTTATACCTTACTGTTTTGGGACTGCATTTTGAGCACTAAAGGAACTGTTGTTTGGGAAAACAATCTCCACTATGGAGAGGTAGGATCTTGTCCTTTTTATATGTTGTTTTTCCCTTTTCTTGCATGAATGAAATGGTGATTGTGCTGTGTATTCATGGCTGGTTGGGTAGATTGCTTAGGGCAAGGTGTAGGAGAAGACTATGGGGTCTTATATGGGGGGCATAAGGGATTGCCAATGGCACTTATTCTATTGTGACGGATTTTTGGATTTGGGATCCACCTAGGAAAAGAAATTGCTTTCATTTCTTACTATGGGGGGGCATAAGGGATAAACTTGGGGGGGGGCATAAGGAGGGGTTGGGAGACATTTAAGGTTTATGGGTTTGATATGATTATTGGCGGTATGCATTTTGGTGGATGCCCAATTCCTAAATTGGGAGGCATAAGGAGATTTCCCATAGTTCTTTCTCTTGATGGCTTGCTTGATCAAGCCTATGTATTGTGTGAATGATTCTTATTGCAGTTGTGAACTGTTGTCTTTTTTTGGATTGCATTTCTTGTTGTGTTTGCATGTGAAAGGAATGTTGTTGTTGTGATAGAAGCCTTGTTGCCATGTGTTGATGTTCATTTTCCATTTCAATATGGTTGGGGCTCGGGGGCCAATGGGGAAAGATGGATTCTCCTTTCCCATTGGATGTCTTGGTTGGGTGGAGAGAGTTACCTTTCCCCTTCCTTGTTGTGATCAAAATTGAAAAGATGAAGAAATCAGCATGTTGTTGTTTTGGAGCTTGGAGAAAATACAGTTTTAACAGTCCCTTTCCTTAGAGAAAATTTAATTGTAATCTTCCCACTTGGAGTGGATGAATTGTATTTTTATTTGTAATGAAAAGTTACTTGTATTGGTAAGGAAAAGATAGAGATTTCATTTGTGAAATGTAAAGAGTTATTATTTCATACTCTGTTTTGAAAATAACGTGACAGAATGAGATCTGCTTGTATTTTGTAAATTGAAATTTATGGAAAGGATGAAGTTGTAATGTGTTGCATTGAAATCAATAAATGAAATACATCCCTTTCTCAAATTGTAATGTTGTATTAGAATTGAAGTTTCTGTTTTGGAAATGATATCTCTGTGTGAAAAGAAAACACGTATGGAAGGAAAAATCAACATTTTGTTCTTTGCATTTATTTAAAATTGGAAATATCATATGTTGTTTGTGCTTCTGTATGAGCAAATGAATCTATTAATTGCTTTAGACAAGAATGGAATGTCTTAGATCAGTTGATGAGAATGTTTTCCCACATTGGGGGTTACAAATTGATTAATAAACGTTAATAAACTTCTGTTTCATCCCAAATCTGGCATTTAAAATTAGCTAACAAATGTACAGTTTAAATTTTCAACTTAAAATAAGAAATGAAACAATGCAATTCGGGTGTAATAAGCTCTAATGAATTCAATTTGACCTCAACATCAAAGAAAGACATTTTAGAACTTCATAAAATCAATTTTTAGAACTTGCTGGACCACTTTCCTGTCAAAAGTGGTAAAAATATGAAATGCACTTCAATTAAAAAATTGAACCTTGATAACACTCTTAAAATTACCCAAGATCATTCCTTCATGTTCATTTTACATGTTGAGAAGAAGAAAAATCAAAATTGAACAAATTTTACAAGTTGGAAAAATTGTCAGTTTTTAAATGCAAAACCCTGCAGATCTATTTCTTAAAATTGACCCTCAAAACTTCATCAAAATCCAAAATTTATGATTTTTGTGCAAATAGGACTCCGAGAGATTTTCAAAAAGTCCTTGTTTGTCCAAAACTAACTTCTCTATCAAAATTATGGCCATTTGAAGTTTTACTTCAAAATGGCCATCCAAAAATAAATCTAACTATACTAAAATCAAAATTTGAACTTTGGAAAATTTTTCTCCCTGCAACAACCAATCATGTGTCGCCAGCCTTTGGAGGGGTGATCTTATGAAACTTCTTTTTGAAAAATCTGTTGGCCCAATTTTTCTCCGCAACCCTGCAGCCCCGCAACCAATCACGGGACACGTGGCTTGGCGGGCGCGTCGAAAGAAATTTTGAAAACTTAAACTTTTATCCTTTTGGAAAAAACTTTCATCTTTTTCTCCGCCTCTCTGCCGACCCGCGTCCAATCACAGGACGCCACGTGACACTTTTTAGCAAGGGCGGAGGTTTAGAGGAAAAGTTTTGGAAATTTTGGGTTTGGACTTTGGGAAAAATTTCCAATTTTTTCCCATGACCAATAGGCATTCGACACATGGTACTAGGGCATCGGCATGCGCGCAGACCTTTTTGTCCTCTTAGCACTTTTTGGCGAATGAGACTCAAAGTCTCAACTCGCTCCATCGGCCGTTGATCCTTCCAGCCAACCAGAGCATGCCACATGTCCCCTTCATTGACCCACGGGCACGCGAAGGCGTTTTGTGCCTTTTCGCCAAAGGAAGGAAAAATTTCAATTTTCTTCCCCGCTCCGCCAACCCACCCAAGGGGAAAATTTCTCCCTAAAACTCTGTCGGCCCATAACTTGAGTTTTACAAGGAGTTAGAAGGACTTCCTTATATGGTTGGAAAGGTGAGAAAATTTCCTATCTAATGATCATGATTTAAAGTTTTGATGACTCTAAGTATGTGAAAAACCAGGTTGAATCCTGTAAGTCTATTAGGGCAGGGAGGAGTGAGAATTTACTCCTTTAACCTAAGTGATGAATTTTATGCCTTGTTTTGACCTTGTGCTTATTGTGAGATGTTGTAGAATCATTTCTGCAAGTCAATCTTAATTGTTAACCTAAACCTGGTTTGTGATAACTATGATCTTGTAACCTTCATTGCAAACACCCTAAAAAAGTAAAAATTATTCCATAATTTTCCTAGTTAAACCTAGTTGTTTTTTGGTCTCCAGTGGTAGTTTGAAGCGTGCATTACACCCAGGCTCCCAGAAACAGGTCTAGGGCTCCCATAAGTTCCCTTATCCCTCTCTAGGTGCCCAAGTCCAGCTTTTTTCTCTATATATACATTTTTTGAGCTCCAGTACAATGATCAGTGCTTCGTATTTTCTATATTTCCAATGCTGTGTATCTTCCTAATAGCTGAAAATTAGTTAAGGCTTCTCCCTCTCTTTGTACTTAGGGTTTCATAATTTATGTACTTAATTTTTATTCATTTACTACTACTATAACATTCATATTAGGCTTAATTTTTCACATTTTAGATTAATCAGAAGCTTGGAATGAAACACTAATCTTGTTGAATATCTTGATCAAATTTTCATGGATACTCCAAAAGTGTTCCAAATGGAAGTAGATTTCAAATACAATAAAAGTGATTGAATGGATGATTTTGATTGTTGATCCATGGTCAATTGGACATGTAACAACATGTAGAATTGAGAATCAATTTAAAAAAATAATGACACAAATCTACAAGCTTCAAAAGATGATAAATGAAGATGAATGAGTGCTTATTTATAGATGAGGGAAGAGAATCCCAAATCCTTGATTTATGTGATTGATTTTTCTAGTTTGAAGCTAACCAAAACATGAGTATATTATTTAGTTGAGTTTCCAACTTGATTGAGGAGTTGAAATGTTGTTTTGAGTTTGATTCACTGAGTTATCATTGAGGTTACAAAGGTTACATATGCTTTTAAATATTAATTCCATGTATTTTGTTTTATTCACCCAAAAAAGTGACTTGACTTTCAATTTTGGGGAGATTTTTTTTTAATTTTTGAATTTCATGGTTTATGGGATATGATTAGTTAACTCAAATGCATGATTTGATTTAATCTAAACTCGTCCTCTTGCTGATATTTAATGATGTAATCTTTAATTGATTTTTTTTCTCTAGTTAACTTGAGATGTTAATTAGTAAAGTGAGAGTGAATAAGAGGTGAGGCAGAAATGGTTATATATAGGATTTATTTAATTATTTTAATATGAAATTAGCTACTAAAATTCACTAATGGGATAAGAGATGAATAATAAAAGTGACAGGATAAATTAATTAATCCTAGGACTGGGGTATGAGTGTAGTAGGGTTGATTGAATAAATATTTAAAAATTTGAGATCTATGTGTGAGCGATAGAAATGATTAGGGTAGTTGTAGGACAATGTCGTTAATTGTCATTAAAAGTCATAAAATAGTAGAATATATTAAAAGTGGTAAAAAAATGGTCGTAATGTAATGTGAAATAATTACAGGATAATTTCACAGGTTTATAATGCATTAATACAATATTTTAAGGTGTCTACAAGACCTATAGTTATAAGTTGGGTCATTCTACAAACCCTACCTATCACTCTTGCTTGCACTTTTTTAGCTTGATCTTACTTGAATACTGTTATATTTATCTGATTAGTAGTGTCCTTACATTATATTTAATTTCATTAAATCAATTGGTGAATTTTATCTCTTACATGGCCCATCATGGATCTCTCCTTTTCATGCCCATTAACCCATAGTGGTTGCTTTGGATCCCCAACCTATATAGAGATTTCCCCACCCACTCAACACTATACTTCTACCCATTTCTAATCCCCATCAATGACTAAATTGTTAAATATTTTGAGAATATCCCTCTTCAGGACATAAAAATATTTTGAAAGTGAACATTCTTACGATCAAGATACTATTGTTGATCAATCTCAATTAGATGCCCTTACCAGTTTCCGCTCTGTAATGTGTGATCACCCGACCCATGTTCCACATATCTTAGATGCTCTATTGGCTGCCCAACATGCCCGG
Organism: Taxus chinensis; assembly: GCA_019776745.2. Lineage (NCBI taxonomy): Eukaryota > Viridiplantae > Streptophyta > Pinopsida > Cupressales > Taxaceae > Taxus > Taxus chinensis. The sequence goes on along the minus strand of CM034147.1, from coordinate 956,337,389 downwards.
GATAATGTTACCCCATAATATCATGATTCGTACCTTGGAACTCTCTACTACTACTACCATTACTTCTATCCCACTTTCCCTCCTCTCCTTCCAATATTGAAGTCTCCATTGTTCACGTGTCTATTCCTACCCCTTCTACTCATTATTCCTCTCCTCTTATCTCCCACATTCAGTCTAGTTCCTCTTCAGGAACCCATGCTTTAGAGTCTCTTTATCATGATTTTCAAGCAAAAATTTTCCAGTTGCAACAAACTACTTTTTCTTCCTCTCCATCCCTTGATTCTTCACTTTTTCTTCACAATCCTCTTGCATCTGAAGTGTCTTCTTATTCACTCCCTACAATTTTTGTTTCATCAAATTTTCCTCTATTTTATGGCCGTAGAGTCCTCAAGAGAACCTTATATCCTTTGATGTTGTTTACCTAAATTATGTGTTTTATGACACCCTCTTAACAAATTTATTTCCTAGTAGCTTACAATATTATGCTTTACGATGGTTCTATGATTTTTTTTTGTTATAAAAAGAATGTAGCCTTTGGGGAGTGGTGTGATGTATCCCCTTCTAAATAAAAAAATGGAAGCACTCCTTGGTTGTGGGTGACATGTATCTTGGAGTGAATCTCCAGAGAGGGCTAGCTACCCTAGTGTAACACCTAAGACTAACTATAGTCCTAAGACTACTCTATTCTACTGAATCAACAAGGAAACGAGAGAAGGATTTAAGGGGAAAAACTGAAAAGATAGTAATACACTAGAAAGTTTAAGGATCTCAGACTTGTTTGAACCAGACATATGGACCACAGGAACTACACACACCATAAACAACTTAAAAATGGATATGTCAATGTAAAAAATTTTCATATAAGGGTTTGAAGCTATGACAAAACAGTGAAGGGAAACAAATGGCTCTAGAAGGGAAATTTAATTATTTCCATAATTGAATGCTACAAAAAATTGATTAAAAAAGTATGACTTGTAAATCAACATATAAATGCATAAAGGCATGGAAATTAAATTGCAAATCAGGGATAAATTAGTATCATGAGATAAAATAATCTTAAAGAAACAATATTGCACTATAAAAAAGCTATAAGAAGGTAAAAATATCTCCTTTATTGATAAAAGAGGTGAAACCAACACAATAGATCACTCATGACCCATGTTATTCGAATCACAACTCTAAATTACTCCAAAATGATGAATAGAATGTGTAGAGATGTACTTTACAATGAATTCCATGGATTTTTATAGAGAATTGAGAGAGAAAAAAGGGAAAAGTGTAGGCATGTAAGTATTCTCAAAATAGCCAAAATGTGTGTGGCATGCATTAAGAATGATCACTAAAGAAAAAATGCATACTCAAAATAGCAAAACATGTCCAAAAATAGCAAAACGTGTTTAGAAATGGAAACCCATGCTCTTTCATGCTCATGATATTTTTGAAATCTTATGTTTCATAAAAATGGAGTTCTTTTGCATGCTTTGTTCCTCTTTTAGCTTTTGCATGCTCCAAAATTAGATATTTGACTGAAAACATGAAGCTAAAAATAGATTTATAGTCATCCTGTGCTGCATGTAATTTCCTATGTTATACATATTTTCTATGTTTTTTCATCATTTTCCACTGCTTTACTTTGTTTTCACAGTCTTTCGTTGCTTTATTTGACTATTAATGGACTTCTAAGACATCCTCATATTTCCTCTATTTTTCCTGCTCATTCCGTGGCTTTCTAGAACACTCATGGAATTTATTTGTTTTACAAATACCCAAGGAACCCTACTCTTTCAATTTTTCTCTATTCCGTTGAAAATTAGCCTTTTGCACACCTGCAGAAAACTAAAAATGAATTCCCTTTATTCTACGACATACGAATTTCAAACTGCAATAACTTCTTCTCTTTTTCTTCACATCTTTGCATGAATCCTTTTTACGTTTGGCGGATTCTCCTCTTTGTTCTCATGCTTTATTTCATATATTTTTTTGACTTTGAAAAACAAATATCCATTCTCCAAGTCCGCAGAATACTGGTTTTTTTTGGTTTTTGGTTCATGGGTCTTCCATCCAAAATCACCTAAGTTTAGAACATGGGTAAGTTGTACAAATAAGCATGATTGATTATTTAGATAACATTTCCCGTGCATTATGTTAAATCATTTACTAATGTTGCTGATTTGTTTCTCGCCCATTTTTCTATGAATATTGGAACAAAAAAATCTTATCTACAAATGGATAAAATTAAACTAGGAGCTAATGAACATCTCAATGATTATGTATTGCATTATAAGAATAATCTCTCTAAAATGAAAAATGTATCAGCTGAATCTAAATTGTAATATCTATTTATTCAACTTTTTTTGCCTCCTTTACAAGAATGCATGCTTTTTGATTCCTATCATTCCTTTGACCATCTATGCGATACCTTGAAGACTCGTGAGACTAAGCTACTTTATTTGGGCAAAGTCAAATATGGTTATAATACTTATGATCATTCCTCTTCTAAATTTCCAAGAAAGTTTCCCTTTAGACCTAAGTCTAATGATGATAAACCCATTATCAATGTTGCTTCTCAACATCATAATCTTCAGCTCCAAGCCACCCAGTGTATATTTACCTGATTTCCTTATCTTTCAGATATGTTGTTACCCCAACTCATTGGAAGTAATCTAATTTCTCTTCCACCTCCTCTTAAGTATGATCCTAATAGGACCCATGGTAGGAATTTTGATGAGCATATACATTTTGATTACCATAGATGCAATGGCCATTCTAGTTATAAGTCTTTTAAGATTCACCATTTTATTCAAGATCTCATTGATGATAATGATATCTAGTTTCCTAAATCTATTGCTTTCACTTCCAAATCTACCAATGAAAATGGAAAGTTAAATATTTTCAATGACCCATTACCTGAGAATGACAAGTCATCTCCTAAGTCATCTTCCAATCATACCTACCATGCAATACCTCCTCTTGATTCTTCATATCATCCCTTTAGATTCCTTATTGGTGCTAGTGAACTCCCATCACTTGCTATCACTTTCACTGATGATGATTTTCATTCCTTAGTCTCCTCCCATATATTACATATTGATGCTTCTGTTGGGCCCCATGTCATCAACAATGTTATGGTACATCCTACATTCAAGCACAATGTATGTTCATTATCATTCTTGTAGTCAATTGGCTTCCCTATATCTCAAATGACATGTAAGTCTCCCAATTATCATGGCCATGCTATTCTACCCATTTACTATTGGGCATATTACTATTTCTATGTCATTTACTATTAGATATATTGTTATGCATTATGACATGCTCTTAGGAATCCTTTGGCTTCAGGCTTCCAAAGATGTTCCTTCTATTGTTCATGTATGTATTAAGTTCATCCATGAGGGAAATCTCATTACTATTTGAGGCATTCAACCACAAACACATTGTCCTTGGATCCTCCAGCCATCCCATATTTAGGTGCTCCCACTCCCAGTGCATCTTCTCCTATTTATGATGTCTCCTTAGCGATTAAGAAAATATTGGAAAATAAATGCTAAATATTAATTAACAACAAAAATATAGATATGTAATTAAGTACAAATTTGACATAAGCAAGTAAGATAATAAAATTGAAACCCTAAGTGCAAGAGAGAGGGTAAGATACTTAGCTGATTCATAATGATCCCGATGATGTACCAGGATGAAAACGAATGAAATAAGAAAGCAAAGTGTCACAACCAGACCTAGAAAAATGCAGAGTTGTCGAGAATGTCATGACTAGGGCACCTGGACTGGGTCAGGGATACTAAGGTGCCAGAGACCTTCTCTAGGCACCTATGACTGTGCATAACCTCAAAAAATTATTTTTGTAGGGTTTGCAAGATGTTTGCTAGAGTTTGTTATTAGTCACCTGTATGTTGTTGTACTTCATTGTTAATCACCTGAAACCTAAAAAGAGAAAGAGAACCTATGAAACCCCAAAACACATTAAATCCTAAAAATAGAAAATATGGAAATGAGGAATCAGAATGACCTCGGTGGTCACCCAACTGAGTGAACTTACGATCCCAGTGCTGCACTACATTTCAGACTCCATGTAGTTCTGCGAGTGAGTGTGTGTAGAATCGTGACCTAGGTGTCTCTTGTGTCTGAAGTACTTAGATAATGAGTAATAGCTAGATGTAGAAGATGTAGATATATGTGTGCATGGAAAAATGAACTTCCCCTCCTATGAAGTGTATGTAAAAGAATGCATTCCATTTTCCTTTGAATGGATGTTAGATGGATGCTTTGATGATCTTGTAATGCATTTAGATATAACCTTAGGTGATAGTAGTAGATGCGTAGTGTTTGGTGCTCTATTGTGATCACATAGCTTTATATCTATATGACTCCCTTGTTTAAATTTTGTAATTAAGCACTAAAAGGCCGACCAATAAGAAAATAAGATACCCAACAACTAGAAAGGACCTAAAAGATGTGATCAAGATATAAAGAGGTCAAGGGCACCCAAAGGGGACATGGGCGCTGGTGTTTAGACTCAGAAAAATTGAAGTGTCGAAAGTCAAAACTGGGAAAGAAGGTATGTAATACCAAAAGAGAAACCAAAAAGAAAGTAAATAGGTCAAAGACAATGGTCAATTAATATTTTTATCACTTAGGAATCATATGAATAGTGGTATGTGATTAGGACCTAGAAATGTACCCAAAGTGCGTGATTTAGTGTCTACATTTTCCCCCACTTTATGTTGGTGAGTGAATGATCAATAAAATAACATAGATAAGAGATGCATACCTGATAACTATGTCAATCGATGGTGAAAATCATGCCGAGGAGACAAGACAAAGTGTCGAGTGATAAAAAAAGTGAAGCATGGAAGCTAGAGAAGAGGAATTGAAAATGACCCTAGGGGTGAAAATCATATGTGAATAGGTTGTGTTGAACCTATTTTCGATGTCATTTGATGCTTGACAATATGATTGTTGCTTCCCATAAGGATGAACCTACAAAAGAGAAGAGAAAATGAGTAGTCAAATATGTGTATATGGAAAATTTAATCCAAACATGTAAAAATTATGTAAAAATGCAAAAAAGGAACATGTTGCACTTGATCCATGGTGAGTGAAAAGAGATAGAAAGGATACTAACAATGTTGTAGAAGAACAAGTTTTGTGGGTGATCTCATGCCAAGAAATTTTTTTTGGGCGATCTCACGCCATGCTAGAAGAAGTGTAGGGAGAAATGTCTAGTGTTATTCTCCAACCTTTGACTACTTCCCGAAATGTGAACACCACTACATATGGTGTATTCATGTTTTATTTAAATCCAATCTATTTCAATCTAGTTTGATCCAATGTAAGTAGAAAAGGAGGATCATGCCATGTGTTGAGAAAATTACTGAGAAACAGTGCTACTTTGAGATTTTTTTTGTAACTTCCCCCTAGTCATAGGCACCTAGGAAGGGTTAGGAGTGGCCCAAGTGCTAATGTATGTTTCTGGGCATTGGTTTCTATGATGTGCTGAGGACCCAAGTTAGATTTTGGGTTGTTACTAAGACTGAAGAATGTGTAGTACCGATAGTGAATTGTGTTGTAATGTGATTGTGAACTGTTGAATGGGGTGACTGATTTAGCCAACGATACCCCCTTGTTTGGGGTGCAAGTAATGCCATAAGAAGTATGCGGCCCGAAGAGAGGATCAAACACTGAATTGAAATTGATTCCCTGCAAGGGGAGGGAATGTGCTTGGTAGAAACCAAGGCACATGTAAACAAAGTTGCTAGAAATAAGTGTTAGTGAAATAAGATAAATACGCACATAGAAGACAATGTAGACCATGAAAACTGGGTTACAAACATGATATATCACTCACAATGATGTAAATACAATCGAGGCCAAAGCAGCCAAAAGCATATAGTGTGCACAAAAGACAGGGGGAAAAGCATGTAAACAATGACAAACATTGACAAATAGTGACAAACAGAGAGTAATAGACAACCATGGTTGAAAATAGTTCATGCAAGACAAATTTTGCACATGAAGCACTTGTTAGCATGTTAGAAAGATAAAAAATTATGTCAAAACGTGTATGATATGATATAAAGTAGTATGCTAGTAAGAATAGGACATAGTATATAACAAAACAATAACACCTATGATGTGTATGAAAGTATATGCCCCTCAGGAGCCGATGTGGGACTGATAAGAGGTATAGTGCCAAGCATCCATGCTGCATCTAATGATCTATGTAAAGGTTACATTCACAACTATAAGGCAAGTGAATGCTCATGTGTATATGATAAAGATAATGACATACAAAATATATGTCTAGCATAGTAAGTAAAGTGTATACATAAGTAGTATAAGTAACCAATAGTAAAGTGCAACCAAGATATACAATATGCTATGAGTGTGAAATGGAATGGAATGTAAGTGTGATAGGAGAAATGTGTTCCCCCTGAGCAGTATGTGAATGACCATGCATGAGATGAAGATTCATTTATAAATTCCCCCTCAACAGTCAAGAATGAACCATAGAACAAGAGTGCGTCATCAAGAAATGGTTTGAACTATGTGCTAGAAATATGTGATCGATGAATGTCATAAAGCTCACATAGAGTGAAGTGAGTGTGGTGAGATTCATTTCATATTGATACCCTCAGCACTCAAGTATGAAATCCTAGAACTAGAGTGATGTCATAGGGAAGTGTGTCATGTTGAATGTGCACGAGAAATATGTGTCATGAATGCACCAAGTGTAGAAGTATGTAGTGTGCATTATGTGAGGTTCATGAATGTAGTGAGCCCTCAATAGTCAAGTGTGAACCATAGCATAAGAGTGCATCATTGGGTAATGATGATACACATGTATCAAGATATGCAAGATGCACATGAAATACTAGATGTGAAGTAATAAGTGAGAATTGTAAAAGTGTGAGACACCTGACAATGCTATAGGGGGAGGAAGAATACACATGATGCCCCCCAAGTGTATGATGATAAGTATTATCAAGTAACATCGTCTAAGAGATCACCATTTCATGGCCAAAACTATATGGATATGCATTTGAGACTTGGTTGTAAATTATATGAGGTTAATTAAGTAAGGAGCCATTAGTGACACAGATTGTACATTCCCATTGTGTATTATTCATTAGTGAATGGTGGTAATGGATCATCCTTGTGTTTTTTATTTTGCATACCATCGAGTGGAGATTTTTTGAATAGCTTAGAAATGAATCATTGAAAATAAATAAGTAGCTGAAGGGCATGGGGAATGAAATGTTGATATGATTAGGATCTAATGTTCCACCAATGTAGTGGATCCAAGATTGTCCAAGAGTAAGTGGTGAAATGCGTGGATTGCATGCAACAAAGACTGATAGATGAAATACCCAGAGGCTAGAAGAAACAATAATGAAAATGTATCCATAATATAAATGAGGATGATGTGAAGCAAGGATAAGATTATCCAATGTGAATCCTAGCCAATCCAAGCCATCATGTGTAATAAATAGTGTCAGAGAAAGTGGGATCGAATGGAATGTGCGGCTCAAGTAAGCTTATTCATGAAGACAGTGCATGTAAATGGAGGAAGTACAAATGAAGATTGGTCATGAGAAGATGAGATAGGTGGTATGCCATGCAACATATGGAAAGACCCCTGATAAAGCACCATAACATTAATAGTAGGAGGGGGTGTTTTGAATTGATATTCACTAGGGACAATAACCATGAAAGTATCATTGAAGTATGAATCATCTATCTCGATATGAATAAAACTTAAGGTTGCTCAATTTGTCATTAGTAAGCTCAATGGTATCAACCTCATCATCAGAATCATCAGTTATGGAATTATCATGTTAGATAGAAGTATCAACAATATTGGTAGGAGGTGAGTCAAATGCAAGAGCAAGAGGAGTCTCAATGAGCAGAGCGGAAGTGTTTAGTGGAACATATAAGATAGGTGAAATGATAATAGTAGTATGAGTGGAAATAGATGGAATTCTTGTGGATGTGGAAGAAGGAAGTGAATCACTAGATTGACCAGCATCATATATATCAAAGTGACTATATAGAATAGGCTATGATGGGGGGACAAACATAACAACGTGATGAGGTCTATGTGACATAACTTGAATGGATCAGGGTTAGTAACAATGGTATGTTCATAGCCATCATGTAAGAATTTGACGTAGTGGTGGATAGTAAATGAGACAACAGGCATTGCATGAATCTAAGGTCTATCCAGCAAGAGATTAAACTGAAATGAAGCATCAATAATGAAGAATAATGTAGGAAACAACTTTATGACTGACTTGTATAGGTAATGTAATAGTACTTAGGCATGAGTGAGTAGTGGAATGATAACCACTAATGAGAGTGGAATTTTGAGTGATGAGATTATCAATAATGTTGAGTTACTTTAAAAGACAGTGAGCACATAGTAAAGATAGATCCATTTTCAATGAGTACACACCTGATACATGTGGTGCCAATGATAGCTATGATAAATAGATGTGCACATGGATTATCAATAACAAATGGCGATATGTCCTCATCATTAAATGATATAACATGTGGTAAATTTTTAAGAGACTGAATGAGATGTGTGAAGGCCATTGAAAAATTATTTCTTTCAATATGAATATACCTAAGGGTGGCCTCTAAATTATGATGAAAATCAGGCACATTGTGGCAATAAGTAATAAAGTTATATTTTGGCCAATGTATTCTTGAGTTTGTTCAATGATATCATAGCCCTTAGAAGTAGTAGAAGGAGTAGTAGAAGTGATAGGTGGTGGGATATAAATAGGCCAAGCCATAGGAGGTTGAGTGCAGCAAGTTGTGACTACATTGATAGTTGGATCAGATCTAGGCATAACAAAGTGAGGAGGATGCTAAGTACGAACTTGCATGAAATCAGAAGTAGTAGTAACCATGCTGGAAACCTTAGTTGGAGTGAAAGAAGGATAAGAATATTGATCCATGGATTGAGAAGAAGAAAACATACTCATAAGGTAGGGTTTGAATGGTCAGGTTGACCAAATGATTAATAAAATATTGGAAAATAAATGCTAAATCTTAATTAAGTAACAAAACAGATATAAATATGTAAATAAAGTATAAATTTGACACAAGCAATTAAATTAATAAATTTACCTAAGTGTAAGAGAGAGGGTAAGATACTTAGTTGATTCACAATGATCCTGAAGTTGTACCAAGTTGGAAAAATGATGAAATAGAAAAATCGAGTGTCACATCCAAACCCAAAAAAATGTAGAGCTATCAAGAATGTCAGGACTAGGGTGTTTGGACTGTGTCAGGGGAGCCTAGGCACTAGGCAGCTTCTCTAGGCATATATGACTGCGCAGAACCTTAACAAATGATTTTTATAGGGTCATAAAATGTTTGCTGGAGTTAACTATCAATCTCCTGTATGTCACTGTACTTCATTGTTAATCACCTAAAACCTATAAAGAGAAATATCACCTATAAAACCCCAAGACAAATCAAATCCTAAAAAGAAAAAGATGTAAATGGGGAGTTGGAATGACCCTGACAGTCATCCGACTGAATGAACTTACGATCCAAGTATTGTGCTACATTTCAAACTCCATGTAGTTTTTCACGTGTGTGTGTACAATTGTGCCCTAGGTGGCTCTTGTGGTAGATGCTTTTGAATAACGAGTAGTAACTAGATGTAGAAGATGTAGATAGATGTGTGCATGGAAAAGTAAACTTACCCTCCTATGAAGTGTATACACAATAATGTCGTCCCTTGTAACTTGAATGGATGCTGATGGATGCTTTGATTCTCTTGTAATGTAGATTCAACCTTAGGTGATAGTAGTAGATGGTGTTGTAAATGCTTGAATGTGGATGCTCCTAATTAGATCTCCAAACAAAATTTCAAATTTTACGAGCTTGGGTCACATGGATGCAATTGTAAAATTAGCATAGGAGGGATGCAATTTTGCTCAAAGATCAAAAGATGGTTTTTTACAAAGGGTAAGGTTTGTATTTATAGCCGAGGATAGAGCCACGAGGGGTGGATCACTAAGAATGTGGATTTAAGGTTGAGTTAAGGTTGACTTAACTAGGGAATGGGGAAGTGGTTGTTGACTAGGGGAAAATAGGTGTGTTTCCCCAATTAAGTAAATGTTATAATGTGCAACATAATAAATTAATCATTTATTTAATAATTGTTAATTAACTTGGGTAAAGTGTAATAGGGACTAATATAATTAATCCAAAGGGGGTGAATGTACCTAAATAATTAATTAGATTTATCAATCACAAAGGGGTTAAATGTACCTGATTAATTAATTAGATCAATCAATCGCAAAGGGGGTGAACTAGGAAGAGAACCAAGATAGTATTGGGAACTAGTGTAATTTTGGGGGTCTCTACATTTTTCCCTCTTTAAATTGCTATTGCAAATTAGTAGCGCTTTAAAGATAGTAGATGCATGTAGAGTGGTGAACGGAAAGTTGTGAAGCACTTGGATGCCCCAACGAGTAGGAAGCGGTGAAGCACTTGGATGCACTAGCAAGTAGGAAATGGTGAAGAATTTGGAAGCCCCAACGAGTAGGAAGCGATGAAGCATTTGGATGCCCCAATGAGTAGGAAGTGGTGAGACATTTGTATTCCCCATCAAGTAGGAAGAGGTGAGGAATTTGGATGCCTAAATGAGTACGATAGTAGAGGAATGCGCCCTCAAGCGGGTGGATGACGTAGCAAAGCAGTGGACGATCATTTGATAGGAAAGAAGCATGGGATTTGAACATGAATAAGAGGAATTTTTCACATAGCATGAGCACCATTTGGAGAGTGTGAATATAAAAGTAACCTTTATTTTTCTATTGCACAATAGAGTTGTCATCATGATTATTAAGGAATCAAGATGGGTAATACAGATGCGTGTAAACAAACAAACACATAGTAAAGAAAAGATAAAAAAAGAAAACCAGCCCAATATGAACAATAGGTGAAGGCATTAAGGTTATAAAGGAACCAAGATTTTATCACACTACTTGTAATTGTTCCAAGAGATAAACATAAAAAATATAACACTTTGAAAAAAGACAATCGGTTATGCCCCTAATGTGCGCCATAATGATGATTAAGTAGATGAAAATTTCCCCAAAGAGGAAATAGGATCAAAATGGAAGAGCGAAGTAAAGAGACTCATTATGAAACTCTTATTGGATCCATTTTTCAAATGATTGAAGTTGAAATTTCCCCAGGGAAAGTTCTATCGCAAAGGAAAAACAATTTTGTGACTTGCCCCAAACAGAGTTAGCATATCATACAAAGGGAAGAAAGTGATAGTTGTAAGATTGGAACAATCACTAGTGTAATAGATAAAGGTATGAGTTTACCAAGATTGTGTTGAAATGTTGAAAAATTCACTTTAAGGGTTTTCCAATTATAGGATTTCTGTGATAAATGAATGTTTGTTCGAAAATTTTGTAACTTGTGATTTTTTTGAATTTTTTGAAATATATGATTTTTTGGATTTTGAAATCTATTTTTTTTTTAATTTTGAAATATTTGATTTTTTTGGATTGCTTTACAAGTTTATGAAAAATTTGAAATACAAATGCAAAGAAATTCACACAAACTTGAAATACACAGCAAAAAAGAAACACACTCCATGGTGTAGTTAATAAAACAGGACAAAAAACACAATATGGGCAAACCAAAAAAATAAACTGAACAAACAATGTAAAAAAACCCAATATGAACATGAAGGAATGACACCAAAGTTATATATTGTCTAATATGTCAAGAATTTTCCTACAATTGGTCTACAGTAATAGGTAAACAAAGTACAACAAAATAACAAATTGAAAGAAGAAAAAACATCGTCACAATGTTGAAAAACCACAACAATACAACACAACTTTCAATAATAATGTATAATGACACTATGAATGTGTTTCACATTAAAGAACAAGAAAAATATAAATTCCCCCGAGTGATACCCTAGAACGCTAGAGGATTGGATTGGGCTGAAAAGTGGAGTAATACTTAGATACTCTAAAAGATCTTCTTATCGGATCCCATTGAAGTTTGATCTACATTAGATTAAAATGTAAAATCAAAATATGCCCCAAGAAAATTTATATTGCGAAAGGGTAAATTATTGCCTCGATCATAGATATACACAATGGGAAATAAATATGATTGTCAAAGTATGATCTGGAACGATCATGAGGAGCATTGTCAAAATGTGAAATTGTTGAACTGTGTTATCTAGTTGCTGAAAGTTGGTCAAACATTATTAGAATGTTTTTTTTACAGATTTATAATATTTTTGGATTTTGGCATAATTTTTTTTTTTTGAGTCTTGAAACATATTTGAATGTTGTTGGTATTTTACAACGCGGTAAAAATGGTGCAATGCTTGAAATCATGTTCAAATAATTAGAAGCATTCCATTCCAGATTTATAATATTTTACAGATTTATTTTACAGATTTATAATATTTTTGGATTTTGGCATAATTTTTTTTTTTTGAGTCTTGAAACATATTTGAATGTTGTTGGTATTTTACAACGCGGTAAAAATGGTGCAATGCTTGAAATCATGTTCAAATAATTAGAAGCATTCCATTCCATTGGAAAAATGTAGATGATAAATGATAGGGTGTTTAACTTCATTCGTGACTCCACACACCTAGGAAGATGTTAGGGCTCATCACTGAGAGCCAAGAAGGAAGTGATAACAATGTGAATAGTGATCTGATAGTGAAGATATGAATGCATTGACACAAGGTGTAAAAGTGATCCATATGAGAAATATGTACCTCATCTTTAGCCATGATTATCTGACCGATTCCAAGATGATTCCACTTTATAGGTTTTAACTGAAATTAGATCCATAGATGGCCTACTGATTGACAAGAGCCAATTGAATGAATTTTTTGTCTCTCTTTTACATGAGCAACTAAATTATTTCTTGGGATGTTTTTGATTAAGCACTTTGATTCAAATTTCATAAAATATTTATTTGATTAATTGTTGATTGATTTTTGTGAATGAACCCCTACATGTTTCCCCATGCCATAAGTAAAAGGTAAGGGATCAACATCGAAGACAAAATGTAGGTGAGTAAGGGCTTTCTCTGTTCCCAGTCTCATACTACTAGTGAGAAGTATGGGCTTATCACCAAATACTGTGAAGGATGAAAGGTGTAACGATTTTGTAGTTTTTTTTGTATTTTTATATTGATTCAATTTTCCTTGTATGTTGATAATGTGCTTTTAGGAAGGAACATCATGCCCCAAGTCTCAACCTCATGCGAATAGTAGGATGCAAGGTTTCACCATTGTAGATTGAGATGGGCAGTCATAAAGGACTGAGTAAAGAAGTTTAGTGATTTCTGTTAAAGAGAGAGATTATTTAAAAGGAGGAATTTTCCATCAGTAAGCTTCAAAACAAAATTGTACGTGAAAAGATTTGAAATGGTAGAGACCATAACAAAGATGAAACACACAATGCCTGAGAGGAAAAATGTTAACTTGTGTCATGCTAGGTGAAGAATTTGAATGTATGATAATGGTATGATTAAGATATATTCTAATAAATGGAATGCTTAACATTATTTGGATGCACTTTTCCATTTCTGATTTGCAAACAGTACCTTAATACATATTTGTATTCTCTTTTTATGATTTTTAAGTGTTTGAGACCGAGGATTTAAAATGGACTCATCAAGAAAGAGGTCCATTTTTATTAATTTAGAATGGTCCTGAAATACAAGACTTGTGCAGACAAAATTCAAGTCAAGAGGAGGAATAAAAAGATTCAATAAGTCCTAAAATACAAGACTTGGATGGACAAGGTCCAAGTCAAAGGAAGAAATCTGAAGATTTGATACTTCCTGCAATACGAGGCTTCATAAGATGAAATCTAAGTCAAAGGAATGAATCAAATGATTCAAAGAGTCTTGAAGTACGAGACTTGGGCAGATGGGATCCAAGTCAAAGGATGTGTGATTAGATAAGTCTACGAATAGATCAAAAGACCTACGTGATGTTAGAGGAAGATTGTCGATGTGAGGAATGTATTGAGATTCATATTCATCTGTGAGTGAAAGAGTGTGAAGAGAGAAGGATTGATATATAGATGTACAATTGAGGTTCCTTGTAATCTATAGAAAGGATATATTTAATCTTTCTCCTTCTATGTTGTGAATTATTTGATTTGGAAAAATATTTACAATTAAATAGTGAAAAGGCTATATAAGGATATTCATGGGTATACACATCTTGAAGAATTCACTCATGTAGATGCATTACCATATATGAATCATAATTAATGAAATTCCTAAAAGATTGATCATTTGAAGTGTAATGGAAATGGAAGGATGCATTATCACAAGTGTCCAAGCTTGTTGTGGTTGTGTTTCGACAACAAGACTAGAGATGTTAGGTGTAAGATCCTGAATGGAAAGAATAGAATCAAGCTCAATGCTGATTTTTTGTGGACCCTCTTCTGTAGTAGGCACAATTATGGAAAGGGTTGAAAGAGATTCTTGGGGAAATGTCAAGCTTTTGTTAGATGTTAGAAGATGGATGTCGGAAACAAGTTCAATGTCTGTTTGGATGAAAAAAAGAAAATATAGAGAAGAAGATGTTTGGTTAGAAGGGAAAGATACTTGACCTTTTTCATGATATACTCGAATGTTAGTATGTAAAAAAGTGGGGATAATGTCCAATTCTTCATTTGAAGTTGTGGAAGTTGACGTTTTATCGATCGCGAGATCTTTGTTGTCGAGATCTATAGAAATGGTTTCATCTTCAATTAAGTCTTGGAAATAATAACAAAGAGGTGTATAATTATCACTAGAATGACCATGAATGTGATGGTATTCACAATATTTTGATGCATTATATGACATAGGATTGGGTTCCCCATTAGAAAATGGTATTGTATGTGGATATTCAATCATGTTAGCCATTACTATTTGTTGAAAGGAACTGGATAGAATTTCTCCAAGAGGTGTAAATTGATGTTGACAGTGCATGAAGTAGTGTTGTTACTATAGGATAAAATAGATTTATAATCAAAATTGTTTGAGGACTCACCATGTTTGTGAGATAATAATTTTGTATCATGGTTAGGTGGTAGGTCTCCAGCCACTATGTCTCCATTACCAATGAGGTCTTGGATGTAATTGCAAAGTTGTTTTCATTTTTCCGTTTGATGACCATCAATACGATGAAAATAAAAATATGTGTTAGGTCTATAACAAGATGGATTAGGTTATCCTTTAGGGGGGGTTATGTAATAGGATAAGTAACCACATTAGCACTTACTAGTTGTTTCAGAATGATTGATAGAGATTCCCTAAAAGATGTATATTGTCTTTGGTTTTAATCATAAGGAGGAGGAAAATTTTCCTATTTTGGAATGGTGATAGACGGTTTAGACTTAATATATTTTAATTGGTTATTATGTAAGTTGTGTAAGTTACGATTATCCATAACACCATCATTGAAAATATTACAATTATGGGTGATGTAATTAGGATTATTGTGAGAAGTATTAAGATTGTGACAATTATGCCTATTGTCTTTATAACGAGGCTTGATAAAGCCTTTAGAAATGAGAGATTTTTCGATTTGAGTTTCCTTTTTTATAACTTCTTCAAAACTGTTGAGGTAGTGCATTTGCATGTGAATGGACAACTCATCGTTAAGGTTAGGGAAAAATATACTAACCATTTATTTATCAAGGATTGAACATGGAAATAGACTGGTGATTCCTTGCCAGTGTTGTAATAACTGTGCAAAGATCTCATTTTGTCATTGTTTGGAATTACAAAAATCCATCATGGTTATTTTAGAATCAAGATTAAAAGAAAAATATTTGACAAAATTCTTAGAGATGTTCGTGAAGGTAGAGATAAATCCCTTTGGAAGGTGTAAGATCTAGTCTAAAGCTTTTACTCCTAGATTTTTAGGAAATATGCGCAAGAGAAAGATATCATTATAAGCCACCTCTTGAAATGCCATGAAAAATTCCTCGACATGCTCTCTAGGATCAGTTTTGACCTTGTATTTGTCAAATTTAGGTGTCTCGAAAGAGCGTGAGAAGGGTATGTGTAATATTTATATGTTAAAATAGTATGGAAACAATTAGTTAAAGTTAAATTGTTTACTTTGTGTTTTCATGCCTAAAAACGTGTCCATCATTTTCCACTGTTAAGCAAATGGTCATTGGTTTTTGGGATGAATGGTGATTTATCATTCATATGATTGTTGTTCTCATTATTGGTTTTAGAATGATTTTTGAATGTGTTGTCACTTTTCTTCGTGTGTTCGATACCTTTGGTATCATGCTGCTCCTCCATCAATTTCACAAGTCATGATAAAATTATTACAAATGAATATATGATTCACTTTACATATTTTCTAATACATAAGGGTTTATATAGATTCAATATACAATTTTTTCATTTTATTTATCCCGATATGCAATTCAATAGATATCATATAATACAATACATCGCCACTTTGTTATGACACAATCGTCTCTTTTCACCATAGATCCATTATGATTCCAAAATGCACCATGAAAGAAAGAGTAACATTAGAGTGTTTTACCTCCAACCACAATCCTTATAGATCCCCATGAAAGGAATGATAACCAGATCGTACTAAGCCAAGAACACAGATGCTAATCAAACACCATGATCAATAAGATGAAAGTAATTCGCCAGAATAACTTTACACAAAACCTTTGCAAACAAATGAGTAGCAATATCATATATTATTATGGAACTCAATGTAATACATTGAGAATGGGCCTTGCTTAAATAGGTAAGGAATAACAATCTAAGAACTAGTCAAGGTCATAGATCAAGCCATAAATCGAGGAAAAAACTAGTCATCAAAGAACTAGTCAAGACCATAGATTTAGGAGAGAACTAGACATCAAGGATCTAGTCAATACCATAGATCAAGGAAAGAACTATACCTAACAACTAGATAATATCTCCTAATATCTAAATAAGATAAAATAAATATCCACACACATAAGTGGGTGAGGATAAATACAATAAAGGTAAATAAAGTGCCTAGGTGAACATGAGCTAAGGTAAATACCTACTCTAACACCCCCCCTCAAGTGAAGCTATGGGAAAAAATAGAAGTGGCATGTCCACAGTATGAGTCCCGACAACTAGGCTTGATGAGGTACTCATGTACAATAACTGGGAAAAAGGGACACCGCAAGGTACCCAAAACCAGTAACAACAAAGTAAAGAGAGTAAAGACCCGCTCCAAGGCATCCCAAGAAGCTTGGCTTAAAAAATGCATACAATGCTGAAGAAGTTTGGTTGCACTATGGTATAAATCCACTGCTTGATCACAAAACTCAAAAACAACTGACACTGGGCTCCACCAGAATAGCTCCATATACGGAGACTGTCAACGGGAGTGATGTCGAAAGTGTAAAAAAAGAAACACCAAACATAATCTAATCAACTGTTGCAAATAGGTGTGCCACGATCCAAGAACAAAAACCAAAGCAACAAGGCAATGACACAAAATCCAGAGTGTCACGATCCAAGAAAAGCCAAGGTAACAAGGCAAGAACACGAAACCTGAAGAAGTGGGATCAACACCACACCCTCCCATACTGCTGAATGGGTGGAGGGACACTACAAATCTGTATGAGTTGTCAAAAAAACTACTCAAACACTGACAAACTAACACTGTGATCCACCAGAATAGCTCCCCCATAAGAGAGACTGTCAACATGCCAAAAGTGTCAAAAATACATATACAAAATGTCTCAACAAATAAGAGAGATACACTACACCTACTAAAGAAAAATGCTCAAAACAAGAAGCATCACAATGCAAAAGGTATAAAAAGTGGAGCAAGAGACCGAATGGTGGAGGAGCCATGCTTGTAGATTCCTCTCAATGAATGCCTATGTCATCTCCACGAGTGATCAGATATCCACCCCAAATCAACACGAATGGATGAAGAAGATGCTTGTATATGACTTGATGAAAAATGCACAATGGGTGCATGCAAAAGAACATCAAAATGTGTGTCAGGTTGATCATGTTTGACAACTGAAATCTCAGGTTTGTCAAGCCTGAGTCAAGATGTAGAACTCATGTGTTGTTCACGATCCTCAGAAAGAGTCGAGCGAACAAAAAAAGGAGCTCTGTCAATGTGTAATCCCAATGAAGTATCTGCTTGAAAACCAATGTCATGACGAGAATTCCACTTAACATGTGGAATAGAGGAAAAAATACCCTGTGAATGTCTGCCAATGACTCCGCTAGTGAGACCTATAGAACAAAGCATGTGAGAACTGAATGTAGTGGTATGCTTCTTAAAAAATCCATGCAACTGAGCAGAAGTAGGATACACAACATGTGGTACTGTAATAGGCATAGATGTGGAAGAGCATGCAATAACAAGCCTCATAGGTTTAGAAGCATCAAAAGTAGGTTTAGGCTCAAAGACTGGCAAATCAATGTCAGTGGGTACAAGAGCAACAACTGTGAGTGGACTAGGAGCATGGATATGGTTGTCCACAATATGATGTTGATTGTGTAGGCTAGCAAGTTTGTTCTGAAGGGAGCGTATTATTGTATCCTTATCGTGAATGAATGATTGTAGAAGAGAATTTCAATTATTAAGCGATCTATTTTCTTCCACAAATTTTACAATATCCTCTTGAAGTCCACATACTTCAGAGAAAAGCATATCATTCTCAGAATCTATGATAGGTACAAACTGCAACTCCCAAAAATTTAGGACGCTGGTCTCAGCTGAAATTGCATCCACAATTGATTACAACAATCCTCCATATTTGGCATTTTATAATTATAGTGCAAGTAAAAAAATAACTAACTCCAATGGAAAGAGCACAAAAAAACAAGCAATTTTGCAAAAAAAGGCACTCAAAACCGAGTTACCGATCAAAATTTCAAGCTTTTGGTGTGATGGTAAGTCGTGTAGCTCTGATACCATGAAAGGAATGATAAAAAAATCATACCAAGCCAAGAACACAGATGCTAATCAAACACCACAGTCAATAAGATGAAAGCAATTCGCCAGAATAACTTTACACAAAACCTTTACAAACAAATGAGCAGCAATATCATATATTATTATGGAACTCAATGCAATACATTGAGAATGGACCTTGCTTAAATAGGCAAGGAATAACAATCTAAGAACCAGTCAAGGTCATAGATCAAGCCATAAATCAAGGAAATAACTAGTCATCAAAGAACTAGTCAAGACCATAGATTTAGGAGAGAACTAGACATCAAGGATCTAGTCAATACCATAGATCAAGGAAATAACTATACCTAACAACTAGATAATATCTCCTAATATCTAAATAAGATAAAAGGAATATCCACACACATAAGTGGGTGAGGATAAATACAATAAAGGTAAATAAAGTGCCTAGGTGAAAATGAGCTAAGGTAAATACCTACTCTAACACCCCATACACCTCCCAAAAAATGAGATTGGCCCTATCATTCACGAGAAGGAAGATGTGTTAAATTAATAAGGTAAGATATAATAATATGTGTAGTATAGTCCCCCAAATAGTGGTAGACCTATAAACATGTATGAATATAACATCCTATAAGTGATAATAGGAAGAACTAGGATAACACTAGGTACACATTCCAAATGAAATATAACATTGAACTAGGGCATGATGTAATTCTACCCAAATAATCATGAGGGAATACCTTGATTCTATCCATAGTCGATCCCTAACAATTTTCATGTGTGAAGATTACATTAGGTAATCTAACCCATCACTCCTTATTTCATATATGCATCTCTCAAAACATCCTCATTTTCCCATAATAAATTCATAGAAAACATCTCTATCTCCGAGTTTGAGTATCTCAATAAAACTAGAACTAGGAATCAAACAATAATAACCTTACAAAATGTCTCATACTACTTGCTCACATTAAATTATTATGATAACCCTAATCGAACGTTGTTATCTTGAAAACAACACAAGACAAGCCATGAATAGGACTCGAGAAATCACAACCCTCTTGAATGTTGCATGCCATCCAAGAATGTTATTATTGTGAGCATCCTAATCCTAGTTTTCCAACACAAGAAAAGAGTTATAAATACCCATAATAGGTTTAATACATGGTTTCAAGTTTTACATGTTTCCAAATTTGAAAATACTTGTCGAAATGTCAAAAAAATTGTACAACCATAATTTTATTCATTATTCACATCATGGTTTAATATAAAGTTTAAAACATCCAATTTTCATTTATATTTCAATAGGTTTTCATCATCCTTGTTTAGCTCTCATGATCCTCACATTGAGATCATAACTATTGTTCCTTTGTTATGGTTTAACATGTTTTAAAAGAAAAAATTAATTCATTTATGGTTTCCAAGACGCTCAAGTTACTTTTTCATATTATTATTAAATTATGTTATTTGTTTATCTCCTATAATTAGTATAACTCCATACTCTATTTTTAATATCATATTTGTATAGTAAAACCCTCATGAAGCAATATTCATATAATTGTAAGTTATCAATATTTATAATTGCTATGTATCATAAGTTATGTGATGTATAGTTATTTATATTATTAATCCCATAAATATATAGGTTTCTTTATCATCATGGATTACAATTTATTCACTATGAATTAAGAATAAGGAGGTTTATTTTATAGTTGTTTAATAAAATGAATATGGTGGGAGAGGGAGTCAACCTTGTGACCCCTCTCCCCCAATAATGTTCTCACAAACATTCGAATTATCACATGACTTTTAAATTTAATCGGCCACATTAAGTTTTGTTAAAATTTAATCACAGTGTGGATTTTAAATCAATTAAAAATAAAATAATATAGGACAGGGATCATGTGAGTCAAACCCATGACTTTTGGCCAAGTTTACTAAGGTCTTTAACACTACACCAATATGTATAGGAGATTAAAAATGTGTTATATATTTATAAGTGATTATGAGAAAACCTTATACCCAACCTAGCCCTATTCAATATCATTACTCATCATAGCAACTCTTGATTTGAGCATGCAACATTGATCTTAAGACCATCATCTATATTTTGAAGATGATAACAAAGAAATTGATCATCGTATCATGCAATTTAGATCTTAGGTAGTACAACTCTATATTATCAAGTTGAGATCAAGGTATGCCTCTATAGATGATTTCAGGCTTTATCCATAACTGATCCTTAGGAGTTTTATCACTCAATCCCAAATTTTACAATGGATTCATGAAATATGTCTTGAAATCTTCTCCTTAAATTGTTTCATTACATTTAGAACACAATCTTGCAACAAGATATCACTAATCTCAACCCTCACACTTACACTCTTTGATCAATCTATACACCCACTTTGTTCTATATGTATCTAGTATAAGCTTGTATGGATATGTTATTTGGAAGAATAAATTATGTCTTAAGAGTTTATTACAAGTTTATAACTAAACATCATATCAGTTGTAGATAGCCAATAATGCCTTTCTTACCAGTATGACTGATCCTTCATCAATTTGCAACTTCCCCAAGCATTGGTTTACCTTGAATACCACTAGTAATTTGCATGAGTATGGGTTGTATGGTCCTTCATTCCTATGTAATATTTGATCCATGTTTCTCTTCCCTTTATCTCTTCAAGACTTTTGTCTCCCCATCTCTAAGTGTAAACAAGAACTTGATTTTCGAATCTCCTTATAAAGAAACGTATGGCTTAAAAACACCCAATATTAGCTTATTCATACATGATCACTTCGGTTAACTATATATTTTCTGTGAACAAGTGTAAATTGACCAAGCATGTAGGGTTTGTTTTATAGGTCCCAAAAAGTACCATATAAACCACAGGTTCATTAGAGCTTTTGGTATGGAATTTGAAAGTGATTGACTAATTCTTCCTAGGAAGGGACATGGCATCAAACGAGTCTACATGCATTCTCGACTTAGTAAAATTAATGTCGGTTCAATACCTCTGTGATAACTTTATATTTATGAATATAAAATTAGTTTTGGGTTCTGGGTAGTGGGATGGACCATGTAGGTCATGATGTTCCAGACTAAAACTGATTCAAGTATTCCTAATCGAATGGGTTGTGATCAAATTCAGAGTCTCACTAGTACCGTTTCACTGATTATTTACAATTTTCTACTCTTACAGATTGTCATAGAAATATTCCATGTGAGACCTTGAAACATCATAATTACTTTTGGATATGGTTGAGGAGTATGTTTAGATAGTATATACCTAATTTTATCCTTCATATCCTTTAAATCAGTGGGATATGATAAATCTTCTATCAAACTGTGGTCAAGGGTTTCACAGAGCCCAAGAGGTGGATATTTGTGATATTTTCTTGTTTCATGCATCTTAAGACTCAAGACTGATAGATTTAGCTTTGTATTATCCCTTAACACCTATCTATTAACTTAATCCATGTTTTCAAGGTTTTATTTCTCTTTACACAATCATTAGCATTTAGAAAACCAAAGCATACAATATCGTAAAGTCAGGCCTTAAGAGAGAGATACCAACAAATTAAGCATTATGATTGCAACTAGTGTTCATACCAATCCAAATGTCCTTGATGTGCATCTGAGTAATATAATGAAATATAAAATCTATGCTCATAAACATTTCCTCCATGTTCATGACCACTAATAGGGCCTACATCATTACAAAATTCATTCCTCCAACACCTTTTTCTCATCTTCTATGAGCTTCTTCACTTCATGCATGCTAACTCTACTCTACCTTCATAATCTCCTTATTTCTATGGATATATTCAACGCATTCCTCCTTGGAGTTATCATGAACAAAACAATTATCTATCTATATGGTATCCTATATAAATTGAGACTTATTTTATCTTCCTTGTTGAGATGTTATCTCAACTTACAAACAAGAATATAAATAATTGTTTGCCAACTAAGACATAGCTAGGACAACTAATACATGATCCTCCAATATCCTATAACATATTAATTCTC
Source organism: Taxus chinensis (assembly GCA_019776745.2). Classification (NCBI taxonomy): domain Eukaryota; kingdom Viridiplantae; phylum Streptophyta; class Pinopsida; order Cupressales; family Taxaceae; genus Taxus; species Taxus chinensis. The sequence goes on along the minus strand of CM034147.1, from coordinate 956,314,353 downwards.
CTCCTCCCACATAGACTAATCATAATAAAAATTCATATCTTCCTTTACTCCCATGTAATGAGATTTTACATACAAATTCAAATATAAACAATAAACATGGTTTTGGAGGGAAGTTTATCTAAACACCTAGTGCATAGTACTAATGCCTTGAGAATACTTATTCTAACTTGTTTATGATTTTTTGGCATAAATGAGATGCACCTGCATTAAAAACCTGGGTGTTTATGCTTCAAAATATCCTCTTCCTTCTCTATCTTTTGTATCCTTGATCTCCCACGCGTTGAGTTCTCCTTTTCTCCTTAATTAATGTGTTTGATCTCTTCGACAAGTTATGTGTGTGTTATTTTCTTCTTCCCTATTTCTTTATAACTTTATTTTTCATATTAATCTTACTACTTCTCTATATATTTCTCCTTGATTTTCTATTTTGGGTCGATTAATTTCTATCGAGCATGAACTCATTCTATATTTAGCTCTCCACAATATTTTTGGTTTAAATTTGGGCCACTCCCCATATAGATTACAGAGGGGGTTTTCAATGTAAATTTGTGTATTAATTAATATTAATTCATGTTCTACCACATATCTATATTTATAAAATGGTTAAATACTAGAAATCGTACATGGATTGTATGATATAAACGCCGAAGGGGATGGGGTGAAGATTTTAAAATTGAGGAAGCAAAATAGAGGGAGAGGATGAGGGGAAATTAAAAGTGGGTTTGAGGGAGGGGAAGGGAATTATGGTTCACAATATCATCTATATCTTGAATGCATAATTCACATGAGTGTGAATTACATTTAAAGGGGACAAACCAAAAAATGGGGAAAATCCAAAATGTCTAGAAGTAAAAATAATTTATGAAAGGAATCCAACTAAATATAAAAGAATAAAACATCAACATTTTCATCACAATCATGTTATTTTTTAAAATGGTTTTTCTACTACTTCTTCAACATTTTCATCACAATTTATTAGAGTTGTGCCAAATCCTACAAAGCTGAGTGAAACTTGGAAAGAAAAATTGACTTTTCAGAGGTCTATTACTTTGATCCAGGTGACAATTGTTGTGGGTGACAAGCTACAGGAGGCAATATTGTACTACTTAGATGTCGTGAATGATATACAAAATATGACGATTTTTGAGCTAACGGTAGGGGAAAAGGTGATTTTTGAGCTAATTAGAGTCTTTGAGAATGCAATAATGGGGCCGAGGGCGTCATAGCATTTGATGTCACCTACCATGTACATTAACAAAAATGCCTGACAGTTTAATTTCCCAACCTTCATTTCGTCTCCATCTGATTTCACCATGGAGATGCATCGGTAAAAATAAAAATAACACAAACCCGTTGAATGGAATAAGGAGTAGAAAAAACACCTCAGAATAAGATATCGTCATGTGTAGTTGTCATAGATAACATAAAATGAAGTATTTATACCAAAATTGACCACCAAAAAAGCCCATACTTCAAAGGATGAAATATGTGTGAGCTTTGGAAATGTGTGGATGGATGTGATGTATTCGAGTTGTTGGTACAACCTACAAGGTAGATGGATGAGATAATTATCCATTGATAGAATCAATAGTGGAGATTGATTTTATGAATGACCATAGGGTAATTATAACAGGGACAAATGCCTTCGGCATGATAACCATGTGACTAGTTCAAAATGCCCATGTAATTTTCATGTGTTAGATGTGGCAATGAGTGGATGGTGAAGGTGGTGGTGAAGCGGTTATAGGTGAGTCTTATGTAGTTCATCGATTATTCTGAATTTGGATTCACTGGCTGTGAACTCAGGCAATATTGCTTATTTTTACAACCTCATCTCTATTCGTCCCATATTTGTGGCAAGTTGGAGATTGTAGTTACTTATATATGTCTCACTTATTGTTGTCTCTGCATTTTATTAGCCATGATTTTTCTTATCCAAAATAAATCCCCTAGTTATTTGTGTTAGTAAATCATGTTTAGTGTTCACATATATTATATATTTTGATATGAACAATTACAGGAGTAATTATTCTCTAATATGTAAATGAATTGTTATTAACAACTCATGTTATTTAGAGAGTGTATTGTTATGTGAATAACAATCACTCTTGATATGGAGTTTTGGGTGTTTTAGTTGTTGAGTCAAGATCCTAAAATATAGGAGATTCTTGGCCTATTTATTTGTATGTAGACCCATTTGATTCAGATGAGAAATATGTGATTATTATTTCCTTTATTTAATTTTTCAACTTTTCCCAAATTCTACATCTAGTAATAGAGCAGGTTACTCGTGTACATATCATGGAATTCTTATATTGTTCAAGGGGAAGTGGTGTTGTGATATTTCCTTATTGAATGAAATTTGTAAATCAATTGTAGTATTAGTATAGTGTGATCTATAAGGATTTTTGCAAACCATGGCCCTATGGAATATGCTTCATAAATTTGCATGCAATGATTTTCATCAATATTGAATCATTCAAGAAATTTCAGGCATGAAGGAAACTCTAAATTCACCTCCAACTTAGTCACGAAAATATTTTAGGTCATGTGATAAAAGTAAAATTTTCTATACCATTGCAAATTTCTTGAAACTACCTTTCCAACGCATTAAACGATTTACAAATCAAAGCTCTGGTTTGCAAGTTATGAACAAATCATTGCAGGTCACTTCAACTCAAAATCAGCCTTCTTTAGGATTTCGATGTTTTTGGAATCCTCATTTCCTCCCAGTTCTAACAAGTGGCCACATGATAAATTTTCTCTCCATCTGGAGAATTTTTTTCAATCATTGATCTAATTTTAATTAAATTGGGCCTTTTTACTGGAAATTGTATCCTCAATAAATTTTGCACGGTAACTCAAAATCAAGCATCATTTTTGGTAAAAGTGTTTATTTTTTCATTCCCATCGCATTGGTTATAATTTTGGGAGAAAATAACAATTTTTAAAAATACCCTCTTTTGAGCCTCATCATGTGAATGTCAAAAATTGTAAAAATTTACGTTATGAATGCATTTTCGATGTTTCCTGACTTCCAGTGGAAATTATTGAGAAAAATATTCACATTACACAGAGTTAAGAACATCATTCATTGGAGGTCAGAGGCAAAAGAGGAAGGAGGGTGATCAATGCCTCTCTTCAGTCGCCAATGATGGGGCCGCATTTTGGTATGGTGGCATCTCTTTTTCAGTTTGATTTGATTTGCTTTTCTGTATTACTGGTTGTAAGAATAAATGGAAATTTCACATTGTGGTGGGAACATTTAACCAATGTTCCATTTCCATTCTATGCCTAAAATGGCTAAAGTCAAGGGCAGTTTCCAGGGATAGTGGCAATTTCCTCTATTGTTTGATATTGAGTGGCGGCGATCGACAACAATGGCTACAATTAAGAAAATTGTGATTCTTATAGAATGTGTTGTGAATTATTTTCTAGATTCTAATTTGTTTCTTCAAGTGGTGTGTGTTTTCATTCCCTTGCTATGATTGAAATGCAGAGGGTGTGTATTTTAGAATTTGTGAACAGTTGTATAGAAGGGTAGTTGACTGCGGTGATCCTCTGACTGTCATATGGTCTTATGACTGTTGTACTTAATTAGAAGATGATCAACCTGTGAATAGATTCACATGAAGAGGTGATCATGATCAGCTAGTGAACTAGAGAGGTGATCATATGCAGCAATATCCAGATAACAAGATCCAAGCCAGTAGTATGCAGACCTAAAAGTATGCGTAGGCATATGATTTTGTTTCTAGTTTTTTCAAATGTGGTTCTTCCCATGTAAACACTAAAGGGGAGAATGTTAGGAAATCATGTTTAGTGTTCACATATATTATATATTTTAATATGAATAATTACATGAGTAATTATTCACTAATATGTAAATGAGTTGTTATTAACAACTCATGTTATTTAGAGAGTGTATTGTTACATGAATAACAATCACTCTTGATATGGAGTTTTGAGTGTTTTAGTTGTTGAGCCAAACTCATAAAATATAGGAGATTCTTGGCCTATTTATTTTATATGCAGGCCCATTTGATTCAGATAATTCCTTGATTTAATTATGCAACTTTTTCCAAATTCTACATCAATTTGGACAACTAATTCTTGCAAGATGTGCACACTTCAATTAGTCCTTTGACATATTCCCTTAGTAATAGATTCCTCACGCGCCCTTGTGTGCTCCTACTTTCCTTCACATTTTATTTTCCTTTTCCTCCTTGTTCCATTTTCCCCTCGTGTGCACCCTCTGCTAATTCACCTTCATCCCAGCAATGCATGCTTCCTACGCATTCCTTAGACCTGCTTTCCAAAATTAGCTAAGTCCCTAGCATTTTGCCCATGCTCCTTCCTTCTTGCTGCACATCTTTTTGTAATAGTTCCACCTCAAATATGTGTTCTTATGGAAGGTATTTCTCCCATTTCTCTCAAGAAAGTCACCCTTGCATGTGTCCTTCCTCTATTTTCCTCCTACACCTCACTCTTCCACACACATTCCTTTGCACCTTTTTCTGCGCCCCTTTGTACCACGTGTTATGTGTCAGACCTTGAGTGTGCTACATGCAACCAATCAAAGCATGCCAAATGGGTGCCGAATTCTTGCAACAATTTAATGAGTGAAACATGGTAGAAAATGAAAAAACTAATCAATAGTTAGCCAATCCTTCAGCTAATCAGTGTGTGCCACATGTCTTGCATGTCCAGTTTACACTGCAAATCTTATGACAGTCATAACTTCTACTCCGGTTCTCAGACCCTCGTGTGCCCAACCTTGTTGGAAAGATGTTGACGGGGGCTAGACTCTAGGCCATTCAAATTCAAATTTTGGATTTAGTAGTTCATAAATTAGAAAATTTCTATCACGCCATTAATAAAATATTTGATTGCTTCAACCATTCGATTTGATGCAGATCTCATCCTCTTTGCTTCTTGTACATTCCATACAGACTTGGAGAAGCACATTTGATAGATTACAAGTAGATTTACAGGAGTTTATTACTTGATGTTTGTGGTTTTGATTCAAAATCCAAGTTTTCCCTCCTTCTCTTCTCCCTCTCTCATCGATTCATCTATAAATTTAAGAGCTTGGCTCATTGTACAGGTTTGGAAATTTTTGATCTTCTAGCATTTGCTAAGGGTTATCCATCTTTGTATTTTTAGTTGCAGACCTCTAGATCTAGCTCTTGCATGTGGATATCGGCCTCAGATGTCATTGTAATAGACTGTGTATCCTTGGTAGTAGTAAAAACATCATTTTTTGGTTATTCTCTGCCTTTATGTGTTTATATTCTTCTTTGTTACCTCCCTTTCGCATTGTGTGTTTGTTGGTGTCACTTTAAATCCATTGCAGCTCCATTTTCTTATTGTGTTTCATGAAATCAAATAGGTGAATAAATTATGGTCTGTGCTACATGTGTCTAGCCTCCCTCTATGCTTTCTCCTTCATTTTCACTCAAAACAGATAATGTTCATCCCAATTTTTCTGGTGCTATTACCTTCCTTAGTTTACTTTTCCATTTCATGTTACCCTTATATCCCTTGTCCCTTGGCATTGTTAGCTTAGTTTCCCTTTCTAGTATTAGGAGTAGCAATAGCAGTAGAAATAGGTAGAAGAACTGGCTTTCCCCATATGTATTTCTCAAATGTGCAAGGTACCACAACTTGGAGATAATCCCATTGTTGGCTTAACGACTCAGTTCTTCTAGATCTGAGACACGGGTGCAAGTTTGAGGAACCAAAATTTTCTGGCACGCCCAGTGGGACCAACATTGAAAGATTAAATTTCAGAATTGCTACGTTTGGTGTGTGATTTAGAAATTTCTAGCCTTTGGAGGAATGTTTCAACACATCTGATGACTCCCAACACATCCAAATCTACAATTTTCAGCAGTCCTAAGTGCCTTTCATGAGAAGAGTGCACAGGAGACAAAGTGCAATAGCTGAAGAATCTTATGAGTACCTCCAGCTATCTTCGAGGAGAGTACATAGTAGAGCACCTATGTGTTCATCTCTATATTTAGTGTGTCACATGCATTCCACTCCTCACAACAGACATGTGCACCCTATAATGGCTCTCTGATCGTCACCTCCTCCGAGAAAATTTTCCAGCTTCACTGGAGGAAGCCCTCTCAATATTAGCACATAACATGATATTTCAGCATCCGCGCTCAAAATTACTCCTTATTTCACTAGTGAGAATCAAGTCACACTTATTGTGTATATCAAGGATTTTACAAATGTGTGCTCTATCTATCTGATTATGCATGATGATGTAGCAGCCAGGTTGCTTGCAACCTCGTTCAAAGGTAAGGTTCTCCAATAGTACAGAGGTTTGAGACCTACATCTATTACCAATTGGGATGACATTGGTACATCTCTGTGTAATTTTTTTGAAGACAAGTCAGATCACCTATCACTGGTGGAAAAAATGACTACAACAAGGAGGGTGCCCAATGAAAAAAAGATTGATTTCAATATCATATTCCAGAAAACTTGGGAAGGGATCCCTCAAGTGGTAAGGCCTACAACCCAACATTATTTCTTGTACTATCTAAAGGATTTGAAGAGTGAAATCTCAATCATGACTCAATCTATGGGAGGTAGAACCTTACCTTCTACTTACAATATTTCAATAAGTGCAGAGTATAGTCTTGTTGTCATCTAAATATGCAACAGGAAAATTTACAATTTTCAAGCATGACAACGATACCCATGTGTTGAAATTTTCAAGTTTTACCCTTCTGAAGCACCTCAAATCTATCAAGTCAGTCTAGTGACCTCCCATTAGATGTTAATTCAGTCCCCTATGTGAGTTAGGAAATTCAAGTCAATTCCCCTAGGTTATTTTAGGAGTTCTTGAAGAATGCAAGTTTTGGGTAGTTGTGGGAAGGGCTACCACTAGCCTTCCCATGAACAGAACCACCCCCTAGAGTGGAAAAGAGTAAAAAAACACAACATGGAGGAGAATTTAGGGTTTAATAACATAAAGTAATTGATTTTGGAATATTAAGGAAAGATTTAGAGGAGTTGGGGTAGATCCATCAGAAACAGGGTTCCCAAGCCTAGGAAATGTACAGGGCCAAAAGTGATCTTGAACTTTGGGAAGTGATTTAGGGAGCTCTAGGTGGATTTAGGAGCAAAAACAAATATTTTTGGAAAGGCATTTCAAATATCTATAATATGGTGAAATAATATTTTTCACAATACCTTATCGTAATAGGTCTGTAGGCAGTTTTTCTCATGCAAAGATAAGAATTCAGAACAAAACTCCCAATTTTCAAGACATAAATTTAGTAATCAAGATATGAGACCATAACCATTAGATTCAGAAGGAAATTTTCAATCAAGTTCATATAAATTTTTTCTAAGAAAATCCATCGGGAGCTCAAGTTATCGTCGATTCAAGTTGCCCTCAAGGTACGAGTTCAGGAGATAGTCAATTTTGGAAGAGGACATGTGTCAACTCCAGGATATTGAAATTTTTTGATTTCCCTTTCATACCTTAATAAAATAGACATGATTGACGTAAAAATTCTCCTAACCTTATTTTTCCCTTTGGTCACCCATGGAACCTTCTGCAATACAATATTCAGCCACTAGGTGCTTGCCAGAGCTCATCCCCTCAATCGTTCAGATTGTGACAAGTGGAATCTTTTGGCACGATATGAAAATTTATGACCCTTATGTCCTTTTGTTAAAAGGGACATGAGGGACATAAATATTCTCCCATTATGAGGTATGCCTCCTAGTCCTTCATACAACCGATTTTCAGCCTTTAGGTGTTTCCCCACAAAGTTTTAGCCTAAATGCTCAATCATTGGATGTTTGACAATTATCGCGAGCAGGAGCAATGTAAAAATTGATGTCCATTTCATCCCTTTATCTAAAGGTACATCAAGGACACAAAAATGTGGCCAACCCCAGTTTCAAAATTTGAAAATTTCCTAACTCCTTGTTGCTTATCCATTGTTGCCCATGAAACTCATTGCCAGGAAGAAAGTTGCAGAGAACTCCTAATCCACCATTACTGCACTCCAAACCATCTTAGACATGGACATAAAATCCTCCACATCATGAAAAAATATAAGAATAATATCTTTTGAGGTCGAATAATAGAAGAGAAAAAAAGATATCTTCGTCCGAAAATCTCATTACTGTGAGACGAAGAAATCGGTATATCTTACAAACCAGGGCACGAATCGAAGAACTATTTGTTGTTGTGATCATAATTTTAAAAGGACATAAAAAATTTATCAAAAAATACCTCACTTGCAGCAAAAATAATAATTCATAGTGAAGAACTCTTCTTCTTGGCACAAGGAAGATAAAAATCAAATTTCCCACTAAATTGACAATCGGTTTGAAGATAAAAATCACTAGAGGAATGAGGAAGAAAACCCCACATGGAAAATATAATTTTCATCGGGATCTAAGGCTGAAATGGAAACCTAAAATTTTCAAGCTCCATTAATAGGCTATGAATAAAAAACCACCATCTGAAGAAGCTATGAAGAAGGCGGTGAACACAAAGGGAGTATCCCATAGGAAAAGTCATGTCAAAAACGTCATCTCGGCCCGATCAATTGACACTTATTAAAAATAGTATGTGGTTCCACAAGCCCCTACTATAAATAGCTAGTTGGTCAACAAGGTGAGAAGAACATAGTCATAAGAAAGAATTCAAGATACTGTATCTAGTTGAGGTTGGTAAAAGCTAACTTGTACACTTACCAAAATAGTAAGTTGCCCCATGGGTACTTACTAAAAATAGGAGGTTGTTCTCAAAGGGAAAGTTTGGAACAATGGACATAGATGGATAATCATTCAGGTCGATATCACCATTTGGGGTCTAGAGGGGAAAACTTTGACACTCACTAAAAATAGTAATTTTTCCTTTCCAAACATAGTAAGTGTCAAGGAAACATGAATTTCAAGTTTACAGTTGTAGTTTCTTTTCAGAGAGGTGTAATCAGTAACAAAGTATTGGTGCTATAATGGTCATTTTCTATTACAAAAAAAGACATCCATCATGGTCTTGATGACATACTCATCACCTATGCAAGCATATGTATCATTCTAGAGGAAATTAGAACATATTAGTGTCACCGGGAATCATCATGAGCATGGTCTACAGGTCATCTTGAATCCTCTTCCGGAAAGTATCAAACAATGTTTTTAAACACTTAGTCTATGCATCATAAGGTTTTTGATCATCACTAGATGGGGCAAAAAATTCAAAATTTATTCAAGGTAGCAATCTTCATCAATATGAAGGATCTCTAGTGTCTGAAATCTTCGCTCAAAGTCCATAATTTCATCCAAACATTAAAGAAATTCATCGCGAGGAGTGTTTTCCCTCCATCCTTTCCCTCTTCCTCTCTTTCCATCTCTTCTTTCTCTCTCAATGTTAATTCTTCACTATGCTTCATTATTGTATTTTTTCCTATTAACTTAAGTGACTTATTTTAAATTTTTAAAACGTATTTTCTCAAAATTATAAGAGATACTTAATTAATAGAAACTGAAAGGTCACAAGTAGAATATGGAAATGAAGAGTCGTGTGAGGGAGGGTAAAGGTCAATTCAAATTTTATAAATTGTGATGGCTTCCCCATCCCAAGGGATCTTTGGAAGAACTTATACTCTGTAGCATTGTAAATTGTGGTAGATGGATTGAAGCTTTGTACTCATCACTTCACATGAAATAAAGGCTACACTTCTTCTATTTTCCCTTTCTTGTTTTTCCTCTCTTCTCTCTTTCATGCAATTTGCAAGCATAGTTGAGCCTGTATGGAGTTAGAGAGGAACTTGGTGTTCTCAATAGATGAATCTAAAAAATTTGTGTTTTAATTCATTGGTCCCACTAGCTTCGTTGAACTACTCTGGTTACTAGGTGTGAGCTCTGAAATCTATTCATGGTAGTAATCTTCCTTTCATAATTTCTCTCTTTCACCCCCTTATCGCTGTAATTTCTTTCCTTATACCCATATACAACAACTTTTCCATAGGTTCAGTAGAGTGTCCCTGTGTGATCCCTGACCAATTTGGCCACCCACAACATTTAGATAAGATTAGGATTAGCTTACTTTCAATAATGGGAGCTATACCATTCAATGAAAAGAGTGCATAGCCCTGTGAACATTTGTGGAGATACCTGATTTTTCCAGCCAGAAAAATTTTCTCACCAACACTTTTTGGGGACTCTCCTAGGGAGATATTTGTCCTAAAGGCGCCCAAAAATGGATATATTCCCAATAAAATCAATACATATATATATTATATATTACAAAAAAATCAAATTTCAAAGGAAAATCATTTTTGAAGGAAAATTTGTCAAAGAACTAATTTATTACACATTCGTTTCCTACACCATGAATAAATTTCTAGATTGAAGTGAAGTACCAATGAGTGATAATGAATAAGAAGAAGACGTCTTTCTTGGAAAATAAGATCGTTGATCATCCATGGTTTCAAAATAGTGTTTGAAAAGGAAGGAAAAAATAACCTTCCACTGATGAAGATGAAATTAGGGAGCTATTGGAAATGATTAAAAGGAAATATAAGATAAAGAGCGAAGCTCAAGAATATGCCAAAGTCCTTACAAGAGATGTACAAGAAACTTTAAGTAGCCTATAGCAAGGAAGAAGAAGAGTATATTTTTCCTATGGAGGAAGATCTTGAAGATAATTCGTATCATATGGTTTTAATCCCAGAAAGGTTCTTGAACACTACTGAAGAAAATCCTATCCTTGAGCCTTCCGATGAAGATAAAATCAAGCATTTACGAAGATGATTAAAGATAGGACGAGTGCAAGATCATACTAAAGAATATTTTTGCAATCTCTCACATCTCACTAAAAAAGTGAGAACATTGTCCTATCTTCTATTACTTCTTTCTAGATGAATTCATTGCATACAGTAATGAAGAAATGAATATTTTGAAAATAGGATATATGGGAAGTCTTCAGAGCATAATAGAAGGAAATTTTGACCTCAAAGTCTGTTGATGAAATTTGGAGGTATGCTTTACCTCTACAGAGAAGATATGAACATATTTAAATACCTCATCAAATGGAGGAAGAATACGAGATGTTCCCTATGGATGAAGACCCTGATGGATGCCCATACTATGATTTTTTCATTCTTAGAAGATTCTTGTATGCTCCTAAAAAATATATTATCATGGAACCTTCCTGATCAAATCCAAAGCAACGTCATGAAGGAAGAAGTAGAAGACATGAAGATAAAATCACCATTCAGGACAATTCCATCTGGCTCGAGGCACAACCCATAGGGGGAATAATATATTCAATAAGGGAATATCCTTGTCTACATAATGGATGATCCAATGCTCTCTAAAGACTCCACTGATGATGAATAAGATGAACTAATTCGAAGTAAGCATGAATGATCTCCTTTCAAGTTTTGATCTTTCAATTAATGATGAAATAGAGAGATGTGAATAAATGCAAGAAATTCACCCATGGAATCATGTACTAAAAATGATTAATTGAATATGATCATGGATTATTTTCCCTCTCTATCTTGATCCTTCAAGTGATGTAGAAATGTTGTGTGAATGAAATACAGACATGGTAAAAAAACTAGATTCTCTTCTCGATTCAATCATGGATGATTTGATGGAAGAATCTCACTTCCTTTTCAAATCCAAGGAGAATGAATAGTTTGAACACAGTATCTCACCTAACTCAAGGAGAAGAGTGATCATATCAGTGAAGATAGAGTCTTTCATTTTTCATATGAGCAAGAAGATCCTACAATGGATGATCAGGATAATGTTAAAAGTTCTTCTCACATTGTTGTCTCAACATGGTCCCATCAAGAGGATGATATGGATTTTGAGCTCGAAGGAGTTTCTTTCCCACAAAGCAATCAAGTATTCCGTGACTTGATAAGAAATAGAATATTGGACAACACAAAACATGAAAGGAGTGAATGAGGATGTGCCAAGTGAATCATGGATGTGCATGGATCATATTTTCAATCAGCTCTTGTTGGCACCACATGAATATTCTTCCCATGAAAATGAATATGATCCTATGGTGACATTAGAAGAACCATATATGTAAGACATCTTGAGGGCTATAGAAGAGACCGAAGATCCTAAACATATTATTGAACTCTTGGATCAGGCTATGAAGATACAAGATAGGTATGAGTCTATCTAGGCTTCTCATTTTTACATGTAAATTTTTGATGTTGAAACAAAGTAGTTGGATGAGTTTGATGAATTCCTCAATGTCCTTGGAGAACTAAGAGTGGATATAAAAGCACATTTTTCTCCTTTACACAAAGTGAAGAGGTTCGTGAGTGCAAAAGGAGGTAGGTTATTGAATCTCCTTAGAATATCCTCAATATTGGAAATAAAATCTCTATCATGGAGGAAGATAGACACAAGAAAATATTGAGTCTGATTTACATTAAAGAAATTTTTTCAAAAGCAAAATGGAAAGTTGCAAGATTCTTGGGAATGTGTGTAAAATCATCTACTTCTAGCCACTTCAGAATACTTCGCCAATTCAAAAATAAGAGTTCATATGGCCAAAATCCACTTATGGGTGAAGAATTCTTATATGACCAAACAAAGAGTTACAATTTTGAAAATGATATCAAGGTGGACTTCAAGCATATGCATATTGGAAAATAATTTATCTAGACAATAAAGTGGGAGTATGCATGATTCTTGCCAAATGATCCAAAACTCATATCACAATCACCATCCTTCCAAGCTCAAATTAATCTCCAACATGCTCCCATGTTACAATATTTCATGAAAATTTATGGGGGACTCCATCTCAATGATATATATACTATTTTAAAAAGTACTCACTTTGAGAAACAGAGCAAGAAGTCAAGAAAAGTTCTTGAATGGGAAAGAAATAAGTTTGTCCTCACCCCTTGTAAGTACCTTGCTAATATAGGATATGATTTCAAGATTCCATCCAAGGATCAAGAGTGTCTCCATGATGAGGTCAATATTTATAGTTTTGAAAGTATGAAGGAATGGTGTATCATGCTCACAGGATATCAAGAGGAAGTCTTAAAAGGCAAATTTTTCAAGAAGGTGACCAAATTTTCAATGAATGAAAGAATGTTCTCAGTATAGTGTGAGTACAATGATAGAATCATGATCAATATTCTTCTTCTCAAGCCATGCAAGGCCATAAAAAAATAATGGTTTGATCAAATAACAATTTTTGTGCTTCAAAGGCTCAGACTTCAATCCACTATTTCATGATGGCATGTACTTTTCTCAACTATTGTTGGGTATGTGTATATCATTTCCCCACATGTAGTAAATTTTCCTCCCCCTATATATAATTTCCCTTTCTTGTTGTGTGTTTTTTTCCCCCTTTGGTGTGTTTCCCTTTTGTTTGTTTGTTTTCACGTGTGTGTTCAATAAGGGAAGTTGTGTAGCCTATCTTTCTAGTGACTCCATAAAGCCCAATGGATAAGGCACTGGTCCATGAAGAAAATTGAGATTCTTGGATATTCTTAGGTTATGTATCTTTTTGCACTCAATCCATAACATGTCCCAAGCTAGAGCCACATTGTTGTCATGCAAATGTGCAACAAGAAAATTTACAATTTTCAAGCATGACAAACGATACCCCTATGTCAAAATTTTCAAGTTTTACCCTTCCGAGGCACCCCAAGATCTAACCCAGTCAATCCAGTGACCTCCCATTAGATGTTAACCTCAGTCCCCTAGGTGAGTTAGGAAATTCAATTCAATCCCCCTAGGCAATTTTAGGAGTTCTTGAAGAATGCAAGTTTTGGGCAGTTGTGGGAAGGGCTACCATTGGCCTTCCTGTGACTGGTGCAACCCCTTGGGGTGGAATAGAGAGGAATGAAAATCCAACATGGAGGAAAATAGAGGGTCTAATAACATCAAGGAATTTATTTTTGAAGATTCAGGAAATATTCAGAGGAGTTGGGGTAGATCCATCAGAAAAAGGGTTCCCAGGCCTAGGTAGTGCACAGGGCCAAAAGAGATACTGAACTTCAGGAAGTGATTCCAAGAGCTCTGGTGGAGTTAGGAGAAAAAAAATTATCTTCAGAAAGGTAATTAAAATCTATATATAATATGGTGAAATAATATGTTTCACAACACCTTAGTGCATAATAGGTTTGTAGGTAGTTTTCTCATGCACAAATAAGGAGCTAGAAACAAAATATCCTGATTTTTAGGGATTAAATGGAGGAATCAAGAGATGTAGATACCATCACCATTGGATTCAAATGTTCATTTTTAGTCAATTTAATATATAATTTTGCCAAAAAATTCCATCGGGAGCTCAAGTTATCGTCGATTCAAGTTGCCCTCAAGGTACGAGTTCAGGAGATAGTCAATTTTGGAAGAGGACACGTGTCAGCTCCAGGAACATGGTTCATTTTGATGTCCCTTTCATCCCTTAATAAAAGGTCACATGAGGAACATAAAAATTCTCCCAGCCCTATTTTTCCCTCTGGTCACCCATGGAACCTTTTGCAATGTAATATTCAGCCCCCAGGTGCTTATCAGAGCTCATCCCCTCAATCATCTAGATTGTGACAAGTGGTGGCTTCTGGCAGTGATGTGAAAATTTATGACCCTTATGTCCCTTTTTGCAAAGGATACATGAGGGACATAAAAATGCACCCAGACCTAAGGTATGCCTCCTGGTCCTTCATACAACTGATTTTTGGCCCCCAGGTGCTTCCCGCAAGATTTTTATCCTAAATGCTCAACCGTTAGATGTTTGACAAGTGTCACGAGGAGGCGTGATGTGAAAATTGATGTTCCCTTTCATCCTTTAGCTAAAGGGACATCAAGGACACAAAAATGTACACCCAACCTCAACTTCAAAATTTGAAAATTTTCTAACTCCTTGTTGTTTCTTGTTTCTCCATTGTTTCTCGTGAAACTCACTGCCAGAAGAAAGTTACAAGAGAACTCCCAATCCACCATTGATGCACTCCAAACCAGATCTCCACCGTGGCCATAAAAATCCTCCACATCATGAAAAAATAGAATAAGAACAACTCTTGAGGTCGAAGAACATAAAGAGAAAAATAAAGATCTTCATCTGAAAATCCCATTGCCGTGAGACGAAGAAATCAATATATCTTACAAACCTAGGGCACGAATCGAAGAACCATTTTTTGTTGCGTTCATAATTTTTGAAGGCCATAAAAACCTTTCCAAAAATTCCTCATTTTCAGAAATAATAATTCACAGTGAATAACTCTTCTTCTTGGCACAACAAAGATAAAAATCAAATTTCCCACCAAACTCGACAATTAGTTTGAAGAGAAAAATCATTGGTGGAACGAGGAAGAAAAGCCCACATTGAAAATATAATTTTCATCATGATATCTGAAGCTGAAATGGTAACCTAAAAATTTCAAGCTCTAATAATGGATTCCATGACTGAAAAAATCAGCGAGCTATAGGTTTTAGTGGCCAAAATCAATTAGAATGCTACCTGTTCAATCCTTCGGTTCCAGTGGAAAAAATTGAGCAAAAATTGGAGGGAATATTTGAAAAATGGATTTGCGTGAACTATTTTTCACACCATGAAATCCCAATTTTTTAGGCATATGGAGGAATTATGTTTTCATCAAAAATGTATTTGACCTATCACATGAATAACATCAGTGAAAAAGTAAGTGAGCTACCTCTTCACTTCTCAGGTTCTAGTGAGTAAAATCACGCATGAAAATTGGAGGGAATGATCGTTGAAAAATCTAGTTTTGCGTAGACTAGTTTTTGTGCCATGAAATCCCTATTTTTTAGGGATATGGAGGGATTTTTTTTTTTCAGTATTATTCCCCCACCATGAAAATATCACTTTCCCACTTTTTCAGATGAAGGAATTACTCAAAATATGAAGCGTGGAACCCCAGAATAAAACCCAGAATTTCAAGACCTATTTTGTTGCAATCTGACACCCGCGTGGTGCACTTACTAAAAATAGACAGGCCTTCCTACATAGGGGAATGTTACTTTAGGTAAGCCACCATCTAAAGAGGCTATGAAGAAGGTGGTGAACACAAAGGGATTATCATAGGAAAAGTTATCGAAAAGGTCATCTCGACCCGTAATTGACACTTACTAAAAATAGTAAGTGGTTCCACAAGCCCCTGCTATAAATAGCCAGTTGGTCAAGAAGGCAAGAGGAACATAGTAAGAAGAAATAATTCAAGCTACCATAGCCAGTTGAGGTTGGGAAAAGCTAACTTGTACACTTACCAAAAATAGTAAGTTTGCCCCATGGGTACTTACTAAAAATAGCATGTTGTTCTCAAAGGGAAAGTTTGGCACAATGGGACATAGAGGGATAATCATTCAGGTTGATATCACCATTTGGGGTCTAAAGGGGAAAAAACCAACACTTACTAAAAATAGTAATTTTTCCTTTCCAAATATAGTAAGTGTCAAGGAAACATGAATTTCAAGTTGGCAGTTGTAGTTGGAGTTCGGAGAGGTGTAATTAGTTACAAAGTATTGGTGTCATAATGGTCATTTTCTATTACATAAAAATACATCCATCATGGTATCAATGATGTACTCATCACCTATGCAAGCATATGTATCATTCATAGAGGAAAGTAGAACATAGCAGTGTCACTGAGAATCATCACGAGCATGGTCTATGGGTCATCTTGAATCCTCTTTGGGAAAGTATCAAATAGTGTTTTAAAACACTTAGTCTGTGCGTCATAAGGTTTGTGTTCATCACTAGATGGGGAAAATAATTCAAAATTTATTCAAGGGATCAATCTTCATCAGTATGGAGGATCACAGTGTCTAGAAATCTTCACTCAAAGTCCATAACTGCATCTATGACATTCAAGTCAGTTCATTCATGAGGAGTGTTTTCCCTCCATCCTTTCCCTCTTCCTCTCTTTATCTCTCTTCTTTCTCTCTCAATGTTAATTCTTCATTATGCTTCATCATTGTATTTCATCCTATTCACTTAAGTGACCTATTTTAAATTTGTAAAAATTATTTTCTCAAAATTATAAGAGAAATACTTAATTAATGGAAAACGAAAGGTCACAAGTAGAATATGGAAACAGAATAGTCATGTGAGGGAGGGGAAAGGTCAATTCAAATTGTATAAATTGGGATGGCTTCCCCATCCCAAGGGATCTAGATTTTTTTGGAAGAACTTCTACTCTGTACATTGTGAATTATGGTAGATGGATTGAAGCTTTGTATTCATAACTTCACATGAAATAAAGGCTACACTTCTTCTATTTTCCCTTTCTTTTTTTTCCTCTATTCTCTCTTTCATGCACTTTACAAGTGTAGTTGATCCTGTATGGAGTTGGAGAGGAAATGAGTTGTTCTCGATAGATGAATCTAAAAACTTGGTGTTTTAATTCATTGGTCCCACTAGCTTCATTGTGCATTCTTCTATATTGAAGGTTGAACTACTCCAGTTACTGGGTGTGAGATCTGCAATCTACTCATGGTAGTAATATTCCTTTCCTAATTTCCCTCTTTTCCCCCTTATCACTATAATTTCCTCCCTTTTACCCATGTACAAGCACTTTGTACACAGGTTCATTGGAGTGTCCTTATGTGATCCCAGCCAATTTGGCCACCCACAACATTTAGATAGGATTAGGATTAGTTTACTTTCAATAATGGGAGTTGTACAATTCAATTTAGAGGGTCGTAGCCCCATGAACGTTAGTGGAGATACCTGATTTGTTCACCCAACAATTTTTATCACCAACATTTTTTGGTGACTCCTTTGGGGAGAGATTTTCCTAAAGGTGCCCAAAAAGGATCTCTACCCATAAAATAAAAAATAAAAAATAAAAAATAAAAATATATATCAAAATAAAAAATGATATTTCATAGAAGATCATTCTTGAGGCGAATACGTTAAGGAAAAAATTCCTTTCACATTCATTTCTTGCACCATGAGGAAATTTCTAGATTAGAGTGAAGTACCAATGAGTGACATTGAAGAAGAAGAAGATGCTTTCCTAGAAAAGAAAGTCATTGATTAGCCATGGTTTCAAACTAGTGTTTGCAAAGGAAAAAAAAACTAACCTGTCACCGATGAAGAAGGACGTAGGGAGTTATTGGAAAGGATTCAAAGGAAATATAAGATAAAGCGTGAAGCTCAAGAATAGGCCAAACTCCTTACAAGAGATGTAAGAGAAACTTGAAGCGGCCTGTAGCAAATAAGAAGAAGAGGAGATTTTTCCTATGGAGGAAGATCTTAAATATCATTCGTATCACAGGGTTTTCATCCCTGAAAGGTTATTGAATGTTGCTGAAGAAAATCATCTCCTTGAGTCTTCTGATGAAGATAAAATCAGCATTCAAGAAGATGCCAAAAGACAGGACGGTGCAAGATCCACTAAAAAAGATTTTTTCAATCTCACACAACTCACTAGAAAATTGAGAACATTTTCCTTCTTCTACTGCTCTCTAGATTAATTCATCACATATGGTTATGAAGAAATTAATATTTTCAAAAGAGGATACATGGAAGATTCATATCATAATAGAAGGAAATTTTGACCCCCGAATTCTTTGATGAAATTTGGAGGTATGATTTATCTCTAAAGAGAAGATATAAACATCTTGAAGCACAACATCAAATGGAGGAAGAAGATGAGATGTGCCCTATGGAAGAAGACCATGATAGTTGTCCATACTATGAGGTTTTCATTCCTAGAATATTCTTGGATGCTCCTGAAGAAAATATTATCATGTAAACTTCTGATGAAAGCCAAAGCTACGTCATGGAGGAAGAAGTAGAAGACATGAAGATAGAATCACTATTCAGAAATTCCATTTGGCTTGAGACACAACCCATAGGGGGAATAATATATTCTATAAATGAATATTCTTGTTGCATAATGGCTGATCTACTGCTCTCCGAAGACTCCACCAATGATGAAGAAGACATCCAATTCAAAGTAAGCATGAATGATCTCCTTTCAAATTTTGATCTTTTAATTAATAATGAAATGGAGAGATGTGAAGAAGTGCAAGATAGTCACCCGGAATCATGGACCAAAAATGATGAATTCAAGATGATCATGGATGATTTTCCCTCCTATCTTGATCCTTTAAATTATGTATAGTGTTGTGTGAAGAAATGAAGATGGTAAAAAAACTAGATTCTCTTCCCGATTCAATCATGGTTGATCTTATGGAATAATATCACTTCCTTTTCAAATACAAGGATAATTAATAGTTTAAACATAATATCCCCTCACTCAAGTAGTAAAGTGATCATCTCGGTGAAGAGATAGCCTTTCTTTTTTTTACAAGCAAGAAAATCCTATAATGGATGATCAAGATAATGTTGAAAGTTCTTCCCACATTGTTGTCTCAACATGGTCCCATCAAGAGGATGATATGTATTTTGAGCTCGAAGGAATGTCTTTCCCACAAAGCATGGACCTCTTCTCCCTATCAGAAGGTATCATGAATCAAGTATGCCCATGCTTACAAGAAATAAAATCTTGGACAACACAAAACATGAAAGGAGTGAACGAGGATGTGCCAAGTGAATCATGGATGCACATGGATCACATTTTTAATCAGTTCTTTTTGGCACAACATGAAGATTCTTCCCATGAAAACAAATACGAGCCTATGGTGACGCTAGAAGGACCATCTGTGCAAGACATCTTGAGGGCTGTAGAAGAGAATGAAGATTCTCCATGGAGTCTTAACCTCTTGGATTAGGTTATGAAGATACAAGATAGGTATGAGTTTATTTGGGCTTCTCATCTTGACATGCCAATGTTTGATGTTGGAACGAAGTAGTTGGATGAGTTTGATGAATTCCCCAATGCCTTGGAGAATGAGAGTGAATATGAAAGCATGTATTTCTCTTTTATATAATGTGAAGAGGTTCATGAGTAAAAAAGGAGGAAGGTTCTTGAATCTCCTTCGAATATCCTCAATCTTGGAAATTACTTCTCTATCACGGAGGAAGATAAAAGAGAAAATATTGAGCTGATTTGCATTGAAGAAATTTATTCAAAGCAAAGTGGAACTTTGCAAGATTCTTGGGAATGTGAGTGAAATCATCTACTTCTAGCCACTTCAGAAAACTTTTCCAATGCAAAACAAGAGTTCATATGGAAAAATCCACTCAAGGGTGAAGAATGCCTATATGACCAAACCAAGAGTTTTAATTTTAAAAATGATATCAAGGTGGAATTTGAGCATATGCATATTGATGACAATTTATCTAGACAAGAAAGTGGGAGTATGCATGATTCTTGCCAAATGATCCAAAATAACATTGCACTCACTATCCTCCAAGCTCCAATTCATCTTGAACATGCTCCCATGTTGCAACATTTCATGAAGATTTATGGGGGACTCCATCTCAATGATATATCTACTATTTTGAAAAGTACTCACTTTGAGTAGTAGAGCGAGAAGTCAAGATAAGTTCTTGAACAGGAAAGAAATAATTTTTTCTTCACCCCTTGTAAGTACCTTGCTAATATAGGATATGATTCCAAGTTTCCAGCTGAGGATGAAGAGTGTCTCCATGATGAGGTCAATATTTCTAGTTTTGAAAGTATGAAGGAATGGTGTATCATGCTCACAGGATATCAAGACGAAGTCTTAAAAGGAAAACATTTCAAGAAGGTGACAAAATTTTCAATGAATGAAAGAATGTTCTTAGTACATTGTGAGTATGAGGATGGAATCATGATCGGTCTTCTTCTTCTCAAGCCATGCAAGGCCATCAAAAAATAATGGTTTGATCAAATAATAGTTTTTTTGCTTCAAAGGTCATACTTCAATCCGCTATTTCATGATGGTATATACTTTTCTCAACCCATTGTTGGGTATGTGTATATCCTTTCCCTACCTTTGTAAATTTCCCTCCCCCTGTATATAATTTCCATTTCCTGTTTTGTGTTGTTTTCCCCTCCGGTGTGTTTCCCTTCCATTTGTTTATTTTAGTGTGTGTGTGTTCAATAAGGGAAGTAGTGTAGCCTATATTTTTAGTGACTCCATAAAGCCCAATAGATAAGGCACTAGTCCATGAAGCAAATTGAGATTATGATATTATCAAGTTATGTCTTCACTGCAATCAATCCATAACATGTCCCCAAGCTAGAGCTAGATATTTTCATGTAAATGTGCAACAAGAAAATTTACAATTTTCAAGCATGGCAATGATACCCCTCTGTCAAAATTTTCAAGTTTTACCCTTCCGAGACACCCCAAATCTACCCATTCAATCCAGTGACCTCCTAGTGGATGTTAATTCATTACCCTAGGTGAGTGAGTAAATTTAAGTCAATCCCCCTAGGTGATTTTAGGAGTTCTTGAAGAATGCAAGTTTTGGGTAGTTATGGGAAGGGCTACCACTGGCCTTCTCATGACTAGTGCAACCCCCTGGAGTGGAAAAAAGGAAAAAAATAAAACATGGAGGTGAATCGAGGGTCTAATAACATCAAGGAATTTATTTTGGAAGATTCATAAAAGATTTAGAGGAGTTGGGGTAGATGCATCAAAAACAGGGTTCCCAAGCCTAAGCAGTGCACAAGGCCAAAATAACTACTGAGCTTCGAGAAATGATTTTAGGAGCTTTGGGTGGAATTAGGGGAAAAAAATATCATCAAAAATGGAATTCAAATATCTACAATATGGTGAAATCATATTTTTCAGAACTCCTTGGTGTAATAGGTCTGCAGGCAGTTTTTCTCATGTACAAATAAGGAGTTAGAACAAAAATCAAATTTTTAAGGCTTAATTGGAGTAATCAAGAGATGATACCCTCACCATTGAATTTAGAAGTCCATTTTAAGTCAATTTCATATAAACTTATGCCAAAAACTTCCATTGGGAGCTCAAGCTATTGTCGATTCAAGTTTCCCTCAAGGTACAAGTTTGGGAGATAGTCAATTTTGGAAGAGGACACATGTCAACTCCAAGAGACTTGTTCATTTTGATATCCATTTAGTCTCTTAATTAAAGGTACATGAGGGACATAAAAATGCACCCAAACCTATTTTTCCCTATTGTCACCCATGGAACCTTCTGCAATGTAATATTTAGCCCTTAGATGCTTGTCGAAGCTCATCCCCTCAATCGTCCAGATCATGAAAAGTGGTGGCTTCTGGCACATTATGAAAATGGATGACCCTTATGTCTGAAAAAATGAGGGACATAAAAATCATCCCATCCCAAGGTATGCCTCCCAGTCCTTCATACAACTGATTTTCAGCCCTCAGGTACTTCCTGCAAGATTTTTAGATTAAACGCTCAACCGTTGGATGTTTGACAAGTGTCATGAGGAGACGTGGTGTGAAAATTGATGTCCCTTTCATAACTTTAGCTAAAGGGACATCTGGGACACAAAAATGTGCCCATCCCTAGCTTCAAAATTTTAAGATTTTCTAACTCCATGCTGCTTCTTGTTGTTTCTCTCCATTATTTCCCATGAAACTCACTGCCAGAAGAAAATTATAGAGAACTCCCAATCTACCAATGCTGCACTCCAAACTAGCTCTGAAATGGCCATAAAACACCCCACATCATGAAAAAAACAAATTAATAATAGCTTGTGAGGTCAAAGAAAAGAAGAAAAAAATACATATCTTCATCCGAAAATCCCATTGCCGTGAAACGAAGAACTTAGTATATCTTACAAAATAGGGCACGAATCGAAGAACCGTTTGTTGTTGCATTCATAATTTTCAAAGGCCATACAAACCTTGCCAAAAAATCCCTCATTTACAGTGAGAATCGTTTACAGTGAAGAATTCTTCTTCTTTGCACAATGACACAGAAGACTGTCGGCTGATTGGTCAGATCCATGATGTTATATCTATTAGTGTATGACATACAAGAGTCTTATATAACTCTACAGGAAGGAATGAACGTCAGGACTGGGATCACAATTAGGCATGCTATGATCAGAATGAAGGGCACTTTGAAGGCGGTCGTGGCAGGGGTCGAGGATACTGTGTGGATTTGGAGGACAAGGGTGGTGGTGGAAGAAGTAAGTTCCCTCATGGAACATGTTATACATGTGGATATCCTAACCACTACATGCAAGAATTTCCTTAGAATATTACATGTTTTTTTTATGGAAAGAACCATAGCTATGAGGAGTTCCCGGACTTGTATGAGCATCTTATTAAGAAACATAAATAAGAAAACAAAAGCACTTGGATGGTTATGATACAACACACTGTGGAAAATCAGTGGATTCCTAAGTTTGAAGCAGAGTCTAAGGCGTTATAAGTAAATATCACGACCCACGCTAAGGAGACACGTGCCAAAGAAGAATTGCAGCAGAATCCTACCATCACTAAGGAAGAGGTTCTAGATGCATGGTACCCAAATCTTGCCCATCAGAAGTAGGTTTACCAGGAAACCATGGAAGTTCTTAGGAATATTTGGGGTGAGATACAGTACCTAAAAGAGCAATCACAGAAGATGGAGAAAAATAAATAATCAGAGATGATCTAAACTGATATGGATGCCTTGATAGAAGTGTGTAAATTGTTGCGCCAGGAACATATCAATCCACTATTAGGGAATTGGTTTTGAAACACTCCATTTGCAAGTTCTGAGACTAGATGGTAGATCCTGCATGCAAATATTCCCCCTCATAGCCTAGATTATGACAAGGAAATAACTCTAAATGCTATTGTGGATGGCTGGCTATTGAGTAATATATTAATTGATATAGGTGCAGAAGTCAATGTTCTTAATTTAGATGCATGGGTACAAATGTGATATGAAAACGGGTGTTTATTTTTTTTCCAATTTTAAATGTTTTCAAGGATTGTTAATTTTTAATCAACTTGAAGTATTTTATACTCCAAAAATTGATCAAATTCTGATTTAGGACTGGTGAAACTGAAATTAAGTTTGTAATTTTTCTCAAAAAATTCACTGTTGGTTCGAAAGCCGCCCAAAAAAATCATTGTTTCATATTTAATTGATTTCCCAATTTAATAAATTATTGATTATATTTGCATCCATATTCAAATTTGGAATGGAAATTACTACAAATAATCTGAAACTGAAAATAAAAATTAGAACACAACACCATATTGTTTACGGGGTTCGGAATTCCTACGTCCCCGAGTTCGTGGTGAACCGATCCATTAATAATGTTAAAAATGTAAATACAGTAACCTTTCAATTAACTAATAATGAATCAAAAACCTACAAAATTGTGTTTCAGACCTTTGAATAATGTTAATGGAGCTCAGCCTATGTCCTTCACCTTCCTGATCCACTTGCAGCAGTGTCTCCCTTTGGTTCTATGCTTTTGTGTGACTTTAACAACACATAACTCTGTCACAAAAGCTCCAAATCGGATAAATTATCATACCATTGCGATTGTCTCAAAATTTTGAGAAAATTTCATAAATAAATCAAAATCTGGAAGTGAATAAAAGTGCCCAAAATTGCATTTTTCCAAAACTACCTGTTTATTGGCTTGACACAGACCTGACACTTGTTTATTACAAATACAAATGAGCTTTATTTATACCACTTACAAGAGGGTGGCATGTTGGTAAGGCTGCTTATATTTTTAGTTGAGGTGCTAGGTTCAAATCCCCCTTCCATAGGTTTAGGCACCCAATTTAGCCATTGACCCCACATTTGGTGGGAAAGCGATAAGATAAGCCTTTAAATAGATTTTTGTCCACAAAATCCTCCTTATCCCATGGGATTAGGCTTATTCCAATGGAATAATTTAAATAAAATATTATTATTATTATTTTAAATCCAAATCCACTAAAAACCTACCAAATTTCACACCCATAATATGCCATTTGTCCACGTCACAATGTGTCATATCATCATTTGACCACAACTTTGACTATGCATATCTTTTGCATACGAACTCATATTTGGTCTATTCAAAATGTGTCAGAAATCCTATAATGAGCTCTATACCATGGAACTAATTTTTAAAAAATTACAAGACCATAAATTTTTCCTTGTCACCAATTGCCACGTGTCACCTTGTCATTGGTCCACTTGTTGACCAAAGTTGACTTCCTTGTTAACTGAACTTTGATCGAACATAACTTGAGGTCAGAGTGTCTGTGTTTCACATTCTTATAGTTTTCAGAAAGATCTTTGAAGGATCTATTGCATTGGCATGGTTTAGGGAATTTTAGGAAACATTTTACACCAAAAAACTCCCCTGATCAAAATGGGAAGACCCCCATTGTAGTCATCCTCTAATGTATTGTTCATGGCTAATTGGACTAAGGACACTCCCATCAAAGTTTTTAAAGATGGATCCATTACCATAAAAGGAGCCAAGTTCACTTGATATTTTGAGGTTTTAGCACTGGCAGAGTCGGATAGCTTCACAACTCTATTTGGGCATCCTTGGTGCTATGCAAATAATGCTAATATTTAGTTCAAAAAGGGTTATATCAGTTTTGAAAACAAGGAGGACAGAGTTATTATCCCTTTAACATATGGAAAATCTACGCCCTATGTTGAGCCCTTAAGTGAAGAAGATCTGAATAGGATTTATGTACGTGCCATCTGAGATCCAGAGATGATTGAGCCAACTAAAGAAGGAATAATTTAGTGGGAAGATGCACAGTTTATTAGCGATACTACAAGTGTTGCTTGTGATAATTGGGCTTATAGCACTTATGAGTTGGTAGGGTGTGAAGTCAAGAGAATATTTCCTAAGGGAATAAAACCACATTATGTCAGGAGGATAGGTAATAATTACTACCTTGTTGCAGCAGAGAAGGAGATCCTATGGTATTCCTGCGCGCTATGGAGGAACAATGGATAGACCCACTGGAAAGAATAAATATGCTAGTATATACACTACATGGGACAAAAACATGTTGGTGGGTGGCCCACAAGGATAATATTGTAGGATGGAATGAAATTAGGATTTCTCTTGCTACTAGGTTCTTCAACAGAAATGCACCTACTCAAATATGCACTTATCATGGTAATCAACTTGTTCAACACCACATTCAGAAGTGTGAGAGACTCTGGATAGAAGGGAAGGAAGATTTACCACCTTTGTTATGGGTGCACAAGTTTTATTCCACTTTATAAGGATGCATGCGTGCTTGGTATGTATATGCAGAACTCCATAGAGAGACTTGGAATTAGTAGGATTTAATTACAGGAATGGCCCAGATGTTTGAATTCTTCTCTATAAGGCCTCTGGCGGAAGAATCATTAAAATTCATAAATCACTTAACTATGGGAGATAGTGCCAAGGCTGAAGAAATCCTTCAAGATTTATTGGATGAAGGAAACTCAGTAGCGCATCTTGTTGAAGAAACAAAGGCCAATGCCACACTACTTCAATGTGCTTTCCTTGAGAAAGAAAAAGGAAAATAGTCTACTTGGTGGATGACGAAGAAGTAGAAAATCTGGATGTAAACCATTCAACAGGTAGGTGTGAGGTGTTGGACAGTGTAGATAAGACCATGTGTGCATATCATGAACCAATGAAGACAAAGAGGGTGAATATTGGGCTAGATGTTGAGCCTAAGGAAGCCATAATTGGAGACAATTGGTCAGAATCTAAAGTGGAAAAAATCATAGAGTTACTAAGGAATTATTAGGAATTATTCCCTAGGGGGGGTACCATGAACTTAAAGGTGTGCATGAATCATTAGGGGAGATGAACATAAATCTTAAAGAGGGTGCATTTCCAGTTAGAAAGATACCCTATAGGATGAACCCCAACTTGTGTGAAAATGTCAAAGAAGAGATTGACAAAATGTTGAAGTTTGGGATTATCAAGCCCCATTGATGAGTCAGAATGGGTTAGTCAAATGGTGATCAATATCAAGAAATATGAATGGATTAGGATCTTTGTGGACTACAGGGAGTTGAATGTTGCATGTGTGACTGTTCCCTTTCCTACTCCATTCACTGAGGAAATACTAGAAGGCTTTGCAGGGAATGTAATCTATTCACTTATAGATGGGTTATCTGGGTATCATCAAGTTAGGATTTCCCAAGAGGATTAGGAAAAGACTACGTTTACTACTGAATGGGGTAGCTTCACCTATATTGTAATGCTTTTTGTTTTGAAAAATGTACCTGCTGTATTTTTTAGCATAGTTTTTCAAGCGTTCAAGGAATTTATCCACAACTTCTTACAGGTCTATTTAGATGATTGGACGGTGTATGGATTAGTTAAGGATCATTGTGACAATCTGCACTTAATGTTTGAAATATGTAGACAGTTGAGTATCTCTTTGAACATCAAGAAGTACATATTTTCTACACCATTTGGGATAATGTTAAGACACATAATATGTAAGGAAGGTCTGTTGGTTGATCTAACCAAGGTTGCAGTCATTATAGGTCTAAGAGAACCTACCAGTCAGAGTGAAGTGCACAGATTTTGGGTCATATAGGATATTACAAATTTTTTATCAAAGGGTATGCCAAATTTTCCACACCATTGGAGGAGTGACTAAAAGGGAAAGGTATGTTCTACTGGGAAGAACCATAGCAGCGTGCATTTGAGACATTAAATGAGAAACTTACTATCATGCCTATTCTGAATTTTCCTTCGTGGGACCAACCATTTCATGTACATGTTGACGCCTCTGGCACATCCATTGGTGAGGTGTTGGCTCAACTAGGAGAAGGTATTGTAGATCATCCTAATTTTTTTGCTAGTAGAAAGTTGACTCATGCAGAACAAAATTACACAACTACAGAGTGCGAAGCTTTGTCAATGATCTATGAACTACATAAATTCTGACTATACATGCTAGCTACACCATTCATATTTTATAGAGATCACATGGCATTGAATTATTTGGTAAATAAGCTCATTCTACAAGGGTGCATATGTATATGGGTACTATTATTTCAAGAATTTGATTTCACAGTTGTTGTAAAACTAGGGAAAAGTAATTTTGGACCAGACATCTATCCAGAATATAGTCAGGAGAAGAAGCATAGGAAATTGAAGATACCATGCTTGATGCATAGTTATACAGGTTACAATGAGCACCATTAGAACTAGATGACATTGTTGACTTTCTATGAATGGGTATGACACCAGAAGGAATGAAATCCTTGGAGAAGAGAGAACTTGATATACATGCCACACCCTATATTTTAATTAGTGGTGACCTATACAAATTAGGTCAAGATGAAGTATTGTGCCATTTTGTATTGGGACATAAGTGCAAAAATATTATGGAAGAAGATCATGGTGGTATTGTCAGTGGAAACTATGCAGGTGATGTCATTGTGTGTAATATTCTACTCACTGGAATATGGTGGGAGACCCTATATAAAGATTATAAGGAATTTTGTAAGGAATTTGATCATTGCCAATGTCTTGGGAAACCAAGTCAATGAGATGAAATGCCTCTAAGACCCATTACTAGTGCAGAACCATTTGAGAAAGGGGCTATAGATTTTGTGGGTCCTATTTCACTAGCTACACGTAGAATTGGATCGCGCTACATCATAACTTGCACAGACTATCTGACAAGGTGGGTAAAAGCAACACCTACAAAGGATTGTACAATAGCTAGAGCAGCCAGGTTTATTTGGGAAAATAGTATTATAAGGTATGGATGTCCTTTAAGTTTGACCAGTGATAGGGGCACACATTTTCTTAATGAGACAATTATAATTTTATTAGATGAATTCATGATTGCACACCATAAGACTACACCCTATCATCCTCAGGAAAATGGGACTATTGAGGATTTCAAAAAAAACATTGAGCCACACATTGACAAAAAATTCTAATGTTGGAAGGAAGGATTGGGATGATAAAGTATCTTGCAATACTTTGGGCATATTAGACAACATATAAAAGATTGAACAAAGCCACACCATTTCAGTAAATGTTTTGTGTAGAAACAATTCTTCCTATGGAATTTACGTTACCTTATTTGAATGTAGCACATGCTGGAGGTCTTGTTGATGATAAAGCATTAAAAGATTGGATTTAAAATTTAATCAAGTTGGATGAGTGACGAGACATAACACATTGGAGTCAAACACAAGATAAGGATAGGCAGAAAGCATCGCATGATAGGCATATCAGGGATAAAATTTTTGAGATAAGACAAATGGTGCTCCTTTATGATTCTAAATTTTTGTGTCATCCAGACAAACTCAAGGTACATTGGTTGGGGCCATATGTTATCACTCACATACTAAAATCAGGTGCTTGTCAGTTAGAGGCACTTGATGGAATACAGTTACTCGGTTACTTCAACGGGAGTAGGTTGAAGCCCTACTATAATTAAGTCTTCTTGGTGTTTGTAATAAGGTAGTGTTTCCATTTAGGTTAGGTTTCCAATTTTGCATTCCCTAAATGTGTTTCCTTCTTTGTCATTATGCTTTGTCAATTCAGTTGGTGTGTTTGTGTAACAAGCACATTTACACACCAGAAGCTAATTACTATTTGAAGAGTTTTTATGTGCAGAGGACTGCACATACCCTTAGTGTGGGGTAGGTTGTTGATATCTAGGTACTGGACTGTTGAAGATAATTCCAAATGAAAGGAACTATCTAAGGGTGCTATTCAAGGTTGGAGAATTGAAAAACAAAAGAGATTGCTTTTGGACACAAGGACCATAGATAGATAGGAATGAAGAAACAAGTATAATGCGAGGTAAGCAGAGGCTGGGAAGACTACTAGTGGAAGGTGCAGTGATGAGGTACTCAGGTGCATGGAAGTGTGCTAAAGAGAAGTCTACAACTAAAAGGAAGGAGGGCATGCTAGAAAGTTATAACTTGGGCGTGAAGATGTATTGCGCAGAAATAATGAAAATGGTCGATTAATGAGAGGATTTTTGGTAGGTGGAGGAGTAATAAATGCACTAATTTTTTGAAATTATATATAAGGATGAGACGCGAGTTCATTTTTTACCATTGCAATTGAGAGAATTTGAAAAGGGTTAAGTGTGAATGAGATGAGAAATCATGTAGAGGTGCGAAGAGTGTGAAACTAGACGTGGAGAGAAGGGTTGTACACAAGAGAAGCTTGTGTTCCCATAGGTAAAGGGTTTGAGTGAATTAAACGCGTTACAAATGAGCTAGGGCTCTAGAAAACGTGCATGATTTAATCAATAAAAAATAAAACATTGCATGGTAAAATAATAAAACCAAAAATATTGTATTTCATTCGGGACATCTATATTCTATATTTGATATGCCTTTATGCAAGTAGCTTGATCCTATTGATTAGGAGTCAAAGCTTATCATGTAAAACTCACACAAAATCCCACTTATCTCTCTAAGAGACTTATTCTAACTTCTAGATCTCTGAGTTGTTACTAACAACTCATTTACACACATAATTAGATATTGTTCACACTAAAATATATATTTTTCCTAACAATCACCCCCTTAGTGTGAACATGGGGAAAAATTATCTTGAATTGTAACTTGTCACCTGATGCTGACTCATGACCTAGATGATTTTCAAAGTGGTTTATCATCAACCTATGAAATGGGTTTTCAAAGTGGTTTACCATAAACCACAAAAGGGTTGTTTTCAAAGTGGTTTACCACAAACCAAGGAAGTGGTTTACCACAAACCAAGTAGATCATGATGTTTACAGTTTATTTTTATCCCTCATCATATTCCCATTTTAGGAGATTACATATAGGAAATTTATTACAAACGTGAACATGAATAGTCCACTATTCATTATTACAGTAGAAAGAAAACACACAACTAAAAAAAGAGGTCACCAATACACTTGAAGCAATATCTTTGTTGGTGACTAACAAGAGATACTGATCAGCCTCCTCCTCCTTTTCCTCATGCCTCCAATGCCTTCAGTTAGAACATGAAGTCATCTAAATTGTAGTCGGGGTCTTCTTTCACTTGTTTTTCTTCTTCATTTTTTGATTCCTCTTTGACCACTACATTTGCTTCATTTGTTTTTAGACTTAAATTGAGTACATATTTAGCTCGAATCTTGTAGTACAACATTGTATGTCTTGTTTTCTTACAATAGAAGCATTCAGGTTCTTCTTTGTTTTTAGAGAAAGTTTTGTATCTCTTTTTAACAAACAATGCAGTTTCTTCTTTTACATCTTCTTTTGTTCTTTTCTCTTCACTTAGAAGTGCACATATCATGTCTTCAAGTGATTGCGTGGGCATCTATCTAAGAATGAACACAACATTACTGTACTTAGGTGGAAGATTTTTTAGAAGTATGGCTTTAGCATATTCATCTTCTATTACAAATTTTACTTCTATAAGTTGCCTTATGAGTGATCTTAGTTCATTAATGTGGCTTGACATTGTCCCATTTTCATTCATCTTGAGTTTCAATAGTTGCAGTTTTAGTGAAAATTTAGCATTGACTGCATTTGAGCCAAATATTTTGCCAAGTAGTTCCCGAATTGTTTTTGAGGATTTTTGTAGATCCACATAGTGTAGCTTAGTATCTGACAAGGCAAGTCCTATTATTGTTTTTGCCTTATCATCCCTTGTTTCCCACTCTATTAGTTTTGAAGTGTCTATGGGTTTTGATTCATCTCCTAATACAATCCTCCATAGATTCTTATGCATTAATTGCATTTGGATTTTGACTTTCCAGGTGTGAAAGTTCAATCCATTGAATTTGTCTAGTGGAATTTCCATTATACCTTAGAGCGTCGTTATCAACCAAAAATGTGCTCTTATTACAAGGGTTTTTTAGGGTTTTGTATTTGAACGATAATGCACCCCCTCACTATGGACATCGCATACAAGCGAAAGTGCACCCAAATAAAAGTAAGACATTTTTTTTAATTTTTATATATTTTTTTAAATTTGCCAAAAATAGAAAAATAATATTTTTTATCCAACAGTAAAAAGAATAGAATCAATGTGTATAACTTGAAAAAATACTTATTTTCAAAAAAAATGATACCTTAATCCGAGTTATCAGCTGAAATTTATCGTGCTTACAAGTTCTAAATTCAACTTCTTTCTGGACCCTTTCCAAAAATGGAAAATTTCTTTTTCTTATTTTTTCTTATATGTCCATAAATGGAAATAAACAGAATAGAGCTAAAACTAGATTCCCAGATGATTGTAGATTCACTCGAGAAAGACATCGACACATCCAGATGCCCAAATAGCTACGGATTCACCCAAGAGAGATGTCGACGCATCCAAACATCCAAACAGCTGCGGATTTCAACTTAAAGAGACCTCGTCAAACTTAGATGATGTTTTTGTTTTGAAACTCAAACATAGACCAGATTTATTCCTAGTAATGGCGTCAGAAGACAATTACTTCCATATCAAAATACCTCAAAAAAATCCTACAGGAAACCATTGCAGGTCTAACCTACTCTGATACCAAATCTAGAAAATGTGCATGATTTAATCAATAAAAAATAAAACATTGTTGGGCCCCTAGAATATTGACTAAGTACCAAAAGGCACATAGGAGTGCAAGGTCCCAGTTAAGGAAATGTGCACAAGGACAAAGTGCACAAGGTAGGGTTTAAGAAAAAGGTTTAAGGAAGCCCGTGGTGCATGCGATGCACACAGACAAAACCAAGGGTTCGGGACTTAGTAAAATTGGATGTTCAGGGCAGATCACGTGAAAAGCATGACCCGGTTGTGCATGGATAAGGTGTCAGCCTGGCAACAGGTTGGCCCAGAAACTGTTATCCAAATTTCACCCCCCAGGGTAAATTTCGATAACATGCATCAGAGTTTTGCAGTTCCAAGCATGTAGATTGATCCAGGAAAAATCATAAAAAATGACTAAGTCCTAGTCCTAGGGGCAGTCGGGACATTTGGGACATCTAGGCGCGGATCGGCCGAAAAGCCTCCAGGCGGCCCGCTAAGCATTTGGGACAATCGGGCCAGAAGTACGCGGTGGACGCGAGAGGCCGATCCGGCCGAAAGAGGAAGAAAACGACTAACTGCTGAGCGGGACAGTTCGGGACAAGAGTACGCGAAGTACGCGAACCGGCCGGATCGGCCGAAATGGAGAACTACAGTCCAAAACAATGTGGGACAAGTGGGACAAAAAGACGCGAATCGGCCGGATCGGGCGAACCGGAAGAATTTGTCCCACGAAGCACTGGGACATTTGGGACAAAAGGACGTGAACCGGCCGGTTCGGCCAAAACAGGGAAATTCAGCACTGGGGCAAATGGGACAAAGGGATGCGCGGGACGCGGATCGCCGAAGGAGCCGAAAAAGCCGAGAGCCAATCAGATTGCGCCACGTGTCATCGGCAGATAAGGGACAAGGAAGCCCATTTCGGGCGGATCAAAAGTTTTTGTCCCAGACAGCACTGGGACATTCGGGACAAATGTACGCGAAGGACGCGAAAACCCGAGAAGCCTGAAAACCAATGAGAAGCTGCCACGTGTCCTCACCAAGGCATGTCAGAGAGGTCAAGAAACCCGACAGCAGGGGACATGTCGGAGGGGTCGGAAAGCCTGACAACAAAGGAAAATTTGGATAATCTGGCGGAAGCGGGTTTCGGGAAAACATAAACATGAAGCATATGTCGAGCCATCCTCCAAGTCTGATGCAAATGCAGAGGAGAATCCTGAACCCGACAGGCTGAAGACCTTGCTCATCCAATCAAATCATGACACGTGTCACAAGTGAAAAGATCAAAAAGTCAAAGGGCGAGTTTTGAAGGGTCAGCCCGAACCAATGGGATAGTGCGACGTGTCCCAGCTAGGGCCCACAAGGAAATTTCAAAAGAAAGCCCGCCGAAAGGTAGAGGAGAGAGAATCACGTGACCAATCAATGCGTGCCACGTGTCATCTAGGTGGCAGAGCGCGGGAAAGATTTCAAAACACGTTTTCGCCTGTTTTGTGCCCTAAAACTTCAGACCTCCATAACTTTCGATCCAGAGCTCGGATTTGCACGTTCTTTATATCAACGGAAAGCTTATGAAATTACTCTACATGATTCTAGGATCAATCTCAAATTTTGGTGGAATTCTGGAGAGAGAAAATTGAGAAACGGTTCTGACGCGTGATAATGGCCAGAAGCGACGTTTCAACAACCAGTTTTAATGCACATGGGTCGCATTCTTCTTCAGCATGGCCAGAAGTGATGTCTCAACCACCGATTTTAATGAAGAATGCGTTTTGGTCAATGGTTGGGCTGCTTACACACTTTCCTATGTTTTCTGTCTCCTGGGCTCGACCCATGCATTGTATAAAGCCAGATTTGGCTCATTTTAAAAAGGGATAACAAGTTGTTCATCTTTTCTGCTCTGCCCTCCCTTCTTTTCTTCTCTAGGGTTGAAAATGGAGTTCGAACCTCCTCCCTGCTCTGTAATGGCATTTTTGCCTTTTACTAATGGAATGATGTTCTGTGCAAACTTCTGGAGCAACAAAAAACGTGTTTTGTGATGCATCTGTCCATCCTTGCTCGTCTTTTGTTTGTTCTCTTCTTGCCTCTCTTCATTGTAGGTATTTGTGCATGTTTGAATGTTCATTGCAGGTCTGGAGCTGTGTTCATGGAGTTTTGGGACATTTTCTGTGTGAAATCTATCCTTGGGCCTGTGATGCATCTGTCCATCCTTCCCATTGCTCACCTCTCTTTGTCCCATGGCAGTTTTGATAGATGTTCAACATTCTCCTTCTCTGGTGTATCACCTTTTTAGTGTAGGCTTTTGTTCTTTTCCTTTCTCTCTCTCTCTCTCTGTCTCCTTGGCATTGTTAGATTAGGATTAGATTAGCTTGCCTGCACTGGAATAGCTTGTGGCAGGTAGTTTAGGAGCAGGAACCAGCCTTCTCTGGAGATTCCTTTCTCATTTTACAGGTCCCACGCTTGGAGAGAGGTTTCCATGTTGTGCAATCACATTGGATGCCTGAGTGATCAACCTAGAAGCCTGATCTGCATCCAGGGGTGCTGTGATTTTGCATCAACAGTTTTGGCACGCCCGGTGGGACATAGAGGTCTTCCACTTCATCTTTTTCAGGTTGATGTGTTCCTGTGAAGATTTCAGCCTTTGGAGGCACTTGCAAACACATCTGGCGACTCCATCTGGTCAACAACCCATCTCTGAAGTTGCAGACCTTCCTTTCCATTCATTTTTATTCATTTTCCATTCATCCTTCTTTCCATCTCTTTCATTCTTTCATTCTATGAGGTTGTGCAATCATGACTTCGTTTCCATCATGGAATCCACATCAACAACAGCAGTGTATCACACCTCCAACATGTTTTACAAATCCTCCAAATCAGCATTTTGAGCAGATTCAAGATCAGTATGCATACCCATATGAGCGGCTGTGCCAAAGTCAGTTTGGCTATGGAGCTTTCCAAGAGCAAGGGTGTGCATACAATGAAGACCATCAGATCCAAGATGCTGGTTTGTTGGAGAAAATCCAAAAGATGGAGGTAGAGATGGTGCAGTCCAGAGCAACAGCTCAAATGAGAGCTTTCAGAATTGGTTGCAGGACTCCTTGTCCATGGGGAGGCCCTTTTCCAAGACACTTCAGCCCTCAGGAGAAGCTGGACTTCATGATAAAGATGCTGCCCCAACTTGCACAATGGACAGCAGAAATAGAGGCCTATACATTCGGTGTTGAACAACCTTGTCAATGGGTAAGTTCTACACCATCATCTGGTTTTTCTCTTCCCATTACTCAAGCAACATCATCTCATTTGGACTTGCAAATTTTAAACTCTCCATCTGTTGTCCCAAATGTTGATCCCATGTCTCCACCTCTCAGTCTTCCACCACACCTCAATTCTTCTTTCCTTTTTCCTTCTAAACAGTCATCCCCTCCACAAGAGCTAAATGAAATACCTCCCACTCCAAAGAAACAAGAGGTTTCACCTCCTCCACCACCACAAAAAAATGTCAAATCAGTTGAGTTACAACCCATCCCTCCTCTTGCATTCCCAAATCCATGTTGGGAGGATGACAATCAGAATGCCAGTCAAGGAAAACAACAGCAAAAAGAGAAGCCAAACAAAGATGAAGAAATTCAAAGTCTGAAGAGTTGGGCTCTTAGATTTGGGATGAAAAAGATCCCCTTGATGGCTAAACCTACAGAAGAGGCTAGGGTTGGAGAACAGGTGGTGGTTAGGACTGATTTTGTTGCAGCAGAAGAAGAAGATCTTGCAGTCACAACTTGTCCTCTAGAGCAGCAGATTGAAGAGTTTGACTTGACAAACTTCATGCTAGAGGAAGAGTTCAATCAAGAGCAAGATTGTCTTCAAACATTGGAGGAAGGAGAAGCTGCTCCAAATCCAAAAGAAGAGGAGCACATTCCAGTTGTGGGGGAGAAAAGTGCAGACCCAAGAGCTCTGAGCACAAAGCAGGCTACAAGAGAACCTTCAGTTCTTCTTTCTACTTCACCTCTCTCAAGTTCCAGTGCTGAAGAGGAGTTTGACCTCTCAAACTCAATGTTGAAGGGAGAAAGAAACCATGGTGGTCAAGTTACAGATCAAGAAGACACCATGGAGGAAGTTGAATATTTGCAGCAGGACAGCAATAAGGTAGTTTATCTGTCAGATTTGGAGGACTGTTTTGATGGAGAAGAGCCGGTTGAGTTTCCACCTTTCTCTCTTTCATCATCCACACTCCAAACACTTGAGTCTGCTGTCATGAAGGAGGGCATTCATTTACAACAGCCAGCATCTTATAATAGCTCTTCGGAATCAAGATTGGAAGATTTTAATCTTTCACGTTCTTCATTGGAGGAAGAGAAAGGACAGAGGAATTTCACCATTTCTTCCACACCATCCATTCAGGAGGGTCTACAAGAGAACTCCATTCTTGGAGTTGAAAATCACAGCAACGGGCATACTCAACGGATCAGACCTTGCCCAATCAGGTATTTGGCTTCATTGGAGCCAAAGGAGAAGTCACAACTAGTCATGCTTTCTTCTGAGCATGAGGGTGAGCTACAAAGTACCAAGGATCAGCTGTCATACCTCTTCAATCCAAATGCAGAGCAACTAAAAGAGGTATTGAATTTTCCTTCAGCTGATACCTTGATGATTTGGGTGGAATACCAGCTTCTTGTTGATTTTCCACTCATCCTAACAGCCATGATCAGCTCCAAATCAATTGCATGGCTGCCACTTTTGAGAAAGGGAAGCTATTTCTCACAACCAATTGCAGGGTTTGTTTAGCTTGCTTTTGCTTCCAGTTAGAGTAGAGTAGGTAGATTTGCTTTCAGCAGAAGAAGTGCTTGTGCACACTCTGCATGTTCCATTTTGGAGCATGTATGATTTTCAGTTCTGTACATAGTTTTTGTTGTTGTGCTGGTTTTGCTCTTGCACAGTTCGTTTCAGTGGCATTTTGGTGAGAACAACTCCATGTCCGGTGGGATTCAAGTGGCTCAGAGGGAAGTTTTCAAAGTTCAGATCAGTTTTTAGGCTTGCTTATGACTCCATGCCCAATGGATTGCTTCAGGCTACTGATCATTCATCTAGCAGGCAGATGACCCCACTGAGTCGCCAAACTGTTGTCAAAATTTCACCCCCCCAGGGTAAATTTCGATAACATGCATCAGAGTTTTGCAGTTCCAAGCATGTAGATTGATCCAGGAAAAATCATAAAAAATGACTAAGTCCTAGTCCTAGGGGCAGTCGGGACATTTGGGACATCTAGGCGTGGATCGGCCGAAAAGCCTCCAGGCGGCCCGCTAAGCATTCGGGACAATCGGGCCAGAAGTACGCGGCAGACGCGAGAGGCCGATCCGGCCGAAAGAGGAAGAAAACGACTAACTGCTGAGCGGGACAGTTCGGGACAAGAGTACGCGAAGTACGTGAACCGGCCGGATCGGCCGAAATGGAGAACTTCAGTCCGAAACAATGTGGGACAAGTGGGACAAAAAGACGTGAATCGGCCGGATCGGGCGAACCGGAAGAATTTGTCCCACGAAGCACTGGGACATTTGGGACAAAAGGACGCGAACCGGCCGGTTCGGCCGAAACAGGGAAATTCAGCACTGGGGTAAATGGGACAAAGGGATGCGTGGGATGCGGATCACCGAAGGAGCCGAAAAAGTCGAGAGCCAATCAGATTGCGCCACGTGTCATCGGTAGATAAGGGACAAGGAATCCCATTTCGGGCAGATCGGAAGTTTTTGTCCCAGACAGCACTGGGACATTCGGGACAAATGTACGCGAAGGACGCCAAAAACCCGAGAAGCTCGAAAATCAATGAGAAGCTGCCACGTGTCCTCACCAAGGCATGTCAGAGAGGTCAAGAAACCCGACAGCAGGGGACATGTCGGAGGGGTCGGAAAGCCCGACAACAAAGGAAAATTTGGATAATCTGGCGGAAGCGGGTTTCGGGAAAACATAAACATGAAGCATATGTCGAGCCATCCTCCAAGTCTGATGCAAATGCAAAGGAGAATCCCGAACCCGACAGGCTGAAGACCTTGCTCATCCAATCAAATCATGACACGTGTCACAAGTGAAAAGATCAAAAAGTCAAAGGGCGAGTTTTGAAGGGTCAGCCCGAACCAATGGGATAGTGCGACGTGTCCCAGCTAGGGCCCACAAGGAAATTTCAAAAGAAAGCCCACCGAAAGGTAGAGGAGAGAGAATCACGCGACCAATCAATGCGTGCCACGTGTCATCCAGGTGGCAGAGCGCAGGAAAGATTTCAAAACACGTTTTCGCCTGTTTTGTGCCCTAAAACTTCAGACCTCCATAACTTTCGATCCAGAGCTCGGATTCGCACGTTCTTTATATCAACGGAAAGCTTATGAAATTCTCTACATGATTCTAGGATCAATCTAAAATTTTGGTGTAGTCTGGAGAGAGAAAATTGAGAAACGGTTCTGACGCGTGATAATGGCCAGAAGCGACGTTTCAACAACCAGTTTTAATGCACATGGGTCGCATTCTTCTTCAGCATGGCCAGAAGTGATGTCTCAACCACCGATTTTAATGAAGAATGCATTTTGGTCAATGGTTGGGCTGCTTACATGCTTTCCTATGTTTTCTGTCTCCTGGGCTCGACCCATGCATTGTATAAAGCCAGATTTGGCTCATTTTAAAAAGATGATAACAAGTTGTTCATCTTTTCTGCTCTGCCCTCCCTTCTTTTCTTCTCTAGGGTTGAAAATGGAGTTCGAACCTCCTCCCTGCTCTGTAATGGCATTTTTTCCTTTTACTAATGGAATGATGTTCTGTGTAAACTTCTGGAGCAACAAAAAACGTGTTTTGTGATGCATCTGTCCATCCTTGCTCGTCTTTTGTTTGTTCTCTTCTTGCCTCTCTTCATTGCAGGTATTTGTGCATGTTTGAATGTTCATTGCAGGTCTGGAGCTGTGTTCATGGAGTTTTGGGACATTTTCTGTGTGAAATCTATCCTTGGGCCTGTGATGCATCTGTCCATCCTTCCCATTGCTCACCTCTCTTTGTCCCATGGCAGTTTTGATAGATGTTCAACATTCTCCTTCTCTGGTGTATCACCTTTTTAGTGTAGGCTTTTGTTCTTTTCCTTTCTCTCTCTCTCTCTGTCTCCTTGGCATTGTTAGATTAGGATTAGATTAGCTTGCCTGCACTGGAATAGCTTGTGGCAGGTAGTTTAGGAGCAGGAACCAGCCTTCTCTGGAGATTCCTTTCTCATTTTACAAGTCCCACGCCTGGAGAGAGGTTTCCATGTTGTGCAATCACACTGGATGCCTGAGTGATCAACCTAGAAGCCTGATCTGCATCCAGGGGTGCTGTGATTTTGGCATCAACATATACTTAGAGAGTAGGCAGAGCTCTGCAGAAATATTGCAAGAACTCTGCTAGTGGGTAATTATATTGGGGAAAGGATGTAATGGGGCAAGGGGATTGTAATTTTTATTTTGGTAGCATAGTTACATTAGTCCAGTTGTAATGCATGACTGCGGTCTGCTTCTCTGTGACACTCTGTAATGGCTCCATGAATGTAATGAGGTTATCGTTTATATATATATATATATATATATATATATATGAATATCAATGGTTCTAATTACATACATCTTGTTCATAGGTCTTCTTTCATTTATGTTTATGTTAAGTATGGATGTTTGTATTCTTCTTTCTGTTATAGTACAAGTTATATAATCTATTAAGTACACCTGTCTGGAATAACTGCAAGGATCTAGAGGCCATTCTGAGCTCTATGGTTCTTGTATGTCTTAAATCCTTTTGAAATCTCTTAAACACAAATCATAGATGATGTTTCCCACTAAACTCACATAAAAGAGAGACTCAGTACCCACGTGCATGCCTCGGGTGAGCACCCATCTTCTACTGGGTGATAGGCCAATGCATGCATGGGGTTCCTTTCTTTTGTGATAGGGGTAAAAATGACTACATCTTGGTTCTATTACTGAGACCTCTTTTTGAAGTTGTAGTGGGAAATAACATTCATCATGATCTGTGTAATGAGTAATGACAGAGCGATTAACGTTAGAAAGTGTTGAATCATGGTTCAAGAGCATGGAGGATGAATTTTCTCAGAGATTCAACACTGGACCTGAGTTCGATGCATGTAGATGGGTAGAAGAGAACCTCTACCATGATCTGTATGAAACATTTTTCTTCTGCTTCCCAGTGGAACTGTATGAATGGCTCTCAGCCTATGCATCTAGATCAAGTTGGCATTATGGATCGTGTGTGTGGGACCCAAGAAGAATACTGAAAGGCTTGCAGGATGTAGATCTGACATGGACCCGTGTCATGTGGATCATTGGTGGAAAGGAGTATTGGCTAGCTACACTCTGGAGTATGCCATTTCCACATATTCTTGTCTGGAGGTTGTTGAGTTTGAGTTTCTATGGGAGCCTAGAGGATCGTTTCTACATGTTGTCCCTCTGGCTATGAAAATATTGATAGTTACCATGAGTTTAGAGGATATTCCCAATGGCTAGCTAAACCATTCTGAGCACTGGGTGAGGAAGCTAGGGTGGAGGAAGATGGCAAGATGTTGCGATGGAGAAAGAAAGGGAGGAGAGATGACTCAAGTATGGTGAAGTGCACGTGAAAGGGAGATTTCTAGACAACGTGAGGTTGTAGGTGTGATGGATGTATGGTGACAGACGTTGCAGGAAGGATTTGAGGTTCATGTAGAGGATGTGGAACCTGAGTAGTCTGTGTGAACCCATCTGGGAAAGCGTGTAAGAGAGACCCCTTCGGCTTCTGATGAGAGTTCATCACGTGGAGAAAGAAGAACCATTGGCATGCATCTGAACCCACCTAGTGACCGGACCTTGGCGCTTGGTTTTCTAGTATCAGGGGAAAAATATTGCTAGTCTAGTTGGTTACATTGGAGGTGATCGGTCTACACCCAGGAGGTATAATTTCTCATTTGGGCCTTCTATGGCTGCAAACACCAACCCAGTGTTAGGAATTTTTAGGAAAGGTATAGACACACAATATTTTGGTCTCATGTCTGGGAGTGGCATGGGGTATACTATTGGCAGTGGGGCATTGTCGTAGACCATAGGCATGTAGCTCAGTGGAACTGTGGGGACCCTTGGCATGACCACTTTAGGACCTGGTGGATCTGGTGGATCTGGTGGTTTAGGACCTGGAATAGGAGCTAGTGGGTCTAGTGGAATCTGGTGGTTTAGGATCTAGTGGGCTTGGTGGATCTAGTGGTTTAGGACCTGGTGGACCTGGTGGTTCTGGACCTGGTGGACCTAGTGGACCCAGGTGGATCAGGTGGTGGAGGAAACACAGGCGGAAACCAAGGCTCTGGCTCAGGAGGATTCAGGCCCCAACCACCCCCACAAGTTTTCTTTGAAATGTCTCTACATTTTCTTGATTATAGAGGTATTGAGGATGCTATGGAACATGTTCACAAGTGTGAACTGCTATGGCACACAAAGGGTATCACAACCCCAGAATGAAAGGCTAGTCAGTTTGTAACCATGTTGCAAGGGTGTGCACGTGCATAGCTGGTATAGGAAATATGACCCTCATCAAATAGTGGTGGACTATACTACTTTAAAGAATGCATTCTTGGCAGAATTCCACATTCCTGAGTTTGAGCAGAAGAGCATCAACGCTTTGAAGGAGATTTAACAAGGAATGGCAGAGAGTGTACAGGAGTATGATGCATACTTTAAAACTCTCTTGTCTAAATTATCATATGATATTCACCCTTCATAGCATGCTCAGTGGTTTGTTGGAGGATTAATCACCCCTTTTAGAAGGGCCTTATCTCATAAAACTTTTACAGACCCATGCACGAGGCATTGGAAGTTGCTCTGTGCACGAGGCTGTTAGTAGTGTTGATACTGGTGTTAGCCCATTCCTGGAGGCTCAGATTGCTGCTATGGCCAAGCAGTTGGAAAAATTGTCTGCGAACTTAGCCCATGAGACTCGCAGTGGTTTGTGGTGCATAGATTGTGAAGTAGAGGGGAACGTTAAGGATATTTTCCCCCAGAGGATAGTACGCACCATGGCAGTAGATTGTGAAATTTATCCATGGGGACCATGATGCAAGTAGATGCCCCTTACTACAACGCGTAATCTGGAAGAATGTGTCTTGTTACTATAAGATTTTCACCTCTACAACCCATGATACTAAGGACTATAGGCTCATTGATCAGATCCATGAGGCCATTGATCATGGGGTGCACCAAACCAGCATTGCCAGTAGTTCCAAGGGTGATGATCACCGTTATGAGGAGCGTGTAGATGGAGGCGTGCATGGAAGAGGTTTTCACAGGAGGATTCTATGGGTCATGGTAACCACGGAGGAGGAAGGAGTGAGTTCCCACATGGAACTTGTTTCAATTGTGGATCTACAGAGCATTATAAACGAGAGTGCCCAAACCTGTTGCAGTGCTCATGGTGTGGGAAGAAGCATAAGTATGAGGAGTTCCTAGAGTTGTTTGAGCACATGAATCAGCAGCACCGAAAAGACAAGGGCACTGCAATGGTTAGCATTAAGAAGGCAGACATACAATGGATGCCTCAAGTAACATGGGATGCAGGTTTGGAGCCTGTCTTGGTAACAACAAGGGCAGAAGCCACATGCAAGAGAGATACCAAGACAGAAGAACCTAGTTTCAAGGGAGGAAGTAGTTCATGGAAAGTACCCAAACCCTGCACATCAAAAGGAGGTATATCAGGACACCATGGATGTCATTCAGAGTTTACAAGGGGAAATCCAGTGTCTAAAGGAGAAATCCAGGAGGGAGGAATAAGGGAGGAGAGTCGAGGCACCAAAGGATGACCTGGATGAGGTCAAGGAGGTGTGTAAAATGCTAAGGTAAGAGAATATCATTCCCTTGCTAGGATCATGGTTGAGAGAGAAGGTACCACACGCCAGAGAAGAGCGCAAGAGGCAGGTCTTACACAAAACCTTCCCCCTCACATCCTTGACTATGACAAAGAGATCACATTGAATGCAGTTGTAGATGGATGGCTCCTTAGTAATATCCTCATTGACATAGCATGCGAGGTTAATGTTCTAACTTTGGATGCATGGCATCAGATGGGAAGACCTGCATTACAGCCATCTTCGAATGTGTTGTATATGGAAAACAAGACTAAGGTGATGCCCATCAGTGTCTTAAAGGATGCAGCTATCACTATCCAGGGAGCTAAGTTTACTGGGGACTTCGAAGTCTTGGCACTCGCTAAGGCAGACAATTTCCCAGCACTACTTGGGCACCCATGGTGTTACAAGAACAATGCGGACCTTCGGTTCAACAAAGGGTACATCAGCTTTGAAAATAAGGAGGAATGGGTCATTATACCCCTGGCTGATGGGAAGTCGACACCCTATATTGAACCTTTGGGGGAGGAAGTTCTAGACATGATATATGTGTGCTCAATCAGGGACCCAGAGATAATGCATCCTACTAACGGAGTTATCCAGTTTGAGGATGCTCAGTCAGTAAGTGATACCACCAGTCTAGCATGTGACAATTGGGTGCATGGAACTTATGAATTGAT
Organism: Taxus chinensis; assembly: GCA_019776745.2. Classification (NCBI taxonomy): domain Eukaryota; kingdom Viridiplantae; phylum Streptophyta; class Pinopsida; order Cupressales; family Taxaceae; genus Taxus; species Taxus chinensis. Next base: position 956,270,471 of record CM034147.1, on the reverse strand, counting down.
GGGATGGAAGTTGAGAGGGTCGGTGACCAAGGTGACAAAGGTGTGCACAGTCTCGGTGCCTAGGAGGAAAGGAGCTACCTAAGTATTTAGGAGGAGCCTTCCCTGAGATATTTTTGCAGGAAATGGAAGCTCAGTGGAAGAATGAGAAGGAACGGAGGGGGATGTTAAGTTATGTCCTACTCAACATAGTTGCACGGTGGTGGGCTACACATCAGGAGAGCCTTTTGGAATGGCATGAGGTAAGAATTTCTCTCTCTGTCAGATTCTCTAGGAGCAACGTGCCCACCACCATCAAGGACTACCATGGGAAGGAGCCCACCTCTTTCCATATCTAGGAGTGTGAAAGGATCTAGAGAGAAGGCATGGAAGCTTTTCCACCATCCCTCTGGGTGCACAAGTTGTACTCTACACTGCAGGGTTGTGCACGCACACATGGTACATTCATTCGGAGACACGCCACCAGACAGGGAATTGGCAAGAGCTCGCGGCTGACCTCATTCAAACCTTTGAGTATCAGAGTACCAAGCCATCAGTTGATAAGGCCTTGTAGGGTATCAAGCACCTTACCATGGGGGATAGTGCCATGGCGGAAGATAGGATGTTGGAGTTACTGGGTGGAACAGGTTTGGAGGCGCACTTTGAAAGAAGTAGAGGAAACAAAAGAGTTATAGCTTGAGTGCACATGTTTGGAAAAGGAGAAAGGGAAGTTGGTGTATGTGATTGATGGAGAGGAAGTAGAAAATTTGGATGTTAACCATTCTGTAGGGACGCATGTGAGGTAGTGGACAGTGTTGATACTCGCACGCACGTGCCTACCATGAGCCCTTAAAGACAAAGAAGGTTAACATCGGTTCAGGAGAAGAACCTAAGGAAGCTATTATTGGAGATTACTGGTTGGAGAAGGAAGTCTCTAAGATCATTGATCTGTTGCATGAATTTGAGGATTTATTTCCACGCAAGGTACCATGAGCTCAAAGGCGTTCACCATTCCTTGGGGGAGATGAAGATAAAACTGAAGGATGGTGCATGCCCGGTCAGGAAGAGGCCCTACCGGATGAATCCCAATTTGTGCGTAAAGGTTAAGGAGGAGATAGAAAAAATGATAGCTTCTAGGATCATTGAAGCAGTGGAAGAATCAGAATGGATAAGTCTGATGGTAATCAGCATCAAGAAGGATGGGCGGATTAGGATCTGTGTGGATTATAGGGAGCTGAATGTAGTTTGTGTCATCGATCCTTTTCCAACCCCCTTCACTGAAGAAATTTTGGAAGGAGTCACTGGGTGTGAAATCTATTCCTTTACGGATGGATTTTTAGGGTACCACCAAGTCTAGATTGCAAAGGAGGACCAGGAGAAGACAACTTTCACCACTGAGTGGGGAATTTTTGCATATACGGTCATGCCCTTTGGGTTGAAGAATGCGCCTGCTATTTTTTCACGCATCATGTGGTGCAAGCATTCCAGGACTTCATCCATAAGTTTCTTCAGGTCTATTTGGATGATTGGACAGTGTATGGTCTAGTCAAAGACCATTGTGACAATTTGAGGTTAATGTTTGAGAGGTGTAGGTAGTTGAGGATATCCCTCAATATTAAGAAATGTGTATTTTCTACACCCTTTGGCACGTTATTGGGCATATCATATGTAAGGAGGGTTTGCTAGTAGATCCCACTAAAGTTGCAGTTATTGTGGGGTTAGGGGAGCCTACTAGCCAGAGCACAGTGCATGGATTCCTTGGGCATACAGGTTATTATAGGAAATTCATCAAGGGGTATGCCAAGATCACCACGCCTTTAGAGGAACTACTCAGACATAAAAGTGCCTTCCATTGGGGAGAGGCAACAAAGGGGCATTTGATACATTAAAGGATAGGCTTGTCACCACGCCTATATTACGTTTTCCCTCTTGGGACAAGCCCTTCCATGTCCATGTAGATGCCTCAGGAACCACTATTGGAGTAGTGCTTGCACAGCCAGGTGAAGGAATTATTGATCATCCTCTGTGTTTTGTAAGTAGGAAGTTGACACCAGCAGAGCAGAATTACACCACAACTGAGCGCGAGGCATTGTCAATGATCTACACACTTTTCAAGTTTAGACAGTATCTGCTGGCAACACCCTTCATGTTTTACACCGACCACATGGCATTAAAGTATTTGGTGAACAAGCCCATTCTACAAGGGTGCATATGTCAGTGGGTATTGTTATTTCAAGAGTTTGAGTTCACCATAGTAGTGAAGCCTGGAAAAAGCAATTGTGGACTTGATCATCTGTCAAGAATTGATTCAGGGGAGGACACGTAGAGTATTGAGGAGACAATGCCAGAAATGCAACTATTTAGGTTGTGGCACGCACCCTCAGATTTGGAGGAAATTGTGTATTTTTAAAGGAAGGTGTGGCACCAGAAGGAATGAAGGCATTAGAGAAGAAACAACTAGCCATATGCGTCACGCCCTACATGTTGATCAGTGGAGACTTATACAAGTTGGGACGTGATGAAGTTTTGTGTAGGTGTGTATTAGAGCATGAGCACCTCACCATCATGGAGGAAGCACATGGAGGAAGTGTGGGTGGGAATTATGTAGGTGATGCCACCGCGTAAGATATTAATGGCAGGTTTGTGGTGGGAAACCCTGTACAAGGATTGTAAAGACTATTGTAAAGCGTGTGACCATTGTCAGTGCATTGGCAAGCCAGGAAAGAGAGATGAAATGCCTTTACACCCTATCCCTAGCACAGAGCCTTTTGAAAAGTGGGCAATAGACTTTGTAGGCCCTATTGCACTAGCGGCGTGTAGGACTGGGTCACACTATGTCATCACTTGCATGGATTATCTAACAAGGTGGGCGGAGGCAAACCCCAACTAAAGATTGCACAACAACCACAGTGGACAAGATTCTTGTGGGAGAACATTATCACGAGGTATGGATGTCCTTTGAGTTTAACCAGTGATAGGGGTACATTTCTTGAATGAGACCATGAGGATCCTGTTAGCAGAGTTCATGGTGGCTCATCACAAGACTACGCCCTATCACCCACAAGAAAATGGAACCGCAGAAGCATTCAACAAAATACTGAGTCATACCCTGACCAAAATTTGTGATGTCGGAAGACAAGATTGGGATGACAAAGTATCAACAGTATTATGGGCTTACAGGACAACTTATAAAAGGTTGAACAAAGCCACACCATTTCAGTTGGTGTTTGGCATGGAAGCTATTCTACTAGTTGAATTCATGTTACCTTCTCTACGAATAGCACATGCAGGAGGGTTAGCTAATGAGCAAGCACTGGAAGAAATAATTGATGAGTTAATGAAGCTGGATGAGAGACGATCACTCACCAGGTGGAGCCAAACAATAGAGAAAGCAAAGCAGAAGGCTTGGCATGATCGCCACATAAGAAACAAGAAGTTTGAGGTTGGGCAGATGGTCTTACTTTATGATTCTAAATTTTTGTGCCATCCTGGAAAGTTGAAATTCCATTGGTTGGGTCCTTACACAATCTCATACATCCTTGATTCGGGCGCGTGCCAGTTACAAGCACTGGATGGGATGAAGTTTCCTGGACACTTCAATGGGAGTAGGCTGAAGCCCTACTATAAATAAGTCTTCTTGGTGTTTGTAAATAAGGTATTTTTTCTAGTTAGTTTAGAATTTTCCTTTACGTGTTTCTTTTCTTGTGTTTCCCTTTCACGTTGTTGTTTTGTTTTGTGCCTTGGGTGTCGGTAACCTTATTGCTACTTTTTGAGAATCTGTGAGTGCGTAGAGGACCGCACATCATTTTAGTGTGGGGTGGAGTAATGTGAAGGAGCGCATGGTTAAAGTGCCAAGGAAGTTTGTGTTAAAAATCCCAGTTGAATGGCCCAGGTGAAAGAGGTGTATGGAGAGAAAATATGGAAAAAGGATGGTTGGTGTCAAGATAAAGCTACTTGTAGATCCCACGTACAAAGGAGGAGAAAGCGCATTAAGCAACATGAGGTAGGTGAGAGCAAAAATTAGGACAGAAGAAGTGCCTTCAGGTGTTGGTTACATGCGCAAGAGTCTCCTGTCATGTTGGATTGGTTGCGCGCCAGAAGGTTGGAGGGTTGTCCACGCAGGTTGGGTGCGTGAGTGAAAGTGCTGAAGATGGGATTTGTTTGAAAAATCCACATTAAATGAAAAAGGTATGGTGGTAGGTGAAGTAGCAATTAATGCTCAAAAAGGGAAAAACTATAAATAAAGGGGTCGAGGCACTTCATTTTTCACTTTGCATATAAGGAGAATGAAGTGCTTTTTGCACCTTTGCAAACTAGGGCTTCCAAAAAACTTGATCCATGTGAAGAAAAATTTGGAGAGATTGAAGCATGGGTAACTAGTTCATGGATTTGTGAACCAGGAGGAAGGGATTTCATGGGTGTAGGAGAAGTTGTGAGAAGGCATCTGTCTTGTGAAGGGAGTATCCCAGTTAGGGTTTGAAGAACTAGGGCATGGGTTTAAGAAATTTTCTTCACAAGTTCAAGATCTAAGGTTGGAGAGAGCAGGAAGAACAAAGTAAGACAGAGTGATTGAAGTGGGAAGAAGACCTAGAAAATGGCACCCAAGAAACCAGCTAGTACACCCAAGAAGGGCAAGGGAAAGGGCAAGGGCAAAGCAACAAGAAATTGAAGCAAGCACAAATGAAGAGTGGTATGCAGAAATGTAGTACCCAGATGGAGTGTTGTTGGGGAAGGAGTGGGAGTCCCATCTTAGGGACATGTCTGTAAATGATTATAATCATCAGACAAGCACAATCGAAAAGGAGTTGGCACTGGAATTAGTGTGCCCAACAAACAAGAGGACACCAGAGGGTTTGCCCATTTATAATGATGACGTGAAGGTCAAGTTGGAGAAGGCAGGGTTATTACAACTCTTTGAGTTTCCCTACTTCGGGAAACCTGAGCGACTGTATCAGTGGCTGATGTCGCACATGCATGAGGACTATTTCCACTTCGTGGGGTGCAAGATGCGCATAACTCCTTAGCTAATTTCACATTTCATAGGCCTCATCTGTGAAGGAGATGGGTTGGAGGATGACTTGACTGACAAAGAAGTGATTAAGGAAACTATCACCACTTTCACATGCAAAAAGGGGTCAAGGTATTATGATGTCACAGACATCAAGGATCCAGTGATGAAGATGGCCGTGCACCTGGTGTCAAAGCTAAATGGCCAGGAGAGATGGACCCAAGTCAATAAGCCATGGTTGAACATTTGTAGAAAGATTTCAGAGGGCACCATCTATAATTTGTCTGCATTCATCGCGGATGAAATTATCAACTGCGCGAAGGAAGGTGACAGGATCCTTTTTGGAAATGTGCTGCTAACCATTGTGTTTTCAGAGATTGGGGTACCAGATGCATCAGATAAGTTTGTATGGGAGTACCCTGGTGAAAACCCCTCACCCGCCAAAAGGTTTGAGAAATATGCTTGTGACACTATGACAACAGTGCACAAGGCGCACTTGGAAAAGTGGTACACGCACCTAAGGAACGTTTCAAGGTAGAATGGAGAATTCCTGAACAACTGCCAGTAGCCACCAGGGGAGAAGTGGAATTTTGTTGTGTACCAGCATTTCTATTTGGGCAGATTCAAACTATCAGATGGGACATGGAGCCCATGGTGCAAGCTCCCCTTTTCCTTCACAGCTCAATACTTCCAAGCGGGAGTAAATAGGTTCAAGGAGTCCAAAAATTTTAAGTTGGACCTTGGTAATCTAGACCAGGACCATAGGGAAATGTGCAAAGGGTTGGTGTACCCCAACAAGCACGTACATGGAGTGGTACGTATCACATGAGGTACAAATGACAAGGCCCATGACTCTACCCATTGCAGAAGGATCCGTGGCGCAGTATACATTCGCATAAGACCCAAGTCAGAGAAGGGCACATATCTAGAGAATGAGGTATCTATACCTCAGGATCCAACTAGGAGGAAAAGACCCATGCCCAAATGGGAGGAAAAGGAACCAGAAAAGAAAATCCCAAGTGTGGTGGAGACACAGGCAATAGGTTCCCCCAGGACAAGCGCCAGAACCAACATGTACACGCACAAGAAAAATCCCATAGTAAAAGAGAAGACTCCAGAGCCAGAAGAGCCATCAGATAAGGAGTCATCAGAAGAAGAAGAAACAGAGTCACCTACACCAGAATCTCTGGTTAGGAAAAAGCAGAGGGTAGAAGAGGAGACCACCTCAAAAGAAGCTGGAAGTTTGGACAAGTGCATAGGAGAGAAGGATGGTAGTGGAGAAGAAGTAAGTGGGGAAGAGGACCCCAGGAAAGATCAAGGGCCACCTATTTTCAATATACATGATTCAGAGGAGGAAGGCGGAGAAGAAGAACAAGGGTTCCTTTTTGTGCAGCGCGCAAGGATAGCCAGGTAGGAGGAAGCCCAGGACATGGGAAAAGATGAAGAGGCTAGCGCACAGAAGCAAGAGGTTCCAAGCTCGGCACAAGAGAAGATGGCCAAGGTGGCAGAAGAAGAGGAGACAAGGGACATTGAGACCCTGGAAGAGGACAAAGTGGAACACGATGCTGAGCCAGTGTTGAGCAAAGAGAAGGAGAGCGCGGAAGAGGAATGCGGCAAGCACTAGAGGCCCTGAGTTTTAACTGTAAGTATACCCAAAGGTACGCACATGGGAGGAAGGCATGCAGAGGGGGGGAGGCTAGAGATGGGTTATATTGATGACCCCAAGAAGGTGTTTCATGTGCGGTTCCAGAGTACACTTCTGGTGGAGGAGCTTGTATGCATGTCATCTTTTGACAAGGAGGCTGCCTACCCATGGACAAGGAAGATGATCTCTTGGGAAATTGAGTCCCACCTTGATGAGCCAGAGTTTGAGGTAAGCCATGGGGAAATAGTAACATTGCCAGGACTAGGAGAAGATAACCCAGTGGTGGATACCCAGTAGCTCTTGGATGAACAACTATGCAACGTGCTTAACAAAGTCTCCATTGAGATAGAGGCTAGACTCTTCAGGTGAAATGATAGGATCAGGGATCTGGAAGGGGAGCTGAAGGAGAAAGAGGAAGAGCTAGCTACATTGACCAAGGAGCTGAGCCAGGAAAAGTTAATCAGTGCCCAGTGGCAGTGGGAATTGAAGGATGAAAAGGCCAAGGTGAGCGTTGTGTACAAGAAAGTAGAATCCATCAACGGGGCCATACTATTAAAGCATCTGACCTAGCATCACCCACGCAGAAGTATGGATCTGCCTTGGGATGCCTGGAGGATTTAACAAGGGTCCTCACCATGGAAAGATAACTACTAGCCTTGGAGTCTGTAGAGGAAGTGGCCGCGTGCCTAGAGAAGGAAGACAAGTTGAAGATCGTAGCACTCATCGTCAAGAGTACAACAAAGTGCTTGCTGATGTAAGGGCCGCTTCCTGGACTGCTGAAGCCACATACAAAAATTGTGCGGATAGAGACAAAGTGGCAGGCACCTTGGTCACCACTCATGAGGTAGAACTCAAGGAGTTCCAGGAGAAAAACAAGGGGAATAGGGTGGAAAGAGACAAAATCCTTGCCGAGGTTGAGAAGAAATCAGAGGCCATTGAAACCTTAAGGGCTTCAATCAAAAACCAGTTGAAGGAGCTATATCCGCATATCACACGAAGAATGGACGCGTTGGAGGATATATGCAAGGAATTAGAGAAGATCACGGATACTATGAGCATGCAAGGAGATGGACTAAATTTTGGGGAGGTGAGCACCCTGGTTGGACGACCTCTGTCAAAGAGCGCAGGATGAAGTTGATGCCTGGAATAAATTGGAGGCCAACTTGAAAAAGGATTTTCCCAGTCTATTGCAGTAATTCTTTCACTCTCCCATTCTTTCTTCTTTCCCCATTCTTTCATCCCCTTATTCTTTTTCCTAGGTGTAAGCCTATTGTATTCTTTCTCTCACTAAGAGGAGTGTTCCCGCGGATGGAGAACAGGCATAGTGTGGGGTGATGTTGGGCCCCTAGAATATTGACTAAGTACAAAAGGTGTAGGCATGCAAGGTCCCAGTTAAGGAAAGGTGCGCAAGGACAAAGCACGTAAGGCAGGGTTTAAGAAAAGGGTTTAAGGAAGCCCGTGGCATGCGCGATCGCATGGACAGAACCAAGGGTTTGGGACTTAGTCAAATTGGACGTTCAGGGTAGAACACGTGAAAAGCATGACCCAGTTGCGCGTGGATAAGGTGCCAGCCTGGTGACAGGTTGGCCCAGGAAGGAGCATGCCTGCAGTAGAAGCTTCTAGAAGCACATCATGGTATAAAGTGGAAGGCTCAGGCCTGGAGGAGCATGCTCGCATGGAGGACCACATTTAGACACTTGGCATCAGATCTAAGGGTGCTGGAGGATGAGTTGGCAGCCCAGAAAAGCTATAAATACAAGCGCCTGTAGAGTAAACATATATACTTAGAGAGTGGGTGGAGCTCTGCAGAAATACTGCAAGAACTCTGCTAGTGGGTAATTGTATTGGGGAAAGGATGTATGGGGCAAGGGGATTGTAATTTTTCTTTTTGGTAGCATAGTTACATTAGTCCAGTTGTAATGCATGACTGCGGTTTGCTTCTCTGTGACACTCTGTAATGGCTCCATGAATGTAATGAGGTTATCGAGTTATATATATATGAATATCAATGGTTCTGATGAATACATCTTGCTCATAGGTCTTCTTTCATTTATGTTTATGTTAAGTATGGATGTTTGTATTCTTCTTTCTGTTATGATACAAGTTATATAATCTGTTAAGTACACCGTCTAGAATGACTGCAAGGATCTAGAGGCCATTCTGAGCTCTATGGTTCTTGTATGTCTTAAATCCTTTTGAAATCTCTTAAACACAAATCATAGATGATGTTTCCCACTAAACTCACATAAAAGAGAGACTCAGTACCCGCACGTGCCTCGGGTGAGCACCCAGCTTCTGTTGGGTGATAGGCGACACACATGGGGTTCCTTTATTTTGTGATAGGGGTAAAAATGACTACTTCTAACTTCTATATCTATATGAGTTGTTACTAACTCATTTACACACATAATTAGATATTGTTCACACTAAAATATATATTTTTCCTAACAAGGGCACATGATTTCCACTAGTGAATGGAGATTTAAACTAGGGTTTTGACTTTCTCGATTACAAAGGGAAGAAAAGAGAGATTTTTCAAATAGCACCAAAGAAAGCACCCGCAGTAGGAGATAAAGGGAAGAAGAAGGTTAAAGTGGAAGAAGAAATTGTTCCCAAGAGTAATTTCTCAGAACTGTAGTATCCAGAAAATGTGATTGTGGGACAAGATTGGGATTCCCATAGCTGCCAATCTAAAATCAATAATTACAACCATCAAACATCAGATAATAAGAAGGAGCTTGATGTGTTGCTAAGCACAAAAATGAACAAGCACACAACATAAGATATGTCGGTGTACAATGACACTGGTGAGAAGTTACTAAAGCAAAATGGAGTCTACCAGTTGTACAAGCTGTCATACTTTGGAAAGTATGAACCATTGTATCAGTTGTTGATGAGAAAAGTCCATGAGGAATCCATTTACTTCATTGAACGGAGGGTAAGAATCGTAGCTGCTTTGATTTCAACAGTGACATGACTAAGGGCCTCAGGGTTGGATCTGGATAGTGATTTAACTTATAAGCCCGCAATCCTAGAGACAAGGAAATAATTGGGGTATACTAAAGGTCCATGCAACATGGACATTGAAAAATTGAAAAAGTACCCAGTAGTGAAAGCAGTTGCACATCTTGTAAAAAAGCTGAATGACCAAGGAAAATGGCCGCAGGTAAACACAATGTGGTTGAATGTCGCAAAGAAGATATCTCAAGGATTAGTGTACAATATTGCAAATCACATAAAAAATAAATAATTGAAAAATCATGGATAGGTGACCGAATAAGTTTTGGCACTGTGTTATTGTCCTTAGTGTTTATGGAGATTGGGGTTCTTGATGAGCCAAAGGAGAGGATTTGGGAGTACCCCACAGAACACAAGTCACCTACAGAAAGATTTGGTGAATAATTTTGTGACGGATCAATGAGTGGACCATTTAAGCAGAGGGCGGAGATGTGGTATGATAGACTCCATGCGGAATTTGAAGAAGAGTGGAGCATACCCAAGGATTATCCTTCGGTGGTGGGTAAGGTAGTTCAGTTCACTGTCTACCAACATTTTTGCATTGCGTAATTTGTGATGAAGGATGGGGCTTGGAGCCCATGGTGCAAAATACCATATGCCTTCACAACAAGGTATTTCTAGGTATCAGTTCACTGGTTTTCATATGTGTGCCACCTAACTTTCAATGCAGACAAGGTAGATTGCGAGTACCACACTCTGAGAAAGAAATATGTATATCCAGGGTGGAATGCCTACATTGAAAGGCTTATCTCAGATATTATAAGCATGAATCCTGTAAGCTTTTTAGTAAGGGACACTAGAGTAGTGCTTGTGTACCTATTAGTACAAATTCACAGCACCCCCAAATGAGTTATGGATATGCTTTTATAAGGCAATGTCATTTGGTGTGATTGCACAACATTGAGATTTCCCAAAGTGTGGGACCTTTGCAAATGGGGAAAGCTATCCAGAGAAGGATGGTTTCTCTTCCTAAACTACCTACCACAAGTTATACTAGTGTAGGAAAGCTAATCTAATCCTAATCTAACTTCTAAGGAGATAGGGAGAGAGAAAACTGGAAAAAATAGAGCCTACACTAAAATAGTGATACACCAGAGAAGGAAAATGTTGATCATCTATCAAAACTACCATGGCACAAGAAGTGATGAGCAATGGAAGGGATGGACAAGTGCATCACAAAACCAAGGATGGATTCCACACAAAAAAAATATCTAAAACTCCATGAACACAGCTCCAAAACCTGCACTGAACATCCAAACATGCACAAATACCTGTAATGAAGAGAGGCAAGAAGAAGACAACCAAAAAATGAGCAAGAATGGACAAATGCATCACATAACACGTTTTTTATTGCTCTAGAATTTTTCACAGAATCATCATTTCATGGGTAAGAGGTAAAAATTCCATTACAGAGTAGGGGAGGAGGTTCAAACTCTATTTTCAACCCTAGGGAAGAAAAGAAGGGAGAGGAAGAGAAGAATGATGAACAAATTTTTACAAATGAGCCAAATATGGCTTTTTACGCTCAAACAGAATGAAAGAAATGAGAAAAAACGGGAAAATTTGATTTGAAACTTTAACCACTGACAAGATCCATTTAATTGGCCTGCAAAATGATGTGTTTCCATGAAAAAGCCCATACTTCATTAATTTTGGTGGTTGGGGTCATTTTCTACCATTTTCCCGTGCCAAAGACATTTTCCCATTTTTCTCCCACAAAACTCCATCAAAACTCAAAATTGAATATTCCATCATGTGGATAATTTCACTAGCTTTCCAATGATACCAAAATCGCAAAAATCTAAGCTTTTGTGCGAAGGATATGCCCCTATGAAGATTTAGGGAAAAAATCAGGGTCGCGGGCCGAAATTTGAACCTTTTCCCTCTTTTTTCAAATCGGGAAAATTTCCCAAAATTTCTCTCCGCCCCGCTCCTTCAATGACATGTGGCACCCTCTGGTTGATCCATGGGCCCAACCTTTCCTTTATCCTCCTTTTGCGAAATTTGTAAAATTTTCCCAAAATCCTCTGTCAGTCTGCCACTTCGCTGTTGATGTGGACATGTGGCAGCTTTTGATTATGTGTTGAGATGCGGTTCAACTTTTACCTTTTGTGTTTTCACCACTTTAGTAAAATTTCCAAAATCCTCCTGATGCCCTAACTCCCGCTGCTTACTAAACACGTGGCATCTTTTGCTTAGCTCGGCGGGGATGCGCTCCTATTTTTTCCTTTGACACATTTTGACCAAACACCAAAAAACTTGAAGTCCTTCCACCTCCGCCACTCTGCCTTGACACGTGGCGCATCCTGACTAGGTGCGAGCCTCAAACAATATATTTTCGTCTACGGGATTTTAGGCTGAGATTTTACCTTTGAGTTTTTTAGTCAAAAGGCTAAGTGCCAAAAAATTTCCTGTAGTCCGCCTGGGTAAATTTTCCCTCCAAACTCCGCCGAGCCATAACTCAAAAAATACAAGGAGTTAGGAGGAATTTTTTACCTTTCTAGAAAGAGGAAGAAAAATCCTATCTGATGAAGCCATTTCTAGAATCTTTTGAGTGCCTGAAATTTGTAAAAATTTGGCTGAGGCACAAAAAGGAAGCTAGTTAATCCAAAATAAGAGGGAGCTTATTTTGGTTAACAATACCTGTAACTCAAACCCAAGCTAGAGAACACTAAGTATGTGGAAATTGATTTCACACTCCCAGAGCCACCAAAAGGTAGGCATAAAATAAAAAATGTTCCAACACCTAAGCCCACAAAAGTAATTCAAGTAGATGATGAAGAAGAAGAGCATGAAGATAGTGGTGGTTTGGAACACAGAGGTAGAAGACAACCTCCAAATAAGGTAGAAACTAAGCGCGCAACTACACCACCTCAGCCACAAGAGGGAGATGATGAGTACTTGGATGCAGTCTAAGGAGAGCACCATTTCAAGAGAGTATTCAGGAGAACAAGGACCCAAGGTGATTCTCCACAAATAGTGTGCAGACTGCCTTGACTCTCTCCACAAAAGGAGACAAATGAGAAAAGAAGAAGGAATTAAAGTTGAATGAGGAAGCAGAAGAGTTTGACAAAAAATTTCCCAATTCTCCTACACCTACAGATAATGTGGAAGAACAAAAAGATGAAGAAATGAAGGATGGAGAAGAGGGAGAAAAGGGAGAAAATGAGACAACAACTGAGACTGCTCAGGTCATAACACTATAAGTTCAAAACCTTGAAGCCCAAGTTCCTAAGCATCCTAGATCAAGAAGAACAAGTGGGGAGTATATTCCACCAGCCATGGGCTTTGTCGAGGACACATGTAAAATTGTTCACGCCCGTTTCCTAAATACATTGACACAAAAGGAGTTGTATGGCTGGGAGTTAATGGATGAAGATATGGCAACAATGTGCACAAGGAAGAAATTGTCATGGTCGATGCACATGCACACGAATGAACCAAAATTTTATATGTGTGAGGAGTCATGTGTATCAAGGAGGTTGAAAAAGACACCTCAGGCCAGAAACATAACAGTAAAGCCTATTGTTAGGTCAGATGAGCAAATAAGAAATGCTTTGGTGAAAGTCTTGACAGAGGTGGCACGATGAAATATGGATAAAGCTGCAACAATTAGGGACTAAGGGAGGAGATCAAGACTAAGGATGAGGAAATAGTGCGCTTAAAGAATGAAAGAGACTTTTCACAGAAGAAGAATATTGTGTTTATCATCATGGTAGAGGAGATTGGTGACAATGTCATGAAGGCTAGGCCACACTTAGAGCCAAAGGTACCCAAGATGTTTCCTTTGACAATACATTATGTAAGTATATTGGTGGAATTAGTGCTTGAAGATGAACCTCTGCGCATTACAAAACTAAAGGATCCAACACATGAAGCAGAGCAGGAAAAAGTCTTCAGTGATACCAAATATTGCATCATATGAAGGGTTGCTTTAGAGATTGTAAGAGGAACTAAAGAAGGTGGATCAAGCGTTGAATATTTTTATAATGCCAGAAGCCGTTATAAGGACTAAGACCATTTTAGAAGAAAATGAAGTCCTAAAGGCCAAGAAAGATGAGACATTGGACCACGCAGAACGGTTAGTGCTTGTTAAAAAAAATGTGAGGCCATTACAACAACTCAAGAACCACACAAGGAAAGGATGGATGAGATTGGGAAACTCATCACTCAAAAGATGGACTTGTTGGAAGGGAGAATGACTGGCATATCCAACATTGTGTTGGTCTTACAGAATGAGAAGGGAGAGATTACAAGGGATGAATTAGAGTCAATTGTAGTGGATATTCCAGAGAAGGTAGAGGTCGCACTCAATGATTGGCAGACTCTAGAGATGGAAATAAAATAAGAGTATCCAGAATTGATTATTCAGGTTGAAGTAGAAGATATTAAAGGGTAAAGACATTATTTTATTCATCAAAATTATTTCTATTCTTCTATTCATATTCTCTTATTCATTTTGGAGACAACCATTACTGGGGCGGAAATGCAACTAGTGTGGGGTAATGTTGATCATTCAAAATATGACACTTAGTGAATGAAAGACAGAAGGTTTGCGTGGGAAATAAGAGCTCATTCAAATGCACGGAAGTATCAAAAAGGATCACACGTGAAGAACAAAAAAAGTTTGGGACTTAGCCATTTTTATGATGAGGATCTATTTTTTGAGATAGCGTGCAGAACACACAAACCGGTCAAAGACTTGCACGACATGAATTGGCTATTTTTTGAGGATCAGCTACGAAACGCTTTCCATGGGCACATGTTGGGAATAGATCTACTACTGTCAGTTAATTAAAATTAGTCTATTATTAGTGCACTTGCATGTGTGGTTGTTTTTGTAATGACGTGTGGCTAATAATAGCACGTGACCTATTTTGGGATTAGATAAGCGGTGAAGGAAAGTCCCCACCCTTATAAATATGTAGTAAACTGTGTAGCAGAGAGAGAGGGCATATACTTGTGAGAACTAGGTTATAGTGAGATTGCACTGACAGTTTTTTTACGTGCATGAGCATATACTACTGTTATTTTAAGGAAGCTTTTGTGTATTACTGCATTTAATATAATGGAGATTATGGACTGAATCAAGGTGTTATCATGGTTATATTTTAGTATTGCATGCTTGATTTCATCATGGTTATCTTTTAATTCTACTATTTTCTAGATCTAGATCTAAACATGCGCTATAGAAGGATATATTAGTCATATATCTGAATGCTTAAAGTCTTCATCATGCTAACATCCTTAAACAAAAACCCTAAAGAGGGGCCTGGTACCTTCGTGCACTTTGGGTGACCGCTCAGTCTAGGCTGAGTAATGTGCCAACGCACCTGGGCTTGTATTGGTGAATTCTGGGCTGTATTAATGTAAGATGCCCTAGCCATCCCATCTCAGCGTGACCTGTTGCATAAAGCTCCAGCCCAACTTTTGTGCACTGATGTAACTACCCAAAATCTTCATGTTTTTATCAATATTTGTCAAGAAGAGGAGAAGCAAGTAAGTAATGTTTTCAAAATCCCACATTTCTACATGTCCTTGATCATAGGAAAACACCTTATCCACAATTGCATGATTGACTTAGGCGCTAGTACTTTTGTCATGCCTAAGAAAATTGTTGATGTCCTAGGCCTTAAGTACATCCCTTTGTCCAAAGGAGTATTGTAACTTGATGGATCAACTGTTACAACTTTGGGAGTAATCAAGGGTCTTGAGTTAACCCTCCATGCATGTCTAAGCCTCACTATAACTCGAGATGTGTCAATCATTGACTTACCTCCTTTTTTTTCCATGTGTCTTTTAATGGATTTTACTGTTAAAATGGGTGGTTACTTGTCTTCTGATTGGTCCCATATGTTACTCAATACAAGGTATGGTACCTAGTTTACCATACAAGTTGAGCCAATCTTTTCCTACCATGTTGAGTCATATGACCCATCTCCTCTCCAAGCCAACTATTTAATCCAAGAAGAGCAAGTTTCAGTTTCTGAAGAGCATCCTGTTCCACCTCCTGTACCTGACTTAGTGCTAGATGAGTGGGCGGAGAGGCACCAAAAATTTGATCCATATGGTGAAGAGCTTGAAGCTTTTGAAACTATTCTTGGCACTTACTACGTCCTTGAAGAAGAAGTTGTGCTTCCCCACGCGCTCAAGAAAAATGAAGAAAACTCTAGTCTGTGGAAATTGTACTTTGATGGTTCCAGAAGCATAAATGGTGTGAGCGTAGGTCTTGTTCTCATTTCTCCCAATAATGATAAGTTCTTCTTCGTGCACAAGTTACAGTTTGCATGCTCCAACAATTTGGCATATTATGAGGTGTTGGTGCATGGTCTTTTCATTGCATAGAAGAAACATATTAAGGTGATGTAGATCTTTGGAGACAAAGAATTGGTTATCCACCAGGTCAGAAACAAGTTTGCAACAAAGAATAAGCTTCTCAAAGCTTATAAATATAGAGTTTGGGACCTCCTTGAGAGATTTGATGATCTGAATTTGTAGGTGGTGTTGCGTAAGATGAACAAATATGCTTCTCAAATGGTTGTGCTTGGTTCACATTTTTCTTCTGCGGAGGACTTTGTAAAAGGAAACATGCAACATATAAAGATGGTAATCAGACCATCCATTTCGGAAAAAAATACTAGCTAGAAAGTTTATGACAGTGACGTGTAGATCATCCAGTTCATTCTAAATGAAGTTGAGTTCTCTTCAAGCATGCAAGCTGATTTGCATGACAACTATGGTGACCAAGTGATCTAGCTAAAGACAAACAAGTTGCCTAAAGGGTTGGTCACCTTAGATCAAATATTTAGCCTTGATGATGTGTTTAAGGGTGGAGAAAATAATATGTGCGCAGCACAAGAATACTGTACTCCAATCACTATTGTGCATAGAAAGAAATTGTTGCTCAGTAAAGCTTGAGTGCATGATGAGAAACATATCTTCATATCTCTTTGTCAAAAATACAGTGATATATTTTCATGGGAGTACGAAGACCTCAAAGGATTTGACCCAAGTGTTTCTCAACACTCGATTGACCTTGATCCCAACATCAAGCCCACTAGACAAAAGAAGAGACCAGTCAATCTAAGGATATATCCCTTCATGAGGAAAGAGTTGTCTAAACTCATTGATTAAAAAATCATATTTCAAATTAAATACTCTACTTGGGTCGTGAATCTAGTTCCAGTGTGCAAGAAGAACATTGAAATCAGGCTCTGTGTTGATTTTATATATCTAAATAAGGCGTCCCTCAAGGATCATTATCCTTTTCCTTATATGGAGCAGATTCTGTAGACAGTGGCTGGCGCGCAAAGATTCTCTATGCTCAATGGCTATTCTGGTTTCAATCATATTTTGGTCAAGGAAGAGGATCAATTCACTATGTTGTTTACAACCAAGTGGGGAACAAATGCATATAAGAAGATACCCTTTGGTCTATTAAACATAGTCATGACATTCTAGTGCACCATGGACATTTCCTTCAAAGGCTACATCAATGAGTTCATCTTGTCTTACCTAGATGACATTATAGTCTTCTCAAAGTAGAACGCGGATCACATGGCACACTTGGAGAAAGTCTTTGAGAGGTGTAGAAAGTTTGGGGTATCTCTTAACCCAAAGAAGTGAAATTTTACTGTGGCACAATGAAAGATTTTGGGCCATGTGGTTTCAAACAATGGAATTTCTATTGATCATTAGTGTGTTTCAGCCATCCTGGCTCTTTCCTTTTCAACACATAAGAAAGCCTTGCAGTCCTTCCTCAAAAAAATCAACTTTGTTAGGCACTTCATTCCTAACTTTGTAGGACTGGTAAGGCCCATCACCCTCATGCTCGAGAAGGACATAGTCTTCAAATGGAAAATAGAAGAGAGGGAGAGCTTTAACAAGATTAAGAAATAAATTTCTTTCACGCCAACACTCATCAACCCAAATTACTCAAAGTATTTTATCCTTTATGCTTATGGCACTAATGCAAGTGTTGTTGTTATCCTAACTCAAGAAAATGAACAAGGACTGGAGAAGCCAGTGGTTATCTTCAATCAGACACTAAAGGATTATGACTTGAAATATAGTCACATGGAGAAATATGTCTATGCCATCATGCGCGCCCTTAATAAATTCAAGAGTACACTTGTCACAAATCATATCAAGGTGTTATTTTCGCACTCAGCCATTTGAGACTTCATCATGGGAGCAGAATTCAATGAGAAGAGAACACGGTGGGTAACTAAATTATGGAGTATGATGCGACCATCAAGGCCATGAAGCTGGTAAGAGGTAATGTGCTTTGCAAACAACTTGCTGAGTACGCGTAGGATGAACCTGAGACTGTCGTTATTTCTAGATGAGGATATCCCGTGCGTAGAACCTGAGAAGAATGTTGACCCTAGCGCACACAGTTGGATGAAGGACATGATCACATTCATTTATGAGGGAGCATACCCTCCTAGTCTGAACAAAGAAAAGAGAAGACATCTAAGGCTACAATCTATTCCATATGTTTCTATTGATGGTCTTCTCTTCTAGAAGAATATTGATGGCATGTTGTTGAGGTGTATTAATGGTGCACAAGTTGAAAAAGTGTTAGCAGAATTTCATGATGGATTCTTTGGTGGATACTTCTCTACCAAGACTACAACAATGAAGATTATAATGGCATGAATATTTTGGCTTACCCTGTTCGCTGACGCACACAAGTGGGTCATGAAATGCAATGAATGAAATTTCTTTGCAAGAAAGAAAAAAATTGTAGCACTTCCCCTCCGACCAATCCAAGCGGATCAGACCTTTTGCACAATGGGGTCTTGACTTCATAGGCATGATCAACCCTCCTTCAAGCATTGGCCATAAGTAGGTGCTGACAGCTACATAATACTTCACTAGATGGATAGAAGATATCTTGCTCAAGGAATCAACCGAGTCAGTCATCCTGGACTTTCTCAAGGGTATTGTTACAAGGTTTGGCATTCCCCATATAATTAGTTCAGATAATGCAAAATTCTTCCTTGGTAATAGAATCACGGATTGGGATCTTATCCTTGGGTATATATCTGAAGACTTCTTCCAACTATTACCCTCAAGGAAATGGTTTGGAAAAGTCTACAAACAAGAATCTGATCAAAATCATGAAACACACAATGAATAACAGCCAAAGACAGTAGAATACAAAGGTCTCACGCACACTCTGGATAGATAGGAATCACAGTGAAGAAGGCAATAGGTACTTTTCCTTACAAGCTTGTCTATGGTAAAGAATTTTGACTTCCCTTATCTCTTGAATTACCTTCATTAGAGCTTGCCTGATAGTTAGAGTTGAAGGACGTGGACCAGAGATAAATCAGAATGGCAGAGCTAGTTGAACTTGAAGAATCAAGAAAATCTACCATGATCAAGCTAGAACAACATCAAAAATGAACAAAGAAGTGATTTGATAGAAAGGATAGGCCTTAAGACCTTCAAATTTAGGGACTTGGTCTTAAAATGGGATGCTGACAGAGTCAAAATAGAGCACCATTCAAATTTTGATGCACTTTGGAGCAGACCATATGTTATCAGTTCTTGCAAGGAGGTTAATTCTTTTGAGTTATCTCATCTTGATGGAGGTGCACTATCAATCCCAGTCAATGGGATCTATCTCAAACCCTTACATTAAGCTTGATGCATCATTTTTTATATATTAGAGTAGTTTTAATTCCTCCAAGTGCATTGTACATACATTGTCTTGTTTGTACATAGTTCTTTCTTCTCCATGTGCTTCTTGCGCTTGCAATCTTTTGTTACTTCCAGGATGTCAGTCATCTTCCAGTAGTTTTCAACAGTTTTGCAAGATTCAAAACAACATTCAGAATACGTTTCAAAGTGATTTCAAGGGCAAGATCCTATCAAAATTTCAGATTTCATCCATGCCCAATGGATGCTCCAGGATACTGATCTCCTTCATCGAGCAGGTAGATGGCCCCAAAAGTTGCCAAAATTATTATCCAAAATAACTCCCCTAGTTATTTGGACAACTTAATCCTTTTGCTAGAGGATTCTACATTGCAGGTTGTACACTTAATTTGCCTTTGGCACATTCCCTTGGTTGCAGATTCCTCGTGTGCCCTTTGCATGCTCCTCCTTTCCTTCACCTTTTCTTTTCCTTTTCCTCTTTGTTCCATTTTCCCCTCACGTGCACCCTCTGTGCATTCACCTTCTTCCCAGCAGTGCATGCTATACTACGTGTGCCTTAGACATGCTTCCCAAAATTATCTAAGTCCCTAGACATTCTCTGTGTGCTCCTTCCTTGCTGCCACACATCTACTTTGTAATATTTGTGCCTCAACCATGCACTCCTCCAGCAGGTATTTCTCCTATTTCCTCTCAAGCTCATCACCTTTGTGCACGTACCATTCCTCATTTTTCCTCCCACGCCTCACTCTTCCACACACATTCCTTTGCACCTTCTTTTTTTCCCCCTCTATGCCACATGTTATGTGTCAAACCTTGAGTGTTCTACATGTAACCAATCAAAGCACGCCAATCAGGTGGCACCGAATCCTTACAACAAGCCAATAAGTGACACATGGCAAAAAATGACAAAACTAATCAACAGTTGGCCAATCCTTCAGCTAATCAGCGCCACCAATGTCTAGTTTGCATCGTGGATCTTCTGACACTCATAACTTTTGCTCTAGTGTTAAGATCCTCACATGCCCAGTCTCATGTTGGAAATATGTTGACGTGGGCTACTCTCTAGGCCATTCAAATTCAAAATTTCAGCGGGATTTGGTAGGTGAGAAACTGGAAAACGTCTATCATAGGTCATTAATACAAGATCTGATTGCTCCAACCACCCGATTTGATGCAGATATCGTCCTCCTTTTTTCTTCTACACACCATACAGACCTGGAGAAACGCATTTGACAGATTGTAGGTAGATTTGCAGGAATTTATTGCTTTCTGTTGGTGGTTGTGATTCAAAATTTGAGTTTTCCCTCCTTCTCTCTCTCTCTCTCTCTCATTGATTCATCTATAAATGTAAGAGCTTGGCTCATTGTAAAGGTTTGTTTTGGATCCTCTAGCATTTGTTAAGAGTTCTCCATATTTGTATTTTGAGTTGCAGACCTCTAGATCTGGCTCTTGCATGTGGATATCGGCCTCATACGTCATTGTAATAGACTGTGCATCCTTAGAAGTAATAAAAGCATCAATTTTGTGGCTATTCTCTGCCTTGACGTGTTTCATATTCTTCTTTCTTGCCTCCCTTTTACATTGTGTGCTTGTTGTGTCACTTTAAATCCCTTGCAACTCCATTTTCTTGTTGTGTTTCATGAAATCGAGTAGGTGAATGCATTCTAGTTTGTGCTACACGTGCATGGCCTCCCTTTATGCTTTCTCCTTCATTTTCACTCAAAAAAGATAGTGTTCATCCCACGTTTTCTATGGTGTTATCGCCTTCCTTAGTTTAGTTTTCCATTTCATGTTACCTTCTATCCCTGGTCCCTTGGCATTGTTAGCTTAGTTTCCATTTCCAGCATTAGGAGTAGCAGTAGCAGTAGAAATAGGTAGAGGAACCGACCTTCCTCGGAGGTATGTCTTAAGTGCGCAAGGTCCCACATCTTGGAGACAGTCCCATTGTTGACTCAACGACTCAGTTCTTCCAGATCTGAGACACAGGTGCAAGTTTGAAGAACCAATAATTTGTGTTTGCATAGCTTGCCATGAATTGGTGAAGTAGCTCAGATCCAATTCATTGAGTTATACAAAATTCATGTGAGTTGGATGTGATGCGATGCAATGCAAATTAATGTGGCTTAATGGTGATAAGTGTGATCTCAGTTGTGTGTAAGGATGCGATTTCATTTCAAGGGAACTCAGCTTCAATGAAAAGTAATATATAATGTGACTCACTTCCAATGCAAATCAATGTCACTTGGTTTCAAACAATACAACGTGGTTGAATTTGGAACCAATGTAATGTAATTGGTTAGATTGTTTCAATATAATGTATCTTGACTTCATTTCAGATGTAATAGGTTGGGCTCACCGGTGAGCTTGGTGAGCTCAGCCAATTTATAATAATTGGGGATTTAATCCCACATTCATCATATTAAGGAAACATAATATATATACAATAATGTTTCCATGGTTAAATAGAAAATTATGGCTTACATGCCACATCACCCTAGGCCATCCCAGATCGATAGGTGCATGACCATTAAGGAAACATAAAATATATACAATAATGTTTCCATGGTTAAATAGGAAATCATGGTTTACA
Source organism: Taxus chinensis (assembly GCA_019776745.2). Lineage (NCBI taxonomy): Eukaryota > Viridiplantae > Streptophyta > Pinopsida > Cupressales > Taxaceae > Taxus > Taxus chinensis. The sequence goes on along the minus strand of CM034147.1, from coordinate 956,248,565 downwards.
TGCCACACTACCCTAGGCCATCTCGGACCAATATGTGCATGAACATAGGGGTTTCTCAATGGTGCAACTTGATCCCAGAGGTAAATATGAGGTTAGGGCAAAGAAATAAGGTGTTATGAGCTAGAAGGTGATATGTGGGAAAATATGACATAGATTGCACAAGATCACTTAGGACCAAAAAGATAAGTTATCCCCTATAACGAAGCACCTTTTTACTAAAACCCTTAATAACTTATTTTTACTCATTAACACACTTATTACAACATTATATGAACACATAATGTAAAACATAAGACAATGTAATTACGAAAGTAAGCATGTTAGTGTCACAGAGTGACAATGCGTCACTCACCAAGCACGTAACGTGATATTGCACTCCCCGCCTTAAGGAGAGCACACGACGTATTTTCATTGTCTCAATGCAACTACAAAAAACTATTACCTCACATAAGGTGACAACAATATAAGAACTAATCATTGAAGGAAAACTAATGACTTATTACTTATGGTTGAACACCATTTTTCATGCATTGTAACACACATGGAAAACTCTCTATCCATACCCATTTTCCACATCTTTCTTTAATCTCCCCGATGATACTCTTTCTCAGGCTAGAGAACACACATACACATGTAGAAAAAAGTACCCAATACACCGTCCATTTCACATGAGTAAATCAATAAAATGAAATATAAACATATATAAATAGTAATTCACAACTGAAATATAGATCCGCACTATTATCTACTAGTATTCAACCAGTTGATATTAATTGTTTCACTCCCGACACGTGTCATAATGATAACCAAATCAAATTAAAGTAGTATACATTGTTGTATCAATGTGACACTAATCATCTAGTCATATGAAAGTCTCCCCCGTAGAACACATGACAGCAGCTTTCTTATCGATATAAATCCTTAATAACATCTAACATGACAGCCTTTATTAACTCCAGGTAGCTACCGTACCATCATTGTTCCTGGATCACAGAAGATGGAGTCTATTTTGAGCAATCAAAGCACCGTCAAGTGTCGGTAACACCCACCCAGACGGCCCAACAAGTGTGGTACAACTAACTCATTAAAGGCCAGGGATTGGAAAGCCTAACTAATGTCGATGGAATTGTATTGAGTAGGGCTCAAAAACGCGAGCTCACAGAAGATATGTCGAATGAATTATGTGGGGATAAGTAGGTATGAGATGAAATGTTATAAAGAGAGAGTGCATTGAAATGACGTCCCAACGGATGAAGAATATTGTTTCAATCAGGTGATTCAAACAATAGCTATCACTCCAATAATACGTCGCATTCGTTGTACCTAGTTGATCAACTCCAGACCTGGAATTTCAAATTACATGTGCCTGTCAAATCAAAATTCGATAACGGCTTAGCTCTTTCAGGTGGCTCTAAATTTCAGTCATTTTTATAGATATATCTATAATTAAATAGGTATTATGTTTTGATATAAATCACTTAAAAAAATTTAGGTTTTCAAAATTTGCAGCATGTTATTGTCTATGGTTTTTTAAAAATTTCTCCTGTAATATAAGGTTAAAATCATAGAAAACAGCCTACAGCCTATCAATTTCCAGGGCTGATCAGCTCACAAAAATATGTCGAGCAACAATTTCCAATCGTATTTATCTTTAAGTGGAATGTTTGTGTAATGCCCCATTCATCATTCTTCTTTTTTTTCTTCTTCGACCGATCGTGTTGCTAAGCGTTTAACGTTGTTGTGCTCCTGCTGATCCTTGTTGGCTTCTCCTTTTTGATTACCCTGCTAAGGAAAAATATCATTATCGAATTCGATAGGTGGTTTGAATGATGACTTGATGTTGTTAGGGCGTGATCAGCTAGAGGGAATGTCTAAATAATAATAATTATTCTTTTGAATTGTTGATTGTTGCTATTATTGTTTTGGTCAAGACTGGTATGTTGGTCCTTGTTAATGTGATTAATAATTAGTATTAGGTTGTAATAATAATAGTAATAATATAATTATTTTAATTATTGATCGAAGATAACTTCATTATTTGATCATTGATTTGTTATAAACTTTGTTGTTAGTTATCGGTAAGTGATTTTATTGTTTGGATTGGTCACTTCGCGGACCCAGCCTCGATTCATGCAAGAGGAGCTTGTTGTTGGTGGCGCCTTGGTTTAGAGCATGGTGTTTGTGCTTGATGTTAATATTCCTCCTTGGCCATCTAAGGTGTGGTTACATGCCTTGTAAATTTGGCTTTGAATGTCGGTGTGTTTCCGTTGACCATTAGTGGCCTTGCCTTGTTGCAGGGAAGGATTAGCACCCTTCGTCCTCATTTTGTTCCCCCCCCCCCTCTTCGTGTCGTTGTTGACGCCTCTAGTGGTGGGCCTCCACAACGTCCTTTACGATTACCTGGTTAAAGGCTAGATCTTGTTATCAAATCCAAGTAGGCGGCTTGTATGTCGATTTGGTATTTTAGGGCATGCCCCTTTTAAAAGAGATTCATATATTTGTATTTATATAATAGTATTATTGTTATGAATGGTTGATCATTTTTCTTTTATTATTATTGTCGATCTTGATTGTCAAAATTATTAATATTGCAATAGTTATTCCTAAGTTGTAAACGTGATAATAATAATAATAATAATAATAATAATAATAATAATAATATTTATTTTATCGTCATTCGGTGACTATTCTTTTTTTATTTTTCTCGTTTGTTAGCAATAGTTAACTAATTATATTAAGCTATTTTATTTAATTGATTGATCTTTCCCATCAAGCGAGCCTTGATTCTTTCTTAGGAGGAGGATACCCCTTAGTGGCACCTTGATTATGTGAATTCTTCCTTGTTCCTTGGTTGCTGGTTATTCGTTTCGGTATGTATTTTTTTAAACTAAGTTTAACTAGATTATTTATGCTTTAAAAATAAAATAATAATAAAATAAAATAAAATAAAAATAAAATTTAGTGGTTTGTGTGGGAAAGAAGGGAGGTAGGTGGTGGCGCAGGTTTGATGAGGCCATGAATTAATGACAAAATTAAATTCCTTACACCTACCGTCCCTCACTCTTTTTCAACTATTTGGTCCTTGTTGCGTGGCCATCTCTAAATGGCTTTACCTTTGCTGGCCACTTGCATTTGGGGATCATGTTTTTTTCATTATCTTCTCTGATTGGTTGGATGCGCCTTGCTCTTGCTGGCTGTGTGGACTGCTTGGAGGATAATATCTTCCTCTGCGTGGCTGTGGGAAATGTACATCTTAAAATCAGGCATGTTAAGTCTGACCCCTTGCAAACATTTTGTTACCCTTTAACAATTTCATGCAATGAATGATCTCCTTTCCTGTTATGACACCTAGAATGAGTTTCTGTTAGTGGTTGTTTAAACTTTAGTAGCCCTGATTCATGCATGGTTGATCCCCTTGTCTATCTCCATGTTGCTGTGCATAGTGGGTTTGGTATGCCCTTGGCTTGCATTAAGGAACGAGCTCTTGAAAATGTTTGGGGGTATCTTAAAAACTTGCTACGGGAAGAATGAAAATCAGGGGTTTTCAAATTGTGTTCTTTACTCTGTCTATCCTCCTATAGTTAGGCGTAGCTGATTTTTTACGGCCTGGTATGATGATTGATCATCCTTCCCGGAAGATATCTGGAAATAGGTACTATTGGCGTGTGATCTGATAGTAAATTCAAAATAAAATTGGGACGCAGATGGGGAAGATATATGTAAACCCTTAGATAAACATGTTCTTTTTTTTGCCATTTGTTGTTGGAAATTATTATATATTGAGATTCTATTACACCTTGTCGTTGGCAATAGCATTTGGAGTAAATCTATTCCTTTGTTCCATTGTTTTATCATAAGGCGTTGTATGGAATTAAATTCTCTGTGTTTGTTCGAGATAATTATACCATTAGTAAATGACTCCCAAAATATAGTTAGCTCTACATGGTTGTTGTTATGCTACTTAATTGATATGCTTGAATGCTTGAGGAATTCTATATACACTGTTTGTGATGGCATTGGATTCAGACATATTAGAAGGTATGAGAACGTTTTTTCTTTTATTTTACGATAAGTCCCATAACTCCAGAATCTGTTATGATTTTAATCGCCATTTTATTATTATTCTTGAATAGGTGGACAACTTATTTCCCCAGTGAGAAGAGGTAACATACATGATGATATGCATTTTTAAACTCACTTCTGGTGTTAGTAAGAAAATGTCCTAGTTACACTTTTAATCTAGGTATAGATCAGTTAGGCATCAGTGTATCCAAATTAGCTTATTGGGGAATATTTTTGTAAGTTATGGATCGATTATGTTGTATTAACTAGATAGAAATAGGCTATTTCAGATTTCCTATTTGAAGGAATATTGTGCTATCTTGATTAGTGTGGGCACATGTAGTTGTGTCACAAATAGTGGACTTTGGTTCATTCTAGGAACAAGTTCATCTGATTAATTGTGTATTCCTGGACACCCATATGGAATGATGTCGTATGACTCAATCAAGAATTTGATTAATACTCGAATTATCCATAATTTCAGTGGAATTAGTCTGTCATTTTGTGGAAGGAGTATCAAATTGACAATGAAGTAAGTCTTGCTTGTTGAATCCATGAACCTTGTATGATAGCAGTATCCATCCACATTCTAATAAGCCATGAGGGGTGCACATTCCTAAAATTCCATGATAGTAAAATAAATGGAGTCTTTGTTGATACATACATGAGGTTAGTCTTGAAGGGTACAAATTAAATTCTAGGTTAGTTTAATGACCTGTGGTGAATCCATATGGGAATAATATGGACTTAGTAAATTCTTTCAATTTTGTTTGGGGATTACTTTTATCTTACGATATTCCAGGCAGTAACCTTGGACGTGTTATAGTTTGAGTTTTTTGTTAAGATTAATGTCTTTTTAAGATATGCTGCTTTTAACTACATTAGTAATTAATGGCTTCATTATTTATGATCCTATAAATGTTGACCTTCTGAATAGAAAACCATTGACAAAAAAGGGGGGTGGTGGTAAGACAGCCATGGTTAAAAATGAAACTATAGAGAATTCATATTGCGAGAGTATAACCCTGTAATCATGGTTATTATCTTTGAATAACCTTGGTGATTTGTTGTTTTGCGTCTATGATCGTAACATTGTAAATAATGGCTTATGACGGTTTTCAAGGAATAGAGATGTATTTGGTACTATTAGGGTACTTTGCATTTCATATGCACGTAATCCTGATGTTTTATTGTTATCATGTTACTGAAATCTCAATACGGTTGGTATATGTTGTGTTTAACCAATATGGTATTACCTTGATTATTTGGAGAGATCATATCTTAATAGAACAATTGGTTTCATCCTTGCTAGGCTGGTGTAAATCCTTATCTCGTGTGAGGAATCTCTGATAAGTAGTTTGTGCTATGGATCCATTATTGATATAGAGCATTCCCTTCATGATATTGTTAAATGTTAGCTTACTGTTGCAATGATTAGTCTTAACATGCTCAATTCTCGTGAACTGGTTCGACTTAATATTTGTGCAGGTGGATTATGCGAGTAGATAAAAGGAACGAATTATAAAGGTTTCATCAGTTTAATTTATGAAGTTCCTTGTGAAAATGTCCAATGTGTTGTAAATTTTTTAATAGTGCTTGTAAAGGAGCTTGGAAGGCCTCTTGCCTTGGATTGTTTAGAAATTATGAGATGAAGTTGTCTGTGTTCTTTTGTAGTTAAACTTGTAACTTATCCTTGTGAGAAATAATATTCAATCTTTACATTGATATGATTATTCTTGTAGTAATATTAGTTATCAGTCATGAAAATGTTGTATCACGGCTTGGCCTATTTTGTTACATTCTTGTTCTTAACCAAAGTGAAATTTGATCTCTTGACTCCTTGGGTTCATGTGCCATGTTGAATGGAAATGTTATAACCATGTTTCATGTTCTCATTAAATAATGGTAATTTCTTCTTTTGGGTCATAAAACTTTCTTATGTTAATAACCCTCCATGGATTTGGCATCTATGTGATTATATGCATGTTTTAATGGGTTGCCAATCCTTCTTCTAAAGATAACCAAAAATAAAATAAGACGAATACATAGATAAAATAAAAATAAAAATAAAGAAGTTAATAATGATGCTGTTCTTGGTTGATAAAATCAAGAGTCTTTAATTGGAAAGAAAGTGCTTACTCTACTATTGTACAATAAATTACCCTTGCTAACCCTAAGCTACGAATTTAAATGTTTTGCCTTGGTTGTGAAATGATAAGTATTCTATAAAAAGTGAAATCATTGTTGCCTTGCGGTTATAGTTATGTCTTAGTTAGTTGAGGAGTTTGAACAAGAACAATTTAAGTCTAATTCTTCCATTTTGGGAACCCCTTGTGCATCCTTTAGTGAACTTAATCAAGGTAATACTAAATGAAGCCCCTACCCTAATCCAGTCTAACTCTTAAGTTCCTTTGAATGAACTGGTTGATAACTAATTAGACCGTACTGAAATAAATTTGACCATCTCTCTCTCTAACTGTTGCCATTAGTACCTCGTAATCCTGTTATTTTAACTTATGATAAAATGTTAATCCTTAAACAAAGAAGATTACGATTCTGAACCAAAACTATACTCCACTTCTTTTGAGCTTACGCTTGCCTCCTTATGCAATGGAGGTATGAAAAAAAATTCAGTAGTGTGGGTTTGGATAAATAGTCTTGTGGAATTAAATTACCTCCTTTATTAAATAATTGAATTAAACAAATAAATGTCATAATCAAGAAGACTTAAAGATAATTACTCAGTGTAAAAGGAAGAAACTTAGTTTGGTAAGATGAATTGTACGAATCATATCTTGAGTCTCCTTGAAAATTTATAAGTTAAGAATTGCAAGATGTTTTATTAAAATAAATAACCTTCAATAATTTCTCACTATGGCTTGCCCTAATTATAAGTGTGTTATGTGGTGGACTTCTAGGTTGTCTTGTCAAAAAGGAAAAGTGAATTATCCTTGTTGGGTGTGAATGTTTCCACGTTACATTTGTGGTCATCCTTATATCGAAGTTGTTCATAGAGTTAGTTGTAACCTGGGTGGCGGCATGTTGTGTCATGTTATGTGTCAAGCAAGCCAAAAAAAAAAAATTATCCTGTACTTTACTCTGTTATATTAGTTTGTATAGTTTTTGGGTCATTACACTTTGTTTATTTTTAATAATTTGAATAAATTATTAATTTTCTGTCGATTTTTTTATTAATAATAAGGGGATGTTTGAAAGGCTCAAATCTTTTTTAAGAGTAAGTTATAGAATATAAATAAAATTATTCAAACAAACAGAACAATTAACTAAATTGTACTAAACTATAGTGTGAACAAAAAAACTCCCAACTTATAATATACCAACAAATTGAAACAAACAAACAAGAAAAACACAATAGGAAATAAGGCAAAAAGTAGAGAGAGAGCACTTTAAAAAAAAGATAAGTTATCCATTCACAACCAATGCTAACCTCAATTTCCATTGCCACCTCAGATTGTCATCCTCTATATTAACAAGACATAGTAACAAGAAAATAATTACCCAATAGATATAGGTAATAGCTCAACAATTTAGTTTGAATAAGGTACTAACAAAGTAAAGTAAGTAACAACCATTAAATAAAAGTTGAAAGAAACCACTATTATTAATACGAAACCCATCAAATTTAATAAAAAAGTATATAACTAAATTGGTTGTGAATATCGTTCACTTAAGATATAAGTACATAACTACTTTATTATTAATTTAAATATTATATTAATAATAATAGTGAAATTAAAGTGATTTATAATAAGTCTTTTTAATAGAAAGAAAATGCTTTAAAATGACAAGCCAAAGTCAAATCATATTATATATTTTAATTATAATTTTGAAAAATCTTATTTTTAGAATGAATTTTGATTTTCTAATCTTTATTTTCAACAATATAATATCTCAATTTAGTACAAAATTTTAATTCCATATATTTGATTTAAAATAAAATTTTGATTTATAAACTATAAATTGAAAATTTCAAGCATAATTATTTAAATTATTAATTTAATTTAATTTTAAAATTTTAAAATTATTAAATTTTAATATTACAAATCTTAAAATTATTAAATTTTAATATTACAAATCTTAGATGCAAAATTAAATACCTAATATTAGAAATGTAAAATTCTTAATTTAGAAAAGCCATAGTTTTACATATCTTCATTTTTAAAAACCTCATGCAAATTATTAAAACCTAAACATGTAATTATCTAATACAAAGACATAACTCCTTTTGTTACGCCAAAGGCATTTTCATGGGGAGAACAAGTGTTGGAATTTGACGTTCAAGGTTACATGTTGCAAAAAAGTTAGGTGACAGTCTTAAAAGTTATGCGAATTTAATTTGACTTTCAAAATTTAATATCCACATCTAAAAATGTTATATTAATTACTAAAAAATACATAAATTAACATTTAACATCTTAGAATTTGGGAGATTAGAAAATAAATAACTAGTTTCATAAATCCATTGGCCTCCAAGTAATGATCCATGGGCAGGTACACATCAATCCATACACCTCCATCAACAATGATTATTCATCCCATTGTCAACCCTAAAAAATGTCTATTGAATCGTTCTTTTTCTATTTTCCTTGTAAAGAGAACAACATGGTCAGATAGAAAACGGATAGCTACTTGATTAGTAAAAAATTCAAGTTGTAACTATTGTTGGTATTTATTAAAAAAAGGTTCTTTTCCATAAACTTTATGGTAGGTATTTAACTTTAGTAGCATTCCAACTCTTATATTTTTTAAATTGTATTAAAATTACAAATCTATGTGGGATATTTCTAATTGGTTGAATTTAACTGTATTTTTAACAAAGTTATTATTTATAAATCTTTGTGTACTTTGTTGTACAGTTATAAACTAACAAAACATAATGCTACTTATCAATTTCATAGATTATCATACATTCAATGGTATTTTTTCATTAATATTGATTGTAGATTAATTAATTAAATCTTCACTAATGAATTAAAATATCTCAGAAACACCATTAAAATTTATGAGAGCAATTAAAATTCTATTTCATATTTATTAAATTTTAAAAGACAAAAAATATTTCAAGAATTTAAATAAAGGATTTGACTAAGTGCAAATTTGTAATTATGTAGAAAATGAGTTAAACTTACAACCTTCAGACCTCGAAGTTGAACCTTCATGTTTCCCTTTTCTTGTAAAATCTCAAATCCAATGTATGTAGTTTAATTTATATTTGTGAGAAATCAAACAAATAAAAATGAAATAAAACCAAATCAAACAAACTAATTAAAAATCAAAACTAATTTAGATATTTCATTGACAAGATATTTAAATTAGTGACTAATAAAATATGTTGATATTAATTCTCATAAATCTCACAAATTCATAATATGTAGTGTAATATTTAATTTGATAATTTTCTTAATTATTTTATATCGCGTGCACGCGCGTGTGTGTGGGTGTGTGTCTACGGTTAAAAATCGAGCATACATGTCATATCAAGACATTTAAATTATATTTTCACATGTCAATCATGATAGTCATATTTTATAAGTAGTTGTATTTTGACATTTAAAACGACTAAAAATGTCTAAATACCTTGCAAAATCCAACACTGGCGGAGAACCTTGGTGGGCTTATGACACGCCGTATTGTTGAACGTCGATGTAGACCATTCACATTGTTTTCCATATCATCGAAATAAAATTAATCTCTCTTGTCCACGTGTATAAATACAACTTGTTGTATATGTATGCGCCTAGTGTGGATCCCAGCTAGATTTGGGAAATTTCATTTGTGAACACGAAGATATTTCTCATTGCTACGGCATGAGATCGTACAAGATTCCTAGTAGAATTATAATATTAATTACGACTAATTTAAGATGCTATTAAGTGATATTCATATGGTTGGATTTGTCCCCAATCAAGTTCCAATCTAAATAGAGAACAAGTGGCAGGGTAAAATTCTCTTCACAAACCGTATGGTATTACAAGAAATCTTCAAACTTCAGGAAGGGAAATCATCATATATAGAGAACTTGAGAGCTAAATTTCTTCACCACAGTCCAAAACTCTTAGCAATGCACATTACTGATTTCTTTAATCTAGTGGCTTCCTATGGATTCCCACCAATATGGACATCTCACATCATCTGCATCATATTTAAATCAGGGAATCAATAGGAGCCAAATAATTATAGAACCATCATGATTGGGCATACTTTGAGCAAGTTGTTTGCTACAGTGCTAGATGATTTGATTTCCAGATTTGCTGAATCCAAGAAACTTCGTGTGAAAGGACAAGCAGGGTTCAGACGGGATCACCGAACAATAGACCATGTCTTAACTCTTAGAGCCATAATTGAAGAAGCAAGGGCTAGCAAGCATAAGGTTTATTGTTGTTGTGTTGATTTTCAAAAGGAATTTGATACCGTACCTAAACACCTTCTAATCCAATGGCTTCGTGACCTCCAAATTCCAGAGCATTTGGTTCTTCTTGTGATGAAACTATAAAAAGGTGGTTGGCCAAGTCTGAACTCCTACTGGTTATACAAGTGATATCAATAGCACCATTGGTGTTAAACAAGGTTTCCCACTTTCTCCTACTCTATTTGTTCTCTACATTGATGAACTAGAGCACATCATTGCGAATTCTAGTCTTAGAGACGATGGTTTTTTATATGATATCATCATTGCTATTTTATTATTTGCGGATGATATAATTCTCATGTCACATACTGTTGCAAGCCTACAATGACACCTTAACATCTAAAGATCTTTTTGTGATACTCATGGTTTACAAGTGAACTTAAAGAAAACTAATGTCATGGTATTTAATACAACCAAGAGGGTTGCCCATGCAACTAACCTCATGTACAAAGGAAACTTGGTGGAAGTGGTCTGCTCTTACACTTATCTTGGAGTGAATTTCACGGGCCCTCCTTTAAACATGCTTCATGCTACAAAAGAAAGATTATGTGAAGGTTATGCATCCCTCAATATACTTGAGAGACAATGTTTCCCACTTCAATTTCAAGATGCAAACGCAAAATTACATATTTTCCAAACTCTAGTGACACCAACAGTGTTGTATGGTTGTGATATTTTGGGCCTTGATCTTTGGCATAGTAGTTGGGATTGTGTTGATAGATTACTCGTCTCCATGCTATCCAGGACTTTCAAGGATAAACGTTCAGTTCCACATGCAATCATCTTGGCTGAGTTTGGCATGCACCCTCTCCGAATCTCAACTATATTCCATCTTTTGATGCTACTCCATAGACTAAGATGTATGGTAGATACACCAATTGGGAAGAATAGATACCCCTTCAAGGCTCGCCAATCATCCATGAGGCTATGTGAATTGGGGATCCAAACCACTTGGTATGCACATTGTACAACTTTCCTCCAAAGCATCAGATTGGATATTAATCACCTTCCTCCCCTCACATTCTCTATTAATTCTCCCCACATGCCTAGAAGGTAAATTCATAAAGGAATTAGAGAGGAGATCTACAAAACTTACATAAAATCAATGTGGATTGAACCATTAGAATCATTACCAAAAAAAATGCACCACTATTTGGAGCATTATCTCCAAATTGAAGATGAACGTGTCATTCCCCCCAAATACATCAGGTTCCCACTTAGTTTGAGATTCCCCTTAGGTCAACTATGAGTTTTCTCTCATCAGATTTGCATGGAGACAGAGCACTACATTCCTAGAGACCAACGCACTTGCACACTTTGCAACAATGAACCTGAATCAAAGGAGCACTTTATATTTCATTTTCCTGTTTACTATGAGATCTGTGGCAGGTATTATTGTCTCTTTTGAGAAACTCAAGGCTCATTACATGCCCTTATTCATTAAGAAGACTAGAGGTGTGTAGCTTTATTTATCAAGGAGATGACCCAACACAGATACAGCCTCCTCAAACATCATCATGGCAGCCTTGGGTCCCAGAATATTGGTGCATTCCTTTAGCCTTCTACACAACACCAGAGGCATAAAGGGGCACATGACTTCACACAATAGTCACGATCTACTAGGCATAGAACCTATTAAGCATGGCACATAGACTTGTTGCATCTTGTGTCTTTCCTGTTGTTTCTTGTATTTTGTTTTGTATTTGTTTTTTTTGTTTTTCTTTTCCTTCGTGCATTGTCTTGTTCTCTTTACTCCTATTGTAGTCCCTTTAACCTTTTTGATTAGTTATGGACATTATTTTTTAAATTAAATTAAATTAAATTAAGCCCAAGTGGATGAAATAGCCACTCCGTCAGATTTGGACAAGATTTCAAATACTCAGTTACTTATATGAAAGACATTTGCTGTAATTAAGTTTTTTAACATTAAGTAGTATTTTGAGGATAAGTTTGCAACATTTAGATATTAAGGATTTTATATAGAGGAAAAAGGGGTGATTTATTAGGGACCTACAATAGGGTTAGAAGTTTTAATATAGTAGTGTTTTGATTTTCAACCATGATAATGTTTAATGTTCCTCAAATCTCTTATGATTATAAGTTTGTAATCTCTATGTCCAAGGCATTTCCAGAGGGAGAACCATGGTGGGATTCTGACATGTCATAGTATTGAATGGCGATTTAGATTGTTTGCATAGTTTTCCGTATCGTTAACCTCAAATTAATCTCAGTTTTCCGTGTGTACAAATACAACTTGTTGTATACATATGTCCCTGGCATGGGTCGTAGCTGGATTTGGGTTGGTTTGCAACAAGATAGAGTAGGTGGACCGACTCGTGTATTTAAAGCTCTTTGACAATGTTCAAGCAAATGTACCATAAATCACTTTATGTGCTGAGTTTAAATTCTATTTGCAATAAAACGAGACAAGACATATCCGTTTTAACCCTAAGATCATTTGTCCACATCACACATATTAAAAATAAAAAACTATTTTACTCATTTTTTTTAAAATTTTACCTAAGATTATGCAGACAAATATAGATTGTATATACGTCCATAACCTGGTCTATAACAGTGGGGGGTAGTTCACAATTGTTTGATATACACTGATGTTAAGTATATATGGGTATACCTGCAATGTGCAGGTCCAATGCTATTTTTTAGGTTTATATGATTGACTCATATAATAAAGAAGGAACTTTTTATTGATGGGATTAGAGTCATTCCAAATGTTCTAAATCGTGGGTTTTGAACAGTTCATTTCACTCATTCCCACATACCAAGCTTTATCGTTTGGATGCGTATACACATCATATATATATATATATATATATATATATATATATATATATATGTTGAGATGAGTGCACTCAATAAATGTGAGTGAAGCAGAATAGACAAAAATAATCCATAAGGAGGGGGTTTGAGCCTTGGAGGTTTGTAATAACATATTTATTGAAGAGCTGCTTTGGAAAGCTTGTGGGAGTATCATACTGGCACAACTGAGATTTGACACACGTCTCAGATTTTTTTTCCTAATTTAACCGTATTTTACAATTTGTAAAATTGTCATCCTGGCGTTATTTTACGTGAAAGATCTTGGAAAAACCATCATTATCACCATGAACTCATTTAGTATAAATATAAGTGCAACATTACATAATATTTAAATAACATATTTTATAGAATTTTTTTTTATATCAGGTATATAATTCTTGAAACTTACCCGACACTTGTAAATAAAACTAAAAAAATAATGTATTTTTTAAATTATTAAATAAATGAAAATTATTTAACATATATGGACAGGTTGTTTAAAACATATTAATGTCAGAATTTTTTAGTTTGATGGACAGAGTCAGTCGTCAAATCTCATCCCTACATACGGGGGTGGTGAAAACGACTCACAGGGATGATATTTGATGGCTCACCCCACCCATCCAACCAAAAATTGATGATATTAAAAGGTTTTAAACAACCCTTCCATCTATGTTAAGTATCTTTTGTAATTAATACTTTAAAAAATATATTGTTATTTTTAGCTATATTTAGAAGTGTCAAGTAAGTTTTAGGAATTATATGCTTGATATAAACACATTTTCAATTAAATATGTTTTTAAAATATCTATGTAATGTTGTACTTATATTTATATTGAATGTGTTTATAGTGATGAAGACAGTTTCACAAAATTATTTTACGTCCAATCGGGAAGGGATGACTGTTTTGTAAAGTGTAACATATAGTTAAAACAACCAAAAAAGTCTGGGATGGGTGTCAAATCTAAGCTCTGAAATTTATCAACTTAGGCCGCTCTATTTTTGGAATTATTTTCTTATCTTCTAATTGTTTCTCTGACATGGGAAAAATATCACTATACAATATGTTATTATTGATGGAAGACTTCTAGAAATGTAGTGCAGTTTATGGAAGGACATGATACCATCGACATCTGACTTTATTATCAGTTTATTAGTTAGATCATGATTCAAGAAATGTCATTTTGAATTCCCCTACTCTCATTCCTAAGGTATTCTCCTCCTTGAATATATATGCATTTTTTAAGATTCGCCAAAATTTGACGGTCGAGAAACAATATTTAAAATCGGAATTTTCTTTTCTAGACTCCTAAATTATTAAATAAGAACATTTCACATACCAAAATATTAAATATATTATATTAATGTAATATTATATATTATATAATTTATATATTGTTTATATTAGTTATATTATTAACTTTTTTATATATATATTTTTCATATATATATATATATATATATATATAATAAATTGTGTGTGTGTATGTGTGTGTGTGTACGTACACACACACACATATTATATTTTAATATTTTTGTTGATAATATGGTTTGTATGTTTTTTATCGAAAGTCTTGTTGACACGAAACAAACAAATAGTAAACTTAATTGACGAATACAATCTACCTTTTGTTGGTATATCCACTCACTTGAGGGCCTCACTTATTGATGGTTGTTTGTATAATTATTTGAGCCTACAACTGGTAAAGGAGGCTACAAATTACTACATGATAAATGCTTTGTGTAGACATCTAAATTCGGTACCTACCCCTTCATCGCCCGCGTGCACATACTTATTTTAATCCATCCCTCTTAATTAAATTAAATGCCCATCTGGTCCTCAGTAATTAATTAAACAAAATTAGTTAATTAATCATTTAATATCTTACATGCTCAATTATCCCATCCACCTTGATCTTTATTCCTATTAATTAATTAATTCATATTAATTAATTAATCCTCATCCATTTCCCTAACCAGCCTTCTATTTATATTGATTTTATCCTATACACACATCCCCTTTGCTTTTCTAACTTTTATCTATTTTTATGCCCTTAATTATCATTATCTCATCACTTTCCTGCCTAAGTTCTTTAATGCATCCTTATATTATTTAAAAAGCTCTAAATCTCGTCAAAAGGACAAAAAATAGCCCATTGAGAGAAACTTTCCCCACAATTGGTGGCGACCTAACATGGTCTGTCATCGACCCTATAAAACTAGTTACTTTCTATTTCTATTTATCATTGGATGCATGTAACAATCAGGATTCCTTATGTACTAAGAATCCTTCCCCACACCAGAACATCCTTGAGACATTTACAGATCTTCCAGGACATCATCTTAGCTTGAGCTTGCATGACGCTCAAAACCAGTCAATTGTGAGGTTTTTCATTATCATCGTGTTGGTTTATTCAAATTTTATCATATTATCTGGGTATTTCTCGTATCTAATCTCTTGCAGGTTTAGACCATCAACAACAACACTTAGAGCTTCTTCAGTAGCCACATCTCTTAGTTATTTATTTACAGGTTTGTCTTTTTCCTTGCCTTTCTTTAGCCATATCAAAATCAAATATAGTCGCCGTCATTTAGACTGGGTCACTTTCAATCTAGGCCTAGTTTGTTAGTCCGACTTCCTCCCTTGTTGTTTCTGGTCATTTTCTAGGGTTTTTCTGTCTTTGGTTCATTTCCTGCATACTAGTCATAGCATAGACAGGGTCCTGTTATCCTCTAGTTGGCATTCAGACCCTTCAAGTTTGCATATTCATCCTATAGTCCAAATATGTCCTCCCAAGTTGCTATTGACCTGCCTGTACACAGTCTGGGTCATCGTCGACTTAAACTAGGCAACAGTTAATTTACACTTATTGTCATTTAATTATCCTTGAGATCATTTTCTATTTCATCTTCCCCGATTCAATAATATTTATATTTCTGCCTTCTTCAAAAATTTCATCTTGTACATCACTTTTATTAAAATAGGGGTTGGCATCCGTGAAAGGAATCTAATCAACTTCTTGGAAACTGCATTGTCAGGGCAACCCCCACATATATCTATTTAATCCATCTTTGTTCTAGTTTTGTACAGGTTTGATCTGATTTGCAGCAGTGAGTATCCAAAATCCATCATAGCACCAGTATCACATTACATCTAAGGTAACATAAAACCTCCTTAATTTCAAAGTTACTAATTTCTTGAGTAGTTAGTGCATTAACTTCATTACGAATAAGAATTTTGAACAACATTGTTGGTATGCTCCTAGTGGGACCACCCTTTTGGTGATCTTTTTCTTTTTTGTCTATATCTCTACTTTTTTTTTCTCTTCTATTAAAACTATAGTGTGAGGCTCTACTTTATTGTTTTCTCATGTTGGGTTTGCGGCTTGGTTTGTTCATTGCTCAAGAAGTGTAGACAAATAGGAAAAATGTTATCTAGATATTCCCCATTTTTTTCCCTATTTTATCCTTTTTACATTGTAACTCCCTGTTCCTATGTCTGTATTCATCATTAAATATCACACTTTGTTTTAGAGTTAGAACATAACCTATTCTTTCTCTGCATCCTACTTGCTCATTACAGTCTTAAGTAGGGGTTCAACCTTCAACATCATCACATCTTATCACACATGAACCTAAACCATCACGAATCAAAGCACACATAAAAACAATCCATTTCCTAGTAAACTAATTAGGATTTGATCACCCAACAGGAATCCGCCTTAAACATTCCATAGCCAAAACGTACCCGAAACCAGAACATAGATCACCTTCTTCTAATTTCTTTGTTACCCAGCTCCCCTTTTCTTTTTCACATTCTTAATCAAAACATAAAAAGGAATTATTTTGCTTGATTTTTTCTATTTAATAATGGAACCAAACTTTTCCTCGAGCAGTTCTCAACAAGTCCACCATGACCCCTTCCAGACCATTGGCTGGTTCAATGTCTTCCTCTAGTCCCATTCTATGATTATCTCCGCCGCATGCCCTCTTACTTCTTGATTAAATCAACCAATAACCCTTGTTTTATCCCCATCACCTTAAACCATTTCTGCTTATAACCTACCATCTTTATCCCCATTACCTCATGCCCTTCCTGGGTTATCTGACATCACCATACCCACTTCAATTATGGATGTTCCTCATGATAACCTCATCTATGAATTCCTCGTCCATAGCTAATCAATCACCAGATCATTGTTTAACCTTATGATATATCCACTTCATCTGACATACCTATCTCACCTAGGGACATCCCTTATGATTCTTCTATATCATATCTTCTTATTCTTATCTCCATCCTTGTCATCTTACCATGACCCTACTTATTATCATACTCCTACATCTCCCCAAGTAACCCCATCTTCATTACTGTAACATCTTCAGATAACCATTTCCTAATCCCCAACCAGACAAGTGCATCTTCACCTTCTACATAATATCAATTTAACTCATTCTAAATCAACACCCTATAGTCAGATTCTTTTCCTCCGCATCTATTTTACCCAGTTTCTCATCTACTTCTCATCCTAGATATTGTGGCCTTGGCCACTTCAAACATTATTCCCATGTCAATAATATACATAGTTATCCTATCTACCTCCATTATTTCTACCACTTCCCTTACATCAACATCCACTAATACTCTTACCACATCTACATCATCCTTAACCGCACCTTGCGTCTACATCCACACCTATCACCACACTTACATTGACATCATTATCACATATTTCTCTTCTCATGCCCATATCATCTGACACTGTACCAACCTCCTAACATCTCTACCACCTATCTCCTTATTTATGACTATCCTCACTTAGTCTCATGTCCCCGCTATCCACACCTAATGTCTAGACATCTACCATTCCCACATCCACATCTATTACCACACCTGTTACATCTCCTATAAATCCACCTATATTCCTCTTGAGGCACCCAAAATAAGCATAGTTGACACTCATGCCTCTTCCATCCCTACCCCAACCCATGCACCATCTATACCATTTCCCATAGACCTCATTATCCGCATCATCCAAACTCCTCTCATTGTTTCCACATCCACATTTATCCCATCTCCTGCAGTTGACTATACTCCTTTATCTATAGATATATTCACCTTTTATGGTTATAACCATCTTTATAATCTATACCAATTCCAATTTTTACGTGCTTCTGCCTACGCACCTACCGGATCAACTATCATGACCAAATCCCCATCATCTCCTTATTCATCCCAACCACCTAAATCATTTGAGTAATATTGGAGAAGCACTTCAACTAGAAGCCACCATAAGTGATCCTCCTGTCATCATACATCCACATTACTCAAACGTTCCCACATGTAAACCAATCCCCATCCTCCTTGGAACAAATAATGCAAAAATCACTCCCGCCATCTAGCCATAATATCACCTTCTGGATCCACTATGTTGAAATCATCATAATCCCTACCAAGGGAAGCTCCTTAGCAATCCAAATCCAAAATCCTGGGACATCCTTCCACAATGAGCCCTTGAGCTGTCCTCATAAGAAGATCGACATTCCTCCTAATCAAAACCAAATCTGCATCCTCTACCTTGGGGCTGCATCTATCTCATCTTAGGAGCCCACTCCTCCATCAAAACTAGTGAATCAATTCAAATCCAAACATCTTTGATTGCCTCCTAGGACCAGCCCCCTCATCGAAAATAACTCCACCTGTCTAACCATCCTGAGCCTAAAGCATCCACCATTGCGTCTTATTCTATACCACCTCAGACCTTGACCCAATCCACCTTCACCTATCACCATCTACAACATCTTATATAACCTTTCCCCTAGTACAAACATCGAATCATATGTGGAGGTCCTCTAGCATCTGCTTCAATACTTTTTGCCATCATGACCCCCACCTATCAGGGCCTTTGACCTGAACTATCTGAATTGCCCTCATAGTTTGATCCTTATTACATTTGTGCTTATCATCGCACTCCGGGCCATGACATTGAGAATTTTAAGGCCCTTCAAGACAATTATGCATGATCTTATTAAGTGAGAGGACCTCATCGACGAGTCCCCTTCTCCATCTATTTCTTCATCCATAGCCCATTTGATCCTTTTTACCACATCTCCATCCATTTAGCTTCTTGGGTCTCTTCAGCCATCTACATAATCTCCTATCTCTCTTCTTGAAGAGGGTCCTCCCTTTTTCATCAATACTAGTTAACCTTGATATACCATTCTCCTGACATCCATATCCTTTTACATCCACTATCTTATCTACATTCTCTTTCGTTACGAGAGTATCATCCCCTCCTTTACTAATATTATTCACATCCTTCTTCTCATCCTTCATCAATTCATCCTCCCACGCTAGGGGGACTTCTTTCTGGGACTTGTCTATTCACATATTAGTTCCTCTCCACATTTGACATTGTCTTATCTTATCCATGGCTCAGTTCATCTAATCGTACCTTCTATCCCCTCCTCCTATAACCACTTTTGTGGCCATATTTATGTTTCTCTTTGGAAAGTACTATGGATCTATCTAAAATCTACCATTGTGAGCACCTAGTTTCATAGATATTTATTTAATTCATCTCACCTGATCCTAGATTTATCTTGTACCTCCCTAAGTGGGACCATTTATTCATCTTAGGCACATACCATTCACTTCCCTAATAGGTAGTGCTTGCTCTTATTTTCTCTTGTTCATCTCGTCCCATCTTCCTGAAAGAGACGTTAACAGTCGGCGGCCTCGTAACTCTATCAAAATGAAACCACTCTAAAAAGGAGCCAACGCGAAAAGTATTTCCCCAAATTGGATGGGACCATATAATATCAAATGCGTAAGTATGGGTTAGGAGCCTATCATTTGGCCTCCCTTGAGGGTAAACTGGATGTGGAACTACTTAAAGCATTGCACTTGTGACCATTCTCTTATTAGTACATTTACCAATGTGCCCTTAGTCATCTCTTCAGATCATTGCTCTATCTTAACCCCATCCATATATCATCGTGATGATTTGGAATTATGTGGTCTCCTGTCACTTCCTTCATGTGACCTTAAATATGGGCACCATGGATTTTCATGTAGCATATTCCTTATGGACAGGTTCTCCCCTTTGGTGGGAACTTTTTTATCATTACATCCATCACCCTCTTATTCACCTATTGGAAATATGAAAAGGGTCCAAGGGTGTCCCTTGTACACCTGTATCCCCTCCCAAGTGGCCTACTTAGCTATTCCCAGCTCTCCCCCCATGTAAAAGTAAAAATTCATGGATGCTCTTATCAAAAAGATAAAATTTATCAAAAACAAAATGATCCCTTGAAGGACAACTGTTCATGCAAATAAATAAAAGAAGAAAAGAAAAAAATGAAATCAAAATCAAAATAAAAAAATACACCGATCCCTCGAAGGACGACTATCATTTATTCTTCCCATCTATATATTGTATAAAGTAGACTATACCCTCAAAGTATGGCTACTCCTTATGGAATATGAAGTATTCTCATATTGACCAGCCTTCCATTTTATCAGCATCCTAAGAAATCTTCCCCCATTGATCGGATTTCTCTTTCCCCTTCCTAGAGCTGGGGCATAGTTTAAGAAACACCACTTTTGAAGAACCCTCATCCCTTGTACAAGTTTCATCTCAAAAATCCTTTCCATGTCATCATTAGGTTTATGAGATCATTTCATCCAATGTTTCCTATTGATCTTTGATATAAGTAACTATCATTGGTTATCTACTAACATTTGTTTTGGTCACATGTGCCTTGTGTTATCTAGATCCCCTTTTTGTTTACCTCCAATGCAGTTGGATGCAAATTTTTCTCATATGATCCTCCCTATAACGTAGTGTTGTTTGCACCTATATGTTGCCACCATTGCAAGGAATTTTAATCCTAATCCTATCGCATCTGTCTTTCAACACATATTTCTTCATCTTAATCACCTATATGTTATCTATCTATCTTGTAACACATTTATTAAAAATTACATCCATCATTAATCAGATTCATTATTAATTTATTTCCATCACATATTACCCATATACATTCTAATCATCATGATCAAATTTAAATTTAAAACATATTACCACATTACACATTTATATCATCATCCATACACATGCACATTTTAAATAACCATCTAATAAAACATTTATTTTGCAATCATCATCAAATATAAATAGGGACATATAATATAAAATCATCATAACATTGAATTAAATCCATCAAATCACATAATGAACACATAATAATCCATGACAAAACCATATATCTTATATCAAAAGGTATCTCAATAATTAATGGCCCTCTGGGGGGCTCCCTAAAAGTAATAATGCTATCAAAATAAGTGAAGTGAATGTCTGAGGCTCTCAAGTCTCCTACTCCAACATCATCATCATAATCCCATGGTGTAACCTTCTCCTCTAATGGGTCAGCCATAGTAGGAATCAGAAGCTCTCTATCCAAATCCTCCCTCCTGTACAAGATAGGATCATGAAGCACTTTCTAGATGGCTCCAAGGTGTCATCTCACCCTATCAAACTGAATGACCTCAATCATCTCCAGCCATCTCCCCTGAATCCACCTTGTCATCCTCATCCCTACTAGCTTCACATCTGCACCAGGGCATACAGGGAATCCTCGGTATGAACTCATATAATATGATTGACATCTAACTCTACGAGCTCATCCACATACCAATCTACCCTCCTCTCACTCCTGTCACTAAAGGCCTGATCGGACCTCCATCTACAAAACCCAATTGTCAGCTCTAAAAGGTTTCTTGTAACTCATGGAAGCCTAGGTAGTATAATCACAAAAATATGCTCGTAGGATCAACAGTAAATCAAGAAACCCACATCCAATCCTAACCTCTACCCTACCCTATACATGGATAGATCATGGTAAACCCAAGCAACCAGTGTGGTCCCAAAAGAGAATACAGTCCCATGGTCAACAATATTGGCCATTATTCTAGCTATTGCCTATGAGAACTGAGCTCCACCCGAGTTTAGAAAAACATAACACGATATTGACATCATCACCATGCAAATCAATTGGCTGTGTGGTACCCCAACTTCATATCTCAGCTCATATGCAAAATCCCCTAAATAAAATCTAATGTGAGGCGCATCCGCTCCGAATAGCCATGTCAACACTTCTAATTTGTTGTCACCAATAATGGGGACTATCTTCTCCCCCTCTATTGGAAATATGAGAATCCAATACACATCCTATAGGGTGATGGTCATCTCCCTTGTCCTGAACAAAAATGTCCCTATCTTCCTATCCCATATCTCCACTAATGCAATCATAAGCCCCACATCCTGTGGGATCCTGTGGTAGTGTCTAAAGCCACCTTATCCAACTGCAAACAAATTATCTCACTTAGAATCTGTCATAACTACTTGGATCTTCTCATATATATCATATGCTCGATCTATCAAGTAGAAGGTCTTTCTGGTCTACAATCACAAACAAAACATGCATACATTAGATACACAAACTCATTCAAAATTCATCCAAAATCCAAATAAACCCTAATGTATCCAATCCTACACCAGTCTCTGCTGACCTAGGTCGGTTCGACACATTTTAGGGTGAGCTGATATGCCTTAGGGCTTGTCGACATTAACCCATCTAATTCACTTCCAACCACCCTTGGTGCCATCCATTTTTCTACAAAAATGCAAAAAAAAAAAACCATTAAATTCAATTAAAAACCAACATGGTTTTAGTTACTCACCATCCTCCACACCCTCTAGCATTTCCTCGTAGCTCTGGTGTCATCCATCTCTCAATTTTCTCTTTAATCACTCTTATTTTTATTTTCAAATTTGTGCGTGAAAATGAGAATTGTCGGCTGACCCATGGACTTATATAACTGCCAACTTTAGGTCATTGTTAACCCCCTTGGGTCATTGTTGATTGGCCTCAGTCACCGTCGACTACCTTCAACAGTAACTATTTTGGGTTTTCCCCCTCTTTCTTGCATCCCTTTTCAAGGAATTATTTTTTGTTGGCCATTAAGTTGATACTTGTGGTCATCTCCATTTTTCCCTTTGGGAATTTTAATTCAAAATCCAAACTATTCCTCCTTTGGGCATATGTAACTCTCTAAGTCCACATTTGTGGCCATCTTTTTGTTATTCCTTCAGCCATGTTAATCATATCTATACCCTAATTACACCTTTCGTGGCTATAATCACTCCTCTTTTTGGAATTTTATTTTATAATCCTATCCAATTCGTGCATGAATTCCTCCTTTGAGGCCATACTCATCTTCCCATTTGGGCATTACATTCATTATATCAAGTCCACTATTGTGGCCATATTCGTGTCCATCCTTAGGGCACCATTTTTTTCATCAAATTCCACCTTTTTGGCCATAATTTTCCCCTCTTGGGGCATACTTTTTAGTTTTTACCTTTGTGGTCATACCTTTCCCCAATTGAGGCATATTTGACTTTTCGCATTACTTCTCCTTCAAAGAATATTATTTCATCACTCACTTTTCCATTTTTCCTTATCGGCCTTTTTTGTGTCTCATTGGGCACTATACCTTTTATCCTTGATCCTGGTGAACATATACCTTTTCACTCAATTTCTCATGTACGAAGGATTTTGCATACTTTTCACATATAGTTGTGCATACTTTGATGACTTTCCTATGACCTGTTGGTAATCCCGACTTGCATCTATATTGTAGTGATCTTCACTAATTATCTAGTCCATAGAGAGTTATTGTTCATCTCCGTTGAGACCACAATTGTCCCCTACCGATGTGATATTGGATTCACTGCCATAATTTTCCATCATTATTGCGATCCTTTTTTCCTGGGGCATATCACCTTGGTTATGATTTCACCCACCCTTCCTTCATCATTTACCTTTTTCAAACGCATCATCGATTTTATTTGACATCATCGATCCGCCGTTTGAGGGGGAGATCATCACCAATCCTTTTTATCATCCTCATCCACCTTTTATTTTTTTTGTCTCATGGCTTGCTAGCTCAAACCACTCAACAAGAAGGGGGAAAATGTAAACACATAAATTTGATACCTACCCCTTCATCACCCGCATGCAAATACTTATTTTAATCCATTCCTATAAATTAATTAAATGCCCATTTGGACCTCATTAATTAGTTAAAAGAGATTAATTAATTAATAATTTAATATCTTACATGCCCAATTATCCCATACACATTGATCTTTATTCCTATTAATTAATTAATTCTCATCCATTTCCCTAACTAACCTTCTATTTCTATTGCTTTTATCCTACACACACATCCCCTTTTCTTTTCTATCTTTTATCTATTTTTATGTCCTAACTACCCTTATCTCATCCTATTCCCGCCTAAGTGCTTTAAAGCATCCTTCAATTCTTTAAGAAGCTCAAAATCCCACCAAAAGCACAAAATAAACCCATTGGGGAAAATTTCCCCACAATCGGTGGTGACCCATCCTGGTCACTGTCAACCCTATAAAAATAGCTGATTTCTTTCTATTCACAATCAGATGCATGCAACTTCGGGCTTCCTTGCAAACTGATCATCCTTCCCCGCGCCTAAACATCCTTGAAGCATTTACAAATTTTCTAGACATATTTTCAGCGTTCTTTCATCACTCATGATCATCCGTCGTGAGGTTTATCATTATCATCATGGTGATTTATTTAGCTTTTATCATACTATCTGGGTATTTCTCATATCTAATCTCGTGTAAGTTCAAAACATCAACAACAACACTTAGAGCTTCTTCAGAAGCTACCTCTCCCATTTATTTGTTTATAGGTTACTCTTCTTCCTCACCTTTCTTGGGACATATGTGACTCTAATACATTCATCGTCCTTCAAACTTGGTCACTATCAACCAAGGCCTAGTTTTTCAATCAAACTTCCTCCCTTGTCGTTTGGTCATTTTCTATGGTTTTCTATCTCTAGTTCTTTCCTATAGATTATTAAAAACATACATAGGCTCTTTTCATCCCACAGTTGACATTTAGAACTATCAAGTATGCATATTCATCTTATAGTCTAGATCTACCCATCCCAGGTCATCGTCAACCTACCTGTACATAGTCTAGGTTGTTGTCGACACAGAATAGGTAACAATCAATTTGCAGTTATTGTCATCTAATTAGCCTTTAGATCAATTTATGTCATCTTCCCAAATTCAGTAATATTTATGTTTCTACATGCTTCTGCAATTTCATCTTTTACATCTCTTTTATTAAAATGGGGCTTGACATCTGTGAAAGGAAGATAATTACTTCTTGGAATCACATTGTTGGGCAACCCCCACATATATCTATCTAATCCATCCTTATTTGAGTTTTGGAGGTTTGATCTGATTTGTAATAGTGGTATCCATCACCATTTAGCACCTGTATCACATCACATTTGAGATAACATAAACCCTCCATCATTTTTGAGTTTCTAGTTTCTTTAGTAGCTATTACATTAACTTCATTAAGAACAAGAAATTTGGACAACACTTTGTTTGGGTATCGAACCCTGAATATTTTCAAGTTTTTTTATTTTTTATTTTTCCCTCTTTGTGAAATTTAAATGTTTAACTGGAGCAAAAATAGTAGATATATTTTGGGTAGGAACTATTTGATCATGGAATGGGTGTGGGACATATATAGGTTTTTAATTCAGACATTTTGATTTCCAACATTCCATTCATGTTTGTTTCTTATTTATTCTCTTTATGAGATTGGAATGCTTAAATAGAGCACAAATAGAAAATATAACTTGGGTATAAATAATTTGATGCATGGAATGGGTTTGAGATATGTGGGTATTTTATTAAAACCTTTTGATTTCCAACATTTCATTCATGTATGTGTCTTATTTACTGAAATAAAAAATGTCCATTTGAAAACCTTGATGCCATGAAATAAAAAATAACAAATTTTGATATGAAGATAATTTTTTTATGTCAACTGCACTCATGTGACTAGTGTGAACAATATCAAAATTGTGAAGTTAAGTACATATAATAGATATTCTTTGCGCTAGAATAATATGAGATTTTGCATAGGTATGGGGAATGTAAGTATGTAATTTCCAACATTCCAATCATATCTTCTCCTTAACTACCAAATTAAATATCAAAATTGAAGCTGAAAAAAACTATGAGTGGAAAATAATTTCTTTCATATGACCATCTATTGGGAAGGCTCGATAATCAATGATCATTCATGCATTTCCTTCTTTCCAACAATTACTCAATCTGAAAATTAAAAAGGGGGGCTGAAATTTCTACATGAAGCAAACAATGTGGTTAGGTCTCCTACCTTTTACCTTTTGAATTTTCCTCTTTTTTGGACCCTTAAAGCACCAATCACACTCATGTGACTAATGTAAGCAAGATGGAGATTATAAAGTGGGGCATAAATAACATATATTATTTGAGTAGGAACAATATATTCTATGGAGTAGGTGTGGAACATGTGGGTATTTAGTTCCAACCTTTATATTTATAGAATTCCATTTATGTCTTTACATGATCCAACAAATTAAACATTGCCTAGTTGAAACACTTAACGCTAAAAAAAACTACCTTTTTTCTGGTATAGCCACTCCCTCAAGGGCATCACTTATTGATGGTTGTTAACATAGTTACTTGAGCAAACAACTTGAAATCCTTGATGCCATGAAATAAATAATAATAAAGCTTAATATGAAGATATATTCTACACATAAAAAATATAAAGTGGAGTCCAGATAAAAGATACTCTTTACGCTATAAGAATATGAGCTTTTGAATAGGTTGAGGGCTTGCAAGTATGTAATATCCATCATTTACTTTCCACCATTCCATTCATATATTTTCCTTAGCTACCAAATTAAATCTCTTTCAATTGACAACTTTGAAGATGGAAAACAATTGAAAGCCAAATAGATTTTCTCATATGACCCTCTATTGGGAAAGCTCAATTATTGATGGTCATTCATTCATCTTATTCCTTCCTACATTTACTTGAGCTTAAAACTAAAAAGGGGGGCCTAAAAAATTTTACATGAAAAAAGAGTTAATCCATGTCATTGTAGTTTTGAACTACTTCCCCATTACACTTTCCCATCACTTGCAATTATCCCACCTCAAACCCTATCTTCTTCATTTCCCTTCCTCTCCCATTATTTCTCTCCCTTCACTTTGACTTCTTCAACAGATACCTTCAGTGTTTTCATCGTACACTTTGCGTATGATTGCTATTGGTTATCAAATCAATTGGAAATGGTCTAAGCATGCATGCCAAGGATACACAAAAAATTATTACATAAATAAATACCCAAAATAATGTTTAATGGTTAAGAATAAATTTAAAAAATAATATTTTGACATTCTTCATTTCTTTCCACAATAATATCTTTTAGTAATTCCTTCGAAGGTATAAAGTGTAGAAGAGGGATGTGCATTGTAATTTTAAACATGAAATCCATGTCAATAAAATGTTTTTTTGAGTAGAAGAGAAAAATGTTGAGAAAAACAAATGAATTTTAATAAAAAATTAAATATATATTTTTCCTCCATAAAATCTAATAAAATAATTTGTTCTTAAAATTTAATAAAATATTTTAAAGCTAATATACCTATTTTAGATAAATTTATGGAGGAATCATTCTTGAAGTGCTTATTTCACTTATGTCACAAATTCAAAATAGGTGACTCGAGAATGATACTTCTCGATATCTTTTATATAAAAATATCTAAAATAGATATGCTAGTAACATCCATGGGCATTGTGTTTTACATAAACACATTGTTTCACCTGATTCTTAAAGTGTTTCTCGGAATGTGATGAAACAGATAAGTGTAAAAGGGCTAGGAGGAATACCTGTAAAAGCTAGTTGAAGGTTGTTCTGCGCGTATGACTTCTTGATTCACAGCTAATCATGAGATATTCCTTTTGGCTAGGAGGAACTACCTGAAATGAACAAAAAGACCACCAAAAGAGATTAAATAGCATATGACAGTGGACTGCCTAGCGTATGCTAGTTTCGGGAAGTATGATACTCCCTAGAAGGCTGTCAATCCACTATTTAAAACAATTCAATGTTAACAATAAATGAAATCCTATTGTAGTTAAAATGATTTAGGTATCTCATTTGAATACAATAAGAAAATTCATTCACAACAGGCTAAGCTATGATTGAATCTGAAGGGAAAGGTCTCTATCAGAGTACTGGTACTGGTCAGGGTCTGGTTTTGGGTTATTTTGGGTATTTGGTGGGGATTTTAGGCTCTGTTCTTGGTCTGAGGGTAAAACACAAAGACCGATGTTGGTCTAAGTGTATGACCGATGTCAGTTCAAGTGAATTGACCGGTGATGGTTATGGGTAACTCGGCGTCAGTATGGTCGGGGGTAGAGGAAACTTATTAAAATATTGGTGTCAGGACAGATCTAAGGCTAAATGGAAATGAAGAGGGTAATGACAAGGTCAATATGGAGATCTTAGGTATACTCAGAGGTGTTTAACAGTTTAGGTATGGGTAATTTAATGGTGTGGGTGAAGGAATGATCAAAAATTGCATGAAGATAAATGGTGGGAGAATGGGAGTGCAAGTAGAAACTGATAGTAGAGGTAACAGAGCCTACTAAAATGAAAATAGATGAATGTTGGTTAACAAAATACTTACTGTTGTACGAGCTTGATGACTGGATGGAAATGGTAGTTGATCAGGCTGGATGAAATTTGGTGTGGTGATGGCACTTCCCCGGATGCTTCTATGAATGCAAATGGCTCTGTGATCACTTCTGATGTTGGCTGTGGATGTTTGGATGCATGTGCGAATGCTGGTTCTGCTTGCATGCAGCTCTGGTTTCATCTCTTTTATCTCATGAATGTGCCAACCTTGAAATAAGGTTGTTTTGGGGAATAAATGGTAACTGACGATGGTTCTGGGTTGACCGGTGGTAGTTTAGGGTGAACCGACGTTGGTTAGGGTGGGATTTTCTAGGTTTACTAAAAATGGGCAGATCCACTTGATTTCTTGGATCTTGTTCATTTTCCTCCACAGATTAGAATGGAAGCTTCCTTTCTAATAGGCGGGAATGTGGTTAGAGGGAATGTAGGCTTTGATTTTTAGGGTTTAGGTAGGTCTTAGTTAGTTATGGACAACATACTAAGAATAGATTTGGGGTGAGGTGGCTAGGTGAGGTGGTGGTGTGAAAATTATCTTAATTAGGATATTTAAATAATAAATATCATGAGATCATGGATTAATTTAATTTAATTAATTAAATTAATATTAGTGTGGGGTGAAAGGGGCCATGGTTAGGTGAGTGTGTTCAAGGTGATTATTTGACGAGGGACCAAGGGGAGTGTGACCCAATTTTGGTGTCTACATTTTTCCCCTTTTTGTTGCGTAGCTTGTATTGGTAAGTGATGCTGACAAAAATAAGATGTGGTTGCCCCATGTGTGGGTGAAGGTGATCCCCCTCAAACTAGGAACTGATGAGGCAGAAGGTAGAATCAGTGAGTGGTTTGATAAAAGGTGAATGTGATGAAGAGGAAGGTGGGAAATGGGGGTAAAGGGGTAAAAGGTCCAATCGGGTAATCTAGGTAATGGGTCAGGGTCAAAGGTAGTAATAGTCAAATGCACGCACACGTATAAACTGCAATAGCATGGTACCAGGTTGAAGAGCATGCAAACTCTACATTGTCTAAGGTCGATAGGTTTATCCAAACAAGGTTGAGGTGATTCCATGGTATCCAAGGTATAGGATATGGTCAGGAAACATGATCGCAGGTCAGGTGCAGGAATGTTTAGGTATGTTCTGGTACACCAAAGGTTGGGTCAGGATAAACAGTCACGACAAAAGGCAAGGTAAGGTCATTAGGTCAAACAACACGGGTAATAATGTTGTAAGGTATAGTGAGCACATGAGGTCATAGGTCACTAGCAATGTTCCAAGGTCCAAGTAAGCTAGGTCATGACATGGGTAGGGCTGAGGTATGGGTAAAATAAATGAGTCCCCAAATGATGAAGGGGTTAGGTGGAAATGATGAGGTCAAGAGGGTAAAGTGAAGTGTCCAAGTCAGGTGTGGGTGAGGTAAAAAGGATTCAGGCCAGAAAATTAGGGGTAATGGGTAGTAATAAGACTAAGCAGGATAACTGAAAATGGTCATAATGAACCGATGTCGGTCGCCATGAACCGACCATGGTAGGCTAGGGAACACATACCAATGTTGTCAGTCAAGGTAAAACCATCACCGGTCAAGTCAGGTAGGCTATAAAAAGAAAAAGTGCCGCATTTTTGAAAATCATTTGTCATTTACCACATTGGAGAAAATGAAAAGAGAGAGATAAAGAGGTGGAAAGTGACCAAATGACATAGAGAGTTGAGTTGGTGAGCCACAGAGTGAGTGATCATTGGTCGATAGGTGGGTCTATGAGTGTGGTGATTGGATTGGGTGATTGATTTGATTTGATTGAGCCAGTGGGATGATTGGTGATGGCAGAGGTAGGAGAGGGATCGGGTGGACCTACATAGTGGCCTGAGGTGCCACCATGTAGATGGACATTAGCGTGATGAGGTAAGAGCCCATTCCTATTGTTTGTTTGTTTTGAGTAGGTGGAGGAGGGAATTGGGTAGGAGGGAAAATAGGGTTTGTTTTGGGGGGAAACTTTTAAAATTTGAATGTGGGGGTTTAATGAGAAAAGGGGAACAAGGGAGGGTAGATTTAGGGAAGTGAGGAGTGGGAATAGGTATTGGGTAGGTATTAGGTGTGGAAAATGGGTAGAAAGGAGGAATGTGGGAGAAAAATGGGTAGGGCGTCACAGGTTTGTCGCCATGACAGTGACTGACGTCAATTTTCTCTTAGCCAGACATCAGTGGGTAAGGACCAGTATCGGTCATAAATGTGACGACCGATGCCGGTTATTGTTGGACCATGGTCAGTTGATGTTGACCGATGTCCGGTCAGCAAGCTAAAGAGGTAAGCCCTCAAGGAGCTAAAATGGATGGGTTATAGATAGATAGGTAGGGGTAGGGAGAGTTAGGTAGGGGGAAAAATTATGGGTATGGGTATGGGTGAATAAGGTGGGTGAGATAAAAATGAAAATAGGTGAGGGTCCATCGAGGCATGGGTAGATAGGTAAAATGAAAATAGGTGAGGGTCTGAGGCATGGGTAGATAGGTGGTGTTGATTTAGGGCATAGAAATAGGTGAAAGGTTGAGTTAGTTAGGGTAAGCGGTATAGTAGGGGGGAGCAAGGTTGCATGTAGGTATGGTCAAGTTTGATTGATATGATTGGTTATATGCAGGCCAGGGACCAGCTATGGATGAGGGATAGAGGTACCTCCCTTACTTGTGGAGATACAAGGGGAGATGACCCATGTGAGGAGTGGATCCATGTTACAGATGTGGGTCTGATTGGTGTCAGACGCTACCGAAATGTAGTCTGGGAGGTGATTTTGATGGTTTCCCTCATCGATAGATGGGATTCAGTAACCAATACATTCCATTTTCCGACGGGTGAGATCACGATCACCCTAGAGGATGTTTACAGGATCCTACAACTTCCTATAGTAGGTACACAAGTGTACTCGATCTCCTCAGAGGCATCCAAGGAGTTACTATTACCAGTGTTTGGAGAGGGGTTGGCATTGTTAGGATTCCACAGTGCCAGTATGAGCTACAGGGTGATGTACCAAGCCTACCCTGAGGAGATGAGGCTGGTAGTGCTTTTGATGGAGGCAGTCTATGCTATTTTGCATTGCCAGATGTAGAGGGTGGGAGATTCCCATGGTCACTGATGGGGGTCCTACATGACATGGTGGAGAGTAGGACTCGGTTTGCATGGGGGCCTGCATTCTTGGTATAGCTATATAAGGAGCTGTGGGCTTATGGGTGACTACGACGATTCAGCTTGTGCTGCACATTCTTGTTACATTGTTGGGCCTATGAGCACATTGTGTGTGTGCACCCAGTTGGTATGCCCTGGGCCGATGCATTCGAGCCAAGTTTTGTTTGAGTGGGCTATAGGAGATGGGTGCCAGTTATGGGAGAGCACCGAGTGGCTAGAGTGACACATGATGTAGCCTATTATAGGTGATTACTGGAGGGGTTGTCTAGTGTGGACATTATTTGGAGGCCATATGTAGGCTATCCTTCATACAGGTAGATGGCAACAGAGTTAGATGGGTTACAGATTTATAGGTGGATAGAGGGGTGGTGGGCCAGGGAGCATGAGATGATACCCGTAGACCGGGTCAGATGGTAGTTTGGGTTGCCACAGGATATACCCCCACCCTTCCCTCAGTATAGGAGAGATGATGTGGAGAGGCCTATGTCTCCACCATGACCTACAATGCCGACCAGGTAGGAGGAGCAGCTAGTCGACTGAAAGATAGATGATGCCAGGGTGACAGATAGGTACAGAAAGTGGTGGGCTGCACAACTACGAGCAGTACTGCCAAGGCCAGGGCAGCCAGATTTGGCTACCATCATAGTGCAGAGAGATGCCCTATAGGGGTAGGTGGCTACCCTAGTGACCTAGTTGGGCATAGTACAAGGACATCTGACAGGGGCCAAGGCACAGGTTGCGACCTTGTAGGCACAGGTGGCCACTTTTCAGGCACAGGGAGTACAGGGACCAGCACCCGCACCAGGGAGAGGGAGAGGGTGGAGATGGAGATGGGGTGTAGGTAGCCGCCCTACAAGGCATAGGTGACAGGTTTACAGGGCTAGTTGGCCATAGTGCAGGGACATGTTATAGGTTTTCAGGGCCAGTTGGCCACTGCACAGGCACAGATAGCGGCTCTTTAGGCCCAGGTACAGGTGCACAGGCTCTAGGGCCGATGACACCACCATAGGGGTTAGGGACAGGGTCCCATTATTCAGGTAGGAGTAGGGTAGGGTCAGAGGCCGATGGCACCACCATAGATAGTACCCACTGCTATATTGAGAGACACCATGGGCGAGGTGAGATACTACCAGGATCATTTGATGGCAGCGGGGATATATGTCTTATCATATGCCAAGTACAGAGCATAGTAGGCCTCGAGTGAGAGGAGAAAATCCCACACACATAGTGTGGAGAGTACAGGGGGCCAGTGAAGCCTAGGGGCCAGTTCAGGTGAGGCCACTAGTGCACGGAGGCCAGCTCCAGAGGTAGGACCATCAGGGGCTAGACCAGGGTGAGGTGGAGGGAGGTCAGCCAGACGCCAGGCTAGAGGAGAAGAGGAGGAGACATATGAGACAGGTTTGGACATTAGATGGGGAGATGATTGAGCTCCATGCATGATTATTTATATTTTGATATCATATTTTTGACATATATACCAGCCTGCGTGCCAAAGATAGTGAGGATGTACATGAGAGGTTTTGAGATTTTTTTATATACACCGGCCTACGTGCTGAAGATATTTGAGAGTCATGTATATGGATACACATGTTTAGATGATTGATTTATAGAGATGATGGTGATTATGGCATGATGTGTATATGGTTGTGTTTAACTTGCTATTTTGATTTGTATATGTGATGGAAACTAAGTAGTGTAGGCATGATAGAGCTAGGTCATAGGCATGGATCGAAGTAGTCAGGTTTTTGGTTTAGGCATGGATTGAGTCAGGTCAT
Organism: Taxus chinensis; assembly: GCA_019776745.2. Classification (NCBI taxonomy): domain Eukaryota; kingdom Viridiplantae; phylum Streptophyta; class Pinopsida; order Cupressales; family Taxaceae; genus Taxus; species Taxus chinensis. Next base: position 956,214,646 of record CM034147.1, on the reverse strand, counting down.
AGGTATGGATGGAGTCAAGTCATATATAGATCATGGTTTATCATGGATTGAGTCAGGTCATAGGCATGGATTGAGTTTAGGCATAGATGGATTGAGTCAAGTTGTTAGGTTTTGAGGCATGGCATTGAGTTAGGTTGACTTAGGTATGATGAAGTTTAGGTTTGGTTTAGGTATGGTTGAGTTGGGATTGGTTGAGTTTGTAATTCATTAATTTGTGTAATTAATGATGATATGGGTCACGTTGAGATGTTTTGTAGTAAAATGCATGATAATGGTAAAGAAATGGTAGATATAATGAATGTATGAATGATGATGGTAAAGATGTGAAGCAATTGTTGTTTGTTTGGTTTAATTTCCAATTATTGATATAAAAAGGAAACTAACTAGGGTAGAATGTGATTAGGAAAGGGAAGAGGGGAATTGGTTAGGGTAGAGAGTGGCTGAGCTAACCTCCAAGGGCCCCATGCCCTCAAAGTGCTACCTACATAGTCCCAGATGAAAGGGGACCTCAGGCCGATGTAGTTCTCCCATAAGCTAGGGAAAATGTGAGGAGGTATGAGAATGGGTTGGTAGGTTATAGGCATGGTTGAGTCAAGGTATTTTAGGAATGGTTGAATTGTGGGAAAATAGGTATGGGTGATATTAAGTTGATTGTGGTGAAAGAGGAAAATTTCCCAGAGATAAGCGTCGAGGATCTAGTCCTGTATAAGATGATCAATACGTAATGAAGAAGTTAAAAGATAAGAGGAGGAAAGAGAGCCACCTGATTGGTGAGGATCATAATGGTTGGATCATACCTTAGATAGGCTAGTGAACATAAGACCCTAAAGACATTGCATGATTGATTATTCTAAAGGTGAAGAATAGTCACATGATCACCAAATGTCATGGTTCTAGTAGGTCCCTTGAGGCGGTAGGAAATGAAGGTGCAAATGGTGAGAAGGTGAAAAATGGTTAGTTTATATGGTATGAGGTAGCATGCCTTTTGGAAAGAGATCCAAGATCACAATGAGCAAGTCCATGATGAATTTTTTTTTCTATTTGACTTGTATTTGAGATAGACTGATCGATGCGGAAGTCTATATGGGATGAGGAAAATTATCTCCTTGAGGTCTTCGCGAAGCTGATTGATGCGGGAAGCTTCAGATTCTCTCTCTCTCTCTTCTTCTTTTTCTCTCTTTCTTTGAAGCAGGCTTTACATAGCTATCCTTCGAGGGAGAAGTCTATTTATAGCAGCGATGTAGAGAGAAAGATGTCCTTTTTGAGGGAGTCATCTTTTTATTGGAAGTTTGACTCAAGGAGTTGGATCCCATGTGAGGGATTTTAAGTCATGGACAAGACTAAGGTGAAGAATCATATTCTTGTTTAGAAAGCAAGGTGAAACAACCATGGGATCTCATCTGAAAGCAGATGAAAAGTATCCATGAGAATCATGCCATGTGCAGAGCCATGGTACACATATTTAAGAGAGGGTAAAAGAGTGATGGGTATGCACATGATTCTTGTTTAATCATTGGGGATGGCATAGTGAAAGGAGGGAAGTGAATAGCACTCAAGGGATGAGCATGAAAAGAGGCAGAAGGTGAGGTAGGACTAAAATTCAATAGTAGAATGGTTGAAAGATGCAAGGCATTAAGGGGCTCAGGTTCAGGTTTACCATCTAGTGAAGATAAATGATAAGCACCTGATCCATAAGCATGAGTCACAATGTATGGTCCAAGACAATTAGGAGAAAATTTTCCCCGTTTACTTTTTTCTACTTTGGTTACATGTTGATTTTCCTTCAGGACAAGATCACCGACTTGGAAGGTTCATTCATGGACACGTTTGTCATAGGCACATTTGATACATTTTTGGTAAACTTGAAGATGGTCAAGAGCATTAAGACGATGTTCGTCTAATAACTCAAGTTGTGCTAAATGGTCCTGGCAAAAGTCATCATCATTGAGCATGTCATGGAGAGAAATACGAAGTGATGGAATCTATGGACTTTGAGAGGAAGAACAACCTCTGTACCATAGACTAGAGAAAAAGGTGTGGCAGCAGTGGAAGTGCAAATACTAGTATGGTACACCCATAGGGTGAAAGGAATGTGTGTATGCTAGTCCTTCCTAGTATCGTTAACCACTTTCATGAGAATTTTGTTTAGGGTTTTATTAGTGGATTCATCTTGGCTGTTGGTTTGTGGGTAATATGGTGACGAGAAACTTAGTTGAATACCGAAGGCATCACAAAGTTTCCACAAGGTTTTATTTTTGAATTGTTTTCCATTATCAGTGATGAGGCGATGTGGAACACCAAAGCGATAAATAATGTGATGATTGATGAACTCACATATTTTCTCAGCTTTCATGGAGATGAGAGGTATGGCTTCAACCCATTTGGTGTAATATTCGGTAGCAGTGATGATCCATTGATGTCGCTGGGAAGAATGGGGATTGATCTCTCTGACAAGATCCAAACCCCATTGAGAGAAGGGCCAAAGGTCACAGGTGACCTGTAAGGCATGACTGGGTGTATGATGAAGATTGGCATGTTGTTGGCATTTTACACAATGCTTAACGTAGTCACAACAATCATGGTTAAGGGTCAGCCAGTAATAGCCTAGGTAAAGAATATGCTTAGCAACCACGAGACCACTGAAGTGACCTCCACATATGCCATCATGAACTTCCTTAATGGTATAAGGAATTTCAAAACTTGTAAGGCACCGTAAGAGAATACCATCAAAGATCACGCTTATAGAGGAGGCCACCCATGATGACGTAATGAGAGACCCTTTTAAGAAAGGCATGTTGTCCATTACGAGTGAGGTTGGGAGGAAAGATGGAGAGGGAAAGATAGTTTGAGTATTGTTTATACCAAAGGTCACTCAGGTCGGGAGTGGTGGTTCCGATAGAGTAAACTTCACGAGGTAAATAAGAGGGTGATTGGAGTCTTTGTACGGTGACAAATATTTTAGAGTCGGGGGTGAAGTGGGTATCTGAGAATGCCAAGTAGGCCATGGTATCTACAAATTTGTTGGTAGAACATGGGATGGTTTGAAGGGCGTAATGGTCGAAGGTGGTCAAAATTATGTCCACATGATGCTTATACTTTTGAAGTATCTCATTATGACACTAGTATATACCATTGACTTGGTTTATGACCAATTGAGAATCACCAAAGATGTTGATTGACTTGACATCTAAGGCATAAGCATACTTGGAGACCCAATACGAGTGCTTCGTATTCAACAATATTGTTTGTACAATCAAAATCAAGTTTGAAAGACAAAGGCATGGGTTCACCATCAAGGAATGAGGATAACACCAGCCCCACCCCCACACTGACACTTGGAACCATCAAAGAAGAGTGTCATTTGGTAAGCAAGTTCATCCAGGGAAAGGGTAGCAATAGACTCATCTGGAAAGTCAAAGTTAGAGGGTTGATCCCCATGGAAATAGGTGCATCGGCCAATTGGTCAGTGATAGCTTGGCCCTTGATGGAATTTTGATGGATGAATTCGAGGTCGAGGTTAGCCAGAAGCATAAGCCAGTGTGCAGCCCGTTGATTTTGGTAAGGTTTGGCATACATGAAGTGTAAGGGGTTGGTGTTGGTCACAACATAGGTTTTGTGGTTGAAGTAGGTAATGGCAGAGTTTGGTGGCAATGAAAACTAAGGCTAAGAAAAAAAATTTCTGCATGGGTGTATCAGGTTTCGTAGTCTAGAAGAGTACGATGATTATGTAATAAACCACCTACTCCCTATGTTGTTCATTGCGATGAGTGAGCATGGCCCCTAAGGAGTGATCGGTAGTAGAGATGTATAGGTAAAAGGGTTGATCGTCTTTAGGTGGAATGAGTATGAGTGGTTGGAGAAGGTATTGTTTCAAGGCCTCAAAAGTTTTGTGGCAGTCATCATCCCATTTAAAGGAGACATCCTTTTTGAGAAGATGATGAAATGGCTGACATCGATCGAAAAGTTGTGAAATGAAATGGCAAATAGACTGCAACTTACCTTACAGGCTACAAAGTTGCCACAGATTAGTGGGCGGAGGCATTTCAAGAATGGCCTTGACTTTAGCAGGGTCAACCTCTATACCACATAAGGAAATGATAAATCCTAGGAGCTTTCCCAAGAGAACCAGCGAAGACACACTTCTTGGGCTGAAGGTGAACACAATACTTAATGAGGCGGTCAAAGATGGTTTTTAGGACAGCGAGGTGCTTGGATGGCATTTAGATTTGGCAAGGAGATCATCTACGTAATCTTCCAATATACGGTGCATGATGTCATGGAAGATGTAAGTCATAGCCCGCTGATATGTGGCACTAACATTTTTAAGGCCAAAAGGCATGACTCGATAGCAGAAGGTCCCCAAGGGGTGATGAATGTAGTTTTGTGTTGATCCTCTGGGGCAAGAAAGATTTGGTTATAACCTGAGAAACCATCCATGAGTGATAGCATCTCATGACCAGTGGTAAGGTCAACCAGTTGGTCAATACCAGGTAGAGGAAAGTCATCTTTTGGGAAAGCTAGGTTGAGGTCATGAAAATTTGTGCAAATGCAAAGTCCCCTTGTCACCTTAGTGACTGGGACAATGTTAGAAATCCATCAGGGATAATCAATGAGTAAGATGAAGGAAACAGAAAGATAGGTGCTGAAGTTCTTCTTTGACCAGAAGAGCAATGCGAGGGTGCATTTTCCTCAGCTTTTGTTTTATAGGTTTGGCATCGGGAATGGTTATGATATTGTGGACCACTATGGTGGGGTCAATACTGGGCATGTCTATGCATAAGACCAAGAAAAAGCATGGTTATGATTTTTGAGAAAAGAAGTGATGGCTTCCTGTTCAGCAGTATCTAAAGATTGGCCAATCTTTAGAATGTGCGGGTTGTCTTGAGTGTGGATGTTGATTTCGATAGTCCATTCATTCAACATGGTTTGTGTCTCAGATGGTAATGACTGATGAATATATGAGTCTTCTGCACCAAGGTAGGTGAGTATAGATTCATCATCTTGACATTGAATGACATTAATAGAAGGTGTATCATCATCGATCATTTCAAGATACAGGAAGGGAAGAGAAGAGGGAGCCTCACCCTCACATTGATAAGTCAGAGGCCCTAAGGAAATGGTGTTTATGAAAAAAAAAGTTAGGAGGAATGGATTATGGATCCATCGACTCTATTGGTGAAGGTGGTGAAGAAGGTGGAGAAGGGTTGATATCCTTAATGAGTTCAATGTGAGCCTTCTTGGTAGGTAGTTTAGCAAATACTGATACCACTACAATTGTTATGTTTGTGGGTAGTACATGGAATAATAGTGTGATGGCCTTATCATAAAATCCAAAACCAAAACCTTTCCATGCACATCAGTGCAGGAAGGTGTGGGAAAATGATAATTGGTGAGTGACTGGAGGTCGGTAGAAAATGGGTGGGTTTGTGATGGTGGTTCAGGTGTATAAGTGGTAGTATCAAGTCCCCCATAGGTGAGATTGGTGTGAAGGTGGGGAGGACCATAAAGGAGATGCTCTCCTATGCGGTGATCATAGTGAGGGTGTTGGTGAAGGCTTCCATACTCTTGTGGAGTAAGGAATGTGTTGACATTATATAGGTGATACTCCCCTAGAGTGAGGCATTGAAAAATGCCTTCCAAGGGATCGGTGGTAGATATGTGGGTAGCTGGGATAGATGATGTGTTAGAGGTTGGATCGGAGGTGGAGCCAGCTGATTGGGAGGCTAAAGGGTCAGCCAGTGGAGGTTGTGGCAGTGGTAGGGATGGAGGATTTAGGTGCGGTTGAGGTAGTGGCAGACACTGGTGGGTGGAGGTGTAGGTGAAGAGGAAGTGGTCATGGAGGTAGAAGACGTTTAATGGGTATAAGCATGTCATTAGGTCGGTAAAGCATGTTACAGGTTTTGAAAGGTGACGGGTCAGCTGGAATGGTATAGGTGTGTCCTTCATGCTCAAACTTTACACAACGGTGCAAAGTGGAAGGAACACAACCCATGACATGAATCCAGGGTCTACTAAGCAATGAGTTATATCGAAATTCCCCCTCCAAGACGTAAAATAACTATGGAATAGTACGGGGGCCCACGCGAACATGGAGGATGACGGTGCCAAGTGTAGAAGTGATAGCATCATTAAATGAACGCAACATGATAGGATGTTTATACATGCAATTGTCAGGTATGCGCATTTGGTCGAATGCATGGGAGGAGATGATGTTAATGCTAGTGCCCCCATCTATCATAACACATCGTACATGTATATTATGAATATGGATGGAGATGAAAAGGGCTGGATCAGGGTCATCGGTTTGGTGTGGTGTGATCTCTTCATCTGAGAAGCTGAGGGTGGCTACTTGGTGAGTAGGTGGAGGTGTAGAAGAAGGTGGTAATTTGGTGAAGAGAGGCTACTATGATGAGGTGTAATAATGGAGGCTACGGGTGTAGGGTCATTGGGTAAGACCTTAATAGACTGAAGAACCTCCATGAGAGCTTGGTGATGGGATTTACAGGTTTGGATGAGGTCATATAGGGACATTTTGAGGGAGGATTGGTGTAATTGTTTGAGCATCACGCGATGTGTAACCCCATTGGAAATAGGATATGTGGGGCCATGGATAGTGACTTTAGGTGTGGGTGCAAATGGTATGTTAGGTACAGGGTTAGTCGATGGGTTAATTACCTATGTACTTATGAGTGTAAGTAGCAACGTGATCATGTTTATTTGAGGCGGGGAGGTAGGTGAGCCATGAAAGGTATAACAACAGGAATGGTAGAAGCCAAGAGGTGGGAAGGAACCTTGTGAAATGAGTTGGGCACATCGACATTTGGGTGGAGGTTTGGTGATTTCTATGATCCACACCATGTTAATTTCAAATCTTAGAGGTGGCTCTAAGAGTTGTGGGGGTGGAGGTCTTGGTCGCTGAGTAGGCAATGAGGGAATAACTATGGAAACTGGTGTTGATGAAATGGGGTCCTCATTGAGAAGGTCATCATCATCAAATTTTTTCCTCAGGAGGACACAACTAGACAAGAGAAGGTCTTTCAAAGCCTTATAATCCTCTACATCATGTCCTGGCACATGATGGTAGGTGAAAATTTTCGTTTCCGTCAAACCCTTTTGGTTTGGGCTTGAGTGGGTCGTAAGGTCTAAGAGTTGGTAATGTGATGATGAAAGTTTTTGAGGAGGTTGGTTAAGATTTTGGCATAGGATCCTGCTAGTGGATCACAATGGGAGGTGAATGTGGGTTTGGGTGCAGGTGTGGCTGACTGTACAGGAAGATTCTTTGTAAGAGGGGGAGTGGGTTGAACCATGGTCTTAGGTGTTGGTCGTGTTTACTTGGGTAAGGGCATGGTAGATGAACTGGAAATAGAGTGTGTGGTTGGTTTGACTACCTTATTGGAGGGTAGCGGATTTTTTACCTTTGGGTTGCACCTTCTTTGGTAAAGGTGATATGGGAACACAAGATTTAGAGGGAAAAGTAGATGGTAGAAGAGGGTAGGTTACCCATGGGGATAACCAAGGTGCTGTGGAGGTAGATGACATAGGTTGTGCAGGAGGTGTAAGGGAAAGGGAATGAAGTGTCGTGGGTAGTGAAGAAGTTATCGATGGTATTGGAGGTATGGGTGGTAAAAATGTTGCAGGTGTGGGTGGAGGTTGTGTCAAGCACTTGGGTATATTAGAGGTCTGTGAGGGAGGAATGGGCTAATACGTTCTTGGTTTACCAGTAGATGGGGGTTTCTTAGCTAGGGTCGAGGGGTGAGGTCCTAGGATAGACGAAAGGGGTAAAGGTGATGAGGGTGTGATTGGCAAGGTTGGGGTATGAGATTTAGGGGATTGGTTATTTTTTTTATGGGCCAGGTTAAATTTGGTGTTGGCTTTGGAGGATGTAGCTAAATCTAATTTGATGGGTGGATGAATAAGGCTAGCCATTGGGATGACCCCTAAAGTAGTAATAGGTTTAGGAAAGGAAGATGATGTAGGTGTAGGTTTGGACGTAGAATGCATTTTGAGTTATGGGTAGAGGTGTGAGTTTATCCAAGAGTGGTATCGTGGGAAAATTTTTGATAGTTGTGGTTGTGTTTGGTTTGATTGGCTGAAATAATTTTGGATAGATAGTTGAGGTGTCAGTGACTGAGATTTGCATTTGTGTTGAGATAGGAAGTAGAAGATAGCCCCTAAAGTAAGGCTCTATCCACATAATCTAGCCAGTCGGCTAAGTGTGAGATTGGAAACTGCAGTGGGTGAGGTTGATGTGGATCCAATGGTGATTCTCGTAAAATGTGTTTTAGAAATGGAGAATTCGCTAGCTTCAGCCTCTGTGGGTAATAGAGCCAAAAATAATTCAGCAAGATCTTGGGTGGCTAATGGAGAATGGTCACCTAGAGGTAACGGAATTTATACTAGATATTTAATAAGTGGAAAGGAGATGATGGGTGCTCCTCTATGGGTGAAGGAGATGAAAAAGTATCTCTCATGGGTTAGAGAGGTACTGCTGGTGATGACTCTCTAGGTGGAGAAGACAAAGGAGAAATGGTTTTGATGTTAACAGAAAGACTCCTTTATAAGTGAGGAAGGAGACGAAGGGTGTTCCTCTGTGGGTGGAGGAATAGGTAAAGTGGGTTCATGTGTAGGTGGAGGAATTTTGGCCAATATTTCCTCTATGGAAGGAATATGAGGTAATTGGGAAGCAACTGGTGCATTACTGAAAATAGCATGGGCCTTGCAGGTATGGCTATCATTAGTTGAGGTCTCTCCAGTTTTATTAGAAGAAGGGGCATGATTAGGAAATGGTTTCTTGACAGATGTGTAAGTTTTGATTGGTAGGTGCGTTAAGATTATCCAAAACCAACTCACCGTTCTTGAGCATTTCCTGAGACAATATTATTGAAATTGATGCAATTTCCATCATTATGACCTTTTACCCTATGATAGTTGTAGAAGTTGTGCTCTTTATAGCACATGGGTGTGGGGTGAGAAAGATCAAAACCAGTTTGTGGTTTTATAGGAGGAAGTGTGATGGATCTAGCTTTAATGAGATTTTCTAAGAACAGAAGAATAAGGCTTCCCTAATTGGGGTTTATTTCCATGTGTTCTCTTCTAAATTGAAAGGTCTAGACAGGAGAAAGATTCGACGAGGGCTTAGCCTGATTTGATGGATGAGATATGCTAGCCTTGAGTACCACTGCGTTAGCAGTTCCCTTGGCATTTGAATAATTATTCTATGGTTCTCAAAGAATAAAAGGTGTCATTTGAATTAAATTCCAAGTTATCTATTACGTAGTTGAATTTTCTTTTCTTTCGATGGTGCAAATCTCTAGCTTTCATGCCCTGGTTAATGCCTCATTGAAGGTTTGGAAATTCTACACTTGATAGGGTTGGCGAGATATGTCTAGCACACAAGCCTCAAGTGAAGAGCTCTATGAGTTCGGTTTGTGGTAATTGGAATATGAGTTAATTGATCAGGCTACGCCAACGAGCGAAAAAATTTACAATAGACTCGTTGTCATATTGATGCGTAGAGTAAAGGTCAGTCATGGTAACCTTCTTAACAATGATGATGGAGAAGTGATCTAAGAAGGATTGGTCTACCTAATTAAATGAAAAGATAGAATGCCTAGGTAACCCATTATACTAGTATAATGCGGGCCTAGTCAGAGACATGGGAAATTTCCTCAGAAGTAAAGTGTCATCTTGGGTGATCAGATAACACCCATTTTTGAAAGACCACAAATATTGTTGTGGGTCCTATTTGCTATTGAAACAGTTAAATTTAGGCATCTCCCAATGTACAAGATATGGATGAATAGGAATAGATGGGTGTATGGGCTCACTGTAAATTTCATCGTAGGTGAGATATTTGCTGCAAGCTAGAAACCCGCTGCCTCTAGTGTCTACATCTTATTCATCATTAAATTGATGAGTTCATTGGTAGGTGGTGATGGATGGGTACCTCCTATAGCATAAGAGGGTTGATGTTGGACATATGATGAAGGTGGAATTCCAATATATGGTGATGCTGCATAGGTAGGATTGGGGATGAGGGAGTGAGATATGGAGGTACGTACCCTGAAGGAATGATGGATGAAATGAGGAGGCTACTGATATTATGTATATGGAGGTGGAAGGGTCGAGATAACCCAAGTAGTGATGGGGGCTAAAGATTGTGGAATAGAAAAGAATTTTTTTTGAAATGGGGTAGGGTTCATCGACACTAGGGGCTGGTTGTGTTGCTATGGGTATATGTGAGACAATAGGTGCATGAATGAGGTTATCTTCTAGGTGATTGGATGAAGGTATAGTGGATATTACATGGGTGCAATAGATGTCGCAGATGTGGCGGTCATAGCACGTATAGGGCCTATCTGTGAAATGACTGGGGCCAAGGAAGGTGTGGGCAACACAGAGCCAGAAGGGGTTGACACAGAAGTAGGAACGAGTGTTGAGGGGATAGATATGGGCATGCCGTATATTAATTGACCTGAGGAATATTGAGTGGACAAGTGAGAAAGATATAACTATAAGGCGGTAGGGTTCTGGTCAAGGATTCATGTAAACTCCTCATCCCCTGTAGCGATAGTGATAGGTTGGGTAGGATCCATGGGTGATAGAATGGAAGGTGGTGAAGGACTAGGTGGGATTCGTTGAAAACTAGCATGGAATATGAGGGCATTTTCTTGGCTATGAGTCAGCACCATGTGAACAAGTACTAATGTGGTAGGACTGCTTTCTATAAATGACATAAAAATACAGTAGAAATAGGAAAAATAGGTGGTGGTAGGTGGATTAGGTACAAAATGTCAGCTAGAAATTTGAATAGGCTAACCGATGCCGGTTAGGGTAAAATGACGTCAGTCATAGGTAACCATGGTCGGTCAATGTGGAAAATGGACAGTTTGTCCAAACAAGGCAAAAGGATAAGAACCTTCTAGGTAGATAAGAGGTAGATGGATTTTATCATGACAGAGAAGATGATGAGAGTTAAATAGAATCTAAATAACAAATAATATGAAATTGGTGTCCTTTTGGGAAGGTTAACCACAAGAATAGTAAACCGACACCAGTTGGGTAAAATTGGTGATGGTCAAAGGGTAACTGACAACGATCACTAGATTGACATTAGTTACTGTGGAATTGAAGTAGAAATGAAGAAAGGGTGGTTCTGATTTAAAATCAAGTGTGGAATCAAACCCTAAATTCTGAGAATGATGAAAATGGGGTCCAGGCACACTCAAACAAAGTTGTAATAAACCAAATACGATAAGGAGCGTGTAAGGAGAGATAAAAATATGAAGAACATGTCCTCTCACCTCAAAATGTAAGCCAAACAGAAACACTAAGAAAAATATGATCCTAAGAGTGCTCTTTCTATTATGTTTGTTCAGCATATGCTATTTAGAAGACCAACTCATGAACTTTATAATAGGTTTTTTTTGTGAGGAAGGCTTCCTACGAAGAAAGATATCTAAATGGAGAGGTTTTAGGGATGTTATGGTGGGGGGCAGGCCATCCTTGAGATAATGAATCAAAAGAAGTAACGAGCTAGGTGTCCACTGTGTCGTGATCGTGTGATCACCTACAACTTCTTCTAGGTAAGATGTTGTTTAAGAATGTGTATATTTTTCAATTTTTTGATGTTTGGGTAAGACTTAAAGAGAGAACAAGAGAAAGGAATTTCTTTTCTATGATTCATTTGTCAACCATTTATTGGGCATGACTTCCAATGTATAGGTTGCCCTCATTTAATGTGAGCTAATGTAGTAAAATAGAATGAAATATAGTTGATTTTAAGCCCAAGTCGAAATATTGAATTCAATGACACAAAATATGAACAGGAGGGAGTATGATCTTTCACTAATGCAGTACAAATGAAAGAGAAGAAGATTCCTTTTTATAGCACCAAAACACGATTGCTTTGAGACAAATAGAAAAAAAAGAAGATTCCAAGGGAGAAATTTTAATGTGATAACCTTTTAGAAAGGAAACAAACATACAAATTTTCACCTAGAAATGAAGAAATGCATGGAACCCCAAATAGGTCCCACCGGGCATGCTAAAATGTTTCACTTGATTCTTGGAGCGTTTCTTTGAATATTGATGTAAAATATAATATTACGGGTTAAGAGGAATACCTAGTAAAGTTGGTTGAAGGTTGTTGTGCATGTATGACTTATTGACCCACAACTTATTGTGAGATCTTCCTTTTGGCTAGGAGGAACTACCTGAAATAGAAAACAAGACCACCAAATGGAAGTTAAATAGTATATGCAGTGGACTACCAAGCGTATGCTAGATCTAGGAAATGTGATACTCCCTAGACAGATGTCAATCCACTGTTTGAAACATTTCAATGTTAATAATAAATAAAATCCTATTGTAGTTAAAATGATTTAGATATCTCGATACAATAAGAAAATTCATTCACAACAGGATAAGCTATGATTGAATCCAAAGGTCAAGGTCTCTGTCAAAGTACTGGTACTAGTAAGGGTCTAGTTTTGGGCTGTTTTGGGTATTTGGTGGGGGATTTTTTTAGGCTCTGTTCTTGGTCTAAGGGTAAAACATAGATACCGATGTTGGTCTAGTATGACCAATGTCAGTTTAAGTGAAACTAGTGACGGTTATGGGTAATCGGTGTCGGTATGGTCGGGATAAATGAAACTTATTAAAATCTTGGTGTGAGGATAGATCTAAGGCTAAATGGAAATGGAGATGGCAATGGAAAGGTCTATGGAGATCTTAGGCATACTCATAGATCTTTTACCATCGAGTATGGGTAATTTAATGGTGTGGGTGAAGGAATGATTAAAATTTCATGGATATAAATGGTGGGAGAATGGGAATGCAAGTAGAAACTGATAATAGAGGTAATAGATCCTACTAAAATGAAAGTAGATGAATGTTGGTTAACAAAATACTTACTACTGTATGAACTTGATGGCTGGATGGAAATGGCAGTTGATCAGATGGATGGAATTTGGTGTGGTGATGACGCTTCCCTAGATTCTTCTGTGAATGCAGATGGATCTATAATCGATTTTGATGTTGGTTGTGGATGCTTTAATTACATGTGTGAATGTCGGTTCTACTTACATGCAGCCTTGGTTTCATCTCTTTCTCTCAGACATGTGCCAACCTCAAAACAAGGTTATTTTGGGGAATAAATGGTAACCGATGATGGTTCTAGGTTGACTGGTGGTGGTTTAGGGTAATCGGCATTGGTTAGGGAGGGATTTCCTAGGTTTACTAAAATGGATAGATCCACTTGATTTCTTAGATCTTTTTTGTTTTCCTCCGTGGATTAGAATGAAAGATTCCTTTCTAACATGCGGGAATTTTTTTAGAGGGAATGTAGGCTTTGATTTTTAGGGTTTTGGTAGGTCTTAGTTAGTTATGGCAACATACTAAGAATATGTCTAGGGTGAGGTGGCTAGGTGAGGTGGTGGTGTGAGAATTATCTCAATTAGGATATTTAAATAATAAATACTCCGAGATCATGAATTAATTTAAATAAATTAATATTAAATTGGGGTGTAAGGGGCCATGGTTAGGTGAGTGTACTCAAGGTGATTATTTGACGCAGGACCAAGGGGAGTGTGACCCAATTTTTGTGTCTACACATATAATATGAAAAATGTATATAAATGTGCAATGTACATAAAGATAAAATGAGAAATAAAGAATTATTTCATATGAATCAAAATGTGAAATGTACATCACATAAAATGACTAAAACATAAAATGAATTTTGTATTATGTAGATGGAATTATTTATCTTCTAAGGACTTCAACTTTTCTTCCTCAACCTTCTATTTCAAAATTAGTTTTCCTTTCTTCTTCTTTTCATAGTGGTCATACATAAATAGTTGTAATATTCTTAGTCCTTCCAATGAATTTACTTGAGAGAGCTAGAAATGTTAATCCCATTATTTTCCTTTGTTGTAAATCAATTATAGCTTTGAAAAGAGTCAAACCTTGTGATTTTTGTATTGCCAATGCCCAAGCCAACTGTAAGGGTGATTGGTGCATGCATCCCTTTGATATGGTGTAATTGGAATCAAGGGGGAATTGCGACTTGGGAAAACTAGACAATTACCTAGGGCACCAACGAATAGGGGGCGCCTCAATTTAAAGATTTATCTTATTGCCATCTATTTTTAGAACTTAACATTAAAATAATTTACCTGAAGATGCAAAATTAATTGATCCTTTTATTTATATTATTATATAGTAACATAAATTTCACATATAGAAACAAAAATGTACTATAATAGTTTTTTAAGTAAAAACAAATACGATATATTTCTAAGCTCATATGATTTTGTTGGTATTGTTACCCATTTTATACTGTAGCTCTATGTTATGTAATTTTGTAATGTTTTCTAGGAAAATGTTCATGTATCTTTTATAATGTCCCTGGTGTAACCATTAGAGATGAGTATAATCAATGATAAAAAGTATTTAACTCTTTATTTATAATTTTACTAGGAAAATGTCTATAATTATTTATGGAGAAATTAGTAGGCCTGGTTGAAAAATAACTCTTCACAAAACTGTAAGAACAACATAAGAATTTTTATTGAATTTCCATAAAATGATGCTTTGATCAAGTTTGAGTCCCATCACCTACTTGATATTGGTAAATTCAACTTTGCAAAAAATTTGTATTAAAAATTGTATTTATTGCTTTTTGAGGACCTCATGCGATTAATTATCTCTATCCATGGAATATTTCTCTTGATTCTATGATAATTTCATAGGATATTTTTTATTATTTATGTATAAGAAATTCTATAAACTTGTGATTTATTATAATCCTAATGCAAATTTTAAAATATGAGAATATAGCAAGCTTTTATATATTTACTTAATTGGAAAAAATATTAACTTAAATTGTGACAAGGGTGTCCAATTGTTGGAAAACTTTTTTGTTCCAATGGAAAATTAGTGGTTTTTATCAACATTCATGGGACTAGGTACTTCCTCATGGGAATAGGGAGGCTCCCATTTATTGAATATGGGAAAGTAAAAAATTTTGTGGTTGTTGGGACGAGGATCATACGGGTATACTCCACTAAACCTCTAGAAAATTGCTTGTATTGATGGGAGGAATTTTATTTTGGAGAGGTGAAAGGGACATAATAATATAGGGAAAGAGGGTTCAGGTAGTGAGTAGACACTCGCAAAATTCACTAACATTAACCAAAGTAGGTCCACATCCAATAGGAAGAAAACATCTATGTAAGCAATAACAAGATTAAAAACTAAAAGACACAAAGTTCAATTGATGTATTCATCAAAGATACAAAGTTCTTTCTTTATTTTTAAAGATTACAATTCTTTAAGAAATGAAAGTAGGAAGTAGAAGAACATAGAGAACAAAATAGAATAAATATCTTATTTCTTGTAGTAGGAGAAATAAAATCTATCAACCCATTGGAATGGATAATCCATCCCAATATATAAATTTGCAATATGTCTCTTCATCTCCCCACATGAATTTTCACATTCCTACCACTTGTGTCCTTTCATATTTGTATAGGAATAAAGATAAATATTTTTCTTATTAATTAAAAATAAATCTTATAATTGTTATCCCGTAAAATTGACAAGGGAAATTTTACTGATAACCATACCAAAAATTTTGTCCCGATCCCTCATTAGGGATCCCTTGCGTTCGGAACGTTGCAAAATCCCTTTTCAGGGAAATCTGGTTTTCCGAACTTAGTCATTTTTGGTCTTTTTGGTTGGGCGCATGGAATTGCTATGTAACATCACTTTTTGGTGCGCCCCCTTAAAAACCTTTGGCGCGTATTTTATTGTGTCAACACTCCTTTTGGTGCAGCTTGATATGTTGAGTCTTCCCTGAGTGCGCTTTGGCGCATGCGCCTTCGTGTCAGCAACTCATTTGTTGTGCCTCTTTTCGGTGCGCCAAAGGCGTGCATAATCTTGTGTCGACACCCCTTCCGGCGTGCAAAGGACACGTGTAACACTGTGTTGTCATACGCTTTGGTGCGCCAAAGGGCGCATGCTTTTCTATGTCGACATCAACTTTCATGCACCCTTTGCAAAGTTGGTGGTGCATTTATTGTTGACTCATATATATATATGCATTTGTGTGCCTACACATGTCATTATCACTAGACGCAAAACACATGATTTCTATTCTCTGAGCCTGTCAGCCTCTGCCTTGTCGTTTTCAACGCGTTGTGGACCCGTTGCACTTTTCTCACTATTTATCTGGGTAAGAGGTTCTTATCTCTCTCGTGCGTTTTACATTTTTGGTTCTTTGTGTGCTTGGTGGTCTGGTTTTAGTTTGGAAATATTGAAATATTGATCTGGCCTCCCCCTTTGCTGTCTTTCCATTTTCCTCCCCCTCTTTCCAGATCTACTGGTAGGGGAAGTTGTTCTAAAAAGCATGGTCTGAATCCCTTTGGATTAAACCATTTTATTTCCCAAACGATCTTAGAAAAGAAAAGATAAAAGAGAGGCTAAACCATGTAAAAACTCTGTTTTTCCCTTTGTTGCATCAAAAAATTTTACACCCCCAAGCATCTGTCCCCCTCGCAACATGAATAAATTCTACGCCAATGGCACACCCATCATTCCTGTTGCATCAAGAACCTTTGCGCTCTCAAGGCGCACCTCCTTCACATGCTGCAAGTGCTAGCCTTGCACCCACTTTGGCACACCAACCTTCCTTGTTGCATCGCATAAACTTGTGCCCCTCAAGGTGTACCCCGCATCTGCGCAACACCAGCTTAATCTGCGCCAAGTATGAAGTTATAAAGGCACAGGTGCTTTCCTCGTCGCAAAAGCATTCATGTTGTGTAGACCCTCCGTGCGCCGTGCCAAGGCACCTTTGACGCATGAGAAGTTCATGTTATATTAAAGATACATGCACCTTTGGCACACCAAATATTCATGCAACATAAATGATCTATGCACCTTTGGCGCATCCTGTCTCTTTGTAGCACCAAATCTTCATACGCCCTTTGCAAAATGTACCCTGCAGTCTCCATGCGCCATGCGCCTTTGGCGCTGATTTAACCTTTGCAACATTTTTTTCTATGCGCCTTACCTATTTAGCCTTGTAAGCTGCAGCTTTCATGCGCCCTGCGCCCTGAGCCTCAAAATCACTAACTCTTTCTTCTGTTAACATTTCAATGGATGGCGTCAAATGGCTAATACAACCATTTTAGATTGGGTCTCGCTTCTTCTTCGTGTAGATCAGCAACTAAGCTCAAAAGAACATATGTCTACATCAAGCAGGAGACCTCCCAAATCCAAAGGCAAGGCCAAACTTACAGAAGAAGAGATGAAATACAAGTATCAGAGAGTCAGAATGCCTGACTCTCAGGCCTGATGCGAAGTGGAGTTTGGCCCCAGGTCAAAATATATGAGTACTACCCAGAATTGAGGCCGGAGAATAGCATCTCTCAGTTCACAAAGATTAATGATGTGTTTTTCTATCACATCATCTGCCTGTTGAGGCCGAATATGACTTACGGTCACACGACCAAAAGCATAGTGGAAGCTACTGAGAAATGGGGGGCCTTGTTCACCCAGTTTCCTACATTCACCTATCTGAGGGTGGCCAAATTCTTGGGAGAGCCGACCAGATTGCCGAGGTATGCTGGGCTGGAGCTGTCAAGATAACTGATCACATATCACGAGAAGTGCCTCAAAAGAAAGAAGGGTGGAACTCCTTTCCCCCTCACAGTAGGCCGATATACATGCCTTACCCACCACAAGGCAAAGGACATGTTTGCAGAGCTGGAGCTGCTCAATTTGAGACATGATTTCCCGGTCAGGCCTACCTTCAACCCAAGGAATTTTCTGCCAAGGGAAAAGCTCGATCCAATCCATGTCCCTCAGATCGAGGACATCTACATCGACGTCATCCATGAGGTTGAGCTCAGGAGAAAGGATCATTCTCGCTTAGCCTTGGCAGAAATCATCCAATATGGGGTAGCAATTGTCCCCAAATGCTTCTAGACTACGGAAGATGAAATAGACCAAGTATATACTAACACGGATGGGGACAATTGGCCTTTTCTGGCCATTGATAGAACTAAGGCACCTCAGATGATTGAGGAGAGGATCAAGGAGACTCTGCGTAGGATATAGCATTGGTGCCGGATGAACGAGTTAATCTACCTCGGGGTTAATATCACAACCTCTCCATTGGGTAACGCACCTCCTTGATCCAAATAGTAGCCTAAAGGCAAGGGCAAAGGCGTAGAAGGTGAATCCAGTGCCACTCAGGAAGAAGCTCCAGCAAGTCCTCCTTCCACAGCACTTGAACAGGTTATAACTCTGGCTTCGCCAGAGAAAGAAGTAGAAGAGGATGTTCCAATAGGCCCATCCACTCAGGATGTCGGCATTGCTACAAAAACCGAGGTCCTTTCTGTCCCTTCCTCTTCTCTTCCTTCCCCTCCTCGAGTGACTCAAGTGACCATCCCTTTGGTTGTGTCCTCTCCCCCTTCTTCTACTCCTCCCCCTGCTTCTTCGTCTATCTTTTCTTCCCTCGTGGATCTTTCCTCCTCCATTTCTTCCCTCATCTCTGAGCTCCCTTCCCTTCCTATGTCTTCCGCAGCTGCAGTATCCCTTCCTCCCGTGGGCACTTCTTCGGCTATTCTCTCCATGCCGCCTCCACGTGTCTCCATGTTTTTCCCCTCCACTACTGTAGCTGCCCCCTTTTCTGTTTCCAGCCCTTCTCCCATAGGTCCAGCCTGGATCTCCCAGTAGCTAAGTCAACAAAAGAGGAAAGTTCCCATCACTCCGATGGACTTTTCTGTAATCCCATCGAAGGGGGCAAAGAAGCACAATCCCGTCACACGCTTCTCTCAAAGTGCTGCGGGAGAGAGGGTTATGGAGATCACGTATCCCAATCCCCTCAAGGAGAAAAAGGATCTATCTCCGACAGATTTTATTGTGACCCAAGTCACAATGGGGACATCTTCGGAAAGCCTTCAGGGGGAGGCCCTTTCAGCAGTTGACACCCTCTGCAAGAAGCTTCAGGAAACCAAAGAAGAGAAAAGGCAATTGAAAGAGCAAAACAAATATCTACTCCAAGCCTTACAGAAGATGGGTAGTGCGCCTCCCACAACTACCACCGAGACTTCTGAGCTTCTCATCTAGGAGAAAATTAATGAGTACACAAAGATCGGCGAGCAGGGTATGGCCGTTTCCACTTGGAGGAGCCAAATCCTCAAAGACATCGAAAAAGTAATCGCCGAGTTCTCTAACTTGTATTTGAACATCAATAAGGTGAATAAAGAGCTCCAAGCGTTAGCGGGGCCCATATCAGAAGAGCTGGAACATGGTAGACTGCAACACGAGACCTTCCAACAAATGTTTAACTTTTCAGTCGAAGATCTGGTTAAGCTCGGCGTCTTCAGCCATCCTAGGGCCCTCAACAAAATCATGTCCACTCTGGACTACCGGGTGGATCAGCTAAAATTTGTCCTGGAAAAGATTGACAAAGTAAAGGAAGAAGCCTTAGACGCGATGCACCAAATGGAACGAATCGTTCTTAACATGTCGCCAGGGTTACTTACTCCTTCCTTTAATTTAAGAAAAGATGAGGAGACCATTCAGATCTTCAAAGAGATCATTTGTCAAGGCATAGGGCCAGAGGTCATTTTTGACGTAGAGTCTATCAACAACCTGTTGGCTTGCCGAGACTTCATTGGGCTACTCATTGAGGTGGAAAAAGACTATTCCAAGCTCCCCGAGAAACTCATAGATGAGCGGGAGACTTGTGAAGCGATCAGTGATAGGCACAAGGATCCTTCCCAGGATTAGCTAGGGCCAATGATCAACAAGTTTATGGAATACCACTCTCAATTCCATATATCGTCACCTGAGCAACAACAAAAATAGCCTACCCCCTTTCGGCCACAGGATGATGATGACGAGTAGCTTCTTCTTCTTCTTCTCTCTCTCTCTTCTTCGACTTTCTTTTCGAGAATATATGGAGTATGTTGATACAAATGGTGACATCATCCATGTTGCATCATGGGATGATGTCATCCATCAAGTTGTAAAAAGTCAACATGACTTTTAGATATTTTGTAAATATCTTTGTAGATAAGTTGTTGGCTCCTTTTTGCCTTCTTTTCTCTTCTTCTATAAATACCCCAATACTTGTTGTATTATGGATGAATGAATATCTTTCAGATAAAAAATAGAAGTGGGGGAGAAAAGACTTTGAGATTTTTCTGACAGAAGGAAAATATTAATACAATATTTAGACTTTGTGCTGAATACATGTGTTATGTGCATTATATCTTTCTTATGTTAGATCTGTGTGTTTATTCTGTGGGATCTGCTTCTGTTTTATTGTCATTTATTTATCATCAGTATTGCTTTGCTTGTTTATGCAAGTAGGTTTGGCTCTGTTTACTACCAATCCCAATACATAAACCTTCTGACCTTTCTGCTTTGGAATTCATTTCTTTTCTCCCTTCATACCTGCTCTTTCCTCATCCCCTCTTCCTTTCCTTTCTTTTCACAGTCGAAAACACCCCTACTGGGATGAGATCCCAAACCCCCGAAGGCAGAATTTGTGAGACTTGCACAGGTTCCTGCTGGTAGAATAGCAATAAACTAGTTTCGCTTTGCTGACTCAAAGAGGGGCTATGCCCTGCACACTGTTGGCTCGTTTATCCATAGATCTGCCCAAGCGACAGATTTTCAGACCAACAGTTTTTGGCGACTCTGCTGGGGAACAAACAGATCTATCAGATCTATGATAGTGGTAGGATAGAAAATCAGGAAAAATCAAAAAAATCACTATCTGTTTGTAAATCTAAACTTTTTGTTAAAAATCCAAAAAATTTGCAAAAGTGCTCTGAATTAAAAATTTTCTTTTGAGATCCATAGATCTAGCCTAGTTGGAGACCTTTAGTTCGCTGAGTTTTTATAAAAATCAGTATTTTGCCATAGATCTGAGTTTTTGACTGTTTACCAAAAGTTTGAAACCCTTTGAAAAAAGTCAAAATTAGATCCGAAAATCAGCGTACTAATCTTCTCTGCCATTTTATCCTCACTATTATTTGTCATTAACCGCAATCGGTTTTCTGAAGAGGATAGTTTTTAAATATTTAGAAAAGTACATGCTACTGGTTTTTGCCAGAAAAGCCAGAAAATCAGCAAGTACAGCCAAAAATAAAGTTTCAATCCACCCTACAAAATCACAGATCAGAAAGACACACTGGCAGGTGAACCCTTTACGTGCAGCAGGAGAGCTTGTAGAGAAACTGATCCTATTTTTGATCTGCTTCAAAGGCACAATTTCAGCGTAACACCGGCACGTTTTTCAACGCTAAGCTCGACTGACCGGTCATCCAAGAGTGTCTCACCTCCACGGCGGAAACATCTTCCGCAAGGGGCATCCACATCCCTTTGTAGCGCCTTGTTGCTCAGTGGAACCACACTTCCAGCTCGTGTTCTTTTTCCAATTGTCCAGATGGCTGGTACCATGGGGAAAGGCTATGGGTCCCTTGGCTTTACCACATCTAGTTCATGCGCTCCCTCACGGAAACCGAAAGAATTTTCCCAAATTTGATGGGAGTGGAAATCAAAGCATGGATTCCCACATATCTGCATTCATTATGTCATGCAGTATCCTGGATGTAACTCACGAGGATGTGTCGGTTCACCTTTTTCTGGAAACTCTACAAGGGCCCGTAGCTGAATGGTTTCAGCATTTGCCGGCCGGATCTATTACGAGTTGGGCCACCTTGTGAGATGCTTTTGAAGATAGGTACAAACCTTCAGAAGATGCATTTGCATTATTATCACGGATCACTCACCTGAAGAAAGAGGCAAATGAAACCATGCGTGATTTTATCGCTAGGTTCAATGCATTAATCAATCATGTCCCTGTCGCCATGCTTCCAACACCGGAAAATCAAAAGTGTTTCTTCGTAAACGCTATGAGCTCGAAAGTTAGTTTCTTGCTCCTTCAAGAACGAGTGGCCACCTTGATTCTTGCCCAAGCCGCTACCATTCGAATAGAAGATAATTTGATAATATCTAGCGAATTGAAAAAGGAATCATCCAAGCCTAAATCTTTGGGCCCTTCGCCCACTACTTCGTCTGATCCAGCCTTTCAAAAGATGGCGAATGACTTGCTTGCATTAAAGAAGCAGTTGGCCTAGGCCTCCCCCAGTTCCTCATATCGGGATATTCCACGGAGTAATTTCGTTCCTAACAATGTTTCACAAAGGCCGCGCTTACCCGCAACTGCTCTGCGGTTGGCGCTTGAGGCTCCTCCGGTCAACGCTCTGGCTGAAATTGAAGAAGAAGAGCAGTATTATGAAGAACCTTCGTCTCAGAGTGAAGATGATCAAGATGTCGGTGAACCGACTTGCGACTCTACTATCGGGTATATGGAATTTGATGAGGAAGAATCTGATGAAGAAGAGGGTACCCAGGGATATGCAAGCGGACAGTCATACGCTGTTTTTACCCGCTCGTAAGGAAAAGAAGCGGAAGTTGCTGACCATGTCCAGCAGGAGAAGGTCGTGTCAAACATGCCTTCGATCATTGCCAAAAGAGGTAATCCTCTTCCTACTCAACTCCC
Organism: Taxus chinensis; assembly: GCA_019776745.2. NCBI lineage: Eukaryota > Viridiplantae > Streptophyta > Pinopsida > Cupressales > Taxaceae > Taxus > Taxus chinensis. Next base: position 956,192,058 of record CM034147.1, on the reverse strand, counting down.
TGGCAAATATTTTACAAGGAAATCCTTTCCCCCCATCTCTCCTCCAAATCAGTCCTCTCATGTTCCTACCAAGACCAGTAATCCTATTACACCATCACAAAGTGAGGGACTCATTCCTTCACCAACGCAACCCTTGGCCGCATTTGATATCATAGATCATGCAAAAAAGACCAAGATCCAAATGTCTGAAGCTAAGTATCTTCAGTCAAATCCCGAACAACTTGTAAGATTAACCAAGTATATTCAAAGTCAAGCTGTTGTATCTAAGTAGGTTTCCCCAAAAGGAATCCTTTCCACTCCTCCTGAATCCCACATAAACGTTGCCTTAACGTCTGCATCAGGCAAGATAGAGCCTTTATATCTCTCCCTCCTAATCAATGGTCACAAGCTGAGTAACTGTATAATTGATTCCGGGGCTTCTGATAACGTCATGCCGGCAAAAGTCACCCATGCTTTGGGCCTCACTCTTACCAAGCCTTTTGACAGATGTTATTCCTTGGAAACCAAGCAGGTTTCGTTGATTGGCCAAATCAAAGATGCGCAATTTTCATTTGTGGCATTCCCAGAGAAGAGAGTAAAGATGACAGTTCTCGTTGCTGACATTCCGGCAGCCTACGGAATTTTGCTGGGAAGAAGCTTTTGCAGCGAAGTTGGTGGGGAAATTCATATGGATTGGTCTAAAGCTAGAATTCCTGTCAAAGGTGTAATGCAGACTTTGGAGCCGGAATAAAAAAAGAAGTACTTGGTTACGAGCTCTGAGGACCCCAAAGCCCAAATCCTTTTTGAATCATCAGGGATGGGGAACTATTTCTTGTCTACCGAGTCTGATAAAATGGTTGTTCTCATTCAAGAAGGAGATCTTAATAAGATCTGGACCTTGCAGTTCGATGGCAGCTGTGTAACCAGTGGATGTGGCACCGGAGCCGTACTAATATCTCCCGAGGAAGAAGTCATTCCTCTCTCTTTTAAGTTGCAGTTTTTTAACACAAATAATACTACTGAGTATGAATCTTTGTTACTTGGCATGCAAGCCGCAAAAGAAAGAGGGATTAAGAATCTAAAAGTGCAAGGCGATGCGGAGCTAGTTGTGAATCAAGTTAAAAGGATTTACCAAGTGAAGAATGAAAGGCTCAGGCATTACCGTAATGCGGTATGGGACAGCATTGAAGAGTTTGATGCTTTTTCGATTGAATCCATTCCAAGAGCCCAAAATGACATGGCTGATTCATTGGCTGTTTCAGCATCCCTCATGCTTCCTCACCTAGGTTTGAAAACAAACAAATACACCATTGAGGTGGTTTTCCGCCCGAGCGTGCCAAACAATTCTCAGCACTGGCAAGTATTCAACGACGATAATCAACTCATTGCCTTTCTAGAGAAGGTGGAAAATTTTAAAGAATTACACTTTGAGGGATCTACTTCCACTTGCCGTGAATCAGTTACCGATCAAGACGATGAATCTGAAGGGAACGACAATATATGTCAGCTCAAAGGAAATAAAATTCCAAAGGGCCTGGTTTCTCTGGAGCAGTTGTTCGACAGGCATGACCGTTTTGTGAAAAAGAAGAGGCGAGATGACCCTTACTCATCCCCAGAAACCGAACCGGTCAATATAGGTTCGGTAGAGCACTCACAATTTGTGAACATTGGAAAATGTTGCATGCCTGAAGAGAAGCAGAAATTTGTCAAGTTGCTGAAGAAATATATGGATGTGTTGGCATGGTCCTATGCCGATCTAAAGTCTTTTAAGCCAAAGGACGTTCAGCATGACATCCCGCTAAAAGAAAATGTCAAAGCCTTTCGCCAGAAGTAGAGGCACTATAATCCTAAGATCTCGGGTACTATCCAAGCTGAAATTCAAAAGATGCTGGATGCAAGAATCATCTTTCCTATCCATCACAGTACTTGGGTAGTAGATATTGTGCCAGTGCGCAAGAAAAATGGAGAGATACGCATATGCGTAGACTTTCGCAATTTGAATCAGGCTTCCTTGAAAGACAACTACCCACTTCCGATAATGGATCAAGTTCTGCAAGTAGTAACTAAATCAGAGATGCTGTCCATGCTTGATGGTTTTTCAGGCTATAATTAGATTGAGGTTTCACCTGAAGATCAATTTAAAACAGCCTTCACTACTCCTTGGGGTACATTTTCCTACAGCAGGATGCCTTTTGGCCTAACTAATGCTGGCGCCACTTTTCAGCGGGCCATGGATTTTGCATTCAAAGGTATGATGGGGAAAGTCATTGTGGTTTATCTATATGACTTAACCGTGTTCTCTAAACAACAAAATGATCATTGTGATCATTTGGAGCAAGTATTGGCCAGGTGCCGGGAACATGGGATCTCCCTAAACCCAAAAAAGTCTATTTTTGGAGTCACGGAAGGGAAGTTTCTAGGGCATGTGGTTAGCAAAGAAGGAACAAAGATAGATACCGAAAGAGTTAAGGCTATTCAAAGCCTTACTCTGCCTATAAGAAAGACTGGTGTTCATTCTTTCTTCGGAAAGGTGAACTTTCTCAGGCGTTTTGTTCCTGACTTTGCTGAAAAGACTCGTCACATATTGAACATGATGAAGGGGTCGCCAACTTTCAGATGGAGCGAAGAGGGGAAAAGGTCATTTGAAGAAATAAAATCTTCCGTTGCTCACAGCACCAGTCCTGGTATGTCCCGATTTCTCTAAGGACTTCATCATGTATAGTTACGCATCCGAGCATACTGTGTCCGCAATCTTGATGCAAAAGAATTCGGAGGATGTTGAATCTCCGATTGCGTTCATGACCTCTCCCCTCAACCCTCATGAACTAAAAATGTCTCAACTGGAAAAGCATGCCTTTGCCATTGTCAAAGCAGTGAAGAATTTCAGGTATTGCATTCTGAACTCTCATACGGTGGTGTTGGTCCCTGACACGGCGGTGAAATCAATTCTAAGTCAACAGGAGTTAGGAAGCTTGTGAGGAAATTGGATCGCAAAGGTCCAGGAGTATGACCTAGATATTAAACCAACCAAGCTAGTAAGGGGCAAGGGTCTATGTCAGCTTATGGCTGAAAACAAAGATTCAGAAATCCCTGAGGAAAGGAGTGACTACACCGATGAAGCACAGGACCGGCTGGAAAAACCCGATTCACTGCCTCTGGTCGTATTTGTCGCGACTAGTGATGAATGGTATTCCGATATCACTTTCTTCCTCACCTACGGCGAATGCCCAATGCACCTAACTGTAAAGGAGAAGCGCACTATAAAGCTCAGAGCAGCTAAATATGTCATTTGGGATGACAGTTTATATAAACATGGGATAGATGGCATCTTTTTGCGATGTGTTGACAAACCACAACAGGTAAAGTTACTCGAAAGTTTTCATAATTCAGCCTGTGGGGGTCATTTCTCTTCCTCCGTGATAGCACATACGATCATCCGAGCCAGGTACTATTGGCTGACGCTCTTCCAAGATACAGCCACCTGGGTGGCAAAGTGTGAACCTTGCCAGCAATTCGTCGGCAAGCCGAAGTTGGCTGCTTTTCCCCTTAGGCCTGTCATTATCAACGAACCATTCAGGCAATGGGGAATTGATTTTATTGGTGCACTCAATCCTCAATCGAGTGCCGGACATAGCTATGTCCTTACAGCAACGGATTACTTCACCAAGTGGGTGGAAGCCATACCTGTCAAGCATGCCACTTCTGAGGTGGTTTGTAATTTCTTTAAAGAAAATATCATTGTCAGGTTTGGCGTTCCAAACAAAATTGTTGCTGATAATGCTTCTAACTTCTCCTCACGGGAAGTTATTAGTTTTTTCTATGAATATGGATAACTTTGGCTCACGCCTCAGATTATTACCCTCAGGGAAATGGTCAGGCGGAATCCAGTAACAAGAACTTGGTGACCATCATACGAAAGATGGTGGATGAGAATCAGCGAATGTGGCACAAGTCTTTGTACGACGCTTTGTGGGCTGATCGTATTACTCCTAAGAGGTCTCTCGGCATGTCACCTTTTCAAGTGTTATATGGCACTGATGCCGAGCTTCCCATTTCTACTGAACTTCCTGCTCTGCGCTTGGCACGAGCTATCGAAGATGAAAATTTCCAAAATTCTCTTGAAAAGAGAATTATGTATTTGACAGAGCTCGAAGAAAAGAGAGTGAGAGTGGTCGACAGAATCACCGAACATCAGAATCAAGTCAAGAGATTATTCGAGAAGAAAGCAAAGCAAAGGGATTTTCAAGTAGGAGACCTCATCCTTCTATGGGACAAGTGAAGAGAGCCGAAGGGCATGCATGGAAAGTTTGATTCCCTGTGGAGAGGGCCCTTCAAGATCAAGCAACTCAACGGAGAGAATATTTTCTATCTCTCATATCTGGATGGAACCGAGCTCCCGCTTCCTTATAGCGGGCAACACCTGAAAATTTTCAAGAAGTAGAGCTTGCTCTCTTCCTTGTACAATTTGCTTTGGTTGTTTTTTTGTTTTCGTCGTGTGTTTGCTTTCGGTTTGTTGTGTGTTTCTTTTTCTCTCCCTCCGGTCGCCCTTGTTTTTGACTCTGTTACCCAATGGATAGGCACATGAGATCTGGGATTCTCTACCCCCAAGTTTGCTTAGGGATAGTCCCCAGAAAGAGCCATCTCTTATCCCGTAAAATTGAAAAGGGAAATTTTACCGATAACCATACCGAAAATTTTGTTTCAATCCCTCGTTAGGGATCCCTTGCGTTCGGAATGTTGCAAAATCCCTTTTCCGGGAAATCTAGTTTTCCGAACTTAGTCATTTTTGGTCTTTTTGGTTGGGCGCATGGAATTGCTATGTAACATCACTTTTTGGTGTGCCCCCTTTAAAACCTTTGGCGCGTATTTTATTGTGTCAACACTCCTTTTGGTGCACCTTGATATGTTGAGTCTTCCCTACGTGCACTTTGGTGCATGCGCCTTCGTGTCAGCAACTCATTTGTTGCGCCTCTTTTCAGTGCGCCAAAGGCGCGCATAATCTTGTGTCGACACCCCCTTCCGGTGCGCAAAGGACGCACGTGTAACATTGTGTTGTCATACGCTTTGGTGCGCCAAAGGGCGCATGCTTTTCTATGTCGACATCAACTTTCATGCGCCCTTTACAAAGTTGGTGGCGCATTTATTGCTGACTCATATATATATATATATATATATATATATATATATATATATATATATGCATTTGTGTGCCCACACATGTCATTATCACCAGACACAAAACACGTGATTTCTATTATCTGAGCCTGTCAGCCCCTGCCTTGTCGTTTTCAACGCGTTGTGGACCCGTTGCACGTTTCTCACTATTTATCTGGGTAAGAGGTTCTTATCTCTCTCGTGCGTTTTACATTTTTGGTTCTTTGTGTGCTTGGTGGTCTAGTTTTAGTTTGGAAATATTGAAATATTGATCTTGCCCCCCCCTTTGCTATCTTTCCATTTTCCTCCCCCTCTTTCCAGATCTGCTGGTAGGGGAAGTTGTTCTAAAAAGCATGGTCTGAATCCCTTTGGATTAAACCATTTTATTTCCCAAATCCCAAACGATCTTGGAAAAGAAAAGATAAAAGAGAGGCTAAACCATGTAAAAACTTTGTTTTTCCCTTTAGCGCATCTGTCCCCCTCGCAACATGAATAAAATCCGCGCCAATGGTGCACCCATCATGCCTGTTGCATCAAGAACCTTTACGCCCTCAAGGCACGTCTCCTTCACATGCTGCAAGTGCTAGCCTTGTGCCCACTTTGGCGCACCAGCCTTCCTTGTTGCATCGCATAAACTTGCGCCCCTCAAGGGGCACCCCGCATCTGTGCAACACCATCTTAATCTGTGCCAAGTATGAAGTTATAAAGGCACAGGATGCTTTCCTCATCGCAAAAGCATTCATGTTGTGTAGACCCTCCGTGCACCGCACCAAGGCACCTTTGACGCACAAAAAGTTCATGTTACACTAAAGATACATGCGCCTTTGGCGCACCAAATATTCATGCAACATAAATGATCTATGTGCCTTTGACGCATCCTGTCTCTTTGTAGCACCAAATCTTCATGCGCCCTTTGAAAAATGTACCCTGCAGTATCCATGCGCCATGCGCCTTTGGCGCTGATTTAACCTTTGCAACATCTCTTTTCTGTGCGCCTTACCTATTTAGCCTTGTAAGTTGTATTTCAGCGCCTGCGCCCTGAGCCTAAAATCACTGAAGATCAGCTTTCATGCAGCCCTGATGCCCTGAGGTCTATTTGAAAAATCACTAAAGTCTTGACTTCTATGTTAACATTTCAATGGATCGTCAAATGGCTAATACAACCTTTTTGGATTGGGTCTTGCTTCTTCTTCGTGCAGATCAGCAACTAAGCTCAAAAGAACATATTTCTACATCAAGCAGGAGACCTACCAAATCCAAAGGAAAGGCCAAACTTACAGAAGAAGAGATGAAATACAAGTATCAGAGAGTCAGAATGCCTGACTACCAGGCCTGATGCGAAGTGGAGTTTGGCCCCAGGTCAAAATATATGAGTACTACCCAGAATTGAGGCTGGAGAATAGCATCTCTCAGTTCACAAAGATTAATGATGTGTTTTTCTATCACATCATCTACCTGTTGAGGCTAAATATGACTTACGGTCGCACGACTAAAAGCATAGTGGCAGCTACTGAGAAATGGGGGGCCTTGTTCACCTAGTTTCCCACATTCACCTATCCGAGGGCGGCCAACTTCTTGGGAGAGCTGACCAGATTGCCGAGGTATGCTGGGCCTAAGCTGATTTTGCTGGAGCTGTCAAGATAGCTAATCACATATCACGAGAAGTACCTCAAAAGAAAGAAGGGTGGAACTCCTTTCCCCCTCATAGTAGGCCGATATACATGCCTTACCCACCACAAGGCAAAGGACATGTTTGCAGAGCTGGAGCTGCTCAATTTGAGACATGATTTCCCGGCCAGGCCTACCTTCAACCCAAGGAATTTTCTGCCAAGGGCAAAGCTCGATCCAATCCATGTCCCTCAGATCGAGGACATCTACATCAACATCATCCATGAGGTTGAGCTCAGGAGAAAGGATCATTCTTGCTTAGCCTTGGTAGAAATCATCCAATATGGGGTAGCAATTGTCCCCAAAGGCTTCTAGACTATGGAAAATGAAATAGACCAAGTATATACTAACACGGATGGGGACAATTGGCCTTTTCCGACCATTGATAGAACTAAGGCACCTCAGAAAATTAAGGAGAGGATCAAGGAGACTCTGCGCAGGACAGAGCATTGGTGCCGGATGAATGGGTTAATCTACCTCGGGGTTGATTTCACAACCTCCCCATTGGGTAACGCACCTCTTCGATCCAAACAGCAGCCTATAGGCAAGGGTAAAGACATAGAAGGTGAATCCAGTGCCACTCAGGAAGAAGCTCCAGCAAGTCCTCCTCCATGGCACCCGAACAGGTTATAACTCTGGCTTCGCCAGAGAAAGAAGTAGAAGAGGATGTTCCAATAGGCCCATCCACTCAGGATGTTGGCATTGCTACAACAACCGAGGTCCTTTCTGTCCCTTCCTCTTCTCTTCCTTCCCCTCCTCGAGTGACTCAAGTGACCATCCCTTTGGTCGTGTCCTCTCCCCCTTCTTCTACTCCTCCCCCCCACTTCTTCGTCTATCTTCTCTTCCCTCGCGGATCTTTCCTCCTCCATTTCTTCTCTCATCTCTGAGCTCCCTTCCCTTCCTATGTCTTCCGCACCTGCAGTATCCCTTCCTCCCGTGGGCACTTCTTCGGCTATTCTCTCCATGCCGCCTCCACGTGTCTCCATGTTTTTCCCCTCCACTACTGTAGCTGCCCCCTTTTCTGTTTCTGGCCCTTCTCCCATAGGTCCAGCCTGGATCTCCTAGCAGCTAAATCAACAAAAGAGGAAAGTTCCCATCACTCCGATGGACTTTTCTGTAATCCCATCTAAGGGGGCAAAGAAGCAGAAGCCCGTCACATGCTTCTCTCAAAGTGTTGCGGGAGAGAGGGTTATGGAGATCGCGTATCCCAATCCCCTCAAGGAGAAAAAGGATCTATCTCCGACAGATTTTACTGTGAACCAAGTCATAATGGGGACATCTTCGAAAAGCCTTCAGGGGGAGGTCCTTTCAGCAGTTGATGCCCTCTACAAGAAGCTTCAGGAAACCAAAGAAGAGAAAAGGCAATTGAAAGAGCAAAACAAATATCTGCTCCAAGCCTTATAGAAGATGGGTAGTGCGCCTCCCACAACTGCCACCGAGACTTCTGAGCTTCTCAGCAAGGAGAAAATTAATGAGTACACAAATATCGGCGAGCAGGGTATGGCCGTTTCCGCTTGGAGGAGCCAAATCCTCAAAGACAGCAAAAAAGTAATCACCAAGTTCTCTAACTTGTATTTGAACATCAATTAGGCAAATAAAGAGCTCCAAGCGTTAGCGGGGCCCATATCAGAAGAGCTGGAACATGCTAGACTGCAGCACGAGACCTTCCAACAAATGTTCGACTGTTCAGTCAAAGATCTAGTTAAGTTTGGCGTCTTCAGCCATCCTAGGGCCCTCAACAAAATCATGTCCACTCTGGACTACCGGGTGGATCAGCTAGAATTTTTCCTGGAAAAGATTGACAAAGTAAAGGAAGAAGCACTAGACGCGATGCACCAAATGGAACGAATCGTTCTTAACATGTCGTCAGGGTTACTTACTCCTTCCTTTACTTTAAGAAAAGATGAGGAGACCATTCAGATCTTCAAAGAGATCATTTCTCAAGGCATAGGGCCAGAGGTCATTTTTGACGCAGAGTCTATCAACAACCTGCTGGCTTGCCGAGACTTCATTGGGCTACTCATTGAGGCGGAAAAAGACTATTCCAAGCTCCCCGAGAAACTCATAGATGAGCAGGAGACTTGTGAAGAGATCAGTGATAGGCACAAGGATCCTTCCCAGGATCAGCTAGGGCTAATGATCAACAAGTTTATGGAATACCGCTCTCAATTCCATATCTCGTCACCTGAGCAACAACAAAAACAGCCTACCCCCTTTCGGCCGCAGGATGACGATGACGAGTAGCTTCTTCTTCTTCTTCTCTCTCTCTCTTCTTCGACTTTATTTTCGAGAATATCTGGAGTATGTTGATACAAATGGTGACATCATCCATGTTACATCATGGGATGATGTCATCCATCAAGTTGTAAAAAGTCAACATGACTTTTAAATATTTTGTAAATATCTTTGTAGATAAGTTGTTGGCTCCTTTTTGCCTTCTTTTCTCTTCTTATTCTATAAATACCCCAATACTTGTTGTATTATGGATGAATGAATATATTTCAGATAAAAAATAGAAGTGGGGGAGAAAAGACTTTGAGCTTTTTCTGACAGAAGGAAAATATTAATACAATATTTAGACTTTGTGCTGAATACATGTGTTATGTGCATTAGATCTTTCTTACGTTAGATCTGTGTGTTTATTCTATGGGATCTGCTTCTGTTTTATTGTCATTTATTTATCATCAGTATTGCTTTTCTCGTTTATGCAAGTAGGTTTGGCTCTGTTTACTACCAATCCCAAAACATAAACCTTCTGACCTTTCTGCTTTGGAATTCATTTCTTTTCTCCCTTCGGACCTTCTCTTTCCTCATCCCCTCTTCCTTTCCTTTCTTTTCACTGTCGGAAACACCCCTACTGGGATGAGATCCCAAACCCCCGAAGGCAGAATTTGTGAGACTTGCACAGATTCCTGATGGTAGAATAGCAATAAACTAGTTTCGCTTTGCTGACTCAAAGAGGGGCTATGCCCTGCATACTGTTGGCTCGTTTATCCATAGGTCTGCCCAAGCGACAGATTTTCAGACCAACAATAATGTTAAATTAATAGGTTACTTTAGTGAATTAGATGAAAAAGTCAAAAAGTTTGTTCCCAAAGAAGAATTAGAATGTAGAGAGAGGGAAGAAGAGAACAAATAAGAAAGTGATAAATCCAAGGATGAGGAATCTTATCACAATGAAGAGTTAGCTCTTGGTGATTGTTGTCACCAAATCAATGCACCCTTCAAATGACCAAAATGTGAACAGGACGTTCAGTGTGATTGAGACACATGAGATCACTTTTCAAGTTGTGGGACCTGGGATCGAAGTGAAACTCCAGAGAAGGCTGGCTTCCTCTTCCTGAACTAAATGTTGTACTACTCCTAGTGTAATAGAATGACCATCTAATCCTAATCGAACATCTTCATGAGTTTCAAGGAAAGAGATTTTTTAGAACTGAAACTATACTAAGGGTGGTGATGCACCAAATTAAGGGATGCTTAATATCTAGAAGGGTTAGTGTGGGAGGGATGCTTGCATCATTGTCCACCTTCACCTATCACAACTTGAAAGGGTAGAAAATACCACAAACCAGGGGCGTACGTTCCTTTGTAAAACTTGAGCATACATAAGGATATATCGAATTGGATTCTACACATAATTAATTTATCAGGAGGAAACCACACATGCATATGTCAAACATCTATTTCTGCAACTAGGGATAATGATGACATAACTTAATACCGAATGAAAATAAGGTTTTCAAAACTGACATAAAAGATAATCACATTATTTCTTCACAACATGAAATAGATGACCTGAAATAAAGGTAAGCTAATCACTTCACACTAAGGAATCATAAATTCACAAAGTAAAAATTGATGAACCATTCAACATAATAAATCATATTTCTAATAGCAAGGTGTAACCCTGAATATAATTAAAAGGTTTTTTAGAAATCTCTAAAGCACTCTTCCAAGATTGAAGAGTTACCCCTACCAAAAATAATCTATATACTATCTTGAAGCATTCAACTATTTATAAGTTCTTAGGTTGAGCCATTACAGCTGGGCCCTTAACTAACATTTTCTAAAAATAGAAATTTCATTAAATTAAGGGAACATGCTCCCATAAAAATAGAAAATTTGTTACAAGGGTTTGACTCAGTCAACCCTGCAACTTCGACTGATCCAGAGCTTAGCTTTGGCTTTGTTCAACTACAACTTCCTCTCCTACAATTTTTTGTTATTCTCCTTCCCATACAGCCATTTGATGCTTATAATCAATGAATCACTTGATGATTCCATGAATCTCTTCATCTCTAGGCCCACATGTATAGTGATTCACTATATCTTCCATCTCAATCTCCTTTGTGATCTTGGCTGGCACTCTTCGAAGTTTATTCACAACTTTCTTCAGCCTCCCTATGAAATTTTGGCACAAGACCAATCGGTCAATGGAATCACTGCTGAAAGTTTTGGAGAAACTCATCGTCGCATGTCACCAAATCCTTGAAATTTTCCTTAATTTGATCTTTGGGAAGAGAATTGATGTTTTCATTGAATATTTTACAATTAGCAATATCAAACACTTCTGATATGCTCATTCATGAAATCCGTGATTTCTACTCTTTTATCTTCTAGTTTCTTAATTAAATATTACAACACTTGGCACCCCACGGGATTCCATGGATTTTTGATATTCAAATAACTTCACGAAATCATAAATTACCTCTTCTTGAAGGAGCAAGTCGGGGTACTCTTGTCTAATCTCACTCCATGTTACCAAATTTATATTCAAATTATTATTATCTTCAGAAAAATCCTCATCCATTTTGCAAATAAAACAACCTTCCCAACCCTGTAGATCATTATATATTGCAACATCCTCCTTGATTAAGGGATTAGCCTCTTGTAGTATGTGTTCAATCCATCCATTTACCGATCTCCCTTTCTGGCCTAGCTTCTCGAGCTCATGATAAGAAATTTCGTCGATGGTAGAAGAAACTGTCATGGCCATAGTAGTTGAGACTTAGGTAGACGGAGTTGGTTGGGTTACTTTGCGTAATAATGAAGTGAGGTTTTTCAACCTTGAGTTTGAGCTCATATTTGGTGGCCTTATCTTTGTCATATTTTTCTAGTAGAGCCTCGAGAGTAGTGTGCACATCTTATTTGGCTCCTTCGTGAGTAGCTTTTCCTAATGAAAATCAAAAGATATGATAATTTGTTGTAGTAATTGTCTCCTTAGTCTTTCCCTCAACGGGAGTAGCAACCTCTACAATTTACTCTCCAGATGGATTCCTTGTCAGATTGAAAATAGTTCTTGGCCTCTTAGCCTGTCTTTTGGGCATTTGTTCATATATACTAAGATCTATGACATCTCCCAGAGGCACCTTCTTATTATTGCTTTGGAGTCTGTCTGAACAACCATTCAAGAATAGCTAGTGCTGATGAAAATGGGACAATAGATCCAATACCCTGAAACATTAGTTGTGACAAGAGCACTAGAAACATTAGTTGACATTTGGGTAGAAGTGGCCATGACGGATGGAGTGGATGTAAGGACATCCATGGGGTTTGATAAAATGATGTTTGGGAATGATGTGGAGGGAAATGGAAGTGTTAAGGGAAGTGAAGAAGAAATGGGTGACCTGATAGTTTCTCCAGCTGAGAGAACTAGAAGGGATGAGAAAACCTAGGCTATGGAAGGAGATGGGAAGGAAGAAATGGTTGTGGTGGTGGAAGGAACTGATATTGGAAGTGACAATGGAGGAGGAAGAGGATGTGATGGATCTTGGGAGATACTAGGGGAGTCACTGACTTCAACCACTTATGTCACATGTGTTGCAAGAGACATGGCCTTGGAAATAGGAGCCTTGGAGAAAGATGATCCACCAAAAACAAATGAAATCTTCCTTGGAGTCATATGGGTTTTTTGGGTCGATCTTTTCCCTTTTATGGCTGTTGATTAGCTCATGGTTGGTGAGGCATCTGTATTTATAGGTTGTTCTGCTCCCTTAGGTGACATTCCCAAGGTAACCAACCAGTTGTAAGTTCTCTATAGAATGGGCCCCGCCCTCTCCTTTGTATTATAATATTCCTCTACATACCAATCAATCCATGACAATGGTTGATTAGTATTATTATCATTTTTGTATGCCACATCTAAAACCTCATCATTATCCTGCACCTCCTTTGGGATATCAGCCAAGCTGAACTGCCAAACCTCATAAGAGGTCAACCTCTCATAATCTCTTTGTCACATGATGTATTCATCCTGAAAATGAATCCAAATATCTTCCAATTGGTGCACGTGGGCACTGGACCAACCTGTTTCACAAAATTTACCCCAATAATCAAAATTAGTTCACAGATGAAAGGTTTGCAAAGTCACTTTGGCTAATTCTGCATCCACATTTTTGGCCTTATGAATATTTGGGTAGGTGTATCTACTAATTGAAATAGGGAAATGCATTCTTGATTTGTGGCGCTGGTTTTGAATTCGATGATAATCCAACAATTGTCAGACTAATTCTAGTAGAACCCATTTATCAGTGGGGCACCTTGGAAATTTGTTTGGGGCACATATAAAGCCTGAAACCTGAATGTAAGTGAATTTAGGGAATTTCAAATAGATGGATCCCCACTCACGAACCTCTTTGAAGGCTTGATCAAAAATCCTTCAATTGTATAACTCTTTGTCAAAATTGTAGAGGATAACTGCACATAAGGCATCATTGAACCTTCAAAAATTCCTGTTCCCTTCACTTAGTGTGAGCTGGGGATAGAAATCATAGATTTGGGAGGTGCTGCAAATACCTTTAGTATTCAATCTAGATAAATCTCCCATAAAAACAACATCATAAACCAAAAAGGATGTCATATAGAAGCTTTTTGTGGAAAGCACTTTGCTCAATTATTAGCAAATGCAGCTACTAATATGCTCCTTCCATCAGATAAACTAATAATTCTTCTTCATGGTAGTGATGTACAAGAACATCCATTCTTGGAATTCCTTTGTAGAAGGAAGACATGAAACTCTGCTTAATAGTACAATAAGATCATTGACCTCCTGAATAAAATCTTACCGATTCATGGTTTTGGGTAATTTGGCGAAGCTCTTAGCCAAATAAGTTTTCATCATGATTTTTGTGCATACTTCCTCTTCCTTGTCCCAATGTTCCACTACTGACTCTGGTGAAATTGTGGTGTAATCTTGAATGACATGAAGTTTGAGAAGATCTTCGAAGAATTCTGGGTCCAAACGGATTACTACCTTATCATCATCATCTCTGACTGACATATATTCTTTATCAAAGTGGGCTGTTGTGGTTAAAACGAACTATAGGAAATGCATGGATGTGGAAAAACTAGAAGTAAGGGAAAGCCCATTGTTGTAGATGGCCAACATCCATGATTTCTTGTTCAAATCCTTTACTCTTTCCCAAAAATCTGGAAAATTGATTTGCCCTAGGTCAGTGTCCCCTATATTCCCTAAGTCGGAGGATAGGTAGGAGTGAGGGGAAACTCCAAGAAATGAATACTTCATCTTTTCTTTACCCTTTTATGTAGAAGTAGACATCAAGCTCTATATGGCAGAACAAAAGCTGAAGTTGAAAAACCCCTGAAAAGAGAAGTCTGAAACTCAAAGTGCAATACTCTGAAAGACAGGTCCTGAATTCCCAAAAAATGTCAGCTTCCAAAAACCTAAATTGAAAAGTCCTGAAGAGAAAAACTCTGAAATCCCAAAAAAATTCTGAAAATTTTCTCTGAAAAAAAATTCCAAAAAATATTTTCCAAAGAAAAGTTCCGAAAAAGATTTTCTGAAAAGAAGTCCTATAGAAATTTTCTGAAAAATAAAAAAATTCTGAATCTCCAAATTTACGAAGTTCTGAATCTCTGAATTTCTGAAACCAAGAGTTCCAAAAACAAAACTCTGAAGATATGTCTTCTAAAAGCTTGAATTCCAAAAATCCAAAATTTAAAGCTCCGAAATGATAATCTCTGAAATAGAAGAAAAAACAGCCCCAAAATTCTAAAAAGAATATCTCCGCTAGATCTCCGAAATGATGGAAATTTTATTTTCCGAAAAACACTGACCTCCAAAAATCTTGAAGAAATTGAGAATGAAAAAACTGAGAGGAATCCTAGAAAAGTTTGAATGCATGTGGAAACTCCAATTGTAGAAACATGGTGGGCAATGAGTTTTTCATTTCAAAAGGCATGTAGAGAAGGAAACAAAGAAAACAAACAAAAAATGAAAAAATAGATCTTAAACCAAAAAGAAAATAACCAAGTTAAAATACCTTGAAAATTATGTTAAAAGGTATAGAAAATGGGATGTTAGAGCAAATGTGTCAGGTAAAAATGACGAATAAAAAACTGAGTTTAAATAGAACACCCGATATTAATGGTAGAAATTTGGTCTGTACAAGGTTGGTGAAAAATTAAATGCACAAAGGACCTCCAAAAATCCAAAACCCGAAAGCCCGAAATTTCAAAAATTCAAAATTTTGGGGTTTTAGACTTTGGAGATTGGGAGATGCAAAATGTGAATTGTTAATGCAAATTTCTGAAACCCGAAAGCCCTTAAAGTTTGAAAATTTAGACTTTCGGACATTCAGAATTCGGAAGTTTGAAAGTGAAAATCTTAAAAAATGACTCAAAGAATTCTGAAACCTGAAAGCCCGAAATTATGAATTTCTGACTTCAGAAGTCCAAAAAGGATTTAAACAAAATGGGGCCAAAAGTTTCGAAAGTCTGAATTTTCAGAATTTCAAGATTTCAGAGTTTGGAACTCTGAGTTACGAAATGCCAATTTGTTGAATGAAAATTTCTGAACTCTGAAAGCTCAAAACCCCGAAATTTCAAATTTTTATAATTTCAGACTTTAGAGATTTGGAACAAAATTTCAAACCCATGCAATTTAAACTCCGAAATAGAAAATCTTCAAAATCCAAAAGCCAAAAAATTTCAAAATTTTGGGACTTGGAGAATTTTTGAAACATTATGCAGAATTCCTCCATACAAAGTATTCTCAAATTTTTTCCTGACTACTTTCAACCTCTATTTCTCAAGGTAAAAAAAACATTAACAGTGATCTCTATGGAAATGCTCCTAGGATCAACTCCTTACCTTTGACTTCTTTTATGAAATGAGTTGTTGTGAGTGCAACCTTCTCTGCTAGTGGAATGAAAAAATATCCCAAAGCACTGATCCAAGTATTGATAATACCACCAATTGTCTTGCAATGTGTGAACAAAAATTTATGATATCTTACGGTATTAGATATAAAGCTTATAATCTCTGTGAGGGCTTCCAAGGTATCTTCATTGAAGGAGAAAGGATCTCATTGTTCTTCTTAGAAAATTTCTTAGAATGAACTTAAAATTATATCCAAGGGTGAATGTTCACTGAGTGGAGGTGATATGAGCTTCTCCACACTTTTTCTAAAATATTCCAATATTTCATATGCATGTTCTTCACAAGACTCAAGTTTTGAAATGGAATCATTTATCATGTCACACCTGACACACATTGTGTAAGACCACATGAGAGATATATTGTTAGAGATGGATGAGAAACATTATTTCACACCAAGGAGTGAGAATCAAGACAACTCATCTCAGATACCAATGGGAAAACACTATCCCAATCCATATTTTCTTTCTTGATATCATGTTTTTTCTTTTTTACCTTGTAAATAATGGATAGGAAAAAATTGAATAGAGAGAGAATATCAGGAATTAATACTTTCCCTTTTTCAAGGATCTTCTCCACCTATTTATTATTAGATCTCCCTTGTATGGTGTACCCTTGAGCTCTCTTGATCACTTGAGGATAAAAACTGGTGATGGGAGAGATATCCTCTATCAAAATAAGTGGTGTTACATTGGGTTCTAGCAATGGCTACACATATGTGGTGAGGGTTCTCGCATACTCTTCTTTCTTCTCCAAAGTATATTTATCCTCTTCATTTCTTGTGAGCAATCGGGATGTGAAATAATTTAATAGACGTGCATCTAATTTATGTGTGTCCTACCCCAAGGAAATTATGGTCAACTCATAAGCATCCCATGTCATTTATCCCATGGGTTGAGTAACTTTTAGGCATAAAAATTCCACATATTAGGATCCAAAAACCTCATTAAAGAAATAATAATATGTTTGTGCTTTATTGTTATGCTTGGTTTTGATGTACTTTGAGATGGCCTCAAATTTAGGTGTTATGGCTTGCTGCACTCTTCTTGATTCCCCTCAAAGACACTCTTGTAACCATGGGAAAATATCATATGGTGTAGACACGAAATCAGGCATAGAAGAAATCGCAGGTGCTTGATGAGGAACTAGATCCTTCCCGGGATGAGATGACTCGACTTATTTTGAGAAAACATTTGGATTTTGGGGATGGTTAGGAGATTGAGATGGGTCAATTTATCCTAACTCAAGTGGCTTAATAAGATTTTATGTGACCCTTCTAATTTTTTGAAAACCTCCTAGGGAAGAAACTTCATTTCACTTAGCTTCTGTGGGTTTTCTCTTAGAGGACCCTTTGAAATGAGAAGATCCCATGGCCCTTTCAAGTTCCATGAATGAAGAATTGAGAGACACCTACTTGGATGGAGACAATAGACCACTAGATTAAATGAAATAGTCCCTCTTTGATTTGAACTAATATTTTTGATCTTTAAATCATTTCCATGGTTATTCTTTGATGTCATTAAAATCTTGAATGTTCCATGGGGTGGGAGGAAGAGGATATGATTACACTTATTGACATTCAAGACCATTAGGTCTTATCCATTATCATTCATTACTTTTAAAAAACTATTCAAATTTGAAGTCCTTACTCTGATCTACTATCATCCTCATGTAATCCCCCTTCCTGACCTAAAATTTATTAGTGCAATTTGTTGAATAGTATTTGATATGTGGAATGTGATGCAAACCTCATGAGTAGAAAGTATTATGACTCTTCCTAATATAAAAGTCTAGACGAGATGTGTAGGAATAAAAATTGAAAGGTGAGAAGGAGGTTTAAATGTTTTTTTACATCCATGATACATTTGCATAAGTATATTCTCAGGGAGATAGGGAAAGATAAAAATTTCTTCTTTGCTCTCTTGCAAGTAGTGTGAACATGAGACAACTTCCTACATATCTCAATTATGATTATCTTTTCACTTGGATAACTTGGTAACATGCAAAGTGCAAGATCAAACCCTCCTACTCTAATATATGTGAATGTGGGAAACTGTAGACACAAAATCATACACATACTACTATTTTACTATACCGGAAAGTATGTTGTTATATGTATGGATCTTGCATAAAAAGAGTTATCACTGGTGACACACTTCATGTTCCATCTGCATGCTTTGATTTTTTCTATTGTTTTTATCTCTCACATTTGTCATCAGTTGTCTCAGGACATTAACCCCAGGGGCTCTTGTATCGTTTGTTCTTGTTCACATTTTTGACATTTGTAGTTTAACTTTTTAGCTTTCTTACTCCTATCTTGAGGTCCTAATCGACATTTTGTGTCACTAGTGTCGAAATTCAAACAAGAGATCCCTATCTAAACAAAACAAACATACCATTATAATGGAGGGAAATTATAAAGGGAAAGCATATCTACATGCTATCAAACGGAATGTATTTTTGGGCTTATTACTTTGCATACATTGTATAAGAAGGGAAAGTTTCTGAATTCCATCCCACACATTTTCATTATATGTAGATATAACCTGCTATCTTGGTGTCATTGGCATGAGGACAACCTAAGGAAACAATTTCACACACAGACACATAGAACTACATGGAGTATGAGATGTAGTGCAGCACTCGGTCATAACTTCACTCTGTCAGGTGACCTTCACGGTCAGTCTAACTCCCCATTTACATCTTTCTTTTTTAGGATTTGATGTAGTTTGGGGTTTTTACATGATATCATCTATTTTTCAAGTTACAAGTGAATTTAGCGATCATCTCGTGACATACAAGCAACCAACTATGAAGGATAGTGAAACCCTAGTGATAAAGGAAAAATCAGGTTCTAACTCTCTACACACTCACAGGTGCCTACGGAAGGTCTCTAGTGACCATGTGCCCTTGCCTCAACCTAAGCACCCATTTCCAGCTTAGTTTTCAATCTCCATAATTTATATCAAGTATTCCCAATAATCATCCTAACTTATTCATTATATTTTCAAGTTCATACATACTTCAGGATAAGAGAAATTTAGATAAGTGCCATATATATGTCATTTTCTTACACGGTTTGCATATTTAGAGTTTTTAGCATTTTTATTCTATTGTATATCATTGTAGTGACTTTGAAATTAGATTTAATATTCTAATTTTATTAAATCATTTGGTGAACCTTTCTGTTATAAATACTTTCCCTAGGACCCACAAAACCCTCATCGATAAAAAAAAAATCTTCCTCTATTAGGTAAGCTATGCATCATGATAGTGTCAATCCTATCCAGATGATGTTGTTAAGGTTGAACTTCTTGATATTTATCACAATGCTCGATTATTGTTCTTCTATTTTCTAGTTTGGATTCATTGTGAATCAACTGCTATTTGGTCACCTTTTTTCTAGTTTGGATTCATTGTGAATCAAATGGCATTTTTTCTTCTACAATGGAATTTTTAATTCGGGTTATTGCTACTTGGTGTTCGTGGAGTAGACTATTTGTACTTTAGAGGAACAGTTTGGATTCATTGAGAATCAACTGGGTTTTGTTCATTTAGAGACTAGTTCAGATTCATTTGAATCAACTCGTATCTTTTGGTTCATTGTTGGACATTCATCACTGCATTTGTAAGTTTGTATTTGATTTGAAAATCAGAAGTTTTAATGAATCGGTTTGAAATTTGAACCTGGAGATGTAGAAATTTGTTGTGCCAAACTCTGTTATCAACTATTTTATAGTGTGTATTTCTTTTTTACATTGCAATTCCTTTTAAGTTGATAAATATTATGGAGTTAATATAAAAAGTGCCTATAGGGGTCCAAATCCATTTAAAATTTTGGCCATATTTATGAATCAACATCTTCCATCATTGGCACCATCTCATCTGACATTTATTCTTTCTCTTACACTCATGATGATATCGCCTCACATGCGTCCATTGTTCTTAGGATGCCTCTTCATCTTTGGTAGGTGATTTCCTTCTCACCTCATTACTCAATGATGCACTCATGTTCTTATGGTTCTTACATTACTGTTGAGGGATCTATTACACTAATATCCTCCTTCATAATTTAATCTCTACACTTCGCATTATATATTTCTAGAGATACATTGTCAAATCATTTCCTGATGATGCACTCTTATTCTAAGGTTCATTCCTTATTTTTGAGGGGTATTCTATAAATGAACCTCATATTTTCTACACATACATTGGGGGAAATTTATATTCCCCCCTCTTCATCATACTCATACACAATCCAATACAACATGTATAATTCATTTTATCTACTTACATCTACTATCACATACGATATATCTTCATCTATACGTACAATCCAACTTTCAAATATTCCTTATTTTCTATTTAAAATCTACATAATCGTTCACATAATGTAAATAAATCATAAAAATACCAACATATGAATAATAATCATTGCATTACACTCAATATAACATCACCACAACACAATAAAGTCAATCACCCCATCTATATATATTGTTAAAAATCATAGTTACAAAAAATACAATAGCTAGGGGGCATGCCCCCTCTATGCATATACATCATATCTCATCATCACTAATACTATATACAACTATGGGAGCTCTAGAACTAGATGATTCTTCCCTCAATCTAGGCCACTGGTCACAACCCACATATCTCTCCATATTCCTACGCAATAATGCTACCTTGAATGACTGCTCCACAACTCATTCGTGTAACTCTACATACTTTGTGAACACATCCTGCGCTACGGATCCTCCTCCCACATCCTCCCTATCCCAATGAGTCTCTTCCCGTGCCTCATCACACTCACTCACTAATATGGTACATGTGGATGCTATTATCACCATTGGCTCAAACAAATGGGCATTCTCATCCGTAATAACATCCACCCACTCTAACGTGCTACCTTCCCGTGAGAATATTTTTGGGTACATTCTGTGTCAACTTATGGATCGATGAATCAATGATTAAGGAACAATACGCATCACCTAAAACCATCTAATACCACATTAGTTAGCACACATTATTACAAACATACAAAAAACTAAGTAACAATCAACAAATATCAACAAACACTACTTATGATCTACTCGCACTATTGCTATGCCATAACCATTGGGGCTAGGTTCCTGCCCCTCTACTCCTCTAACTAGTGGTGAACCCCGCCACATCTATGAAAAATGGATTAAATAAGACACATCGATGTGATGCCCCATAATGCACTATAAGTATGGTTCTACCCTACATCATCCACTTATATTGGCTCTATGGCCACACCTACCTCATTCGTTCCAGGAGGGAATAACTATGATCTTGTGGGGTTTGGTCTTGCTCCTTGCCTACTTGACGATCTAGCCGCTTGTACCCATATATAAGAATCTCAAGGCTTACCAAACTACCTCGATACTCACTCTTCCTAAAAAATATCAGCTACTACTAGGAACTAGTCCTCTAACCAAATAATACATCGTATGCACCATAGCTCTACCCCCATCCTCTGGGCACGCACCATAGTCTTGATATGGCCTCCATATAATAGCCCCTACACCCATACGATCAAGCATAGACCTATAAGTATTTGTGTCTAGCCTCTTGGTCTGGGCACCTACCCATCTTGTAGCAAATATATCAGGACTCACTCACTCTACACATGGCCCCACCAAATGACATCAATATAAAAATATGCTCATAGGCCCATACGTGTAGTAATGTGGTGGCCCCAAGACCACCACCATGGTACTCTTGTGTAAACCTATATGGGTCCTTGTATAAATGTTCCAATACACATTGTGCCTATGTAAACCTCGTCATGTACTACTCTATACGTTGACAAATGTCATCCATATTTTATAAGATGGCCACTCCACCACCCTTTACTGCCACCGATGAAGTAATAAAAACTGTAATGAACTTCCACAATTTCAGAACACGTGATCTCAATATAGCATCTAGGCTAATATGCGTCTCTTTCTATACCCATAAACCTATAAAGGACCTTTTAGTTGCCCTCATCTTCTTCTGAGCATCCAGTACATCCATCACTTGTATTCTCTCACCCACAACTAGTAATCACAATACATTATATACATCCTCTAGGGTCACAATCATCTCCCTAGTAGGTAACCAAAAAGTACAAGTATCTGCACACCACTACTCACATAATGCATGTAGTAATTATAGGCATATTATGTGATACCTCCCCCAATCTCGCTATATGCTATAGGTTGCCACAGTCTAGTATGTCCCACTCCGCGTTAGATAAACACAAAGTCAACAATGTACTCAAAAGTTGACCCTAACAAAACTCTCTCGCATGAATATCCCTTTGCACAACATAAATATCAACAAAATTGTGACATTAACACCTCACATATACGTAAAAACAACCACTCATGCAATAAAAAAGTCATCAAATTCCACACATTTTGCATTTTGCGGTCAAAACAGCCTCTTAGGTCGTCAATGCCCTGGAGCAAGATGCGGGCGTAGAATAAGGTCACCAATGCCTATAATCGGGTGCTGGTATCCCAAAGAACGTCAATGCCTTAGAAACTCCCTCCTAGGTCATAAACACCCTGAAATTCAAATTTTAAAATTTTGTGAAAAATCGACAAAATTAAACTAATTTCAACATATTCTTTGAAATTTTTTGTAATTATTGGCTCATCTATCTTCTGTGACGCTACGATAGCTGCCACCATCTCAAATCTAGTCAACCTCATTTCCCTAATATGTAGCATCCTCGCAAACTCAGAGCTCCAATTCTCAATGAATCAATGTTCAAATGAATTTACTATTTAATTTTCACCATTACTACATATAGCACTTTTCACAATTGTTACTTTACTAAAGTCACCGTTTACACTCATTCTTCCAACTAATACACAATACACTCATTCTTAAGCTTTTGTACTCCATTTTCTTCCCCATTTTACACCATTTGGTTTAGAATTTCTCTTTCCTCCATACTAAACACATTTTGTAACACTATATTTCAATATAGTGTTGGGGTTAGCACACCGGCTATACAGATAATATATAAGATCTAAGAATACATGTAAATAAAAGTGGATATTCTACCAGAAGAAATATACAGAACAAGAGATATAAATCAACACCAAATTTAATGTGGTTCACCCAATGTGGGCTACGTCCACCAAGAAACAAGCCAATCTATTATCCAAAGATTTGACAAGATATACAATTGAAGATTTACAATCTTCTACACCTCTCAGATGTACAGTAATTTCTTTCACTCAAGCTTTTGCTTCTTCTCCAAGAATTCTCTCACTGAAAATAATCATCAACTTTTGTAAGTTCTTCTTAATTCTTACTTCTAAACCCTAGCTTTCATGTTTATCTAGGTGTGTATAAACTTAGGGCACTTAGCCATGCAATTACAATTAATTGATCTAATTTAATGCTAAAAATATATCTAATTACCGAGAGTTAAATAAAACACTCCCACATAGGTAATCGATGCCGATTAGTCCTAACCAATGCTGGTTCCTCCTTGCCTGACCGATGTTGATTCATCCTTTCCTGACCGATGTCGGTCCCTCCTGGATCACTGATGGTTACTGTGTTTTCCAACAAGTCTCACATTGCACGCTAATCCCGAATTAATTGAGCTCCACAACTCAACAATCTCCCACTTGGAGATTAATTATTGCACCATACATATACAACATCATTCTTGGATCCTTCCTTATCTTTGTTTCTTCCTCTTCAAGTCTCAAAATTGAAGACCAATAATAAGTGGAGTGTAGCTCCAACTTCTCCTTTACTAATGGCTTCATTAGCATATCCATAGGGTTTTTACTCGTATGATTCTTTTCCAGATTCAACTAACCATCCTCCAATACCTGTCGTATGAAGTGATACCTCTACTGAATGTGTTTCGTTCTTGAATGAAACACTGAGTTCTTTTCCAAATGAATTGCACTCTGACTGTCACTGAAAAATTTACAATCATCTTTTCTCCTTTCCCAACTCTTCCATGAACCTACTCATCCATATCATCTCCTTGCTAGCCTCTGTAGTTGTAACACACTCTACCTCCGTAGTAGACAAAGACACAACCTTCTGTAATCTTGAAATCCAACTAATTGTCATCCCACCTACTGTGAAAATATATCTAGTAGTGTTCCTCATACCATCCAAATCTCCAGCCATATCCAAATCAACATAGCTACATAATGAAATATATGAACCTCCATAGCATAACTGCATTCTAGATGTCCCTTTCAAATACCCAAGTATCCCATTGGACTACTTTCCAATGCTCTTTACTTGGATTGGCCATATATCTGCTCTCAACTCCCACTACCCGTGTTATGTCTGGTCTGGTACAAACCATAACATACATGAGACTCCTAACTACTGAAGCAATATGGTACTCGTGTCATGGTATTTGAACTCCTCATGTGATGAAGGACATTGATCTTTGCTCAATTTGAAGTGTCTAGCCATAGGTGTACTAACAGGTTTTGCATTCTGCATCTTAAACCTTTCTAACACCCTATAGATATAATTCTCCTGAGACAAATACAATTTCTTGTTCTTCCTATCTCTGTGTATTTACATGCCAAGGATTAATTTTGCAGCTCCTAAATCCTTCATAGAAAATATGTGAGCTAGATTTCCCTTAAGCTCACCAATGTCCTACATACTAGATCCTGCAATACGCATATCATCCACATACAATAACAAAATAATATAGCTCCCATTTTCAAGCTTCCTGAAATAAACACAATGGTCAGATTCACATCTCAAGTAACCATGCTCATGCATAAAACTATCAAACCTCATGTACCATTACCTTGGAGCTTTCTTGAGTCCACATATAGATACTTTTTCAACCTGCACACTAATTTCTCCTTACCCCTTGACTTCATATCCAAGAAACTGCTGCATATAAATATCTTCATCCAAATCACCATGAAGGAAAGTCATCTTCACATCTAGTTGCTCTAAATGTAAATCTTCTACTGCAACTAAACTCAATACAGTACTAATAGAAGTCATTTGTACGACATGAGAAAATATTTCACTAAAGTCAATACTTTCTTTCTGTGCAAATCCCTTTACTACAAGCCTTTCCTTATATATTTTCTGTCCACCCTCTTCTTCCTTGATCCTGTAAACCCACTTGTTCTGCAATATAATCTTACCTACTAGAAAATTAACCAAATCCCAAGTTTGGTTTTGTTCCAAGGAGTCCATCTCCGCATCTATGCCATATTCCCACTACATGTGGGACTTATCTTGTATTGCTTACTCAAAAATTTTTGGTTCACCATTATCAGTCAATAATAAATAAAATAGAGAAGGTGTAAATATTTCTGGAGGTTTACTTACCCTTTGTGACCTTCTCATAGGAGTTTGGGGTACCAGAGGCTCATTCTGGACCTCCTGGAAATTTGTATCCAAATTTGTCAGTGACCTACACTGGTCACCTGTAACCAATGTTGGTTATACTAACCGATGTTGATTCTGCTATTCTGTAACTAATACCAGTTCTACTGACCAATTTCAGTCAGGGGTCAACTGACACCTGTTACTATGTGACCCTATCTGTATTAATTTTAAATCTGAGAGTTCATTTTCATTCACAAACTTCTCAACTGGTTCGTCCTTGGGTACAAAAATTTGATCTCTGTACATTCTCTTTTCATTCCATTCAACATCACGACTCCTAATAATTTTAGAATTCTCTAAATCCCAAAAATGGAATCCAAAATCACCAGATCCATAACCAATGAAAGTGCATCTTTTGGATTTTGCATCCAAATTTTTCCTATTTTCCTTATCAACATGCACAAAAGCTTATGAACCAAAAAATTTAAGAAAATAAAAATATACCTCTTTTCTGGTCCAAGCTTACTCTATTATTCCTCCATCTAGTGATCTTGAAGGCCAACAGTTAATCAAATAATCCACTATATCAACTGCTTTTGCCCAAAACTATAAGGGCAATATAGAATATATCCTCATACCTCTAGCACATTCCATGATTGTCTTGTTAATTGTCTCTGTAACACCATTCTCCTGTGGTTTTCTTGGAACTGTTCTTTCTCTACGTATCTCATTCACTGAACAATAATCATTGAAATACTTGCTACATTATTCATCACCATTGTCAGATCTAAGGAATTTTAACTTAGAATTTGATTCATTCTCAACAAGGGCTTTCCATCTTTTAAAAGTCTCAAAAACATCAGATTTACATTTAATACAATAAACCCATACCTTTCTTGTAGCATCATAAATGAAAGTAACATAATACTGGGATCCTCCATGAGAAGCTACTTGATCTAGTCCCCACACATCTGAGTGTACAAGCTCAAATTTCCGATCCTTCTTAGTTTCCCCAACTTTGAGAAATCTCACTCTCTTTTGCTTTCCAAAGACACAATGCTCACATAAATCAAGATCTAATCTTTCAAATATGATAACTTACCCTTATCCTTTAAGATTTGCATTCTTTTTTGACTCATATGGCCCAACCAATTACGCCACATGCATGCATCTGAATCTGAAGTAGATAATGTAGAAAAGGAATCAGTAACACATATACATAAATATAATGTTCCTACCTTCTTACCTCTTTCCACAAAAAAAGCATCCTTGGTGCCTTTCCAAGAGTCTCTTATAATGGTAACCATGCAACCAGATTCACCTAGTTGCCCTGTAAAAATAAGATTCCTCCTTTACTCATGTATTTCCATTCTGTAATTTTAGATGAACTTCCCCTTTACCAGTAATACTACAAGGTTCATCATCACCCAAATAAATATGCCCAAAATTTCCCTCGACATAATTTCTGAAATAACCCTTATTAAGGGTTTCATGGAAAGAAGCTTATGAATCCAAAACCCATGATTCAATTCTATTATCCAAAGAAAGAATAAGAGCATCGTGCATTATCTCTACTGTAGCAAGATTTTTTTCTTTACCTTTGTTTGGTTGTTGGTTCTCTTTATCCTTTGACCAATAATATTTCTTTGCATGTCATTTCTTTCCACATTTCCAACAAGTAATTCCCTTACCTTTGGATTTAGATATGTTATCCCTTGAATTTTATTTCACATTACTCTTACTCTTGGATCTCTGCTTCTACCTGCCCCTGCTTTCTACATTCAAAGCATTCTTAGATGATGATTCCTCTATACTCTTCCTACGAATTTCTCCATTTAATATTATACTAACCACATCATCATACTTCAAAATATTATTATCAGATGTTGTATTACTAATAGCTATTACTAAGTTATCTCAACTATCAGGCAAAGAACATAATAATAAAAGTGCTTTCACTTCATCATCAAATGCTATATCAACCAATTTTAACTGATTTACAATAGATATGAAATCATTCAAATGACTAGATGAAAATCCACCTTCATGCATCTTAGAACTAAATTATAAATAGTTTCTTCATCAAATAAAATTTATTTGAAGCACTAGGTTTTTCATATAAATTAGCAAGAGATTTCATTAACCCTACCGTAGAAGTCACTTCTGCAATATTGGAAGCCACAGATGCTTCTAGGCTCAATATTATAGATCCCAAAGCCTTTTTTCAAGAATATTCCATTCTTCATCAGTCATCTTCATAGGTTTAGACTTCTTATCCAACAGTAAATACAAATCTATTTGATACAAATAATCCTCAATCTGCATCTTCCATAATTGATAATTTCAGTCGTCAAACTTCTCTACACTTGTATTTGTTTTCTTCTACCATTGTTGTAGCTCCCACTCAATCAAAAAACCCTCTGTGAGTAAATATGTAAACACACAAAACCCTCAAAAAAAATATCTGATACCAGTTGTTGGGGTTAGCACACAGGTTGTATAGATAATATATCAAATCTAATCATACATGCAAATAAAAGTGGATATTCTACTAGAAGAAATATACAGAACAAGAGATATAAATCAACACCAGATTTAACATGGTTCACCCAATGTGGGTTACACCCACCAAGAAACAAGCAAATCTATTAACCAAAGCTTTGACAAGATATACAATAGAATATTTACAATCTTTCACACCTCTCAGATGTACAATACTTTCTTTCACTCAAGCTTTTGCTTCTTCTCCAAGAATTATCTCACTCACAATAATCATCAACTTTTACAAGTTCTTCTTAAATTCTTACTTCTAAACCCTAGCTTTCATGCTTATATAGGCATATATAAACTTAGGGAACTTAGCCATGTAATTACAATTAATAGATTTGTTTTAATTCTAAAAATAGATCTAATTCTTGAGAGTTAAATAAAACACTCCCGCACATAGGTAACCGATGATGGTTAGATCCTCTTTTTCCTGACCGATGCCGGTCATAGGTGACCAATGCTAGCCCCTGCTTAACCGATGAAAATTACTATGTTTTCCAAAAAGTTTCACATTACATGCTAATCTGAAATAATTGAGCTTCACAACTCAACGTCTGGAATATTTCCAATTCGGCATACACATAATCTTGCAACATTTACTATACTACGCTTTTTCTTAGTATTACAAACATTTACATATAACTTTTGGATTAGTTCTCATTATGTTCATCCCTCCTCCTTTGTTACTGAAAGGGGGGGCATATAATGGGTCATCACCCTATAATCCCCCTCAAACTACTATACATTCAGTCCATACTCCTTAAACTCTATTATCAAAAATTTCTCTCTGACACTTCTCTAATGAAGGAACAAAACAAATCAATCTATTCAAACACTTTGTATCTATTCAATCTAGTGACCTAATCTGGGGGCAAAAAGAAAAAATATCGTCATGAGTAATTTATTGCATACATTCAATTTTAAAACAATCATTCAATATTTGAATCAAGTCAGTAAATCAATACAACATCAACATCACTTCATTATCTCTCCCAGATGACCTAACTTGGGAGATACATCATTTTACTATCTTTCCCATATGAGCTAACATGGGAATTAATTTACATTTTCTATCACTTCTAGATTACCTAACACAAAATCCATCTAACATTCACAGAACTCGTGGAGTGGGGGAAATGAGATGTCATTTCCTTTCCTATATTGCTCTTATATGGGTTATACAATCATGGATTGAAATGGAACAAAATTTGGTCTTTATGCGTGTACAACAGTTGGAAATTTTGAGGATGTATTCATAGTTAGAGGGTAAAACTAGACCTATCTCCCTAACACTCTTCCTTTAGTGGTAGGATGCCCAAATCCTCCCTTGATTGAAATTTTACAAAAATCGTGTTGGGAATTGATCACTCCCTACCCCTTCAAATCTCCATAAACAAAAATTTGAAATCACCAAATTCTCCAAAGAAAAAAATCATCAATTTCTCCAAGTGCTCCTTACAAAGGCTTTCTGTCTCTATTTACGCCACATGGAACAACACACTGATCCATGGTTTTCCATGTTATATGTTCTTATTCTATACATACCTCTGTAAATAGGGCTTCTCCAGACTTCTTACAGGTATGTTCCTTACTTCCTTCACACTACTTGAATTTCATTCAACTAACATAAGGGGGGGAAAAGGTAGACAAAAAATCACCCGCATACTACTATTTTAATATACCGCTAAGTATGTTGTTATATGTATGGATCATGCGTAATAAAAGTATTCACTGGAGACACACTTCCTAGTCCATCTACTTGCTTTGATTGTTTCCATTGTTTTTATCTATCACATTAGTCACTTATGCACCCAGTTCTGGTCAGGCCATAGGGATCCCTGTCTGTCAGTCTTCTCAAAAATTTTGTCACTTATTTGAGGACACTAGTGCCTAGGTGCCCCCATTTAAATTGGGCGCTCATGTCCCCTTTGTTATTGTTCACATTTTTGAAATTTTTGGTTGGCCTTTTCAGTTATCTTACTCCTACCCCGAGGTCCTATTCGGCATGTCGTAACACTAATGTTTAAATTCAAACAAGAGATCCCTATACAAACACAACATACATACCATTATAATGGCGTTTAATTCAAAAGGGTAAGCATATATACATACTATCAAAGAGACTACATTTTTGGGCTTATTACTCTGCATACACTGTATAGAAAGGGGAAGTTTAAGAATTCCATTCCACGCATTTTCATTCTATCTAGCTATAGACCACTATCTTAGCATGTGCATTAGTGTGAGGGAAACATAAGGACACAATTTCACGCACAAACACATAGAAATACATGGAGTCTAAGATGTAGTTTAGCACTCAGTCATAAGTTAACTTTGTCACAAGACCACCGAAGTTAGTCTGAATCCCTATTTGCATCTTTCCTTTTTAGGATTTGATGTATTTTTGGGGTTTTGCAAGATATCATCTACTTTACAGGTTATAAGATAATTCAGAAATCATCCCATGACATAAAGGTGAAAAACTATAAAGGATAGAAAAACCTTGGTGACATAAGAAAAATTAGGTTCTAACTCTCTGCAAAGTCACATGCACCTAAACAAAGTCTCTAACGCCCAGGTGCCCTCGCCCCAGCCTAGGTGCTCATGTCCAACTCATTCTATAAGCTCCAAAATTTATATCGAGTATTCCTAATACTATGCCTAGCCTATTCATCAGTTGTTCCAATTCATACATACTTCAGGACAAGAAAAAATCAGATAAGTGTCATATCTCTCTCATTTGATTAGATGGTTTTCATCTTTAGATTTTTTAGCATTTTTATTTTGTTGTATATCATTTTAGTGACTCTAAAATTAGATTTAATATTCAAATTTAATTAAATAAAAAACTAAATGAAATCACTTCCATATTTCTTGATCAACCTTGTTGCTTGAGATGAAATTCTTCACTCAGGATTTCTTTCAAGTAACCTTATGACATACATGGTGAATGTGTCATTCACCCTAGACAAGTGTGAGTTAATGTTATCCAAAATTACCCCTTGGGTCAATTTTGGCTTTAACATCTTTAGAAAATAAACTTAGCCATTTTGAGAGGTTTTTGACGGTCATACAGACTTCAAATTGCACTTCCCAAATGCTTTGGTTGTTGGTGTTTGAAAACCCACAGAATAATAAGGATTAAGTCCTTGGCGGGTTATAGATATTTCAAATCTGTGAGACAAAGGAGCAAGGATTAAGGACATCTAAAATCCACACAATAAATAATATCCACCTCATAATCAAAGACCTAAAAATGGTAGCAGATCGACAGCTAAGTTAGTTGGTCATCAGGGCCACCTTGCACCATTTCATCTCTCATTAAAGTGATGGTCCCTGATGAACTTCAAAGTTCCAGAACTCAGCCCAAGTTCATATTTTTTTGGGTTCGACAAGTCAGACATGGTCAAAGGAGAGGTGGTGGCTAACTTCAAAGCCAAAAATTTTCTAAGTCCCCCAGACTTATAAACTGTGATGCGAAGGGAAACATGGAGCCACAAAATTTTCTCTAACTTTTGTATCTGGAAAATGCGAAGGCCCATCTAATCAGATCCAAGCATAAATAAAGAATTTTGATAGGTCCTAACATAAGGGTGACATGGAGCTTCCCTATTCGCTTACAGTTCACAGTTGTTAGATGAGGTTTTACAAAGCTTGATGTAGCCTAGAATTCAGTGATATGAATCCAATAAGACCCTAGATGTACTAGCACATCACTCAACCTAGACTAAGAGATCACCCAAAGCATGCAAAGGTACCAGGTCCCTCTTTAGAGTTGTTATTGTAGGATGTTAGCATGATGAAGACTTAACACATGCGATTTCATAACTAACACATCATTCTACAGAGAATACCTGATCTATATCTAAGGGAGAACATAATTAAGTATTAACCATGATGAGATCAAGAATATACTAGATTCAGATACACACAGAGCTAAAACTTAGATTCAACTAATATTCTCAATTATATTAAATGCAATAAGTATACATAAGCTTCATTACAATAACAATAGTATACGCGTAACAGATTTAGCAGCATAATCTCTTTATGTATGCACAAATCTATCCCTCTCTCTCTATATATCTCACTAGACAGTTTTCTACATACTTATAGGGTGGGAACTTTCCCTTCACAACTTATCTATTCCCAAAATAGGTCTCATGCTATTATTAGCCATGCGCCATTACAAAAATAGCCACATATGTAAGTGCACTAACAATAGACTACTAGTAGTTAACTAGCTGTGGTAGATCTATTTCCAGCATGTGTCCATGTAAAGCACTTTGTAGCTAATCCTACAACATAGCCAATGCATGGCACACATGTCTCTGCCTTGTTTGTGTGCTCTGCACACCATATTTAAAAATAGATTTGCATGAGCAAAAATGGCTAAGTCTCGAAAGCTGAACTTTTGCTTCACATGCGTGTTCTCCCTATCCATTCACGCCTTTGAATATGACTTGCTTTCTTGCATGGAATTATTGTGTGCTTTCTGTCAAGTGTTCTTTGATCAACATTACCCCACACTAATTTAATTTTCACCCCGAAAATGGTTATCTCCAAAACGAATCAAAGAATAGAAGAATGGAAAGAATTTGGAGGAATGAATAATGTTTTAGCCTGCAGTTTCTTCCTCTGTAACCTAAAAAATTTAAATAAGGATATTCTTGCTTTATCTCTGCCTCCAAGGTCTGTCACTCAATGAGTGATTCCTCTGATTTTTTTGGATGTCCATAGCAATGGACTCCAATTCATCCTTCGAAATCTCTCCTTTCTCATTCTACAAGATCAACACAATGTTAGACATTCCAGTCATCCTTCCCTCTAGTAAATCCATCTTCTGTGCAATGAGTTTCCCCAGCTCCTCTAGTCAATTTTTGTGTGGTTCTTGGGCTGCTGCTAGGGCCTTGCACTTCTGTTTAACCATTTATAATATTTCATCACTTTTTGGACCTCATTGTTCTCCTCAAGGGTTTTCATGTTGATGAGTGCCTCTAGAGATGTACAGATGTTCAAGGCTTAGTCTTCCTTCGTTAGTTCTATTCACATCACTAAAACCTTTTCTCATTCTACCTCTTATGCTAGATCCTTTGGCACTGACATGCGTAGAGGTTCATCTCCAAGTAGTAATTCCACCAATGTACTTACATATATCACCGAAGGAAACATCTTTGGTACCTTTGGCTCTAAGTGTGGCCTAACTCTTACAACATTATCACCAATTTCCTCTGCGATGCTGATAAATACAACATTCTTCTTCTACGCTAAGTCTCTTTCTTGTGTTAGGCATGCTATTTCCCCATCCTTAGTTTTGATCTCTTCCCTTATTTCCCTAATTGTGGTAGCCTTGTTCATATTCCGCCTCACCACCTCTGTTGAGACTTTGACCAATGCATTGTTCACATGTTCATCTGACATAACAATAGGCCTTATTGACATGTGTCTAGCCGGAGGTTTCTTTTTCAACCTCCTCAATATGCATGAATCCTCACACATCAAAATCCAGTTCATCCATGTGCGTGTGCATTGAACATGATAACTGCTTCCTTGTGCGCACTATTTCCATATCTTCATCCATTAATTCCAAGCCATATAACTCCTTTTATATCAGTGTGCTCTAGAAACAGGCACGGATAATTTTACCTGTGTCCTTAGCATAACCCATGGCTAGAGGAATGTGCTCCCCACTTTTTATTCTAGACCTAGGCTACTTAGGAACTTGAGATTCTAGATTTGGGACTTGTGTTTCCATGTCCTGAGCAGTATCGTTGGCTGTCTCATTTTTCCCTTTTCCTCCTCTTCTCCTTCCTTCATTTCTTTATCTTGTTGTCCTTCTACGTTCTCTAGAGGTGTAGAAGAATTAGGCATGCTTTCCTCTGACTCTTCCACTTCCTCATTAAATTTTAGTTTCCTTCTCCTTTTCACAGTTATCTCCTTTCGTGGAAAGAGTCTAGGTGATCTATGCACTGTTTGCAGAGTACCACCTTGGGTCCATGTTCTCCTAAACACTCTCTTAAATCGGTTCTCTCCTTGGGCTACATTCAAGTCCTCATCATCCACTTCTTTTGGCTGAGGTGGTGTAGTTATGCACCCAACTTCATCCTTATTTGTAGGATGTCTTATGCCCCTATGTTCCAAACCACCACTATCTTTGCACTCATTGTCCTCATCGTCTACTTCAATTGGCTCTATGGGCTTAGGTACTAGAATGTTCTCCATGGTATCCTTACTCCTCAGTGGTTCTAGAAGTGTGAACTCATATACCACATAGTTGTTATTCTCCAACTTGGGCTTCAGTTGAAAGTACACCAGTGCTTCTCCAACATCTTCCATAGCCAAAGTTACTGGTTTAATGCTCAATAAATATGAAATGAGCCTTTCAATATATGTACCCCATCCTAGATACACATATTTCTTCCTCAGCGTTTGGTAGTCACAATCTACCTTGTTCTCATTGAACGTTAGGCATTACACATTTGAGAACCTATGTACTGATGCCTAGAAGTACCTTGCAATGAAGGCATATGGTAATTTACACCAAAGGCTCCATGCTCCATCCCTCATGGAAAACCTCGCTATGCAAAAGTGTTGGTTTACAACGAACTGAACTACCTTTCTAACCATTGAAGGAAATTCCTTGGGGATGCACCATTCTTCTTCAAAGGTCATGCAGAGCCTATCATACCAATTCTCAACCCTTTTCTTAATTAGTTCTGTCATGGATCCTTCACATAGGTATTTGCTGAACTACTACGCCGGTGACTTATGATCCATGGGATACTCCCATATCTTCTCTTTTGGTCCATCAGGTATTCCGATCTCCATGAACACCAGTGAAAACAGAACAGCTCCAAAACTGATCTTTCCTCCTGTGCACGCTTCTTCGATAATATTTTCTACAATGTAGCCTAAAATATTGTAGAATACCCCTTCAGACATCCTCCTCGCAACATGCAGCCACATGATGTTCACTTATGACCACCTTTCCTAGTCATTTAGCTTCATAACAAGATGTGCGGTTGCTTGCACAACTGGATACTTCTTCAGTTTATCTATGTCCATACCATGTGGACCCTTTGTGTACCCCAGTTCCTTTTTGGTCTCATAAATTGTGGCCTTGTCTTTTAAAACATTCTTCAAATCTTCTCCTGTGCCCTTCAATTCTATTACCACGGAGATTAGCGTAATTGAAATTTTGGCTCTGCATCCTGCAAAATAGAAAACATCTTTGTGCACTCTGATCATGAACCACTGGTACAAGGGATAATATTTCCCGAAGTAAGGGAGATCATATAGCTGGTAAAATCTAATCTTCTTTAAGATCTTCTTGCCAGCATCATCATACACCGGCATGTCTTCCATCGTGTGTTTATTTGTCTTTGTATTCAACAAGGCATCAAGCTCCTTCTTATTCTTTGTGGTACAGTGGTTGTACTCACTCACCTTGTTTCTCCTGATGTGAGAATAACACTCCTGGCCTACGATGACCCCCTATAGATATTACATTTAAGAAAAATTGCATTCGGGAGCCATCTACTCTTCTTCTATGACCACCTTCTTCTTTCCCTTCACTCCTACTGTAACTACTTTCCTGGGTTCCATTTCTACCTTGTAATCCTTTGTAGATACTCACCTCTTTAATTCTACAATGTGCGAATCAAATCCTATCTCGATTCAACGTGCCCTAGGTGATATCACGTGCCCTCACTCCTCTCTATTGCCTTGCTTCTCTCAAACCCTTCACCACTGAGGATGTAAGATATTTCTATGCATAAATCTCTTCATCATGACTGTCTACACACCTTTCGCACCTCAATTTGATCACTCGGCTCTTTGCACTTAGCTCTTGTTCAAATACTCTTAATCATAATGGTAAATATGAACTAGCATCCCATCCTTATATATATTTTCAAATTATTGATGAATTCATTGCTCCTTCACCTACTAAATATCCTCTCATTAATTGACCAATTCCATTATTTCTGCATGGTACATCTTCGCACCCCAGCTATAACCTTCTAGCATGCCTTCCTACCCTCTAGTCATAGACTTCTCTTCAATGCACTTCCTTGCACCCGAGTACCTTATCACTGTACCTTCTTCTGGTAGTTTTTATGGCCTCTTATTACCTCACGTTTTACTATTCCTTCATTCATCTCCATATTCGGTCACTTTTTAGAAGCAATCCTTTGGCTTGAAAAGAACCCGTAGCAACTTATTCCTTTCACCTTTCAATTCCCACAAT
Organism: Taxus chinensis; assembly: GCA_019776745.2. Taxonomy (NCBI): domain Eukaryota; kingdom Viridiplantae; phylum Streptophyta; class Pinopsida; order Cupressales; family Taxaceae; genus Taxus; species Taxus chinensis. The sequence goes on along the minus strand of CM034147.1, from coordinate 956,155,916 downwards.
CTTGTACCTAGATATTGAAAACCACCCCACACTAAAAGTATGTGCAGTCCTCTACACATAAACATGTTCCATATAGTAATTAGCTTCAGGCATGCAAGCGTGCTTATTACACAAGATCAATAACTAAATTGACAAAGCATAACGACTAGGAAGGAAATACATTAAGGAAATATAGAATTGAAAACCTAATCTAAATGGCAATACTACCTTATTACAAACACCAATAAGACTTATTTATAGTAGGGCTTCATCCTAATCCCGTTAAAGAATTTGGTAGCTGTGTTACACCAAGTGATTATAACTAGCAAGCACCTATTCCAAGGATGTAAGTGATAACATACAGCCCCAACCAATGTACCTTAAGTTTTTCTGGATGGCACAAGAACTTAGAGTCATAGAGAAGTACCATTTGTCCAATCTCAAACTTCTTGTCCCTTATGTTTCTGTCATGCCAAGCTTTCTTCCTAGCCTTTTCATGCTTTTGAATCCAACATGCTATAGCTCGGCACTCATCCAGCTTAATGATCTTTTCAATCTATACTTTTAAATCTTGCTCATCAGCTAGACCTCTAGCACACACAATACGTAAAGAAGGTAACATAAATTCCATAGGAAGAATAAATTTTGTGCCAAACACTAACTGAAATGGTGTGGCTTTGTTCAACCATTTATATGTTGTCTGATATGCCCAAAGTACTGCAGAGACTTTATCATCCCAATCATTTCTTCCAACATCACATATTTTTGTCAATATCTAGCTTAGAATTTTGTTGAAAGACTTAGCAGTTCCATTTTCCTGAGGATTATTTGGGTGTAGTCTTATGGTGTGCAATCATGAACTCATCCAATAAAATTCTGATTATCTCATTAAGAAAGTGTGTGCCCCTATCACTGATCAAACTCAAAGGACATCCATACCTTGTAATAATATTTTCCCATAGAAACTAGGTTGTTGTAGTTGCTGTACATTCCTTGGTAGGTGCTGCTTCTACCCATCTTGTTAGATAGTCTGTTCAAGTTATGATGTAGCATGATCCAGTTCTACATGTAGCCAGGGAAATAGGACCCACAAAATGTATAGCCCATTTCTTAAATGGCTCTGCGCTAGTAATAGGTCTCAGAGGCATTTCATCTCATTGACCTGGTTTTCCAAGATGCTGACAATGATCACATGCCTTACAAAATTCATTACAATCTTTATATAAGGTCTCACACCATAATACAACAAGTAGAATTTTGTGCGCAGTGGCATCACTGACATAGTGGCCACCTACAATTCCACCATGAGCGTCTTCCATAATATCTATTGGCGTAGCAATTGATTAATATGATGAGATCCCTCTCCACCATAAGTTTGAGCTTTTGGTGTGATGGCAAGTCATGTAGCTTTGATACTAGCCAGTTAAGCGCACTGCCCCCAGAGTAGTTTTGGGATGGGTGACCTCACGGGAAATTCCCGGTGTCACTTCCTCTTAATATGCCGTTGGGCCTGATTGGGTGTATACCCAACTCCATCGTGTGGGAGGGTAATTGGCGTAGCAGCTGATTAACACGATGAGATCCCTCTCCACCATCAGTTTGAGCTTTTGGTGTGACGACAAGTCGTGTAGCTCTGATACCATGAAAGAGGGATTCACGAGAACCGATGTCAAAAAGTGATGCCTCACGGGAAATTCCCGGTGTCACTTCCTCTTAATATGCCATTGGGCCTGATTGAGTGTATACCCAACTCCATCGTGTGGGAGGGTATTGGTGTAGCAGCTGATTAACACGATGAGATCCCTCTCCACCATCAGTTTGAGCTTTTGGTGTGATGACAAGTCGTGTAGCTCTGATACCATGAAAGAGGGATTCACGAGAACCGATGTCAAAAAGTGATGCACCACAAAAAAGTTGCACTCCGATGGTAACATCAAGCCAACACAATACGCAAGATTCGAAACAATGGAAAGAAGATTGCAAGTAAGAAGAATGGGTCTGCTCATACTCATACATCGAAAAATAGGTAGTACAAATAGGGGTGCTGTGTAACCCCCATGCCTAAACATGGAAAGAAACTCAATGACGCCATTGACGCATATGACGTTAATTGATGCATATGACGCCACTAGAAGAGGAGTTATAATTCCAAATAAGGACTGTAACTCCTATGAGGCATTGATGCAAATGACAATGCCAGATTCTATGATAGAATCTGACACTTGTGATTTGACTTCCTAAGACCTATGACTCTCGCAAGGTGAGATGACTCACCTAGGTGATGTGGACGATGACTGGATAGTCACACACACCAACAATATCCATGCGCTCATGTTCCACTACACAAGAATGCAATACTTCATCTCGACCCAATTTGTACAAGTCACCACTAATTAACATATAAGGTGCGGCGCGTATAACAAGTTGTTTCTTCTTCAAGGATTTCATTCCTTCTAGTGTCATCCCTTTCCGTAAAAATACAACAATATCCTCTAGTTCTGATGGCATGTGTTGTAACATATATAACTGTGCATTTGACATGGTATCCTCAATTTCCTGTGCTTCTTCTCCTGATTGTATTCTTGATAGATGGTTTGGTCTGGAATTACTTTTTCCTGGTTTTACCACAATTGTGAAATCAAATTCTTGAAATAAGAGCACCCATCGGCATATGTGCCCTTGTAAAATAGGTTTATTTACCAAATAATTCAATGCCATGAGATATTTATAAAAGATGAATGGTGTAGCTAGTAGGTACTGGTGGAATTTATGCAGTGCACATAGATCATTGAAAAATCTTCACGCTCTATAATTGTGTAATTCTATTCTGGAGAAGTCAGCTCTGTACTAGAAAAATAGATAAGATGATCTACAATACCTTCTCCAGGTTGAGCCAACACTGTGCCAATGGCCCTGCTAGAGGAATCAACATGTACATGAAATGGTTTGTCCCATAAAGGAAAATGTAGAATAGGCACGGTAGTAAGTTTCTCCTTTAATGTCTCGAATGCACATTGTTGTTGTTCTCCCCAGTAGAACATACCTTTCCCTTTCAGTAACTCTTCTAATGGTATGGAAACTTTGGCATAGCCTTTGATAAACTTTCTGTAATATCCTATATGACCCAAAAATCCGTGCACCTCACTTTGACTGGTAGGCTCCCTTAGGCCTATAATGACTGCAACCTTTGCTGGATCAACCAACAAACCCTCCTTGCAGATTATGTGTCCTAAGAGTATCCCAAATGGTGTAGCAAATATGCACTTCTTGATGTTCAAAGAGATACTCAATTGTTTACACCATAGCCAAACATTAAGCACAGATTGTCATAGTGATCCTTAACTAATCCATACACCGTCAAATCATCTAAATATACCTGTAAAATGTTGTGAATAAATTCCTTGAATTCTTGGGCAACTATGTGCGAAAATACAACAGGTAATTTTTTTAGACCGAAAGGCATTACATTATAGGTTAAGCTACCCCATTTAGTAGTAAATGTAGTATTTTCTTGATCCTCCTGGGCAATCCTAAACCTGATGATACCCAGAGAACCCATCTGTAAATGAATAGATTTCGTGCCCTGCAACTCCTTCTAGTATTTCCTCAGTGAGTAACATAGGGAATGGATCAGTTACACATGCAACATTCATCTCTCTGTAGTCCATGCATATTCTAATCTGTCCATCCTTCTTGATATTGATCACCATTGGACTAACCCATTCTGACTCATCAAGGGGCTTGATAATCCCAGACTTCAACATGTTATCAATCTCTTCTTTGACCTTTTTCAAATTGGGGTTCATTCTGTAAGGTCTCTTTCTTACTGGGCACACACCCTCTTTAAGATTTATCTTCATCTCTCCTAACAATTCATGCACACCTTTAAGTTCATGGTACCCACTAGGAAATAAGTCCTGGTAATCCCTTAGTAACTCTATGATTTTTTCCACTTCAGATTCTAACCAATAGTCTCTAATTATGGATTCCTTAGGCTCAATATCTTTTCCAATATTCACCTGCTTTGTCTTCATAGGTTCATGATAGGCACACATGCTCTTATCCGCACTATCTAATACCTCACACCTCCCTGTTGAATGGTTTACATCTAGATTATCTACTTCTTCGTCATCCACTAAGTAGACCATTTTTCCTTTCTCTTTCTTAAGGAAAGTGCGTTGAAGTAATGTTGCATCGGCCTCTATTTCTTCATCAAGACACACTCCTGAGTCTTCTTTATCTAATAACTCCTGAAGGATTTCTTCATCCTTGGCACTATCCCCCATAGTTAAGTGCTTGATAACTTTCAATTCTTCTTCCACCAGAGGATTTGTAGAGAAGAAGTCAAATGTCTAGGCCATTTCTGCTATTAAATTCTGTCAATTTCTAGTTTCTCTATGGAGTTCTATATATACATACCAAGCATGCGCACAACCTTGTAAAGTGGAATAAAACTAGTGCACCCATACCAAAGGTGGTAAAGCTTCCTTCCCTTCTGTCCAGAGTCTCTCACACTTCTGAACGTGGTGTCTGAATAGGTTGATTACCATGATAAGTACTTATTTGAGTAGGTGCATTGCTCCTGAAGAACCTAGTAGTAAGAGAAATTCCAATTTCATTCCATCTGACAAGATTATCCCTATGGACCACCCACTAGCATGATGCTTTATCCCACGTAGTGTATATGCTAGCATATTTCTTTTTTCCAGTGGGTCTATCCATTTTTCTTCCATGGTGCACAGGAATACCATGGGATCTACTTCTCCAGTGTAACAAGGTACTGAGTTGTTACCTATCCTCCTGACATAACACGGTTTTGTGCCTCGAGGAAATATGCTCTTTACTTCATGCCCTACCAAATCATAAGTGTTGTGAGCCCAATTATCACAAGCAACACTTGTAGTATCACTAATAGACTATGCATCCTCCCACTGAATTAGTCCTTCTTTGGTTGGTTCAATCATCTCTAGATCTCAGATGGCGCACATAAATCCTATTCAGATCTTCTTCACTTAAGGGCTCAACATAGGGCACGGAATTTCCATCTGTTAAAGGGATAATAACTCTTTCCTCTTTGTTTTCAAAACTAATATAGCCCTTGTTGAACCAAAGATCAACATTATTTGCATAGCACCAAGGACACCCCAATAGAGTTGGGAAGCTATCTGACTCTACCAATGCTAAAAATTCAAAGTCTCAAGTGAACTTGGCTCCTTGTATGGTAATGGATGCATCCTTCAAAACTCCTATGGGAGTGGCCTTAGTCCGATTAGCCATGAATAATACATTAGAGGATGGCTGCAATGAGGGTCTTCCCATTTGTACCCATGCATCCAAGGTAAGAACATTAACTTCTACACCTGTATAAATAAGTATATAACTCAATACCCACCCATCCAAAACAACATTAAGCGTGATTTCCTTGTCATAATCTAGGCTATGAGGAGGAAGATTCACATGTAAGATCTATCATCCAGTCTCAGTACTTACACGTGGAGTGTTTCCTTTTAACCAAATTCCTAACAGTGGAATGATGTTTTCCTGGCGCAACATTTGAACACTCTTCCCTCAAGTCATCTATATTAGTTTAGACCATCTCTGATGCTTTCTTTTTCTCCTTTAAGTACTGTATCTCACCCTGAAGATTCCTTAGAACTTCCATAGTTTCCTGATAAACCTCCTTCTGATAGGAAATATATGGGTACCATGCATGAAGAATGTCCTCTTTAGTGATGGTAGGCTTCTGTTGTAATGCTTATCTGGCACGTGTTGCCTTAGCATGGGTCATGATCTTTACTTGCAATGCCTCAGACTCTTCTTCCATCTTAGGCATCCATTGATTTTCAACAATGTGTTGTATCCTAACCATCTATGCACATTTGTTTTCTTGTTTATGTTTCTTACTCAGATGCTCATATAAGTCTGGGAACTCTTCATAGCTATGGTTCTTTTTGCAGAAAGAACATATAATATTCTAAGGACCTTCACACCTAAAGTGGTCAGGATATCTTCATGTATAACATATTCCTCAAGGAAACTTGTCTCTTCCACCACCATGGCCTCATCCTCTGAATCCACTGTGGTATCCTCAAACTCTACCATGACTGCCTTCAAAACACTCTTCTATTCTGATCATAGCGCATTTGATTCTGAGCCTAGTCCCGATGCTCATTATTTCCTTTAGAGTTATCTAAAACTCATGTTTTTTATATGCCAATATCTATAACATCATGGATCTATCCAATCAGCCGGTAGTCCTCTGTCTCATGAGTCCCTGGACGTGCAGATTTTACAGTAGCTTGAAATTGTTAGAGTAGGTATTTACCTTAACTTTTGTTCACCTAGGTACTTTATTTACCTTTATTGTATTTATCCTCACCCACTTATGTGTGTGGATATTTATTTTATTTTATTTAGATATTAGGAGATATTATCTAGTTGTTAGGTATAGTTCTTTCCTTGATCTATGGTATTGACTAGATCCTTGATGTCTAGTTCTCTCCTAAATCTCATGGTCTTTACTAGTTCTCTGATGACTAGTTATTTCCTTGATTTATGGCTTGATCTATGACCTTGACTTGTTCTTAGATTGTTATTCGTTGCCTATTTAAGCAAGGCCCATTCTCAATGTATTGCATTGAGTTCCATAAGAATATATGATATTGCTGCTTATTTTTTTGCAAAGGTTTATGTAAAGTTATTTTTCCAAATTACTTTCATCTTATTGATCGTGGTGTTTGATTAGCATATGTGTTCTTGCCTTGGTATGATCTGGCTATCGTTCATTTCAAAAAATTTCTTCCTTATCACACGTTGTAATAATGGGTAGAGGCTAGCATCATGGTTTAAATGGCATATTTCATGATCCATCAGCAATGAGCTCACTATCCTTTGAGTGACCTTCTACTTCACAATCTGTGCACCAAATCCCTATGCGTATCTCTTGTGCTAAATTTGCTGATAGTTTCTCCAACGGTTGTGCCATGGCTACTATTTATGCTTCTAAAAATGGGCTCACCCTAGTATCTATGTTTCCAACTTCCTTAGCGTACAAGGATAATTCAATTTCTTCACATAGATAAATGTATGTCTTATGTGATAATGCCCTCCTAAAATGGGTAATCAAGACCCCAACAAACCATTGTGCATATTGGATTGTGTGTATGTCATAAGAAAGATTTGATAACAAAGTTTTAAACAATGCATCATACTATTTAACACTTTTAGTAGTACCTTGCTTAATATCCTTGAGTGCACTTATACTCTTCTGCTCAAATTCAGGGGTATGAAACTCTTTAAGGAATGCATCGTTTAAAGCTTTATAATCTATGCAAGTCTAATCAGGGTCAAAATTTCTGTACTAGCTGTGTGCGTGCCCTTGTAATGTAGTAACAAATTGGCTTACCCTACACTCAGAAGCCATGATCCATTTTATGCGCCACAATATTTCACACATATGCACATGTTTCAACAGCATCTTCTATGCCCCTATACTTTGTAAGATGAAGAGACATTTCCATGTAAATATTCTGGGGTTGGTGTGGACCTTTCCCACTTGATCCAGAACCTTCTGTGTCTCCCTTTCCTATAGAACCTCTAGATTTTCTTGAACCAGAGCTACCTATGCCTTCTGATCCTGAACCTATAGTTGGGGTCAGACCAGAAGATGTGCTTCCCTATGTCCCAATAGTAAAACTAAACTGTACCTCGATAGTTTACAAAGCATTACTACTCCCAGAGGTTAATCCAAAAATTGGAGTGCTTGTATTTTGTGCTGATGATATGCCTGAAAAGGTACTCCCATATAACAATGAAGCCATTTGTGCTACCATCGTTGTGTCGCTTATAATACTCACTCCTACTCTCCCATTGTTTGAACTAGCTTGTTGACTACTTGTTGTACTATATGTTGAAAAACCCAATGTAAGGGCAAGGTTACTAGGTGGTTTCAGATGTGTTCCCACAGCCCAAGTTGTCTCTATTGGCATGCTTCTACATAAGGTTGAGGAAGGATCCCTGTCATGCTTTCCAATATGGGGGAGTTCGCAATGCTCTAGCTCCAAATCATCTACGTGAGCCTTAAATCCTTCACGAGCCATCTCTCTCCTCAATGCCATACTTTCTGCAATGTTACATTGCTTCTCTATCTACCTCTCGCATGCATCATTATACTTAAGCTACCTTTCCTCTCTATGCCTTTCTACCACTAGGTCTACCATCTTTCACCAAACCTACTCCTACCCCCACATGTGGTGAGGTTTAGTTAGCCATCGGTTTACTCTCTAGGTTCAAAATTACCATTAGGATCTTGATTGCTAGTGGAATTCCTTGTAGGTAAGATCCCCTTGGATATCGTAAGAACTGGAATTCAGCTACCTCTGGACATGAATAAGTGGAAATTAAGTATTATAAGATATAAATGTTCAAGAAACCATGGAACCACGTATCCAAAACTTGAGTCCAAATCATATCAACATCATAAAGGGCCTAGAATTATTACTGCATCTAGACAAGTGTGCGATACCTCCAATTTCACTTATATGCATAAGCAATCAGCCACTCATATAATTCTACTAGAAAGATAACAAAAAATATCTCATATAAATTGTCATACATATTTTGTTGCACCCACATGCATGCGCTAAATTCATATCCAATGTTTAATCTCCATGCGTATTCTTCTTCCAGATCACGTATCCATTCTTCAACAATTGATAAGGTCAACCAGTACATTTTCATTATGAATCATCCTGAAAACAATTGAAAAAGAAGTGTTAGAAATGGAGCCAGTGATGCATCCTAGAATTCAATGATACAAATCCAATAAGACCCTAGATGTGCTAAAACATAACTCAACCTAGATTGAGAGCTAACCTGAATCACGAAAAGGTACCAGGTTCCTCTTTAGGGTTGTTATTGCAAGATGTTTGTATAATGAAGACTTAACACATGTGATTCCATAATTAACACATCATTCTACAGAGCATATCCGATCTATATCTAAGGGAGCACATAATTAAGTATTAACCATGATGAGATCAAGAACATACTATATTTAGATACAAACAGAATGAACACTTAGATTCAACCAATATACTCCATTATAATAAATGTAATAAGTATACAAAAGATTCACTACAATAACTGTGGTATGTGCGTAGTAGATTTAGCAACATAATCTCCTTATGTATGCACACATCTATCCCTCTCTCTATATATATCTCACTACATAGTTTTATACATACTTATAAGGGTGGGGACTTACCCTACACCGCTTATCTATTCCCAAAATAGGTCACATGCTATTATTAGCCACGTACCGTTATAAAAATAGCCACACATGCAAGTGTGCTAACAATAGACTACTGGTAGTTAACTGATAGTAGTAGATCTATTTTTGGCATGTGTCCATGCAAATTTCTTCATAGCTAATCCTCTAAAAATAGCCAATGTGTGGCACACATGTCTCTACCTCATTTGTGTGCTCTACATGCCATCTCTAAAAATAGACCTTCATCAGTGAAAACAGATAAGTCCCGAAAGCTGAACTTATGCTCCGCACACGTGTTCTCCCTAACTGTTCACGTAATTAAATATGACCTGCTTTCCCACACAAACTTATTGTGTGATTTCTGTTAAGTTTTCTCTGATAAAAAATGTCTAACACGTTTCAAATGTGGAGATTTTCTATTGGCTCGTACTTTGCAATATTTAATGAAAGGGTTTTAAAAAGGGAATAATGAAAAGAAACATGGCTATTTATTATTGACATTTGTGAGGGTTCTGACAAGGTCTAAAATGTAGGATGCAAGGGGCCATCTTATTTATCCACATGTCACAAGGATTGATAAGGTCTAAGGAAAGTTTGACATCCCGAAGGAACGTGGAAAAGTTTTATCGACCCGTATTTCCATAAAGGTAGCCTGGAGAAAAGGAAAGTGAGGGAAATAAATGGAAGATATGGAAATAAAAGTATGGAACCTAAGCCAATGGTGGAACGGAACTGGGAAAAAGGTGAAGCAAGTACATGTTTCCAGAGGTCCAATCCTCAAGCCAACTAGAGGTTGCCACATGCCAAATTCTAGGGCCCTCCATACGCAAAAGTTTAAATGGCCATATATTTTGATCCTGAGCTCAAAATTGGACAAAGTTTATATCGTTGGAAATGTCTCCTCAATACTTTCAACTTAAAATCATAAAAATATATTTTTTGTGGATTTTGGAGGGTTAAAAAGGAAAACACAGCTTTTAGAGGTAGAAGAGGACTGTTTTGGCTCATAATCAATCAAATCAAGTAGCTCAACCACCAGACTTGATGAAGCATGGATTCATTTCCTTCTGTAAGATGTAATATATTGAATGATGTCTCTGTAAGGTGCCCATATGCTTAGTAGAATATTTGAATATAGGCTGTTGGTGATTGAATTCCAAAAATGTCACGTCCCTTCTCTTATCTCTCTTTCTTTGTGCTATATAGTGTAAAAAATTTCATTTTGAAAGGGATGGAAATTAAAAAAATTTAACGGAACTCTGTAAAATTTGTTTCAAAATAGTCGTGACCTATCATACCTCCATTTGGGACTTGGAAATTCTTTTTTGTGCCTTCTTTTGTAACTGTAATGAACTGTGCATATTTTTATTGCAATAAAGCTTTGTTTTATGACACATTTGTCGGTCCTAGCTTGTCTTATTTATAACCTTACCTCTCTTTTACTTATTGTATTATGTTATGCATTTATTTCTCCTTACAATTTCATTCTATTGTGTTTCATGTTATATGATAAATGAATCTTAGGTTTGATTCACTTATGTTTGGCCTCTCCTTTCTCCATTTCCTTCCTTTTCTCCCTCACTAAAGTGTCTCTCACCCCTTTCTTGGTTCTATCACTTCCTTTTAGCTTAGGGTTTCCCTTTTATACATCTTTTATCCCTTTCTCCCCCTTCTCCCTTGGCATGGTTAGTTTAGGATTAGTTAGTTGCATTTTTTGTTATAGGAATAGTTTTAGCATTAGATTAGGTAGAAGAAGTCGATCTTCTCCGGAGGTCCATCTCAAGTAGTAGGTCCCACAACTTGAGAGATGGTCCCATGTTAGAAAAAGTAGATATATGTATAGACAAATCCCAGGGTGCTACTTTTTTTGTGATAATAGTTTTGACATGCCTGGTGGGACAAGTATTGAAAGATACATATTTCACAAATGTGCATCCAAGCCCTTTTTGAGGGTGTTCCATTACACACCCTTGTGTGCAAATTTTATTTCACCAAGTTTTATGTGCTCTTGGTGAAATATCATCCTTTAGAGGTATTTAAAACATATATGGTGACTCCACTGATCTAATAAACCCATTTTATCATTTACAGACCCTTCCCCTTTCCTTTCCACCCATTTCTGTCCATTTTCCTTTCAAATATTTCCATTTTATTCTTTAATGAATTTGTGCAATCATGAATTCATTTCCTTCTTGGGATTCATTTTTGAAATGGTAAAACTAATCCTCTCCATCCCCAAAGTTTCAATAAATTCCTCCAAATCAGTTTTAATGGTTATTCTTATAACCAAAATGTTTATCAAGAATAGGGTTATGCATATTATGGTGGAAAATCCATGGAAAATTATGATTTCCAAAGGAAGAATCAAAAAATGGAGCTGAACATGGTGTAGATGAGGATTGAGAAGACTTTGAAGGCATCCAAAATTGGCTTCAGGGTCCTTTATCCATGGGTTGGACCTATACAAAATTGGTTTAGCCCTCATCAGAAGCTATAAATTATATTTGAGATGATACCCAAGATTAAAAAATGGGTTGAGTTATTCAAGGCTTGCCAATCTAGTGTTAGAAAACCCTGTCAATGAGAAATCCTACACTACCATCTCACAATCCTCCCATTCCTCTTCCCAATTCTACACCATCTTAGCCTGATTTTCATATCCCTAGCTTTCTTCCTACTGCCACCATTGATAATTCCATTTCTCCATCTTATTCCCTTCCAACCCACCTTCAATTATTTTCCCTCTTCCCTTCAAAACCTCCATTTCCTCCACAAAAAATCTTCTACACCTTCCCTTCCACCTCAGTAAGTGCAAAAATCAGTTGAAAATCATCCCACCCCTCCTCTTGTATTCCTAAACCCATTTTGGGAGGAACAAAATCATAAAATCAGTCAAGGATGGTAGAAAATTGAAGAGCCTAGCAAAGAGGAACGTGTGAAAAAATTGAATAATTGGGTTGCAAAGTTTGAATTCAAACAAATTCCACTACTGACTAGGCCTTCAAAAGAGGTTGAAGCTGAAGAACACAAGGTCGAAGTTTATTTCATAGAGGAGTAAGAACAAGAAGTATATGATCAATAATCTCTTTACTCTGAATGTAGTGTGCATTTTAGCACCATGTTATCATAGGTTGTTGATTCATCTCAACTTGTAAAGTTAGAAGAGAAGGAAGAATCAAATTCAAATCCAAAATAAGAGGAGCACATGGAGGAAGGAAAGTCATATTCATATACTTTAAATGAAGATGACATCATTGAAGACTTCTTTCTTTCTTTTATGGAGTTTGATTTTGTTGATGAACTTGCCATGGAGGATAGCATCGAGTAAGATCTTTTCCAAAGAAGTCCTCATGAAGAAAATGAATAAGATATTGATCTTTTAAAATTCATGTTTGAGAAAGAGGAAGAAAAATATGATGACAACATTTCCAAATCAGTCATCATGGAGAAGGAAGAGTTTTTGGAAAAGTTTTTTATAGAAGCCAATAAAAGTTCAAATCAACCTGTGTATAACTCTATTCAGGAAAGTCTGCAAGATGACTCCATTCATGGTGTTGATCTCCAAAGAGATGGGAATATCACAAGGATCAACCCATTAGTTCAAAAATCCCCTTACCCAATCAGGTATTTAGCTAGCTTGGAGCCAAAATTAGAGTTGTAACTGCTCATGCTCACTTAAGAGCATGAGGAATAGTGACAATACACCAAAGGTCAATATTAATTCCTCTAAGATCTAAATTCAGATTAAATAAATGAGTTATTTTTTTATTTTTTGTTGATACTTTGGAAAGGGTGAAAAACTGGCTTCATGTTAATTTTTTACTCTTATCAAAGACCATGTCCAATGTCAAATAAAATACATGGTCTAAAAATGTAAGAAAGGGAAGCTATTTCTCCCTACCAGTTGCAGGTTTTGTTTATCTCCTTTTCTGTTTGGTTAGAGTAGGGTAGAATATGTTTTCTTTCTATAAAATAATTGCATTTGTGCACACTCTACATGTTTCCAATTGGATCATGTATGATTTTATGTTTGTATATAGTTTTTACATGTTTTTTGTTGTTTGCATAGTTTAATTTAGTTTCGTTGCAATCAAGATCTCGTACTGGCTCTTCTTTGGTTAGATTCAATTCTTAGGACAATGTTAATTGCATGCACTTCATTGCCAAATCAATATGTGATCCAAAACTCTGCAATAGCTTTATTATTTTTCATGATTCAGTTCAGTTTTCTTCAAAACTTGGCAAAAAAATAGATTTGAGGAAATTTTAGATGCTTTATTTATCTGAATAGATCAAATGTAGAGAAAACAGAGTGAAGTATCGAGATTTTATAATTTTCCACTCTCATAAAATCAAATTAAAAAAAAAAAATATAATGAGATTGTAAATTCTTGCTTCACCTCAAGCTTGAGAAAGTTTTAATGGAAAATCATATAGTTTGGAGCAGTTTCAAAGCTCCATAGATCAAATTCAAGCTTCCATACCTCTCTGTGTCCATTTGAGCTTCATATGGCCCCAGGGTAAGGATTTTAATGTTTTGATTAGTTTAGAAACATTTTAGTCTTGACTCCATGCCTAATGGATTGAAAAATGCTACTGATCTAATCTAGTAGGTAGATTACCCCGAGAGGTCACCAATTTGTTATTCAAAATTACCCCTAGGTCAATTTTGGCTTTAACAACTTTAAAAAATGGACTTAGCCATTTTTACAAGTATGTGGCGGTCATAAAACCATCAACTTACACTTCCACAATTCTTCAGTTGTTGGCGTTTGAAAACCCATGGAACACTAAGGCTTAAGTCTTTGGTGGGTTATATATATTTCAAAGTTGCAAGACAAAGGAGCTCATTCAAAGACTCGAGGTTTAAAATTAAACCCATGGGACATCTTAAAGTTGTAAAACAAACAAGATCTGTGGTGGAATCAAAGGCTCATAAGGGGCAACAGATCGAAAACTAAGTCAATTGGTCAGGGAGGCCACGTGACCCCATTCCGGTTCTCATTAAGGTGATGGCCCTTGGAGGAATTCAAAGTCCTAGAACTCAACCCAAGTTCATATTTCGTTGGGTCCGAAAATTCAAACAAGGTCAAAGGAGAGGTGGAAACCAACTTCAAAGCCAAAAAGTTTCTAATTCCCCCGGACTTAGACACATTGATGTGAAGGGCAATGTGGATCCACCACATTTTCTCTCATTTTACATCTGAAAAATGCAAAGGCCTATCTAATAAGATCTAAGCACAAAGAAGGAAGTATTACGGGAGCGACGTGGAGCTTCCGTATTTATATGCACTTCGTAGTTGTCAGATAAGGGTTTACACATGTATGACACATTTCAAACATGGATTTTTTCTATTGGCTCGTACTTCACAATGGACATTCAATGGGCTTTGAAAAGGAAAAATTGTAAAGAAACTCAGTTATTTCTTATTGGCTCGTGTTTCTAAGGGATTGATAAGGTCTAAAATGTAGGAGGCATGGGGCCATCTCATTGGTCCACATGTCACAAGGACTGAAAAGGTTCAAGGATAGTTTGACATCCTGAAGGAACGTGGAAAAGTCTTATTGGCCCATATTTCCATAAAGGAAGCTCAGAGAAAAGGAAATCAAGGGAAAGAAATGGAGGACAAGGAAATAAAATCCCGGAACCCAAGCCAATGGTGGAAAAAAACTTGGTAAAAAGGTGAAGCAAGCTCACGTTGGTAGAGTTATGATCCTTGAACTAATTAGAGGTTGTCACATGTCAAATTCTTGTGCCTCTTGATAGGAAAAACTTGGCATCATCAAAATCTTATTTTGGTAGATTTTGGAGGGTCAAAATGGAAAACACAAACTTTATAGGTAGAAGAGGACTATTTTGGCATGTAATAAATCAAATCAAGAAGCTCAACCACAAGAATTGATGAGGCATAGATTCATTTCCTTATGCAAGGCTTAATAAAATGAATGATGGATCTATAAGGTGCCCATGTGCTTGGCAGAAGATTTGAATGCAGAATGTTAGTGGTTGAAGTCCAAAAAATATGAGCCCCTTTTCTTCTCTCTTTTCCCTCTTTCTCTGAGCTATATATTGTAAAACCTTTCATTTTAAAAGGGATAAACATTCAAAAACTATAATAGAACTCTATAAATTTTTTTTCCATAACAACTATGAGCCATTAAACCTCCATTTTGGACTTGGCAATGATTTTTTGTGCCTTCTTTTGTAACTGTAATGGACTGTGCATATTTATATTGTAATAAAGCTTTGTTTTTTGACACATTTGTCTTTCCTAGCTTTTTTTATTTGCAACCTTTCCTCTCTTTTACTTATTGCATTATGTTGTGCGTGTATTTCTCCTTGTAAGTTCATTATGTTGTGTTTCATGTGAGAACAGATGGTAAATGAAGCTTGGGTTTATGTCAATTATGTATGGCATCTCCTTTCTCCATTTCCTTCCATTTCTCCCTCACTAGAGTGTCTCTCACCCCTTTCTTGTTGCTATCACCTCTTTTTAGATTAGAGTTTCCCTTTTATGCATCTTCTAACACACTCTCTCTCCATGGTCCTTTATCATGGTTAGTTTAGGATTAGTTAGTTGTATTTTCCCTTATAGGAGTAGTTTTAACATTAGATTAAGTAGAGAAATCCATCCTTATCTAAAGTTCCATCTCAAGAAGTAGGTCCCACAACTTGAGAGATGGTTCCATGTTAGTAAAAAGTGGAGATTTGCATAGACAAATATCAGGGTGCTCCTTTTTTGTGATATCAGTTACTTTCATGATATGTGAGCTGTGGGTATGTTTATAGGCTGATGAATTTTGTGGCACATTAGGTGTAGTGGAGATACATTGAGAATGCCTTGTGTATACGAGGGTATACACAAGATAGGAATTCATGGTGAACTTCTTATAGGTAGAAAAATTCAACAATTGTTGATGAATGTTATTGCTTATGATCTACCTCATGCAATCATTCGATATCTTTCTTCGACCAACAAAATGAATTAGGACATCCAATCTTAGAAGTGATTTATAGTTTTTCCACCCATCACCCTATTTATTAGGACAACTGCATCAAAATATGCTTCATGAAATTCACTTTGGGACCAAGTTTTAGGAATTTGAGAAGGATTTTTTTCATGTTTTTTGTTACCATGTTGTTACAAGTAGTAATTTTTAGGAATCGATAAATAACTTTAGGAGTGAGGACTTCCAGAATTAAATTTTCATTTGCTAGGATTATTTTTGAATATGGGTCATAGTGCTGAGCATAATCTAATACTATCTCTATGCTTTGAGAGGAAAAATTATAACCACATGCTTTGAATAATTTGATTGAAAATACCTTTTCATCCAAAGTTTCATGAGGTTCACTTATAATCCTTGACTTCAGAACCTCCAGGCCCATATATGTCTTACATCAATATCTCCCACATTGGGATATTCAATGTTCAATGTGGAAGTTGGTTTCATACCTGAGTATTTAACCTTCACGATGATTTAAAGTAGTGAAACAAATTGGGAATGAGTGGATATGAAAGATTTGAGCTCAAACCCAAAATTTTTTATTTTTAGCAAGTCCTACCCTGGATGGCTAATTTTAGTAAGTTTCATAAATTATCACTTTTTAGTGTTTTGACTTGAAAGGAGTGATGGTGATACTAAAAGTTAATTGTTTCTTAAACTTACTATTTTTATAATGTGAGGACCTAGAACAACTTAATATTTTTAGAATGTGGACCTATAGATATCGGAATGGATTGAAAATAGTCTCAAAAGTTTAGGTTTTTTCCGGTATACTCTATTCCAATTTTCAGAGGTTTTCAATCATTGGATTTTTATAGATCTAAAAAAACTAAGTGAAAAGAATGAAAAATTAATCTAGTTTTAGTAAATTGTTCATATAATCAATGGATATGATATTATACTAAATGCAAAGGTTTTTTCAAGAGGAAGATATTGGTGAAGTTTCATAGACAATAGATGCTTGATTTTGTAGTTATGAGTAAAATTTTGTTTTCAAGTATGGGGGTTTCTTATAAATTTTAGTAGCATGTCTGTACAACAATAGAGTTAGGGAGAAGAATAAATCATTCAAAAAATTATAAATTACTAAGTATTGATATTTAAAACATTTTCAGTCTATTTGAACATTTTAACTCACCTTTACCAAGCTTAATCCATGTCATTTGGGGGCTAGAGGGTGAGTTGCACCCATAAACATAGGGTACATAAGAAGAGAGGGGGTAGATAGGACACTAAAGTTCACTCTTCACA
The DNA here is from genome assembly GCA_019776745.2 of Taxus chinensis. Classification (NCBI taxonomy): domain Eukaryota; kingdom Viridiplantae; phylum Streptophyta; class Pinopsida; order Cupressales; family Taxaceae; genus Taxus; species Taxus chinensis. The sequence goes on along the minus strand of CM034147.1, from coordinate 956,138,407 downwards.
AGATTATGACAAGTGGAAAAATTCAGAAACATGAGAATGACATGAAAGGGGTTGAAATTTCAGTCAACGAGGGCTTAAAAATGGGTCCTACATATGACGAGGGGAAAACAAAATAGGCAGGGAACATTTTTGTGTCCCATATGTCCCTTTTTGGGAAAATGGGACAAGGGACTAAATTATCTTGAAAATGCACCCTGGGGTCAATTTTTCATGAAGAGGGGGACATGGTGACTCAACACATGTTTATAACATGCCTTGGACACAACTTGCAAGGTCTTAAGTGATGAAAACCAAACCATAGAAAGGGGTTCACTATTGTTCCCATGGTATCCCCTTACACCAAGGGACGAGGGATAAGGGATAACTAGGAGTGAAAGTGTTTCAAGGGTCCATGTGGTCATGTTTTATAATTAAAAAACAACACAGTGAGAAAGTTGTGAAGTCTTAAGTGACAAATACTAGACTAAGTGCGTAAACATGAAAGTAAATGAACACAAGTCACAAGATTTAAGTGGAAAAAACCATTGAAAAAACACTTATCTTTATTGAGAAAATGTAATTCACCAAGCACTCCCACTATTTCCAATATTCCGTAGTAGTTAAACCTTCAAGGAGGAATTATAAACTATCATATATGTTTGCTCATGAGTGGAGATTAAAATTCACATAATTAACATCATGTATCATCAACCTACTCACATTTCATGCTCACATATATATGTTATTTTGCATAACCAATCTCAAAGAGATCACCTTGATTTATGTTAAAGAGGGTGGCCATATTTGGGCCACTCTTTTAATTTAAATTTAAACCTTTCCAACACAATATGTGGATCCTGCCATGCTTATATTTTAAATATAAGCTATATGTTATCACCTTTTATTATTTGGTGGATTTTTTGGAAGGTTTCTATTGGATTAAGCAAAAATAGAATTTTATGCTAAACCATATATTTCAATGTAGAAACAAATGAATAAGCAATAAAATACATATTTGATCCAAGTAAGTAAGCTAGAAAGTATGAAACCCTAGTTACAAATGAAGGGACATAATACTTATCTGATTCACAATGACGACAAAGTTGTGCCAAGATGAAAAACTAATGAAACAGGAGGGCAGACTGTTGCAACTAAGCCCAGAAAAATTGATGAATGTTGTAAATGTAGGGAGTAGGGTACCTAGATTAGGTTAGGGGGTGCTTGGGGTGCTACAGACCTCATTTTAGCACAATTTAATGTTCATAACCTTATAAATGATCTTTGTAGGGTCACAAGATGTTTGCTAATGTTCTCTTTTGATCGCATGTACTTCACTTCTTGATTTCCAAATTTTCCTGAAACCTACAAAGAAAAAGAGCACCTACAAAACCCCAAAACATATCAAATCCTAAAGATTAAAAGATGTAAATGGGAGTCAAAATTACCCTAACGATCAATCAACTGAGTGAACTTATGACCTAGGTGTTACACTACATTTTCAACTCCATTTAATTTTGTGTGTGTGTAGAATTGTGCCCTCGATGGCTCTTATGCCAAACACACTTGAATAATAAGAAATAATTAGATGTAGAGAATTTCGATATATGTGTGCATGCAAAAATGAACTTCCCCTCCTATGAAGTGTATGCAGAATAATATAGTACCTTGTCCCTTATGTGGATGCTAGATGGATGCTTGAATACTCTTAGAATGGTCTTGGATGCAATCTTAGGTGGTGATAGATAATTCTTAGTGATTGGTCCTTTATTATGGTCACATAGCTTTGTATTTATATGATTCCCTTGTTTGAATTTTGTAATTAAACACTAAAAGGATGACCCAAAAGAATTAAAGATTCCTAATAGCTTGAAAGGACCCAAAATATGCGAGTAAGATATAAAGAGGTCAGGAGCACACAAAGGGGACAAGGGAACCTGGGCACCAACGTCCTAGTTAGGCGTTGGCATCTTGGTTGGACTCTAGTTTCCAGACTCAGAAAAACTAAAATATCAAAGGTTAGACTGGGTAGTGTGGTGTGTGAGACCAAGAAGTAAACTATAAAGTAAGAAAAGTGGCCAAAGACAATGGTCAATTATTACTTTTCTCATTTATGAGTCATATGAATATTGGTATGTAATTTGGACCTAGAAATGTACCCAAAGTCTGTGATTTAGTGTCTACATTTTCCCCCACTTTATGTTGTTGATCAAATTCTCGATAACATAAAATAGATAGAATATGTGTACCTGATAACCATGATGATCGATGGTGAAAAGCATGCTGAGAGAGACAAGAAAAATGAGTGGAGTGACAAAAATTGAAGCATTGCAGCTAGAGAAGAGGAAGTGAAAAAATGATGACCCTAAGGGTGAAAGCATATGTGTAGATGTCACATTTTACCTATTGTTGTTGATGTCACTTGATGTGTAATGCTATGACTACCACTTCCTATAAGGACGAGCATGCAAAAGACAAGTGTTATCCCAAATTCACCCCTCAAGGTAATTTGGATAACTCGCATAATTTCCTCATGCTATAGAAGTAGAATTGGTTCAAGGCCCGAAAATCAGGTTTTGGGGGGGCCATTTTCTTTCCTCGAACTCCCCTATCTAAGAAACATCCAAGAAGTTAGAAAAATTTGAGAAAATCCAAAAAAATTGGCCTATTCTAGTGAAAATAAGAAAAATTGGATATTTTTGCCCCAGGTTGCACAGGTTCAGTCGGGACCCAAAAACCTGATTTTCTTGAAATGGCTAAAAATAGTTCAAATCGGTTAAGTCAGGTTGAAATGTCTCGGGTGGTCCGCAGGACGTCGGGACAGTTGGGACCCGCATGGCCAAAATCACCGCAGGCAGAAGGAATTGACAAAGTCAGGTTTTTTTGGCCTAGGCTGCACAGGTACGCGAGGGACATCTGGAACCCAAAAAGATGAAAAAGCCACAGTCAAAGGGAAATTGGAAAAATTAGAAGTTTTTGTCCTGTGTGGTCTGCGAGACAGTTGGGACACGTGGGCTCTGAAAATATGACATGTCTGATTTGTAAAGTGGGTCAAGTGAGATGCGGATTAAGTGGAGGGAAATGACCCTCATGACCCAATCAATGTCGGGACATATGGGACACAAAGACCCGAAATAGCTGAAAAAGCCGCATGTAAAAGAAAATAATGCAAATTAGATCCTGAACATCAAACGGCCAAAACTTTTGACTCAAAGCTCCGATTTTCATGAAATTTGACTTTTTGGAACGAGCACGATGTCCTATACGCTACAAAAATATTTTTTTTATGAGGGTAGATATGTGAAAATAAAATAAGTATCTCCAGCTCTGATAATTAAATGCTCATTCCCATTAAATGACATAAATGTTTGGCAAACCCAAACTAGTTGCCTGCACTCAGAAGGCTATAACTTTTACATTTCTGAACAAAATGCAGAAATTTGGTACCATTGGAATTTTTTTTCCAATTCCAATGTATATTAATCAAGAAATCTAGAATTTGATGAAGAATCAATGGATATTTTGCAGAAAACGTGCCAAGTTTAGAAAAATAGTTTTATTTGGTAGTTGGGATGCATTTAATGAAGCATGGGCTGACATTTCTCACTGCTGCAAGTCATGGGAAAGTATGGGGGGAATTTTACAAGAAAAAAACATCATTTCACTCCATTTAATACCTTTTGCAATTGGTTGAAGGATGGATTTCAGGATTTTGATTTTCCCTCTCTCTCTCTCTCTTCTCAGATTCTATAAATTGGAGTGTTGGGCTGATTGTAAAGGGAGATAGTTAGTAGTGGTAACACTTTGTCAAAATTGTTTTGTGAAGACAATGTGCTGTAGGACCTTGTAGTGGAATCCTTGCATGGTGATCAAGGCCCTTATCTTTTAATAGATTGAATTGTGCATATCCATGAAGCAATAGATGCAAGTTTGTAGATATATCTTCCCTTGTTGTGTTTGTTTGCATTCTTCTTGCCCTTTAAAACTCATTGCAAATATATTGTGTCTATCTTATACTCTTACATTGATTCATTTTATTGTGCATGTATGGAATATTTTTGTGAATGCATTTGTTAGATTGTGGAGAAATTTTGTCACCCCTTCTAGTATGCACTTTGCTTCTAATTTCCACACATTGGAAGACTACTCTCACACTCTCCTTTCCTGGTGTATCACCACTTTAGTGTAGCCTTTTTTTCATGCACTCTCTCTCCTTGGTCCCTTGGAAATTTAGATTAGGATTAGAGAGTTTTACCTACATTATAGTAGATTGTGGCAGGTAGTTTAGGAGCAAGAACCAACTTTCTTTGGAGGTCTATCTCAAGTAGCAAGTTCCACAACTTGGAGATAGTACCCATGTTATCCAATCACACTGCGTGCTCAAGCACACACACTTGTGCAAATGAAATAGTGTGCAGTGATTTGGTGATAACAAGAAGAGTGAAAAAGTATTCAAAGTTTTGTATATATGGAGAATTTGATCAAATAACGTAAAAATTAGGTAAGAAAGTATGTGAAAATGCAAAAAGAAACATGTGCACATGATCTGTGATGATTAAAGAGATAGAAATGATCCTAATTTTTTTGTAAAAGAATGGGTTTTTTGGGAGATCTCACGCCAAAAATGATTTTTTCAAGTGATCTCACGCTAGTTGCGCCAGGTGCGATTTTTTGGGAGATCTCACTCCAAGTGCAAAAGAAGTGTAGGGAGAATGGTCTAGTGTTATTCTCCAACATTTGACTTCTTCCCGAAGTATAAACACCACAACAGAAAGTGTGTGGAAATCTGATCCATTATGAACCAACGTGAAAGTAGAAAAGAAAGTGTAATGCTTGCATACCAAGTACTGAAGGATTGCATATGTCTTGTAGAATACGCTGTGAAGACAACTTTGAACTGTACCAAATTGAGAAACATTTTGTAACTTCCCCTAGTCATAGGTGCTCATTAAGGGTCAGGGGCACCCAGGCACTACTATCTATTGTTGGGAGATAGTGTTTATGTTTGTTGAAGACCCAAGTTAGATTATGGGTTGTCGCTAAGATTGAATGTTGTTTTGTACCGGTATTGAGCTATGATGTTTTGTACAATCATATTTCATCACATTCACTCAATGATTCCCCCCTCATTTGGGTGCATGCGACATCACAAGGAGAATGTAGCCCAAAGGAGGACCGACCACTTAAATGTTATTGATTCCCTGTATCGGTAAGGGAATGTACTTGGTAGAGACCAAGGTACATGCAAACAAAGTGGATAGGAAACAAGTGTTAGTGTAAACAAGATAAATACCAATGTAGAAGACAATATGTAAGCTAGCAAGAAAGAAGATAATAGACAAGAAGACAATGTAGACCATAAGAAGTAGGTTATGAACATTGGACATCACTCACAATGTTGCAAGACAAATGAGGCCGAACTGAACACAAGAAGACAATGTGAACACAAGATAAGGGGAAAAGCCCATAACAATCATATATAATGGAAGATAGGAGTAAGCAATATCAAGCAATGTAACAAATAGCCATGGTGGTAAATAAACATACAAAACAAATGCTACACATGAATCACCCATTAACATGTTATAAAGATTAAATGTATGACAAACCATGTATAATATGATAAATTAGTGTGCTAGTATGAATAGGAAATAATATAAATCAAAACAATAACACCTGTGATGAAAGTGGATGCCCCAAGTAGATGTTGCAAGACTGGTAAGAGGGACTGTGCCAAGCATCCATGTTTCATGTAAGGATCTATGTAAATTTTTCTATCACAACCAGAAGGAAAGTGAACTTGCATGTGTATATAGAAAGAGATGATGAAATACAATGTATCTGTCTAACATGTGTAACAAAGTGTACATGTAAGCATAAGTAAGAAAGAGCAAATGTGACCAAGATATGAAATATGTTGTGAATGAGATGGAATGGAATGTGATATGAGTGTGATAGGAGAAGCATTCCCCCCAAGAAAAGATGAGGCTCATTGATAAAATACCCCTCAACAATCAAGAATGAACCGTAGAACAAGAGTACATCATCGGGAAATGGTTTGAACGTGTGCGCTACAAAAAATTGATCAATAAAGCATAGAGTGTAGAGTGTGAGTGATGTGAAGTGAGGTTTTTTTTCATATTTATACCCTCAATAGTTGAGTATGAACCATGGAACTAGGGTGCGTCATAGGGTAGTGACGATACAAGAGTGTATTAAATGATGTGTATGATGTATGAGGAAGAGTATATGTGAAGAAATGCGAATACCAAACACCTTATAGTTCTAGAAAAAATGGGGAATAGTAATTACGATGACCCCAAGTGTACTAGATATATATCTATGGTGGTGTTATGCATGTTTCCAAGCCATTAATGTAAGGAATATTTTTCTTGAAAAAAATGATTGGCTATTGAAGTGGAGAATGTGAACAGACCTTGAATGATGTAATTGGAAAGAGGAAATCTAAAGTTTGTTGATCTTACTTAGTGAGTGGTTGTTTGTTTGGAATTGGTAATGCTACAAAATAATTGATAAGAGAAAAGGGTGGACTGATGTTGATAGGTGGTTGCATAGTTTGACTTGGTGATACAGTAGAAGACTTGAGAGGAGGAGGTGTTATATTGATTTTTAGATTTAGTTTCTTAGTTTGAGTGGATTGCATAAGTAGTGCTTGAGTGACATAAGAAGAAACTTTAGAAGTGATGTCATGATGCTCATTGGAAATAGAAGAATCAGATTTAGGAGCCCAATGAGATGTAACGATTGGAGATGGGAATGTATTATAATGTTGTGAAATAAATGAGAGAAAACCCTGATGCTCATGGTACTTAATACTTCATTGTAAACCATAGAAATAATTTTCATTATGTCCATTGATTCATTGATAATTGCAATATGGAAGACAATGATATTTTTCAAGCCGATAAGGAGGATAGTAATGAGTAGAAGGAAACTTGATTAATTGATGATTTATGAGCTATGGAAGAATATCTTGTTGGTTATCATTGAGTGAAAACTTAAGAGGTACGGGGAGTGGAAATATTTGAGGTTAACTGATATGCATACATGTAGAAGATTTAGAATGAAGATGAGAAGTAGAAGGATAATAAATATTATCACGAGAAACGTCCTTAAGATGTTGGATTTCAGATTTAAGAAATATAATCATGGATTCCATAGCCTGTAATTTATCTTGAAATAAATAATGAAGATCTTGAATGGATTTGAAAATAGATTGATTGGAATTATAACCAAGAGAGTCATCAGAAAGAAGATCTAAGATAACATTGTCTTGAGCAGGTGTCATATATTTATGAAGATACATAGGTGCATTTGAAGTAATTCATGCAAATTGATTTGACAACCTTAGGAGCCATGAGAGAATAAAAATTATGATCCAAGAGTGTTCGAATGAGACGGGTTCACCAAATGATTAAGAAAAAATAGAATTTTATGATAAACCTTATGTTAAAATGTAGTAACAAATGAATAAGCAATAAAGTACATATTTTATCCAAGCAAGTAAGGTAGAAAATATGAAATCCTAGATGCAAATGAAGGGATAAAATAATTAGCTGATTCATAGTGATGACGAAGTTGTTTTGAGGTGAATAAGTAATAAAATAGGAGGGAAAACTATCGCAACCGAGCCCATAAAATTTTGCAAAGGATGGAAATGTTGGGACTAAAATTCCTAGACTAGGTCAGGGGTGCTTGAGGAGCTACAGACCTCCTTTGGGTGTTAGTGACTTCTCAAAACCTCATAAAATTATCCTCACAGGGTCACAATATGTTCACTAATATTCAACTTTGATCACCTGTACTTTGCTTCTTGACTTCCAAATTCACCTGAAAACTGAAAAGAGAAAGACCACATGCAAGACCCCAAAACACATCAAATCCTATAAATAAAAATATGCAAATGGGGAGTCATAATGACCCTGACAGTCACCTGATTGAGTGAACTTCTGATCTAAGAAGTGCACTACATTTCAAACTCCATGTAGTTATGAGTGTGTAGAAGCGTGCCCTAGGTGGCTCTTGTGCCAAACGCACTTGAATAGAAAGCAATAGCTAGACGTAGAGAATGTAGATAGATGTGTTCATGGAAAAATGAACATCCCTTCCTATGAAGTGTATGCAGAAGAATGCAGTCCCTTTTCCCTTGTTTGGATGCTAGATGGATGATTGAATTCTCTTGGATGCAACCTTAGGTGGTGATTGATAATGTTTAGTGCTTGGTCCTTTATTATGGTCATATAGCTTAATATTTATATCATTCCCTTGTTTGAATTTTTTAATTAACCACTAAAAGGATGACCCATAAGAAATAAATATGCCCAACAACTAGAAAGGACCCAAAGATGCGAGCAAGATGTAAAGAGGTCAGGGGCACCCAGAGAGGACGGGGGTGCCTGGGCATTGGTGTCCTGGCTAGGTGTTGGTGTCCAGACTCAGAAAAACTAAAGTATTGAAGGTGAGACTAGGTAGTGGGGTGTCTAATACCAAAAAGGAAACTAGAAAACAAGAAAAGAAGCCAAAGATAATGGTAAATTGTGACTTTTCTCACTTAGAAATTTTATGAATAGTGGTATCTGATCAGAACCTAGAAATGTACCCAAAGTTATTGATTTAGTGTCTACACTATGAAGTCATTTTCCTAATTAATATTACGACCCTAACATTTAATACATTTTAGTTTCAAAAAATTATGACATGTTAGTGTTTAATGATAAACAAACTTACCAAGATACCTTGGAATATGCTAAGAAAGAATGTAAACATTATTTTTATCTTAACAAGAGTGCAATGTCAAAACTAGTAGTATCAAAAAGTAAATTACCATATTTGAGTGTTTACACTTGTAAGAATGAATTTTATAGCTTGTATTAAGACTCCTTTGACTTTTTTGTAGACTACGACAAACTTGATATTACATGAAATTAGCAATAAGATTACACAATCCACAATAACATTCTCCTTTCATAGTGCGGCCCAACGATAACATAAAATGCAAAATAGAATGGAAATACTTGAATTAGAATAATTTTAATTGATTCATGATTACCCATGAACATGGATGCTCCAAAATCACACTCTTTTGATTTGATTCTTGGTCCCTGTGTGATCTTTACATCCCTCCTTTGAGAAAAAATAGGTTGGATCTTACTAAAATGTAATTTATAACTAGCTACATATTTATTTATCTCTCTAGAATTTGTCAAAATAACCCTAATTTGAGTATAACTTTTGCATTTATTCAAAAACATAAATTGTGTCAATTTTTACTACATTTTACACATTTATGAGTGAAATAATTAAGATAATTTAATTCAAATTTTGAATATTTTTGCTTTTCCTCTTTTTTTCATCCTCAAAAGAATTATTGTTTTTGGTGGAAAACAAACTTCTGTAGCAATAATTTATTATTCATGTTTTGCTTTTATTTTATGGTATGTACATTAAAATGTCATCTCTTGTGTGGTCAAATATCTAGTTGATTTTTTTGGGTTTTATGTTATGTATTAAAATGTGATCACAAATGTGTTAAAATGACTAGTTAATTCCTCTTATATTGCTTAGATCATGACATAGACATACCAAGTGTTTTACATAATGAATGTTTTGAATTGATGATCAAACTCAAAATTATATATTTTAATGGTTTATAACTATTTGAGATCTTGAAGACTCATTCAATTATTGGAAATATCCTTCTATAATAGATTGTGAAAACATGCCGATGGGGTGAGAGCGGTGGGGTCAAGTCACACGGTTATGTGCTTGCCCACCCGAATTCAAATCCCCTCGAGGCACGATCCTCCTTGGAGGTGGTTTTACTAATAGTTGTGGCATCTTTCTTCGATGTTTTTGCAACATGTTGGTTATTCACTAGCTACAGTTGGTAACATTTTGGTTCTCTCACTGATTTCATTGGTTAAGGCTTCACTTGTTGGCTATTGCTTCACTCGTTGTTGTTGTTGGGTGCTCTTTCTCTCACTATTGTCATTGGTTGCCACTTCTCTCAATGTTATCACTAGTTTCTTCTTTACTCGCTGGTGTTGTTGGTTGTTGCTTCTCTCACTATGGTCATTGTCGTTGGTCGTTGCATCATCACTCTAGTTTCATGGTTTCTTCAATCAGGTTCCTAATGGTGGTCCCCCTCATTGTAACCAAGGTTGTGGATCCTCTCTAAAAAATCATCATAAAATGTACAAGGATGTGGGTCGTTTGAACACCCTCAACAATTCACCCAATTCCAAACAAAATAGAATGTGAAAACGTTGAGATTCACATATTATTTTAAAATTACGTATTTTTATTGATTTAAGACCTCCAAATCACTCATATGATCCTACATCAAATGTGTTCTTTTAAATTCAAAACAAGGTTAAAAATACAGTAATATAATTAGTATAACACTTCATCATGTGCACAATGAGTTGGTTACCTTTAAACATTATTCGTGATACTCCTTAAGGGAGAGGATCTAATCATGGAGCAATGACCAATAATGGTGAGGGTAGATGTAAAGTCAAAGACTAGTACATGTCAATTTATCACTTAAAATTTGAAAAAAAAAGTAGCCAATAAAATGAGTCACACAAAATCACATCAAACAATCACCCAATAAAATGATGCCACATAAGTGGAAAAAATCCCATGACATAATACCCTACAAATGACCCACCCTAAATTTCTTTGTATGGAAAACTACTTGATTTAAATACCCTAAAAAACCACTTTCCATACAATATAAATGCTAAAAAGAAAATATTTAGATTTAAAATAACAAAATCTATTAAAGTTTTTTTTTTTTCAAATTTTATGGTATTTATATGGTTGTTGTACACCCCTCAACTTAGGGTGCACAACCACTGGCTCCTCTCCCTTACCATGTGATGCAGGTTGAGTTATTATCTATGCCACACTTTTAATAAATTCCACTCCTCATTTGAATTTTTTTCACAAAAAAACAAAAAGAGTGGATGGGCCCTGATCTTATCTGTCATGCCTCTAAAATAAAAAATATGGAGGATCCACGGTTTGAAAAATTACATTGAATAGGGGCCATAATGTCCTTACATTGGACAAAGGGAAACCACATGTGTATAACTAATGGACTTTCCAAAATTTAATTACATTTGTTGGCATTGTTTATTTATTTTGGGGATGGTTTTGTTATCTTAAATTTTGATAGTTCTTACTATAAATATTTTATTCATTACATATTTTATCTATACACTTATTCTTTCATTTAAGAAGTCTATAATTTTATTTAGAATTTTTTTGATTTTAGGTCATATTCATATGTCATAATATTATATTGTTTATATAATAAATCGAAACTTTATACATATCTTTATTTAGTTTAAAATAAAGTACAATTCAACTTATAACCAAAGTAACGTTTATTTATATCTAAATATTTGTCAATTAAGAAATATGTCGTTAAAATAATTTAGAAGTATAATTATATTTTCAAAATAAAATTTGTTACTTCAACAATATTTCAAAAGTAAATCAAAATTTTACCAACACTTAAAAGATATAGTAATCTTTAAAGGAAGATATCAAAATGTCCTTCTATGGGCAAATAATTACTTTTCTCTTCTTGAAAAAAAATATCTTAGTCCTCATAACAATAAAAACTTGAGAATTCATCTTCTCCAACTAAAAGGTAAAACTATCAAATCATCCATAGTTTAGACGAAATATATCATTTTCTTCTCTAACAAGAAAATACAACTATCAAATCATCCATAACTTAGGTGAAAGATATCATTTTGAACATAGAAACTTCCTTCCAAAATGGATATAAGATGGAACATCTACACACAAATATTTTAGTACTTTAAATATATTGTTAACAAATAAAATAAATCAAAATTATGTATATGTAAATATATTTTAATAATTTTAATTAATTTTGTATTTTTAAAAAATTTAAATCAAATTTTACATCTAATAAAAATATTAAATAGTTTTCAAGATTAATTTCATTAGATGGGATCAATGATATAATGTTTGGAGGAAGTAAATTTGCACATTATATAACATTTAGTTATAGCTTTTTTTTAATAAAAAAATTGTACTACTATTCAAAGTTGGATATACATGTTCACTATAACTTATTTTTTTTTATAGCTCTAAAATATTCATATCTTGGAATTGTTTATACAAGTCTAAAATCGTTATTCAATCATTAAACAAAATGATATTAGAGAGAGGTCAAATTCATAAGTAGAGTTATCAAATCCTCCAAAGCTGAGATAGAAAACACACTTCACCAAATGAAATAAGTTTACCCTTAATGAGATGAGGATAAAAATGTGACTTGTGTTACCCAAAAAGAAGAAAGTTAGGAAGCCAACTAAAGAACCAAGCATGGAAGTTATCATGCAAAATCTGAAAGATTGGAGCTCAAGGTTTGAGGCCAAAAAAATACCACAACTAGTTAATCCTACAATAGAGGCTGAGATTAAAGAGCACAAGAGGGAGGTTGAATTTTCAGAGCATTTGTTATCCATTTTCACTGCATGAGAAAATGGACAACTCAGGGATGCCTTGCATTGGATCAATGGACAAAGGGGCCCATAGGTCAATTTGGAGCATGAAATCATCTCTCAATGTTTAAGGGCATCAACAAAGTCTTTGGAAAGATTGGAATCTGTTAGAGGATTCTTTTTCTCTTCTATTTTTTCATAAAGTCAAGTTTTACATAGTTTTTTCTGGTTGAAGAAGCAGAGTAGCGGAGCCCACTTGTAAAAACAAATGGTAAAATATGATGTTTATGTCATGGAGTGCTCCAGACATCTTCATGTAGGCCTTGGAGCACCAGGGAACTCAAAAAATTGACAAGACCTAGATGCAGAGGTGAAGGGTTGCAAAAACTCCCTTTGGCTCGGTTTTTGTGCAAATGTACAACAGGGAAATTAGAAATTTCTAAGCACGAAAACTATACCCCTATGTCAATATTTTCAAGTCTATCACTCCAAGACACCCTGGCTCTTTCCATTAAGTCCAAATGACATCCAGAATAATGTTATACCATTCCCTTAGGTGATTTTAAGAGTTCATTTGCAAAGCTACAGGAGGTTGTGGGAAGGGCTATCACTGGCCTTCCTAGAGTTGGAGAAATCTCACAGAGTAGAGAAGAATATCCTAAGTGGATGTGGAGGTGATTGAAAGGTCTTGGGACATCATATATTTGGTTTAGAATTATTTTGGAAGGTCTTGGAGAATTTGGGATAGTTTCGCCAGAATAAGGGTTCACATGCCAAAACAACCGTTGTGCTTCGGAAGGTGATTTTGGGAGCTCTAGATGGAGTTAGAAGTAAAAAAAACATCTCCGGAAAGAGGATTCCAAGACCTACATGACGGTGAAATCATATTTTTCAATACACCTTGGTGCATAGGATTTGTAGGTAGTTTTGTGTGGGAACTAGTAGAGTATCAGATCATAATTCAAATTTTTCAGAGATCAAGTGGATGAATCAAGACATGATACCCCCACCATTGGATCAAAAATTCCATTTCCAGTTAGGATCATATAACATTTCACCAAGAAATTCCACTAGGCAGCTCAAGTTATCATTGTTCCAAGTCACCCTCTTGGAGACAGTCTAGGAGTTAGTCAATTTTCGGGAGGACACGTGTCAGCACTAGGATCCTAGAGGGATTTTATGTCCCCAAAGACCCTGAGGTCATGTAAATCATCCCTTGAAAAATATTCCCAGATCCTATGGGAAGTCTTTTGGTCACCCATGTGACTGACTTTCAGCCCCCAAGTGTATTTTTGGATCTCAAACTCCCTACCGTCAGATCGAGGACACGTGTCAGCTCTAGAACCACCATGGAATTTGATGTCCCTCACATTCCTTTGAGGTGAGGGACACCAAACATGGAAAAATGTGCCCAGCCCTCTAGGAGAGTGTTTTTGTCACCCGCATGACTGACTTTCAGCCCTAAGGTGCATTTTTGGAGCATCCATTCCCTATCATTGGATCAAGCACCATGTGTCCGCTGTAGGACCACCATGGAATTTGATGTCCCTCATGTACCTAAGGTCAAGGACATCAATCATGTAAAAATTCACCCATCCCCTATGGATAGTCTTTTGGTCATCCACGTGACTGACTTTCAAATCCCAATGCTTTAAAGCATCTTTCCTCACCTTCATTCCCTGTCGTCTAATCGTTGCCATGTGTCATCCTCTTGACGACCATGGAAATTGATGTCCCCCACATCCCTAAGGTTAGGGAAATAAAGACATGAAAAATTCACCAAATCTTCTCCTTCCATGATTTCAAAAATTTGAAATTTTAACTACCACGTCACCTGTTTCCAATGCTTCTAGTTGCTTCTAACATCCGTGTGCACAGACATCTCCATCTCCTCCTTTGTAAGTCCTCACCATCATTACTCCATTGATGAACCTTAAACTAGAAATTCCATAGAGGTACTCCCCTTCCACTCCAAAAATTCATGCATGTCCTAAAGGAAATTTGGAGCAAACACAGAAGACGAAGCATAGAACACAGAAGGAGGAAACAGAGAAAACTCCATGGCCATGAAACAAAAAGTTGAAGAAATATCCCAAACGGATGCGTGAAACAACAAGATATTTTATTTTTTTCATTCCTATACCCAAGGACATCAAAAATACACATTCAAACTCTCCTCTTGTGTAACAGAGCATCCACGGTGAAGAAATCCCACTTCTGGCTCAACGAAGAAAAAATCCAATTTACCATCAAACCACTAGGCGAAACGAAGTAGAATTACACATCAAGCATCAGAAGAAGAAACAAATCGCAATGAAATTTATTTCATTACAAATGGAGGAGAAAACCATACCTATAATTTTGAGGTCCATTAATGACTGCCATACTAAGAAGCACTACCAAGTCTGAAATTTGAAAGTTTAGAACTCTCTTGGACTATTAAGCAGGTGGGTCTAAAATTTTAGAGGGGGAATATTGGGAAAAAAACCCACATAAAAAAATTGTTCCACATAAATTGGACCTCCAAAATCCCACTTTATAAAAATAGAAGGTCTTCTACATAGGCACTACTATTTCTGGAAAGTCAGCAACAAAAGAGCATACGAAGGAGGTTAAGACATTGGAGGTGCACTACAAATGAGAATTCACTGGAAATGACTTTTTGACACTTAATAAAAATAGTAAGTGGTCCCACGGAAAATTTCTAAAAATAGAAAGTCACACACTCAAAGATCAGTTTTGGCACAATGAGACGTACATGGATAATCATTCAAGGGGACATCATTGTTCAAGATCATTCTAGTCATGATTCACAGGGCATTCGAGGTCCATCTTAGTTCAATCAAGTTGGTGAGCGTTCGTGAGCCAATTGGAAGGAGTTTCACAATGTGCAAGGATTTTGAAGATTCAGAGTTTCACTACATTTGGCACTTTCCATTGACGAGGATCAATGGATTTCATCGAGAACGATGTCTCCTCTTCTTCTTCTCTCCCTCTTTCTCTCTCCTCTCCCCCCAACTTTCTCTAACTTTCAAATGTTATAATTCTTCATTGGGGTTTGCAATTTTTGATATGCAGTTAAGTAACTTAAAAGTGACTTTAGAAACATAATGTAAATTAGGTCACCTTGATTTTATAAAAGGGAATTAAATATTTTTTAGTAATATGAATAGTCTAAAGTTAGGAATAAGGCATATGGAGGGTCATGAGGAAGATGATAAGTCACCTCTCATTCTATAAATTATAATGCCATTCCTATCTCAAAGGGTTGGAAATTCATCTTGTAAACTAAAGAGTGCATTGTAACTAGAGAAAGCAGAGGAGATAGCCATTTTTCCTTCTACTTTCCTCCACTCTCAAATTTCTTCCAATCTTACACTATGTACAACTTTTGTTTACGCATCAATATAATAAGAAGGAGTTTATAGATTTCTTTGACTAAGAGATTTCATGATACTTTGTGTTCATCAAATTCTATTTGGTCTTGTTGCCATTTGTAGGGTTGTTTCCTCTTAATTTAGTGCATGTGATGAATTTTTTAACTAGTGTGTGTGTAGGAATCTAATTTTCTACCTGAAACATTAGTTCTCCTACCTCAATTCTCACTCCCTTTCCCAGTTTTAGAAAAATTCTTCCCTAGCAAGTAATTTCTAGGTTTTTTGTAGGGTCAGTGGAGTGTCCCTATTGGATCCCCGATCGAAAGTCCACCATAGAAATCCTCCTTTTCATGTGCATGCATATATGAAAACTACACCGGTTAAGTAGAGGGACTTAGATTCCCAGAGAGTTGGCAAGAAATTCACAAGTTTTTCCACCCAAAAAATTTTCTTGCCAACAATTTTTGACTCCCACCATGGGGCATATTTAGCAGCATCTACACCCAAAATATGACTGTAAAGTCCAAAAATACAAAAAAATGAAATATGGAGAAAACACAAAAAAAAGAGTTCATGAAAATCCATTGCTGAAAGATACAATCTCAATTCTTGTAAGTTAACTTTCATAATCCATAGTGTCTTTTCATATTCCCACTTCAAGAATTTCAAAAAGCTAGCTGAAGGAAGATACACCAGGTTGAACAGGTCGAGAGGCAGTGTTGATTCTAATTTTGAGGCTTTGCAAAATTAGCAAGAGAAAATTAGATATAATCCATACTTATTCTTGCAAGCCTCCTCTTCATCTGGCTCTTCAAAAATTTTACTTGAAAATCCTATAAAGACTATTGTTGATACCCCCTTCAAATTCTCCCATTTTCAACCACCATTGGTCATTGGTTCCCATAAGAAGAAGAATTTGTAGAAGCAAGATAAGAAATAGAAATGAAAAATGGAAGATGAAGAAGAAATACCTCAACCCATTGTTCCATGGGGAAGGAATACATGTCAGCTTGCTCTCGAACCACCTCTCCATGATCTACCAAAAAATTCCTGCAAGAACTTGCCAAAGTTCAAAGGAAAAAAAACACAACATCCTAAAGAACAAATTTTTTCCTTCACGACATCATGTGGAATTATTGGTGTCTAACATGAAGATGTTACTGTAAGACTATTCATGGAGTCCCTCTAAGAAAAAGAATCATAATGGTTCTACCTCCATCCTGCCCGATCCATCACTACCTGGAATGACATCAAGACTATCTTTGAGGAAATATTTAAATCAATTGAAGGATATCAAGACCTCTTAATGTATTTGGCTCAAATAGAGAAAGGATAAAATGAAACCATGAGAGACTTTGTGGCTCATTTCAAACGGTTTATTCACGGGATACCTAAAGAGGATTCACCATCTCATAACAATGTCAAGATATTCCTCATCAATGCTTAATCATGAGAAGTAGTATTTTTTTCTGTGAAGATCCCAACCAAATAATGTTGTAGAAGCAAAAATGATGGCCATTGAACTTGATGACAATCTCATCCTCTCTAAAAATATCAAGAATCCATCAAAACGCAAGACCCAACATCCTGGAGATGAGAGAACCAATCTATCACTGCAAAAGTTGGTGAATGAGATAACATATTTGAAAAGGGAATTATTTGAATGAGTTTATTCCCAAAGAGCAATGAAAATTAGATTGCAGGAGCACCTCAAATTTTTTCCTTGGAGGCCCCACCTGTCAAAGCAAGTTATAGGAGTAAGGAAAATGAAGAGGAGTTTGAACAAGAAAGTGAAGGTGGTGGTTACCTAGAAAGTGATGAGTTTGAGAATGATACACAAATTTGATTCTATGAGTTTTCTTGAGGTTATGAAGAAGACGAAGAAGATGAACTTAGTTTCTCATGTGTGATATTCACTCGTTCTCAGTATGATAAAAGAGCATCTACCTCCACTACTACAAAATAAAAGAACGTTGATGATCCTCCTATGGAAAATATGTAAAATAAAATAATTAGTTGTGGATGCCCACTTCCATCTTCCATGAAGTTTACATTGTTATAGCTGACCCTGTAGCAAGTAAGAAGACTCTTGTAATCCTAAGTAAGTATTTTGATGTCTCTTCCAAGTCTAAATCTAAATCTGCTCCTGTAAAATGTAGTACTTTGAAAGCTCCTAGTGTACCTTTGAAAATACCCTCTATTCCCCAAAAATATACTCTTGCTTCCAAAATTGTCCTAAATCCAAAATCAGTCCCTTCACCCCCTTGTCCACATCTTCTCCCTTTGACTTCATAGAATATGTAAACAAAGCCAAAGTGCAGATTACTAAAAATGAATATTTCCGGACTCATCCTGAACAATTTGAGAGGTTCGTCTGATATATCATGAGTGGTATTCTAACACCCAATGTTGTAACTTCTAGTTCCAAAGGCATGCTACCAAACTCACCAACACCTCCCTCAAAAAACATGCTTTATTTGAGTGCATCAAAGAATGATAAAGTTGAACCTTTCTACGTCTCCCTTCTTATTGGATAATATGTAATAAACAATTGCATAATAGATTTTGGTGCCTCCAATAACGTGATGCCTTTGAAGGTCACCAAGGCTGTCAAACTTACCATGTCTACACCTAGTGGCTCTTATTATTCTTTGGAATCAAAATAGGTCTCACTTGTAGGGGAGGTCAAAGATGCACAGGTGGGTGTCATTGGATTTCTAGACAAGAAAGTTTCAGTGATGATTTTGGTAGTAGACATCTTAAGCTCGTTCGGAATGGTACTGAGTGGAAATTTTTGTCAAGACTTGGGAGGGAAAATTCAGATGAATTGGTCTTCTGCAACCATACCAGTGAAGGGAGACATGGAGAAATTTCTTCCCAAGAAGAAGATGAGGTTCACGGTATGAAATTTTGAAATACCAGAAGTTAACATTATGTACCAAGGTAGTAGGAAGATGAATCACTTTGTTACAACCGAGGAGGAAGAGGATATTCCTATCTTGATAAGTCCATGCATGCCTTTTAGGAGATATTTATACTTTAAAGAAGGATTGAGGAGATTCGAGTTACAAGAGGGCAGCCCTGAGTTTCCAGATAATGTAAACCATAAGGAAGAGGAGATGGTTCTCGATGATTTTCAAGAAGAAAAGTAAGCTTATATGCTTTTCCAAGATGAGGAGTTATTCTCATTCCCATTTGGGGATGAAGATGATCTCATTCAGGCCATCTATGGAGAGACAAAATCATCTTATGATGATCCTGTGAAAGGTTTGAAAGAACTGTCTATATAAGAAATTCTTAGAGCCACATAAGAAACTGAAGATCCTGAGCTCAATCTCAAGCTCCTGATGCAAGCCAAAAATCTACAAGACAAGCGTGAAGCTGACTTGGAAACCTCAACCAATGTGAAGGTTTTCCATACTAAGATTAATCTAGATGAGAAATATGATGTCCCTCTCGAGCCAATGGTTAGTGGATACAATAATGAAATTGAGGTATTTTCTTTCCCATTTGAAGAGGAAAAATCTTTCCATGATGAACAAATTAAATCAAGAATTTTTGAGGACTTTGAAACTCAAGCTCCTCTGGAAAAGGAGTGATAAAATGTAGTGATTCCCAAGATGATGAGGTAATCCCTCTAAATAGTTTCCTTGAGCTATAAAATAAATATTCTTCAAAGGTGTAAAAAGAGGAGATGCAGGAAATGATGAAGCATAACTCCGTGCAAGAAATCTTGGATGCAGTAGAAGTTACATAAGACCCCGAGATGATTCTTGATCTCTTCACTCGTGCCATGGACACATAAGAAAAGTGTGATTTTTCCTCTGATCCTCCTGTTAGTAATCAAATGCCTCATAGTGGAGTAGAGATAAAGGATGAACCAAATGTTTCTTATGGAGAAAATGTCAATGAGCATAGACCTGGGAAAAAAAAGAATCAAAATGTTTAAGTAATTTGAATGAAAATCAGCTTTGGGTGGCGATGAGATTCCTGATGAAAAATCATCTATGTGGATAAGAATGGAATGTAATTGGCACTATGAAAATGATTTCAAAGAACATGAAGGAAGTGGAGATTCCAAGAGAAGACTTGAGCATCAAGAATCTCACATGGGCTCACTCCTACAAAGTAAAAGGAAAATCATGGAAGCACCTAGCTTCCATAAACAATTGAGGAGGGGAGGCTACTTTATGTAACCCGTCAACGGCTTTCCAGAACATCATCATTATGTGTTTCCTCTTTAGAGGTAACTTTTGAGAAATAAAAAGTCCTTCAGTGAAAGTGGGTTGTTCCCCGCCTTATACCATAGGTGATTTCTAGGTGTGTTTCCATTCCTGTTGCATGTGTCATTTCCCTTTTTGTGTGTGTGTATGTTTCCATCTTCCAATATTTGTTTCTTGAAGTTGTACATGACTCTGTAAGGCCCAATAGATAAATTATTATTCAATGAGTTATATGGTCTAATATTGAGATTCTAGATTCCCATGTCATGTCTTCACTGCACTTAGTCCATGCCACGTCCCCAAGCTAGAGCCAGATGTTGTCGTGTAAATGTGTAACATGGAAATTGGAAATTTCCAAGCATGACAACTATACCCCTATGCCAAAATTTTCAATTCTATCACTCCAAGACACCCCGAATCTTTCCATTAAGTACAAATGACCTCTTGAATAATGTTATACTATTACTCTAGGTGATTTAGGAAATTCCATTCACTACCCCTAGGTGATTTTAGGAGTTCATTTGCAAAGCTACAGATAGCTATGGGAAGGGCTATCATTGGCCTTCCTAGAGTTAGAGCAACCTCATGGAGCAAAGAAGAAGAGCCTAAGTGGATATGGAGGTGATCTAAAGGTCTTGGGACATCATGGATATGGTTTAGAAAGATTTTGTATGGTCTCAGAGAATTTGGGGTAGTTTTGCCAGAATTAGGGTCAACAAGCCTAGTCAGTGCACAAGCCAAAATAACCACTGAGCTTTAGAAGGTGATTCTGGGAGCTCCGAATGGAGTTAGAAGTAAAAAATAACATCTCCAGAAATAGTATTCTAATACCTACATGATTATGAAATCATATTTTTTACAACACCTTGGTGCATAGTACTTGCAGGCAGTGTTTTGCAGGCACAAGTGGAGTCTCAGATCACAATTCCGATTGTTTAGGGATCCAATGGATGAATCAAGAAATGATATCCCAACCATTGGATTACTAATGCCATTTCTAATCAATATCATATAACATTTCACCAATAAATTCCACTGGTAGCTCAAGCTATCATCGTTCCAAGTCACACTCTTAGAGATAGTCTAGGAGTTAGTCAATTTTTGGGAGGACATGTGTTAACACCAAGATCCTAGTAGGATTTTATGTCCCTGATATCCCTGAGGTCAAGTACATCAGTCATTGAAAAATGTGCCTACACCTTATGGGGAGTCTTTTGGTCACCCACATGACTGACTTTCAGCCCCCAAGTGCATTTTTGGAGCTCAAAATCCCTGACGTCGGATTGAGGACACGTGTCAACTCTAGGAACACCATGGAATTTTATTTCCCTCACATCCCTTTAGTGTGAGGGACACCAAACATTTAAAAAATTCATCTAAACCACTAGGAGATTGTTTTGGACACCCAAATGACCAACTTTCAACCTCCAAGTGCATTTTTGGAGCATCCATTCCCTACCATCGGATCAAGCGCCACGTGTCCGCTCCAGGACCACCATGAAATTTTATGTCCCTCATGTTCCTAAGGTTAGGGACATCAAGCATGGAAAAATGTGCCCAACCCCTATGGGAAGTCTTTTAGTCATCCATGTGACTGACTTTTAACTCTTAGTGCTTTAAAGCAACTTTCCTCACCTTCATTCCCAGTCGTTTGATCGCTGCCACGTATCATCCTCTTGACCACCATGGAAATTGATGTCCCTCATATCCCTAAGGTTAGGGAAATCAAGACATGAAAAATACACCCAAGCTTCTCCTTCGATGATTTCAAAAATTTGAAATTTCAAATGTCGCTTCACCTGTTTCCAGTGCTTCTAGTTGTTTCTATCATCCATGTGCACAAACATCTCCATCTCCTCCTCTGTAACTCCTCACCATCATTCATCTATTGATGAAACTTGAACTAGACCTGCCATAGAGGTACTCACCTTCCACTCCACAAATGCAAGCAGGTCCTAAAGAAAAATTAGAGCAGACACAGAAGGAGAAGCACATAACACAGAAGGAGAAAACAAAGAAAACTCCATGGCCATGAAACAAGAAATTGAAGAAATATCCCAAACGGATGTGTGAAAAAACAAGCTATATTTTTCTGTTCATTCCTCTACCCAAGGACATCTAAATAACACCTTCAATTTCTCCTCCCATGCAACAGAGCATCCATGGTGAATAAATCCCACTTCTGGCTCAATGAAGAAAAAAATCTAATTTCCCTTCAAACCGTTGGACAAAATGAAGTAGAAATACACAAAAATCATCAACAGAAGAAACCTATTGCAATAAAATTTATTTCATCACAAATATAAGAGAAAAATAAACCAGCAATTTTGAGGTCCATTAATGGTTGCCACGTCTAGAAGCACTGCCAGGTCCAAAATTTGAAAGTTTAAAATCTCCTAGACTATTAAGCAGGTGGGTCTAAAATTTTAGAGGGGTAGTATTGGGAAAAACCCACATCAAAAAAATCATTCCATGTCAATTAGACCTCCAGAAGCCCACTTTCTAAACATAACAGATCTTCTACATAGGGGCTACTATTTTAGGAAAGTCAGCAACATAAGAGCCTACGAAGGAGGTGAAGACATTGGAGGTGCACGACAACTGAGAACTCATCAGAACATACATTTTTGACATTTAATAAAAATAGTAAGTGGTCCCATGGACACTTGCTAAAAATATAAATTCACACTCAAAGAGTAGTTTTGGCACAATGGGATGTACAGGGAAAATCATTCATGGGGACATCATGGTTTAGGATCATTCTTGTCATTTTTCATAGGGCATTTGAGATCCATCTTAGTTCATTCAACTTGGCTAGCATTCGTGAGATAATTAGGAGTTTCAGAGTGTGCAAGGAGTTTAAAATTTTAGATTTTCAATGCATTTGGTGCTTTCCATTGACGAGGATAAACAAACTTCATTAAGAATGACATCTCCTCTTATTCTTCTCTCCATCTTTCTCTCTCCTCTTCCCCCCAAATTTCTCTCACTTTCAAATGTTATAATTCTTCTTTGGGGTTTGCAATTTTTGATATGCCTTTAAGTCACTTAAAAGTGACTTTAGAAACATAATGTAAATTAATTTGCCTTGATTTTATAAAAGGGACTTAAATATTTTGTAGGAACATGAATAGTCTAAAGTTAGGAATAAGACATATGGAGGGTCATGAGGAAGATGATAAGTTGCCTCTCATTCTATAAATTGTAAAACCATTCCCATTTCAAAGGGTTGGCAATTGATCTTGTAAACTCAAGAGTGCATTGTACCTAGAGAAAGAAAAGGAGATAGCCATTTTTACTTCTACTTTCCTCCACTCTCAAATTTCTTCCATTCTTACACTATGTACAACTTCTGTTTAAGCATCTATACAAGAAGAAGGAGTTTCTAGCTTTCTTTGACTAAGGGATTTCATGATACTTTTTGTTCATCAAATTATATTTGGTCTTGTTTCCATTTTCATGGTTGTTTCCTCTTAATCTAGTGCATGTGATGAAGTATCTATATACCTGCAACATTATTTCTCCTACCTCAATTCTCACTCCCTTTCCCAATTTTAGACAAAGTCTTCCCTTGCAATTAATTGCTAGATGTTTTCTAGGGTTAGTAGAGTGCCACTAATGGATCCCTAGTTGAAAGGCAACCACATAAATCTTCCTTTTCATGTGCATGCATATACGATAGCTACACCAGTTAAGTTGAGGGACTTAGATTCCCAAAGTGTTGGCAAGAAATCCACAATTTTTTCCACCCAACAAATTTTCTCTCCAACAGGCTCATAACCAGCTCACTGATTTGGCTCATAGATTAACAAGATGAGTTATTGCAGCGAGATGGTATATGGAAATTTAAAGTAAGAATTACTGTTTAGAGCAAGTGCAAGTTGCAATGTGAGCCCATAGAGCTATTTGGAATAGGTGGGCAAGTTGCACATCAAAGTTAATGAGTTGTTTAACTCAATGAGTGAGTGAAATCTTGGACACATGGTAGGAGATGAGTTGATTAATAGGCCATAGAAGTCATGGAGTGTAAGATCGATATGATCAAGCTCAATCCAAATCAGGGTGAGCTACAAACTCAACACTTCAGAAGGTATAATGCATGGTGATCGGGCTCAATGTAACTTGGATCTTCGTAGGAGGATATTAGCACAAAACATGGTAGAATGGGAAATGTCACAGACTTGAGCCAAGGTCAGCTCGGTTGGAGTTAGTTTGAAGGATCCATGCAAGTTGGAAAGATATAAGGGATACACATGAGCTAACATGGAAATGATCAAGGATGGAGTCAAAAGTTTAATGGAGGGATCTTACAGATCTTGGTTAACATATGACTCAGCCTAGGAAATACAAGTGAAGTGTTTAGAAAAAGGTGGCTTGACGCTCTGAGTATTGAAATGCATAGCTAAATCAACGTGAGCCAAAAAGAATCATCTCATGTGTAGAAGGATATAAGTTGAAGGGGCCAAGTCATAGAGATGGATCGGAAGATGATATCATCATGGCCAAACATTGTAAGCATGATGGTCAGGGTATTTTTTGAGGTTGAAAAAATAACATGGAGCTTAGTTGGGACTTAGAAAAAAAATGAAGGTGCTGAGTTTTGTTGACTCACCAAGCCAACTCGGCGGCCCGTTGATGTGGTTCTAAGAGGACACAACGTGGGTGCATCAAAGATGCACATCCCAAAGGGCCTAAAGGAACTTGGGTTGTGAGTTCCTCACGAGCCCAAAATTGCTGATGGAATGAAGTGCAAAGGTATAGGTGGTCAATGGCCTGGTGTGGGGTCAAAGTGGTTAACGGTAACGAATGTGGGTATGAACTGGGGCATGAGGAATTCTATGGAGTCGATAGGATGCTTAAGGACATCAATGTGGTTGATGAGCAAGGTGTGGGCCTAGAGGATGTCAGTGGAATGGGTCAGCGAGATGGTAATTTCCCCACATGTAAATGTCACCTGAATAATTTAGTAATGGGGTGTTGGTGTAGATGGGTAGTGGGTGTGAGCTAGTGGCTACATGAATATTGGAATATAGACCGAGGATACATCTTGACATTGAGTTAATAAGGGCCCCACCGAGTTGGAAAGGTGAGTAGAGTGTCACTATTGGATCCCTGCTCAAAAGGCCACCACATAAATCTACCTTTTCATGTGCATGCATATACGACAACTGCATCGGTTAAGTAGAGGGACTTAGATTCCCAAAGTGTTGGCAAGAAATCAACAATTTTTTTCCACCCAACAATTTTTCTCTCCAACGGGCTCATAACTAGCTCATTGATCTAGCTCATAGATTAAAAAGATGAGTTATTGCAGTGAGATGGTATATGGAAATTTAAAGGTAGACTTAGTGCTTGGAGCAAGTGCGAGCTATAATTTGATTCCATAATGCTATTTAGAATAGGCGGGAAAGTTACACATCATAGTTAATGAGTTGTTTAACTCAATGAGTGAATGAAATCTCAGAGACATGGTAGGCTATAAGTTGATTAACATGCCACAGAGCTTATGGAGTGTAAGATCGATATGATCAAGCTCAATATAAATCAGTATGAGCTACAAACTCAACACTTCGGAAGGTACAATGCATAGTTATCAGGCTCAATGTAATGTGGATCTTCGTAGGAGGATATTAGCACAAAACATGGTAGAATGGGAAATGTCACAGAGTTGAGCTAAAGTCAGCTCGGTTGGAGTCATGTTGGAGGATCCATGCAAGTTGGAAAGATCTAAGGGATACACATGAGCCAACTCGGAAATGATCAAGGATGGAGTCAAAACTGTAGTGGAGGGAGCTTACAGATCTCGCTTAACATATGAATTGGCCTAGGAAATACAAGTGAAGTCTTTAGAAAAAGGTGGCTTGACGCTCTGAGTATTGAAATGCATAGCTAAATTAAGGTGAGCTAAAAATAATCATCTCATGCATCGAAGGATATAACTTAAAGGGGCCAAGTCATAGAGATGGATTGGAAGATGATATCATCATTGCCAAATAGTATAAGCATGATGGTCAGGGTCTTTGTCGAGGTTGAAAAAATAACATGTAGCTTGGTTGGGACTTAGCAAAAAAATGAAGGTGAAGAGTTTTGTTGCCTCACCAAGCCAACTCAGCAACACATCGACGTGGTTCCAAGCGAACACAGCATGGGTGCATCAAATATGCACATCACAAAGGGCCCTAAGGAACTTGGGCTGCGAGTTCCTCACGAGCCAAAAACTGTTGATGCAATGAAGTGCAGAGGTATAGGTGGTCAATGGCCTGGTGTGGGGTCAAAGTGGTTAACGGTAACAAATGTGTGTGCGAACTAGGGCATGAGGAATTCTATGGAGCAGAAAGGATGCTTAAGAACATCAACGTGGTTGATGAGCGAGGTGTGGGCTTGCAGGATGTCAGTGGAATGGGTTGACGAGATGGTAATTTCCCCACATGTAAATGTCACCCGAATAATATAGAAATGGGGTGCTAGTGCAGATGGGTAGTGGGTGTGAGCTAGTGGCCGCATGAAGATTGGAAGCCCGACTGAGGATACATCATGACATTGAGTTAATAAGGGCCCCACTGAGGTGGAAAAATGAGTAGAGTGTCACTGTTGGATCCCTGGTCGAAAGGCCACCACATAAATCTACCTTTTCATGCACATGCATATATGGCAGCTGTACCAGTTAAGTAGAAGGACTTAGATTCCCAAAGCATTGGCAAGAAATCAACAATTTTTTTCCACCCAACAAATTTTCTCTCCAACGGGCTCATAACCAGCTCACTGATCTAGCTCATAGATTAACAAGATGAGTTATTGCAGCGAGATGGTATATGGAAATTTAAAGGTAGACTTAGTGCTTGGAGCAAGTGTGAGCTACAATTTGATTCCATAGAGCTATTTGGAATAGGTGGGAAAGTTACACATCATAGTTAATGAGTTGTTTAACTCAATGAGTGAGTGAAATCTCAGACACATGGAAGGGGATGAGTTGATTAACAGGCCGCAGAGCTCATGGAGTGTAAGATTGATATGATCAAGCTCAATACAAATCAGGGTGAGCTACAAACTCAACACTTTAGAAGGTACAATGCATGGTGATCGGGTTCAATGTAACTTGGATATTCGTAGGAGGATATTAGCACAAAACATGGTAGAATGGGAAATGTCACAGAGTTGAGCCAAGGTCGGCTCAGTTGGAGTCAGGTTGAAGGATCCATGCAAGTTGGAAAGATCTGAGGGATACACGTGAGCCAACTCGGAAATGATCAAGGATGGAGTCAATAGTGTAATGGAGGGAACTTACAGATCTTGGTTAACATATGACTCAACCCAAGAAATATAGGTGATGTCTTTATAAAAAGGTGGCTTGATGCTCTAAGTATTGAAATGCATAGCTAAATAAAGGTGAGCCAAAAATAATCATCTCATGTGCGGAAGGATATAACTTGAAGGGGCCAAGTCATAGAGATGGATCGGAAGATGATATCATCATGGCCAAATAGTGTAAGCATGATGGTCAGGGTCTTTGTCGAGGTTGAAAAAATAACATGGAGCTTGGTTGGGACGTAGCAAAAAAATGAAGGTGAAGAGTTTTGTTGCCTCACCAAGCCAAATCGGAGACCAGTCAATGTGGTTCCAAGTGGACACAGTGTGGGTGCATCAAATTTGCGTATCCCAAAGGGCCCAAAGGAACTTGGGCTACAAGTTCCTCATGAGCCGAAAATTGCTGATGTAATGAAGTGCAGAGTTATACATGGTCAATGGCCTGGTGTGGGGTCAAATTGGTTAATTGTAGCGAATGTGGGTGCTAACTAGGGCATGATGAATTCTATGGAGTGGACGGGATGCGTGAGGACATCAACGTGGTTGATGAGCGAGGTGTGGTCCTGGAGGATGTCAATGGAACAGGTCGGTGAGATCGTAATTTCCCCACATGTAAACATCACCTGAATAATATAGAAATGGGGTGTCAGTGTAGATAGGTAGTGGGTGTGAGATGGTGGCCGCATGAATATTGGAAGCCCGACCGAGGATACATCCTGGCATTGAGTTAATAAGGGCCCCATTGAGGTGGAAAGGTGAGTAGAGTGTCACTATTGGATCCCTAGTTGAAAGGCCACCACATAAATCTACCCTTTCATGTGCATGCATATACGGCAGCTGTACCGGTTAATTAGAGGGACTTAGATTCCCAAAGCATTGGTAAGAAATCCACAAATTTTTTCCACCCAAAATTTTTTCTCTCCAACGGGTTGATAACTAGCTCACTGATCTAGCTCATAGATTAACAATATGAGTTATTGCAGTGAGATGGTATATAGAAATTTAAAGGTAGACTTACTGCTTACAGCAAGTGCGAGCTACAATTTGAGCCCATAGAGCTATTTGGAACAGGCGGGAAAGTTGAACATCATAGTTAATGAGTTTTTTAACTCAATGGGTGAGGAAATCTCAGACACATGGTAGGGGATGAGTTGATTAACAGGCCGCAGAGCGCATGGAGTGTAAGATTGATATGATCAAGCTCAATACAAATCAGGGTGAGCTAAAAACTCAGCACTTCGGAAGGTACAATGCATGGTGATCGAGCTCAATGTAACTTGGATCTTCGTAGGAGGATATTAGCACAAAAAATTTTGGAATGGGAAATTTCATAGAGTTGAGCCAAGGTCTTCTCGGTTGGAGTTAGTTTGAAGGATCCATACAAGTTGGAAAGATCTAAGGGATACACATGAGCCAACTCAGAAATGATCAAGGATGGAGTCAATAGTGTAATGAAGGGAGCTTACAGATCTCGGTTAACATATGACTAAGCCTAGGAAATACAGGTGAAGTCTTTAGAAAAAGGTGGCTTGACGCTCTGAGTATTGAAATGCATAGCTAAATCAAGCTGAGCCAAAAAGAATCATCTCATGCGTGGAAGAATATAACTTGAAGGGGCCAAGTCATAGAGATGGATCGGAAGATGATATCATCATGGAAAAACATTGTAAGCATGATGGTCAGGGTCTTTGTCGAGGTTGAAAAAATAACATTGAGCTTGGTTGGGACTTAGCAAAGAAATGAAGGTGAAGAGTTTTGTTTCCTCACCAAGTGAACTCAGCATCCCGTCGACGTGGTTCCAAGTGGACACAGCATGGGTGCATCAAAGATGCACATCCCAAAGGGCCCAAATGAACTTGGGCTACGAGTTCCTGATGAGCCCAAAATTGTTAATATAATGAAGTGTAGAGGTATAGGTGGTCAATGCCCTGTTGTGGGGTCAAAGTGGTTAACAGTAACATGGGTGCGAACTAGGGCATGAGGAATTCTATGGAGTGGACGGGGTGCTTAAGGACATCAATGTGGTTGATGAACGAGGTGTGGGCCTGGAGGATGTTAGTGGAATGGTTCGGTGAAATGGTAATTTCCCCACATGTAAACGTCACCCGAATAATATAGAAATAAGGTGCCGGTGCAGATAGGTAGTGGGTGTGAGCTGGTGGCCGCATGAAGATTGGAAGCCCGACCAAGGACACATCCTGATATTGAGTTAAGAAGGACCCCACCGAGATAGAAAGGTGAATAGAGTGTCATTTTTGGATCCCTGGTTGAAAGGTCACCACATAAATCTACCTTTTCATGCACATGCATATACGGCAACTGCACCGGTTAAGTAGTGGAACTTAGATTCCCAAAGCATTGGCAAGAAATCAACAATTTTTTTCCACCCAACAAATTTTCTCTCCAACGGGCTCATAATCAGCTCACTGATATGCCTCATAAATTAACAAGATGAGTTATTGCAGTGAGATGGTATATGGAAATTTAAAGGTAGACTTAGTGCTTAGAGCAAGTGCGAGCTACAATTTGAGCCCATAGAGCTATTTGGAATAGGCGGGCAAGTTGCACATCATAGTTAACGAGTTATTTAACTCAATGAGTGAGTGAAATCTTGGACACATGGTAGGGGATGAGTTGATTAATAGGCCGCAAAGCTCATGGAGTGTAAGATCGATATGATCAAGCTCAATACAAATCACGGTGAGCTAAAAACATAACACTTCGGAAGGTACAATGCATGATGATTGAGCTCAATGTAGCTTAAATCTTTGTAGGAGGATATTAGCACAAAACATTGTAGAATGGAAAATGTCATAGAGTTGAGCCAAGGTTGGCTTGGTTGGAGTCAGGTTGAAGGATCCATGCAAGTTGGAAAGATATGAGGGATACACACGAGCCAACTCGGAAATGATCAAGGATGGAATGAACAGTGTAATGGAGGGAGCTTACAGATCTTGGTTAACATATGACTCAACACAGGAAATACATGCAAAGTCTTTAGAAAAAGGTGGTTTGACGCTCTAAGTATTGAAATGCATAGCTAAATAAATGTGAGCAAAAAAGAATCATCTCATGCGTGGAAGAATATAACTTAAAGGGGCCAAGTCATAGAGATGGATCGGAAGATGATATCATCATGGCCAAACAATGTAAATATGATGGTTAGGGACTTTGTCGAGGTTGAAAAAATAACATGGAGCTTGGTTGGGACTTAGCAAAGAAATGAAGGTGAAGAGTTTTGTTGCCTCACCAAGTGAACTCAGCATCCCGTCGACGTGGTTCCAAGTGGACACAACGTGGGTGCATCGAAGATGTGCATCCCAAAGGGCCCAAAGGAACTTAGGCTGTGAGTTCCTGATGAGCCCAAAATTGCTAATACAATGAAGTGTAGAGGTATAGGTGGTCAATTCCCTATTGTGGGATCAAAGTGGTTAACAGTAACATGGGTGCGAACTAGGGCATGAGGAATTCTATGGAGCCAATGAGATGCTTAAGGACATCAACACGGTTGATGAGTGAGGTGTGGGCCTGGAGGATGTCAGTGGAATGGGTCGGCGAGATGGTAATTTTCCCACATGTAAACACAGCCCTAATAATATAGAAATGGGGTTCCAGCCCTAATAATATTCATGGAAGCCCGACTAAGGATACATCCTGAAATTGAGTTAATAAGGTCCCCATTGAGGTGGAAATTTGAGTAAAGTGTTATTAATGGATCCCTAGTCGAAAGGCCACCACATAAATCTACCTTTTCATGTGCATTCATATACGGCAGGTGCACCGGTTAATTAGAGGGACTTAGATTCCCAAAGCGTTGGTAAGAAATCCACAAATTTTTTCCACCCAACAAATTTTCTCTCCAACAGGCTGATAACCAACTCACTGATCTAGCTCATAGATTAACAATATGAGTTATTGCAGTAAGATGGTATATGGAAATTTAAAGGTAGACTTAGTGCTTGGAGTAAGTGCAAGCTGCAATTTGAGCCCATAGAGCTATTTGGAACAGGCGGGAAAGTTGCACATCCTAGTTAATGATTTTTTTAACTCAATGAGTTAGTGAATTCTCAGACACATGGTAGGGGATGAGTTGATTAACAAGCCACATATCTCATGGAGTGTAAGATCGATATGATCAAGCTAAATACAAATAAGGGCAAGCTAAAAAATCAGCACTTTGGAAGGTACAATGCATGGTGAAGGCACAATGTAATGGAGGGAGCTTACAGATCTCGGCTAACATATGACTTGGCCTAGGAAATACAGGTGAAGTCTTTAGAAAAAGGTGGCTTGATTCTCTGAGTATTGAAATGCATAGCTAGATCAAGGTGAGCTAAAAAGAATCATCTCATGCACGAAATGATATAACTTGAAGGGGAAAAGTCATAGAGATGGATCAGAAGATGATATCATCATGGCCAAATAGTGTAAGCATGATGGTCAGGGTCTTTGTCGAGGTTGAAAAAATAACATGGAGCTTGGTTGGGACTTAGTAAAAAAATGAAGGTGAAGAGTTTTGTTGCCTCACCAAGCCAACTCGGCGAGTTTTAAATGTGGTTCTAAGTGGACACAGCATGGGTTCATCGATTATGCACATCCCAAAGAACCTAAAGGAACTTGGGTTGTGAGTTCCCCATGAGCCCAAAATTGTTGATGTAATGAAGTGTAGAGGTATAGGTGGTCAATGGCTTGGTGTGGGGTCAAAGTGGTTAACGGTAATGAATGTGGGTGTGAACTGGGGCAAGAGGAATTTTATGGAGCTGATGGGATGCTTAAGGATATCAACACAATTGATGAGCGAGGTGTGAGCTTGGAGGATCTCAGTGGAATGGGTCAGTGAGATGGTAATTTCCCCACATGTAAACATCACCTGAATAATATAGAAATGGGGGTACTGGTGCAGATAGGTACTGGGTGTGAGCTGGTGACCGCATGAAGATTGGAATCTTGACCAAGGATACATCCTGACATTGAGTTAATAAGGGCCCAGCCAAGGTGTAAAGGTGAGTAGAGTGTCACTTTTGGATCCCTGGTCAAAAGGCCACCACATAAATGTGCCTTTTCCTGCACATGCATATATGGCAGCTGCACCGGTTAAGTAGAGGGACTTAGATTCCCAAAGCGTTGGCAAGAAATATACAATTTTTTTCCACCTAACAATTTTTCTCTCTAGTGGGCTCATAACCAGCTCACTGATCTGGCTCATAGATTAACAAGATGAGTTATTGCAGCGAGATGGTATATGGAAATTTAAAGGTAGACTTAGTGCTTGGAGCAAGTGTGAGCTGTAATTTGAGCCCATAGAGTTATTTGTAAGAGGCGGGAAAATTGCACACAATAGCTAATTAGTTGGTTAACTCAATGAGTGAGTGAAATCTCAGACACATGGTAGGGGATGAGTTGATTAACAGGCCACAGAGCTCATGGAATGTAAGATCGATATGATTAAGCTCAATACAAATCAGGGCAAGCTATAAACTCAATACTTCGGAAGGTACAATGCATGGTGATCGGGCTCAATGTAACTTGGATCCTCATAGGAGGATATTAGCACAAAACATGGTAGAATGGGAAATGTCACAAATTTGAGCCAAGGTCGGCTCGGTTGGAGTTAGGTTGAAGGATCCATGCAAGTTGGAAAGATATGAGGGATACACGTGAGCCAACTCGGAAATGATCAAGGATGGAGTCAAAAGTGTAATGGAGGGAGCTTACAAATCTCGGTTAACATATGACTCGGCCCAGGAAATACAGGTAATGTCTATAGAAAAAGGTGGGTTGGTGTTCTGAGTATTGAAATGCATAGCTAAATCAAGGTGAGCAAAAAAGAATCATCTCATGCGCGGAAGGATATAACTTGAAGGGGCCAAGTCATAGAGATGGATCGGAAGATGATATCATCATGGCCAAATAGTGTAAGCATGATGGTCAGGGTCTTTTTTGAGGTTGAAAAAATAACATGGACCTTGGTTGGGACTTAGGAAAAAAGTGAAGGTGAAGAGTTTTGTTGCCTCACCAAGCCAACTCGGTGACCTATCGACGTTGTTCCAAGTAGACACAGCTTGGGTGCATCAAAGATGCACATCCCAAAGGGCCCAAATCAACTTGGCCTGGGAGTTCCTCACGAGCGTAAAATTTTTGATGCAATGAAGTGTAGAGGTATAGGTGGTCAATGGCCTAGTGTGGGGTCCAAGTGGTTAATAGTAACGAATGTGAGTGTGAACTGGGGCATGAGGAATTCTATGGAGCCGACGGGATGCTTAAGGACATCAACACAGTTGATGAGTGAGGTGTGGGCCTAGAGGATGTCAGTGGAACGGGTTGGAAAGATGGTAATTTCCCCACATGTAAACGTCACTTGAATAATATAGAAATGGGGTGCCGGTGCAAATGGGTAGTGGCTGTGAGCTAATGGCCATATGAAGATTGGAATCCCGACCAAGGATACATCCTGACATTGAGTTAATAAGGGCCCCACCGAGGTGGAAAAATGAGTAGAGTGTCACTGTTGGATCCCTGGTCGAAAGGCCACCACATAAATCTACCTTTTCATGCACATGCATATATGGTAGCTGCACCAGTTAAGTAGAAGGACTTAGATTCCCAAAGCATTGGCAAGAAATCAACAATTTTTTTCCACCCAACATATTTTTTCTCCAACAGGCTCATAACCAGCTCAGTAATCTATCTCATAGAATAATAAGATGAGTTATTGCAGCGAGATAGTATATGGAAATTTAAAGGTAGACTTAGTGCTTGGAGCAAGTGCGAGCTACAATTTGAGCCCATAGATCTATTTGGAACAGGCGGGCAAGTTGCACATCATAGTTAATGAGTTGTTTAACGTAATGAGTGAATGAAATCTTGGACACATGGTAGGGGATGAGTTGATTAACAGGCCGCAGAGCTCATGGAGTGTAAGATCAATATGATCAAGCTCAATACAAATCAGGGTGAGCTAAAAACTCAGCACTTCAGAAGGAATAATGCATGGTGATTGGGCTCAATGTAACTTGGATCTTCATAGGAGGATATTAACACAAAAAATGGTAGAATGGTAAATGTCATAGAGTTGAGCCAAGGTCAGCTCGGTTGGAGTCAGGTTAAAGGATCCATACAAGTTGGAAAGATCTGAGGGATACACGTGAGCCAAATTAGAAATGATCAAGGATGGATTCAACAGTGTAAAGGAGGGAGCGTACAGATCTTGGTTAACATATGACTCGGCCCAGGAAATTCAGGTGAAGTCTTTAGAAAAAGGTGGCTTGACACTCTGAGTATTGAAATGCATAGCTAAATCAAGGTGAGCCAAAAAGAATCATCTCATGCACGAAGGAATATAACTTGAAGGGGCCAAGTCATAGAGATGGATCAGAACATGATATCATCATGGCCAAAAAGTGTAAGCATGACGGTCATGGTCTTTGTCGAGGTTGAAAAAAAAACATGGAGCTTGGTTGGGACTTAGCAAAAAAATGAAGGTGAAGAGTTTTGTTGCCTCACCAAGCCAACTCGGTGACCCTTCAACATGGTTCCAAGTGGACACAGCATGGGTGCATCAAAGATACGCATCCCAAAGGGCCCAAAGGAACTTAGGCTGCGAGTTCTGCACAAGCCCAAAATTGCTAATACAATGAAGTGTAGAGGTATAGGTGGTCAATGGTCTGGTGTGGGGTCAAAGTGGTTAACGATAACGTGGGTGTAAACTAGGGCATGAGGAATTCTATGGAAATGTGATTCACCTGAGGAAATGCATATAATGAATACCAAAATACAAAAAATGATCCAGGTGCACAAATAAAGGGCTCGGTAAGGTATGTAGTTTTCCATCTTAGCGAACCAACTAGCAGAGCTAGCCCCTAATTCAATATTTGAACACTCAACTGCTGCCCCCCCCCCCCCCCATTATAAAAGGCAAAAATGGTAGGGCCGAAAATGATTTTAAATGCCCCCCTAACATTAAATCATACAAAAAACATTGGGAGAGAGGTAAAATAAAAATTATCACTTCCAGCCATGATTTTTTAATGCTCATTCCCATGAGATAGAAGTTAAGTCTATGAAAGCAAAAATAGCTACTCACAGTCAAAAGTCCATAAATTTTGCATTTTTTAACAAAATATTACAAAATTGGACTTTTTAGAATCATGGCTCTAAGATATACACTCATAAATCAATAAATTTAAGGATTGATGGAGTTCTGATGGTGAAAATCAAATAAAAGGATCCTAATTTTAAATAGATATTTTTCAGGTGGTTGAAGAAACATTTAATAAGCATGGGAAACCATTTTTCTTTTGATGCAAGTTATGGGACAATATGGAATGTATTTTACATGGTTCCCATCATTATTTGCACACATTTATGGTACTTTGCAAGTGGTTGAAAAGAGAAATCTGAGTTTGACATCTTCTTTCTCTCTCCTCTCATTTTCTATAAAATGTAAATGAGGGCACATTTGTAAAAAAGTTGGACACTTTTGGTGTTTCCCTCCCTTCTTCTTCTCCACAAGGACATTGTGGAGACTCTATCTCCCATGTTTGGGCATTTTAATGTAGAACCCTGCCTCTCTTTACTAAAATTTTGTATTATGCATACTCTTGAAGTAATAAGAATTGGTTTTTGTGACTATCCCTCTATCCTCACTTTTTTTTTATTGTCTTTTCTTTCCTTTGTTCATGTGTTTCAGCTTCTGGGGATAGAGTTGCTTCTATCCTTTCATTCCTTTTAGAAACAGATAGGGTTAGGGCTAGGAGGGATACCTGTTAAATGTCGAGATGGTGTGCGCGTACCATAGAGAAAGATCAGGTTGACTGCGAAGAACTCCTTTTTGTCTTGGAAGGACTACCTGCAAATAAGAACACAAGACCACCAGATTTTGATTAAACAATAAATGAGGAAACTGCCTTGGGCCCAGGAAATATAAAACTTCCTTTCGAAGGTGGTCAGTTTCCCTGCTAATATGAATTAACACAAAAGACTGTAAAGTATCAATTAAATTACTTCGTTGGAATGGATAGGGGAAAGGCTGATTTCTGGTTGTAGTCAGGGTAACCGATACCGGTCTCTGGTAACCGATGCCGGTAGGGTTTAGGATCTGTAGGTTGGTTGTTTTGTGGGGTGTTTGTGTTGTTTGGTAGCTGTGTTATTTGTAAGGCTGTAAATGGGTGATATTAGGAAATGAGGTGATGAGAGGTAGATGAATGATGGTTAGATGAAATGGCACGCTGGGTAGTGGATTCAGAAATGGATTTATGAGGACTGTGATTCAAAAGGCATAAGAAATGTTATAACAGAAGACATGCAAGATGTGACTTACTGGTTTTGACGAAGATGCAAGTTGATCTCCTTTGCTGCAAATGCTTCTGGTTTCTTCACTTGTCTCTGCTCGGTCAAGTGAAGATCTGGACTCTGTTGATCACTCCCAATGATTTCTCTTGATTCAAAATCCTTCCACCTTTGATTTTGGTTCGGGGAGCCCATTTACAGGGAGCCGATGGTGGTTACGTAACCGACGGCGGTCGAGTAGGAACCGGCATCGGTAAGGAAAAAGTAGGCTATTTTTAGTAAAATAGCCCACCTTCCCTGCTTTTCTCCCGAGAGATCAGTTGCGGGCTTGGTCAAATGACTAGAAGGTCGGTTTTGGGTGCGAGAAAGGGGTCATTAGTTATGGGTGTAGGTGTGGACCAAGTTATGGGTCTTAATTAGGTTAGTTTAGGGTTAGGGCTAGGTCATGATGAAGTGGCAAAATGAGGTGGCAGGTAAGGTGATGTGGATTTATCCATTACAAGGTAATTAATAAATAATTGTGTAAGGTTTAGGTGATGAGGTTATATTGCGAGATGAGATGCGGGTCACAAGGGGTCGTAAGACACAAATTTGGTGTCTACATTAGCCCCTTATTGTCGTGTAGCTTGTTTTGTAAAGCTGCACGGACAATAATATGAAGTGGTTTCCATTGTTAAGGGTATAGGTAATCCCCCTCAAATCTATCACAGATTGAGAGAATGTGAAATCAGGGTTAGGGTTGATAAAGGGTAAATGGTGTAGAGGGGATGGTAAGGCGGTGGGGTAGGTCCAAGGAAGCAGACGCATGTTGAAATGCAATTGTACGACTAGGGTACATGATTTGACGAGCAAACCAGCAGTGCATAGGCAAAGGTCGATAGTTTATCCAAACAAGGGTGATATAATCCTGCTATCCAAGGCATAGGAAGTAGCTCCAGGGTATATAACAGGTAAGGTACAGGAATGTTTAGGCATGTTCGGCAGTACCAAATGGTTGGTTTGGTTGAGATAAACGTCACGGTCTAGGTCTAGGCAAAGTTGGTCGACAGATCAAGTCAAGGACCCTAATCATGCTAAAACACAAACAGGTGAGCTTGATTGAACAAAAAACTACAGGATGGGTGGATAAAAGTGTATGGTGTTGATTTTAGGTAAGGTATTGAGGTGGTACGGCCATGGGTCGGGCCAGGTTGTTGGGTTGCGGCCTTGGCTCGGGCCGGGGGGGTAGGTTGAGGCTTTGGGTCGGGCCAAATGGTTAGGGTGAGGCCGTGGGTCGGGATGAATAGGTAGGTTGAGGCCTTGGGGCGGGCCGAATAGGTAGGTTGAGGCCTTAGGTCGGGCCGGTTAGGTAGGTTGAGGCCTTGGGTCGGGCCGAATAGGTAGGTTGAGGCCTTGGGTCAGGCCAAATAGGTAGGTTGAGGCCTTGGGTCGGGCTGAATAGGTAGGTTGAGGCCTTGGGTCGGGCCGGTTAGGTAGGTTGAGGCCTTGGGTCGGGCCGAATAGGTAGGTTGAGGCCTTGGGTCAGGCCGAATAGGTAGGTTGAGGCCTTGGGTCGGGCCGAATAGGTAAACAAATGGTGTTCAACAAAGGTGGATATAGGCGATATGTGGTTAAAAAGGGGCAAATGGTAAATAAGGGCAAAAAATTGGGGGAAAGTTGGAAGAAAAACCGATGTCGATTCTACATGACCGATATCGGTTAAGGGACCGATACCGGTTCATTAGGGCAAAATGAAACCGATATCGGTTAAGGGCGAAAAACCTATAAAAAGAAAAATACGGCTTGTCATTGTCACTTGTGTTATTTGAAAACCAAATTGATTTGTCTGACGTGGAGAGTTGAGATTGGAGGTTTTATTGAGTGAGGTGGAGCTATTTTGCTAGAGGAGTGAGTTGTTTGTGGGCCCGAGTGAGGAGGAGGCAGCAGTTGATTGGCCGGGGACCCAGCAGATCAGAATTGGAGCTATGGCACAGGCAGGAGGAGCAGGAGGGGCTGGACCAGCTGGACCACCACCACCCATCCCACCACGACGACGTGTCGTCATTCGGGTAGGTTCGGAACTCTTTATTTTGTGCATTTGAATGGTATTAAGCTAAATTGGGGGTTTGGGTAGGAATTTACATGTTTTAGGAAATAATGAGTAAATGGACGTAATTTGAAAAATGAAGAGGATAGATGGGTAAAATAGGGCAAGGCGGCTGGGTGGGTAGGTTTTTAGGGTGTTTGGGTGGGTAGATAAGTAGAAAAATGCAAAAATGTGGGTGGGGGGGGCCGCGCGGGGGTTCGGCTCCGGTAAAATACAGCGACCGATGTCGGTTGCTAAGCGACCGGCATCGGTCACAAATTGTGTGGACAAGGGTGCGTTGGGATGGACCGGCGTCGGTCGTATATCGGCTGGCGTCGGGTTGGGTTTGTGTGGGTTTGTTTTGTTTTGGGGTTGGGTGGGTTTGGGTTTGGGTTGGGCTTGTTTTGTGTTGGTGTGTTTTGGGGTGTGGGTGGGGTTTGTTTTGGGTGGGGTGGGTTTGGTTTTGGGTTGGGGTTTTGGTTTTGGCTTGGGTGGGTTTTGGGTGGGGTGGGTTTGGTTTTGGGTTGGGTGGGTGTTTTGGGGTTGGGTGGGTTTGGGTTTGGGTGTTGGGGTTGGGTTTTGGGTTTGGGTTGGGCTTGTTTTGTGTTGGTGTGTTTTGGGGTGTGGGTGGGGTTTGTTTTGGGTGGGGTGGGTTTTGTTGGGTTGGGTTGGGTGGGTTTTGGGTGGGGTGGGTTTGGTTTTGGGTTGGGTGGGTTTGTATGGGTATGGGATTTGTATGGGTTGGGGTTGGGTTGGGTTTTGGGTAGATTTTGGGCTTTGGGTCGGGTAGGGGTTTGGGTGGGTTGAGTTGTGGGTAGATATGGGATTTGTATGGGTTGGGGTTGGGTGGGTTTTGGGTTGGGTGGTTGAAGGTAGGTTGCTAGAGGGGGGTGGTATAGAGTTGGGGTGTGGTCGGGGGGATAAAAGGGGGTTTAGAGGGTAAAGTAGATGTTGTGATAAAGAGTAGGTCTAAGGATGTGGGTTGGTTTTGTAGGCACGTCAGCAGTTGACGATGCGGGATAGG
Source organism: Taxus chinensis (assembly GCA_019776745.2). Classification (NCBI taxonomy): domain Eukaryota; kingdom Viridiplantae; phylum Streptophyta; class Pinopsida; order Cupressales; family Taxaceae; genus Taxus; species Taxus chinensis. The sequence continues at coordinate 956,098,640 of CM034147.1, read as the reverse complement.
ATGCCCCCGCTGTTGGTGCGGATGCGGCCACACGTATCTGCGGCTCATTGGGTGATCATGCGCGAGGTGGGACTCGGTGGAGTCCAGCGATACAGAGCTATTGATAGAGATCACAGCCTGATGGTCGCCCTCATCGAGAGATGGGATCCGGCGACCAATGTGTTCCATCTCCTGACCGGAGAGATGACCATCACATTGGAGGATGTGTATCGCATCCTTCGACTGCCGATCGAGGGAGAGGCAGTCTTCCAGGTAGATTCGGAGACAGCGATGGACAGCATCCTGCAGGTTTTTGGAGATGCAGCCATGCGACTTACCTATCACAGCGCGAGTATCGGGTATGGTGACATGTACCGTGCGCACTGACACGAGACATGGCTGGCTGTGATGATGATGATTGGGATCACCTGCTTCACCCTCCCAGACTCAGAGGGAGGCCGCTTTCCATGAGCATTGATGGGGGTGTTGCTTGAGATGGTGGAGGAGCATACTTGCTATGCGTGGGCACCAGTGTATCTGGTGCAGCTATACAGAGAGCTCTGGGGTTATCGCCAGATGCGGCGATTTGGTATTTGTTCGAATTTTTTACTTCACTGTTGGGCATATGAGCACATCATATGCATCAGACCAGTAGGGCTGCCCCAGCAGCCAGGGCCACAGGTTATATACAGATACGGCTTTCAGAGGTGGTTGGGAGTCGTGGGGCAGCCACGAGCAGTGCTTGCGGGGAGAGACGTTGCCTACTACAGGCATTTATTAGAGGGCCTGACAGCGGTAGATATTGTATGGAGACCTTACAGAGGTCATCACCCTCGCGGAGGAGCCCGCTTACAGTTGCGTCTGATCCAGTACACATTCTGGATAGCAGGACGGAGGCCGGGAGAGTACGAGAGGATACCCCTAGAGAGGGTACGCAGGCAGATGGGGCTGCGACAGGATGAGCCACCTCCCTTCCCTCAGTACAGGAGGGATGATGTAGAGGCCCCACTGCCTGCACCACAGCCCTTGGATCCAGATTGGGTTGCTGAGAGGCCAGCAGATGACACAGTAGATGATGCTGGTTGTACAAGAGCATACATGGTGTGGTGGGCTGGTCAGAGAGCAGGCGAGGGTAGCACAGCCCGCATAGCCAGACTTGGCAGCTGTGACGGCAGAGAGAGATCAGCTCAGGGGTCAGGTGCAGCTCTTACAGGGGCAGCTTGCTGCTGCACAGGCACAGATAGGGGTCTTACAGGGGCAGCTAGCCCAGGCTCAGGTACAGGCACAGGCAGCACCACCACCACCAGCACAGCCACAGGTGTAGGTACAGGTACAGGTAGCAGTACCAGCAGCAGCACAGGTACCGGTACCACCGCGGCCACAGGCACCAGCAGCGGCACCAGCACAGGCTCAGGGGGCATTAGTATTAGGTGTCAGGGGACCAGCCCCAGCTCCTTCAGTGGCTCGAGAGTGCTATATGGAGGTTAGAGCGGAGGCCCGATACTATCAGGATATTCTTGATGGTACCGGAGTTGAGTATCAGCCTTATGCAGCTCATAGAGCAGAGACCTCTCACAGCCAGAGATCTCAGGGAGGTGCAGCCACAGCCGGCGTGTCTGTGACAGGCAGGAGGTGAGAGGCACCACAGGGACCAGCGGGGAGAGGTGCTGAGGGCGGTGGGGAGAGCTGAGGGAGCCCGACATGGTTTTTGTATTTGTATATTGGATATGGGCACCGGTCTGCGAACCGGTTATGTTTATAGAGGCCTGCGTGCCTACATATTACTCATTTATTCATTCATTCATTTATTGTATACCGGCCTGCGAGCCGAGTACGGGTTGTACAGTTGGTACCAGCCTGCGAGCCGAGTATATTTTTGATATGAGGGACCGGCTTGCGAGCCGAGTCGAGATTATTGATAGTTATTGCGGCCTGCGTGCCGGCTTTGTTGGATTATGAGATCACAGAGGCCCCGATGCAGGGCACAGTGTATATTTGAAAACTTGTATATATATATAGAGATGATGTTTTGATCCATATGCGGTGTTCAAAATGTTTTTAAGTATTTCGTCAATGGTTTGTGATATATAGAATGTATGATGAGTTTAATTGACATGTTGATATATGGATGATGTTGATGTCTTTTGTACGTATATATGGATGGCATGTTATATGAGGAAATGTTGCATGTTTTGGTGCTGGTTTTGTGACATTGTTATATATGTATCTGATGAGCTGTATCCAAATGATGTATAGATTAATAATTTTTTGATATCCTTAGTTGATGGTTTGTGTGTTTTTGTAAAATAGACGATGTTAATGAAATTGTAATGATATGTGTGGTGGATGGAGAAATATGGATAATGGTGTTTTTATGCAGGAAAAAAGGCGGGCGCGACAAAAATTAGGTAGAAAATGAAGAAAAGAACCATGTTTCAAAAAGGCAGGTGTGTGACCGACGTCAGTTACATAACCGATGTCGGTATAGTATAGACCGATATCGGTTATACCGGTTATTTGAAAATGAGATTTTTCTAAAAATAAAAAAGGTGTAGGTGGCAACTGAAGTTCTGATTTTGAGAGCCATGCAAGATTTTAAATACGCGAATGCGACGCTGTTTTAACGACTGGGACATGTAATTGCATGAGAGATTTGAGTGATTAGGAGTAAAGAGACAGGGAAAGTGATTGTGATCTGAGATTCAGAAGACATAAAGGTAGGTTTGAAAAAGGTGGTGATAATGGCAGGATGAGGAGAAACATCCAGCAGGCAGGGACAAGAGGGAAGACAAGGGCCACCTCAAGCTACTGCAACCCAAGAGGTAACGTTTTGTTTGTGATTTGACTACTGCATGTTTTGGGAATAAGCTGAGGGAGAGTAAGTGGGTAGATATGAGAAAGAAAACATGATAGCAAGGGTTATAGATGAGGTGAGTGTTATGGGGTAGATAATCGGGGGTTTTCAGGTATGTCTGTGTATACCGAGCGGAATAAACGATCAATGTTTTGTCGTAGGTGGTTGTTTTTAGGCAAGGTGCATATAATTGACAGTGACCAATACCGGTTAGGGATAACCGATATCGGTTACTAAACCGATAGCGGTTACTTATAACCGGTACCGGTTACTGGAGGAACTTCCAGAATGTGAGAAAAAAAAAACCCGTGGTGATTTGATTTATTGAACAGTTATTGGTTTTTGTGACGTATGCAGGCAGAGGCAGGGCTAAGGATGAATGATAGTGTACCAGCACTGTTGTCACGAATCCGAGCGGATGTAACACCAGCTGAATGGATGTTGATAAATCATTTGGGGTTAAGTGGCATCCGCTATTATTCACGAATTACATGGAACCATGCTATGTTGCAGGCGTTGATTGAAAGATGGAATCCTGAGAAAAATACCTTCTATCTGCCAACAGGGGAAATGACAGTAACATTGGAAGATGTGTTCCGTATTTTGAGACTCCCAATTACAGGAAAACCAGTATATCAGGCATTACCTAGCGCGGCACGGGGAGCGATAACAGCAGTATTTGGTCCATACGCATGAGATTTAACACAGCGAGGTTTGTCATTCACATATGGGATAATGTATGCAGCACACCCTGAGGAGACAAGGTTAGCAGTGATATTAATGATAGCGGTAGGGTATTATGCGTTACCGAGGGCGGAAGGGGGAAGATTTCCAAAGGCATTGATGTGTGTTATTTGGGAGATGATAGAAAGGAACGTGACTTTTGCATGGGCACCTGCATATTTGGCGGAGCTATACAGGGGTCTATGGGCTTGTAGGTGAAATCACAGGATGACGCTGGATTGTTCATACTTATTACACTGTTGGGCCTATGAGCACATTGTTTGTGTGCGACCAATAGGCCGACCCATCCAGTCAGGAGAGACCGGAGTACAGAGGTTGGGATTCAGACGATGGGTCCAAACAGAACAAGAGGCAAGATCCCAGGCTGTGACGGGTGACATTGAGTATTATAGGCAGGTATGGGAGATGGTGACGATTGCGGATATCTGTTGGAGGCCATACGGGAACTATATGGTAACAGAGAACATAGCTGAGGAGTTGAGGGGTGTAGAGCGATTGAGGTGGATCGCAGGGCACAGGCCAGGTGAGTATGAGAGGATTCCTCTAGATCGCGTGCGGCGACAATTTGGATTTGTGCAGGATATACCCCAGGCTTATAGACCATATATGAGGATCGATGCCGAGGCAACATTCTCACCTCCCCGGCCAACACCTCCAGAAGGGCCAGAGGAAATAGCCGCCGATCGCAGGGTAATGGATGCAGGAACGACAGAGGCCTATAGATTATGGTGGGTAACAGAGCTGCGAGGTATACGTGATCGTCCTGACATAGCTGTGATTACAGCAGAGAGAGATCGTCTACAGAGTTTAGTTCAGCAGCTCCAAACGCAGGTGAATGAGGCAAGAGGATTGTTAGTGGTTGCGGAGTCACGAGCACAAGAGACTAGAGACGAGAGATCCTCCATGCGAGAGGAGTGTATTCATATGTTACAGGAGAGATTGGCAGATCAGTGGGTGGTACCAATAGCCGTGGTACCTTTGAGGATAGAGAGGCCTGGCGAAAGGCGTCGACAATCACGATCATCACCGGGTTCGGGATGAGGCGTGAGGGTCTAAATAAATGTTAGCAAGGTATAAGAATAAATAAGAGTACCGACCTGCGTGTCGATGATAGAGAAGATGTATTTGTTTAACATCTAAATAAAACGAGATATGTATGTTGATTTGAGTTATAATAATAAGAATGTTTTCGTTTTGACTTTCGGTGTTTTGAAAAAAGGATAAAGAGGAATGTGATTAAATAGAAATACACAAAAATATTTATATTTACCACACATGATAGGTTATGGTAGGGGATGGTCGAGCTAACCTTGGGAGACCCCATGTCTCCGAAGTGCTGCCTACATAGCCCATTGCACAAAGCAAGGAGGGGCCTCAGACCGATGTAGTTCTCCCTTAGGACCAGGGAGAGGTGAATTCAGGCAATTTAGGTATGGTTAGGCGATTAGTTGGTTGGTAAAGGTATTGATAGTAATATTGGTAAGGTAAGGTTGATGGTGTTGGCAACGAATTGGTGACGTTGTAAAAGGTACAAGAGAAGCGAAAGTTAGCCTACCCGAGTGGTAGGGAACCATGTCCTGATTAAGATCAACACACAATCCTAGATGCGAGGCAAAAAAGGAAAGATTGCTCCGTAGGTGAAAAGAGCAAAACAAACCACACAACATAGAACGCACTTGAAGCCCTAGGTACCGGTGCATAGACGAGAAGTCAATAGGTGAAAAGAGTTGTATGATCACAACCTATCAGGTGTACGACACGTCCCTTGAGTTGAATAAATGGTGAGGTGAGGTGAATGGTATAGTTGAGGTACAGAGAACTCATTACAAAGTGAGTGTTCTGACGAAAGAGAACCTACCCTAAATAGACAAGTCCATGACTCAAAAGTTCTTTTGAATGAGGCTTTTATTTTATTGAATGTAGACTGATCGATGCGGGAAGTCTACAAGGGATATTGATTGTATTATTCTTGAGGTCTTCACGAAGCTGATCAATGTGAGAAGCTTCTGATAAAGGCTGACTGTGTATAGCTGTCCTTCGAGGGAGCAGTCTATTTATAGTAGCAGATATGATTTTAGTGCATAGCTGTCCTTCGGGGGAGCAGTCTATATATAATAGCAGCAATAGTTCGGCATATAGCTGTCCTTCGAGGGAGCAGTCTATATTTAATTTAGATGACTAGATGTTCTTTTGGCGTGAAGCATCTAGTTTAGTAGGAAGTTTGACTCAAGAAAATCCTATAAGAATACGGCTTATTTTAATACTTTGAAGTCATGGACTAGACTAAAAAGGGGAAGGCATCGTTTAGGTGAGGTGAGAATCAAACTATGTGAGCTTGATTTTTATTATGAGGTGTAGGAAAACAAAGGGTATGTAGCGGTAAATGAGCTCAAGGGATGAGCAGTAGGTAGATAAGAAGTGATATAACACTAAATTCAACAGTAGAATGGTCGAATATGCAAGGCATTAAGGGGCTCAGGCTCAGGTTTACCATTAAGCGAAACTAAACGATAAGTGCCTGATCCATAGGTGTGAGTGATTATATAAGGCCCAATCCAATTGGGAGCAAATTTTCCACGTTTGCTCTTTTCTAGTTTGGTGACATGTTGATTCTCTTTGAGGACAAGATCACCAACCTTAAAGGTACGCTCATGAAGTCGCTTATCATAAGCACGTTTGATGCGTTTTTGATAGATTTGAAGGTGATCAAGAGCTGTAAGATGACGTTCGTCAAGAAGCTCCAATTGGGCTAACCGCTCTTGGCGGAAATCATCGTTGGTGAGAATATCCTGAAGAGATATTCTAAGGGAGGGTATTTGTATTTCGAGAGGCAAAACAGCCTCGGTACCGTATACCAAAGAAAAAGGTGTGGCATTAGTGGAGGTACGAATACTAGTACGATAAGCCCAAAGGGCAAAGGGGATGTGATCATGCCAATTTCTGCCGGATTCATTGACAACTTTCATGAGGATTTTGGTTAGTGTTTTATTAGAGGATTCGGCTTGTCCATTTGCTTGTGGATAGTAGGGTGATGAGAAGCTAAGTTTGATGCCAAAGTTGTCGCAAAGGTCTTGCAACAACTTGTTTTTGAAAGATTTTCCATTATCTGTTATCAGGCGATGAGGAACACCAAAACGACAAATAATGTGGTGGTTAATGAACTCTACAATTTTTTCTTTTTTAGTTGAAATGAGTGGAATAGCCTCCACCCATTTTGTGTAATATTCGGTTGCTGTGATAATCCATCGGTGACGTTGCGAAGAGGACGGATGAATCTCACCAATAAGGTCTAAACCCCATTGTGAGAAAGGCCAAAGATCTCGTGCGACCTGTAGCGGATGGCTAGGAGTATGTTGGAGGTTGGCATGTTGTTGACACATGACACAACGCTTAACATATTTGAGGCAGTCATTATTGAGAGTAGGCCAATAATAACCTAGGCGAAGGATTCGTTTAGCCACGGCAAGACCGCTAAAATGTCCGCCACAGATACCATCATGGACCTGTTGGATGGTATGGGTGACTTCCGCGCCGGTGAGACATCGAAGGAGGATGCCATCAAAGCCGCGTTTATAAAGGAGTCCCCCCATAACTACATAACGAGAAACGCGTTTAAGAAAAGCGCGTTTACCAGTACTAGTAAGGTCAGATGGGAGAACAGAGGTTGTAAGGTAGTCGTGAAATTGGTGATACCAAGTATCCTGTGAATTAGCAGACACATTATTTATCATACAAACAACCGGGGCTGAATAAGATGGGGCAAAGAGTTGTTGGACCAAGACGAAAATGTCAGAGTCAGTTGATGAAGCCGGAATTTGCGAGGCTAAGCAAGCCATAGTATCCGCAAATTTGTTAGTGGAGCAGGGAATAGTTTGGATAGAATAATGAGTAAATAAGGCTAGAAGCGAATCCACGTAGTGTTTGTATTTTTGAAGTTCCTCATTTTTGCATTGGTAGATGCCCATAACTTGATTGACTACCAATTGAGAGTCGCCGAAAATATTGATAGATTTGATACCTAAGTGCAGCGCAACCTGGAGACCCAGAACAAGGGCCTCGTATTCCGCTGTATTATTAGTGCAAGGGAAATCGAGTCGGAATGAAAGAGGCATAGGCTCGGCGTCGAGAGGAATAAGAACAACGCCGGCTCCTCCACCGCGTTGGCATTTGGATCCATCGAAGAAGAGAGTCATTGGATACGACTCCTCCTTGAGTGAAAGAGTGGCAATGAGTTCGTCGGGGAATGTAAAATTGGTAAATTGTTCCCCAGGTAAAGGGGCTTCCGCAAGTTGGTCTGCGATGGTTTGTCCTTTGATTGATTTCTGGTGGACGAACTCAAGGTCGAGGTCGGCGAGGAGCATGAGCCATCGGGCGATGCGTTGGTTTAGATGAGGTTTGGCATACATGTAATGGATGGGGTCCATGTTGGTGATGACGAAAGTTTTGTGATTCAGAAGGTAGTGTCGGAGCTTGGTAGCCACGAATGATAGGGCTAGGCACAACTTTTCTACATGTGTATACCTAGTCTCATAGTCCACCAAAGTACGACTTATATAATAAACGGCTTGTTCTCTATTCTCAGAGTCACGATGTGCAAGCATGGCCCCTACAGCGTGGTCAGTGGCGGAAAGGTAAAGGTAGAAAGGGCGGTCGTCTTGAGGTGGGATAAGCACGGGTGGCTGCAAGAGATAAGTTTTGAGAGCTTCAAAGGCTTGGTGGCACTCTTTGCTCCATTGAAAATCAATGTCCTTCTTAAGGAGGTGATGGAAAGGTTGACATCGATCCGAGAGTTGGGAGATGAAACGTCGGATAGATTGAAGCTTACCTTGTAAACTACGCAATTGTTTGAGATTAGTAGGTGGGGGCATTTCTAGAATAGCTTTGACTTTAGATGGGTCGACCTTAATGCCACGCAAAGAGACGATAAAGCCAAGAAGTTTTCCTGAAAGGACACCAAAGACACATTTTTTTGGTTGAAGACGGACAGAATATTGTAACAGGCGATCAAAAATAATGGTTAAAACATCGAGATGTTCACTGCGATGTTTAGACTTGCCAAGAAGATCATCGACGTAATCTTCAAGGATTGTGTGCATAATGTCATGAAAAATGTAGGTCATAGCCCGCTGATAGGTGGCACCAGCATTCTTAAGGCCGAATGGCATTACACGGTAACAGAAGGTTCCCCAAGGAGTTATGAAGGCAGTTTTGTGTTGATCGGCAGGGGCAACCAAAATTTGGTTGTATCCTGAAAAGCCATCCATGAGAGAGAGCATCTCATGGCCTGCAGTGAGATCAACAAGTTGGTCAATACTAGGTAGGGGGAAGTCATCCTTAGGGCAAGCGAGGTTAAGATCCCAGAAATCCGTGCATATCCGAAGTCCCCCCGTCGCTTTAGTGACAGGTACGATGTTAGAAATCCATTGAGGATAGTCAATAGGCAGAATGAAGGAAACAGAAAGGAGTCGTTGGAGCTCCTCTTTGACCAAGAGGGCAATGCGTGGATGCATTTTTCTCAATTTCTGTTTAATTGGCTTGGAATCGGGTTTCAGTGTAATGTTATGGACAGCAATGTCAGGATCAATTCCTGGCATGTCAGCGTAGGACCAAGCGAAAGCTTGGTTGCGAGCACGGAGGAAAGTAGTAAAGGCGACTTGTTCTGATGCGTTAAGGGATTGTCTGATCTTCACAATGTGAGGATCCTCCTCCGTGTGGATGTTGATTTCTATAGTAGACTCGTTCAGCATGGTTTGGGTTTCAGATGGTAAGGCTCGTTGAATATAAGAGTCATCCGCGCCAAGGTAAGTGAGGATGGAGTCATCATCCTGGCACTCAACAACGTTAATTGAAGGGGAGTCCTCTTCAATCATGTCTGGATATAGAAGGGGAATAGAAGAGGGGTGCTCATTATCGCGTTGATAAGTGAGAGGACCTAAGAAGATAGCATTTATGAAAAAAAAAAGTTAGGAGGGATAGATTCGTGATCTATCGACTCAGTGGGTGACGATGGCAAAGTGGGTGATGATGGTTTGGTAGGGGTAACGTCGTTCTCTTCCAGAAGGCAACTGTCACGAGGTTCTGTCGATGTAAGTGTTTCCGGAAATCCGAGACCACTACGATCATTATGTTTGCGTGTGGTGATGGGGATGAGCGTATGTCGGCCTTGTTCATAAAGACCAAAACCAAAGCCTTTCCAAGCACAGCGAGTCAAGAAGGTGAGGGCGAAGCGACGATTTGTCAGGTATTGAAAATCAGATTGGAAAGGAACCACACCAAGAGGAGGCTCAGGGGCAACGGAAGACGCGTCGACACCCCCATACGTTAGGTTAGTGCGGCAGTGAGGTGGTCCGTAGGAGATTACTTCCCCCACACGACGGTCATAGTTAGGATGGGCATGTACCTGTCCGTACTCCTGTGGGGTATGGAAAGAACTAACGTTATATAGGCGATACTCCCCCAGCGTAAGGCGCTGAAAAACATCTACTAAGGGGTCCGCGGTCGGGATGTTAGCTGCGGGAAGGGAAGTGGTTTTTGCGACGGTAGTTTCATCAGTTGAAGGCGTAGGTGTGGTTGAGGTGGATGGTTGAGGCACAGTTGAAGAGGATGGTTGGGTTGAATGAACGGGTGTCTTGATTGGTACAAGCACATCGTTTGGGCGGTATAACATATTACAGGTTTTAAAGGGGGGAGGATCAGCTTTTACGGTGTAGGACTTCCCCTCGTACTCAAATTTTATGCATCTATGTAATGTTGAGGGAACGCATCCCATGGCCCGGATCCAAGGACGACCCAGCAATATATTATATTGGAACTCTCCCTCAAGGACATAGAAGAGTTCGGGTAAAGTACGTGGTCCTACCCGAATGTTGAGGATCACGGTGCCTAAGGTAGAGGTAATAGCGTCATTAAATGACCGCAACATGATGGGGTTGGCACACATGTAGCTAGAAGGGATATTCATTTGTTGGAAGGCTTTTGAAGAGATGATGTTTAGGCTAGCGCCCCCGTCAATCATAACACGACGTACCCGAATGTCCCGGACGTAAGCGGAGATGAAAAGGGCAGGGTCAGGGTCTTCTGTACCAAAGTCAACAATTTCATCTTCAGAGAAACTGACTGCAGCAGCTTGTGGTACAGAGACAGAAGTGGTTGGGGCAGTGGGTTGTTTGGTGAGAGAGGCAACATGATTAGGTGTTAGAATGGAGGCAACGGGAAGGGTTTCATTAGGTAAGACCTCGATCCCTTGAAGAATTTCAACGAGAGCTTGTCGATGAGATTCAGAAGTCTGAATGAGATCATATAGTGTCATTTTTACGGGTGATTGGTGAAGCTGTTTAATCATGGCTCGATGGGCAGCTCCATTAGAGACGGGGTAAGCAGGTCCACGAATAACCACTTTGGGTGGTGGTGCAATCGGGATGTTGGACGGAGAAGGAGAGGACGCAGGTGTGCTTTCTTTCGCTTTCTCATTGTTTTTCTGCGCTCGAGTAGCAACACTAATCATATTAATTTCGTAGACCTGAGATGAGGAAGATGGTTGGGATAAATCATGGTCTTCAAGAGGTGGGGTTGTAATAATGACAGATCTTGGTGAGGCGGGGACAGATGGTATAGGAGAGGGAATGGAAACTAAAGGTCTCTCCCTTCGTAAGTTGTCTTTCTTAACCTTTCTATCTGGGAGAGGTGACTGACGAAGGATGGTTTTTAAAGCTTTGCATCCCTCCACATCATGTCCTGGTGTGCGGTGATAAGCGCAGATCTTAGACTCATCATAACCTATAGGTCGAGGTTTAGACGGGTCATAAGGTCTAAGTGGGGGTAGGGAAATGGTCGCATTCTCTACTAACATAGCAAGGATTTTGGCGTAAGATCCTTTGAGTGGGTCAAAATCAGAAGAGGATGAGGGTATTGATTGTCTGGGTTTCGATAATGTTTGGGTATGGTTGGTTCGTGCGGGTGGTGGTTTAGCCAAGGGGTGTTGACACGCGGTTTTCACTAAATGTGGTTTCTTTGGCGCAGAAGCTACATTCAGCTGGTTAGATGATAAAGCTACAGATGACGTGGTAGTGGGACACAACCACGGAGAAAGGGGAGTAGCAGAGAATAAATCCTTTGATGATGGAGTTTGTTTAGGGTTGATTGGTGGACCGGATGCGTGGGGTGATAATGTTGATATACCCTTTGATCCCTGTATGGGCGCAGAAGGCGTAGGTCGTTTTGAAGAAAACGCAGGAGGTATGATATATTGGTGCAAGGTGGAAGGATGAGGTCCCAATATGGAAGGTAGGTATGACGATGATGGTTTTGATTGTGATAGAGGCACGGGTTGAGTGTGTCTCCTAGGTGGCAGGGTGGCTTTATTTTTGGATAAATCTAGTCGCTTAGGCGGGTGTGTTAGACTGGGTATTGGTGAGGTCCCAAGTGTAGGGGAAGGTTTGGTTAGGTGGATAGAGGTGGATGGGATACTTGGTATAGATGCGGGGGGTAAGAATGAGGATACAGGCATTTTGAGTTTCTGTAAACGCTTCGGGTATATGGTAGAGGTATCGGGATCGGTCATCTGCATTTGAGTAGAATAGGGAGTACTCAAACGTTCCCATAGGATTCGTCTATCTTCTGGAGAATGACAGTCTTCAGGTTTGAATTGTAAATTTTGTACGGAAGAAAGGTGGGTTGTGATTCCGGTCCACTGTGGGTGTGATACAGGGGGTAAATGAGGCACTGTATCAATAGATGTCAAGAGGTCAACCGGTCGTTGAAAAGATTTAGGCGATGAAGAACTAATAGGTAAGAGGGCATGTTCGAGAGGATCCGTCATGGTTAAAGAATTTGGTGATGTCGGTGCAAGAGATTCCTCGTCTAAGGATGTCAAAAGGAGTGGCGTACCTTCCTCTTGTGCAGCAAGAGGGGTAGAAGGGGAAATCTGGGAAATAGATAGGTTAGATAACATCCGTTCGCAATCTTGTAGGGATGTGGTATAAGAAGACTCATCGATGGGAAGAGAAGTCTGGGCAGTTAACTCCTTTATGGGTAAAGGAATGATTTCGCTTTGGTTCGATGGTGGTAAAGGAGGTTCGGGCTCCTGTGTTAGTGAAGAGGCTTGATTCAAAATTTTGTCGATAGAGGCTTTGGGCTGGGTATCAAAGACTGCATGGATCTCATGAACACTCTCCTCGGCTAAGATATCCTGGTTTACGTTGCTGTTGGAAGAGTGATTCGGGAATGGTTTGTTGAAGATTTTCAAATTTCGGTTGGCAGGGGCATTAGGATTATCGAGGGTTATATCCCCTGCGTCAACCATTTCCTGCACTATGTTTTTCAACATCTTGCAGTTTTCATGACTATGTCCTTTTACGCGGTGAAAGTTACAGAAGTCATTTTCTTTGTACCAGGAAGGTATCGCGCGGGTGGAGTCAAACCCAGAGTGAGGTTTAACAGGAGGCAAAGTGATAGCTCCGGCTTTGAGCAATTTTTCCAAGATGACGCCATAGGTTTCTCCTAAGGGAGTGTAATTGATGGGCTCGGCTTTGTACTTATAGGTGGTTTTTGGTGGAGTATTGGACGGCGCTTGAGATTTGACCATCACCGCGTGGACAGCTCCTTTTGATTTAGAAGAAGTGGACGCGTGAGGAGTGGTGGTATTTGGTTTATTGGTAGAATCAGGAGTTCGGAAATTGGGGTTTTTGTTGCGCAACCGCAATTTCTCTTCTTCTAAGGCTCGAATTTCTAGTTTCCGAGCCATGGTAAAGGCCTCATCAAATGTGCGGAAAGTTTGAATTTGAAGAGTAGGAGAAATGTGCTTAGCACATGCCCGCGTGAAAAGTTTGATAAGTTCAGTCTGAGGCAAGGCATATGTAAGTTGGTTGATAAGGCCGCGCCATCGTCCGACGAAATCTGCGATAGATTCGTCTTCGAATTGTCGAATGGCATAAAGGTCGGTGATGGATACTTTCTTAGCAATGTTAATGGAGAAGTGATCCAAGAAAGATTGGGCTAGTTGGTTAAAAGAGAAGATTGAGTGCTGGGTTAAAGCACTGTACCACTCCAAGGCGGGTCCAGATAAGGACATGGGAAATGTGCGGAGTAACAAGGCATCATCATGGGCAATCAAATAACAAGCATGTCTAAATGATCGCAAGTGTTGTTGAGGATCCTCTTTACTATTAAAACGAGTAAATTTCGGTAATTCCCATTGAGGAGGATATGAGTGAAGGGGGACAGAAGGGTGAATAGGCTCCCGACAAACTTGCTCGTATGTCAAGGCGCTACGACTTCCCGACACAGAAGCCTCCAGATTTTGCATTTTGTCCATCATTTGTTTGATGAAATCTATGGTTGGATGGGATGATGGTGTGGTTGTGGTAAACGGAGGCAAATTGGGCCAAGGGCCTCCGCTAGACAATGGTGGGGTTAAGTGTTGATAAGGTATGGAGGATGAATATGTTGAGGTGACAGAATAGGGATGTCCCATATAAGGTGTTGAGGTTACTGGATACGTGTATGGGAATGAAAAGGTAGGCGGAGCTTGAGAAGGAAAGCTCGTGTGGATAGGTGGCAGAGAACAAGTCATGAATGGAGTAGTCTGCAAGAGAGATGAGGTAGGGGCAGTCGGTGGTAATGATATGTGGGGTCCAAGATTAGCCAAAGGAAAGCCAATCTGAGTCGTATGAATCTCTGAAGCTGTCGGATTGGGAGATGGGGCTAAAGGTGCAGGAAGCAAGGCGGTGTTATCAGGCGGAGTGGGAGCTAAATGAGCAGCTATACTAATAGGCATGCCAACAAGGAGCTGACCATCAGGCGTACGGTCAGGGGCATGAGACAAATAGTATTGTACAGCGCTAGGATTAGCATCCAGAAATTTGGCAAATTCCTTATCTCCCACAGGAATTTTGGGGATTTCACTGGTGTCCGTAGGGTTCCCTATAGAATGTGAAGGGGGTGATTCAGGAAAAGAAACAGAGCAGGCATGTGAAACCATGGCGGTGGCTTGCTTCCGAGTGATGACAACCATGGACAGGAGTTCACAGTAGGGTTTCAATCTATCAAGAATAGAAACAACCTCAGAATGGTGAAATTGGCAGGTTGCTGGTTTGTCAGGGGCTGTAGAAGACAGGAACCGATATCGGTCCAGTAACCGATGTCGGTTATACTATAGCCGACGTCGGTCAGTTAACCGATGTCGGTGTCAAGAAGTCTAGGATAACAAGATATAAAAGGCTGCTAATTTGATTTTTAACAACGTTTAGTATATTTGTCAAATTATTGATCACAGAAGACAAAGTATGACAGAGAAAACAAGAATTTGAAAACAAGCAAGATGCACACGCAAATCCAGAGACTAACCCTAGGGTTAATTTTAATTTTTGTGGGCTTATGCCTTTAGACGTAGAATGATGTCAGAATCCTAAACAACAAGACCTAGGGGAAATGTCAAGTTTGTTTTGGCTTATAAAGTTACCTCAATCGGGTGGAGGAATACCGCGGAAAAAGGGGGATGTTTGAGCTGTTGTGTTAATTGTGAAGTGATTCGGTATGTGTTGTGCAGTGAATGTAAGATTAATTTCTTGTCAATACAGTGGATATCACCCCCACGTGTACGACCTGTTACTTAATCTATGTTCACTAGAATTGAAAACAACAAGAAAGGATGCAATGCACGTGTTTTAAACCCAAATCGAAAATGATATTCGATGAAGCAAAAGAGATGACTTTCACTAATGCAAGATGCAAAAACAAAGCAAGTTCTTTTACCAAAATAATACAAAACCTTATGAATATCTTTAGAAGAAGAAAACAACAAGTATGCTCCCTATATGAGAGCAAGCAAGAAATAAAGAAACCCAAAATGGGTCCCACCGGGCGTGCCAAAATGTTTCACTCGGAATGTTTCGGCTTCTGGGGATAGAGTTGCTTCTATCCTTTCATTCCTTTTAGAAACAGATAGGGTTAGGGCTAGGAGGGATACCTGTTAAATGTCGAGATGGTGTGCGCGTACCGTAGAGAAAGATCAGGTTGACTGCGAAGAACTCCTTTTTGTCTTGGAAGGACTACCTACAAATAAGAACACAAGACCACCAGATTTTGATTAAACAATAAATGAGGAAACTGCCTTGGGCCCAGGAAATATAAAACTTCCTTTCGAAGGTGGTCAGTTTCCCTGCTAATATGAATTAACACAAAAGACTGTAAAGTATCAATTAAATTACTTCGTTGGAATGGATAGGGGAAAGGCTGATTTCTGGTTGTAGTCAGGGTAACCGATACCGGTCTCTGGTAACCGATGTCGGTAGGGTTTAGGATCTGTAGGTTGGTTGTTTTGTGGGGTGTTTGTGTTGTTTGGTAGCTGTGTTATTTGTAAGGCTGTAAATGGGTGATATTAGGAAATGAGGTGATGAGAGGTAGATGAATGATGGTTAGATGAAATGGCACGCTGGGTAGTGGATTCAGAAATGGATTTATGAGGACTGTGATTCAAAAGGCATAAGAAATGTTATAACAGAAGACATGCAAGATGTGACTTACTGGTTTTGACGAAGATGCAAGTTGATCTCCTTTCAGCTGCAAAGGGTGCTTCTGGTTTCTTCACTTGTCTCTGCTCGGTCAAGTGAAGATCTGGACTCTGTTGATCGCTCCCAATGATTTCTCTTGATTCAAAATCCTTCCACCAAAAAATGAAATTGATTTTGGTTCGGGGAGCCCATTTACAGGGAGCCGATGGCGGTTACGTAACCGACGGCGGTCGAGTAGGAACCGGCATCGGTAAGGAAAAAGTAGGCTATTTTTAGTAAAATAGCCCACCTTCCCTGCTTTTCTCCCGAGAGATCAGTTGCGGGCTTGGTCAAATGACTAGAAGGTCGGTTTTGGGTGCGAGAAAGGGGTCATTAGTTATGGGTGTAGGTGTGGACCAAGTTATGGGTCTTAATTAGGTTAGTTTAGGGTTAGGGCTAGGTCATGATGAAGTGGCAAAATGAGGTGGCAGGTAAGGTGATGTGGATTTATCCATTACAAGGTAATTAATAAATAATTGTGTAAGGTTTAGGTGATGAGGTTATATTGCGAGATGAGATGCGGGTCACAAGGGGTCGTAAGACACAAATTTGGTGTCTACACTTACGTTTAGTCAATAGTTTCTCTTACATTAAGAGTAGTAATATAAGTAGGATTAGGAAGAGGAATTTTGCCTTCTCCAAAGGTCCATCTCAAGTTTGCAAGTCCCACAACTTGAGAGATGGTACCCATGTTACCCAGTCACACCATCAGCTCAACCACACACACTTGACAAATGAAAGGGTGTTGTGATTTGGTGATAATAGTTCTTATTTCACCGGATTCTTAAAAAATTAATGAAACAAATATAGGGTGATAGGCCAATTAGGAATACCTTTGGGTAATTTCGGTTGAAGGTTTTGTGTGCGTTTTGATTTTTTGATCCAATGCTGATTGTGAGAGATCCCTTTTGGCTAGTAGGGACTACTTGTAAAATGCAAAACAATACCACCATATAGAGTTAAATAAAAAATGAGTGGACTACCTAACAGAAGCTAGATCTAGGAAGCATGATGTTTGCTAAATAGGTTGTCAATCCACTTTTATATAACAATATTAATGTTATCCAAAATAAACATGAAATAATAATCTTATTTGAATTGAAATGATTTGGGTATCTTGTAAAAATAAAATAAGAAAGATTAGATAAAAGGTGATTGAGGTCAATATGGGTCAGGTGATGGGATGGTATTGGGTGGCAGGTCTAGTACAGGTTCTAGGTAAGATCTGGTAAGGATTAGGGGTGATTTTGGGTTGTTAGGGAATGGGTATGAGCTCGCTAGTATGAGGTATGCTATCAGACATAGTAAACAATGTCAGTTTTGTGACCGATGTCAATTTAGTAGTATGACCGACGTCGGTTGGCTAACTGATGTTGATAGGGTAAGTTAGTAAAAATCTCTTAGAAATGGTCTTCAGACTCTCTGTGATTGCACAGAGACTAGAAATGTTGGGAGTAAGGTCATGATATGGTCTTAGTGACTCAGAGATGACTAGGGGAGGGTGAATATAGGTGAAAGGGATAGATATGGTAAGGTGATGGGTTGGAGGGAGGAAGGAGGTGTATGGATGTACATAAGAATAAATTACTAAAAGGAATGATGATCTTAATGAAATAAAATAAATATAACTGAAGAGATATTAGGTACTTACTAAAGAATGGATAAGGAGAGTGCAAGTGATAAATAAAATGATGACAGAGATCTAGAGAGAAGGAACGTCATGTGCATGCCACGGTAATTCAATTATTTGTTCTTCTCCATGTGAATCCACGATCGTGAAGAAGGTGATGGATGCCGATGGTTTTTGGTAATGCTCACAAGTGCTTTCCAATTCCCGAGTGCTTCATAAATTCAAGTTCTCCAAGTTTCTATTCGTATGAGATTCTAAATCGAATGATCGACCTCAACAAAGAATTTTGGAAATGTATTTAACCTAACCGATGATGGTTAGGGGACCAATATCGGTTGAGATATAAATGGCATCGGTTAAGGCGGGAATATTTATGTTGGCCAAAAATAGCCTGATTTTTTTTATTTTTGGTGTGATCTTCAATCTTCATCTGAGTCTTGAGTGATAGATCATAGAAGAATAAGTAAGAATCCTCTTAGGTTTGTTAATAGGAGTTAAATCTAGGTTTAGACTAAGTCCTAGTTGTTTATGATAGGCTTAGACTTGGTCTTAGGAAAATTAATGGGGTTTGAGTGTGTCATGGAGTGAGGTGGGTAGGTGAGTTAGCTTGGTGAGGTGGTCAAGTGAGAATGTTAATTAAATTAATTAAATTAGTTAATTCAATTAATCATGTGCACTATGGGATATGAATAGGTAAGGTATGGTTAATTTAATTAACGAGGTTATAAGAGTAGTGTGACCTAAATTTGGTGTCTACAATTTTGACACGCCCTGTGGGAAAAAAATAAGTCTTCATTTATATTGTAGCAATATTGGTGTGCTCTTGTTGTAAATTTAAATCTTAAGAGGCTTTGTAGCAGCACATATAGCGACTCCAGGGGGTATATTTTAGTGGTTTTAGCAGCCCAATCTCCTCAAATTTATGAGAAGAATTCAAATCAAGTCAATAACAAGAGATGAAGGTATTTTTGAGTTTTTATAGCTATCTCCAAGCAGAGGAAGAAGGGGAAGAAGAGCTCAAAAGTATCCATCTCCACTGAATAGAACAATATCAACACCTCCACATGGTATTCCTTTTACTCAATCAACTAGAGTTCTTTGACCAATCAGAATGCCCCATCAACCTCCAAATTCATTTCTGAATTTCATGGGCAGCATTCCACTTACTCTCAATTCACAAAATCCCACATTGAATAATATCCCATACTTCATGGGGGAAAACCACAAAAATCCAATTGATCATATTCAAGACATTGCAAATGTTTGTGTCATTCATGAGATCAATGAGATAGATGTGGCAGTCAAATTATTAACCTCTTCTTTCAAAGGTAATTCTTTATAATGGTTCAGAAGCTTGACATTAGGATCAATTACAAAATGGAATCAATTATGTTAAGCTATTTGTAATTATTTTGGTGAAAGGGTAGATAACTTATCTTTATTAGAAAAATTAACCACAATCAAAAGGGCTCCAAATGAATAGACGGAAAATTTTAACTTTCGTTTCCAAAGAACATGGGACAGGATTCTTATTTCGGTGAGACTAATAGCTGAAGGTTCTTTTATCTATTTCTTAAAAGCTCTTAATTCTGATATAACTATGATGATACACTCTATGGGAGGAACAATGTTACCCATAACTTATGTAATTACTATTAGAGATGAAAATTGTTTGATTAAATCCGATTAAGTTAGACCTTGGCAACCTATGCCTCTTTATCCAGAAATGGGGAACCCAAGATCTAGTCAAACACCTGCACTAGCTCCCATTCCTTCCCCAAAAAATTAGAATTCTAATGAAGCTTATACCTCTTCCTCTAGCACCTCAAATTAACTCTAGAAGGTCATGAAGCAATTGTAAAAAATAGGTAATGAATTATTAACAATTAAGAGAAAACAAGCTCAAAATTTCAGATCATATCAGTCTCAATCACAACCCAATATACCTCCATATCATCTAAGTAGACTACCCACTCAATTTTTGAATCAAAACCAAGAACAACCTCTTGCTAATAGACCGTTTCAGCCCTGTAATCCTAATATTGCCTCTTCATTCAGGGCCTTGGTTCCAACTCAAAACAATATGGCACAAGCGTGTGAATGATGTTTCCCATGTAATCAACCTCATAAATATTCAACATGTTTTAATGGTGCTCTAAATCAAGATTTGATGTTACAAACAGTAGATGTATCTCAATAATCAATTGAAGAAGAAAATAAGTAGCAGACTAGTGCACCAGAATCAACTCCAAATGACACTACACTTATGAATTGGAAAGTTGAGGATTTCTATGGAATAAATCAGTCTCTTTCTCAAGGTGTGGTAGACAACACACGGTCTAAAAAGAGGAATTTAGAGGAAAGGAATTCATCTAATACAATTGCTACTCATCCTTTTATCACTCTTCAAGGAGTTAGCAATCCAAGTGCAACTCCAAATGTGTAGAATCATACCAACCCACCTTCAAGACCAACTCATGTGTAAGAGAAAGTTGTGCAAAGTAAAGGAAGTAAAAGGATAAATCGTATCCATTAAATATCATTAAACAAATAAATAAAATGAATGTAAACATCTAAATGTGGAAATCATTAGCTATCCTAGGCCAAAGAGATCTATTAAAAGTAGCCATGTAATATTGGTCCGCATCAAATGAGTTATCTAAGGATACAAAAAAGGTGATCAATAATGCAGCTCCATAAGAAGGAATTCAAGGAGGATAATAAGGTAAAAATATAAATCTTCCTCCATTATATATTTCTCTAATTGTTAGGAGAAATATTGTACACAATTGCATGATTGATTCAGGAGAAAGTAGTTATGTAATTCCCTAACAAATAGTTTATTAGTTGGGCCTTAAGTATGATCCTGTGACAAAAGGAGTAGTGCAGATTGATGGGACACCAATGAGAATAGTTGGAGTAATCAAATGATTTAGCCTTACAATGCATACATGCCCTAATGTCACATTCTTGTAGGATGTATCGGTTATTGACTTGCCACCACTCTTTGCATTATATTTATCAAGAGACTTCACGGCTAAGATTGATAAATACCTGCTAGTAGAATTGTCACACATGTTCTTCAGGATAAGGTATAGGGATAAAGCTACAATTAGATTAGAACCAATTAAAAAATTTCATATTGAGCCTCATGTACCAATCCTAATCAATGCAAATTTCTCATATTTTGATCAAGAAGATTGTCCAATAACTCAAGAAGAATATACCAAGGTTGGAACCATTCCAGACTTGAATCTTGATGAATGGAAAAATAAAAGTCATGCTTTTGATCCATACAAGGAGATGGAAGAGGATGAGTTGGGAATCTATTTCTTACATGAAGAAAACCCACCTCTCCTTAACATCACCAAACTAGATGATAAAGATGAAAACAAAACATGAAAACTATTATTTTACGGTTCAAGGAGTAGACAAGGTGGTGGAGGAGGAGAAATGTTTGTGTCACCTTAAGGTATAAAATATTACTAAGCTTTCCGCTTTCAATTCATTTGTTCAAACAACACTACTGAGTATGAAGCATTGATTTGTGGATTGCATTGGAAAGGAAAAAAGGTATTAAGAACTTGTAAGTTTTTTGACATATTGGGAGCTGGTTATAAACCAAGTAAGAGGGCTCAACGCTACCAAAAATGATCTTGTAAAGAGCTATAAGAACCAGGTATGGGATCTCATTAAATATTTTGAAGCTTATAACATCAATTCCATCCCAAGGAAGAAAAATGAGGTTGCAGACAAGCTTGCATTAATTTGGGAAGCATTTGATGTTGTGGAAAGTATCAAAAATGAGAAAACACAACCTCATATCAAAGTAGTGGTGAGGCCAGCTGTTCTAGAAAACAACACTAGTTGGTAAGTATTTGAAAGTGATCATCAAATCATCAATTATATACAAGAAGAAGATGATTCCTCTGTGAGGAACCAAGACAAATTGGAACATTAGTATGGAGATCAAGTGGTTCATCTAAGAACAAAAAAATCCCCAAAAGGCTTGGTGACATTGGAATTAATCTTCAACCCCAATGACTAATTCTGAAAAGAGAAAGAAAATATTCAAGTCAAGGGTGAAGATTCAGAACATATTTCAGTAGGTGAAGGTAAGGTACTACAAATTGGCAAGGTGAGTACTCAGCAAGAGAAGTATGATTTTATCCAACTTTTTCAAGAATTTCTGGATGTCTTTTGCCTAAAATTATAAGGATTTGAGAGGCTTTAATCCAAAAATTGGCACAACATACTATTGAGTTAGATCCAGAATCCAAGCCCATTAGAAAGAAGGAAAGACCGGTCAATCCACATATTATACCCCTCATGAGAAAAGAACTGAACAAACTCATCAAGGTAAATATCATTTTTCCAATCAATAACTCAAGTTGGGTGGTAAATCTAATGCCATTGTGGAAGAGAAATGGCGAAATCAGGTTGTGTGTTTATTTTCGGGATTTAAATAGATCTTCTCTTAAAGATCATTATCCACTTCCTTCCATAGAACAAATATTGTAGGTAGTAGTTGGCTTGGAAATATTCTCATTACTAGATGGCTACTAAGGCTATAATTATATCATGTAAAAGAAGATGATCAATTCAAAACAACCTTCACCACAAAGTGGAGCACATACGCTTATAGGAAGATGCCATTTAGACTGTCAAATTCTGGAGACACTTTCCAGAGAGCTTTGAATTTTTTTTCAAGGGATTGATCAACAAGATGGTGCTTTTTTACCTTGATGATATCATTGTATTCTCCAAAAATGTAGCAGATCATCTTTTTCACCTTAGGAAAGTGTTTCAAATATGTAGAAGATTCAGAGTCTCATTGAATCCAAAAATGTATATTCTTGTCTCAAGAAGGAAAGCTCTTAGGAAAAATTGTTTCAAAAGGACTAACCATTGATCCTGAAAGAGTTGAGGCTATCTGTGCATTTCCATTGCCAATTCATAAAAAGGATCTTCAAATCTTCTTGGGGAGAATTAATTTTTTCAGAAGGTTTACGCTCAATTTTTCCACTCTTGTTAAACCATTGACTATGATGTTGAAGAAAATCATGGAATTTATGTGGACAGTAGAGGGAATGGAGAGTATTTAGGCCATCAAACATGCAATATCTCAAGCTCCAACCATCATGAACCCAGATTTATCAAAAGACTTCATGTTATATACCTTTAGTGGATCGGATACAATTTCAACTATCTTGGTGCAGCTGAATAAAGAAGGTTAAGAGCAGCCAATAGCTTTCTTCAATCAAATATTGGAAGACTATGAGGTGAGGTACTCCTTTATTGAAAATAATGTCCATGTTGTTATAAGAATCTTGAAGAATTTTAGAAACTTAGGCTCAAACAATAAGATTCAGTTTTTAGTATCTCATATTGTAGTCAAATATTTTCTCCTAAAAAAAAATTTGAATGAGAAAAGAGTAGGTTCGATCCCTTGTGTGATGGAATATGACATAGAAATCAAGGTGACCAAGATGGTATTTGGCAAGTGTTTGTATGAGAAGCTTTCTTCTAATTAGCATGTTGAGTTAAATGATGAAGGAAATGTTGTCCTAGTGCTACAAAATGATCAAGAACAACCAACTGATGGTGTACCCACTCCATTTTGGACTCAAGATATGGTGCATTATCTTCAAACAGGTCCATGTCCTCCATATTTGAGAAAATAAAAAAGAAGGTATCTCAAATTGCAATCCATTCCATATGTTCTTATTGAGAACATCTTGTTCAAGAAGAATGTGAATGGCTTTCTCCTAAGGTGTGTCCCAACATATCAAGTTGATAAAGTGTTGCACGAGTTCCATGATGGAGAAGTGGTAGGCCATTATTCTCCACAAGTAACAACCCTCAAGAACATGAAGGCTGGTTATTATTGGCCTACAATTTTTGATGACTATTATACATGGATTAAAAAGTGAAAAAATGTGCATTATTCACAGGCAAAGAAAAGCTAGTAGCACTACCACTCCACCCAATTTTAGTAGATCAAACTTTCATCTAATGGGGATTGGAATTCATTGGGGTCATCCATCTAAATTCAAGCTAGGGCCACAAGTGGATTCTCACTGCAATGGATTATTTCACCAAGTGGACCGAGGCAGTAGCACTCAAAGAGGCGAATGAATCTAGTATCTTGGACTTCTATGAGGGGATAGTAACAAGGTTTGGTGTCCCAACTACTATTATAATAAATAATGCTCTAGATTTTCTTGGAAAAAAGATCAATGAGTGGGATGTTAGGAATGGAGTATATCTCAGCACTTCATCTAGTTACTAGCCCCAGGGTAATGGGAAAGTAGATTCCACAAACAAGAACTTGCTAACAATCATAAGGAGGAGTCTAGATGAAAATCAAATAACATGGCATACCAAGATCAAATCAGTGTTGTGGGCTGATAGAATCACACCCAAAATTTCAATAGGTAGTTCTCCATACAAGATAGTCTATAGAAGGGAGGTAAGGTTGCCCATATCACTCAAATTGCCAGCATTGGAGCTTCTCAAATAGAAACTTGGAGTTATACGAGTTTGAGCCCATGGAAATTAGGTATGCATAACACATGGAGTTGGAAGAGCTAAGAGAGCATGCAATCCAAACCATGGAGAAAGATCAAACATTTATCAAGAGGATCTTTGAAAAGAAAATCTAAGGCCAAAACCTTCCAGGAAGGGGATTTGGTGCTCAAATGGGATACAGATCAGGAAAAAACTAGGAAAGTATTCCAAATTTGATGCAATATGGAGTGGTCCCCACATGATCACAAAATGCAAGAATAGCAATGCCTTTCAAATGGCTAAGTTAGATGGTGAAGAACTACAGATTCCAATTAATGGAATCTACCTTAAGAATTTCTACTAAAAGGAATAAATATCACTCTTTTTACATATTAGTTTAGGATTTTCATTCCTCTAAGTGCTTGTACACATTGTCTTGTTGTTAGAGTAGGTTTTAATTTATCTAAGTGCTTTGGGAACATTTTCTATTGCTTCTAGTTTTCTCTTTGCACAATTATTCATGCTTTCAAAAAATAATATCGCAGCAGGAAGCTCAAATTTGTAAGAAACAATTGTCATCTTCAAGAAAATTCAAATGCAGAGTAACTTAAATTAGGATAAGGAACATTTCTCAATGTTTTCCTTCCTTTTATTCTTCAGATCAGCAGCTGAGTTTCCCATGTCCCTCTCAAAATAAGAAAAAATCAGTTTTGGGGCAGCTTGTGGTATGGTAATAGATGGCAGTGTTATGAGTTGCAAACAACCCAACCGATGTGTGAATAGTTCCACCCCTTCAAAAAAGTCCCTGTAGACACCATAATTAGGTCACACTCCCCTCGGTCCCTCATCAAATAACCAACTTGAACACACTCACCTAACCACAGTCTCTTACAAGCCCACACCAGTATTAATTTAATTAAATTAATCCATGTCCTCATAATATTTATTATTTAATTATCCTAATTAAGATAATTCTCACACCACCACCTCACCTATACACCTCCCCTAGCCACCTCACCCTAAGACTATTCTTAGTATGTTGGCATAACAAACTAAGACCCAACTAAAACCTAAAAATCAAAGCCTATATTCCCTCTAACCACATTCCCGCCTGTTAGAAAAGAATATTCCAATCTAATATGTGAAAAGAAACTAACTGGATCCAAGAAATCAAGTAGATCTACCCATTTTAGTAAACCTAGGAAATATTTCCCTAACTAACGTCGGTCACCCCTAAACTAATGCTGGTCAACCTGGAACCATCGTCGGTTACCTTTTATTCCCTTTGGTAACCTTATTTTGAGGTTGGCACATTTAGAGAGAAAAAAAAGAGACCAAAACTACATGTAAGCAGAACCAATATTTGCACACGCATCTGAACGTCCACAGCCAGCATCAGAAGCGACCATAGAGCCATTTTGCATTCATAGGAGTATCCTAGGAAGCACAGTCACAACACAAAAATCCATCCATCTGATCAACTTCCATTACCATCTAGCCATCAAGCTCATATAACAGTAAGTATACCTCCACCAACTTGGTCTAATACACTATAATAGATTTTATTATCTTTGTTATCAGATTAAGATGTTACATCTCCATTTCTTCATTTCTTATTAGTTTATAACTAGGCCTTTTCCATTATTTACATCATTAGATTACCCATCCTCGCTTGTTGTTCATCTCTGACCACATTTGAGACCTCTGCAAAAACAATCCACAGGTTAAACACAGAATATATTATTAATTCTCTATATTTTTTAGGCTAATACAATGGCTATTATATAGCCAAGAATGTAGTTTGAACAACTTCCTATAAAATAGGAAGTATACAAATAATAACAACCCGTATTGATATATTGTTACACATTTGTTATCAACTCAACATAATTATAATCTAACTTTTATAATAATGTGAGCACTAATAATAATTCCTAACATTCCCCCCCTTAGCGCGAACATGGCAGAAAAACATCCACACACTCCTCTGCAGTATGCTCACCCCTGTGGCATGTCCAACTCTGTGACTCATGACCTTGATCCAAAAGAAAGGCTCTCTCCTTCCATGGTTTTAAACAGGCTTACCACAAACCTTGACGTGACAGGAACCTCATCAACTGTCCACCTCGTGTGGTTTTCTGGTTCATCCCACAAACCCTTTCAAGATCCATGAACTGACTTACTCTGGTGCTACTGTTCACCACTATGCTTATTCATCAGGGAATTATGTAGGAAACACAACATGCATATCACAAAACTGCACAATAGAAGATATACTGAAAAAATCTCACATTACTTCCTATAAGAATCGTAATGTTCTTAATTGTAGTCTCTGTCATTGATCGCTGCCACTCGATCTCGAACAACATAGAAAACTGCCACTGCGACTGGAAGCTTTCCTTGACTAAGTCGTTTTTGGTGCAGAATGGGAATGGAACATTGGTATGTATTCCCCCCCACAATGTGAAATTCCAAATAAGAAATCAGAAAGGGAAAAATGTATTGTGTTGTATCATACTAACTAGATCTTGTTGTCTTGATCTTGCTGCACATGATCACCATTGCCAATGAACGTATTCACTGACTGATGATCTTCCAACGAAGTACGGCAGTCAGAGGATCTCTGCAGTCAGAGGATCTCCGTAGTTTTCTGCTCTCTTATACAATGCTTTTCCAGTATTAAAAATAAAACACACCACTCAAATCAACAGGAACACTGCAAACTGAAGCACACTGAGAAAATGGAAACCACATTGAAAATCAAATACTCACACCATACATATGCCACCACAACTTTTGTGTGGCCCCGTCGTTGGTGACTGACGAGAGGTTGTTGTTCGACCTCCTTCCTCCGATGCCTCCTTCCTCCATCAGTTTGCTACTTAGTTAGCAAATTTATCTTTGAGGCTCATATTACAATTCTCTTGGGTGTCAGTTTCAACCGATAATGCACCCCCTCACTATGGACGTCGTGTACAAGTGAAAGTGCGTCCAGACAAAAGTGACACAAATTTTTTTTTATTTTAAATACATACATACATACATATATATATATATATATATATATATATATATATATATATATATATAATATATATATATATATATATATATATATATATATATATATATATATATATATATATAATTTTTGAAATATTTCCAAAAATAAAAAATTGGTCTAGCAGTAAAAATCATATAATCAATGCAAAGATCTTTAAAAAACATACATTTTCAAAAAAAACATCACCTCAATCTGAGTTACGAGGTGAAAGATATAACACTTTTAAGTTCTAAGTCCAACTTCTTTCCGGACCCTTTCCAAAAATGGCAGAATAGATACACTGGATCAGGCCACATACACACTTCTCTCGTCCACTTTTATCTATGCAGGATGACACGACCAGGTCTGCAATAAACTACCTATAAACTATTACTGCAAAAAACTAATAAAATGAATCTCTCATAATACGGCTGACCATAAACAAGAAACAATCAGCCCCTCACAAACTCAGGGAACCTCGCTCTGATACCAAATCTAAGAGCAGTAACATATTAACAAAAGAAATATAAATTGATATTGTAGTCAGCATTTCTGAATTACATACATAGGCTATTAAATAGCCATATACATAGGAAAACTGACTTCCTATAAAATAGGAAAGTCAACAAACCACTTACCCGTTTATAACTTTACGGGTACAACAAAACTCTAAAATAATATATTGTTAAAACAATATATTATAACAATTGTAATATCAACTCAACATAATTATAATCTAACTTTTATAATAATGTGAGCACTAATAATAATTCCTAACATGCAACCCTCAAACCTACCCCACCACCTACATCAAATCCCAGATCAATCCCTCTATACATTTTATTTTGATTTTCCTTTATCTCGACCATACCAACATCGGTTACCCATAACTGTCACTGGTTTCACTTAAACTGGCATCGGTCATACCAGACCGACGTTAGTCTCTATGTTTTACCCTTAGACCAAGAACAGAGCTTGAATTCCACACCAAATACCCAAAACAACCCAAAAAACAACCCTGACCAATACTAGTACTCTGATAGAGACCTCGCTCTTCATATTCAATCATAGCTTAGCCTGTTGTGAATGAATTTGCTTATTGTAATCGAGTGAGACACCTAAATCATTTTAACTACATTAGGATTTCATTTATTATTAATATTGATTTTTTTAAAATAGTGGATTGATAGCCTTATAGGGAGTATCACACTTCCTGGAACTAGCATATGTTAGGCAGTCTACTATCATATGTTATTTAATATCTTTTGGTGGTCTTGTTGTTCATTTCAGGTAGTTCCTCGTGTCTAAAAGGAAGCTCTCATGATCAGCTGTGGATCAAGAAGTCATACGTGTGCAACAACTTTCAACCAACTTTAACAAGTATTCCTCCTAGCCCTTTTACCCTTATCTATTTCGTCACATTCCAAGAAATGCTCTAAGAATCAGATGAAACATTTTGGCACGCCCGGTGGGACCCATTCAAGGTTCCTTGCATTTCTTCATTTCTAGGTGAAAATTTGTATGTTTTTCCTTTCTAAAAGGTTCTCACATTAAATTTCTCCCCTCGAATATTCTCTTATTTCTATTATCTCAAAGAAATCATGTTTTGGTGCTATAAAAATAATTCTTCTTTTCTTTCATCAGTATTGCATTAGTGAAAGATCATACTCTCTCCTGTTCATCTTTTTGTGTCATCCAATTTAATATTTCGATTTGGGCTTAAAATCAACTCCATTTCATTCTAATTTACTGAATTAGCTCACATTAAATGATGGAAACCTATATGCTAGAATTCATGCCCAATTTATGGTTGAAAAACAAATCATAGGAAAGCACTTTCTTTCTCTTTCTCTCTCTTTGAGTCTTACCAAACATCACAAAATTGAAAAATACACACATTCTTAAAAAACATCTCACCCAAAAGAAGTTGTAGGTGATCACATGATCACGGTACAGTAGGCACCCTACTCTTTACTTTTGTCAAGTCATTATCTCAGAGGATGGCCTACCCCTGCCATAACATAACCTGAAACCTCTCCTTGTAGATCTCCTTCTTCATAGGGAGCCTTCCTCACCAAATACTCTATTCTAAATTTCATGAGTCAGTATTCTAAATAGAATAAGATGAACAAACCTAAAGGAAAGAGCACTCTTAGGATTGTATTTTTCTTAGTGTTTCTTCTTGGTTTGTGTTTGAGGTGAGAGGACACATTCTTCATCTTTTTATTTCTCCTTACATGCTCCTCATCATAGTTGGTGTATTCAAACTTCATCTGAGTGTGCCTGGACCCCATTTTTATCATTCTCAGAGGTCTGGGTTTGATTCCACATTTTATTTTAAATCACAACCACCTTTTTCTTCATCTTTATTTCAATTTCATAGTAACCAGTGTTGGTCCAGTGACCGTTGTCAGTTACCCTCTGACCGTCACCAGTTTTATCCAACCGGCATCGGTTTACTATTATTTTGGTTAACCTACCCAAAAGGATACCTACTTCATCTTCTTTTCTATTCAGAGTCTCTGTAACTCTCAATATCTTCTCTATTCTAATAAAATCCATCCTACAAGCTTATTTACCTGGTAGATTATTAGTCTTTTTCCTTGTTTGGAAAACTATTCTTTTTCCATAGTGACCGACCACGGTTATCTCTGACCAACATCGGTTAGCCTGTGTAATTTTCTAGCTGAAATTTTTACCCAATCTGCCTACCACTGTCTATTTTTCCTATTTTTGCTATATTTCTATGTCATTTATAGAAATTAGTCATACCAAATCAGTACCTATTCACATGGTGTTGACTCATAGCCAAGAAAACACCCTCATATTCCATGCTAGTTTTCAACCACTCCCATCCAGTCCTTCACCACCTTCCATTCTATCACCCATGGATCCTACCCAACCTATCACTATCGCTAGGAGTTCACACAACTCCTAGACTAGAACCTTGTTACCTTACAGTTCTATCTTTCCTACTCGTCCACTCGATATGCCTCGGGTCAGTTGATATATGGCATGCCAGTATCTATCCCTCTGATACTCATTCCTTCTTCTACGCCAACCCTTTCTAGCTCTGTACTACCTGCACCTGCCTTGCCCCTAGTTATTTTGCAGTTAGGCCTTATACCTGTTATGACCACTACATCTGCCACATCTATTGCACCCGTAACATCCACTATACCTTCGTCAACCACCAAGAACATAACCTCATCTGCACCTATTGTCTCAAATATACCCATATCAACACAACCACCCCTGGTGTCGATGACCCCTACCCCATTTCCAAACATTTTCCTTTCTATTCCGTAGTCATTAGCCCCCATCACTACTGGGGTTACCTCAACCCTTCCACCTCTATATACGTACTATCAGCAGCCTCCCATTTCATCTATCATTCATTCTAGGTATGTACCTCCTATCTCACTCCCTCATTCTCAACCTACCTATATGGCATCGCCATATACTGGAATGCCACCTCCATCATATGTCCAACACTAGCCCTCTTATGCTACATGACATACCCATCCAACACCACCTACCAATCTTTCCCCTGACTAGAATTTTCAATTTAGACGAGAACAACGGAAATATAATCCAATTGGGGAGCCTTATTCTTCTATTTTATAAAATCTCATTAAATCTGGGGCCATGACCCTTCCTCTTATAAAATCACACACTGGTTTTGATCTTGCTTGCCCCACACCTGTGTGGTACAAAGAGCATGACTTCTACAACTATCATCGGGTAAAAGGTCATAATGACGGAAATTGCATCACTTTCAAGAACATTGTCCAGGAACACCTATTTCTCCACCTACACATGAACCCACTTCACCAATTCCTCCACCCACAAAGGAATACCCTTCATCTCCTCCTTCACCTGTGAAGGAGGCTTCTGTTAACATCGAGACCACTTTGCCTTTGGCTTCTCCACCTAGAGATCCATCACTAGTAGTACCTCTCCTTCCCATGGGTGACACTTTTTCATATCCTCCACCCACAGAGGAGCACCCATCATCTCCTCCACCTATCAAAGATCTAGTAGAAATTCCATTACCTCTACGTGACCATTCTCTATCAACCACCCAAGATCCTGCTGACTTACTTTCAGCTCTCTTACCCACAGAGGATGAAGCTAGCGATTTCCCCATTTGTAAAACACATTTTACGGGAATCACCATTGGATCCACATCGACCTCACCCATAGCAGTGCCATTCTCACACTTAGCTGATCGCCTTGATTATGTTGATAGAGCCTTACTTTGAGGGTGTCTTCTACTTCATATCTCAACACAAATGTAGATGTCACTCGCTAACACTTCCACTATCTATCCAAAAGTGTTTCAGCTGACCGAACCAAACACAACCACAAATAGCACAAATTCTCCCATGATACCACTCATGGCTCAACTTACACCTCTACCCATAACCCAACATGCATTTACATCCAAACCAACACCTACATCATCTTCCTTTCCTAAACATATTACTACTTTAGGGGTCATACCAACGGCTAGCCTTACTCATCCACCCATCAAATTAGATTTAGCCATGTCTTCCAAAACTAATACTAAACTTAACCCGGCCTCTAAATAGAATAACCGATCTCCTAGACCTCATACCCCAAAGTCGTCAACCAGACCCTTATAGCCTTCACCTCTTCCATCCATACTAGGACCTCACCCCTCGACCCTGGCTAAGAAACCCCCATCCACTGGTAAACCAAAAATGTAGCAACCCATTTCCCCATCGCAAACCTCTAATCTACCCAAGCACCCAACACAACGTCCTCCCACACCTGTAAAATTTTTACCACCCATACCTCCAATACCATCAATAACTTCTTCACTACCCACGAAACTTCCTTCCCTTTCCCTCATACCCCCTACACAACCTACGCCATCTACCTCCACAACACCTTAGTTATCCCCATGGGTAACTTTCCCTCTTCCACCATCTACTTTTCCCTCTAAATCTCATGCGCCCATATCACCTTTACACAAGAAGGTGCAACCTAAAGGAAAAAATCAGATACCTTCCAATAAGGTAGTTAAACCAACCACACACTCTATTTCCAGTTCATCTACCATGACCCTACCCAAGCAGACATGACCAACACCTAAGACCATAGCCCAAACTACTCCCCCTCTTGCAAAGACTCTTCCCATATAGTCATATGCACCTGTACCCAAACCCACATTCACCTCCGATTGTGATCCACTAGTGGGATCCTATGCCAAAATCTTAACTAATCTCCTTGAAAATTCTGTCATCACATTACCACCTCTTAGACCTTACAACCCACTCAAACCCAAACCAAAAGGGTTTGATGAAACCAAATTTTTTTCCTACCATCATGTGACAGGACATGATGTAGAGGATTATAATTATTTGAAATCTACTCTTGTCTAGTTGTGTCCTCCAAAATAAAACTTTGACGATGATGATCTTCTCGATGAGGACCCCATTTTGTCAACACCAATTTCCATAGTTCTTCCCTCATTACCTACTTAATGACCAAAACCTCCACCCCCACAACTCTTAGAGCCATCCCTGAGATTCAAAATTAACATGGTTTGTATCAAATAACTCGCCAAACCTCCACCCAAATGTCAGTGCACTCAACTCATTTAACAAGGTTCCTTCCCACCACTTGGCTTCTACCCTTCCTATCATTACACCTTTCATAGCTCACCTACTTTATCTACCTCCCCACCTCAAATCAATATGATCCATGTCGCTACCCATGCTCATAAGGATAAAGGAAAGGAAAAGGAAAATTACCCACTAACCACCCCTATACCCAACCTACCATCTATACCCACACCTAAATTCACTATCTATGGCCCCACATATCCTATTTCTAATGGGGTTACACATCACATGATACTCAAACAATTACACAAATCCTCCCTCAAAATTTCCTTATATGACCTCATCCAAACCTCTGGATCCCATTGTCAGGCTCTCATGGAGGTTCTTTAGTCTATGGAGGTTTTACCCAATGAATCCACACACGTAGCCTCCATTATTACACCTCATCATGTAGCCTCTCTCACCAAATTACCACCTTCTTCTACATCTCCACCTACTCACCAAGTAACCACCCTCAACTTCTTAGATGGAGAGATCGCACCACACCAAACTGATGACCCTGATATAGCCCTTTTCATCTCCGTCCATATTGATAATATATGTGTACGACATGTTATGATCGATGAGGGTGCTAGTATTAATATAATCTACTCCCATGCATTTGACCAAATGTGCATAACCAACAATTGAATGCATAAACATCCTGTCATGTTGTGTTCATTTAATGATGCTATCACTTCTACACTTGGCACCGTCATCTTCCATGTTCACGTGGGCCCCCGTACTATTCTAAAGTTATTTTATGTCTTGAAAGGGGAATTTCAATATAACTTGTTGCTTGGTAGACCCTGGATTTGTGGCATAGGTTTTGTTCCTTCTACTTTTCATCGTTGTGTGAGGTTTGAGCATGAAGGACACACCTATACCATTCTGGCTGACCCATCACCTTTCAAAACTTGTAACATGATTTACTAACCTAATGATGTGCTTGTACCCATTAAGGCATCTATATCCATGACCACTTCCTCTTCACCTACACCTCTACTCACCAGTGCCACCGCTACCTCACCCACACCTAAATCCTCTATTCCTACCACTGCCACAACCTCCACGGCCAACCTGTCAGCCTCCCAATCAGTTAGCTTCACCTCCGATCCAATCTCTAACACATCGTTTATCCCATCTACCCACATATCGACCACCAATCCCTTAGAAGGTGTTTTTCAATGCCTCACTCTAGTGGATTATCACCTATATAATGTTGACACATTCCTTACTCCATAAGAGTATGGAAGCCTTCACCAACACCCTCTTTATGACCACCAAATAGGAGAGCATATCCTTTATGGTCCTCCCCACCTTTGCACCAATATCACCTATGGGGGACTTGGTACTTCCACTTATACACTTGAACCACCATCACAAACCCACCCCTTTTCTGTTGACCTTCAGTCACTCACCAATCACCGCTCTACCCACACCTTCCTCCACCGATGTGCATGGAAATGTTTTGGTTTTGGATTTTATGAGAAAGGCCATCGCACTATTATTCCATGTACTACCCACAAACATAACGACCGTAGTGGTATCAACTTTGTTAAACTACCTACCAAGAAGGCTCGCATTGAACTCATTGAGGATATCGAACCTTTTCCACCTTCTTCACCTGATCCACCTTCTTCACCACCTTCACAAATGGAGTCGATGGATCCAGAATCAATTCCTCTAAACTTTTTTTTTCATAAACACCATTTCCTTAGGGCCTCTGACTTATCAATGCAAGGGTGAGGCCCCCTCTTCTCTTCCCTTCATGTATCCTAAAATAATCGATGATGATAAACCTTATATTAATGTCATTCAATGTCAGGATGATGAATCTATACTCACCTATCTTGGTGTGGAAGACTCTTACATTCATCATTCGTTACCATCTAAGACACAAACCATGTTGAATGAATCAACTATCGAAATCAACATCCGTACTCAGGACGACCCGCACATTCTAAAGATTGGCCAATCTTTAGATACTGCTAAACAGGAAGCCATC
This sequence comes from Taxus chinensis, assembly GCA_019776745.2. Taxonomy (NCBI): domain Eukaryota; kingdom Viridiplantae; phylum Streptophyta; class Pinopsida; order Cupressales; family Taxaceae; genus Taxus; species Taxus chinensis. Next base: position 956,063,691 of record CM034147.1, on the reverse strand, counting down.
ACTTCTTTTCTCAAAAATCATAACCATGCTTTCGCTTGTTCTTACACTGACATGCCCGGTATTAACCCCACCATAGTGGTCCACAATATCATAACCATTCCTGATGTCAAACCCATAAAATAAAAGCTTAGGAAAATGCACCCTCGCATTGCTCTTCTTGTTAAAGAATAACTTCAGCGCCTTCTTTCTGTTTCCTTCATCTTACCCATTGATTATCCCTGATGGATTTCTAACATTTTCCTTATCATTAAAGCGATAAGGGGACTTTGCATTTACACATATTTCTGTGACCTCAACCTAGATTGCCCCAAAGATGAATTTCCTCCACTTGTTATTAACTAGCTGGTTGACCTTACTGCTGGTCATGAGATGTTATCACTCATGGATGGGTTCTCAAGTTATAACCAAATCTTGCTTGCCCCAGAGGATCAACAAAAAAATGCATTCATCATCCCTTGGGGGACCTTCTACTATCGAATCATGCCTTTTGGCCTAAAAAATGCTAGTGCCACATATCAGCTAGCTATGACTTACATCTTCCATGACATCATGCACCGGATATTGGAAGATTATGTAGAAGATCTCCTTGCCAAATATAAATGCCACTCCAAGAACCTTGCCATCCTAAAAACCATCTTGTACTGCCTCATTAAGTATTGTGTTCACCTTCATCTGAAGAAGTGTGTATTTGCGGTTCTCTCATAAAAGCTTCTAGGATTTATCATTTCCTTGGTATAGAGTTTGAACCTGCTAAAGTCAAGGCCATTCTCAAAATGCCTCCACCCACTAATCTGAAAAAAACTCTGTAGCCTACAAGGTAAGTTACAGTCTATTCACCATTTCATTTCACAACTTTCTGATTGATGTTAGCCATTTCATCATCTTCTAAAAAAGGATGTCTCCTTTAAATGGGATGATGACTACCATAAAGCTTTTGAGGCCTTGAAACAATACCTTCTCCAACTACCCATACTCATTCCACCTAAAGACAATCAACATTTCTACCTATACATCTCTGCTACCGATAACTCCTTAGGGGCCATGCTCACTCATCGTGATGAACAACATAGGGAGTAGGTGGTTTATTACATAAGTCGTACTCTTATAGACTACAAAACTTGATACACCCATCTAGAAAAACGTTTCTTAGCCTTAGTTTTTGTTGCCACCAAACTCCGCCATTACATACTCAACCAAAAAACTTATGTTGTGACCAACATCAACCCCTTACACTTCATGTATACCAAACCATACCAAAATAATTGTGCCGCACACTGACTTATTCTTCTTGCTGACCTTGACCTTGAATTCATCCATCAAAAGTCCATCAAGGGCTAAGCTATCGCCGACCAATTGGCCAACCAACATATTTCTAGGGATCAACCCTCTAATTTTGACTTTCTAGATGAGTCTATTGCTACCCTTTCCCTGGAATAACTCGCTTACCAAATGACACTCTTCGTCGATGGTTCCAAGTGTCAGCATGGATGTGGGGCTGATGTTATCCTCATTCCTCTTGATTTTGATTGTACAAACAATATTGCTGAATACGAAGCACTCGTATTGGGTCTCTAGGCTGATTATGCCTTATATGTCAAGTCCATCAACATCTTTGGTGATTCTCAATTGGTCATAAACCAAATAAATGGTATATACTAGTGTTGTAATGAGATACTTCAAAATTATAAGCATCATGTGGACATAATTTTGACCACCTTCGACGGTTACGCCCCTCAAATCATCCTAGGGTCTACTAATAAATTTGTAGATACCATGGCCTACTTGGCTTCTCAGATACCTACTTCACCCGCTGATTCCAAAATATTTGTCACCATACAAAGACTCCAATCACCTTCTTATTTACCTTGTGAAGTTTACTCTATCGGAACCACTTCTCCTGAGCCGAGTGACCTTTGGTATTAAACAACAATTAGACTATCTTTCCCTCCCCATCTTACCTCCTGACCTCACTCGTAATGGACAACACGCCTTTCTTAAAAGGGCCTCTTGTTATGTTTTCATGGGTGGCCTCGTCTATAAGCATGGTTTTAACGGTATTATCCTACGATGCCTTACGAGTTCTAAAATTCCCTATACCATTAAGGAAGTTCATGATGACATATGTGGAGGTCACTTCAGTGGTCTTGTGGTTGCTAAGCGTTTCTTCACCTAGGCTATTACTAGCTGACCCTTAAGCATGATTGTTGTGACTATGTTAAGCATTGTGTAAAATTCCAACAACATGCCAATCTTCATCATACGCCAAAGCATGCCTTACAGGTCGCCTGTGACCTTTGGCCCTTCTCTCAATGGGGTTTAGATCTTGTCAGATAAATCAATCCCCATTCTTCCCAACGACATCAAAGGATAATCACCACTACCAAATATTACACCAAATGGGTTAAAGCCATACCTCTCATTTCCACGAAAGCTAAGAAAATATGTGAATTCATCAATCATCACATTATCTGTCACTTTGGCATTCCAAATCACCTCATTACTGATAACAAAAAACAATTCAAAAATAAAACCTTGCGAAAACTTTTTGATGCCTTCGGCATTCAAATAAGTTTCTTGTCAATTTATTACACACAAACCAACAGCAGAGCTGAATCCACTAATAAAACCCTGACCAAAATTCTCATGAAAGTGGTTAACGATACTGGGGAGGACTGGCATACACACATTCCTTTCACCCTTTGGGCATACCATACTAGTATTCACACTTCCACTATTGCCACTCCTTTTTCGCTGGTCTATGGTACCGAGATTGTTATGCCTCTTGAAGTCCAGATTCCATCTCTTTGTATTTCTCTCCATTACATGCTCAATGATGATGAGTTTCACCAAGACTGTTAGCACAACTAGAGTTATTAGATGAACATCATCTTAATGCTCTTGACCATCTCGAAGTTTACCAAAAATGTATCAAACGTTCTTATGACAAACGTGTCCATGAACAAACCTTCCAATTCGGTGACCTTTTTTTGAAGGAAAATCAACATGTAACCAAAGAGAAAAAAAGTAAATGGGGTAAATTTTCTCCTAATTGGCTTGGACCATACATAGTGACTCATACCTATGGATCAGGTGCATATCATTTATCTTCACTCGATGGTAAACCTGAACCTGAACCCCTTAATGCCTTGCTTCTTCGACCATTCTACTGCTGAATTTTAGTCCTACCTCACCTTCCGCCTCTTTTCATGCTTGTCCCTTGAGTTTTATTCACTTCCCTCCTTTCACTATACCACCCCCAATGATTAAACAAGAATCATGTGCATACCCGTCACTCTTTTACCCTCTCTTAAATATGTGTACTACGACTCTACACATGGCATGATTCTCATGGATACTTTTCGTCTGCTTTCAGATGAGATCCCATTGTCGTTTCACCTTGCTTTCTAAACAAGAAACCGATTCTTCACCTTCATCTTGTCCATGAATTAAATTACATCACATGGGATATAACTCTTTGAGTCAAACTTCCAAAAAAAATATGACTCCCTCAAAAAGGACATATTTCTTTCTACATCACTGCTATAAATAGACTACTTCCTTGAAGGACAAATATATAAATCCTACTTTAAAAAAAAAAGAATCCAAAGCTTCCCGCATCGATCAACTTCGCGAAGACCTCAAGGAGGTAATTTCCTCATCCCATATAGACTTCCTGCATCGATCAGTCTATCTCAAATACAAGTCAAACAGAAAAAAATTTCATCATGGACTTCCTCATTGTGATCTTGGATCTCTTGCCAAAAGGCATGCTACCTCATACGATATAACCTAACCACTTTTCACCTTCTCACCATTTACACCTTCATTTCCTACCACCTCATGGGACCTTCTTAAACTATGAAATTTAGTGATCATGTGACTATTCTTCACCTTTATAATAATCAATCATGCAATGTCTTTAGGGTCTTATGTTCACTAGCCTACCTAAGGTATGGTCCACTAGTTATGATCCTCACCAATCAGGTGGCTCTCTTCCCTCCTCTTATCTTTCAACTTCTTCATTATGTATTAATCATCCTATAAAGGACTAGACCCTTAATGCTTATCTCTTGGAAATTTTCCTCTTTCACCACAATTAACTTAATATCACCTATACCTATTTTCCCACAATTCAACCATACCTAAAAGACCTCGACTCAATCATGTCTATAACCCACCAACCCATTATCATACCTCCTTGCATCTTTCCCTTGCTTATTGGAGAACTACATCGAGTTGAGGTCCTTGTTCCCTGCGACTATGTAGGTAGAACTTTGAGGGCATGGTGCCCTTGGATGTTAGCTCGGACACTCTCTACCCTAACCAATTCCTTCTCCCCCTTTCCTAGTCACATTCTACCCTAGTTAGTTTCCTTTTTATATCAATAATTGGAAATTAAACCAAACAAACAACAATTGCTTCACATCTTTACTATCATCACTCATGCATTTATTATGTCTACCATTTCTTTACCATTATCATGCATTTTACTACAAAACATCTTAAGGTGACCCATATCATCATAAATTGCAAAAATTAATGAGTTACATACCTAAATCAACCTGACTCAATCCATGCCTATGACTTGACTCCATCCATGCCTAAACCAAAAACCTGACTTAATCCATGTTTATGACCTAACTCCATTCATGCCTAAACCAAAAACCTAACTCAATCCATGCATATGACCTAACACCATCCATGTCTAAACCAAAAACCTGACTTGATCCATGCCTATGACTTGGCTCTATCATGCCTACAACACTTGGTTTCCATCACATATGCTAATCATAATCGCAAGTTACACACAACCATATATACATCATGTCACAATCATCATTATCTCTATAAATAAATCATCCAAACATGTGTACCCATATACATGACTCTTAAATATATTCAGCACGTAGGCCGGTGTATATAACAAAATCTCAAAAAACTATCATGTACATCCTCACTATCTTTGGCATGCAGGCTGGTATATATGTAAAAAAAATGATGTCAAAAATAAACTAATCATACATGGATCTCAATCATCTCCCCATTTGATATCAAAGCTTGTCTCATATGTTTCCTCCTCCGCTCCTCTAGCCCAGCGTCTAGATGACCTCCCTCCACGTCACCCTGGTTGAGTTGCTGATGGTCCTGCCTCTGGAGCTAGCCTCCGTGCACTAGTGGACTCACCCTGACCCAACCCCTAGGCTCGTTGGCCCCCTTTACTCTCTACACTATGTGTGCGGGATCTACTCCTCTCACTTGAGGCATGTTGTGCTCTGTGCTTGGCATATGATAAGACATATATCCCCGCTACCATCAAATGATCCTGGTAGTATCTCACCTCACCCATAGTGTCTCTCAACCTCGTTGTAGGTACTATCTGTAGATGGTACCATCTGGCCTCTGACCCTGTCTCTGTGCCTTCTTGAATAATGGGAACCTTGTCCCTACCCTTGTGGTGGTGCCATCAGCCATGGAGCCTGCACCTATACCCAAGTCTTGAAGGGCCACTTATCTGTGCCTGTGTAATGGCCAATTGGCCCTGAAAACCTTAAAACATATACTTGCGCCAGTAGCTAACTAGCCCTGTAAACCTATCACCTACGCCTGTAGGGCAGCTATCTGCACTCCATCTCCATCTCCATCTCCATCCTCTCCATCTCCCCCGGTAGTGCAGGTACTGGTCCTTGTACTCCATGTGGACTAAAAAGTGGCCACCTGTGCCTACAGAGTCGCAACCTGTGCCTCAGACACCTGTCAGATGTCCCTGTACTATGCCCAACTAGGTCACCATGGTAGGCTACCTACCCATGTAGGGTGTCTCTCTGAACCGTGATGGTGGCTAAATTTGATCTGCTCTGGCCTCAGCGGTACTACTCGTAGCTATGCAGATCCCACCAATGTCTATACCTATCTGTCACCCTAACATCATCTATCTATCAATCGACCAACTGATCTTCCTACCCAGGTCGGAACTATAGGTCATGGCAGAGACATAGGCCCTCTCCACTTCATCTCTCCTATACTGAGGGAAGGGTGGAGGTATATCCTGTGGCAAACCAAACTGTCATCTAACCTGGTCTATAGGTATCATCTCATGCTCCCTGGCTTGCCGCCCCTCTATCCACCTATAAATCTGTAACCCCACCCAGCTCTGCTGCCATCTACCGATATGAAGGGAAGCCCACATTTGTCCTCTAAATGATGTCCATGCCAGAACAACCCCCTCTAGTAATCACCTGTAATAGGCTACATCATGTGTAGTTCTCACCACTCGGTGCTCTCCTGTCATTGACACCCCATCGCCTTTAGCCCACTTGAAAAAAACGTAGCTCGAATGCATTGGCTCGTAGGGCATACCAACTGGGTGCACACACACAAAATGTGTTCATAGGCCCAACAACTTAACAGGAATGTGCATCATAAGCTGAATCGTCCATAGTCACCCATAAGCCCACAACTCCCTGTATAGCTATGCCAAGAATGCAGGTGCCCATGTAAACCGAGTCCTTCTCTCCACCATGTCATGTAGAACCCCCATCAGTGACCATGGGAACCTCCCACCCTCTGCATCAGGGTAGTGTAAAACAACAAACTACCTCCATCATAAGCACTACCAACCTCATCTCCTCGAGGGTAGGCTCAGTACATCACCCCGTTAGCTCATATCTATGTTGTAGTGTGAACATAGAATGTTATGTAAGTGATTATATCCCTCTAGGATAATATAATATGTGTTGTAATAATTAATTACATTATTGTAAATGTAATTATGAGTGGGTGAGTAAATATTGCTATGAGTTGTTGAGTAAACAAATCATTAACAATATTAGTTTTGTGAGAAAACAAAATCTCACATAAAATAGCATGGAGTTGTTTTAGGAGTTTTGTGTGGAGATATCCTCTATGGAGATTATGATCTCACTTAAATATAGGAACAACATCTCCTATTTAAATGTTCACCGTAATACTTCCTATGAATGTAGCAAGAATAAAGAGTAATATTTCAAATTTTCTTTATGCAATTATGATATTAATTTTTCAATCACCCTGTAGCTCATGCTAGCACTGTGGAATCCTAAAAATGCCTGCGCCTCTCTGAACACTAATAATAGTAACTCCTCAGATGCCTACTGAGGAGATTGAGTAAACCTGTGTATCTACTATAGGTAGTCATAGGATCCTATAAAAATCTTCCTAGGGTGATCGTGATCTCACCCGTCAGCAAATGGAATGTATTGGTTGCTGAATCTCATCTATCCGATGAGGGCACCCATCAAACTCACCTCCTGAACTATGTGTCGGTAGCATCTAACCCAAATGAGGCCCATTATCTACAACATGGATCCACATCCTTCAGGTGTCATCTCCCCCCATATCTCCGTGAGCAAGGGAGGTACTATATCCCTCATCCGTAGCTGGTCCCTGGTCTGTATACAACCAATCACCTATTAATCCAACTTGACCATACCTGCATGCCCACCTATGCCACCCCCACTATACCGCTTACCCTAACTAACTCAACCTTTCACTTATATCTATGCCCTAAATCAACACTACCTATCTACCCACACCTCGGACCCTCATTTTTATTTTTCCCATCTCACCAATCTTCCTTATTCACTTACATACCCATACCCATAACTCTTTCCGCCTACCGAACTCTCCCTACCCCCTACCTATCTATCTGTAACCCATCTATTTTATCTCCTTGTGGGCCTACCTCTCTAGCCTGTCTGACCGGCATTGGTCATCATCGACCAACCACAGTCCTAACATTGATCGACATCGGTCACCTCATCTACGACCGGTACCCGGTCCTCACCCACTGATGCCGGCTAAGAGTGGACTGACGTTGGTCACTATCACGGTGATAAACCCATGACGTCCTACCCTATTTCTACCCATACTTCTCCTTTCTACCCATTTCCCCCACCCATTGCCTTCCCAATACCTATTCTCCACCCCTCATTTACCTAACTATAGCCTCCCTTGTTCCCCCTTTTCTCATTTATTTCCCTGCATTCAAATTTTAATATTTTCCCCCCAAAATCCACTTTCCTCCTACCCAATTTCTCTCCTCCACCTACTAAAAAAAACAATAATAGGAATGGAATCGTACCTCATCACATTTCCATCTATATTGTGGCACCTCGGACCACTACACATGTCCACTCAATCCCTTTCTTGCCTCTTCCATCACCAATTTCCCATTGGCTCAATCAAATCAAATCAATCACCCAATCAAATCATTATGCTCATAGACCCACCTATCGACCAATTATCACTCACTCCGTGGCTTTCCAACTCAACTCTCCTTGTCATTTGGTCCCTTTCCACCTCTTTATCTCTCTCTTATTGTTTTCTCCTATGTGGCAAATGACAAATGATTTTCGAAAACCCGACACTTTTTCTTTTATAGCCTTCTCAACTTAATCGGTGATGGTTTTACCTTGATCAACATTGGTCTTATGCCCTAGCCTACCATGGTCGGTCTATGGTGACCAACATCAGTTCATTATGACCATGGTCAGTTATCCTGCTAGTCTTATTACTACCCATTACCCCTCATTTGCTTGCATGGATCCCTTTTACCTCACCCACACTTGACTTGGACACTTTACTTTACCCTCTTGATCTCATCATTTACCACCTAACCTCTTCATCATTTGGGGACTCGTTATTTTACCCATACCTCGGCCCTACCCGTGTCATGACCTAGCTACTTAGACCTAGAACATTTCTAGTGACCCATGACCTCATGTGCTTGCTATACCTTGCGACACTATTACCCATGTTGTTTGACCCAATGACCTTAATTTTCCTCTTGTTGTAACCGTTTATTCTGACCCAACCTTTGGTGTATTGGAACATACCTAAACATTCCTACACCTGACCTACGTTGTGTTTCCTGACCATATCATATACCTTGGATACCAGAATCACCTCAACCTTTATTGGATAAACCTATCGACCTTAGAAAATGTAGAGTTTTCCTGCTCTTCATCATGGTATTGTGCTACAGTTTATACGTGTGCGTGTGTTTTACTGTTACTACCTTCGACCCTGTTCCATTACCTAGATTCACCAATTGGAACTTTACCCCTTTTACCCTCGTTGTCCACCTTCCTCTTCATCACATTCACCTTTTTTTTTCAAACTAGTCACTGATTTTGTCTTCTACCTCATCAGTTCCTAGTTTAAGGGGGACCACCTTCACCCATACATGGGGTATCCACATCTTATTTTTGTCAGCGTCGCTTACCAATAAAAGCTACACAACAAAAAGGGGAAAAATGTAGACACAAAAATTAGGTCACACTCCCCTCGGTCCCTCGTCAAATAACCAAATAAAACAAAATCACCTAACCATGGTCCCTTACACCCCACACTAGTATTAATTTGATTAAATTAATCCATGTCCTCATAATATTTATTATTTAATTATTCTAATTAAGATAAGTCTCACACCACCACCTCACACTAAGACTATTCTTAGTATATTTCCATAACTAATTAAGACCCAACTAAACCCTAAAAATCAAAGCCTACATTCCCTCTAACCACATTCTCGCTCGTTAGAAAATAAGATTCCATTCTAATCCATAAAAAGAATCTAACTGGATCCAAGAAATCAAGTAGATTTTCCCATTTTAGTAAACCTAGGAAATCTTACCCTAACTGATGTTGGTCACCCCTAAACCAACGTCGATCAACCTGGAACCATCGTCGGTTACCTTTTATTCCCTTTGGTAACCTTATTTCAAGGTTGGCACATTCAGAGAGTCAAAAAGGAGACCAGAGCTGCATGCAAGTAGAAATAGGATTCACACACGCATCTAAACATCCACAGCCAGCATCAGAAGCGACCACATAGCCATTTTGCATTCACGGGAGTATCCTGGAAAGCGTCATCACCACACGAAACTCCATCCATCTGATCAGCTGGCATTTCCATCCAGCCATCAAGCTCATATAACAGTAATATACCTCCACCAACTTGTTCTAATACACTATAATAGCTTTTATTATCTTTGTTATCAGATTAAGCTATTACATCTCCATTTATTCATTTCTTATCAGTTTATAACTGGGCCTTTTCCATTATTTACATCATTAGATTACCCATCCTTGCTTGTTGTTCATCCCTAACCACATTTGAGACCTCTGCAACCCTTAAACCTACCCCACCACCTACATCAAATCCCAGGTCAAGCCCTCTAATCATTTTCTTTTGATTTTCCTTTATCTCGACCTTACCGACACCGGTTACCCATAATCATCACCGATTTCACTTAAGTTGACATTGGTCATACTAGACCGACATCATTCTCTGTGCTTTACCCTCAGACCAAGAACATAGCCTAAATTCCCCACCAAATACCCAAACAACCCAAAACTAAACCCTGACCAGTACCAGTACTCTGACAGAGACCTCACCCTTCAGATTCAATCATAGCTTAGCCTGTTGTGAATGAATTTTCTTATTGCAATCAAATGAGACACCTAAATCATTTTAACTATAGTATGATTTCATTTATTATTAATATTGAATTTTTTTAAATAGTGGATTGACAGCCTTCTAGGGAGTATCACACTTCTTGAAACTAACATACGTTAGGCAGTCCATTGTCATATGTTATTTAATCTCTTTTGGTGGTCTTGTTGTTCATTTCAGGTAGTTCCTCCCAGCCAAAAGGAAGCTCTCATGATCTGTTATGGATCAAGAAGTCATACGCGTGCAACAACCTTCAACCAACTTTAACAGGTATTCCTCCTAGCCCTTTTACCCTTATCTGTTTCGTCACATTCCAAGAAACGCTCTAAGAATCAGGTGAAACAGTCCTAGACAACCCATTCAAAAGGGAAAAATAAATTTTTAATAAATTTCCATGATGTCCAAATTCATCTTGTGTCTTTGAAATTTTTGTAATTCTCCATCTTATCAAGAAATCAATTTGTTTGTGTTTCATATTGATAATAATCTAATGGTGGGGTAACACTAGGTGTCTATCATGCAGTCCCACATATTGGATTTGTAAAGGAATGAAATGGGGAAAAGGAATTCAATATCAAGACAATTATCCACTCTAACAAAACCTTAATTTAGAAAATTTTGTAAATGAGATGGAAAACCAAGCAATCGCAAGTAGTTCTAAGTCCAAATAGCAGTGTTTCAATGGCTCAGGGTACAAGTTTCCAATTCAAATCAATCAGGGATAATCACCAAGGACACTATGCCTAATGGATAAGTATGCAGGTCACTAGTCATCCCATCTAATGGGTAGATGTCCCTGCGAGTCGCCAAATTTTTAATCCATTTTTACCCCAGGATAAAATGGATAACTTGGGGATGCCTTGTAGTGAATCAATGGCTAAAAGGGACCATAGTTCAATCTGGAGCATGAAATTAGTTCTTAGTGTTTAAGGGCATCAATGAAGTCTTCGGAAATGTTGGAATCCATTAGAGGATTTGTTTCCTCTTACGGGTTTTCATAAAGTCAAGATTTAGAGATGTTGTTCTAGTTGGAGAAGCAGAGCAACAAGGCCCACTTGTAGACAAAAATTTAAAAAATATGATATTTTTATCTAGGAGTGCTCTGGACATCTTCATGCAGGCGTTAGGGCACCAGGGAACTCAAAAAATTGATAAAATCCATACACAAGGGTGAAGGGTTACAAAAATTCTGTTTGGCTCATAACCAACTCATCAAGTTTATGCTCAAACTAGCTCCTAGCTCAGCAAGTTGAGTTGTTGCAGCGATCTATTCCAGGGGCCTTTAATGGTGGACTTAATTCTTGTAGCAAGGGCGAGCTATAATTTGAGCCCGTTGAGCTATTTGGAATAGGTGGGTGAGTTACACATCATAGTTACCAAGTTATTTAACTCAGTGAGCTAGCGAAATCTCAGGCACATGGTAGACCGAAAGTGGATTAACAGGTCGTAGAGCTCATGGAGTGTAAGATCGATTTGATAAAGCTCAATAAAAATTGGGGTGGGCTAAAAACTCATTACTTCGGAAGGCATAATGAATGGGGATTGGGCTCAATGTGAATTAGGTCATCGTAGGTGGAGGTCGGTGAAAAACATGGTAGAATGGGTAGTATCGTAGAGTTGAGCCAAGTTCAGATTGGTTGGAGTCAGGTTGAAGGATTCCTACAAATTGGAAAGAGCCGAGGGATACATGTGAGCCATCTTAGCAATGATAAAGGATGGATTCGGAAGTGTAATGTATTAGTACCTAAATCTACACCACCTTGTGAGTTAAGAAAAATTTACACTTTAATTTGGATACTTAGAGATATTCATACCAAAGATATAGTTGTTTTGTAGCGAGGGAAATATCTGAAAGAATCTTTGAGACTTAGCTTTGAGATATATTGGGTTGCACTCACAAAAGGGGATGACCTTCCCTACTACTTTAGGTTCTACCTTTAACCAGGGTGAGAGGACCCATTTTGTGACCTATAATTATAATAATAATGGGTGAATTATAGTATCTAAATGTTCTTTTGGAAGTATGAGGGATAATCCTTGAAAGACATGGTCAATGCAAGCACTATTTAACTCTCATGAGTTATCACTCTAAGTAATGTATCTATCTTTCAAAATAGGATTTCATGTCACTCTAAACAATGTGGATCAATCCTTTCTTCTGCATATTTATGAAAGGGAGGGTGGAAATGGTAAAATCCCTTAGAAAATGGTTACAAGCAGGGAAAACATAGAGAATTCAAAAGGATTTAACAATTGTGAGTTGAATTTTGTGTGTATAAATGGGAGATTAAAGAAGGATAAAGTTGATTATATAGATTTCTCAAGAAAACATTACAAATACTTAAAGATTGCCTCAAGGAAATAAGAACACATCACACAGCTAATATCAACCCTTTAACTAGAAGGTTTGCACTAATGGAAGCCCAAGAGTACAATATTTCACACAATCTTTGAGAATTTAGACACAAAAGCTCATGCAAAATTTTCAACAAAACATTTAGAGATCCTAATCAACTACACTCAAGATACACTCAAAATATTACAAAAATATTCTCAAATGAATGGTAACAACATGGATTTAATTTTTTTTTATCACATTACAGAAATAAAAATCCATTTATAATGCAATTGCAGTTACCAAAATGCCACAATTCTAGACAAGATCTAGTGTAATTGCAAGGAACTATCAACCTAATATTTCAACAAGGAAGACAAATAATTTATTCAAAGTATTCTACCTTAAGAACAAAGATAACATTACTCAAAAAATAACAGACAGTTAACTTTAGGGAATTCAAATTTCTCAGCAAGGGACCATAAATCCTATGGCCTCAATTCTTTCCAATGATTGTACACTCACAATCATTTTGGCATGAGAATATTTGGACAAGGTAAAATAACTTGACGGTTTCTGAATTTGATTCAAGTGTCTTAGGATAGGTATAATTGTTTTTTTTACGTTTTCTCTACAATATTATAAACCTTTAACCACCATTTATGCGAGAACATTCTCATCACATTTATACAATTTCAGTCACTTACTCATTTTCATTTCCCCCCCCCCAAAAGGTTGCATCTTTCAAAATAATAATCTTATTTTCTTCACAATTTTATTTACACCATTCTCTTGAAAATAATTTAGCCTTATAGCACTAGGTGGAGAAATTACCATTAACTTGTATCTTTTTAAAGTGACTGGGATCCCATGTCATCTTATCTACTTCTATTTTTAGCAAAACAATAGGAACTTTATGGAAATTGCTCGAGTATCTCAAATACTTTTGATGTGACCTTTATCGGTCTCCATTCTCGAATATCAACTTCAAAGTATGCAAAATAATTACCAGATCCCCTAACTTGATCAGTCCTCCATTTACAATTCCTCATCATGTTCAATTATCTTTCCTTTAAGATAATTATCACTCACTTCACCTTTACTTCCTTCATGTGGGCTGAAAAGGAGATGCATTCATTTAATTGTGGTGATTAAGTCTAATTCAGCTTATCTGCGTCATTTTCACTATAAATTCAGCTCCTTTTCTTCATTAGTATGCATCCCCTTTTAATTATTAAATGTAAAAAGCTATTGTGAAGTTCTTTTTTGGTGTAATGTTAAAGGTAGCTGTAGAAACTAGCTTGAAATAGATATCATCAAAAGATTTTAATCAAATCTTTTATTTAATGGGCCCGGATGAGGCATTTGTCAAGTCTTTATTCTAGATTATAGAAACAAAGGATGACAAAGGACCCTTGACATACCGACAGGTTCAGCCTTCCCTCCTTTTAAGATTGATCAAAATCAATCCTATTTTTTTTGGCTTTCAATAAATGTAGTATCATATCTTCCGGTGGGAGCATCAGAAACCTCCTGAAGCACTAAAGAAATTCTAGATAAAAATGAGGCCTAGTGTGACGGGGATGACTGAATAAAAGTCTCTCTTTCTATGTAATGAAGAATTTGTCTTGAAATATATTCCCAAGGAGTCCTATGTACTCTATGACGGGACTTCAATTGATATTGTGTCTTCCATTATTCACAAAGTATATGAATTGGAGCAATGAATCTTCTCTCTAGAAAAAGGTCCAACATGACCTATGCAACCTCAACAACCTAAAAATACCAGCATCATCAGCAAGAAGGAAGAAGGGAGAATCAAAATCTCAACCCCCAGTTATCATTTTGGATGAGGAAGAAGCAAAGCCTTCATCTCCTCAATGTCCTAAGTAATCATTCTCTACCACAGGGGAAAGTGTGGGAAATTATGCTTTCCAACCTTCCATTCATTTAGAGCAACATATTTATTTGATGGAGCAAAAAATATCAGGAGCTTTTCCTGTTCCTTTTCTAAGAGAACATCCACCTTTCATAAAGAAATGCAAGTGTGAGTTGAGTTCTAAGTATCATGTTCCACTAGGTCCAAGGTTCACAATACGTGCTCTTCCAGCTACTTAAAATTCTCATATTCAGCTTACTCCTATTTGGTCCACACCTTATAAAGCAAAAGGGGGCAAGGCATTTCTTACAGGCGGTTTTGGAACTTTTGAACTGGGTATCTTCTTATAAAAAGAATATAGAGTTAAGGAATATCATGGATGGTCCTAGAAAGATTGTTAACACATTGATGGATATGAGGATGTCTCGTACTTTGGCTGGGGTAGTTGTGTTTTCTCAAACAACACAAGGCTCAGAAGAATTTTTAGCAAGGAAAAACATGTTGCTAAACAATTTTTCCTCATTTGGAGAAGATCTCAAATTAGTAATAGAAGATGATTGAATGTCCCTCTTCTCCTAATTTCCTCTTTTTTGATGAAATGTTTGAAAATGTATATATCTTTTCATGGGCAGGGTCCCATATAGATCCCCTTTTACTTTTCAAAAAGTACATTAAACTTCAAATTGTTATAACAAAATAACATGCTTCCTATCAATTTTACAATTTAATCAAAATTTACTGTTTTTCAATACATCGTATTAAAAATTAACTACTCAAATTATCCTTAAAACTGTTTGGAAAATAGGAGTATCAAATGAAAAGAAATGTAATATTAAGAAGAACTAGCCCTAACATCCTCAATAGCCTTGGCTTCCATAAAAACCTTGTTTTCCTCAACAGTGAGCATGGTGACATCATCATATTCATTGTCTTCTTGAAATTATCTTTCTACATAAGCATCATACCTCTGAAACAGTTGTTGTAGTTATTCTTTATTAGGGCCCTTGTGATGTTGAAATATTATACTTTCCCTGTTAATTTACACCACACATTCCCCCATCCTATATTTCATTTCCCTTGATTTATTTGTCAGGTTCTCAATTGAATTTTCTATAGTTTCTAGCCTCTTGATAACTTCCTATGAATATTTTTCATCATGAATGTTCTCCTTGAAGGATTGTATTAAGAAATCCATTTCTAGTTCACAATAACTGGTTATGTTCTTTTCGAATACCAGGTCTTGATTTTCAAGGTTTTGATGCCTCCCCCAATCCACTTCTTTTCTTCTTCCATGTTTTTCTTGACATAATTTACTACATCAATTCTGATTTTCAATCAATCCTCTAAGATAAATTGAGTTCCCATATTGTCAGCCGACAATATTTTTTCCTTTACAATCACCTCCCCTTTGATTTGGTTGATGAAGTCTAGTTTGGGAAGAATTCCTTCATCATAGAATGATTCATTGGTCCACTCTTCAATCATATCCTTGACAAAATCAAGATGAGAAATGAATTCCTCATACATTTTCTTTATTTTTCCAAATATTTTATTTCCTTTCTCAGATAGGTCCTCAACCCAAATTTCAATAGCCTTCACCGTTTTGGTGGTGTTCTATATGTTTCCTATCATTTCTGGAGTAACATTAAGAGTTACTTGATTTCTTTCTGAGGGAACTACCAATTTCTGCAAACACAATGTTAGAGTTTTTACCTGCTCTTTTAGTTCCCTTTTACTTATCTTATCTTCATATACCCTTTCCAAGATTCCTTTTACTGTTGTTACAACATCTTGTTTAATATTTCCTCTTGTAGGCCTTGCCAGTTGGATTTGTTGAATATTATAGTCACTAGTTAGTTTATCCTTTGGGATATTAGGATGTGGGGTGGCCATTTCAAAAATTTTGGACCCTGTCCTGTTAAATTGTGATCTTGTCATAATTCTAACCCTCTTGGAGGCTTTCACAGATTTTTAAAAATAAATATTTGAGATACCCAAGGATTTTTTTGGGATTATATCCTTTCCTTTTTCTTTTTTCTTCTCTTTTTCTTATATATTTTCCCTACCCATGTTTTCATGGGGTCACTGTCATCTTCTATTTATGAGGGAGAAAACGTTTAGTTTAAAAAAATGGCACCATCGCTCTTAATGCATGTTGAATTATAATAATTCATGTGATAGGTTCTTCCATATTTGTTTCCTTTTTGCACTTTCCACAACTTAGTGTTGCTCTTTATTTTGCTCCTGAGTCTAAATTTGTTGAATCTTTTATTCTTTCTTATCATGTATAAATTGTTACCCCATAACGTTAGCCTTCTCTGGACTAGTAAGTGTGCTTGAATCTTCTTTCAAACTCTTAGGGGAAGTGGAAATCATACATGTATCTTTTGGTAAATTCTCATCTTTAGGAGATTCCATGCTTGCTCCTTCCTTAGGTTCTCTTGGTGAAGTGAAAACTTCCTTAACTGTTTCTTTTGGGGTCCCCTTTTCATAACTTGGAATTTATACTTGTTCCTTGTCCTTTGTGGGATGCTCTTGAATAAAAGTGTCCACTTGTAACTTTGTCTCAACCCCTTCTTTCTTTGTATCATCCTTTTCTTATGCCTTAGTTGGCTGGGATTGTGTATCTGGTTCTTGATTCACATCTTCCCTTTCCACCTTTGTATTTGGAATAACATTATTTACATCTTGTATACTTAGGTTGGTGATGAATTCAATGGTTTTTTTCTCAATGACAATATAAATTGGGATATTTTCACTCTCAAACATTCCTCCTTCATTTTTGGATTATGGCCTTGTAGCAAGAGTAACACCAAGCATTAGCATCTCTTGCTTATCATTTTGAACATATTTTTCTCGTTCCACAGAAGGAGATGTATCTACAACTTGAGTTCCTTGGGACTAGGTCTCAATTTACACATTTAGAGTTTTCTTAATATCAGGCATATGGGTTTCTTCAAATAACATACTCATAGTTTCATATGTATTATCATCAATATAAAAATAAGGGCTCCTCCTAAGCTCCTTTACATCAACATCAATTGTTTCAACTCCTTTAAATGATTTCCCTGGTGATGGTTTTATCTCAACATTACTTTTATTACCATGTTGCTCAACACTTATTCCTTTTTGCTCATGGATTTCCCCCACAACATCTGGTTCACCTAACATTCTAGTTTCTTTGATAATTCCTTCCACCACCCCTATAGGAAATGTAGATGGAGTAGTGAGGATTAGTAGTGTAAAGGGGTCTACTTAGGTACCTTCAAGGACCAATAGAGGCGTGGTTTGAAAAAATGGGGGAGCAACAACCTTTTATGGAGTTTCAGTCAAGCTAGGGTCACTGATTTCCTATGACTCTCCCTTCTTCTAATTTTTTGAACTTGGGCTACTTTCCCCAACATCCTTTTCGAGAGTCATAGTTACTCTAGATATTTTTGATGATCTTTCAAAATACTTTGACACTAATAGTTATTTCTCCTTGGAAACTTATACTATGAGAGATGGGTCAATATTTTATAAAGATACTCTCATCCTTGGAGGAGAAGTAGATGCCTTGGGAAATTTTGTCACAGGAGCTTTTGACTTACTTGAACTGGCTCCCTTTGACTATAAAGGTACTGCAAATGTAATAGGTACATTTTGCATTATTTGTAAGAGTATACCTTCTACTTCCTAGATTAGAATAGTCCTAGAGTTCCTATTCTTTCTTATAATTGTAGTCCATGCATAAATTATTTCTGTGGTGGGCCTATTACTTGGTAATTATGGAGGTGCACCATTCAATGGGCCCATGGTCTCATCCTCCTCTTCTAAAGGAGGGAGATCTTCTTTCAAAGCAACCAATTTTCTAAATTAATTTAATACCTTAGTCTTATGTAGAGATAAATAAATGCATTTTATCATCAACCAAGTTAATGTATGTCTCATAACATTTACAATCCTCCCATTAGGATCTTCTTCTTCTTCTTCTTTCCAATTGATAGGAGAAATTTCTTTTGAATCCATATTTTTCTCGAGATAAAATTGGCTAACAATGTTTTCATAATCCTCAATTCCTTGAGGAATAACAACAATTTTGTAACCAATGGTCTACCTTAGGGTCATTATTGAAAAATTTGTCTTCCTAACATCCTCATCATCCGTGCAGTTCATCCAAAAATCTTCGAGTTAAGGTTCGTGTTCACCAGAAGTCACAAACCATCTATTGTAAAAGTTTAACCTTGGGACAAACATGTCCATCTTGAACTTCTTCATCTCTCCATCCATAAATTTTTCTTTTGTGATGAATTGACATGTATAACTTCCAAGGGTAAGGGGAAACTTGATGCTAGTTTCTTTTGTCATGAATTGACATGTATACCTTCCAAGGGTAAGGGGCAACTTGATGTTGGTTTTGTGTTTCTTTGTAATTTTCCCATGTACATGAACTACTTGTCTAACAAGCTCCATTAAAACTCATTTATCACCGGGATACCTGGTAAATTTTCATGGTTTCCCCTCAAACCTAATTAGTCTAAAATAATTGAAGTATCTGTATTAAATGAAAAGGTACCCATAAGAAAATATCATAGCACGAGCTCTAGCTAACAATCTGTATTGTTCTAATTCAGGATCAAATAAACTAACTAGTGGAGAAACGAACCCATCGTGCACTGATCATACGTTCTTTCTCTAATTTTCAATCCTTAACTATGGGAATACATCATAGACCTTATGTGTTTCAAATTTTCCCACTTTTGTGAGCCTTGGAAATGGCCTGAAACATGTAGCATTATATATGAAATATGTCATCATTGAGAATTTAAGGTCCTTTTTCTCCCCTTCTGTAAATTTAGTGAACATTGGAATCATTTGAGAATGAATTGAATTTGAGATAAGAATCCCCCAGCAGAAGTTACCTTTTTTCTCTAAAATTACCCTGATAATAGGGAACATCCACTCTTATAGTTTTTTGTATCCGTAGAGCCCTCCCATTCTACTCAATAGCACAATTAAATCTTCTACCTCCTTAAAAAACAAGGACCAGATAAGGTTGTTGGGGATCCTTTTTATTGATGAATTTATTTCAATTAACCATTGAGAATTCAATACCTAAGTGTATTCATTCCGCCTATTTTGATATTCCTGCCCTGCAGATTTCATAGTCTCAACAATAGGTCCATCAATTTTAGGGAGTCCCAATATTTTATTGAAAACTCTAGGGGTGAAATTAACAACGCACTTTCCAATTTTGTCTAATAATTGTAATTTCTTAGAGTCATAGCTATAGGAACACCACCAAACCAGTTCAAGAGCATGGATAGCGGGTGGGATGGAAATCGCTAGAGTAATGTGGCTTACACTGATAGATTTCATTAATTTACTTTGATTTTCACTGTAAATCCTCCTTGCAAAATCCTCTATGTCTGCATCAAAAAAATTCATGTCCTTTATGTTATCCAAATTTCTTGTAATACCAAAGGAAACAGATAAACTCAACTCATGAGTTCTCATATTTTTCTTTAATGTATTCTCCCCAAATTACCTTGAAATTTGTGAAGTAATTAACCAAGGTACGGGAGAAAAATGCAACTTACCAATTTACTATGCTTGATCTATGCAATCCTTCTTCCCATGATCATTTTCTAAATTCCTTGATCAACTTCACCATCTCCAGTCAATTTTTTTGTCCTTTGTTGTGCAATTTTTAGCAATTTAGGGCATCAAATTCTTCTCTTGCATAATAAAAATTGAGGTAGATTGAAAAAGCTCAAAAAAATTGGTTTTGTTTTACCCAAAACACATTAATGGCGGTAGCCATAAATTCAACATCATCTCGACCATTTATTTTGACCACTTAATTTGAATTGAAATCATACACATGGTGTGATTTCAAGGTTTACGGGGTAGGGGATGTCTTTTGCACTTCTTCATCGTTCTTTTTATATGGGTGCAACTTTGTAATTTTAACCCGAATCCCCAACATTTGAATTTCACTACAAGCATGCCATGTGTCCTTATCAGGCATCAGAGATATTTTTGAAAGTTTCACTCTATATCCCTTTGATACAAAACTAAATTTCTCATCTGATCCCCCGCTTGAATCATATATCGACACCTCACCTTCTCTTGAGAGTGGGGTCAATTTACCCTTTCGTAACATTGATTTGAATATTTGAAATAATATTCTTCAGGCTTCGGGGAAGAACTTACAAATTTTATTTACAATATGAAAATAATTATACACGTTTGCAAGATAATTCTGCCACAACGTGACCAGTGGTGGTGTGCCACATGTCATCGAATTTTAGAATTTTTTTGCAATCTGTAATTTGTACTGGAAATAATACAGTATGACATTTAAAGGGGATTTTCATGATTCTACATGGTTTTTTTCAACATTTTTCATAGGGTTTCCTCAGATATAACACATTTTTATGATCCTCAGCCAGAAAAAGGATTTTTTATGACATAGAAATAGGATTTAACATGTTTTTAACACAATTTTTCTCTTCGATGTACGTGTTTTCGAACTCAGAAAATCAGACACAAATATTTTTGAAGGGACTTTTTAGGATATAAGTGGGAGATTAAATTGAGCACTAACACCGACTCTAACTCGGGGATGGGCACCCCCATATGGGTGCCACAAGAACCACATGATCAACACATCAAAAAGATCAAGTGCCTAAATCCATTTGGCTACGGATTGATTCAAAACATGCACAAGGTCTAACATAGAAAAATGACTTCGAAAAACAAACTGAGACATCAAGGTAACCTGGTCACTGTAGACAAGGAAAACGAAAAGGGAAACAAAAAAACAAAAAACCATAAATTATAATAAATTTCATACCTTGATTTTTATGTATTTAATCTAAGAAGTGTTTGAGGTGCCCATCATTGACATGAAACTCTAGCAAGTATCTCTCCAGGTATTTCAAGAAGAAGGTGTGCTCACCAATCCATATGTCAATAAAATAGGGACCCATCCACAAGGCATCAAATTTTCCATGTTTTCCTTTGTCCTCATGCATGTTGTCCCATGATAAAACAATATCTCAAAAATTGAAAGCTCTAGGAGTCATCTTTTTATCAAATATCTTCTTGAGTCTGTCTCTGAATGTAAGGTGTCTCTGATGGGATTCCCTTCTTTCTTCATCAAATTCCACAATCTGATTGATCCTAGATTTGTATGGTCTTACTTCTTCATCCTCAATTTGTTGCATGAAATGATAGGAAGACAATTGCATGTGTAACGGTAAGAGATCATGGACTCCATAAACAAACTCAAAGGGGCTTTTTCAAGTAGCTCTTTTAGCAGTAATCCATCTGCAAACAAGGAAAATTTTATCAGCTCACCCCCATTTTCTCTTATTATCTTCCAATGTCCTCCTGATTATCTTGAGAAAATTTTTATTACTTGATTTAGCTTGACCATTCCCCCCGAGGATTATAATTGGATGCATATGTAAGACTAATTACATACTCTTGACACATAGTTACTAATGGTTTAGCCCTAAAATCTCATATCATTATCAACAACTATTTTTGTGGGTGCTCCAAACCTATAAATTATATTATTTAGAATGAATCCATGAATACTTGGTGAGTTTCCTTCTTGATGGGGATGGCTTCAACTCACTTGGTGAAGTAGTCAGTAGAAACCAAGATCCATCTATGTACATACACTGGAAGAATATGATATTTCTCCAATAAAATCCATCCCCCACTATTTGAAAGGAGATTCTATTGATATTGGTTGCAAGGGTAAAACACCTAAAGCTTTCATCCTCCTATAAAACCTTTGACAACTTTCACACTTTCTAACTAACAAATCTGCATCTTTAAAAAGTGTAGGCCAATAGTACACCTACTCACAAAATTGGTTACTGAAATATTGTTCATAGTGTGAACACTTAGGAGTGGTTTGGGTTATTTGGTAGTAATATTTTTTAATATTTATAAAATAATATAGGCGTGTGCACAATTAGGTGTCATGCACAACTCATAGATAAAAAATGTGTGAGAATATCTTGGGATTGAGAGTAAGACTAGGGAATAAAGGAGAGATATGGGGATAAAATGATAAGACTTGACTCCATGATTTTAGGAGCAAGAAATTTTATAAAATGCCCTCTCATATTCAATAGAAATTTCTCCATTCCATTTACATTCGGTTTCTATCTTCTATAGTTTTTATTTCATGTGTTGATTTTAATTAATTATTGCTTAATTTATTTAAGCAAATCTAGAGATTTATCATCATTTGGTATCAGAGTAGGTTAGGAAAATTTATGAGAGTGATTGCAGGACAAAACCGCAGCCTCAAGGATGTAGATCTGAGAGTTTTATAGCTTCCATCGCCATTTTCTGGATTCTAATCTAACTAAAAAAAACGACTGGGAATTCGTGTTTTTCTCAAAAACCCAGATTTGAAAATTTTTGAAAATTTTTGAAAATTTTTGGGTTTTTTTATTTGTGTTATGGGAAAATTTTATCAAAAACTTACAGAAACCCATTTTGTATTTTAATATAAATCATGGAAACCATTTTGACGTTTCTAATTATTCTGTAAAAAACAGTGACTGATTTCCAACAATTAAAATCTGATATGCTTTATTATTTTAGATAAATATAAAGCTGATTATTATTATAAGGGTGCACTTCAGTTAAAACCAACACCTAATATAATTATAAAATGATCCTCAAAGACAAATTCCACTGAGTTAGCAACATCAAGATGGAGGATGGAGGCTTAGGAGGATGGAGGCAAATTGACATCTCTTGTTAGTCACCAACAAAGAGATTGCTTCATGGTATTGGTGACATTTTATTTTTGTTGTGTGGTGTGTTTACTTTATGTTGTACTAATAAACAGAAGTAACATTCCCTATTTAAAGCTCCTACATGAAGCATAATTTCTTTTTTGTAATCCCTCTAAGATAGAAACAATGATGTGAGAAAAATAATGTATGTTGCTATGTAATGGTTGGTTCCACTAGAAAACCATTTTCTGAGTTGGAGGTTCTCTTTGAAAACATCATATTGTTTGAGTTGTTGGTACTCATTGAAAACCTTCATTTCTTTTTAGATCATGAGTAGGTACAGGAGATAGCTTTCCCCATGTTCACACTAAGGGGGTGACTGTTACCAAAATATTATTCATAGTGTGAACACTTAGGAGTGGTTTGGGTTATTTGGTAGTAATAGTTTCTAATAGTTATAAAATAATATATGAGTGTGCACAATTATTTGTCATGTTGTTGTCTCCTGAAAAACTACATTTTGTTTTCCAAGTTAAATTTGAAATTTCAATCTCTCACCCTCCTAAAGTATATAATCCAAGTTGAAAGTTCAAATAAATAGCAAAATCCGTGCCCTAGTGCTATTTAAATCTCTAATTTGCTTGTTTTGAAAATTTCTCCATCTCCCGGTCTGTGCACGTAATATCCTCTTTTTAATCTCCTTTTTGATCGAAATTTTTCGATTGTTCTATGGCCTAGGTCGTCAAATCATTTTTTTGCCTCCATGCCTCTGGCTTGTAAAGGAAATTCAAAAATTGGACTCAAAATGATGAAGTTCTCTTCCTCTATGTATTTTTCCCACAGTCGGGAATGATGGGCGTTTTCTTCCATGAACAATTTTGACCCCATCATCCATGGGTACATGGAAATACCTAATTGGAAGCGAGCCGGAAGATAAATTTGTGTTTTTGAGCCTCTTTGTAAAAGGTGAAAAAAGTTAAAAAGTGACCCGGAGCCTCGATCAGGCTATAAAGGTAAAAGTCAAATTTCGAAGCCCACAGAGAAAATTCAAAGTTGAAGCCAGCAGGGAAAAATTCAAAGTTGAAACCTGCTATTGAAAATTCAAAGTGGATGAGCGGGCCATCGGGGAACTTTTAGAAATTAAACCCAATTCCCAAAAGTGAAGTAAAATTTCTAGAATGATCCGCGGCTCTGCCAAGGTCTCGGGCCCTCTGTTGAAAAGTCGAAGCGGAAGAGTTAGAGAAGAGCGGAACAATAGAGAAATTTGAGTTTTTTGAGCCTTTTTCCAAAAAAGGTTAAAATGTTGAGAAAAGGGTCATGACCCCATTTCCAATCAGAGGCTGCCATGTGTCAAGAGTTCAATCAGAGTAGCGGGCCGGTAGAGGAATTTTAGTTTTTTGAGCCTTTTTCTAAAAAAGGTTAAAATGTTGAGAAAAGGGTTGTGACCCCATTTCCAATCAAACGGTACCACGTGTCAAGATTTCAATTGGAGCAGTAGCCCAGTAGAGGAATTTGAGTTTCTGAGCCTTTTTTCCAAAAAGGGTTAAAATGTTGAGAAAAGGGTCATGACCCCATTTCCAATGAAAACTTGCCACGTGCCTAACTTAAAAAGTTGAAGCGGAGGTGCGGGCCAATTTGTTCCAAATTTCCAAATCTCTAAAAAATCACAAAACCGCAAAGGGATTTCCCCCGTACATGCTCCAATCTCTTCCTACCATGTGGACGGCCTAGATTTCAAAGTTATAAGAGAAAATTAAACAATCTGTATTCAAACTGGCAATCAAATGTAACGTTCATGTTGCAAGATCTGGTTTTTAACCCACCATGAGTGTTTTCTTCACAATGGAGGAATTTGAAGAGGCATAAATGATTTGTAAAGATTATAACCATTTTGATAAAGGATATAATGGCTTCTTAGAGCCATTCCAAAGGGCTGGAGATTGATTTCAATAAAGACCAGAGTGCTCTGTACCTGGAAAAGACAAAAAATACCATACTTCTTCTATTTTCCCTTCTCCAAAAAATTTCCTCTATTCTCGAAGCTCTGTACAAACTCTACTTTAGTTTCAATAATAAAAGAAGGAATTTTTACCTTTTTGATTGAGGGATTGATTAGTACCTTGCGACCAATGAATTTTATTCGGTCTTGTAGCTTCTCCTGCATATTTTGTTTTTCTCTTCTAACTATAAATGCATGTAAATGAAATTTCTAATTAGTGTGTCGGGGCATATGATATTCTACTCACAACATTAGTTTTTCTCGTACCTTTATTTCCACTCCCTTTCCCCTTTCCAATACAAAAGTTTCTTCTCTAGTAAGACATTGCTAGCTTTGCCACGTGGTCAGTGGAGTGCCCATATTGGATCTCTAGTCAAAAGGCCACCAATTAAAGCCACCTTTTATGCATGGACCTACAGAAGCTGCACTGTTCAAGTAGAGGGACTTAAATTCCCATAGCGGTGGCTTGAAATCCACCAATTTGTCCACAAGACAAATTTTCTTGCCAATAGTTTTTAGTGCCCACTTTGGGGTAGATTTTGTAGCATCTACACCTAAAAATGACCTCAAGGTCATAAAATACAAAAAAAAAAGATTCTAGAAGAAAAATTTTTGGAGATTGAATAATCACACAAACTACATGGATGTAAATCATGGTTATTCTGGGAAACCCCCCTGTTGAGAGACCTGATTTACTCTTTCACATCCAAGAAGACATTTACTTCTGATCTGAGAGAAGCTATTTGGCATAATAGAAAAAGTGTCAATTAATACTTCATGCCATAAGGATTCTAGACTTGAAAGAGGAACCGTGCTGTCGAATTGGAAAGGCAGAGAAAAATTCCAGCACCCCGAGAGAATAGCATAAAATTTCAAGCTGGCTAATAGAAGATACACCTGATAACTGAGGCAAGGAAGAAAAATTGATCCCACATTTGAAGAGCTTGAAAGGGAGGCAACATTAGAGGAGGAGATAAGGGCTCAACTTGAAGAAATAGAAAGACTCCAAATTGAAGTAGAAGAAAGAGTAGCAACAGAGGCAGCCTTAGCAAGACTGAAGGCTAGAAATAGGAATAGAATGGGTGATCATGAGCATGAGATATGTAGGCCTAATGTACCATGGGGAAGAAATACTGGTCCACTTGCTCTTCCACAACCACTTCATGAGCTCCCAAGAGGCTCAAGAAAGAACTTCCCAAAATTCAAAGGGGATGGTTCTCAGCTCCCTGAAGAACATGTATCAGCATTCATCACTACTTATGGAGTGCTGGGAGTTGAAGATGAAGATGTTTCAGTTAGGATCTTTGTGGATTCACTCCAAGAAAGAGCTGCTGAATGGTTCTACATGTTGCCCCTAAGATCTGTCACATACTGGGAAGATATAAGAAGTGCATTTGAACATACGTTCAAGAGCACAAAAAATATTGTCAGGATCTGCTAGTCCAATTGGTTCAAATGAAGAAGGAGACCTCTGAATCAATGAGAGATTTTTTAACAAGGTATATTAGGTTGACAAGAAGGATCCCAGAGGATGTGGTACCCTCTGAAAACAACTTGAAAAGTTTCTTCATCAGTGCTTTACCATCAAAAGTTGGTTTCTTCCTCAGAAGATCCCAACCAATAACATTGAGGGAAGTTCAAGACTTTGCAATTGAGACTGATGATGATCTGATTCTTTCTAGAAAAGTGAAAGGACTAAATGGGAAGAAAAAAGGTCTAGAATTCAAATTCAGTCACCACTCATCCAATGTTCCAAAAAATGGCAAATGACCTAGTTGCTTTGAAGAAACAGTTGTCACAAATCACAATGAGGATTTCTCCAATGAGACCAAATCCTCCTGATAGACCAAGAATTGCTCCACTTCCTCATAGGCTTTCTCTTGAAACACCACCAGTCAATGCCATCTGTGACACTAGGGGATCAGAAGAAGGCATAGACATTGAGGAAACTAGAGAGGAAAGCATGGATAACTATGAAAACTATCTTGAAATTTAAGAGGTTGGCATGCACAATGGCCTGATTGAATATGTTACTGATGAGGAGGAAGGTTATGAAGAAGCTCCAATTATTTCATGTGTTGTTTTCACTCGTGAACAATCTAACAATGGTGTTTTTAGCCTCAGTAGTTGCAACTGAGAGTAGGAAGAACAAAGAAGATAGCTCTCCAAAGCCTCTACTAATCAAGATCATCAGCAGGGGATCACCATTACCACCTTCTATGGAATCAGCTAGAGAGAAATCAGATTCACCAGTTGTCAAGGATCACACTGCTGTGCTAAGTAAGTTATTTGATTCGTCTCCCAACTCAAAAGTTGTTAAGTTGAATTCTCTTCTAAATGTTTTTTCTGTAAGAACATCTAAATTTCAATCAAAAAACCACACCCCCACATCCTTCTAATCCAATTGGTACATTTGAAAAGGAGAACCCAACACCAAAATTAATGATGCATCTGCCATTTAAGTCCTCATCCATTGATGGAACCTCTTCCTCATCTACCATAACTTCATTTGACTTTGTAGAGCATGCTAGCAAAACCAAAGTCCAGCTCTTAGAAATTGAATACCTACAAACACATCCTGTCCAATTTGACAGATTCATCAAGGCAGTCTGGGGTGGTAACTCTACATCCCCAATCTCTAATTCTAAAGGCTTACTTCCCACACCATCCACACCATCTTCTCAAAACATGCTAGCCCTCAGTTCCTCCACCACCAACAGAGTTGAGCCTTTTTACCTTTCACTTCTCATCAAAGGTTTCTAGCCGAACAATTGCATTATAGATTCTAGAGCCTCAGATAATGTAATGCTAGCAAAAGTTGCAAATTCTCTTGGCCTCACTTTAACCCAGGTAAATGACACATGCTACTCAATGGAATCCAAACAAGTTCCATTGGTAGGAAGGATTAAGGATGCTCATGTTGCACTAGCTGATTACCCTGATAAGAAGATACTCTTGACCATTTTGGTGGCAGACATCCCAACATCTTTTGGTATGCTGTGAGTAGAATTTTTTGTAGAGATCTAGGTGGAGAAATAAAAATGGATTGGTCATCTGCAACTATCCCAGTGAAAGGAGAAATGAAGAAGTTTTTGCCATTTAGAAAAATGAAGTTCACAGTAAGGAAGAATGATGATCCAAGAGTTGATATCCTTTTTCAAGCTTGTTGGCTTGGAAATTACCTCCTCACATCACAGAAGGAAGAGGACTTTCCACTTTTCATGGAGGAATAAGAAGACTGAATCTAGACAATGGAGTTTGATGGTAGTCATTCCAGACCAGGTTTAAGAGCTGGTGTAGTATTATACTCTCCCTCTAATGAGGTATATCCTTTTTCCTACACGCTGAAATTTGACAATACAAATAATACAGTAGAGTATGAAGCATTACTCTTAGGCATGAATACAGTGGAGGACATGGGAATCAAGAAGTTGAGATGCAAAGGTGATGCAGAGGTTGTGGTAAAGCAGGTCCGCTAGCAATATCAGGTGAAAAACCCCAGACTCAGGCACTATAGAAACAAAGTGTGGGACTGCATTAAATCCTTTGATGTATTCTCCATTGAAGCTATCCCTAGGGAGCAGAATGAAAAGGCTGATTCTCTAGCAGTGTCAGCTTCCTTAGTGACACCTCATCCTTCTTTTGACAAGGATAAAGTGACCATTGAGATGGTGTTCCAAACCCAACGTACCAGATAATGCAAATCATTGACAGGTCTTCAATTATGACAATCATATCCTAGCCTTCTTAGAACAAAGGGATAACTTTAATAATATTTTCTTTGAAGGAAGTGAAAACCCACACCATGAATAAGTCCCCAAAGAAGAGAAGGAAGGAATTGAGGGAATTGATGAAGAGGGAGTAATAAAACTAAAAGGAAACAAAATCCCTAAAGGCCTAGTTTCTTTGGAAGACCTCTTTGACACGCATGACATGTTCATCCAAGATAAAGAAAAAACAGTCTTCTCGGTGTCCATTTGATTTTGATCAACAAAACATTGGCACTTCAGAGAATTTAAGGATGGTTGACATTAGTAAATGATGCTCACTAGAAGAGAAGAGAAATATTGTTGCCCTACTAAAAAAGTACTCAGATGTCCTAGCCTATTCATATGATGAACTCAAATCTTTTCAGCCAAAGGAAATGCATCACTCCATTCCTTTGAGGAAAGGAGATAAGCCCTTTAGGACAAAAACAAAGGCCCTACAATCTAAATATTTCTGATGTTATCAAAGAAGGGGTGACAAATATGCTCATGCTAGAATCATCTTCCCCATCCATCATTCAACATGGGTGGTTAACATTGTGCCAGTAAGGAAGAAGAATGGGAAAATAAGGATTTGTGTAGACTTCCAAAATCTGAATCAGGCATCTCTCAAGGACAACTACCCTCTTCTAATCATGGATCATATTTTGCAAGCATTCATGAGATCTAAAATTCTCTCTTTTCTTGATGGATTCTTAGGATACAACCAAATCAAGGTGGCAGAAGAGGATTGCAACAAAACAACCTTCACAACACCTTGGGGCACTTTTTCCTACAACAAAATGCCTTTTGGCTTGATCAATGCTGAAGCCATTTTTCAGAGAGAAATGGAATTGGCCTTCAAAGATTTGAAACATTACATTATCATTTACCTTGATGACCTCACGGTTTTTTAAAATAGAAGGGGAGATCATATGTGTCATTTGGAGCAAGTCCTTGTAAGGTGTAAGAAACATGGCATTTCTCTAAATCCAAAGAAGTGCATTTTTGGAGTCACAGAAGGTAAGTTGTTGGGACACATTGTGAAAAAACATGGAGCACACATTGATCCTAAGAGGATCAGATTTATCTAAGCACTAGCCTTACCAACCAACAAGAAGGGAGTTCATTCATTCTTTGGAAAGGTAAAATTTCTTCGTCGTTTTATGCCTAAGTTTTCTGAACTGACTAAGAATATAACTTCCATGATGAAGCCTCAAGAAATTTTCAAGTGGAATAAGGAAGGAAAAACAACATTTGAGGAGATCAAGAAATCCATTGCCAAAGCTTCAACTCTTGTATCCCTATATTTCAATAAGGAGTTCATCATGTATTGTTATGCATCAAAACATACACTCTCTACTGTCCTTGTTCAAAAAAATGATGAAGGTGTGGAAGCACCCATTGCTTTCATGAGTTGTCCTTTGAAAAATAATGAGATAAAGTACAACCAATTGGAGAAACATGCCTACGCAGTGGTCAAAGCTATTAAAATTTTCATATTCTACATTCTCAATTCCCACACAGTGGTGATGGTCCCTGGAAGTGCAATCAAGTCCATTTTGACTCAAAAAGATCCTGGGGCTAAGAGAGGAAGCTAGATTGCAAAGACCCAAGAGTATGACTTGGAGATTAAACCCTATAATCTAGTAAGAGGAAATGGTTTGTGCAAACTAATTCCTGAAGATGAAGCTCTAATGGCTCGGCAGGGGGAAAAATATGGTGTTTTCTCAACCTGTTTAGGAGACAGTTCACAGGAGCTTTTTGTCACCACTACTGATGAGTGGTATGTTGACATTGCTTACTACCTCACTTATGGAGAATTCCCTCCTCATCTTGATTACAAACAAAGAAGGAAACTCAAGCTAAAGGAAGCCAAGTTTGTAATCTGGAATCATGCACTTTAAAAGAGAGGCCTAGATGGTTGTTTCCTGAGGTGTGTAAATAAGGAGCAACAAGAAAAGTTACTCAGGGCATATCATGATCAATCTTGTGGTGGACATTTCTCAGCAATGGTCACCGCACATAAGATCCTCAAAGGGATATATTATTGACCCTCCATATTTGTAGACACTTAGGATAGGGTTTCCAAATGCAAAACATGTCAATAATTTGTTGGAAATCCATGACTAGTTGCATTGCCACTCAAGCCTATGGTGATTGAAGAACCATTTTAGCAATGGGGACTAGATTTTATTGGTGTTTTGAATCCTTATTCTAGTGCAGGGAATACTTATGTACTCATTGCAACTGATTACTTAACTAAATGGGTGGAAGCCATCCCAACCAACCAAGCCAGCTTTGAAATAGTCTGTAAATTCATTAAGGAGAATATCATTATTCGTTTTGGAATACCACAAAAAATTGTTGTAGAAAATGCCATCTATTTCTCTTCCAAGGAGCTCATAGAGTTTTTTTTATGGCTTTGGAATCACCCTATCTCACTCTTCTAACTACTACCCACAGGGAAATGGGAAATCTGAGTCAAGCAACAAGAACATTGTGACCATTGTTCGCAAGTTGGTAGATGAGAATCAAAGGAACTGGCACAAGAAGTTATATGATGCATTGTGGGCCGATAGGATCACTCCTAAGAAGGAAACATGTATGTCACCTTTCCAAATGTTGTATGGATTTGAGGTAGAGATCCCCCTCATAATTGAGATGCCAGATCTCAAGTTGCTACAAGAAATAGAAGATGGTCAATATAAAGACTCCATTGACATGAGGATCCTCTTCTTGGAGAAGTTGAAGGAAAGTAGATGCCAAGTGGTGGATAGAATAAAAGAAAACCAATTAAAAGTGAAGAATATTTTTGACAAGAGGGAAAAGGAAAAAGAATTCAATGTTAGAGACTTTTTCCTGCTATGGGAGAAGAGGAAAGAACCAAAGGGCAGCAGGAAAGTTTGATTCATTATGGCTCGGCCCATGCCAAATTCATGGAACTTGTGGTGAGAATTTTTTTCTCCTCTCATACTTGGATGGAATGCCATTGGAATTTGCTTGAATTGGGAAATACTTGAAGATGTATCATCAGTGAAAGTGGGTTATGCCCCGCCTTGTACCATAGGTGTTTTCGTAGGTGTGTTTTTTCCCTTTTCTATTGTGTGGTTTTAGTTTGGTTTTGTTTGGTTTTTGTTGTGTGTGGTTTGGATTGTGTGTTTCCTCCTTCTTTTATTCTTTCTTAGAATTATACATGAATCTACAAGGCCCAATGGATAAGGCACCGGTCAACGTTATACGGTTTAAAAATTGAGATTCTGGATCCTCATAACATGTCTTCATCATGCTCAGTACATGCCATGCCCCCAAGCTAGAGCCATCTGTTGTCTCCTAAAAAACCACTTTTTTTTTCCAAGTTAAATTAAAAATTTCAAGCTCTCACCCTCCTAAAGTGTTTAAGCCAAGTTTAAAGTTCAAAGAAATAGTAAAATTTGTGCCCTAGTGTTGTTTAAATCTTTGATTTGTTTGTTTTGAAAATTCTCCATCTCCCGATCTATGCAAATAATATGCTCTTTACAATATCCTTTTTAATCAAAATTGTTCACTTGTTATATGACCTAAGTCGTCATATCATTGTTTTTCCTCCATGCCTCTAGCTCATGAAGGAAATTCAAAAATTGGACTCAAAATGATGAAGTTCTCTTCCTCTGTGTATTTTTCCCATAGTCGGGAACGATGGGCATTTTCTTCCCCATCAAATTTTGACCCCATCATCCACGGGTGCATGGAAATACCTAATTGGAAGTGGGCCAGTGGAGAAATTTACTTTTTTGAGCCTCTTTGTAAAAATGCAAAAAGTTAAAAAGTGACTCGCAGCGCTAATCAGGATATAAAGGTAAAAGTCAAATTTTGAAGCTCACAGAGAAAAGACAAAGTTGAAGCCCGCTATTGAAAAGTCAAAGTGGACGAGCAGGCCATCGGGACACTTTTGGAAATTAAACCAAATTCCCAAAAGTGAAGTAAAAGTTATAGAATGCTCCACGGCTCTGCCAAGGTCTCGGGCCCGCCGTTGAAAATTCAAAGCGGAAGAGTGGAACGACGGAGAAATTTGAGTTTTTGAGCCTTTTTCCAAATAAGGTTAAAATGTTGAGAAAAGGGTCATGACCCCATTTCCAATCAGAGGGTGCCACATGTCAAGAGTTCAATTAGAGTAGTGGGCCAATAGAGGAATTTGAGTTTTTGAGCCTTTTTCCAAAAAAGGTTAAAATGTTGAGAAAAGGGTCGTGACCCCATTTCCAATCAAAGGGTGCCACATGTCAAGAGTTCAATTAGAGTATTGGGCTGGTGGAGGAATTTGAGTTTTTTGAGCCTTTTTCCAAAAAAGGTTAAAATGTTGAGAAAAGGGTCGTGACCCCATTTCCAATCAGAGGGTGCCACGTGTCAAGATTTCAATCGGAGTAGCGGGCCGGTGAAGGAATTTAAATTTTTAAGCCTTTTTTTTCCAAAAAAGGTTAAAATGTTGAGAAAAGGGTTGTGACCCCATTTCCAAGGAAAACATGCCATTTGCCTAAGTTGAAAGGTTGAAACAGAGGTGCGGGCCAATTTGTTCCAAATTGCCAAATCTCTAAAAAATTACAAAACGTAAAGGGCTTTCGCCTGTACCTACTCCAATCTCTTCATACCATGTTGACGACCCAATTTCAAAGTTATAAAAGAAAATCAAATGGTCTGTATTCAAATTGGCAAATCAAACGTAACATTCACGTTGCAAGATCTGGTTTTTAACCCGCCATGAGTGTTTTCTTCGCAATGGAGGAATTTGAAGAGGTGTAAATGATTTGTAAAGATTGTAACCATTTTGGCAAAGGATATAATGGCTCCTCAAAGCCATTCCAATGAGTTGGCGATTGATTTCAAAAAATACCAAAGTGCTTTATACCTAGAAAAGACAAAAAAATGCCATACTTCTTCTATTTTCCCTTCTCCTTAGAATTTCCTCTATTCTCGAAGCTCTATACAAACTTTTCTTTATCTTCAATAATAAAATAAGGAATTTTTGCCTTTTTGATTGAGGGATTTATTGGTACCTTGTGACTAATGAATTTTATTCAGTCTTTTATCTTCTCCTGCGGATTTGTTTTTCTCTTCTAACAATAAATGCATGTAAATGAAATTTCTAATTAGTGTGTGTCAGCATCTGATATTCTACTCACAACATTAGTTTTTCTCCTACCTTCATTTCCACTCCCCTTCCCCTTTCCAAGACAAATTTTCTTCTCTAGTGAGACATTGCTAGCTTTGCCACAGGGTCAATGGAGTGCCCCTGTTGGATCTCTGGCCGAAATACCACCATTGAAATCCACCTTTTATGCATGCACCTATGGAAGTTGCACCATTCAAGTAGAGGGACTTAGATTCCCATAGCGTTGGGTTGAAACCCACCAATTTGTCCACAAGACAAATTTTCTTTCCAACACATGCACAACTCAAAGAGATAGAAATGTGTGAGAATATCTTGGGATTGAGAGTAAGACTAGGGAATAAAGGAGAGATATGGGGATAAAATGATAAGAATTGACTCCATGATTTTAGGATCAATCAATTGTATAAAAATTCCCTCTCATATTCAATATAAATTTCTTCATTCTATTTACATTTGGTTTCTATCTTCTGTAGTTTTCATTTCATGTGTTGATTTTAATTAATTATTGCTTAATTTATTTATGCAAATCTAGAGATTTATCATCAAAAATATTATGAGCAGTCACTCTCATAGCAAAGTGACCTCCACAAACTCCCCCATGTAGTTCTACAATAATCTTGGGAGCTTCTTTTTCTGTGATCCATCTCAAGAGGACCCCCTTAGGATTTTTCTAAGCCAACCCATATTCAATTATAACATATTTTGGGAGGCCAATTTCAATTTCCTTCTCTGATTTTTGTCTAAATGACCTGGACACTCTAAATTTCTGAGGTAAAATATTATATCTTTGTACCATGTGTAATTAATTAGCTTCTCTTAGACATGCATATGTCCTTCTTTAACTTCATTTATCTCCATTACTTGTAAGTTGCTCTCTACCATTAACTTTGTAAGACCTAAACCCCTGACCAATTTTATAGTCTGTATATCTATATCATATTCTTGTAGCTTATTCATCCAATGGCATATCTTGCTATAAACCTCCATTTGTGATAAAATTACTTTGACCATTGTATGGGGAACACAGGCTACAATCTTGGAACTCAAGATGTAAGGCCTGAAAAATTTGCTAGCTCTCACCAAAGGAAAAGCAGGTTTTTCCATGATAGTGTATTTCAACTCAACCCCTTGCAAGGATTTACTAAAAAAGGTAATGGGTCTCACATTTCCTTCATCATATTTCTATAATAACACCAATTCAATGGTATTTTCAAATGTAAAATAAAATATATGGAAATCTTATTTATAATCAGGACTTGCCAATACTGGGGCATTCTTCAAGGCTTCTTTTATTCTAGTGAAATCTTAGAGAGATGCTTCCTCCCATTGGATGATTTGGTATTTTTTCAGCATTTTTTTAATGGGAATAATCACCTTATAAAAATTATAAATGAACCTCCTGATAAAATTTATTTGACAAAAAAATATTGAATTTCATTCTTTGTTTTAGGGACAAGAACCTTACCAATTGCCTCCACTCTCTCAGGATCAATCATGCCCCCTTCTTTAGACACTATATGTCCCCAAAACATTTCTTTTTGAGCACAAAAATGGTATTTCTTGGGATTCAATGAGATCCCATATTCTCTACATCTTATCAACATCTTCTCCACATGGCTTAGGTGGTCACTTCTCTTCCCAGAAAATATAGTTACATCATCTTGATATACTACGATAAAATCATTAATGTAACCTGATAAATAGACATTCATGGCTCTTTCGAAGGTAGCCCCAACATTCACTAATCCAAATGGCATACTCACATACACATACGTGCCCCATGGAGTGGTGAAATCAATTATAATTCTCTCAGATTGCTTCACAACCACTTGATTGTATCCTTAAAAATCAATCTAATATAGAGAGTAATTAAGATTTAGTGACCAGTTGTAACATGTTATCCATATTAGGCAAGGGATAGTTATCTTTGATTGAGGATTTTTTCAAATTTCTGAAATCCACATACAACCTTATATCTCCATTTTGCTTTCTTACTGGCACTAGATTGGCAACCCATGAAGAGTATCTTGTGGGCTATGGATTATTTCTCCATCCCTTAATTTTGTTAATCTCTTCTTGCATTTTTAGTGAGAGAAGTGGATTAATAGGCCATTTGTCTATATCCTGGATGACTTAGTGTTTGGCTCTAAAGGTATTTCATGTTGAAATAAATCTCTCTCTATAAGACTTTTAGCTATGAATAGGACCATGCTAGGAACAGTCTTGATATTTTGTTAGTAATTTCAACATAAGAATGCTTTTCTTCCTTACTTAAATTTCTCCCTATCCATACCTTCGTAGGTTTTTCCTTAGTTCCTATATTATATTCTTCAATATCCCTTGAGGTAGAGTTGTGCCTATGAACCACCCTATCCAAATTATCAAAATTAGATTCTAAAGTAACCAATCCCCTTAGGAATTGTGTCTAGTTTACAACTGAGATTATGTCTTT
The DNA here is from genome assembly GCA_019776745.2 of Taxus chinensis. Lineage (NCBI taxonomy): Eukaryota > Viridiplantae > Streptophyta > Pinopsida > Cupressales > Taxaceae > Taxus > Taxus chinensis. The sequence continues at coordinate 956,026,889 of CM034147.1, read as the reverse complement.
GCCAAATAGGGTTTCTTTCCCGTCACATGTTGTCAATCATTGGTTCCCAATCCATGCAATGATTGGTAAATTCTCCTTCATTTTTTAAGAACCTCTGCACTTGGGCATCATCATAAAACATTTTCCAATGCTTCACATTATCAGGTACAGATGGTCTTGAAAACACCTCAACATCGTAATTACAATAATGAGAGATAGTGCAATTATCAAATCCTAGAAGCAAGTACTTCCAATTTATCAGCTGCAGTATTTTGAGCTTGACCATGATACAAAATATTAAAAGGAGTCAAATATATCAATTAAGTACCATACTAGCATGCTTATAATGTTTCATCACTTTGATTCTTTGTAGCATACAGTTTTTCTGACTTGTTTGACTACTAACTCAGAATCTATTCTAACAATTACGTATCTTTTATCCCATATTTCCATGAAATGTCTCAGGGACCTAAGAGCAGTGCTTCATATTTAGACAATATTGTTAGTGCATTAAAATTTTAACTTAAATGAAAAACTGAACGCTGTCTTTATTTGTCTAGGGATATAAGCACTACACCGGCCCCATTACTCATATTGGAGCATGCTCCATCAAACATCATGGTCGAGGGGGTGCACCAACTTGTTTCAAGCATGGATTATCATTTATGGTATGCTCTTAAAAATTTGGATATCCTAAAAAGTTTGTCAACATCATACATCAACAAACATCACTTCATAGGAGGCATTATTAGGGTCTTCAATCAAATGTAACATTTTCTTCTCTCCATAGAGCTTTCCCAAATTCCCTTCCGCATGTATGGTGACATAAGACATAATCATTTGTAAACTACCTCCAACACTTGTAACCTAATTTCTTGACAACAACACACCCCATTTAACTATGGAAATCAATAATGACCATGTTCATAGTTAAATACTTACCAAGGATAAGCTACCAGTTACACTGACTAAAACATTTCATATATACTATCATTGTGCACTTCTCTCTGAATCCATGGCTTGGCATTTTCCAAAATCTAGTTGTTCACCTTGATATCCAATTCATTCATCACTTCAAGAGGCATTACATTACGTGAAGCTCCTGAATCAGAACATACAATTATGGACCCATGTATCTTTAATGATCAAAAGTAGTGAAAAATGGGTCCACATCTAGTTGATACTCTGCCATTGAAGTGCCCAAGTATATCTTACGTGATTCATCTAGACTTTCCATCTCTTGGGGCACTTCTAAATCTGTAATAATAGGTGGAAGATTCATAATATTAGACTTCCTTACCTGTGGCTTCCATATCCTCCTTGATTCCTAAGTATTTAAATTATTCTTCATTCTATGCTCAGGAATTCTGAGAAACTCAATAATTGGCATAGTCACCTTGATCTTGACTCAAAATTTGATCCATACCACAAGTAATATACTTAGGTAGGACTGAAACTGGGAGGTAGGGTGATTTCCTTTTTAGGAGGCATGAGGTTTTAAACCAGCTTGAGAATAGGTAGGGGAATAATATTTGTTAGCAATGGTTGGGAATTTTGTTTAGAAATTCCTTTCTTGGGGGGCATCCTTCAGAGAAATTGGTGATGAGAGGATTCTTTGATTTAGGTTGTGGCCCTAGTCCTTTGACTGTTCTATTTATCATATTATACTCTTTCTCTTGGGTCCACGACTTGCATTCATTAAAATATTCCTATTCTCCTCAGAAGGAATGCTGCCATCATATTTATTAATCACCAATGCCCGTAGATATTCAAATTCATGATTAGGAAACTAAAAAGCCTGAACCATATCAATTTCAAGATTACTAGTAGAAGGGAGAGAAGATACCTGGTTGATGCAGTCCCTAAAATATTCCACAGTCCTAACACTTAGTAATTTAGTTGAAGTGGCTCCTTGTTGTGGGAATGTCAAGGAAATTCCATCATACCACACATCACCAAAAGTAGTATCATAATCTACCTCTTCACTTTCTTCATTAAGATTAAATGGGGAATGTGGTAGAAAACACTTATCACACCATTCACTAACATGATCATCCTCTACCATAGATACTCATGGAAGTTATTGGATTAGGGACTAATGTTATTTTCCTTTGGAGGTTGGTTGTCTATGTTCCCTTGACCCCATGGCCCCTTTCCCTCTATCATATGATCTATGGTAGACCTCTAGGATGATTGCTAAATCTATTTTGACCTTCAGGTTGGTGCTGGGCCTAAGAATTCTAGACCTATCCCCTTATTCTTCTCTAGAAACTTTATAAGAAATTTCCTGTCGCTACTCTTGCTAGAGTCTTAATCACTTCTTCCAGGTCCAATCCCTTTCCTATCCTGAGGATTTTTATGATTAATTAATTTGACACCCTCCCTTTTAGGAGGATGTTCCTACTACCTTGATATTGTTCTCAATTTGTAATGCCATGGAGAAATATTGTCATCAAAGTCCTAGGGTTTTTGTCCCTTAGATAATATTTCAACTTTCTTGTTAAAGACATTAGAATAATTTATCAAGAAATGATTCATCACTTGGCCTCAGAATATCACAAGAAATATAGTCAAGGTATTTTTGAATTTGGTATTCAAAGCTTAGGACATGTTCATTAGGGATTCCTTCTTTATATTTTCAAATTGTGAGAGGAGAAACCTTGGATTAGTCTTGTCTCCATATTGTGATCTAAATGCATTTCTCATTTCTAGTCCATGAATCAATAGAAATGTCTGAAAAAGTACTTGTACCAGTCAAGTGTAATCTTCTTCTAGGGTATGAATGAAGAACTTTCACATATACGTCTTCATGCTCAATCTCGATATATTCCATTATATTAGTAAAAAATCATGAGGTGTTGGTCACCACTAATAACATTGTTCTCCTTGTAACTTAGGTAATTTATTTATCGCGTCATTTGGAACTACATGGGGATAAACCACCATACCATGGAAATGCATTTGGGTCCATATAGATTTATAACAAAGGGAGGTCTAAGGAGGGTTAGCCATGTAATTTTGATGAGGTGTTTCAATAGGAGGGTTAAAACGATGGAGAACTGGAGGTATTTGAGGTAATGGGGTATGATCTTCAAAATACTGATCCTTCAATGATTTAATTCCACAAAACACATCTATTATTTCTAAGTAACAGAGGAGGGAAACAAGGAATATTCTTGATTTATGAATGAAGTACCCTCTTGAGCTAGAGTGTACAAATTTTTGCTAAGGAATATTTGATCTAGAACCATCATGAATAACTAGAATAATTTTCTATCAAAGGTTGATCACTCTCAACAAAAAATACCACTTTTTCTTCCGATCATTTGATCACCGAAGGCTCTCCAGACCTGTTTATTTACTATGATTTATCCTTCCTAACTTTGGAAACAAATTTCTAGTAGGATTTTTATTCAAGAAAGAACCTTCTTCCTTCTAGCTTCGCAAATTTTATTGATAGATCTCAATATTTGAAACTTGAGGTATTGGTATTTTACCATATTTTCTAAATAACGTGGATTTGCCACTAAGCTCTTCCACCTTATATGTGTAAATCACTATAGACAACTTGCTAACTATAAATTAATAATTAATTTTGTCAAATCTTAGCAAATCGTACTATCCTTGATTAATATTTACCCCTAGCCAAGTCAAAATTAATGGAAAAATCTTTCTTAAACAAGGAAAAGATGGAGCAAATTGACTTCTGATTAAGCTCATTTTTTGCAAATCTCAACAAAGGGTTAATTCTAGATCATGTATTTGCATCTAAACATATTTCATTCATTACTAGAGGTCGATATATATTTGTCATTTACAAAACCAGTCCCCGAAAACAACACCAGAAGAGTGTTGGTACCCAAATCTACACCTCCTTGTGAGCCAAACAACATTTACACTTTAATTTGGATTCTTAGAGATATTCAAACCAAAGATATAGTTGTTTTTTAGCTGGGGAAATATCTAACAGACTCTTTGAGACTTAGCTTTAAGAGATATTTGGTTGCACTCATGAAAGGGGATGACCTTCCCCACTACTTTAGGTTCTACCTTTAACCAAGGTGAGAGGACCCATTTTGTGACCTATAATTATAATAATACTGGGTGAAACTATAGTATCTAAATTTTCTTTTGGAAGTATGAGGGATGACATGGTCAATACAAGTACTATTTAACTCTCACGAGTTGTCACTCTAATTAATGTATCTATCTTTCAAAATAGAATTTCATGTCACTATAAACAATGTGGATCAATCCTTTCTTCTACATATTTATGAAAGGGAGGTTGGAAATAGTAAAATCCCTTAGAAAATGGTTACAAGCAGGGAAAAATAGAGAATTCAAAAGGATTTAACATTATGAGTTGAAGTTTGTGTGTATAAATGGGAGATTAAAGAAGGATAAAGTTGATTATATAGATTTCTCAAGAAAACCTTACAAATACTTAAAGATTACCTCAAGGAAATAAGAACACATCACACAGCTAATATCAACCCTTTAACTAGAAGTTTTGCACTAATGGAAGGCCCAGGAGTACAATATTTCACACAATATTTGAGAATTTAGGCACAAAAGCTCATGCAAAATTTTTAACAAAACATTTTAGAGATCCTAATCAACTATGCTAAAATCCCTTAGAAAATGGTTACAAGTAGGGAAAACATGGATAAATCAAAAGGAATTAATAGTTTTAAGTTGAAATTTATGTGTATAAATGGGATATTAAAGTAGGATAAAATTGATTATACATATTTCTCAAGAAAACTTTACAAATGTTTGAAATATGTCCTCAAGAAAAGAAGAACACATCAGAAAACTAATATTAACCCTTTAACTAGAAGGTTTACACTAATGGAATACCAAGAGTAAAATATTTCACACAATCTTTAAGAATTTAGGACATAAATGCTCATGCTAAATTTTCAACAAAACATTTATAGATCCTAATCAACTATTCTCAAGATAAACTCAAAATATTACAAAAATATTCTCAAATGAATGGTAACAACATGGATTTAAAATTTTTTATCACATTACAGAAAGAAATCTCCATTTATAATGCAATTGTAGTTACCAAAATGCCACAAATATAGACAAGATCTAGTGTAATTGAAAGGAACTATCAACCTAAGATTGCAACAGGGAAGAAAAATAATTGATTCAAAGTATTCTACCTCAAGAAAAAAGATAACATTTCTCAGGAGATAACACACATTTAATTTCAAGTAATTCAAATTTCTCAACAAGGGACCATAAATCCTATGGCCTCAATACTTTCCAATGAATACACACTCGTAATCATCTTAGACATGAGAAGATTTGGACAATGTAAAATAACTCAATGGTTTCTCAATTTGATTCAGGTGTCTCAAGAAAGGTACAATTGGGTTTTTTTGTTTTCTCTAAAATCTTAGAAAAATTTAACCCCCTCCTTTATGAAGAACATTCTCATCACATTTATACAATTTTAGTCACTTACTCGGTATAGTTTTCCCCCAAAAAATAGCAATCTTTCAAAATAATATTCTTATTTTCTTCAAAATATGTTTTACACCATTCTTTTGAAAATACTTTAGCCTTATAGCATCTAGGTGGGGAAATTAAAATTAACTTGTATCTTTTTAAAATTACTGGCATGCCATGTCATCTTATCTACTTCTATTTTTGGCAAAACAATAGGCAGTTTATGGAAATTCCTCAAATATCTCAAATACTTCTGATGTGACCTTTATCAATCTCCATTCTCAAATATCAGCTTTGAAATATGAAAATAATTACCAGATCCCGTGACTTGATCATTCCTCTATGTGTAATTCTTCGTCATGTTCAATTATATTTCCTTTTAGATAATAACTAGTCACTTCACATTTACTTCCTTCATGCGGGCTGAGTAGGAGATCTTCATTCATTTAATGGTGGTGATTCCATCTAATTCAGCTCATCTGCACCATTTTCACTATAAATTCAGCTCTATTTCTTAATTAATATGCATCCCCTTTCCATTCTTAAAAGTGAAAATGTATTGCGAAGTTCTTTTTTGGTGCAATGGTGAAGGTAGTTGTAGAAACTAGCCTGAAAGAGATATCATCATAAGATTTGAATCAAATCTTCAATTTAATAGGCTCGGGATGAGGCATTTGTTAGGGATTTATTTGAGATTGCAGACCTAGGGGATGGAAAAGGGAACTTGACATACTGAGAGGTTTTGCCTTCCCTCCTTTTAAGATTGATCAAAGTCAATCCTATTTTCTATGGCCTTTCAAATAATGTATTATCATCTCTTCTGTTGGGAACATCAAAAAACTCTGGAAGCACTGAATAAATTATTGATTCAAAGAAGGCCTACTGTGATGGGGATGAATGAATATGAGTTTCCCTTTTTGTGCAATGAAGAATTTTTCCTGAAAGATATTCCCTAGGAGTCCTATGTACTCTATGACAGACTTCAATTAATACCATGCCTTTCCATTTCTCGCAAACTAGATGAATCAGAGCAAAAAATCTTCTCTCTAAAAAAAAAGTCCAATAGGACTTGTGCCACATCTCAACAACCTAGTACAATCATCATCAATAAGAAGGAAGAAGGGGGAATCAAAATCTCAACCCTTGATTATCATTTTGGATGAGGAAGAAGAAAATCCTTCATCTCCTCAATGTCCTAAGGCATCATTCTCTACCACCAAGGAAAGTAAGGGAAAATCTACTTTCTAACCTTCCATTCATTTAGAGCGAGCATATTTCTTTGATGGAGAAAAAAATATCAGGACCCTGTTCCTATTCCTTTTCCAAGAGAACATCCACCTTTCATAAGGAAATGCAAGTTTGATTCAAGTTCTAAGTCTCATTTTTGACTAGGTCCAAGGGTCACAATACTTTCTCTTATCAGCTACTTCAAATGCTCCTATTCAGACCTACTCTTGTTTGGTCTACTCCTTACAAATAAAAGGGAGGAAGGCATTTCTTACAGGTGATTGGACCTTTTGAACTGGGTATTTTCTTATCAGAAGAAGATAGAGTTAAGGAATATCATGGATGGTCCTAGAATGAATGTTGACACATTGATGGATATGGGGATGTCTCACACTTTGGCTAGGGTAGTTGTGTTTTCTCAAACAAATCAGGGCTTAGAAGAATTTATACCAAGGAAAAATAGGTTGCTAAAACAAAGTTCCCTCATTTGGAGAAGATCTCAAAGTAGTAATAGAAGATGATCGAATGTCCCTCTTCTCCTAATTTCCCCTTTTTTGATGTAATGTTCAAAAATGTATGTATCTTTCCATGGGTAGGGGCCCCTATAGATCCCCTTTTTTATTTTCAAAAAGTACAGTAAACTTCAAATTGTTATAAAAAAAAACATGCTTCATATAAAGTTTACAATTTAATCAAAATATAATGGAAATTTACTATTTTTCAATACATCATATTCAAAATTAACTACTTGAAGTATCCTTAAAACTTGTTTGGAAAATAGGAGTATCAAATGAAAAGAAATACAATATCAAGAAGAACTAGCCTTAACATCCTCACTAGCCTTGGCTTCCATAACAGTCTTCCTCAGTGAGCATGGTGACAACATCATCTTCATTGTCTTCTTGAAACTGTCTTTCTATGTAAACATCTTACCTCTGAAATATTTGTTGCAGCTTTCTTCTTTATCAAGGTCCCTTGTGATGTTGAAATAATAGATTTTCCCTGTTAATTTACCACCACACATTTCCCCATCCTATATTTGACTTCCCTTGATTTAGTTTTCAAGTTCTCAATTGATTTCTATAGTTACCAGCCTCTTGATAAATTCATATGAATAACTTTCATCATGAATTTTCTTCTTAAAGAATTATATCAAGAAATCTATTTCTAGATCACAATAACTTTTTCTTGTTCTTTTGAAATACGAGGTCTTCCAATTTTATGTTTAGGGTGTTGAAGCCTCTCTCAATACACTTATTTTCTTCTTGCCATGCTTTTCTTGACATCTTTTTAAAACTATTTTCAACCAATCCTCTAAGATAAAGTAAGTTCCCATCTTGTCAACAAATAGTATTTTTTCCTTTGCAATCACTTCCCCATTGAGTTGGTTGATGAGGTCTAGTTTGGGAAGAATTCCATCAACATAGAATAATTCATTGTTGCACTCTTCAATCATATCCTTGACAACATCCAGATGAGAAATGAATTCCTCATACCTTTTCTTTACTTTTCCAAAGATTTTTTTCCTTTCTGATATAGGTCCTCAACCCAACTGTCAATAGCCTTCACCTTTTTGGTGGCCTTCTCTATGTTTCCTAACATTTTTGGAGTAACAGTAAGAGCTCCTTGATTTCCTTCATGAAGGTAACTACCAATTTCTGAAAAAACAAGGTTAGAGTCTTTACCTATTCTTTTAGTTCTTTTTTACTTATCTTGTCTTCATCTACCATTTCCAAGAGTCCATTTACTGTTGTTACAACATCTTGTTTAATATTTCCTATTGTAGGCCTTCCCAATTAGATTTGTTGAATACTATAGTCACTAGTTGTTAGTTTGTCCTTTCGGATATCAGGATGGTGGTGGAAATTTTCAAAGTTTTGGACCGCTGTCTTGTCAAAGTTTGATCTTTTCATTATTCTACCCCTCTTGGAGGATTTCACAGGTTTTTGAAAATCAATATTTGAGAGACCCAAGGATTTTGTTGGGACTATCTCCTTTCATTTTTCTTTTTTCTTCTATTTTTCTTGGAGAATTCCCACCTAGAAATTGCTATCATGGGGTCACTATCATATATTAATTTTTGAGGGAGAAAAACCTGTAGTTTGAAAAAATGGCATCATCATTTGTTGATGCATATTGAATTGTAAGCATTACTACAATTGGTGCTTTGATATTTGTTTCCTTGTTTTCACTTTCCAATACTTTTGGGCTGCTCTTTATTCTAATCATGTGTTTGAATTTGTTGAATATTTTATTCTTTCTTATCAGGTATAAACTATTCCCCCAGAATCCTTATCCTTTTGTGGACCAGTAAGCGTACTTGTATATTCTTTTAAAATATTAGGGGAAGTGGAAATCATACCTGTATATTTTGGTAAATTATCTTATTTTAGCATATTCCATTCTTTCCTTCCTTAGGTTCTCTTTGTGGAGTGACAATTTCCTTAACTATTTCTTTTGGGGTCCCCTTTTCATTACCTGGAATTTTTTCTTGTTATTCTTTTCCTTTATGGGAGGCTCTTGAATGAAGTGTCCACTTGGAACTCTATCTCAACCCCTTCTTGCTTTATATCATCCTTTTCTTGTGCCTTAGTTAGCTAGGGTTTGGTACCTGGTTCTTGATTCACATCTTCCCTTTCCACCTATGTGTATTTGAAATAACAACATTTCCATCTTGTAAACTTGGGGTGGTGATGACTTTAATGGTTTTTTTCTCAATGAAATAGCAATTGGGATATTTTTCAGTCTTGGACATTCCTCCTTCATTTGTGGATTATGGCCATGTATTAAGAGTAGCACCAAGCACTCGCATCTCCTACATATCCTTTTTAAACGTATTTTTCTAAGTTCCACAGAAGGAACTATATCTACAACTTGAGTTGCTTGGGACTTGGTATCCATTTCCACATTTGGAATTTTCTCAATATCAGGCATATGGGTTTCTTTAAATGACATACTCAGAGTTTCATCTTTACTATCATCAATCTCAAAATAAGGGCTCCTCCTAAGCTCTTTTACATCAACATCAATTGTTTCAACTCCTTTCAATGATTTCCCTGGTGATAATTTTGTCTCAACATTACTTTTATTACCATGCTACTCAACACTTAGTCCTTTTTTTTCATGGCTTACCCCCACAACATCTGGCTTACTCCTAATCCTGGTTTCTTTTATAATTCCTTCCACCACCCCTGTAGGAAATTCAGATGGATTAGTGAGGATTATTGGTGTAAAGGGTTCTATTTGGGTACCTTTATGGACTAATGGTGTTGTGGTTTGAAAAAATGGGGGAGTAACAACCTTTTGTGGAGTTTTAGTCAAGCTAGGGTCACTGATTTCCTCTGAATCTCCCTTCTTCTATGATTTTTAACTTGGGATACTTTCCCCAATATCCTTTTCTAGAGGCGTAGTTACTCTAGATATTTTTGATGATCTTTCAAAATACCTAGAAACTGATACTTCTTTCTCCCTTACACCTTGGACTTTGAGAGATGGGTCAATATTTGATAAAGATCCTCTCATCCTTGGAGGAGAACTAGAAGTCTAGGGAAATGTTGTTGTAGGATATTTTGAATTACTTGAACCATCTCCCTTTGACTGTAAAGGTACTACTAAATGTAATAGGTACATTTTGCATTGTTTATAAGAGTATACCTTCTACTTTCTAGATCAGAGAAGTCCCAGATGTCCCAGTCTTTCTTGTAGTTGTAGTCCATGCATCAATTTTTTATGTGGTGGGCCTATTACTTGGTAATTGTGGAGGTGCACCATTCAATGGGTCCATGGTCTCATCCCCCTATGCTAAAGGAGGGAGATCTTCTTTCAGAGCAAGCAATTTTCTGAATTCATTTAATACCTTAGTATTCTATAGAGATAAATCAATGCCTTTTATCATCATCCAAGTTAATGTACATCTCATAACATTAACAATCCTCCTATGAGGATCATATTATTCTTATTCTTTCTAATTGATAGGAGAAACTTCCTTTGAATCCATATTTTTCTCAAGATAAATTTGACTAATAATATTTTCATCATCCTCAATTCCTTAAGGGATAATAAAAATTATGTAATCAATGATCTGCCTTAGGGTTATTCTTGAAAAAAAAATCTTCCTAACCTCCTCATCAACCCTACAGTTCATCCAAAAATATTTGAATTGAGGATTGTGTTCACCAAAAGTCACAAGATAGCTATTGTCAAATTTTTGCCTTGGGAGAAACATGTCCTTCTTGAACTTCTTCATCTCTTCATCCATTATCTTTTATTTTGTGATGAATTGACATGTATATATTGCAAGGGTAAGGGGAAACTTGATGTTGGTTTTGTGTTTCTTTACAATTTTCCCATGCATAGGAACTACTTTTCTAGCAACCTCTATTAAAACCCATTTGTCATCAGGATACCTAGGAAATTTACATGGCTTCCTCTTAAACCCACTTATTCTAACATAAGTGAAGTATTTATATTAAATGAAAAGGTATCCATAATCTAAGATCATAGCACGAGCTATAGCTAACAATCCGTACTGTTCTAATTCAGGATTAAATAAACTAACCAGTGTAGTAATGAACCCATCATGCATTGATCTTAGGATATTTCACCAATTTTCAATCCTCAACTATGGGAATATGTCATAGAACTTATGTGTTTCAAATTTTCCCACTTTTTTGAGCCCTGGAAATGGCCTAAAACATGCAGCATTATATATGAAATATGTCATCATTGAGAATCTAAGGTCCTTTGTCTCCCCTTCCTTGACTTTAGTGAACATTTTCATCATTTGAGAATGAATTGAAGCTGAGATAAGACTGCCCCCCGGAGAATTTTCCTTTTTTCTATAAAGTTACCCTAATAATAGGGCACATCCAATTTTCTAGTGCATTGGATCCATCGAGCCCTCCCATTCATCTCAATAGCACAATTAAATCTTCTACCTCCTCAATAAACAAGGATCAGATAAGGTTCTTCGGGATCCTTGTTATTGATGAATTTATTTCAATCAACCATTGAGAATTAAATACCTCAATGTATTCATCCTTCCTATTTTTATATTCCTCCCCTACATATTCCATAGTCTCAACAATAGGTCCATCAATTTTAGGGAGTCCCAATATTTTATTGAAAACTTCAGACGTGAAATTAATAACACACTATTCAATTTCGTATAATAATTGTAATTTCTTAGGGTCATACTTATAAGCACACCACCACATTAGTTTAGGAGCATGGATAATGAGTAGGATGGAAGCCGCTAGAGCAATGTGGCTTGCACTGATAGATTTCATTAATTTACTTTGATTTTCACTGTGGAGCCTCCTTGCAAAATCTTCTGGGTTGCATCAAATAAATTCTTGTCCTTTATGCTATTTAAATTATTTGTAATACTATAGGACATAAAGAAACTTGACTCACAAGTTCTCATATTGTTCTTTAATGTATTATCCCCAAATTACAGTGAAATTTACAAAGTAATTAATGTAGGTATGGGAGAAAAACATAACTTACTAATTTCCTGCACTTGATCTATGTAATTCTTCTTCCCATGGTCATTTTCTAAATTCCTTGATCATTTTATCCATATGTAGTCATTTTTCATTGTTTGTCATGTAATTTTTAGAAATTCAGGGCATCAAATTCTTTGCTTGTAGAATAAAAACTGGGGTAGATTGAAAAATCTCAAAAAAACTGGTTTTGTTTTACCCAAGACACATTAATGGCATTAGCAATAAATGCACATAATATTGACCGTTTATTTTGACCACTTAATTTGAATTGAGATCGTACACATGGAGTGATTTCATGCTTTACGGGGTCAGGGATGTTTTTTACACTCCTTCATCATTTTTTTATATGGGTGTAACTTTACAATTTTGACCTGAATCCTCAACATTTGACTTTCATTGTAAGCATGCCATGTTTCCTTATCGGGAATCAGATATCTTTTTGTAGTTTTCACTTTATATCCTTTTGATATGATACTATATTTCTCATATGATCCCCCACTCTAATCATATGTCAACACGTCACCTTATCTCGGGAGAGGGGTAAATTTATCCTTTGGTAACATTGATCTGAATATTAGAAAGAATATTCTTTGAGCTTCGGAGGTGGACTTACAAATTGTATTTGCAATATGTAAAAATTATGCACGTTTGCAAGATAAATTTTCCATAATGCGACTAGTGGCATTATGCCACATGTCATCGGAGTTTAGAAAATATTTTGCAATCTGTAATTTGTACTGGAAACAATAAGGATGACATTCAAAGGGGATTTTCATGGTTATACACGGTTTTTTCTACATATTTTAGAGGATTTCCTCACAGAAAACATGTTTTCACAATCCTCAACTAGGAAAGAGGATTTTCATAATTTAGAAATATGATTTAACATGTTTTGAACAAGATTTGCCTCTTTTACATACGTGTTGTCGAACTCAGATAATCAGACACAACAATTTTTGAAGGCATATTTCAGGATATAAGTGGAAGATTAAATTGATCACTAACATGATGGAGAGAGCTTGCAGAGCTTGGTTAACATGTGACTCAACCCAGGAAATACAGGAAAAATCATTGCAAAAAGGTGGCTTGACAATCTGAGTATTGAAATTCATAGCCAAATCAAGGTCATCCCAAAAGAATCAACTCGTGTGTGGAAGGATATAACTCGAAGGGGCCAAGTTGTAGAGATGGATCAGGAGGTGAGCTCATCGCAGCCAAACCATGTAAGCATGTCAGTCAAGGTATTTGTAGAGGTCAAAAACATAACATGGAGCTCTGTTGGGACTTAGAGAAAAAATGAAGGAAAAGAGTTGTGTTTTCTTATCGAGCCAACCCGGTGATCCATCAAGGCAATTCCAAGCAGACAAAGCACGGTCGCATTGACTATGCATGTCCTGAAGGGCCCAGAGGAACTCAACCCATGAGTTTCTTGTGGACCTAAAATCACTGATGAAATGAGGTGCGAAGGTAGAGGAGGTCAATGGCCCAGTGTGGGGTCAAAGCGGTTCACAGGAACGAATGTGAGCACGACTTGGGGAGTGAGGAATTCTACAAAGTAGATGGGATGCTCAGGGACATCAATGTTGTCGATGAGCATGGTGTGGGCCTAGATGATGTTTGTGGAATGGGTCAGGGAGATAGTAGGTTACCTTCATGTAATCATGTCCCAAACAACATGGAAATGGAGTGCCAATGCATATAGGTTAGTGGTTGTGAGTTGGTGGCCGCGTGGAGATTGGAAGCTTGACCGAGGATGCATCTTGACATCAAGTTAATAAGGCCCCCCGCCGAGGTGGCAAGGTGAGTCACCCGGGGAGAAGTGTATAAAGAATACCCCAATGCAAAAAATTAATCTGATGGACAAATAAAGGGGTCAGTAAGGTATACATGGTGCCATCTTGGCAAGCCAACTAGCGAGATAGCCAAGCTAGCCCCTCATTTAAAATTTGAACACTCACTTGCCCCCTATTATAAAAAGGAAAAAGTGGTAGGGCCCACTAATATTTTGAATTCTCCCAAGCATTAAATCATGCAAAAAATATTCGCAGAGAGGGAAAAAAATTATCACTTCCAGCCATGCTTTTTTAATGCCCAGTCCCGTCAGATAGAAGCTAAGACTGGGAAAGCAAAAATAGCTACTCATACTCAGAAGGCCATAAATTTTGCATTTTTCAGTGAAATCTCACAAAATTAGACTTGTTGGAATCATGGCTCTGAGATATAAACTTTAAAAAAAAAAAATTAAGGATTGGTGAATTTTTTATGGTGAAAAAATAGAAAACGAGCTCAGTTTGATATAGATATTTTCAGGTTATTGAAGAATCATTTCATAAGCATGGGGCAGCCATTTTTATTTTTCTGCAAGTTATGGGACAGTATGGAATGGATTTTGTAGGTTTATCATCATGATTTTCACACATTTATGGTACCTTTCAAGTGGGCAAAAAAGATAAATATAAGTTTGATATCTTCTCTCTCTCTATCCTCTCATTTTTATAAATTGTAAAGTGGGGCACATTTGTAAAAAAGTTGGACATTTTGGTGTTTCTCTCCCTTCTTCTTCTCCACAAGGATGTTGTGGAGACTCTAGCTCAAATTTTTGGGAATTTTAATTAACAACCCTACCTCTCTCTTCCAAAATGATGTATTGTTCATAATCTTGAAGTAATAAGAACTGGTGTTTGTGACTATCCCTTTGTTTTTACATTATTTTTATTGTCTTTTCTTGCCTTTCTTCATGGCTGCAGATGATTGTGCACATTTTATTCTCATTACATACTTAAATGTGTTTGTGTTAAATTCAAAATGGTGAGTTTTTTGTATTATCTTGTCCTGTGATGCTTTTCCATCCTCTCCATGCTCACCTTCCTTTGTTTTTTAGAATCATGTTTATCCATCAGTCCCTTTTCTTTGTGCATCATCTCTTCTAGTGTAGAAATTTCTTTAATTTTATGAAAATCTCTCTATCTATGTCCCCTTGGAATTTTTATCTTAGGTTTAGTCATTATTTTCTCTTGCATTAGGAGTAGTAATAGTATTAGGATTAGGAAGAGGAATCCAACCTTCTTTGGAGGTACATCTCAAGTTCGCAAGTCCCACAAATTGAGAGATGGTACCCATGTTACCTAGTCACACCATCAACTCAAACACACACACTTGAAAAATAGGAGGGTGTTTTTATTTGGTGATAAAAATAGCAACAGGAAGATGATGAACAATCTATCTATTCTGAATGTAGTGTGTATGTTGGCACCATGTTTTTGGAGGTTGTTGATTTTTTTCAATTTGCAAAATCAGACTGGCAGGAGAAAAAATAATATTTTTTGAGGACTTCAAAGAAGATATGATCTAAACAAAGTTGGGTAGCTAAGAGGGATAAGTTTTATTAGATCTGAAAGATTGCATTGATGATGAAGAACCCATTGAGCTTACTAGTTTTACATTCTCATCATCTATATTTCACCACAAAGACCCTCTTGCTACTAAAGCTTCCATTGGACCTGAGATAGAGAAAGAAATGCAAATAAATGAAAATATTTCCTTTTCACCTTCAACTAAGCTAGCTTTGGAGGAAAATCATGAAGAAGATCCTACAAGAAGAGAGATCACATCTATTGATCAGTTTGAGCTTAATGATGAACAAGAGGATGAGAATGAAATGTTAAAATTTGTGCTTGAGGATGAAGACAAGAATGAGAATCCAATTATTAAATCATAGACCATCTTGGAGGAGGTTGATTTGTTTTAAGAATTAAAAAAAATTGGGTTAGATTTCAAACACGCTTATTGATGAGATGGATGGTATGTTTGAACTTTTAGAATATTTGTTTGAAGAAGACTATGAATGTGTAAGTGTGGAAGCAAAGATGTTTGTCTAAGGAGAAACAAATAAAATTTTAGAGCAATTTAAAACCATCCAAAATGATGGATAAAGTGCCTCTTATAGATCCATTCATGGAGTTGTATGCAAGGAATATGGGAAAACCTAGAGGATCTGCCAATCAGCTCCAAGAAACACTTGTCTAAGAAGATATTTGGCTAGCCTAGAGCCATGAAAATATTTGTCATCAGTTTTTCTTACTTTAGACCATGAAAAAGAGCTCCAAGTTTCCAAAAAAAACCCTAATACCTTCAAAAAAATGGGTTCATATACTATAGAGGTGTTTAATATTTTCTATGTTGACATTTTGAGCAAATCATAAGTGCATACCATGTCCTCATCTCCACCATGTGATCTAGTTATGAAACTAATCTCATGGATACACTTTGTGATAAAAGGAAGTTATTTCTCCCAACCAATATGCGGTTATATTTAGATTTCCTCTCTCTTTATTTATATTAGGAGTATTTTAGGTTTGTTTCTTGCAAAATAAGTGTATGTGCACACTCTGCATGCTTCCAGTTAGATCATGTATGATTTCTCAAATTTTTATGATGTTTCCATCCTTTCTTGTTGTTAGAAGTTCCCTCCTTTTTATTTTTTAAATGATCACTGATTGAGTTTCCTTACCTAATCTTTGTGGTGATCATTTGAATAAGTGCATTAGATGCACACATTTTGGTTCCTTTTGTTTGTTTCAGGGTGAAAGGCAGTTTGATCTCAATAATTCAAAGTGTATACTTAAATCCATACCCAATGGATAATTCAAGGAAACTAGTATTTACATCTAGCATGAAGGTGTCCCTTAGAAGTCGCTAGAATATTATCCAAATCAACCCCCTAGATATTTTAGTGTTTTGATAAGTCACGGTGTTATCCTGGATCAGGAAAATTTTAAAATTTTATAAGTATTAGACAATTTTAGTGTTTTGGGGAATTTTCCTCCATCTTTCTAAGCCTCTTCAGTATAAGAATTAGTCAGAAATTGGCTTGATTGGTGAAAATTTGGGCAAAATCAGACTTTAGAGGAACATGAGGAACTGTTCCTTCATTTCTCATGTTCATTGCTTTATTGCCATGGCTGCATCAAGAACTTTATCGGGTAACTCATTATTTTTTGGCACTTAAAGAACAAATTCTTTGTCCTTGATTTTCCCTGCAAACCCACCTTCTCTTACCCCTTAGTGAAAGAAATGAAAAAGCAGAAAAGTTGGCACCAATGGAATAGTTCTCGTGTTTTGATTGTTCCTTTATTCCTTGTCATCTTTCCATTGGCTAACTCAACACTTTTTGGAACCTTTGGAATAGTTCCTATGTTCTAAAAATTCTCTGTGCACCCACATTCCCTGCAAGTTGGTAAATTCAGGAAAAAAATCAATGAAAGGAATGGTTCAACGATTTCAGAAGTTCCCCAAAAACCCAAATCGGATGACTAAGACCCACAGGTAACATTCCTCACTTCCATGAGTTCCTTAGAATTTTGCCGAAGCCAAATGAGATAAAAAGTATTAGTTATTCAACCAATTGGGGGAACTGAGGAAAAAAAGGTTAAAGCGGGTTTTGAGGGCCCATGAGGAATGTTCCACCATTCTTCTCATTCTCCATGACATCGACGGGCCTGACAAAAAGAATGGACGGCTCAGAAAAATCTCCAGTTAGCATTTTTAACTATTTTCTTCTCCCAAGTTAATTATTATATCATGCAAAGGCCAAGATTAGTAGGTTTTAATGTAATACAATCTTTTAGATCACTCATACTATTAAAAATAACATACCTTTTCCTATTTTTATTGATTAGACTTACATATTTGCACTTTTTCTCTTCTTTTCTCCCTCATTCTCTAGATAAATCCATGGGATTCATTGTAAAAGATATATTTGCACTGATGTTCATAATTATGTAGTTTGTTCTAAGTTATGAGTGAAAGAGCGAGGATCATGAGTGATCTATTGTACTTGTTTCACCTCTTGGATCACTAAATGAGTTGTTTCTAACTTCTCATTACCTATAATTTGTACAAGTTTGTGTTTTTCATCTGATTTTGATCTTGTGATATTGTTTATCCATTATTTTCCAATCTAAATTCCATGTCATATTACAGTAATATGCTAATTTATAGTTCATAGCTTGTGTTTAACTAAAGTTTTATAGGATTCAGTTATGGAGTCTACCAAATTTCCCTTCCAAAGCTATTTGTTTCCCCTTCTCTATGTTGTTATAACTTCCAAACCTTTCTCTAAAACAATTATGCATTAGTTTGTCAATTTGTGAGTTGTGCATGGTGTGTGTTTCTCGTGGTCCATCTGTGTGGTTCAAATATGTTTGAAGATACTCAAATTTGTTGGTGTATCACCATATTTTCATTTTTTCCCCTTAATTCCTTCTCCCATTTCCTTTTTGATTCAATAAGGTAGATTAGTTTTAGGAGTATAATTAGTCTTGGGTGTTACACTAAGGCAACCAACCCTCTTTGGAGACTCAATCTAACATATAGGTCACCCAAAACCTAGGACTCTTTCCATTTTTTCAATTGAAAGGAAAGATTTCACACCACTCTCCATAGGGCACATTTCAAAGTGAAAACGATGGCTCTAAAATAATAAAAGATGGAGGATCCAAGGTTTGAAAAATGACACCGAAGAGGGGCCATAATGACCTTATATTGGATGAAGGGAAACCACATATGCATAACTAATGGAATTTCCAAACTTTAATTACATTTTGTGATATTATATGTTTCTTTTGGGGTGGTTTTCTATTTTAAAATTTGATAGTTTTAATTAGAAATATTACGTGTTCATTACATGTTTTATATATACACTTATTCTTTCCTTTAAGAAGTATATAATTTTATTTAGAAAACTTTTAATTTTAGGTCATATTCATATGTCGTAATATTATATTGTTTATATAATATTTTATACATATTTTTATAAACATTATATATATATATATATAAGTTCTAAATAAAGTACATTTGACTTTTAACAAAAAAATGTTTGTTTGTATCTAAATATTTGTCAATTAAGAAATATGTTATACAAATAATTTAAAAGTATGATTATATTTTCAAAAGAAAATTTGTTACTTCAACAATATTTAAAAACTAAATCGATAGAGTCGAATGGCAAGTTTATTTTATAATCAATAATATATTTAAAATGTAACCAACACTTACAAAGATATAGTAATCTTTCAATGAATACGTCAAATGTTCTTCCATAGACAAATCATAACTTTTCTCTTCTTGAAAGAGAATATTTTAGCCCTCATAACAATAAAAAAATTTGAGCATTCATCCTCTCCAACTAAAACGTAAAACTATCGAATCATCCAGAGTGTAGATGAAAGATATCATTCTGAACATAGAAACTTCCTTCTGGAGTGGATATAAGATGGAACGTCTGCACACAAATATTTTAGTACTTTAAATAAACTATAAACAAATAAAATAAATAAAAATTATATAGATATAAATATATTTTAATAATTTAAATTAATTTTATATTTTTTATAAATTTAAATCAAATTTTGCATCTAATAATAAGCTTGAATAGTTTTCAATATTAATTTCTTTAGAAGGGCCACAAGGAAAGAACAAACAAGATAAAAAAAATTCGAAGTTTAGAAGCTACGAAAGAAAAAATATAGTATTATGTGGTTTTTGAAATTTTAGTGTACCATAAAATAATAAGGTAAAATTCACGGAACAAGAAAAATCCACCAAAAAAGGAAGCAATCTACAATACTAAGGAAATCTAAGGAATACAGAGAACTTTCCACGAGACAAAGGAAGTCCAAAGAATAAAGAAAATAATATACAAGACCAGGGAAGTCCACAGAACATGAAAAATAGCTCATAAGACATAGAGACATAGATGAGGCTGCGGGATAAGGGACCACAGAGAAATATTTTCACTATACAAGAACAAGTTTGTGAAGTAACAGGCAATATAGTGAAACAACGAACTTTTGCAAGGAAAAATAAAGTCCGTGAATTAAAATAAAATGTAAACTACCATGGAACAAGGATGGAATCCACACAACATGATAGGAAACTGTGTGACAAGCAATGGTTCCAGAAAAAGAAGGAAAATTCCTAGGAGCGTAGAATAGTTTGTGCAACACAAAACAAATACTATGTGAGAGACAAATAAGCCGTGTAATGGAGCAAATATCCGTGGAGAAAATAAAAAGTTTTACAACACTTAAACAAGATGCAGAGCTAAGTTAAAACCACGCAAAAACATAGAAATGTCTCTCAACTCAGAAGAAAGTTAAAAATGACTAAGGAAGGCTATGGAACATGTGAATAATCCATCAAGCTAAGAAGAATCCTGTGAAGAAAGGTGGAAATCCTCTAAGGAATATAAAATATAGAGGAAGGTCATCGATGATTAAAACAATAGATCTAACCATGAAGAGTCAATAACAACTTGGGTTTTGATCATCCATAATGATATAAAGCATCCAAACATTCCACATCTATCTTAATTCACATGAAATATGGTTTATGTACCTTATAAGATTGAAACAAACATGCAACAATGGTTAGGGTGTCGTGGATCTTGAAATTTTCCAAGTACTTCAGATCTACAAGATTATTTACACCTCACAAAGAACCAAATCTATCCTACACAAGCATAAACACCATCTCTAATACCATGTTAGGGAACATGGGGATACATAATACAATAGTTTTATATATCCACAAAAATAAATTGCCAAGGATTATAATTTATGATTAAACATCAAGATATGATCGATTACACTGCAGAATGAATAAAATATTAGATTAAGTGCATGAATATGAGCATAAATGAATGCAAGACACAAAATTTAAGTGGAAAATCCTTTCAGTTAAAAACCCACTGAAAACACTTATCTTTATTGAGAAAATGTAATTCACCCAACACTCCCACTATTTCCAAGAATCCATAGTAGTTACACCTTCAAGGAGGAATTATAAACTATCATAGACATTCTCTCATGAGTGGAGATTATACTTCGCATTGGTTGCATCATGTATCATCAACCTGCTCACATTTCATGCTCCCATCTATATGTTAATTCACATAACCAATCTCAAAGATATCACCTTGATTTATATCAAGCAAGGTGGCCCTATTTAGATCACTCTTATAATTTAATTTTAAACACTATTGACATAGTATGTGGAACCTGTCATGCTTATATTTTAAATATAAGTTATATGTTATGACCGTTTAGTATTTGTTGGATTTGTTGGCAGGTTTCTATTAAGGCAGTTGCATGTTTAATATTACAAAACCCAACATTTAATACATTTTAGTCTCAAAATTTATGACATATTAGCATTTAAGGATAAACAAGCTTAACAAGAGACCTTGGATTGTTCTGAGAAATAATGGAAACATTATGTTTATCTTAGCAGGAGTGCATTGTTGAAACTAGTAGTATTAAAGAGTAAACTACCATATTTGAGTGCCTATAGTTGTAAGAATGAATTTTGTAGCTTGTGATAAGACTCCTTAGACTTGTGTATACTACGATAGACCTTGACATTATATGATAGTGTGCAATAAGCTTACACTGTCCACAACAACATACTCCTTTAACAATGCAGTCCACTGATAATAAAAAATGCAAAATAGAATACAAATAATGGAATCAAACTAATTTTGATTTATACATGATTACCTGTGAACATGGATGCTCCAACATCATACTCTTTTGATTTGGTTCTAGGTCCCTATGTGCACTTTACATCCATCCTTTAAGAAAAATGGGTTAAATATTTCTATTATACAATTTATAACTAGATACATATTTATTTATCTCTCTAGAAGTTGTCAAAATAACCCTAATTTGAGTATAACTTTTGCATTTATCTGATAATATAAATTGAGTCAATTTTTACTACAGTTTACACATTTATGAGTGAAATAGTTAAGAGAATTTTCTTCAAATTTTGAAGGTTTTTCCTTTCCCTCTTTTTTTCATCCTCAAAAGAATTATTTTTTTATGGAAAACACACTTTTGTAGAAATAATATATTATTCATGTTTTTATTTTATTTTATGGTATGCACATTAAAATGTCATCTCTTGTGTGGTCAAATATCTAGTTAATTTTTTTGGTCTTCGTGGTATGCATTAAAAAGTGATCACAAATGCGTTAAAATGACTAGTTAGTTCCTCTTATATTGCTTAGATCAGGACATAGACATACCAAGTATTTGACATGAATGTTTTGAATTGATGATCAAACTCAATATTATATATTTTAATGGTTGACAACTATTTGAGATCCCGAAGACACATGAATTATTGGAAATATCCTTCTATAATATATTGTGAAAACCTTGAGCTTCACATATTATTTTAAAATTACATATTTTGATTTATGTAAGCGTTGTCGCCAAATCACTGCACCCTCCGAATGGCCAGGATGTGAATAGGACGTTCGGTGTGATTGGGACACATGGGATCACCTCTCAAGCTGTGGGAATTGGGCTCGAGGTGAACCTCCAGAGAAGGCCGGCTTCCTCTTCCTAAACTAAGTGTTGTACTACTCCTAGTGTAACAAAAATGATTATCTAGCCCTATCCTAACATTTTCATGGGGTTTTAGGGAAAGAGATTTACAGAAATGAACTATACTAGGGATGGTGATGCACCAAATAAAGGGTGTCTTCATATTCAAGAAGGGTTAATTTGAAGAGGGTGTGTTCACCACAGGTCAACTTCACCTACTGCAACTTAGAGAGGGTACATGATACCACAAACTAAGAGACACGCGTTCCCTTTGTTAAACTTTATCAGACCTAGAAATATACCAGTTTCCCAGTGAAGAAGGATGAACTCAAGAAGGGTGAACAGACACCACAACTGAATTGCATGCAATACTCCACCACTTGATAAGCATAGAACTCCAAGAACCTGCAATAGAAACTTAAACTTGTACAGTGTACCTGCAAGTACGAGAAAGGCACAAAGAAGCATAAAAGGATGAAAGGACCGAGATTAGTCACAAAACACACACTTTTATTGCTTCAATAACATGCACAATGCATCATACATTCAAAAGAGGCAATAGTTGCCATTACAGTCTTGAAGAGGAGGCTTGAAAGTTCTCTCAACACACAAGAACAACTTACAGAAGAGAGATGATTCTTGAAAAGTATACACTCGCCTAAGATATCTAACTGTCCAACTTGTCTGAACTGTTGGAACCCTTTTAAATGAGCTTCCAACTTACATTTATAGAAGAATATGTGAGAAAGAAGAGGAAAGGTCATAATTACATTCCTAAATTGAAGGCCCATGATGTATTTATTGCAGTTAGTTGAACCACCTGAGAAGGTTCCATCATGGGTCATTAATTGCCTGATGACCTAGTCTTCCCAACATTATGAGTTTTTGGCACGCCCGGTGGGACAGAGTTGGTACTTTTCTTCTCACTTACACAAGTCAAAGTACCTAGTGACTCTATATCTCTGGATTCCAAATCTCAGTGCAGTAACTTATGCGAAGAATTCAGACAAGAGCTTCTTCAAAGAAAGGAAAATATCATAATATCGAACTTTCCTTGTCTCCTCCAAAGAGAAGCAGAAGAGGCATTTCCACATCTCCAGTTGCAGATTTACCTAGTAGGGGTCATTCAACTCCTCCTTACGGAAGATTTCCTCCACCCAGGAACAATCAACCTTTCATTGCTATGGTGAGGAACCAAGTTTTCCCCCCTTTTAATGCAAGCAGTCCTCTCATGTTGGCTCAACGTGACCTGATACCTATTGTGGCACTCAAAAGTTTACCCTTCTACACGGGGGAAACTCACGTTATTCCAGTGGAGCATATCTTTGATGTAGCCAGCATCTGTGTAGTACATAATATCACCGAAGACAATGTTGCAGATAGACTTCTTGCTACCTCTTTCAAGGGAAAAGTGCTTCAATGGTTTCGCGGGTTAGGTGTTGGCACTATAACCACTTGGGACGAGCTGGGAGAAAAGCTATGTAAACAATTTGAAGACAAAAGTGATCACCTATCACTTTTGGAACAACTTACTACCATAAAGAGAGCTTCCCAAGAATACATGAGTGATTTCAACTTCCGATTCCACAGAACTTGGAATAGAATTCCGGCGCTCGTAAAGCCTTCTGCACATAATGCATTCTTGTACTATTTGCGAGCCTTGAATAGCGATGTAGTAGTTATGATCCAGTCCATGGGAGGGACTACACTTCCTGATGCTTACGAAGTTGCCATAAGTGCAGAGAATTCTTTGATTCATGCTGGAAAGATAGCTCCACGACCACCAATGCCCTTTTCTCTAGATCTTACGAATCATCAGCCTATCATTCCTCCTATTCCAGTAGACTCCAAGCAACCATCTCAATCTTCCCCTGCCTCTTCAAATGACCTATTTGAAGTCAAGTCACTACTGCAAAATTTTGGAAATGAGCTCATTGCACTCAAAAGGTAACAATTTCAATACAATCGTCCGTATCAGCCAAAAAATCAGCAGTATCAAGCTAACCGTTCTCCTTTCCAAATGAACAATCAACCTCAAAATCAAACTACAAGTCAAGTTGCAAATGTCAGGCCCTTGAAATTTCAAAACCCTCTTGCAGCTAGCTCATCTAGAGCTATAGTACCTATTCAAAATAATCTAGTTCAAGACTACGAATGGTGTTATCCTTGCTCTCAACCTCACAATCAAAATCTTTGTCCCAATGGTTCTTAGCCAGGCCCTTATGGTTCAAAGTGTATCTGCCCCTTCAGAGTTAACAAACAATTCATCTACGCAAGAAGTAGCAGATCAACCGCAGGAACCTGAAGAATCCGCTTTGCTAAACTAGCAAGAAGAAGATTTTTGTGGATTAAATATAGATTCTTCATCAGTGGCAGCAAACACTCGTTCCAAAAAGAGAGCAATGGAGCCTCAAACTCTCGAAGCTGATCTAGCATCCACTTCTCAACCTAGGTTTCAAATGGCAGTTGATAAAAATGCAGGAAAGAAATCACTAGAAACACCGGCTAGCCACACCGCAGGGAAAGATGGTTCTCCAGGCATCATGGTACCCAACAAACATTTTCAAAAGGAGGACCCCAATGCCCAAAAAAGTGTCATCAAAGTTGGAGCAATTCCCTTCAGCATAGGAACAAATGAAGAAAACCAATCTGAGCGTTACCATGTGGGACGCACTCTTGATCCCTTCCCAAAGAAACCTGTTGCGAGAAGCTCTAAACAGTTTTAGTACAACCAATGGATCACCAAGCCATGGAGTGACAAATGCTACAAATTTGTGTCAACCGGAAGGGAAAATCATTCCTATGGAAAACAAACCACCACCATTCTACATTTCCCTGATCATTGGTGAACACCTGGTACATATCTGCATGATTGATTCTGGTGCCAGCAGCGTTGTCATGCCGAAACAAATTACAGATGTACTAGGCATACAATATGCGCCAGTTGCAAGAGGATTTGTTCAACTGGATGACATAGCTATTAAGACTGTCAGGGTTATTAAATGACTTCAACTTACCATTCATGCATGCCCAAGTTTTTCATTCACCCAAGACATATCGGTCATTGATCTCCCTCCCCTCTTTGCCATCTGCCTATCACGGGATTTCACTGCCAAGATGGGCAGTTACCTATCAGCCGATTGGTCGCATATGATTCTTAGGACTCGATACGGAACCAAAGTAACTATAAGGGTAGAACCAATATGCCATAATCATGTAGAACCCTACACTGCTAGTCCCATAAATGGAAATTACACCATCGATGATTCAGAAGAGGAAGATGCTGATCATGAACCAACCACCCTTGTTGAAGAAGTCCATGATACTTTGCTGGATGAAGTAAGTAGAGATCATCAGTACGATCCCTACACTGGTGTATTGGCAAAAGAAGAAGCTGGTTTGCTGGTTTTGGAAGAAACAGGATTAGTTACTTACTGTATCCATGAAGAAGATACGATCATACCACAACTTGTCAAAACACCAAGTGATTCTAAAGGATTGTGGCAATTGTTCTTTGATGGCTCAAGAAGTAAGAATGGATCTGGTGCTGGTGTTATGTTAATTTCTCCAGAGGGAGATAAGTACTTCTCATCTTTCCGGTTGCAGTTCAATTGCACTAACAATGTTGCTGAATACAAGGCTCTTGTGCAAGGAATTCAGCTAGCCCAAAGGAAGGGAATCAAGGCCCTGACTATTTTTGGAGATAGTGAGTTAGTTGTTCATCAAGTTTCAGCACGTAGTGCATCCAAAAATGATCTTTTAAGATCATACAAGAACCGAGTCTGGGACCTGATTGAAGATTTTGAAGCTTTTGGAATCCATGCAATCCCTAGAAATCAAAATCAAGATGCAGATAGGCTTGTTACAATTGGTTCACAATACAACATACCAGTTGATATCATGAAAGAAGGGCAGCAATTTGTTAAAATGGTGGTTTGACCAGTAGTCCCTGATAATGTGAGTAGTTGGCAAGTTTTTGATAGTGACAAACAAATTGTACTCTTCCTACAAGAAGAGGCGGAGTTTGCTACAAAGAATCAAGATAAGTTGCAGGAGTCATATGGTGAGAAAAATATTCAATTGAAAAGCAACAAGTTACCAAAAGGTTTAGTCACTTTGGAATCCATTTTCAATTCAGATGACCAAGCCACAAGACAAAGCCCTAACATGGTGGTCAGAGAAGAATATTTTGAGGAAGTTGAAGTATCAAATGAAAAATTTCTTAAGATCAGAAAAGTGTGTACTTCGGAGGAGAAGGAAGCTTTCATCAAACTTTGTCAAGAGTATCATGACATCTTTACGTGGAGCTATAAAGATCTACGTGGTTTTGATCCAGGTCTAGCACAACATACCATCGAACTGGATCCTAATGCTAAGCCAGTTCGTTAGAAACAGAGACCAATTAATCCCAAAATTGAGCCACTAATGAGAAAGGAGCTAACCAAGCTCATCGAGGCCTATATAATTTTCCCCATCAAGCATTCCTCATGGGTAGCCAATTTGGTGCCCGTGAGGAAGAAGAACGGAGAGATCCGGTTATGCGTAGATTTCAGGGATTTGAATTGTGCATCATTAAAAGACCATTATCATCTTCCCTCGATGGAGCAGATCCTTCAAATGGTGGCAAGATCTCAAAGATTTTCTTTGCTCGATGGATATTCAAGTTACAATCAAATCCTAGTCCAAGAATCTGACCAATTCAAAACGGCTTTCACTACCAAGTGGGGCACGTATGCCTACAATAAAATGCCATTTGGATTGTCCAATGCCGGGGCTACTTTCCAAAGAGCCATGGACATGGCATTTAAGGGACTAATCAATGATATTATTTTAGTTTACCTTGATGATATAACTGCATACTCTAAGCATGCAGAAGATCACATCACGCATCTAAGGAAGGTTTGCCAAAGGTGTAGGGAATTTGGGGTTTCACTTAACCCCAAGAAATGTATTTTTGCACTACAGAAGGGAAAGTTATTGGGGCATGTTGTTTTAGTAGAAGGAATATCAATCAATCCATCCAGGATTTGTTTGATTATGTCCTTATCTCTCCTAAGTCACATAGGAAGGGACTCCAGAGTTTTCTGGGAACCATAAATTTCATGTACGGAGATTCATCCCCTCAATTCACGACATTAGTTAAACCATTGACAGCCATGCTGAAGAAAAACATGCCATTCTTGTGGACAAAGGAATGATGAGAAGATCTTCAAAGCCATCAAAATGGCCATTTCTCAAGATCCCATGCTACTGAACCTTGGGTTTGATAAAGACTTTATCCTTTATGCTTTTGCAGGTCAAGAGAGAATTTTAAGTATCCTCACCTATACAAAATGACAACCTGATGGAGCAACCAATTGCTTTCTTCAGTCAATCCCTCAAAGAATATGAGCTCAAATACTCATTCATTGAAAAGCAATTCTTTGCGGTTATTCAATCTTTGAATAAATTCAAGCACATGTTATCCAACAACAAGAATTCATTTGATGGTCTCTCATCCAGGTGTCAAGGAATTTTTTCTGAACAAAGAGATGAACAAAAAAGCGTGCTGGATGGATCATGAAGGTGATGGAGTATGACGTACATATCAAAGTTGACTAAACTTGTCAGAGGTAAAGGTTTGTGTCAACAACTTACTACAGATGTGGAATCAAAAGGTGATAAGGACGCGATGCTCCTAAACACTGATGAGGAGTGATGATCAAGTTGATTAGTTATCTAAAATGAAGAAGTTCCTTTTCTCAGGAGTATATCCCCGGCAAACATGGATAAAAATAAAAGAATGAACTTTCCGTATTTAGTCTATTCCATATGTTCTAGTAGATAGCGTTCTCTTTCGAAAGGGATTTGAACAGTGTCCTCCTTCGGTGTGTGGGACCAGAACAGGTTAGTAAGATACTAGAATAGTTTCATAATGGCCTATCTGAAGGATGTTATTCTACACGAACAACTAGCTACCAAGATCATGTGAGCCCAGATACTATTGGCCAGATTTGTTCAAAGATGCCCATCTATAGGTGATGAAATGTAAGGAATGTGCCTTTTTCATAGGAAAATAGAAGTTGGCAGCTCTTCCGCATTGCATACAATTCAAGTTGATCAACCCTTTGGTTTAATGGGGGGTTGGACTTTCATCGGAATGATTAATCCTCCATCCAGTGATGGACATAAATGGTTCTTTACTGCAAGATACTATTTTACTCGATGGACAAAGGTGGTAGCATCGAAGGAGAGCAATGAGAAGGCAGTTCTTGATTTCTTGGAAGGAATAATGACAAGGTTTAGTGTCCCATTTACAGACATTTTAGAAAATGCGCTGGATTTTCTTGATATGAAGTTGAGTGAATGAGCTGTTAAGAATGGGGTCTACCTCAAGACTTCGTCTAATTACTATCCACAAGGAAACGGATTGGTTGAGTCTAGCAACAAAAACCTCATAAGGATTATTAAGTGAACAATGGAGACTAACATGAGGACTTGGCATACACAGGTTAAGTACTGCTTTATGGGAAGGTCAGATCATACCTAAAAGGGCCATAAGAAATTATCCTTGCGTTCTTATATATGGAAGAGAAGCAAAAATTCTGACTCTCCTTAGAGTTACCTTCTTTGGAGTTATCCCAATCAGCTTGAAGTTATGGAGAACTGATCCTCTAACAGTTAGGTTTGCTGAACTCATAGAGTTAGAAGAAGTACAAAACAAGGCTATGAAGACTTTGGTGCAACATCAAGCTCAGGTTAAGAAATCATTTTGATAAGAAAAAATCTAACAGATATTTTCCAAGAGGGATATTTAGTTCTCAAATGCGATGAAGACATGGCTAAACTAGGAAAACATGCCAAGTTTGATGCTCTTTGGAGCCGACCATACATCATCACAAGTTGCAAAGAGGCTAATTCATTTTGTCTATCTAGGCTCAATGGAGAAGAACTGCCCATTCATGTGAATGGGATACATATCAAATGATTTTTTTTGAGAAGCGTTCTACCCCCTATACAATTTATTTTGGTGTTTTCCTCAAAGTGCTTATGCACATTGTTGTTGTTGTGTTGTTCTTTTGTTTTCCTCATTGTTGTGTTTTGTGTTGTTCTTACACATTTTATCGTCATTGGAAGGTTTTACAGGAGAAGGTTCATGTTCCAATAAGATTTTCATGATATCCCTAATTCAACATCTACTTCATTCACAATTCTTGCAGTGTTCCATAGATGTCAAGCATTCAACATATTCAGTATACTTCATGCTTAGCATTCTAGGGCGGTCTAAGATATCGAAAATGTTCAAGGGGATTCCAGGATGTATCACAGAAAGATCAAACTCACTTTCAGGATTCTAATATTGACTCCATGCCCAATGGATGACTTTAGGCTACTAGAATCATGCTTAGCATGTGATCATCCTCAAGAGGTTGCCAAAAATGTTATTCAATTTTACAGACTTGGAAAAATTAGATAATGAGGGATTTTATGGACCTTGAGACTGAAATAATAGTCCTTTATGAGCCCACCTTCTGGGTTATTATACGGGAATTTTTTACATTTAAGAAATACTAATGGTGTTTCAGAAGGGTTGCATGGTTGTCTGCTATCATTTTTCCCTTTCTATCTTTTCGGGACTCAGATTTTGATCTTGGGTAACTGAAGAGTTGGCTATGGGGCCCCACTTGATAATTAATGTTTGTAACCCGGTGATTAAAATTAATCAATCAATTCTAAGAGGATTTTAATCTATGTTCCAATAGAGACTCTATAGTTTTGAATGGAAGCTCAATGAGAATCAAAATGTTGATTTAAAATATAGTTGGGGGGTCTAAATGGATCATTGACGAAAAAAGGGAAGCTCGCCGAGGAGCTCGCGCAAGTTGGTTAACTTACGTCAGGTGGTAGCAAGACTTCTAGGCCAACGTATTAGTGAATGAGATGGCTCGTCACATAGTTTCGCTGAGCGTTGTTCAGACCTTCCTCGAAGTATCGAGGAATTCACAATGAGCTCGCATGTAGGGATAGCTTGCAGCTCTAGTATGAGCTGCATTTGAGAGATTCCAGACATAGACATGTAGGTGGACAATTATGGGCTAATGTTCTCCAAGGATCGAAAGGATCCTCACAACATCAGGAAATGATCATCATCAAGCTCAAAGTGTATCAAAATCGGCTAGGTGAAAGTGAAAAGGGTTACCAGGCAAACAGGCTCGACAAGTCATTACATAGATTGGGTGCTAATTGGTTGACGAACATAGATATTGATTTCCACGCCATGTCACTGTAACATTTGGAGTGCGGCAACTCATAGAGCAAGTTGAGCCAGTTCCATATAAGGTAATAGTTATGAATTTATGATTGAAGGAGAACATTGTAATTAGAAAAGTAACTTCAACGAGTCATTAAGTTGTCATCCATGAAACGTGTATGAGCTCGGTAATTATCACAAGGTGGACACAAGGGAGAAGACGGTGAGCTAAGGTGCTCACAGATATTAACATTGTCGATCTAGGTAACATGATGTGCTCATCATTGAGTAAATGAGTTAGGCTCACAGAGTTCATCATCGGTGGCCATTTGTCCAAAACGAGAATATGGCCAAGTTGTGTTTGCCAAAAGTTTTGAGCACCTCTAATCCCAGCATGAATACAAAATCAGTTCGAGACTATGGGCATGACAAATGATGTGATGTCAGGCCATTAGAACTCAAACATGGCAAGAGCATAGGTTTGGAGACGATGTAAAGTTCTACTGTAAAGTGACTTGTGATCCTGAGAAAAATGTATCATGCTTGCAAAATGTCGCAGTGACACTCAGATTCCACGCATGGGAAACGGGTAAGTTTTGACTATCTGATGGTCAAGTTGGCTTGCTAAAAAAATGAGCTTGTGGAAGCTGATGCCAGAAGGCCGAGTTGTGTTGGCAGATGGAAGAGTTGGCCAAGCCAAGCTCAACAAGGCAACATGTGTAGAAATGAGGATCATGAAACTGAGTTGAGCCAAGCGTCGAGGAAATATTACAATGTTGAACCAGTCCGAGCTAAAAATCATGCAACATTTGAAGGTCTTTAATCAAGGCTCAATGAATGGAATCAAATTCCGTAAAAACTGCCAAGCGTGGAAATCCCATAGGCTTGGAAATACCATAATCAACAGTTGACACATGAATGGGAGATTCCTTACAGAACAAACTGCCAAGTGAAATTACACATGCAATTAGTCCATGGCTATCAGCACGTCATGAAAACCCATCGAGTGAGAGGTTGGAGCCTGTGAAATTCGACGGATAAATTGTGCGAGGTTGCCATGAAGAATTAATGGTGTTCATTTGGTGACATTAAACGAGTCAGTTAAGTGGAGAGAGATCTTCCAAATCGTGGAAGTATAAGCTCATAGCCAGGTAACGGATGATGAGCGAGATGGTTGAAGTCATAGATGAGGTATTGGGGGAACATGATTTTTAGTCAAAGGTCACTCACGAGTATTGAAGATGAAAGTGCATCAATTGTAGAGATGGAATACCACAACTGCAGCCATAAAGATAGACAATGAGAGTTGTAGCAAGTCACGAGGTGTTGATATAGGCTCATCGATCCCAATGCAACAAGTCATAGTTTATGTCCGACCTCAGTAATGACAGCCTTTGATCAAAATACTTAGAAACCCAGCAGATCAATGTAGAGAGCTCGCTCTATAAGAGCTATATGATGAACATGGTAAAAACATACGTTGAGTTCTACGATCAAAGCTCCCACGCATTCGATGCACAGGTTGGGCCAATTGTTAGTAGTATTGAGTAGAATGCCATTGGTTTTGAGCTTCAAGCATATGTCGTAGATAGCACGAGCTAGAAGAAATATAGACTATATAGGTCATCAAGCTCAAGATTGGATTCACACTGAGGGGAGGCTTCATAGAAATTTCCCTGAATCAAGAGATCAAGGTTTCTTAGTCGATGCAGACATGAAATGATTCACCTGAATGCTCAGCATGCTTTCTCAACATTGAAACGAATGGATTTTGAAGGTCGACGCTGAAATACCATGGTCGGAGATTTTGCAGGGTAGTCAGGTCAAGGTGTTACTCGACCAAAGGGAGTCTTGGAGACCCGTCTATGGGAAATATGGCCAATATGTAGACCCTTCCACTCACTCGTACGTCCAATCAAACAATCGAATCTATTCTTTTCCCGTAGGAAGTCAGGACGTGGAGTAGCTGGTTTGCCGAGTCAAGTGTCAATCCCAAACGACTCAGTAGAGAAATAGGGGAATGTGGGAGGTCATCCTAGCTTATTTCAATGTAGCTTGAGATCCATTCGAATAAGTCAAGAATTCATAAGGTAGTTACCTGTACATTTTTCCAAGGTCATGATGGTTACCCAGAAGAGATGTCAATGTTTATTTTTTGCAAGTATAGCGTGGTTTAATCGATAGTTGCTAAATTGTGAGAGATAAAGGATCTTTTAGTAACTCGCATCACTCAGGTATATTTGATGTAGCTCACAGCAACTTGGCTCAGTGCTATCATTAAGATCCCAATAGTTGCATAATTGTCTCATTGGCATATGAATAGGTAAGCGAAGTGCACTGAGCTCAAATTACCGTAATAGTGAGCTCTTTGTGCCAAGACAATGAGTGTGAAGAATGTCTATTGGTAAAATGACATGGAGCATGATCACTGGGTCATCATCATGGCAGCATTTAGATCTTTATTGGTAATGGCAATGAACTAATCGAGTTGGAATGGTAGCCGAGTTGACTTGGTCGACGAGTCATTATGATGCAGCATGGCTTAACATTCTGGTACTAACAAGAGAAATAATCATGAGGATGAATCCTCACACCAGGGTGGCGGCATCAATTTCATGCATGAAGAAAATTCATTTAGAGGTGAAGTTCGAGTCAATCCATCAAGTGGCCGAGTGGAAAGAGTGCCAGAAAAGGTGTTAGATCAGTGATGGCTTGCAAAAAAAGAATGCTCGGTAAAACCAAGTCAACACGAAGTTCAACAGATCGATGTTGGGACAACATGATTTTTGAACGTGGAATGCATGAATGGGCTTAAGTTAATAGAGGAAAATGATCAGAATCGAGTTTGACAAGCTCGCCATTAGGAGGAGTTTGATGTAAAAGTGAGCTCGATTACCAAGGTAAGTAAAGAGCTTAGTGAAGAGGATCAAAATCGACACCAACTCAGTGAGTTGGCTCGGATTCGAAACTAACTATCGAGTTGAGTCTTTTTTGGCAGATTTTGTTTTCATAAACCCCCCTCCTCTTCAAGTGAAAAGGGTCAATCCTAAGGGGGCCCCGACAAAAATAGTTTATTAAATTGATATTTTTTATTTAAATATTTTAATACTAATATTTATTATTATTATTTAAATATTTTATTTAAATATTCTTTTAATTAATTAAGAAGAATAAGTCAAACTGACCATTATTGACACATGATGGAACCTTCTCAAGTGGTTCAACCAACTGTAATAAATGAACCATCATGTACCTTCATTTTAGGAAGGTAATTTATTACCATCTTCCTCTTCTCTCTCACATATTCTTCTATAAATTTAAGTTGGAAGCTCATTTCAAAGGGTTCCAACAGTTCAGACAAGTTGGACAGTTAGACATCTTAGGCGAGTGTGTGTTTTTTCAATAATCCTCTTTGTTCTACAAGTTGTTCTTGTATGTTGAGAGAAATTTCAAGCCTCCTCTTCCAAGACTGTAATGGCAAATACTGCCTCTTATGAATGTATGATGTATTGTGCATGTTTTTGAAGTAAATAAAACAATGTGTTTTGTGACTAATATTGGTCCTTTCATCCTTCTGTACTTATTTGTGCCTTTCTCATTGTTGCAGGTACACTGTGCAAGTTTAAGTTTCTATTGCAGGCTTTTGAGAGATATGTGCTTATCAAGTGTTGGAGCATTGAATGCAGTTGAGTTATAGCGTCTTGTTCACCCCTTCTCAAGTTCATCCTTCTTCACTGGGAAGACTGGTAGGTTGTTTCTCGGTCTGATAGAGTTTAACAAAGGGAATGTATGTCTTCTTATTTTTTGGGTATTTTGTACCCTCTCTAATTTACAGTAGGTGAAGTTGACTTGTGGTGCACACACCCGCTTCAAATCAACCCTTCATCAAGTCTGGCAGACACCCTTTATTTGGTGCATCACCATCCCTAGTATAGTTTCATTTCTTGCAAATCTCTTTCCCTAAAACCCCATGAAAATGTTAGCATAGGATTAGATAATCATCTTTTATCACACTAAGAATAGTATAGCACTTAGTTTAGGAAAAGGAAGCCGGCCTTCTCCGAAGGTTCACCTCAGTCCCAAGTCCCATAGCTTGAGAGGTGATCCCATGTGTCCCAATCACACCGAACATCCTATTCACATCCTGGCCATTCAGAGGGTGTGGTGATTTGGTGACAACAGTAAGATCACCAAATCAACCAGATGATCCCACATCAAGTTTTCTCTTTTAAATTCAAAACAAGATTAATAAGATGGTAGTCTCATTAGGATAACACTTCATCATGTGCACGATGAGGTCAGTAAGGGAGAGGATAAAATCCCTGAGCATGGACCAATACATGTGAGGGTAGATGAAAATAAAGGAGCTAGTAAATGTCACTTTCCCACTTAATTTTTTTAAAAATGCACCCTATAGAATATATCAGATTAATTCATATCAAACCAATTAACCAATCAAATGATGAGAAATAGGTAAAATAAAATTATTGACTTAACTCTCAAGTAATGGTGCACCTTGAATTTCGTTTTATTTCAAATTACCAAATTTATATATTAAAAAAAGTTCCTTCCACATAATTAATTTTTTAAAATGAAATATTTATAATGGGGAGAGCATGATCTATTAAAGGGTATTTTTTGTTTTTAGTTATATGATGTTTAGGTTTCTATGTGCACTCATAAAGTTAGGGTGCACAAAGATAGGCTCCTCTCCCTTACCTTTAAACATTATTCGTGATCCTCCTTACCATGTGATGTAGGTTGAGTTATTATGTGTGCCGCGCTTTTAACAAATTCAACTCCTCATTTGCATTTTTTCTACAAAACACTAAAAGAGTAGATGGGCCTTGATCTTATGTGTCATGTCTCTAAAAATATAGAAGATGGAGGATCCACGGTTTGAAAAATGACATTGAAGAGTGGACATAATGACCTTACATTGGACGAAGGGAAACCACATGTGCATAACTAATGGACTTTTCAAAATTTAATTACATTTGGTGATATTACTTATTTATTTTGGGGGTGGTTTTGTTATCTTAAATTTTGATATTTTTTACTATAAATATTATTTTCATTACATGTTTTATCAATACACTTATTCTTTCCTTTAAGAAGTTTAAAATTTTAGTTAGAAAAATTTTACTTTTAGGTCATATTCACAAGCCATAAAATTACATTATTTATACAACATACCGAAACTTTATGCATATCTTTATAAATGTTAGATATCTATGTATTTATTAGTTTAAAATAAAGTATAATCCAACTTTTAACAAAAAAATCTTTGTTTATATCTACATATTTGTCAATTAAAAATATGTTATTCAAATAATTTAAAATCATAATTATTATTGGAGCTCAAAATTACACCCATCCCAGATCAGGATGAACTGGGGCTTTGAGGCAACATGGAACTGTCTCCAAGTTGTTTGACCTTGTGTGCTTGGGACAGACCTCCGGAGAAGGACGGTTCCTCTACCTATTTATAATGTTAAAAATACTCATAGGAAGGGAAATGAAACTACCTATAACTAATCTATGACTCTAAGGGATCATGGTGAGAAAGAGATACATGAAAAATGGAAACCTAACATAAAAGAGGTGATAGCACTAGAAAGACGGGATAAACATAGTTAGCTTGAGTGAAAAGGAAGGAAAATGCACACAAGGAGAACAACCACGTATTCCAAAGTTTGGAATGTAGTCACACACTCGTTTTCATGGAGCGTGATAAAAAAAAGAACCTACAATGGATGTACAATACGCACAACAAACAAAAAATGTAAGGGAAAGGAAAGAAGATGCAATGAAATGCATATAATGGTAGAGATAGCCAGAAAATACGATTTTATTACTTCCACGAAATGCACAGTCAATTAAAATGGAGGATGAGGTTGATATCCACATACAAAGAGCCATATCTGAAGGCATGCAACTCAAAATGTAAAAGAATAAAGCTTTGAAATTTCCCTTGGTAAACCAAAAGAGTTCAACCTTCTACAATGAGTATCTTTCATGAATTTATAGAAGAAAAAGGAGATAAGAAGAGGATAAAGAAGAGAGAAACTCATATTCAAACTTCCAACCATCAAAAACCAACATTGAATTCCTAAAAATCCACCTACAATGATGTCAGATGTGCCTCTCATTGTCTGTTTTTCTTTTAGTAGAAGTAAATAGGGAAAATCAGATCAAATCTAGGTGGTTGGGTCGACTGGACATGTGTATTAATGGATAAAATGTGTTTCCCTATTCTCACCCACCAAATATCACCAAAATTTGATTTTTAATGATCTAGAGTGCATCCCATGTCAAAAAATATCTAACAAGACTAAGAGCGCATGGATTTAAGATATGTAGTAGAAGTTATGACTATATGAAGTCTACAGTGCAAACTGAACACAAAATGGCATGTGGTGCACTTTGATTGGCTGAAGGATTGACTGACTGTTCATTATTTTTGTATTTTCTGCCATGTGTCTGTTATCTCCGTTTTGAGTTTACGACAAAACGATTAGATAACCTATACGAAATTTTTGAAGTTGATTTTGCATGATGGCCTCTTTTAGAGAATTTCAGGTTTTTGGGTTTTACCAACAGCTCGACATAATTTTTGAACATGATTTATGTCTCATGTCTTCCGAAACCTGAAACCCGCCTCATATTGTGAAAATCAGGTTTTCAGACCTCCGGTGCATCGAAACATGCCTTACTTAAAACATGTTTTACGCCTCATGCTTTCCGATACCCGAGTTCCGCTTAGTCCTTTGTATCGGGTTATCGGAGCTATGTAACATCTAAACACTTCATGTTTTATGCCTCATGCTTTCCGATACCCGAATTGCACTAAGTCCCCTCATGTCGGGTTTTCGGACCTTTCAAACATGCTGACATGGCATTCATGCCGAGTTGTCGGTGAATTGGCACGCGCTGAGCCCAAAAACATTAATTGCTAATTTTCTTATAAATACGCGGATTTCCACATCATTGTTACCGGAGTTATTTTTAATTCATGGATTTTTCGCATGCTCTTCCGATTTCGAAACCCGAAAGCTCGCTTTGCCCGATTGAATCACTTATTTTCGGTTTTTCATTTCTCCAATTGAAGGTATTTCTCTTTTCCTTCTTTGTTCTTGGTTTTTATGGATCGATTGCACGTGGTGTCTTCCTAATTTCTTGCTGGGTTGTGAATGATTTTTATTCTTCATCTTTCTGCGTTGTTTTGGGAAGGGTTTTAGGTTCTAGGGTTTATCTCTTTTGAGACTATCCCTTGGTGTTGTTTCTTCCAAGTTCTATTGTATGCATGGAACATGAATAATAAAAAAGAAGGAGATTACATGTTTTGGAATTCAACGAAAAATCCTATTTTTCTTCTTGGGTTTTGAAGATTGTTTTGCAGAGCCGGAGACCCGAAGTGTATTGACGGATTGGCGCGCCGGGCTTTCTCAAAGTTCCGAAGTATATTGAAGTGTCGGGTTTTCTTCCAGTTCCGACATCCACAACAGGTGTTGGGGTTTCTTCCGTATCTGACATCAACGGTGAGTGTCGGACTTTCCCAAAGTTTCGACAGTATCAAGTGTGTCGGGTTTTTCAGAAGTTCCGGCATATTCGGCAGATCGGGATTTTCAGTGTGGCCAACACCTCCTGAGTTTCGAACCTTTCCTCCTGCAACGTTCTTCATGTCGGACCCTGGTCCATCTCAGGAAAAGTCCGAAAAGTCTGGCAAAATGAAATACAAATTCAAGAAGCCAGAATATCCATCATACATTGATTGTAACTATGATATCTGAGACACAGAACTTGGAAATATAGACATGGAAGACTTCTGGAGTTGGGTGAGGAGTTCCTCCCCAACTCCATGGACGAAAGCTATAGCTGACAGTGGCTTGCCTCTCGCAGTGGGTTTTCCCATGTCCACCCAATGTCTGGAATTCATTTTGGCTTGCGCATCCAGTTATCACTCGGCTTCTCGTTCTGTGAGGAGTCAGGATGGTGAGGTAGTCATCAAATTGGATGGAGGTTATTTTGATGATCTCTTAAAATTGCCTAATTTTGAACAATATGGGGAGTTGGACATCAAGTCGGCTCAGAAGGCCTGGGACAGCAATCAGGAAGACTACATCAAGGATGTAAACAAAAAGTTCCTGATCAAGGCCAAACCAGCAGTCTCTAGATTTCCAAGGACT
Source organism: Taxus chinensis (assembly GCA_019776745.2). Lineage (NCBI taxonomy): Eukaryota > Viridiplantae > Streptophyta > Pinopsida > Cupressales > Taxaceae > Taxus > Taxus chinensis. Next base: position 955,987,900 of record CM034147.1, on the reverse strand, counting down.
ATCCCCAGGAGTGATTTCATCCAAGAAATCAATGATATTATCACCCTGCTGAGTCGGGTTTTCGGGTTGCCCGAATCGAATGTATTTCATGGATGGATGTATCAATTTATGGTCACCATCAAGAAAAATCAGTAAGGAATTGACTGGGGTACTCTCATCAGCAATGAGATTGATTCCCAAATAACAACGGTCTTGTCAACTGGGAAGTTTTATATGCTTTCATATGTCGCATACGCCGCAGCCAGGATGAGGAACTATCCCAGGCTGGATACTAAGGGAAGCAGAACGGCGAACCTGGTTTATAAATATTTCCCTCAATTGACCAAAAAGGGGTCTAAAGAGCATTTCAGAAGGGTAAATGATGCCTTCTTTTATGAGAATATCTGCAGGATCAACCCAGAGCTGAGGAAGACGAGAGTCTCAGATGAGGCTTGGGCTGAAGTGTCCAAATGGGGGTGTATCTTCTTGCAATTCAAGAAGTTTACATATCTTCGAACAGTCATGTACTCGGGGGAACCTTTTCGCTTGCCCCGATATCCAGGTGATAGATTGATATTGATAGAATTGGTTAGACAGTTGTTGGATTTCCATAAATTCCAACAGAGCAAACATAAGGCTGTTGTATACTTCCCGATTTCTATTGGGAGATACACTTGCTCGACGGTAGTCAAGGCCAAAAATGTTGTCCATGAACTTCAGGACAAATTAAAGAAGCATATGAAGCCTCGAGATGGTTTTTGATATCCGAGGAGTGCTCAGGGCATATGGAACCCAGCATTTACACAGGCCAAACATAGAGGATATTTGGGTGGATCTACGTAATGAGGTTGCCATTCGCAGGAAAGATAATAGCAGATTAACTATTGATGAGATTCAAACACTCGAGCTTGCAGATTTACCAGAGGGTACAACTGACAATGAAAGTGTGTTGGATCTTTCCTACGATGGATTAAATGAGGATCAATATGTTTTCCCACCTATTGATTGGATAGCCAGCGAAAAAGCCTCTATTACAGATAGGTCGGCTCTAATTCTTACTCGCACCAAAGCATGGCTCTCCTCTTGGGGAATGAATTTTAAAGATGATAAGTTTTCAAAGTTGGCTGTTTTAGAGGCGGGGCCCTCCAAAAAGGAAAAGGACAGAAAGTCTTCTAAGGCGCCTATAAAGGTCAAGATTGTCAAAAAGAGGAAAGAAAGAGAAGTATCTTCAATTGTCTCTCCTGTAGAAATGGTGAATGTGCCAGAATCACCAACACCACCAGAAATAGGAGAAATTAATTTGGAAGGAGGAAGCCAGCTTCTGTCTTCACCATTTGCTGATTGCTCAACTGGAGAGGCCTTATCTCTTGCAGTCAAGGATTTGGAATCTGAATCTGCACCTCCTCCCTCACAGCCACTTCTACCTCCTCATTCTCCATCCACTTCTGCAACCATGGCCAGTATTTTCTCCGGGCTCTCACCCCTCTCTGCTGGAACCCAAGTGATCACCAACACTCCCCCATAACTTGTGCCTCTATTCATTGAATCTACTACCATATTAACAACTGTTCCTCCTCCAATGGTAGAATCTTCCCCTCTTGAGAGTAGAATACCAGTTACTACGATGGGGGCAGTTTCCTCTGATACGCCACAATGGTTACTTGAGCAAACTCCGAGGAAGAGGAAAGTGATGGTACCCCTACCAGCCTTTGATTTCAGCTCACTCAAGGCTTCTTCTGTGAAATCAGCCAAGAAACCCAAAACAGTTTCAAGGGTTTTGGTGGATGCTTTAGGAGATAAGTTTGCAGAGATTGCCACTCCTTCGGCTGACAAAACTAGAGAGGATATAACAGCTACTGATTATCAGGTAACAATGGTGGCTCTAGGGAAAGTAACAGTAGAAGGGGCGCAACAAGATGCAAAGGATTCGATAAACGTCCTGTGCCAAAAGTTGAAAGAAATAAAGGACAACAGAGATGAACTTAAGAGAAAAGTGGAGCAGTTGACAGAGGTTTTGCTTAAATTCTCAAAACCCCTTGAATCCATACCACCTTCTTCTGTTCCTGTCGGATTCGATTTCTCATCAGTACCTACAATTGAGAAGATTGCTAAACAAGGAAGGGTGGTTGATGAATGGGTCCAAAGGTTGCTCCAACAGGGGAAGGAAGTAATATAAGGCGTTGTGAAAGTTCATCAATCTGTGGGAGACATTCAGAAAGATGGAGAAAAGATGGATGAGGAGATTTCTCAAGAAATTGGACAGCTTGATTTGACTTATGAAGCTCTCCAAGTGTTAAAGCAAATACCAACACATCTCTTGGTTGAAGAAGGTATTCTCCCTCATACAGATAAGCATTTCCAGCTGACCAAGGCCATCAGATTCAGGGTGAAGATTCTCAACGAAGCCTGCGCTAAGTTGAGAGAATCAAGGGATAAACTGATTGATGGGAAAAGTGATTTAGAAGAAGAGTTGCTGAAGATTTGTTCAAAGGTGTCAGTAGGAAATTCAGGTATACTATCAGGGGATGATCTCTTCAAACAATTCCAAGAGTCTGTTCAGCATGAATCAATGCTCGGATTTGATCTTGAAAAGATGGACCAATTGGTAAAGATTGAGCATTCTTTGGAGGCCTTAAGAAAACTCAGCAAAGGATTGAAAAAGCTTCCCGGCACTGCCAGCGATGTTCATGAAACCTACGAAATTTGGAATGATCATTCCATTGCACCTGATGAGAACGAAATGCAAGGCATAATTTGAAAGTTCCAAGAATTTCAAAGCAAACAGTCTCAGCAGGAGGAAGAAAAAGAGGAAGGAGCAAAAGATGATGATTCAGATTAAGTCCCAGCGTTTCATGTCATTTCAATCTTGAAATCGACATGTCTTTTTCATTTCTGTTTCGTCACATTTTTTAATCATGTTTTGACTTGATCTCCTGCGTGAGAATCATGCAAAACAGAACTCTTGTTGAAGCGCTAATTTTTAGGATCTGCCCTATTTTATCTCTACTTCTTTTGTTATAAATAAGGGATGCTGTGCATTCCAAAAGGGTTGAGATTTTTTGGAATATTTAGGGGCTATTGGAAAGAAGAAAAACTTTGTGTTTTCATTCATCATTTTGAAGAATAGGAATTGATATCGTTTTACAGACTTTGTGTTGTGGAATATATCTTACTTAAGAAAGTGTTCTTATGTTCATGATCTTAAGCTATTCTTTGCATAGCATCTCAGTGTTTCTGATTATTTCGGACATTATATTTGTGATCTAAAACTCGTATGATTATTTCGTGCTCTGTTTTTTACTCAAAAGAAAATACGTTTCTCCCATTTCCTTTCTATTGCCGCTTCTTTTCATTGTAACAGTTTCTGACCCAGTTTATTTATGAAAGAAATACCCTTGAATTTATGAATGTGGATTTCGGGATTTCATTCCAACCCCCAATGGTTAGATTAGTGTGAATACTGTATATATTGTTTACCGTGTTTTAGATTAGAAATAAACAAGAAGCCTCACCTATCTTTGAGGAGGGATTTAATCCCATGTACTGTGGTTGAACCTTATATTTTGGTTTGACAAAATATGCAACCAACAGTTTTTGGTGACTCCGCTAGGGAACTACGGATCTATAGTATAAAGCTTATCCTCTCAGTGTCTGGTGACTCCGTATTTGCCTTATTTTTCAACGAGATCTCCTTTCAGTTCAAGCTGGCCAGGAAGATCTTTACTCGGTCCCGCCGAGCTCAAGGTGAAATTGATCCACTCTTCGAGTTACTGCAACAGCACAATTTCAGTCTTTCTCCCAACAGCATTGTCTCTAACCAAACCAAAAGTTCTTCACCTGTTCGGAGAAACCGGATCCCTGTAGAAGGGGAAGCATCTGCAACTTGTCGTGCACTAATCTTATCTGATACTCGGATCCTTGTACGCACTCTTTTCAGAAGGATGGCGGTTCAACATGTGCCTTGGGGTGCAGTTATTGGTCCTCTTTCCTTGACTCCTCCATTGAATGAGTTACCACGTGGATCTCCTAAAAATATTCCCAAGTTCAATGGAGATGGGAAGCAGCATCCTGACGAGCACATAGCATCTTTCTTTGTTGCATGCGGTGTTCTCGGAGTAGCCCACGAAGATGTCTCCGTCCGACTCTTCGTTGAAACGTTGCAGGGTGTAGCAGCCGAATGGTTTTATCACCTCCTGAATGCATGCATCCCAAACTGGGCTACCATGCGGACTAAGTTCGAAGCACGTTTCAAACCAGCCGAAGATTCCCATGCATTGTTAGTTCAGCTCACGCATATGAAGAAGGAATCACATGAACCTATGCAGGAATTTGTGGCAAAGTTCAACAAGCTGATCCGGAAGATTCCAGAAATAGCTATACCTACTCTGGAAAACCAAAAATGCTTTTTCATCAATGCTCAACCTCCTGATATAAGCTTTTTATTACGAAGGTCGGTTATCCCAGATTTGGCTACTGAAATAGAGGATGATCTCATCTTGGCCGGAAGGATCAAGAAAGATGTACCCAAACTCAAAAATCAAGGTTCTTCTCAAGGTAATACAGATCCTATGTTTCAAAAAATGGCTAATGATTTGATTGCTTTAAAGAAGCAAATGTCCCAGCAGGTGAGCAATATTCCGTATCGGGATATACCTAGACGGAATTTCAATAATAACAATGGTGCACCTGCCAGAGATAGGCCACGATTAACTCCTGCTCAACCGAGACTAGCAATTGAAGCTCCTCCCGTCAATGCAGCAGTGGAAATACTTGATGAAGAAGATGAACCAGAAGAACAAGAATCCCATGAGGCTTTCGAAGCTTCAGGATATGCCGATGAGTCTTATGATGAATCAGTTGGCGACTCCAGCATTGGGTATTTGGAATATGATGAAGATGAATGTGTGACAAATGGTCAATCATTCACTGTCTCCCAATCTCAGAATCCCAGAAAACCTCTCGAAAACACTAAGGAGAAGAATAAGGATCCTCCCATATCCATAGTTAAGAGGGGTACCCCTATTTCGGTGCAAACTGAAAGAGAGGTTACCAAAAGGCAGCTACTCCTTATTCTCCTTCTCCTAAGATCAGTGCCTCGGCACAAGCTCATGTAATTAGATCTGAGCTACCATCATTCCTTCTTATACTGCTTTTGACATTATTGATCATGCAAAGAGAACCAAAATTCAAATGTCAGAGGCGGAATACCTTCAGTCGAATCCTGAATAGTTTGAAAATCTGGCCAAGTTCATTAGGAGTAAGCGGCCGTTCCATCACCTTCCAAAGGTCTCCTTCCAATCTGTTCAACTTCCACCACAGAATAATCTGACCTCTGCTTCTTCCTCTGGAAAGATTGAACCATTTTATTTGTCTCTACTTATAAATGGGTTTAAACTCAGCATTGCATCATTGACTCAGGGGCCTCTGATAATGTTATGCCCGCAAAGTGGCCATGCCCTCTGGCTTACTTTGACTAAGTCCTATGGACGGTGTTATTCCATGGAAACTAACAAGTCCCTTTGATAGGTCCAAATCAAAGATTGCACCGTTTGCATTTGTTACCTTCCCTGAGAAGAGAGTGAACAATGACTATTCTGGTTGCTGACATTCCTGCAGCTTACGGTGTCCTCTTGGGTAGAGGATTCTGTAAACGATGTTGGAGGAGAGATTAGTATGGCTTGGACCCAACGCCCAAGATCCCAGTTAAAGGGGTTCAACAGGTTCTTCATCCTGAACCGCAGGCAAAGTATTTGGTGACCAAATAAGATGATCCTAAGGCTCAGATTCTTTTCGAAGATTGCTAGCTTCGGGAATTATTTCATGACTCAGAGATACCAATTGTGGATGTTGAAGAAGAAGATCCCAATGCTATTTGGACGCTTGAATTTGATGGTAGTTTCTCGACCTCTCAGACTCATCCGCTGGTGTGGTCCTTATATCTCCCAACTCCAAGATTTTCCCATCGCTTACAATTACAATTTGATAATACTAACAACACGGCCGAATACGAAGCCCTGTTATGGGATTAGAATTAGCCAGACAGAATGGAATTAGAATCTCAAGGTTCAGGAGATGCCGAGCTGATTGGTTAATCAGGTCAGGGTTATATATCAGGTGAAAAATGAATCGGTTTTGAAGACATTACAGGAACAAAGTTTGGGATGTATAGAAGCTTCAAATGCATTTTCTATTAATGCAGTTCTGAGAGATTATAATGACAAGGCTGATTCTTTGGCATGTCTGCATCTCTTCTTCTTCCTCATCTCAGTTCAAGTCCAGATACATACTCTATTGAAATTGTGTAACCACGCCCTACGCGTCCCAGATAATGCAATCACTGCAGGTGTTCAATGATGATCAACATGGTTGGCTTCCGGAAAAGATGACACTTTCAGTGAGTTATATTCTGAAGGTTCAGAATTGCCTTCCGTGAAACTAATTTCAGATCCATATCAGGAGTTGATGGAGAATTATCAAGCTGAAGGCAACAAGATACCAAAAGGTCTGGTTGTTCCCTAGATGGTCCTGTTCGACAAGCAGGATCGCTTTTATAATCCAACAACCAAAGGCAGTTGAAGAGCGTCTTCCTCTCTGAAGTAGATCAAATCATCTAGGTTCGTCTGACAACCTCGGATGGTGAATATTGGGAAATGTTTTTCTTTTCTCCTGAAGAGAAGGCGAGATTCACTTGTTGCTTTTGAAGAAATACATCGATGTGTTGGCCTGGTCTTATGCAAATTTGAAATCTTGTCAAGCCCAAGATGTTTCAGCATATATCCTCTGAAGCCTGATGTGACGCAGTATAGACAAAGCAAAGACTTCAATCCCAGATCCTCAGGAACTATACTGGCAGAACTTTCAGACGTATGTTAGAATGCTATAATTATTTTTCCCCAATCCATCACTTCCACTTGATTGCTACATTGGCAAAATTGTTCCTGTCAGGAAGAAGAATGGCGAGATCCGGATTTGTGTTGACTTCCGAACTTGAATCAGTCCTCGCTCAAGGATAACTATCCCTTGCCTATCATGGACCAGGTATTACAAACTGTTACTGGATCGAAATGTTATCCATGCTCGACGGATTCTCAGGGTATAATCAAGTCGAGGTAACCACAGAGGATCAACACAAGACGGCCTTCACGACCCCATGGGGTACCTTTGCTTACAGAGGGATGCCTTTCGGCTTGATCAACGCCGGAGCCACTTTTCAGAGAGCTATGGACTTGGCATTCAGAGATCTAATGGGCAAGGTCATAGTTGTGTATTTGGATGACTTGACCGTTTTCTCTAAAAAACGGAGTGATCATTATGGTCATTTAGAACAAGTACTTTTGAGATGCAGGCGTCATGGGATTTCACTGAATCCCAAGAAGTCCATGTTCGGGGTGACCGAAGGAAAGCTGCTGGGTCATATTGTGACTAAAGAAGGAACTAAAATTGACCCAGAGAGGGTAAAGGCCATTCAGAGTCTTACCTTACCCACAAGTAAAACCGGAGTTCATTCTTTCTTCGGAAAAGTTATTTTTCTTGAGAAGATTTGTACCTGATTTCGCTGACAAAACCAAGGATATCCTTGGAATGATGAAAGGAAAAGTCCCATTCAGATGGAGTGCAGAAGGGAAGCTTTCATTTGAAGAAATCAAAAGGGCAGTTGCTTCCGCTCCTCCTATCTTAGTATGTCCAGACTTCAAGAAAGATTTCATCATGTATAGCTATGCTTCTGCTCTCACACAGTGTCAGCCATCCTGATGCAGGAAAATGGGGAAGGCATTGAAGCTCCCATCATTCATGAGCTGTCCGTTGAAGGAGCATGAATTGAAGATGTCGCAGATTGAAAAACATGCTTATGCGGTGGTGCGAGCGGTGAAGCATTTCAGGTACTATGTGCTGAATTCCCATACTCTCGTTTCTCGTTCCTGATACTGCTGTTAAATCCATTCTGACTCAACAAGAGCTGGGAAGTCAACGAGGTACCTGGATAGCTAAAGTTCAGGAGTACGATTTAGACATCAGGCCTACCAAGTTGGTACGAGGAAGGGGCCTGTGCCAATTAATTGCAGAAAATCATGCCGAAGCAGAGTATGAAAAGACTCAAGACACCTCTTCAGAGCTGCCCATGGTGCTTTTTGTAAGTACGACCGATGAATGGTACACGGACATTGCTTTCTTCCTAACTTATGGTGAATGCCCTCCGCATTTAAATCAAAAGGAGAAGAGGACCGTCAAGCTGAGATCTGCAAAATACCTTTTGTGGAATAATGCAATATACAAGAGAGGTATAGATGGTGTTTTCCTGCGTTGTGTTGATAAATCACAACAGGAAAAGTTATTGGAGTCCTTTCATAGTCTAGCTTGCGGAGGACATTTTTCATCCTCTGTGACAGCTTATAAGATCCTACGGGCCAGGTACTATTGGCCTACTCTCTTCCGGGATTCAGTAGAATGGGTGTCCAAGTGTGAGGCTTGTCAACATTTCGTTGGTCGCCCCAAGCTAGCAGCTCTTCCTCTGAAGCCTGTGGTGATTGAAGAACCTTTTCGCCAATGGGGGATTGATTTCATCGGAACATTGAATCCTGCTTCCAGTGCTGGACATAGTTATGTGTTGACTGCTACAGACTACTTTACCAAGTGGGTAGAAGCCGCACCAATCAAGCAAGCAACTTCTGAAGCTGTTTGCAAGTTCCTTAAGGAGAAATATAATTGTCAGATTCGGTGTACCTCATAAGATTGTAGGATAATGCTTCTAATTTTTCATCGCATGAGTTAACTGAGTTTTGCTATGGATTCGGCATCACTCTGGCTCACTCATCTGATTATTATCCCCAGGGTAATGGGCAAGCTGAATCCAGCAACAAGAACCTGGTTACCATAATCAGGAAACTAGTGGATGAAAATCAGAGGACATGGCACAAAGCATTGTATGATGCGTTGTGGGCTGATCGGATCACTCCAAAGCGAGCCATAGGGATGTCTCCTTTTCAATTACTATACGGGATTGATGCTAAAAATCCCTATCTCAGTAGAATTGCCGGCCTTGCAGTTGGCGAAAGCGGTTGGTTGAGGATGCGGCTTTTCATAGTTCTATCGAAAAGAGGGTTATGTACCTAACCAGGCTAGAAGAAGAATGAATCAAGGTGATTGATCGCATAAACAGATCATCAGAGCAGAGTGAAGAAAATTTTTCGACAAAAAATCAAAGCAACGTAACTTTCAGATTGGAGATTTGTGTTGCTTTGGGATAAGAGGAAAGAGCAAAAAGGAATGCATGGGAAGTTTGATTCTTTGTGGAAAGGACCTTTCAAATCATCAGCTGAATGGTGAAAATAGTTTCCTTCTATCATATCTGGATGGAGGGTTACTCCCTTTACCTTTCAGTGGACAACATCTAAAGCTGTTCCACCATTAATGCAAGATGCTCTCTTGCATTGTACATATTTTTACTTTTGTTGTGTGTTTGCTTTTGGTTTTCTTTCTTTTTTCCCGTTTTGTTTTTGTTTTGGTTTTCTTCTTGACTCCGTAGCCCAATGGATAAATAAGACCAGAGATTCTGAGTTCTCTTCCTCTGATATTACAAAGAAAGTCCCCAGCTAGAGCCAGCTGTTATCTCCGTTTTGAGTTTACGACAAAACGATTAGATAACCTATACGAAATTTTTGAAGTTGATTTTGCATTATGGCCTCTTTTAGAGAATTTCGGGTTTTCGGGTTTTACCAACAGCTCGACATAAGTTTTGAACATGCTTTATGTCTCATGTCTTCCGAAACCCGAAACCCGCCTCATATTGTGAAAATCGGGTTTTCGGACCTCCGGGTGCATCGGAACATGCCTTACCTAAAACATGTTTTACGCCTCATGCTTTCCGATACCCGAGTTCCGCTTAGTCCTTTGTGTCGGGTTTTCGGAGCTATGTAACATCTAAACACTCATGTTTTTTTGCCTCATGCTTTCCGATACCCGAAACCCGAATTGCACTAAGTCCCCTCGTGTCGGGTTTTCGGACCTTTCAAACATGCTGACATGGCATTCATGCCGAGTTGTCGGTGAATTGGCACGTGCTGAGCCCAAGTGTATTAATTGCTAATTTTCTTATAAATACGTGGATTTCCACGTCATTGTTACCCGGAGTTATTTTTAATTCGTGGATTTTTCGCATGCTCTTTCCGATTTCGAAACCCGAAAGCTCGCTTTGCCCGATTGAATCGCCTGTTTTCGGTTTTCCATTTCTCCAATTGAAGGTATTTCTCTTTTCCTTCTTTGTTCTTGTTTTTTATGGATCGATTGCGCGTGGTGTCTTCCTAATTTCTTGCTGGGTTGCGAATGATTTTTATTCTTCTTGCCACTTACCCGTCGGCTGACCAAACTAAAGAGCATATACCAGCTACTAGTATCAGTAACACTGGGGGCTCTAGGAAAGTAACAGTAAAGGGCGCAACAAGATAGACAAAGGATTCCGATACCGTCCTATGGCCAAAATTTGAAAGAAATAAAAAGGACAACAGAGATGACTTAAGAAAAGTGGAGCAGTTTGACATAGAGGTTTTGCTTAAATTCTCCAAACCCTGAATCCATACCACCTTCTTCTGGGACTGGCGGAGCAGGGCGCAACAGACCTACAAGTGAGAAGAGGCTAAACACGGCAGGTGGTTGATGAATGGGGCCAAGGTTGCTCCAACGGGAAGGAAGTAATATCAAAGGCGTTGTGAAGTTCATCAATCGGTTGGAGACATTCAAAAATGGAGAAAAGATGGGGAGGAGATTTCTCAAGAAGTTTGGGGACCCTTGATTTGACTTATGAATCTCTCCAAGGGTAACAAATACCATCCATCTCTTGGTTGAAGAAGGTATTCGCCCTCATACAGGAAGCCATTTCCGCTGACACCCGGCAAGGCCATCAAGTAGTCAGGTGAAGATCCTCAACGAACCTGCCTAAGTTGAGAGAATCAAGGGATAAACTGATGATGGGGAACAGTGATTTAGAAGAAATTTGCTGAAGATTTGTTCAAAGGTGTCAGTGAAATTCAGGTATACTATCGGGGATATCTCCTTCAAACAATTCCAAAGAGTCTGTTCATCATAATTCAATTCCCTGCGGATTTACTTGAAAAGATGGCCAATGGGTAAGGATTGAGCATTCTATGGAGGGCCTTTAGAAAACGCAGCAAAGGTAAATGGAAAAAGCTTCCCGGCACTGCCAGCGATTTTTCATGAAACCTACAAATTTGAAATGAATCATTCCATTGCACCTGAATGAACGAATGCAAGGCATAATTTGAAAGTTCCAAGAAATTCATTCAAAGCAAACACGTCTCAGCAGGGAGAAGAACAAGAGTGAAGGCGCAAAAGATGATGCTTCAATTAATCCCCGCTGTCCATGTCCTTTCATCTTGAGAATCGACATGTCTTTGTCATTTCTGTTTCGTCACATTTTTTATCATGTTTTGGACTTGATCTCCTTCGTTGAGCATCATGCAACAGAAACTCTTGTTGAAGCCTATAATTTAGGATCTTCCCTAGTTTTAGCCTCTACTTCTTTTGTTTTAGATAAGGGATGCTGTTTCATTCCGAAAGGTTTAGCTTTTTTGAATATTTAGGGTGCTATTGGAAAAGGAAAACTTGGTGTTTTATTCAACATTTTGACGGAATAGGAATTGATCTCGTCTAACAGACTTTGTGTTGTGGATATATCTTACTTAAGAAAGTGTTCTGATTTCATGATCTTAATCTATTCTTTTGCATAGCAATCTCAGTTTTTCTGATTATGTCGGACATTATATTTGTATCTACTCGTATGCTTATGTTCGTGTCTCTGTTTTTACTCAAAAGAAAATACGTTTCTCCCATTTCCCTTCTATTCCGCTTTTTCATTGTAAACAGTTTTCCTGACCCAGTTTATTTATGACAGAATTACCCTTGAAATTATGAATCGGATTTCGGGAATTTCATCCAAACCCCCAATGGTTTAGATTAGTGTGAATACTGTATATCTTGTTTACCAGCCCCCGTGTTTTAGATTAAAATAAACAAGAGCCAAAGAGCCTCACCTATCTTTGAGGAGGGAATTTAATCCCATGTACTTGTGGTTGAACCTTATATTTTGGTTTGACAACATATGCAACCAACATTTTTTGGTGACTCCCTAGGGACTACGGATCTATAGTATAAAGCTTATCCTCATGTCTGGTGACGTCCGTATTTGCCTTATTTTTCAACGAGATCTCCTTTCATTTCAAGCTGCCAAAGGCGGGGAGAAGAATCTTTTACCGTCCGCCGACTCAAAGGTGGAAAGTAGCCACTCTTCGATACTCTGCAACAAAAGCACCAAATTTCAGCAGTCTTTCCCCCAACAGCATTGTCCTAACCAAACCAAAAGTTCTTCACCTGTTCGAGAAAACCGGATCCCTTTAGAAGTGGAAGCCTCTGCCCCAACTTGTCGTGCACTAATCTTATCTGTCCCGGATCCTTGACGCACCTTTCAGAAGATGGCGGTTTCAAACCATTTGCCTTGGGTGCAGTTATTGGTCCTCTTCCTCTCTTGCCTTCCTTGACTCCTCCATTGAAATGAGTTACCACGTGGATCTCGAAAATATGCCCATTCATGGAGATGGGAGCAGCATCCTGACGATCACATAAGCATCTTTCTTGTTGCAATGCGGGGTTCCGGAGAGCCCCAAGAGTCTCCGGCCGACTCTCTTCGGAACGACGTTTTTGGCAGGGTGTAACAGCCGAATGATTTTAATCACCTCCTGAATGCATGCATCCCCAAACTGGGTCTACCATAGCGGACTAAGTTCGTAGCACACGTTTCAACCCATCCGAAGATTCCCATCATGGTTATGTTCATCACCGCATAGGAAGAAGAACACATGAACCTATGCAGGAATTTTGTGGCAAGTTTCAACAAGCTATCCGACAGATTCCAGAAATACTATACTACTCTTGAAAATAACACAAAAATGCTTTTCATCAATCGCAAACCTCCTGATATCAGCTTTTTATTACGAAGTCGGTTATCTCCCAGATTTGGCCTACTGAAATAGAGGATGATCTCATCTTGGCCGGAAGGATCAAGACAAGCGTCCAAACTCCAAAAATCAGGTTTTCTTCTCCAAGGAATACAAGCCTATGTGCAAAAAAATGGCTAATGATTTGATTGCTTTAAAAAGAAGCAAATGTCCCCATCAGGTGAAGTCAATATTCCGTATCGTGATGACCGATACGAATTTCCACAAGATAACAATGGTGGCACACTGCCAAGAGATAGGCCACAGATAACTCTTGCTCAACCGAGACTAGCAATTGAAAGCTCCTCGCTTCCCTCCCGTCAATGCAGCAGTGGAAATACTTGATGAGAAAGATGAACCAGAATAACAAAATCCCCTTAGGCTTTCGAAGCTTTCAGGATAGGCGATTAGGCGTAGGATGACATTTGGCGACTCCAGCATTGGGTAAATTTGGAATATGTGACAGATGTACTTGTGACAAATGGTCAATCATCACTGTCCCTCCCAAATCTCAGAATTCCCGAAAAAACCTCTCGAAAAAACACTAAAGATAAGACTAACGGATCCCCCATATCCTAGTTAAAAGGGGCCCACCCCGAGTTCCGTGCAAACTGAAGAGAGGACCAAAAAGGCAGCTACTCCGTATTCCCTTCTCCTTCTCCTAAGATCATGTCTCGGCACAAGCGCGGTTTAGATCTGAGCCGACCATCATGTCCTTCCTTATACTATAACGTACTTGCTTTTGACATTATTGAGCATGCACAGAGAAACCAAATTCAAATGTCCGATGGCGGAATACCTTGCAGCGAATCCTGAATGTGTTGAAAATCTGGGCCAAGGTTCTTAGTAGTACAGCGGCCCGTCCCCCCCCCCCCCCCATCCCAAAAAACCCCCCTTCCAAAGGTCTCCTTGCCAATCCTGTTCAACTTCCACCACAAATAATCGCTCGCTGTTCTTCCTCTGGAAAGATTGAACCATTTCGATTTGTCTTACTATATAAAGGGGGTGAAACTCAGCAATTGATCATTACCAGGGCCTCTGATAATTTTATGACCCCCAAAGTGGCCCATGCCGACTCGGGCTTACTTGACCGAAGGCATATGGACGGTGTTTTATTCCAGGGAAACTAAACAAGTCCTTTGATAGGGTCAAATCAAGATGCAACATTTGCATTTTGTTACCGCCCGGAAAGAGAGTGAAAATGAACTATTCTGATTGCTGAATTCTGCCTCTTACCGGTGTCCTCTTGGTAGAGGATCTGTAAATAATGTTGGAGAGAGAGTATATGGATTGGACAAAAGCCAAGATCCCAAGTTAAAGGGGTTCAACAGGTTCTTCATCCTGAACCGCAGGCAAAGTATTTGGTGACCAAATAAGATGATCCTAAGGCTCAGATTCTTTTCGAAGATGCTAGCTTCGGGAATTATTTCATGACTTCAGAGATACCAATTGTGGATGTTGAAGAAGAAGATCCCAATGCTATTTGGACGCTTGAATTTGATGGTAGTTTCTCGACCTCTAGATCAGGCGCTGGTGTTGTCCTTATATCTCCCAACTCCAAGATTTTCCCATCAGCTTACAAATTACAATTTGATAATACTAACAACACGGCCGAATACGAAGCCCTGTTATTGGGATTAGAATTAGCCAGACAGAAGGGAATTAGAAATCTCAAGGTTCAAGGAGATGCCGAGCTGATTGTTAATCAGGTCAGGGTTATATATCAGGTGAAAAATGATCGGTTGAGACATTACAGGAACAAAGTTTGGGATAGTATAGAATGCTTCAATGCATTTTCTATTAAGGCAGTTCTGAGAGATTATAATGACAAGGCTGATTCTTTGGCCATGTCTGCATCTCTTCTTCTTCCTCATCCTCAGTTCAAGCAAGATACATACTCTATTGAGATTGTGTACCGCCCTAGCGTCCCAGATAATGCAACTCACTGGCAGGTGTTCAATGATGATCAACAGGTGTTGGCTTTCCTGGAAAAAGATGACAATTTCAGTGAGTTATATTTTGAAGGTTCAGAATTAGCCTTCCGTGAAACTATTTCAGATCCATATCAGGAGGTTGATGGAGAATATATCCAGCTGAAAGGCAACAAGATACCAAAAGGTCTGGTTTCTCTCCCTAGAGGGTCTGTTCGACAAGCATGATCGCTTTATCCAAAACAAAAGGCAAGTTGAAGGAGCTGCTGTCCTCTGAAGTAGATCAAATCAATCTAGGTTCGTCTGCCAACCTCGGATGGTGAATATTGGGAAATGTTTTTCTCCTGAAGAGAAGGCGAGATTCACTTTGCTTTTGAAGAAATACATCGATGTGTTGGCCTGGTCCTTATGCAAATTTGAAATCTTTCAAGCCCAAAGATGTTCACATAGTATTCCTCTGAAGCCTGATGTGAAGCAGTATAGACAAAAGCAAAGACATTACAATCCCAAGATCTCAGGAACTATACTGGCAGAAAATTCAGAAGATGTTAGATGCTAGAATTATTTTCCCAATCCATACTACTCCACTTGGATTGCTAACATTGTTCCTGTCAGGAAGAAGAATGGCGAGATTCGGATCTGTGTTGACTTCCGAAACTTGAATCAGTCCTCATTGAAGGATAACTATCCCTTGCCGATCATGGATCAGGTATTACAAACTGTTACTGGATCGGAAATGCTATCCATGCTCGACGGATTTTCAGGATATAATCAAGTCGAGGTAACGACAGAGGATCAACACAAGACAGCCCTCACGACCCCATGGGGTACTTTTGCTTACAGGAGGATGCCTTTCGGCTTGATCAACGCCAGAGCCACTTTTCAGAGAGCTATGGACTTGGCATTCAGAGATCTAATGGGCAAGGTCATAGTTGTGTATTTGGATGACTTGACCGTTTTCTCTAAAAAAACGGAGTGATCATTATGGTCATTTAGAACAAGTACTTTTGAGATGCAGACGTCACGGGATTTCATTGAATCCTAAGAAGTCCATGTTCGGGGTGACCAAAGGAAAATTGCTGGGTCATATTGTGACTAAGGAAGGACTAAAATTGACCCGGAAAGGGTAAAGGCTATTCAAAAGCCTTACCTTACCCACAAGTAAAACAGGAGTTCATTCTTTCTTTGGAAAGGTTAATTTTTTGAGAAGATTTGTACCTGATTTCACTAACAAAACCAAGGATATCCTTGGAATGATGAAAGGCAAAGTTCCATTTCGATGGAGTACAGAGGGGAAGTTTGCATTTGAAGAAATCAAAAGAGTAGTTGCTTGCGCTCCTATCTTGGTATGCCCAGACTTCAAGAAAGATTTTATCATGTATAGCTATGCTTCTGCCCACACAGTGTCAGCGATCCTGATGCAGGAAAATGGAGAAGGCATCGAAGCTCCTATCGCATTCATGAGTTGCCCTTTGAAGGAACATGAGTTGAAGATGTCACAGATTGAAAAACATGCTTACGCAGTGGTACGAGCAGTAAAACATTTCAGGTACTATGTGTTGAATTCCCATACTCTCGTTCTCATTCCTGATACTGCTGTTAAATCCATTCTGACTCAACAAGAGATGGGAAGCCAACAAGGTACTTGGATAGCTAAGGTTCAGGAGTACGATTTGGACATCAAGCCTACCAAGTTGGTACGAGGAAAGGGCCTATGTCAATTGATTGCAGAAAATCATGCAGAAGCAAAGTGTGAAAAGACTCAAGATACTTCTTCAGAGCTGCCTATGGTGCTATTCGTGAGTACGACCGATGAATGGTACACGGACATTGCTTTCTTCCTAACTTATGGTGCATTTCCTCTGCATTTAAATCAAAAGGAGAAGAGGACCATCAAGCTGAGATCTGTGAAATACCTTTTGTGGAATAATGCAATATACAAGAGAGGTATAGATGGTGTTTTCCTGCGTTGTGTTGATAAATCACAACAGGAAAAGTTATTGGAGTCCTTTCATACTCTAGCTTGCGGAGGACATTTTTCATCCTCTGTGACAGCTTATAAGATCCTACGGGCCAGGTACTATTGGCCTACTCTCTTCCAGGATTCAGTAGAATGGGTGTCCAAGTGTGAGGCTTGTCAACATTTCGTTGGTCGCCCCAAGCTAGCAGCTCTTCCTCTGAAGCCTGTGGTGATTGAAGAACCTTTTCACCAATGGGGGATTGATTTCATCAGAAAATTGAATCCTGCTTCCAGTGCTAGACACAACTATGTGCTGACTAGTACAGACTATTTTACCAAGTGGGTAGAAGCCGCACCAATCAAGCAAGAAACTTCTGAAGCTATTTGAAAATTCCTTAAAGAGAATATAATCGTCAGATTCGGTGTGCCTCATAAGATCGTAGCTGATAATGCCTCTAATTTTTCATCGCATGAGTTAACTGAGTTTTGCTATGGGTTCGGCATCACTCTGGCTCACTCATCTGATTATTATCCCCAGGGTAATGGGCAAGCCAAATCCAGCAACAAGAACCTGGTTACCATAATCAGGAAACTAGTGGATGAAAATCAGAGGACATGGCACAAAGCATTGTATGATGCGTTGTGGGCTGATCGGATCACTCCAAAGCGAGCCATAGGGATGTCTCCTTTTCAATTACTATACGGGATTGATGCTGAAATCCCTATCTCAGTATAATTTCCAGCCTTGCAGTTGGCGAAAGCGGTTGAGGATGCGGCTTTTCATAGTTTTATCGAAAAGAGGGTTATGTACCTAACCAGGCTAGAAGAAGAACGAATCAAGGTGGTTGATCACATAACAGATCATCAGAGCAGAGTGAAGAAGATTTTCGATAAGAAATCAAAGCAACGTAACTTCTAGATTGGAGACCTAGTGTTGCTTTGGGATAAGAGGAAAGAGCAAAAAGGAATGCACGGGAAGTTTGATTCTCTATGGAAAGGACCTTTCAAGATCCACGAGCTGAATGGTGAAAATAGTTTCCTTCTATCATATCTGGATGGAGGGTTACTCCCTTTACCTTTCAGTGGGCAACATCTAAAGCTGTTCCACCATTAATGCAAGATGCTCTCTTGCATTGTACATATTTTGCTTTTGTTGTGTGTTTGCTTTTGGTTTTCTTTCTTTCTTTTCCCGTTTTGTTTCGTTTTGGTTTCTTCTTGACTCCGTAGCCCAATGAATAAAACTAGAGATTCTGAGTTCTCTTCCTCTGATATTACAAAGAAAGTCCCCAGCTAGAGCCAGCTGTTATCTCCGTTTTGAGTTTACGACAAAACGATTAGATAACCTATACGAAATTTTTGAAGTTGATTTTGCATTATGGCCTCTTTTAGAAAATTTCGGGTTTTCGGGTTTTACCAACAGCTCGACATAAGTTTTGAACATGCTTTATGTCTCATTTCTTCCGAAACCCGAAACCCACCTCATATTGTGAAAATCAGGTTTTCCGACCTCCAGTGCATCGGAACATGCCTTACCTAAAACATGTTTTACGCCTCATGCTTTCCGATACCCGAGTTCCACTTAGTCCTTTGTATCAGGTTATCGGAGCTATGTAACATCTAAACACTTCATGTTTTATGCCTCATGCTTTCCGATACCCGAAACCTGAATTGCACTAAGTCCCCTCGTGTCGGGTTTTCAGACCTTTCAAACATGCTGACATGGCATTCATGCCGAGTTTTCGGTGAATTGGCACGTGCTGAGCCCAAAAACATTAATTGCTAATTTTCTTATAAATATGCGGATTTCCACGTCATTGTTACCGGAGTTATTTTTAATTCGTGGATTTTTCGCATGCTCTTCCGATTTCGAAACCCGAAAGCTCGCTTTGCCCGATTGAATCACCTATTTTCGGTTTTTCATTTCTCCAATTGAAGGTATTTCTCTTTTCCTTCTTTGTTCTTGGTTTTTATGGATCGATTGCGCGTGGTGTCTTCCTAATTTCTTGCTGGGTTGCGAATGATTTTTATTCTTCGTCTTTCTGCGTTGTTTTGGGAAGGGTTTAGGTTCTAGGGTTTATCTCTTTTGAGACTATCCCTTGGTGTTGTTTCTTCCAAGTTCTATTGTATGCATGGAACATGAATAATAAAAAAGAAGGAGATTAAATGTTTTGGAATTCAACGAAAAATCCTGTTTTTCTTCTTGGGTTTTGAAGATTGTTTTGCAGAGCTGGAGACCCGAAGTGTATTGACGGATTGGCGCGCCGGGCTTTCTCAAAGTTCCGAAGTATATTGAAGTGTCGGGTTTTCTTCCAGTTCCGACATCCACAACAGGTGTCGGGGTTTCTTCCGTATCTGACATCAACGGTGAGTGTCGGACTTTCCCAAAGTTCCGACAGTATCAAGTGTGTCGGGTTTTTTAGAAGTTCTGGCATATTCGGCAGATCAAGATTTTCAGTGTGGCCAACACCTCCTGAGTTTTGAACCTTTCCTCCTGCAACGTTCTTCATGTCGGACCCTAGTCCATCTCAGGAAAAGGCTGAAAAGTTTGGCAGAATGAAATACAAATTCAAGAAGACGGAATCTCCATCATACATTGATTGTAACTATGATATCCGAGACACAGAACTTGGAAATATAGACATGGAAGACTTCTGGAGTTGGGTGAGGAGTTCCTCCCCAACTCCATGGACGAAAGCTATAGCTGACAGTGGCTTGCCTATCGCAGCGGGTTTTCCCATGTCCGCCCAATGTCTGGAATTCATTTTGGCTTGCGCATCCAGTTATCACTCGGCTTCTCGTTCTGTGAGGAGTCAGGATGGTGAGGTAGTCATCAAATTGGATGGAGGTTATTTTGATGATCTCTTAAAATTGCCTAATTTTGAACAATATGGGGAGTTGGACATCAAGTCGGCTCAGAAGGCCTGGGACAGCAATCAGGAAGACTGCATAAAGGATGTAAACAAAAAGTTCCTGATCAAGGCCAAACCAGCAGTCTCTAGATTTCCAATGACTATCCCTAGGAGTGATTTCATCCAAGAAATCAATGATATTATCACCCTGCTGAGTCAGGTTTTTGGGTTGCCCGAATCGAATGTATTTCATGGATGGATGTATCAATTTATGGTCACCATCAAGAAAAATCAGCAAGGAATTGACTGGGGTACTCTCATCAGCAATGAGATTGATTCCCAAATGACAACGGTCTTGTCAACAGGGAAGTTTTATATGCTTTCATATGTCGCATACGCCGCAGCCGGGATGAGGAACTATCCCGGGCTAGATACTAGGGGAAGAAGAATGGCGAACCCGGTTTATAAATATTTCCCTCAATTGACCAAAAAGGGGTCTAAAGAGCATTTCAGAAGGGTAAATGATGCCTTCTTTTATGAGAATATCTGCAGGATCAACCCAGAGCTGAGGAAGACGAGAGTCTCAGATGAGGCTTGGGCTGAAGTGTCCAAATGGGGGTGTATCTTCTTGCAATTCAAGAAGTTTACATATCTTCGAACAGTCATGTACTCGGGGGAACCTTTTCGCTTGCCCCGATATCCAGGTGATAGATTGATATTGATAGAATTGGTTAGACAGTTGTTGGATTTCCATAAATTCCAACAGAGCAAACATAAGGCTGTTGTATACTTCCCGATTTCTATTGGGAGATACACTTGCTCGACGGTAGTCAAGGCCAAAAATGTTGTCCATGAACTTCAGGACAAATTAAAGAAGCATATGAAGCCTCGAGATGGTTTTGATATCCGAGGAGTGCTCAGGGCATATGGAACCCAGCATTTACACAGGCCAAACATAGAGGATATTTGGGTGGATCTACGTAATGAGGTTGCCATTCGCAGGAAAGATAATAGCAGATTAACTATTGATGAGATTCAAACACTCGAGCTTGCAGATTTACCAGAGGGTACAACTGACAATGAAAGTGTGTTGGATCTTTCCTACGATGGATTAAATGAGGATCAATATGTTTTCCCACCTATTGATTGGATAGCCAGCGAAAAGGCCTCTATTACAGATAGGTCGGCTCTAATTCTTGCTCACACCAAAGCATGGCTCTCCTCTTGGGGAATGAATTTTAAAGATGATAAGTTTTCAAATTTGGTTGTTTTAGAGGCGGGGCCCTCCAAAAAGGAAAAGGACAGAAAGTCTTCTAAGGCGCCTATAAAGGTCAAGATTGTCAAAAAGAGGAAAGAAAGAGAAATCTCTTCAATTGTCTCTCCTGTAGAAATGGTGAATGTGCCAGAATCACCAACACCACCAGAAATAGGAGAAATTAATTTGGAAGAAGGAGGAAGCCAGCTTCTGTCTTCACCATTTGCTGATTGCTCAACTGGAGAGGCCTTATCTCTTGCAGTCAAGGCTTTGGAATCTGAATCTGCACCTCCTCCCTCACAGCCACTTCTACCTCCTCATTCTCCATCCACTTCTGCAACCATGGCCAGTATTTTCTCCGGGCTCTCACCCCTCTCTGCTGGAACCCAAGTGATCACCAACACTCCCCCACAACCTGTGCCTCTATTCATTGAATCTACTACCATATTAACAATTGTTCCTCCTCCAATGGTAGAATCTTCCCCTCTTGAGAGTAGAATACCAGTTACTGACGGGGGCAGTTTCCTCTGATACGCCACAATGGTTACTTGAGCAAACTCTGAGGAAGAGGAAAGTGATGGTACCCCTACTAGCCTTTGATTTCAGCTCACTCAAGGATTCTTCTGCGAAATCAGCCAAGAAACCCAAAACAGTTTCGAGGGTTTTGGTGGATGCTTCAGGAGATAAGTTTACAGAGATTGCCACTCCTTTGGCTGACAAAACTAGAGAGGATATAATAGCTTCTGATTATCAGGTAACCAGGGTGGCTCTAGGGAAAGTAACAGCAGAAGGGGCGCAACAAGATGCAAAAGATTCCATAAACGTCCTGTGCCAAAAGTTGAAAGAAACAAAGGACAGCAGAGATGAACTTAAGAGAAAAGTGGAGCAGTTGACAGAGGTTTTGCTTAAATTCTCAAAACCCCTTGAATCCATACCACCTTTTACTGTTCCTGTCGGATTCGATTTCTCATCAGTACCTACAATTGAGAAGATTGCTAAACAAGGAAGGGTGGTTGATGAATGGGTCCAAAGGTTGCTCCAATAGGGGAAGGAAGTAATACAAGGCATTGTGAAAGTTCATCAATCTGTGGGAGACATTCAGAAAGATGGAGAAAAGATGGATGAGGAGATTTCTCAAGAAATTGGACAGCTTGATTTGACTTATGAAGCTCTCCAAGTGTTAAAGCAAATACCAACACATCTCTTGGTTGAAGAAGGTATTCTCCCTCATACGGATAAGCATTTCCAGCTGACCAAGGCCATCAGATTCAGGGTGAATATTCTCAACGAAGCCTGCGCTAAGTTGAGAGAATCAAGGGATAAACTGATTGATGGGAAAAGTGATTTAGAAGAAGAGTTGCTGAAGATTTGTTCAAAGGTGTCAGTTGGAAATTCAGGTATACTATCAGCGGATGATCTCTTCAAACAATTCCAAGAGTCTGTTCAGCATGAATCAATGCTTGGATTTGATCTTGAAAAGATGGACCGGTTGGTAAAGATTGAGCATTCTTTGGAGGCCTTAAGAAAACTCAGCAAAGGATTAAAAAATCTTCCCGACACTGCCAGCGATGTTCATGAAACCTGTGAAATTTGGAATGATCATTCCACTGCACCTGATGAGAACGAAATGCATAGCATAATTCGAAAGTTCCAAGAATTTCAAAGCAAACAGTCTCAGCAGGAGGAAGAAAAAGAGGAAGGAGCAAAAGATGATGATTCAGATTAAGTCCCAGCGTTTCATGTCATTTCAATCTTGAAATCGACATGTCTTTTTCATTTCTGTTTCGTCACATTTTTTAATCATGTTTTGACTTGATCTCCTGCGTGAGAATCATGCAAAACAGAACTCTTGTTGAAGCGCTAATTTTTAGGATCTGCCCTATTTTATCTCTACTTCTTTTGTTATAAATAAGGGATGCTGTGTATTCCAAAAGGGTCGAGATTTTTTGGAATATTTAGGGGCTATTGGAAAGAAGAAAAACTTTGTGTTTTCATTCAATCATTTTGAAGAATAGGAATTGATATCGTTTTACAGACTTTGTGTTGTGGAATATATCTTACTTAAGAAAGTGTTCTTATGTTCATGATCTTAAGCTATTCTTTGCATAGCATCTCAGTGTTTCTGATTATTTCGGACATTATATTTGTGATCTAAAACTCGTATGATTATTTCGTGCTCTGTGTTTACTCGAAAGAAAATACGTTTCTCCCATTTCCTTTCTATTGCCGCTTCTTTCATTGTAACAATTTCTGACCCAGTTTATTTACGAAAGAAATACCCTTGAATTTATGAATGTGGATTTCGGGATTTCATTCCAACCCCCAATGGTTAGATTAGTTTGAATACTATATATATTGTTTACCGTGTTTTAGATTAGAAATAAACAAGCAGCCTCACCTATCTTTGAGGAGGGATTTAATCCCATGTACTGTGGTTGAACCTCATATTTTGGTTTGACAAAATATCCAACCAACAGTGTCGTGTACTAGTTCATCGCAAGGATCTGGCACCCAATGAGCGTGCTTTGGTAGGTTATGTGTGATACACTCAATATGATAGGTTGGCACATAGTATAGTGACTTCATGCACACGCAAGTAAGGGCACAAGAATATAGAAGAAAAACATGCAAAAGTGATGCATGTGAAAGTGGTAAGACAAGGTGCATACCTGAAAAAGGATATAAGTATGCAAGTGAGGCGTAGTATTCAATTGAAGAGTGTGTGGTGGTAAGAAAGAAAATGAGAAAGAAAAAGAAGCATGTAGGGGGACTTGGCCAAATTGGAAGGAGAGTTAGGGGTGCATACAAAGGGTACACAAACTATTTGGAAGAAGGTGGGCATGCAAGGAGTGTGTCCAAGGGAGAATAGAAGAAGATATAGTAACGAAGAAATAATGTGGAAGCACATGGAAGCTACACACGAGGGATTGAAGGAAGAATAAGGAAAGATGGAAAAAAAGAAGGGCGCGTGGAAGAACTGTAGCCAAGGAAAGTGCCAAGGAAATGACTAGAGTGTGCGCAACCTATAATGTTTAAACTACAGAGCCAGAATGAGGATGTAAGTTGTAAAAATTACTAGGGGAGCTATTTTGAAGAATAGTTTGGTGACTTTTGGGACCATCTAACTGCTAGATGAAGGATATCGGTAGCCTTGAAGCATCCATGGGGCATGGAGTTAGTTGAAAACATGAAATTCTAATCTATAACTTGAAGAACTATCCCTAAATTCACTTGAAGCACTATCTAAACTTTGAATGACTGGTACTCTCAAGTGAAGATGATCTGATCTAAATTCTATGAGAGTGGTAAACTACTGGAAACTATTAGAAGACCCCTAAATCGAACTAGCATCCTAGAAGCAACAAAAGAGTGCATGAAAGGAGTGCGCGAAAGGAAAGAACTGTGTACAAAAAACAATGTGTGTGGATCATACTTTGAGGAATCAAAACTATTCTAATATATAAAATGATGCAGAAGAATTAATGGAAATGCTTGAGATAAATCCCATTAACTAGGATTGGTAGCGCACTTCTATCAAGGTGAGATAACTTGGAAGATTTAGCCTCCTTACAAGAAATGATAGTGTATGGGCTACTCCAAAGTGCAACAAAATTTGAATGGCACCCTTGTTTGGCTTTGTCAATATCCCATTTTAAGACCAGATCACCAAATTTGAAAACTTAAGGTCTAGCCTTTTTGTCAAACCATTTCTTTATTGATTATTAATGTTGTTCTAACTTGATCATGACATAATTTCTCAATTCTTTGAGTTCTACCTACTCTGTCATTCTAATTTCTCTTGGATCCATGCCCTAAAACTCCAGCTTTTGGGAAAGCTTTAATGAAGGCAACTCAAGAGACAAAGGAAGTCTAGATTCCTTTCCATAAACAAGATTATAAGGTGAAGTACTTGTTGCCTTCTTCACCATGTTTTTTTCTACCTAGAGTGTGCATGATACCTTTGTGTGCCACTGATTAAAAAAAATAAGTTTTTTTCCCAGATGGCCTAAGGGGATATATAGGGGATTAATGTTAGTCTAATTAGGAGGACTAAAATGTTGTAAATAAACTATTCTAGAAGAAATGAAACCATAATGTGCAAGAGAAGAGTAAATAAAAGAATCAGCTGATAATAGAAGGCCATCACATAGTTTCACAGATCTATAAATAGAATATGGAAGTGTAGAAGAACCCTCAGGGACCCTGCGAAGGGAAAATATGGACTTTTTGAGATGACACAAGCACCTAGGAGTGTACTAGGGCACCCTGGGGTGCCCTATCTGGCAATCTAGGCACTCAGAACAACGTAAATACTCAAAACCTCAATCTGGTGTGGTCGATAAATGCCTTTGAGTACTTCTCGTCTATGGTCCTAGATTTGTTAGATAAACTGGAAAATGACCTGTAATGCAAGGAGAAGTATCAAACCCTAGAAAAATGATAGATTTATATGAATGGGTCAGACAAACCTCAGCCGCCAAACTATTGGAACCTAATGTAGTTCTCATGTGTTTGTGTGCATCTTGTGCCCTACGTGCTCTCGTTTCAGTCACACTTTGTGAGGTAGTAAGCAATAGTAGCTATAGAAATGTAAGTAGCATGTGTTCATGGAATAGAATGGAAACCCTCCCCCTATGAAGTGTGTGTGATGCATATCTCCTAGATTTAATGCATGGAAATATGTGGATGCAGGTGATGCAATGGATGCAGCCCTAGATGGAGTGATAGTATTGATTGGATGCAATGACCTAGGACCCATTATTATAGTCTTATAGCTTTATATTTATAGGGCTCTCAAGCTTAATTTCATAATTAATCCCGACAAGGCCGACTAAGAAGAAGACAAGGATGACCAATCGCTAGAAGTGACCCCAAAATAAGTAGAAGAGGTTTTTCATAGACCAAGGCATCCGAAATGGGACAAGGTCACCTCGAGGCACCCCATACAGGTTGGGGCACCCTGATTTCAGGCTAGAATGTTGGAAAGGCCATGAAATGGGCTAATAGGTATCGATAAATATGTAGGGAAGATGAAATAAATGATAAGAAAATGGTGGCCAAAGGTGGGATTAATTAGTACTTTGTACACTTGAGAACCTTCTATATAGTAGTATAAGACCAGGTTAAATATTGTTTAATGTGCAATATTTATGTCTACAGCCATTGCTTCTAGTTGATATTCATTGTCTACTTTATGATTTTGAGTAGGTTCTTGTTAGTTGACTCTGTCAGGCCATTACCATGAGGGTAATAGGTGGGGGAAGTCTTCAATTAGATACCAAGACTAAGTGCCCAATCAAAAAAATTAGTACCACGGAAGGATTTTGCATTGTTAGAGATAATGGTTTGAGGGATGCAAAACCTTGTTACAATTCGTTTGAGAAATTCAAGGATGACTGACTCAGTTGATTCCTTGAGAACGAAAACTTCTACACATTTGGTGAAGTAGTCCATAGTTGTTAACACTCGTTTATGGCTAGCACTTGAGGGCGGGTTGATCATGCCTATGAATTTGAGACCCCATTGTTTGAAAGGATGATTTTCTTAGATTTGTCAGAGGGGAAGCACAACCAATTTTTCCTTTCCTGCAAATAAATTGCATTCTTTGCATTTCATAACCCACTTGTGCATGTCCACGAATAGGGTAGGCCAAAAGTATCCTTCCTCAATGATCTTCATCACTGTTATTTTGGTAGAGAAGTGTCCACTAGATAATCCATCATGAAATTATGCTAACACTTTTTCAATCTGCACAATTCCAATACACCTTAGCAACACTCCATCAAGATTTATTTTAAAGATAAGCCCATCAATCAGCGCATATAGGATGGATAGCAGCATCAGATTTCTTCTCTTTGATTTTCTCAAACTAGGAGGGTACGCACTAAAGGAAAGGAATGTGACCATTTCTTTCATCTAGGTACACGCACGAGAAAATTTATTCTGCTCAATTTCAGCACGTGTGAATTCTTCATCTAAAAAAAATGAAGTCTTAGGTGCAAACTGCGCATCCTCCGCAAGTTGTTTATTGGGTGCATTTCCTATGACAATATTTTTGGCTTTGATAGTCAAATCAAATTCATTGATTTTTGTCATCCATATATCTCTCTTATCACTTATTTTTTCTCCCATGATGAAGTCTCTCACACCTTAGTGCGAAACTATCACCTTGACATGATTTTTGGTGAGCATACTTTTGAAATTCTTTAGTGCATGCACGATGGAAAAGATGTATTTTTACGTGTGATTTTATTTCAACTCATAATCCTTCAATTTTTTACTGAAGAAAGTCATTGGATGCTCCAATCCTTGTTCATTTTCCCTTGCTAAGACAACAACAACACTAGCATCAACTCCATAAGAATAAAGGATGAAGTCCTTGGAATAATCTGGATTGATTAGTGTTGGCATACAAGAAATATATTACTTTTTTTTAAGCTCTCTTTTCCTTATTTTTCCATTTAAATATTGTGTCTTTCTTAAGGATGAGGGTAATGGGTCTAACCAAACCTAGTTAGGAATGAATCTCCTAAAAAAATTGATCTTTCCTAGGAATGATTGTAAGGTCTTCTTATGTGCTGGAAAAGAAAGAGAAAGGATGACATAAATGCACTCAAGATCAATGGAAATGTCATCCTTTGAGACCCCATGGCCCAAAAATTTTCCTTGTGCAACAACAAAGTTTCACTTCTTGGGTTTAAGAGATACCCCAAATTCTTTACATCTCTCAAAGACTTTTGTTAGATGCATCATGTGTTCTGTGATTTGCTTTGAGAAGACATTTATGCCATCCAAGTAAACTAGGATGAACTCACATATATATCCTTTAAAGGAAATGTCCATGGCCTGTTGGAATGTCATGCTTGTATTTAACAAACCAAATGACATCTTCTGGTATGCATATGTTCCCCATTTGTTTGTAAATGTTGTCTTGAATTGATAATATTCCTTAACCATAATCTAATTAAAACTACAATATACGTCCAACATAGAAAATATCTACGTGTTAGCCATTGTTTGCAAAATATGATCCATGGAAGGTAAATGATAATGATCCTTCAATGATACCTTGTTCAAATATCTGAAATTGACACAAAGTCTAATTTTACGATTCTTCTTGCATAGCGGAACAATATTCACAACCCAAGTAGAGTACTTGATGGGGAATATTATATTTTCCTCAATGAGTTTGATTAAATCTTTCCTCATGAGGGGTTCTATCTTAGGATTGACGGGCCTCTATTTTTTCTGATGGGTTTGATGCTAGGATCAAGGTCAATGGAGTGTTGAGAAATAATTGGATCAAATCCTTTCAAGTCTTTATATTCCCATGAGAATATATTTTTGTATTCTTGACAAATTGAAACAAAGGCCTTATTTTCATCTTGTGTGTAATCTTTTCCAAGCGGTAACTCTTTATCGTGTGCAATAGTGACTGGGGTACAATCTTCTTGTGTTGCACACATATTTTTTTCTTCAGCCTTGAACTCATCATCAAGGATGAAAATTAGTTCTAAGGTGACCAGCCCTTTAGGTAAATTTTTTTTCCTTAGTTGGATCACTTGTTCACCATAGTTTTCATACAAGTTAGCTTGCATTCTTGAAGAGAACTCGGCTTCATTCTGAATGAACTAGACAATTTGCACATCACTTTCAAACACTTTCCAGTTTTTTTCATTATCTGGAATAGATGGTTTGACTACCACTTTGATGTGTTGCATGCCACCTTGAAAAAAATCCTTAGCAGGTGAGAACTGTGAACTAAGGGTGACCATCTGATCAACTTCTTTATTTAGCTTCTTTGGCACCACCTGCAGATTGAGATCCTCAAATCTCTCTATGAGGTCCTAAAATATATGCTTATAAGCTTTTAGAATCTTATTCTTTATTGTGCACTTGTTCGTGACCTATTGGGTAACTAATTTCGTATCCCCAAAAATCTGTAGCACCTTAATTTGTCTCTTTTCAGCAATTAGAAGACCATGCACCAATGCTTCATACTCTACTACGTTGTTGGAATAACAAAAATGCAACATGTGTGTGAAAAATAAATTCTCATCCTTAGGATAAATGAGAACAACTCTTGCACCTGTGTCATTTCTTTTTCAGGAGCCATCAAAATAAAGCTTCCACATTCCAAACTTTTATTAACTTTGTTTGAGTGTGCTAGGTAGCACAAATTCTTCTTCAAATATGCAATAAGTACCAAGACCAATTTCAATAGTTTCAAGATATGTGTCATAAGGATAAAATTCATAGCACCTATTAGACCTTTCATCTAATAATAGACCAGGTATAGGAGGAGGAATAGGTTGCTCTTTTGAAACTAAATCTTGTTATTGGTCTTCTTGGATTAGGCAATTGACTTGGAGAGGTGATGGGTCATATGACTCAATATGGTATGAAAATATAGGCTCAACTTGTATGGTAAACCGGGTACCATACCTTGTTGTTAGTAACATATGAGACCAATCATAAGACAATTAACCACCTACATTGGCAATGATTCTCTTGATAAGAAAATGGAAAACAAATGAGGTAGGTAATTGATTGACACATATTGAGTTATGGTTAGGCTTGGAAATGTATGGAGGGTAAACTTAAGATCCTTGATGACTCCTAAAGTGGTAATAGTTGAGGCATTGAGTTGCAAGACCCCTTTAAACATGGGGGTGTACTTAAGACCTAGGACGTCAACAATTTTCTTTGGCATAACAAAATTATCAACCCCTAAATCAATCATATAATTATGCACAAGATGTTTTCCCAATATCAAGGACATATAGAATGGTGTGATTTTGACAAATTTGATTACTTGTTTCTCCTCTATTTGACAGATGTTGACGGAAGCATGAGGTCTTTGGATAACTAGGTCAACACGTGGAAGTTATGCCATAGCTTCATGCAAAAGATCACTCTGAGATGGAATATATAGAGCATCCCAAATTGTGACATTTACATTTATTTTCTTCATCTAGTCGACAATGTTGAATGGAAGGCTCGTGGACTTGTGTATTTTAGGCACAAAAACATATTTCCTTGATTTCTCAAGTACAAAAGTAGGGGACTTAGCTTGCATAAAGGCTTGAACTACCAAAGGAGGGGCATTCACCACTTTTGTTGGAGTGTTGCATGAAAAATCACATGCAAAATATTACACGCTAGAACTATAGGTCTGATTTGCATTTGCATCCTTCTGCTTTTGGAGACCACTCTAACTGGTAAAAGTTGAAGATTGCACACTAGTTTTCAACATTCTCTTCTTGTACCTTGTGTTGTCCACAACATATGTGCACAACCTATTTGCACTATCCATAGCTTGTTTTATTACATAGAATTATTCCACACCAAAGAACATAAAGTGTTCCTTAGGAGAAACTTCCAGTGCTTTTTCATTTTTTGGTTCACACGTGCTAGTGGAAGGCTCACTACCTGAAGCACTATGAAGCATGTAGGCCTACACACACAAGGAATTGGTGTAGTTATACTAGTTTTGAGGCATGTTGTAAGGAAATCATCACTCTTTCTCTTGGATCATATGGTTCTAAACTGGAACTAGTGTTTTAATTGAAATGGGATCCGAAAGAGATTGCGTGGGGAAAACGGTCTGAAGCAGGAGATGCACATTAGCATACCATCTATCATTTTTCTGGTTTTTCCCATATCTTTGATTTGGATATTGATTTTTAAAGGGTTGATGGATTTCATTAAATCCTTGATTAGAGTTATTTCTGAAGGATTGCGCCTACTATTTTTCTAAGGATATAACTTTATTTGATAGATTTATAATCAAGGATTTCATTTCTTCATCCTCCATTTTCTATGTGGGAGAATATAATATAGAAGCAATGGGTTGAGCATTCTTCTTAGGAATGGTAGCAATAGAAGGTTAGGGAACTTGAGTAATTTAAGGAAACAAGGGAATGGGTGGTCTAGGGGCTAACTTCCCTACCTGAATAAGACTATTTTTGAGCGTAATTGCAATGTTATATGCCTCTGGTAAGGTTCTAACCCTCCTAGACCGAATCATGATTGAAATATCACTATTCAAAGCCTTTAGATTATATAGGAAAGCATGTTGGGTTGTAGGCCTTAACACTTGAGGAACCTTGTCCCAATTTTTTTTAATTTGATATCAAAGTCAGTCATCTTCTCATTAGGTGCTCTCTTCGTTGTTGTCAACTTCTCTACCAAGGACAGGTGATCTGACTTATCTTCAAAATAGTTGAAAAGAGATGTGCTAAGATCATCCCAACTAGTAATGGATGCAGCTCTCAATATCCTATAACATTGGAGAACTTTAGCCGTGAGTGAATATGCTAGCATCCTAACTGCTACATCATCATGTGTAACTAGATAAACAGAACATACATTTGCAACATCTTAGATGTGCTCAGTAAGAGTAACTTGATTCTCACTAGTGAAGTATGGAATACTTTTGAGCATGGTTTATGATATGTCATGTTACGTATTTAGAGTGAGAGGACTTCTACCAATAAAACTAACAAATGGAAAATTTCTCTTTGGTGTCATTGTTGCCATGATGAAGCACACAGAAGGTATACTAAGAGGATTGGAAGGTGTATGGTGCATTGAATATGGAGGTCCGCATGGGGTTGTTCTTCTACCTCTTCTTCTTAGAGATAGTTGGAGGTAATCAAAGGACTCTTCGGTGGCTACAATTTTTTTGGTATGTATCCTTCTCATGAAAAAGGTGTTTGTACTGTTGAAATAATAGATCTGAGAGTTAGGAGTCGTCAGATGTGTTGAAACGAGTCTCTAAAGGATGGAAGTCACTAAGTCACACACCAAAACTTAGTAATGATGAAATTTAATATTTCAATACTAGTCCCACCGGATGTTCCAAAAACTATTGGAGCTCAAAATTGCACCCATCCTAGATCATGATTTACTGGGGCTTTAAGGCAACATGGGGTTGTCTCCAAGTTGTGGGACCTTGCATGTTTGAGACAGACCTCCAGAGAAGTTAAGTTCCTCTACCTATTCCTAATGTTAAAACTACTCTTAGGAAGGGAAATACAACTACCTATCACTACTCTACGAATCCAAGGGAGCATGGTGAGAAAGAGATTCATGAAAAAGGGAAACCTAAACTAAAGGAGGTGATAACCCTAGAAAGAGGGGGATGAACATAGTTAGCTTGAGAAAAAAGGAAGTAAAATACACATAGTGTGAGATAAAATGCATGCCACAGTTTGAAGCACACTCACACATTTTTTTTCATGGAGCACAATCATAAAATGAACCTATAAGGGACATAAATACGCATAACAAATAAACAATGTAAGGGAAAGAAAAAAAAGATACAATAAATTCAGATAAGGGAAGAGATAGCCAAAAAATATTATTTTATTACTTCCACGAAATGTAAAGTCGATTACAATGGCAGATGAGGCTAATATCCTCATGCAAAGAGATATATTTGAAGGCATGCAACTCAAAATGCAAAGGAATAGAGCTCTGAAAAATTCCCTTGGTAAATCAAAAGAGTCCAACCTTCTACTATGAGAATTGTTCATGAAATTATAAAAGGAGAGAAGAAGAGGAGAAATAAGATGGAAAATCAGATTCAAACTTCCAACCACCAAAAACCAACATTTAATGCTTGAAAATATACCTGCATTGTTGTTAGATGCGCCTCCCTATGTATGTTTTTCTTGTGGAAGAAGGAAAGAGGGAAAATTAGATCAAATCTAGGTGGTTGGGTCAACTAGACATATGCATTAATGGCTGAAACACAATTCTCTGTTCTCACCCACACAATCCCACCAAAATCTAATTTTGAATAATCTATAGTGTAACCCATGCCATCATCTCTCCAACAAGACCAAGAGTGCATGGATTTGAGCTATGTAGCAGAAGTTATGAAAATATGAAGTCTATAGTACAAACTAAACACGTAATGACACGTGGCAGGCTCTGATTGGTTGAAGGATTGGTTGACTATTGATTATTTTTGTCTTTTCAGCCACATGTCATGCATTGGTTCTTCACAAGGATCTATGCCCAATTAGCACACTTTGGTAGGTTATGTGTGATACACTAAATCTAATAGGTTGGAAAATGGCACAATGACTTGGCACACATGTGAGCAAGGGGCAAAAGAATGCAGAAGACAAGAATGTGAAAGTGATGCCCATGAAAGTGGGAAGACAAGGTGCATACCTGAAAAAGGATACAAGTATGCAAGCAAGGCGCGAAATTCAATTGAAGAGAGCGCAGCGGCAAGAAATAAAATGAGTGTGCAAAGGAAGCATTTAGGGGGACTTGGCCAAATTGGAAGATAATTCATGGGTTCACATGAAGGGTGCACGAACTATTGGGAAGAAGGCGGCGTGCAAGGTATAATGGATTAAGATAGAGGAATGGAGAAGGAAGGTGGAAGTGTGCAAAAGCTGCGCATGAGGGAGTGAAGGAAGAATAAGGAAAAAGGGACAAACATGAAGGGTGTACAGAAGAACTGCAGTGACATATCTTTGTTTAGATTATGAGTATTTTAGGTTTGTTTCTTGCAAAATAAGTGACATATATGATGTTTTTGTGTTTCAGATTTCATTTCTCTTTGTTTATATTATGAGTATTTTAGGTTTGTTTCTTACAAAATAAGTGACATTTATGATGTTTTTGTGTTTCAGATTTAATTTCTCTTTGTTTAGATTATGAGTATTTTAGGTTTGTTTCTTGCAAAATAAGTGACATATATGATGTTTTTGTGTTTCAGATTTCATTTCTCTTTGTTTATATTATGAGTATTTTAGGTTTGTTTCTTACAAAATAAGTGAAATTTATGATGTTTTTGTGTTTTAGATTTAATTTCTCTTTGTTTAGATTATGAGTATTTTAGGTTTGTTTCTTGCAAAATAAGTGTTTCTGCAAACTCTGCATGCTTCCATTTGGATCATGTATGATTTTCCAATTTTTTGTGATTTTTCTTTCCTTTATTATTGTTGTTGGAGGTTTCATCCTTTTTTTTAATGATTAGTGATTGAGTGCCCTTACCTAATTGTTGTGGTGATCTTTTAAATAAGTACATTGGATGCACGCATTTTGGTTCATTTTGGTTCATTTTGTTTGCTTCAAGGTGAAAGGTAACTTGATCTCAACAGTTTAAAGTGTATACTTGAATCCATTCCCAATGTATACTTCAAAGCAACTGGTATTTACATATAATAGGAAGACGTCCCTTAGAGGTCACTAGATTGTTATCCAAATCAATCCCCAGGCTATTTTGGTGTTTTAATAAGTCGTGGTGTTATTCTGGATCAATAAAATTTCAAAATTTTACAAGTATGGGAAAGTTCTAGTGTGTTTGGGGATTTTTCCTCCATCTTTCTAAGCCTCTTCAATACAAGAATTAGTCAAAAATTGGGTAAACTGGGAAAATCTAGAGAAAATCACCCTTTGGAGGAATAGGAGGAATTGTTACTTTGTTTCTCATGTTCCCCGCTTCACCAACATGTCTGCATCAATCAATTTACCAGGAAAATCGACATTTGTTGGCATTTAAGGAACAAATCCTCTATTCTTTGCATTCCCCACAAACCAAAATTCCTTAACCCCTTAGTGAAAACAATGAAAAAGTGGATAAATCAACACTTGACGCCACCAGTGGAATAGTTCTCATGTTCAGTTGTGCCCCACTTCCCTGTCATCTCTGCATCGGCTAACTTGAAACTTTTTGGAACATGTGGAATAGTTCTTATGTTCCACAAGTTCTCAGCACACTCGTATTCCCCACAAGTTGGTAAAATTATGCCAAACATGAATGAAGGGAACTGTTCAATGGTTCTAGTGGTGCCCCAAAAACCTAAATCGGCTAACTAAGACCCAAAGGGAACATTCCTCACTTCCATGAGTTCCCTGAAATCCCGTCCAAGTCGACAGAGATAAAAAGTGAAAGGATCAGTTATTCATCCAATTGGAACAAAAGTTTAATGTGGATTTTGAGGGCCTATAAGGAACATTCCACCATTCCACTCGTTCTTTGCAACATCAACAAACCTGACAAAAAGAATGCATAGCCCAAAAAATCTCTAGTTACATTTTTTAGTTGTTTTCTTTTCCCAAGTTACTTTTTATATCATGTAAAGGGTAAGATAAGCATGCTTTAATGTAATAAAAGCTTTCAGATCACTCATATTGTTAAAAATAGAATGTTTTTTCCTATTTTTATTGATCATACATGCATGTTTACACTTTTTCTCTTATTTTCTCCCTCATTGTCTATATAACTCCATGGGATTCATTGTAAAAGATATCTTTGCACCGATGTTCACAATTATGGAGTTTATTCTAAGTTCTGAGTGGAAGAATAGGGGTCGTGAGTTGTTTCTAAGTTCTCATTACCTGTAATTTGTGTAAGTTTGTGTTTTTAATATGATTTTGATCTTTTTGATATTTTTTATTCACTATTTTACAGTCTAAATTCCATTTCATACTGCAGTGACATGCTAATTTGCAGGTCATAGCTTGTGTTTGACTAAATTTTTGAAGGAATCGGTTGCGGAGTCTACCAAATTTCCCTTCTAGAGCTATTTACTACCCCTTCTCTATGTTGTTATAACTTCCAAACCTTTCTCTTAAACACTTATGCATTAGTTTGTCAATTTGTGAGTTATGTATGGTGTGTGTTTCTCGTGGTCCATCTATGTGGTTCAAACATGTCTGAAGAACCTCAATTTTTTTGGTGTATCACCATCTTTTCAGTTTTTCACCTAATTATTTCTCCCATTTCCTTGTTGATTCAATAAAATAGAGTAGTTTTAAGAGTAGAATTAGCCTTATGTGTCACAGTAGGGAAACCAACCCTCTTTGGAGACTCGCTTTAGCATATATAGGGCACCCACAACCTAGGAGTGTTTCCATTTTGTCAATTGAAAGGAGAGATTCCACACCACTCTCCATAGGATGCATTTCAAAGTGACAACAATGACTCTAAAATAATAGAACATGAAAGATCCAAGGTTTGAAAAATGATGCTGAAGAGGGGCCATAATGAGTTTATATTGGATGAAGGGAAACCACATGTACATAACCAATGGACTTTCCAAACTTTAATTACATTTGATGATACTATTTATTTCTTTTGGGGTGGTTTTGCTATTTTAAATTTTAATAGTTTTTGCTATAAATATTATGTTCATTACATGTTTTATCTATACAATTATTCTTTCCTTTAAGAAGTCTATAATTTTATTTAAAAAACTTTTAATTTTAGGTCATATTCATATCAATAGAAATATATATATTTTATAAACATTAAATATCTATATATTTATTAGTTTTAAATAAAGTACAATTCAACTTTTAACATAAAAAATGTTTGTTTGTATTTAAATATATGTCAATTAAGAAACATGTTATACAAATAATTTAAAAATATAATTATATGTTCAAAAGAAAATTTGTTATTTCAACAATATTTAAAAAGCAAATCAATAGAGCAAGTTTATTTTATAATCAATAATATATTTAAAACTTAACCAACATTACAATGATATAGTACTCTTTAAAGGAAGATGTCAAAATATCCTTCCATAGACAAATCATTACTTATCTCTTCTTGGAAAGACAATATTTTAGCCCTCATAACAATAAAGAATTGAGCATTCATCCTCTCTCACTAAAATCATCCATAGTTTAGGCGAAAGATATCATTTTGAACATAGAAACTTCCTTCTGGAGTGGATATAAGATGGAACATCTGCACACAAAGATTTTAGTACTTTAAATAAACTATAAACAAATAAAATAAATCAAAAATATATAGACATAAATATATTTTATAAATTTAAATCAAACTTTGCATCTAATAATAAGTTTAAATAGGTTTCAAGATTAATTTTATTGGATGGGATCAGTGATATAACGTTTCATTTTTAAATTGAAAAGCACGCTTTTATATATAGGAGCAAGAGATATACAACACTAATGGTGGATAAAGAAGAAAGAAGCGCAGGGAAGGGAAGGGAAGGGGGGATTACGTACCTGGCTGAATCTGAGGGGATGGTCTTCACCAGGCAGCTGAAGGTTGCCACTGACAAACACCAAAATCCCATTAGCAGGGCCAGAGTGCTGACAATCAATGGTTGAAATGTTATGTTTGCATTGATCGAATGGCAGCGAGGTGAGCTTGAGCAAGATATTAGTGGCTCCCTGGATCTTCTGCCCTTCAAAACTGAGCATGGAATTTGTTTCATCGTAGAGAGACACCAAACTTCCTCTGCTGTTGTCAAACAGATGATAGTAATGATCAACAAACGCCTTCGCCACCGCTTCCACTTGCTTCTCCATCGCTTCCACTTCCTCCTCCAAACCCATATTCATATTATAATGAGGCTGCATGCATATTCTGCACTAACTAACTCTTATGGTGACCGTCCACTCGGAAATGTGTGGGGTTATAAATAAAGCAATCGAGGAGGCTCTGTGGCGTTCACCCCACGCAGATGCTTACGGAATCACATTTGCCACGGGAATGGCATTTTCGGTGGATTTAGTCGGTGAGCATATTCCTTTTTAAATGATTCGTCAAAGAATCGATCGATTTGGTGGAGTATGGAATTTATGAGATGTGAGAGGGTGGTCGGCCCAAAACTTTGATTCAAATGGAAGAAAATTATATTAGGGAAAAAAGGTTTTTTAATAAAATATATGTTTTCTATTAATTAGCATGAAATCGAGGTTTATTTCGCAAGAACCATAGTTACATAGCTCTAACATAGGGTGAGCCCCCTAACATTTTTTTTATACAGTGTATAGAAAGCCCTCACCACCCATTGAAAGAATAAGCCTAGTTTAATATAATTTTATTTTGTTTCTATAATATTAATTTGAGTTACGATTTTAAAGGTCTAGAGCATATTCATATACATGTACATTTAAGAGGTTTATCTAATTTGGGGTGGTAAGGCATGTTTTTACAGGTATTTTAGAAGGAATGTTTTGGGGGGGTTAGGAAAGCATTCAAGAGGTGTATTACCGCAAGGTTAGTACAATTTTTGTGCCAACATCAATTCAAACTCTTCTTTGGACACATGAGCACTAACACACGTTGGGATTTTTTGCCGACATTATCCCACTTCAAATTGATTGTACATCACCTTTGTTCCCTCTAATTTCCCTTTAGATGCTCTCATCATCAATTTCATTTTTCCCGAGATCCTTAGTACACTTCTATAGACTCACATCCTTCTTTCTTCATATGTTTCCTATCATTTTGACAAAGTGTTAAAATTGATGAACCGTATTGTTCCATGATAATTTTGGAGGATGAAATTGACCCCCATGTCCAAACAGTCATATTATCATTTGGAGACTTTCATGAGGTCGGCCTAGGTTTGAAATGAAGATGGCACGCACAGTAAATCCATTTAAAGACACTTATATAAATAAAACCCCTAAAGGACAATTTATAGGGAATCAATCACTAAGAAGTATTTGTTGCAATTTGAGATCATTACAAATTGAGCTATGTGTTAGTATAGGATATTATTTATTTCATTTATTTATTTATGTGGATTATTCCTACACATGGACTATTCATACACTTTAGGAGTTAGTTTGCTTAGGTGTACTTAGTCATAAGAGTTACACTTGGAGTTAGTTACATGACTTACACTTGGCAATCACCGTTAGTTAAGTGGGTGTTACTCTTTATTTGACTATGTCAAGTGTGGGAGTTACATTTCTATTTTGGGCTCTTTGTCCACTAATTATGGAGGAGTTACACATTCATTCTCCTATATGTACATCTTCATTTATGAGTTATTCAAGAAGTGCATTAGAGAAATTTTGGCTTTGCTGCATAGTGAGTTAGTTTTTTGCACTTTCTTGTTTGTTGGTTATTTCATTTTCTACAACTACTATGCATATGTTTTTCTACTAAAGATGCTTACGGACACTCTAATACTATGCACATCCTACAACACTCCAAGGCACAAAAGAATTATCCTACAGCATCAAACCTTATTATTAATCAAGGCATATGTGTGGAGTCAGATACCACTAATACAGACTCCATGTCCATTAGTAGCAAAGTTACATAGAGTTGTGGATTAGAAAGAAAAAATAGTGCAACAATTAGATACCTCTCTCATTATATCTCATACATTGCAAACACAGTTGGATTCTATGAGCGTGCATGTGTAGTAGAGGACATCTAACAAAGATTAGTTAGTGCTACAGCTACAACAGGTTACAACAAAGAGATATATGGTCCATCTTGTGGCCGAGGCATGTGGGATGGGGGATGTACTATAGGATTTATTGACAACGACTCACGATGTAGGTTATTATAGAGGATTGTACAAGGCAGATGTCCCACAGTGCTAGAGATCTCTAGACTAAATCTAGAGGA
Organism: Taxus chinensis; assembly: GCA_019776745.2. Classification (NCBI taxonomy): domain Eukaryota; kingdom Viridiplantae; phylum Streptophyta; class Pinopsida; order Cupressales; family Taxaceae; genus Taxus; species Taxus chinensis. The sequence continues at coordinate 955,948,543 of CM034147.1, read as the reverse complement.
CAAGGACAAGATCAGAGAGATAAGGTAGATCACATGGGCCATCTAGATAAGCTAGATAAATCCAAATGCCAACACTGAGGCGAGATTGTGGACTAGGAATTCCATGGGTGGGTGAGAGCCACTGTTGATGTTATATGATAGACATTTATTATATTGTATACACCTTGTGATGAAGCCACATTCATTTTATAGATGCCCATTTTGGCATGATGATGTACTTATGTATAGAAATTTTTGAGACATTAGAACATGTATATATGACAATTTTGAGACACTAGACATTGTATATGATGATGTATATAGATGATGATTTTGGTGTTTTATAGATGATGTGTTATTGTTATAGATGGATGTGAATGTGGAAATGTTAGCCATTAATGAATTAATGTTTTTTTTTTTGTATTTTTGAATGTGACGTATGAATGAATGTAATGAAAATATAACTAACATTCCTCGTAGCTTGAGCTTTTATTCAAATTTTATATTTTGGAGCAACCTACTTTGCTTTTGCACAATAGAGATAACATCATGATTATTAAAGAACTATGATGATCAACCCAATTATGTGCATAAACATACATACACACGGTACACAAAAAGGTAAAAAAACCCAATATACATAGTATATGTTTACACCATGGCTATATGTGACCCAAGATGGTAACCAAGAAACTTGTAATTGGTAAAACAACTAACTAACAAAAGATTAAAAAAATCAAAAATACACAATAGATGGTCGCACCATGACTATAAATTTATCAAGATGACAAACAATAAACTTGTAATTGGTCAAACAATGAACTAAAGAAAGTAACAATGTAACACAACTAGGGAAAATTTAAGACCCCTTACCAAAATCCAACTTGGATTTTTTTGGTGAAATTTTAAAAATGGATTTCATGTTGATGGCGAATATGAGAAAAATTTATATAATGATGCAAGAAAATAATTTATTTGGGAAAAGGAATACTAGGGACGGTTGTAAGGGAACGACAGTAAAAAAGTAACAAACACATTGGTTGCATGGAATTACAGTTTGTAGGCGTCTGTAAGTGCAGAGGAGTCATATGTAAAAAATTTCTAGACAACAAACACCATCACATACATATGCCCATATGTGTATGTAATCAGGTGTCAATGCATGTAGATGTCCGTTTGCATATGCAATCGAGAGGTTGTGCATATAGATGCCCGTCTGCATATACTACTAGGTGACTGCATATACTACCGGGTGATAGTAAACAAAAATAAATTTACAATTAAAACCTCCCAAATATGAATGGGGATAACATCCAATCATCATATCAAATGATATAAGATTTCGCAGAGAAAATAAACATGAATTTGAACTATTCATGAAAGATATGAAATTACATTAATTTCATACTATAATGAAGACCACAACTGAGATAAAGCATTTTCACAGATGAAGAAATAATGATAAACATTTTTCTTCAGAATATGTAATCAAGCATCTAGATTTTGTATCTGGGAATATGCGTTATATATCTGGGTGTCAAGAATATGCAGTCGGATGTCTAGCTTATAAGGTGACGCATCTAAAATTATGCAGTAGGGTGTTTGGACTATGTCATCATGTGTCTGGAGTATTCATTCAGGCATTTGGATTATATGGTTGATCTCATCCATTGGGTGTATGCAGTTAGGTGTTTGAACTATGTGGTCGAGCTCTTCCATCAGGTGTCTTTTATGTAAGAGCCTTTAAATTTCATAGATACTTATAATTTTTATTAGTATATATTGGAGAATGTACCTGATTGGTGTTTTGAGGTAAGGACAATATACATGCATTGTATGAAATTTATTTCAAACACTAGGTGAGCCAACTCGCAATAGTAAATTGCATCCCGAAATTTTAGGAGAAATACTTCTTTGTATGAATCCTCAAAATCATCAAATGAAAATTTCAAAAATGAAAAATTTGATGAATTAGCGAAGATTTGCCACTAACATTTACCCTGAACACAACTATTATAAAGAGACTTAACTCTATCCTTAATGTGTTCCACAATTAAGATTAATTGTTTTGATTTACCCCTAACAAGGATGATTGCAAGGGCTAAGATGATTTTTGATTGATTGGGTCATTTCCCCCATGCAAAGATATATGCAACCTGGAGGAAATGAGAGTAGATATTTCCCCAAGTGAGGACATGTAGACACAAAATCATGTGCTTGGATACATTTCTAGGTCTTAAAAGCATACTTGCATTCATATGATTCCTAAGTGAAAAAACTGGTAATTGACAACTATCTTTGGCATCTTTTCTATCTTTCTTATTTTCTACTTGATCTTACACACCCTACATCTCAGTCAATACTTCAGTTGTTTATCTTTTATGACTTCAGACACCAACACCCAACCAAGACGCCAATTCCCAGGTGCCCTCGTCCCCTCTGGGTGACCCTGTCCTCTTTCCACCTTACTCAATCTTTTTGGGCATCTCTTATCTTTTGAGAATCTTATTTTTTATGGTTCAACCTTCCAGTTGTCAATTAAAAAATTTAACCTGATGGTACAACAATAAATTGACACATAAATTCTTAATTCATTATTGAATATGCAACATATAAATATATAGGTGGATGTACTCCTGAAATCAAGGAGGTTGTTCCAAATAAATAACCTATGAATATCACCACACTAACAAGACTCATATAATATATATTATTGTTACATAACAATAATATAAGTAACTAAATTACCATACAGTAATTTATCAAACACCATGGAACACTAAATTAGATATTTTCTAACATTCCCCCCTTAGTGTGAACATGGTGAAAAACACCATCTTCAACCAAGCAGCATGCCACTTTATATCCTACACATGGTCTCGATACTCAACTATGGCTGTGAGAACTAAATCATCCATGAATAGGGACCCATCAACCTATCCAAATGAATACATGAATTGGGACCCATCTACTAATTCATATCAACCATCAATTCACTCAAATCAAGAACACTTCCTGCAATAGTATCAATGGTACAAATATCCACATCATCATCATCACAGGGTAAACACAAACATTGGAATGCACATAGGAATAGGGATGCTCATATATTCTTATTCATCACAAACAAAAAAAGGTGTCACTAAAGCAGTTTACAGCCTCTAAGGTAGTGATGAACTCGAGGACATTGATTTTCCTCCTATCTTTGTTGATTCCATCCTCCAATATGGCATTGCTAGCTCAGTAGAATGTGAATTTGAGACTCAATTACATGCCTAAATTGAATGTTGGATTTATCCGAAAAAATGTTTGTAAGGAAAAAAATTTCAAACTTTTTGACAAGACGACAATGAATTGATTTTTTAATTTTTAAATTTTTTTTACAACAAATTTTGAAAACACTACACATTTGACAATGATGACTATATTTTACAAGACTTTTAACACTTCTCCATAATGACCAAGGCACATACAACATAATATGCGACACTTATGACTTGATACTATTTCTCATAACTTTGGAATGAAAAACTTAAGGGTAACTAGAAACATAAACACAATATGTTGACACAATGATATGGAGGAGCAACAAAAACATTAAGGTACTACACATATCCTAATAATCCATTGACCCACTTACGAGAAAATAATACAACTATTAAACACACTAGACTTATATATTCTTGGTTTGTATTTTTTTAATTAAAAATACATTTTCTTTCAAATTTGTGAATCGACTATTGAGATGGCAGATTTGGGTTAATTAGTGGTCACTTATCACCCAATTTAGAGAGATAACACTTAATTCATGTTGTAGTCGAGATGAGCTCTAGACTGTGCAGATCCTTCATTGGAGTGTAAAGCCACGCTGCTAGACCGATATCCACTGAGCATGAGTCCAATGTGAGAAAAGAGATGGCAAGGAGTCCCAAGAGTTTTATCTGGATTGTTGAGTGTGTCAGATCCACTCATATCTTCCTAGAATGTGTACAACTATTGACTACACAACCGCATAATATGATAGGAAATGAATATTAAATGACATCCAAATTTGTTATTTCCTTTACTATTGTGATGTCGTCACTGCCCTTTGGCTCACCACTTTGTATACACTAATTACATAGAAACAACCAAAAATCTCCAATTGAATACCATACCTTCAATTTCAAATAATTAATCTACAAGGAATTAAATATATTTGTAGGCATGTATGGAATAGATTATGTATGCATAGATCAAGTGAATAAATTTCTTGAAATATACAGATGCGTTTAGAGAAGGCGAAGTAGATCTACATTTAAATACATTATTCTATCTTTAGAACATGAGAAATAATATAACTTCTACACTATCACATCTCCATAAAAAACATTACACTTATAAATTTGGGGTAGAGAAATAAACTAAAAACACTCCCCTCTTAATATTATTTCTCCCTCTTAAGGAATCATACCATCTCTGATACCAAATGATGGTACAACAACAGATTGACACAAAAATTCTTAATTCATTATTGAATATGCAACATATAAATATATAGGTGGATGTACTCTTGAAATCAAGGAGTTTTCTCCAACTAAATAACCTACGAATATCACCACACCAATAAGAATCCAATAATATATATTATTGTTACATAATAATAATATAAGTAACTAAATTACCATACAGTAAAATATCGAACACCAAGGAACACTAAATTAGACATTTCCTAACACAACCAAGGGAATAATATAAATACAAAGCTATGTGACCAAAATAAAGGACCAAGATCTAAGCATCTACTATCATCACCTAAGCTTGCATCCAAAGGAATCTAAGAGCATCAAAGGCATCCATCTAGCATCCATTCAAGGGACAAGGGACTGCATTTTTTGTATACACTCCATAAGAAGGGGAAGCTCATTATCCCACCCACACATCTATTTACATTGATACATCTAGCTATCTTACGTTATCAAGTGCAATTGCACAAGGGCTTCCTAGGGAATTATTCTTTCACACACTCACGGGAACTACATGGAGTATGAGATGTAGTGTAGTGCTCGATTGTAGGTTCACTCAGTCAGGTGACCGTTAGGGTCAGTCTAACTCCCCATATTGCATCTTTCTTTTTTGAATTTGATGTGGTGTTGTGGGTTTTATAGGTGAAGCTTTTTTTTTAGGTTATGTTATCCAAAATTCACCCTTTAGGGTAATTTTGATAACATGCATCAGAATATTTAGTCCTGGGGCCCCCTCGACTTCCTTCTAACTCTCCCATCCAAGAAGAAAACCCAACGAGTTAGAAAAGGTGAAAAAATTGCAAAAAACAAGCTTGGGGCCGAAAAAATGAAGAAAATAAGCTAAGTCCTAGTCCAGGCGCAGGGATAGTTGGGACGTCGAGGCGAATCGGCCGAAAGGCCGCCAGGTAGTCCACGTAGCAGTTGGAGCAGCAGGACAAAAGGACGCGTGGGACGCGAAAATCTGAATCGGCCGAAAAGGAAAAAATTGCCTAAGTCTTGTTTCACGCAGTTTGGGACATCCGGGCCAAAGGTACGCGCGGGACGCGGATCGGCCGGTTTGGCGCAAGTCAGTCCATTTCGGGTGGTTCGGAGATATTTGTCCCAGGCAGTCATGGGACATCCAGGCCAAAAGTACGCAGGGGAGGACGTTGAACCGGCCGAAAGAGCCGCCAGAGTGAATGGAATCTCGCCACGTGTCTTCACCTCAAACAGGAACAAGGAAGCCTGAATTTCATATTTTTCCTAGGAGTTTGGGACATCTGGGCCAAAGGTACGTGAGGGACGTGTGGGACGCGAAAAGCCGAAAGAGCCACCAACGAATCAAATCTCGCCACGTGTCTTCACCTCATCGGCCCGGCGGGAAAATTTTGAAAAATTTTCCAAAGGAAAAAAACAAAAGGGAAATGGTCAGGAAGGGCCCGCGTCCAATGAAATCGTGCCATGTGGCACTTGAGTGGCGGAGCAAAGCGGGGGAGAAATGGGAAAATTTTCCCAAAGTGAAAAATACCAAATTTTGGCGAAGGACAAAGTGCGCCCCTCAGGCCCGAGCCAATAAAATAGTGCCACGTGTCCAAGTGGCAAGAAATTAAGGAAGGGCCCGAAAGGAATTTTCAGAGGATGAACCCGCGGATGAATCAGAGCCTGACACGTGTCATCCAAGTGGCAGAGCGCGGAAAAAATTCAAATATTTTCCCGCCGATCCGTTTTGGCCTGTTTTTGCCCTAAATCTTCAGATCGCCATAACTTTCGATCCAGAGCTCAGATTTTCACGTTCTTTATATCAATGGAAAGCTGGTGAAATTCTCTACATGATTCCAGGGTCAATCTTGCATTTTGGTTCAGTTTGGAGAGAGAAAATCAAGAAATGTCTCTGGCACGTGGTAATGGCCAGAACTGACGTTTCAACAACCAGTTTTAATGCAAATGGGTCGCATTCTTCTTCACATGTTGTTTCAACAACCAGCTTGTTGCTAGGGTTCTCACCCACCGCCATTCTAATGAGATGAATTAAAGGCAACCTAGAAGTGGTTGGGGTAGATTCACGATTTCCTCTCTCTTCCCTCTCTCATTCTTCCTATAAATTGTAAGGAGGGGCTTCTTTCTAAAGGTTGTTCATCTTTTCAGCTCTGCCCTCCCTTCTTTTCTTCTCCAGGGTTGAAAATGGAGTTCGAACCTCCTCCCCTACTCTGTAATGGCATTTTTGCCTTTTACCATTAAAATGATGTTCTGTGCAAACTTCTGAAGCAACAAAAACGTGTTTCGTGATGCATCTGTCCATCCTTGCTCGTTCTTTCACTTGTTTTCTTCTTGCCTCTCTTCATTGCAGGTATTTGTGCATGTTCTAATGTTCATTACAGGTTTGGAGCTGTGTTCATGGAGTTTTGGGACATTTTCTGTGTGAAATCTATCCTTGGGCCTGTGATGCATCTGTCCATCCTTCCCATTGCTCACCTCTCCTTGTTCCATGGCAGTTTTGATAGATGTTCAACATTTTCCTTCTCTGGTGTATCACCGTTTTAGTGTAGGCTCTGTTTTTCCCTTCTCTCTCTCTCTCTCTGTCTCCTTGGCATGGTTAGATTAGGATTAGATTAGCTTGCCTGCACTGGAATAGCTTGTGGCAGGTAGTTTAGGAAGAGGAACCAGCCTTCTCTGGAGATTCCTTTCTCATTTTTGCAAGTCCCACACTTGGAGAAAGGATTCCATGTTGTGCAATCACACTGGATGCTAGTATGATCAAACTAGAAATCTGATCAACATCCAGGGGTGCTGTGATTCTGCACTAACAGTTTTGGCACGCCCGGTGGGACCTTAGAGGTCTTCCACTTCATCTTTTGCAGGTTGGTGTGTTCCTGTGAAGATTTCAGCCTTTGGAGGCACTTGCAAACACATCTGGCGACTCCATCTGATCAGCAACCCATTTCTGAAGTTGCAGACCTGTTTTTCCATCCATTTCCATCCATATTTCTTTCCATCTCTTTCATTCTTTTCCATTCCATGAAGTTGTGCAATCATGACTTCATTTCCATCATGGAACTCACATTTACAACAGCAGCAATGTTTCCCACCTCCAACATGTTTTTTAAATCCTCCAAATCAGCATTTTGAACAAATTCAAAATCAGCATGCATACCCATATGAGCAGCAATGCCAAAATCAGTTTGGCTATGGAGCTTTCCAAGAGCAAGAGTATGCATATAATGAAGACAATCAGATGCAAGATGCTGGTCTATTGGAGAAAATCCAAAAGATGGAGGTAAAGATGGTGCAGTCCAGAGCAACAGCTCAAATGAGAGCTTTCAGAATTGGTTGCAGGACTCCTTGTCCATGGGGAGGCCCTTTTCCAAGACACTTCAGCCCTCAGGAGAAGCTGGACTTCATGATGAAGATGCTGCCCCAACTTGCACAATGGACAGCAGAAATAGAGGCCTATACACTTGTTGTTGAACAACCTTGTCAATGGGTAAGTTCTACACCATCATCTGGTTTTTCTCTTCCCATTACTCAAGCAACATCATCTCATTTGGAATTGCAAATTCTAAACTCCCCATCTGCTGTCCCAAATGTTGATCCCATGTCTCCACCTCTCAGTCTTCCACCACACCTCAATTCTTCTTTCCTTTTTCCTTCCAAACAGTCATCCCCTCCACAAGAGCTAAAAGAAATACGCTCTCCCCCAAAGAAACAAGAGGTTTCACCTCCTCTACCACCACAAAAAATTTCCAAATCAATTGAGTTACAACCCATCCCTCCTCTTGCATTCCCAATTCCATGTGGGGAAGAAGAAATTGCAAAAATCGGCCATGAAGGACAGCAAGAAGAGGAGCCCAACAAGAAAAGAAATGACAGACAACTTGAGGGTTTGGGCTGCCAAATTTGGGATGACAAAGATCCCCTTGATGGTTAAACCTACAGAAGAGGCTAAGGTTGAACAAATGGTGGTTAAGACTGATTTTGTGGCAGCAGAAGAAGAGCAAAAAGAAGAAGCAGATCAGCAGTCAGTTTTCTCAGAAAGTAGTGTCCATGTTGGCACTCTATTTGAAGGGAATGCTGATTCAATTCAAGTTGCACAATCAGCCATAAAGGAAGAAAGCTCAGAAGAAGATCTTGCAGTCCCAACTTGTCCTCTAGAGCAGCAGATTGAAGAGTTTGACTTGAAAAACTTCATGCTAGAGGAAGAGTTCTATCAAGAGCAAGATTGTCTTCAAGTAGTAGAGAAAGGAGAAGCTGCTCCAGATCCAAAAGAAGAGGAGCACATTCTAGTTGTGGAGGAGAAAATTGCAGATCCAAGGGCTTTGAGCACAAAGCAGGCTATAGGAGAACCTTCAGTTCTTCTTTCTACTTCACCTCTCTCAAGTTCTAGTACTGAAGAGGAGTTTGATCTCTCAAACTCAATGTTGGAGGGTGAAAGAAACCATGGTGGTCAAGTTACAGATCAAGAAGACACCATGGAGGAAGTGGAGCATTTGTAGCAGGACAGCCATGAGGTAGTTTATCTGTCAGATTTGGAGGACTGTTTTGATGGAGAAGAGCCGGTTGAGTTTCCACCATTCTCTCTTTCATCATCCACATTCCAAACACTTGAGTCTGCTGTCATGAAGGAGAACATTCATTTGCAGCAGCCTGCATCTTATAGCAGCTCTTTGGAACCAAGATTGGAAGATTTTAATCTTTCATGTCCTTCATTGGAGGAAGAGAAAGGGCACAAAGATTCTACCATTTCTTCCACACCATCCATTCAAGAGGGTCTACAAGAAGACTCCATTTTTGGAGTTGAAAATCAGAGCTATGGGCATATCAAACGGACCATACCTTGCCCAATCAGGTATTTGGCTTCATTGGAGCCAAAGGAGAAGTCACAACCAGTCATGCTTGCTTCTGAGCATGAGGATGAGCTACAAAGTACCAAGGATCAGCTGTCATACCTCTTCAATCCAAATGCAGAGCAACTAAAAGAGGTATTGAATTTTCCTTCAGCTGATACCTTGATGATTTGGGTGGAAGACCAGCTTCTTGTTGATTTTCCATCCATCCAATCAGCCATGTTCAATGCCAAATCAATTGCATGGCTGCCACTTTTGAGAAAGGGAAGCTATTTCTCACAACCAATTGCAGGGTTTGTTTAGCTTGCCTTTGCTTCCAGTTAGAGTAGAGTAGGTAGGTTTGCTTTTAGCAGAAGAAGTGCTTGTGCACACTCTGCATGTTCCATTTGGAGCATGTATGATTTTCAGTTCTGTACATAGTTTTTGTGGTGCTGGTTTTGCTCTTGCACAGTCCATTTCAGTGGCATTTTGGTGAGAACGACTCCATTTCAGTGGGTTTCCAAGTGGCTCAGAGAGGAGGTTTTCAAAGTTCAGATCAGTTTGCAGGTTACAACTCATGACTCCATGCCCAATGGATGCTTCAGGCAACTGGTAACTTCATCCAGCAGGCAGATGACCCCGCTGAGTCGCCAAATTGTTATCCAAAATTCACCCCCCAGGGTAATTTTGATAACATGCATCAGATTATTCAGTCCCGAGCAAGTAGATTGATTCAAGGCCCAAAATCATGTTTTTGGGGTCCCCTCGGCTTCTTCTAACTCTCCCATCCAAGAAGAAAACCCAACAGTTGAAAAATGAAAAAATTGCAAAAAATAAGCTTGGGGCCGAAAAAATGAAGAAAATCGGCTAAGTCCTAGTCGTAGGCGGTTGGGACAGTTGGGACCAAGCTTGGGGCGAAAAAATGGCCGAAAATCTGCTAAGTCAGTCCGCGTAGGCAGTCTGCGGGACAGTTGGGACATCGGGACGCGTGGGACGCGAAAAGCCGAATCGGCCGAAAGAGGGAAAAAATTGCCTAAGTCTTGTTTCGCACGCAGTTTGGGACATCCGGGCCAAAAGTACGCGTGGGACGCGGATCGGCCGGTTTGGCGCAAGTCAGTCCATTTCGGGTGGTTCGGAGATATTTGTCCCAGGCAGTCTGGGACAGTTGGGCCAAAAGTACGCGGAGGACATGAACCGGTGATTCGGCTGAAACAGGGGACTTTCGTCCGGGACAGTTGGGACAAAAGGACGCGTCGCGAAAAGCTGAAAGAGCCAAGAACAAATGGAATCTCGCCACGTGTCTTCACCTCAAAGAGGAACAAGGAAGCCCGAATCGGGCGGTTCGGAGATATTTTCCCAGAGAGTTTGGGACAATCGGGCCAAAGAAAGGGACGCCGAAAGAGCCGCCAACGAATCAAATCTCGCCACGTGTCTTCACCTCATCGGCCCGGCGGGAAAATTTTGAAAAATTTTCCAAAGGTAAAAAAAAAAGGGAAATGGTCAGGAAGGGCCCGCGTCCAATGAAATCATGCCATGTGGCACTTGAGTGGCGGAGCGTGGGGGAGAAATGGGAAAATTTTCCCAAAGTGAAAAATACCAAATTTTCGTAAGGACAAAGTGCGCCCCTCAGGCCCGAGCCAATAAAATAGTGCCACGTGTCCAAGTGGCAAGAAATTAAGGAAGGGCCCAAAAGGAATTTTCAGAGGATGAGCCCATGCGGATGAATCAGAGCCTGACACGTGTCATCCAAGTGGCAGAGCGCGGAAAAAATTCAAATATTTTCCCGCCGATCCGTTTTGGCCTGTTTTTGCCCTAAATCTTCAGATCGCCATAACTTTCGATCCAGAGCTCAGATTTTCACGTTCTTTATATCAATGGAAAGCTGGTGAAATTCTCTACACGATTCCAGGGTCAATCTTGCATTTTGGTTCAGTTTGGAGAGAGAAAATCAAGAAACGTCTCTGGCACGTGGTAATGGCCAGAACTGACGTTTCAACAACCAGTTTTAATGCAAATGGGTCGCATTCTTCTTCAGTTGGCCAGAAATGACGTTTCAACAACTTTTGTAAGGATGCCCAGCTATTTCTCACCCACCGCCATTCAATGAGATGAATTAAAGGCAACCTAGAAGTGGTTGGGGTAGATTCATGATTTCCTCTCTCTTCCCTCTCTCATTCTTCCTATAAATTGTAAAAAGAGATTTGGCTTCATTTTAAAAGGTTGTTCATCTTTTCAGCTCTGCCCTCCCTTCTTTTCTTCTCCAGGGTTGAAAATGGAGTTCGAACCTCCTCCCCTACTCTGTAATGGCATTTTTTCCTTTTACCATTAAAATGATGTTCTGTGCAAACTTCTGAAGCAACAAAAACGTGTTTCGTGATGCATCTGTCCATCCTTGCTCGTTCTTTTGCTTGTTTTCTTCTTGCCTCTCTTCATTGCAAGTATTTGTGCATGTTCTAATGTTCATTACAGGTTTGGAGCTGTGTTCATGGAGTTTTGGGACATTTTCTGTGTGAAATCTATCCTTGGGCCTGTGATGCATCTGTCCATCCTTCCCATTGCTCACCTCTCCTTGTTCCATGGCAGTTTTGATAGATGTTCAACATTTTCCTTCTCTGGTGTATCACCGTTTTAGTGTAGGCTCTGTTTTTCCCTTTTCTCTCTCTCTCTGTCTCCTTGGCATGGTTAGATTAGGATTAGATTAGCTTGCCTGCACTGGAATAGCTTGTGGCAGGTAGTTTAGGAAGAGGAACCAGCCTTCTCTGGAGATTCCTTTCTCATTTTGCAAGTCCCACACTTGGAGAAAGGATTCCATGTTGTGCAATCACACTGGATGCTAGTATGATCAAACTAGAAATCTGATCAACATCCAGGGGTGCTGTGATTCTGCACTAACAGTTTTGGCACGCCCGGTGGGACCTTAGAGGTCTTCCACTTCATCTTTTGCAGGTTGGTGTGTTCCTGTGAAGATTTCAGCCTTTGGAGGCACTTGCAAACACATCTGGCGACTCCATCTGATCAGCAACCCATTTCTGAAGTTGCAGACCCGTTTTCCATCCATTTCCATCCATATTTCTTTCCATCTCTTTCATTCTTTTCCATTCCATGAAGTTGTGCAATCATGACTTCATTTCCATCATGGAACTCACATTTACAACAGCAGCAATGTTTCCCACCTCCAACATGTTTTTTAAATCCTCCAAATCAGCATTTTGAACAAATTCAAAATCAGCATGCATACCCATATGAGCAGCAATGCCAAAATCATTTTGGCTATGGAGCTTTCCAAGAGCAAGAGTATGCATATAATGAAGACAATCAGATGCAAGATGCTGGTCTGTTGGAGAAAATCCAAAAGATGGAGGTAAAGATGGTGCAGTCCAGAGCAACAGCTCAAATGAGAGCTTTCAGAATTGGTTGCAGGACTCCTTGTCCATGGGGAGGCCCTTTTCCAAGACACTTCAGCCCTCAGGAGAAGCTGGACTTCATGATGAAGATGCTGCCCCAACTTGCACAATGGACAGCAGAAATAGAGGCCTATACACTTGTTGTTGAACAACCTTGTCAATGGGTAAGTTCTACACCATCATCTGGTTTTTCTCTTCCCATTACTCAAGCAGCATCATCTCATTTGGAATTGCAAATTCTAAACTCCCCATCTGCTGTCCCAAATGTTGATCCCATGTCTCCACCTCTCAGTCTTCCACCACACCTCAATTCTTCTTTCCTTTTTCCTTCCAAATAGTCATCCCCTCCACAAGAGCTAAAAGAAATACGCTCTCCCCCAAAGAAACAAGAGGTTTCACCTCCTCTACCACCACAAAAATTGCCAAATCAATTGAGTTACAACCCATCCCTCCTCTTGCATTCCCAATTCCATGTGGGGAAGAAGAAATTGCAAAAATTGGCCATGAAGGACAGCAAGAAGAGGAGCCCAATAGAAAAGAAATGACAAACAACTTGAGGGTTTGGGCTGCCAAATTTGGGATGACAAAGATCCCCTTGATGGTTAAACCTACAGAAGAGGCTAAGGTTGAACAAATGGTGGTTAAGACTGATTTTGTGGCAGCAGAAGAAGAGCAAAAAGAAGAAGCAGATCAGCAGTCAGTTTGCTCAGAAAGTAGTGTCCATGTTGGCACTCTATTTGAAGGGAATGCTGATTCAATTCAAGTTGCACAATCAGCCATAAAGGAAGAAAGCTCAGAAGAAGATCTTGCAGTCCCAACTTGTCCTCTAGAGCAGCAGATTGAAGAGTTTGACTTGACAAACTTCATGCTAGAGGAAGAGTTCTATCAAGAGCAAGATTGTCTTCAAGTAGTAGAGAAAGGAGAAGCTGCTCCAGATCCAAAAGAAGAGGAGCACATTCTAGTTGTGGAGGAGAAAATTGCAGATCCAAAGGCTTTGAGCACAAAGCAGGCTATAGGAGAACCTTCAGTTCTTCTTTCTACTTCACCTCTCTCAAGTTCTAGTACTGAAGAGGAGTTTGATCTCTCAAACTCAATGTTGGAGGGTGAAAGAAACCATGGTGGTCAAGTTACAGATCAAGAAGACACCATGGAGGAAGTGGAGCATTTGCAGCAGGACAGCCATGAGGCAGTTTATCTGTCAGATTTGGAGGACTGTTTTGATGGAGAAGAGCCGGTTGAGTTTCCACCATTCTCTCTTTCATCATCCACATTCCAAACACTTGAGTCTGCTGTCATGAAGGAGAACATTCATTTGCAGCAGCCTGCATCTTATAGCAGCTCTTTGGAACCAAGATTGGAAGATTTTAATCTTTCATGTCCTTCATTGGAGGAAGAGAAAGGGCACAAAGATTCTACCATTTCTTCCACACCATCCATTCAAGAGGGTCTACAAGAAGACTCCATTTTTGGAGTTGAAAATCAGAGCTATGGGCATATCAAATGGACCATACCTTGCCCAATCAGGTATTTGGCTTTATTGGAGCCAAAGGAGAAGTCACAACCAGTCATGCTTGCTTCTGAGCATGAGGATGAGCTACAAAGTACCAAGGATCAGCTGTCATACCTCTTCAATCCAAATGCAGAGCAACTAAAAGAGGTATTGAATTTTCCTTCAGCTGATACCTTGATGATTTGGGTGGAAGACCAGCTTCTTGTTGATTTTCCATCCATCCAATCAGCCATGTTCAATGCCAAATCAATTGCATGGCTGCCACTTTTGAGAAAGGGAAGCTATTTCTCACAACCAATTGCAGGGTTTGTTTAGCTTGCCTTTGCTTCCAGTTAGAGTAGAGTAGGTAGGTTTGCTTTTAGCAGAAGAAGTGCTTGTGCACACTCTGCATGTTCCATTTGGAGCATGTATGATTTTCAGTTCTGTACATAGTTTTTGTGGTGCTGGTTTTGCTCTTGCACAGTCCATTTCAGTGGCATTTTGGTGAGAACGACTCCATTTCAGTGGGTTTCCAAGTGGCTCAGAGAGGAGGTTTTCAAAGTTTAGATCAGTTTGCAGGCTACAACTCATGACTCCATGCCCAATGGATGCTTCAGGAAACTGGTAACTTCATCCAGCAGGCAGATGACCCCGCTGAGTCGCCAAATTGTTATCCAAAATTCACCCCCCAGGGTAATTTTGATAACATGCATCAGATTATTCAGTCCCAGAGCAAGTAGATTGATTCAAGGCCCAAAATCATGTTTTTGGGGCCCCCTCGGCTTCCTTCTAACTCTCCCATCCAAGAAGAAAATTGAAAAATGAGTTAGAAAAGGTGAAAAAATTAAGGGTTCGGGTCGTAAGAAACCAAAGCTTGGGGGCCGAAAAATGAAGAAAATTGGCTAAGTCCTAGTCTAGGCGGTCTGCGGGACAGTTGGGGCCGAAAAGTCGCGTAGGACGGAGCAGCCGGGATGGGACGCGAAAAGCCGAATCAGCCAAAAGAGGGAAAAAATTGCCTAAGTCTTGTTTCGCACAGTCTGGGACATCAGGGCCAAAAGTACGCGTGGGACGCGGATCGGCCGGTTTGGCGCAAGTCAGTCCATTTCGGGCGGTTCGGAGATATTTGTCCCAGGCAGTCTGGGACATTTGGGCCAAAAGTACGCGGGAGGACGCGAACCAGCTGATTCAGCTGAAATAGGGGACTTTCATTTGGGACATTTGGGCCAAAGGTACGCGAGGGACACGCGAAAAGCCGAAAGAGCCGCCAACGAATCAAATCTCGCCACGTGTCTTCACCTCATCGGCCCGGAAGGAAAATTTTGAAATATTTTCCAAAGGTAAAAAATAAAAGGGAAATGGTTAGGAAGGGCCCGCGTCCAATGAAATCATGCCATGTGGCACTTGAGTGGTGGAGCGGGGGGAGAATGGGAAAATTTTCCAAAAGTGAAAAATACCAAATTTTCGAAGGACAAAGTGCGCCCCTCAGGCCCGAGCCAATAAAATAGTGCCACGTGTCCAAGTGGAAAGAAATTAAGGAAGGGCCCAAAAGGAATTTTCAGAGGATGAACCCGTGGATGAATCAGAGCCTAACACGTGTCATCCAAGTGGCAGAGCGTGGAAAAAATTCAAATATTTTCCCACCGATCCGTTTTGGCCTGTTTTTGCCCTAAATCTTCAGATCGCCATAACTTTCGATCCAGAGCTCAGATTTTCACGTTCTTTATATCAATGGAAAGCTGGTGAAATTATCTACATGATTCCAGGGTCAATCTTGCATTTTGGTTCAGTTTGGAGAGAGAAAATCAAGAAACGTCTCTGGCGCGTGGTAATGGCTAGAACTGACTGTTTCAACAACCAGTTTTAATGCGAAATGGGTCGCATTCTTCTCCAGCACAGCCAAAAATGTCAGGGCATGAGTGTCTTGTAAGGATGCCCATGCTATTTTAATGCATCTACATTCAATGAGGAATGGCTCCCACATTTTTTCATTTTTTCTCTTCCCTGGGCTCATTCCCATGCATTGTAAAAAGCCAGATTTGGCTTCATTTTTCAAAGGTTGTTCATCTTTTCAGCTCTGCCCTCCCTTCTTTTCTTCTCCAGGGTTGAAAATGGAGTTTGAACCTCCTCCCCTTACTCTGTAATGGCATTTTTTCCTTTTACCATTAAAATGATGTTCTGTGCAAACTTCTGAAGCAACAAAAACGTGTTTCATGATGCATCTGTCCATCCTTGCTCGTTCTTTGCTTGTCTTTCTTCTTGCCTCTCTTCATTGAAGGTATTTGTGCATGTTTTAATACTCATTACAGGTTTGGAGCTGTGTTCATGGAGTTTTGGGACATTTTCTGTGTGAAATCTATCCTTGGGCCTGTGATGCATCTGTCCATCCTTCCCATTGCTCACCTCTCCTTGTTCCATGGCAGTTTTGATAGATGTTCAACATTTTCCTT
Organism: Taxus chinensis; assembly: GCA_019776745.2. Classification (NCBI taxonomy): domain Eukaryota; kingdom Viridiplantae; phylum Streptophyta; class Pinopsida; order Cupressales; family Taxaceae; genus Taxus; species Taxus chinensis. Next base: position 955,931,920 of record CM034147.1, on the reverse strand, counting down.
CTCTGGTGTATCACCATTTTAGTGTAGACTCTGTTTTTCCCTTTTCTCTCTCTCTGTCTCCTTGGCATGGTTAGATTAGGATTAGATTAGCTTGCCTGCACCGGAATAGCTTGTGGCAGGTAGTTTAGGAATAGGAACCAGCCTTCTCTGGGATTCCTTTCTCATTTCTGCAAGTCCCATACTTGGAGAAAGGATTCCATATTGTGCAATCACACTGGATGCTAGTATGATCAAACTAGAAATCTGATCAACATCCAAGGGTGCTGTGATTCTGCACTAATAGGTTACATACACACTTAGCAATCATATTGTGACATACAAGTGACTATCAACGACACTTATAAGTTACTTGAAAATTCAGATTCTGACCAAATTCGCAGTCATGGGTGCCCATAAGAAACCTCTGGCACCTAGGCCCACCTGACCTAGTCCAAGTACCTTTTTCCAACCTTATCTGAAAAATTTAGATTTTATAATGCACAGTTGCGATGGTCTGCCCTTCTTATTCTTCAGTTTTCTAGTCCATATTAGTTCCAGAAAAATTAGAAAATCAAATAAGTCCTTTCCTGTCTCTTGCACTTAGGGTTTCATATTTTATTAGCTTATTGCTTCGGTCAAAATCTGTATTCTAGAAATTTATTTATCAAAGGTGACTCTATAATTATGGTTTAGCATAAATTCTATTTTGTTAAATCATTTGGTGAACCTGCATTCGAACAATTTTGAATCATCACTTCCTTCTAATTTCATTATTTTAGGATCCTCTTGCTAGGGATATTTCCATTTATGCCTTCATACAAGCTAATCATGAATGTAAGGATAAAATCAACTCTCTCCTGAATAATACTTACATTCCCTCTAATACTTCTTCATACCATGTATATCAATTATTTGTAGCTGCATTCTCTAAACAACTTACTTTACCATCTATTGTAGCTACCGCTCTTTCTATTTACGAAAATGATCCTCTTTTTTATATTCAGGCTCGCATATTTAACATAGGCATTAGGCAGATACTAGGTGATAATGGATATGAGCTCAATATTTGTAATTTCACATTTATTCAACAATTTTTCTGTTCCTCATCTCATGTTAGTTCAACAACCATTTCTATCCATAGCTATGATTCTTCTGCATTATCGTGCATCGGTGCTATCACCTTCCCTCTCATAGTTGGTCCTAAAACCATTTCGATGATATTATTTGTTATCAATGCCAAACTCAAATACCATTGTTTACTTGGTAGGCCATGGCTTCACACTATGTAGGTAGTACCTTCTACAGTTCATCAGTGCGTTAAGTTTCTACATGATTGCTATGTATATACTATTATTGTTGACTGCGACCCATTCAAATATTGCAACCTAGACCCACTCACTGATCTCCCTACTCCACTTCTCTATCACAATTCTGGCCATCCATAATCCTACTATATATCTCACTGATGATTATTGTTTCAAATTATTCTAGACCGTTTCTTCGAATGTTGATGAAACAGATAAGGGTAATGGGTTAGGAGGAATACCTGTTGAAATGTTGGTTGTAGGTTATTATGTGCGTATGACTTCTGTATCCATAGCTGATTGTGAGAGCTTCCTTTTTGCTTGTATGAACTACCTGAAATAGAACACAAGACCACCAAATAAAAGTTAAACAATATATGTAGTGGACTGCTTAACATGTCTTAGATCTAGGAAGTGTGATACTTCCTAAACGGCTATCAATCCACCATTTTAAGAAAATTAATGTGAGAAATAAAGGAAATCCTACTGTAGTTAAAATTATTCAGGTATCTCACTCATCTGCACTAAGAAAATTCATTCACAATGGGCTAAGCTATGATTGAATATGAAGGTCAAGGTCTTTGTCATGGTACTGTTACTATTTAGGGTGAGATTCTGGGTGGTTTTGGGTATTTGGTGGAATTTTAGGAGCTCTATTCTTGGTTTCTGGTAAAATACATAGAGACCGACGTCAGGTCTGGTATGACCGGTATTGATTTAGGCTAACCGGCGACGGTTGTGGGTAACCGGCGTCGGTATGGTTGGGTATAGGAAACTCAATAAAACTTGGTTGGGTGATAGATCTGAGGTTAGATGAAGATGGGAGGGAAGTGGCAAGATTCATATGGATCCTGAGGTATGCACATGAATGATTAAGATCTAGGTATGGGAAATGTAAGGGTGTGGATAAAAATATGGTCAAGTTTGCATGGAGGTAAATGATGGGGGAATGGAAATGAGAGTAGAAACTAGTAACAGATGTAAAAGGATCTACCAAATGATAAATGGATAAGTGTTGGTTAACAAAAATTACTGTTTGTACGAGCTTGATGCCTGGTTGGTAATGGTGGGTGATCAAATGGAATGAACTTGATGTAGTGTTGGTGCTTCCCCAGATTCTCCCATGAAGGTAGGTGGCTATGTGATTGCTTCAGGTACTAGCTATGGATGCTCTGATGTGTATACTAACTCTGGTTCTGCTTGCATGCAACTCTGGTTTCGTCACTTGTTCTCAAAAGATGTGATTATCTCTTAGAAATGTGCCAACCTTGAAATAAGGTTGTTTTGGGGGTTAAATGGTAACCGATGGCGGTTCCGGCTTAACTAGCGGTTAAGGGTAACCGGTATTGGTTAGAGTGGGATTTCTTAGGTTTACTAAACTGGGAAGATCCTCTTGATTTTCTAGGATCTCATTTCATTTACTCCATGGATTAGCATGGAAGCTTCCTTCTAACAAGCGGGAATGTGGTTAGAGGGAATGTAGGCATTGATTTTTAGGGTTTGGGTAGGTCTTAGTTAGTTATGGCAACTTACTAAGAATAGGTCTTAGGGTGAGGTGTCTAGGTGAGGTGGATATGTGGGCATTATCCTAATTAGGATATTTAAATAATAAATATGGTGAGGATAATGAATTAATTTAATTTAAATAATTAAATTAATATTATAGTGGGGTGAAGGGGGCCATGGCTAGGTGGGTATGTTCAAGGTGTTTATTTGACGAAGGGACTAAAGGGGAGTGTGACCTAATTTTAGTGTCTACATTTTTCCCCTTTTTTACGTAGCTTGTATTGGTAAGTGACGCTGACAAAAATAAGATGTGGTTGCCCCATGTGTGGGTGAAGGTGATCCCCCTCAAACCAGGAACTGATGTGGCAGAAGGAAGAATTGGTGAGTGGTTTGATAAAAGGTGAATGTGATGAAGAGGAAGGTGGGGTAATGGGGGTAAAAAAGGGAAAAATGTCCACTCGAGGTAATCCAAGTAATGGGTTAGGGTCAAAGGTAGTGACAGTCAAACACACGCACACGTATAAAATGCATCACAATACTAGGTTGAAGAGTAGGAAAACTCTACATTGTCTAAGGTCGATAGGTTTATCCAAACAAGGTTGAAGTGATTTCAGTATCCAAGGTATAGGATATGGTTAGGAAACATGACATAGGTCAGGTGCAAGAATGTTTAGGTGTGTTCCGATACACCAAAGGTAGGGTCAGGATAAACGGTCATGATAAGAGGCAAGGTAAGGTCATTAGGTCAACAACGTAGGTAACAGTGTCGCAAGGTATAGAGAACACATGGGGTCAAAGGTCACTAGTGATGTTCCAAGTCCCAGAATCTAGGTCATGGCATAGGTAGGGCTGAGGTATGGGAAAAATAATGATTCCCGAAAGAGGACGAGGTGAAGTAGTAAATGATAAGGTCAAGAAGATCAAGTGAAGTGTTCCCAGGGAGGGATGGGTGAGGTAAAAATGGATTTAGGGAAAAAATTGGGGGTAGGGGGTAGGGTAAAAGTGTGGGAAATGTGGAAGAGATGGTGACCGATGTCGGTCAAGGGTAACCGATGCTGGTATAGGGTAATAGACCATGGTAAGGTAGGGCACGTGACTGATGCTGGTGAAGGTAAAACCGGCTTCGGTTTGGTCAGGGATGTTATAAAAAATAAAAATCCACATTTTTTCTAGGGAGGTTAGGTCTGTGGGGAGGTTAGGCATGGTTGAGTTAGGTTGTAGGCATGGTTGAGTCAGGTTGGTTGGGTTGTGATTCATTAATTTGTGTAATGAATGATGATATGGGTCATGTTTAAGATGTTTTATAATACATGCATGATGTTGGTAAAGAAATGGTAGTCATAATAAATGTATTTTGTGATGATGATAAAAATGTCAAGCTTGTTGTTTGTTTGGTTTAATTTCCAATTTTTGATATAAAAAGGAAACTAAGTAGGGTAGAGTGTGATTTAGGAAGATGAAAGATGAATGAGGGTAGAGAGTGGCCAAGCTAACCTCCAAGGGCCCCATGCCCTTGGAGTGTTTGCCTACATACTCCCAGTGAAAAGGGACCTCAAGCCGATGTAGTTCTCCCATAAGCTAGGGAAGAATATGAGGAGATATGAGAATGAGATGGTAGGTCGTAGGCATGATTTGAGTTTAGGTCTACTAGGTATGGGTGAGTTGTGGGAAAATTGGTATAGGTGATTTTGATTGTGGTAGAAGAAGAAGATTACCCCAAAGGTAAGCGTCGAGGACCAAGTCCTGTATAAGGTAATCAATACATAATAAAGAAGGTTAAAAGATAAGAGGGGGAAAGAAAGCTGCTTGATTGGTTAGGATCATACCGAGTAGGTCATACCTTGGAGGAGGTGATGGATGTAAGACCCTAAAATACATTGCATGATTGATTGTTCTAAGGGTGAAAAGTAGTCACATGATCACCAAATGTCATGGTCTCTAAGAGGTCCCTTGAGATGGTAGGAAATGGGAGTGTGAATGGTGAGAGGGGTGAAAGGTGGTTAATTTTTATATGGTATGAGGTAGCATGCTCTTTGGGCAAGAGATCCAAGGTCACAATGGGAAAGTCCATGACTAAAAGGATTTCTATGTTGACTGATATTTGAGATAGACTGATCGATGCGGGAAGTCTATATGAGATGAGGAAATTAACTCCTTGAGGTCTTCGTGAAGCTGATCGATGCGGAAGCTTCAGATTCTCTCACTTTTTTTTGAAAGAGCTTTACATAGCTATCCTTTGAGGGAGTAGTCTATTTATAGCAGTGATTGCAGAGAGGAAGATGTCCTTTTGAGGGAGTCATCTTTTTATTGGAAGTTTGACTCAAGGAGTTGGATCCCATGTGAGGGCTTCAAAGTCATGGACAAGACCAAGGTGAAGAATAGGATTCTTGTTCAAAAAGTAGGGTGAAATGACCATGGGATCTCATCTAAAGGTAGACAAAAAGTATCCATGAGAATCATGCTATGTGCAACGTCGTGGTACACATATTCAAGAGAAGATAACAAGTGATGGGTACACACATGATTCTTGTTTAATCATTGGTGAGGTGTAAGAAGTGGATAGTGCTCAAGAGATGAGCATTGAAAGAGGAAAAAGGTGAGGTAGGACTAAAATTCAATAGTAGAATGGTCGAAGATGCAAGGCATTAAGGGGCTCAGGTTTGGGTTTACCATCGAAGTGAAGATAAAGGATAAGCACCTGATCTGTAAGTATGGGTCATGATGTATGGTCCAAGCCAATTAGGAGAAATTTTCCCCGTTTACTTTTTTCTGCTTTAGTTACATGTTGATTTTCTTTCAGGACAAGATCACCAACTTGGAAAGGTTTGTTCATGGACACGTTTTTCATAGGCACATTTGATACATTTTTGGTAAACTTGAAGATGATCAAGAGCATTAAGACGATGTTCATCTAATAACTCAAGTTGTGCTAAATGGTCCTGATGAAAGTCATCATCATTGAGCATGTCATGAAGAGAAATGTGAGTGAGGGGATCTGGACTTCGAGAGGCAGAACAACCTCTGTACCGTAGACCAGAGAAAAAGGTGTAGCGGCAGTGGAAGTGTGAATACTAGTGCGGTATGCCCATAGGGAAAAAGGAATGTGTGTATGCCAGTCCTTCCTAGTATCGTTAACCACTTTCATGAGAATTTTGTTCAAGGTTTTGTTAGTGGATTTGGCTTGGCCATTGGTTTGTGGGTAATAAGGTGATGAGAAACTTAGCTGAATGCTGAAGGCGTCACAAATTTTTCACAAGGTCTTATTTTTGAATTGTTTTCCATTATCAGTGATGAGGCATGAGGAACACCAAAGTGAAAAATGATGTGATGATTGATGAACTCACATATTTTCTCAGCTTTCGTGGAGATGAGTGGTATGGCTTCAACCCATTTTGTGTAGTATTCAGTAGTGGTGATGATCCATTGATGTCATTGGGAAGAATGGGGATTGATCTCTCTGACAAGATCCAAACCCCATTGAGAAAAGGGCCAAAGGTCACAGGTGACCTGTAAGGCATGACTGGGTGTATGATGAAGGTTGGCATGTTGTTGGATTTTACACAACACTTGACGTAGTCGCAACAATCATGGTTAAGGGTCAGCCAGTAATAGCCTAGGTGAAGAATATGCTTAGCAACAGCAAGGCCACTGAAGTGACCTCCACATATGCCATCATGAACTTCCTTAATGGTATAAGGAATTTTAGAACTCGTGAGGCATCGTAAGAGAATACCATCAAATCCAAGCTTATAGAGGAGGCCCCCATGATGACGTAACGAGAGACCTTTTTAAGGAAGGTGCATTTGTCCATTATAGTGATATCAGGAGGTAAGATGGAGAGAGAAAGATAGTTGGAGTATTGTTTATACCAAAGGTCGCTCGGGTCTAGGGTGACAATGGTTCCGATGGAGTAAATGTCACAAGGTAAATAAGAGGGTGATTGGAGTCATTGTATGGTGACAAATATTTTAGAATCGACAGGCAAAGCGGGTATTTGAGAAGCCAAGCAGGCCATGGTATCTGCAAATTTGTTGGTTGAACATGGGACGGTTTGAAGGGCGTAATGGTCGAAGGTGGTCAAAAGTATGTCTACGTGATGTTTGTACTTTTGAAGTATCTCATTACGACATTGGTATATACCATTGACCTGGTTTATGACCAATTGAGAATCACCAAAGATGTTGATTGATTTGACATCTAGGGCGTAGGTAGCTTGGAGACCTAGTACGAGCACTTCATATTTGGCAATATTGTTGGTACAATCAAAATAGAGTTTGAAAGACAAAGGCATGGGTTCACCATCAAGGGGAATGAGGATAACTCCTACCCCACCCCCATGCTGACACTTGGAACCATTGAAGAAGAGTGTCATTTGGTAAGTAGGTTCGTCCAAGGAAAGGGTAGCAATTGACTCATCTGGAAAGTCAAAATTAGAGGGTTGATCCCCGGAAATAGGTGTGTCAGCCAATTGGTCGGTGATAGCTTGGCCCTTAATGGAATTTTGATGGATGAATTCAAGGTCGAGGTCAGCCAAAATCATAAGCCAACATGTGGCACCTGATTTTGATAAGGTTTGGCATACATGAAGTGTAAGGGGTCGGTGTTGGTCACAACATAGGTTTTTTGGTTGAGTAGGTAATGGCGGAGTTTTGTGGCAACAAAAACTAAGGCTAAGAAAAAAAATTGGGGATGGGTGTATCGGGTTTCATAGTCCAAAAGAGTACGGGTTATGTAATAAACCACCTGCTCCCTGTGTTGTTCATCGCGATGAGTGAGCATGGCCCCCAAAGAGTGATCGGTAGCTGAGATGTATAGGTAGAAAGGTTGATCGTCTTTAGGTGGAATGAGTATGGGGGGTTGAAGAAGGTATTGTTTTAAGGCCTCAAAATATTTGTGGCAATCATCATCCCATTTAAAGGAGACATCCTTCTTGAGAAGGTGATGAAATGGTTGACACTGATCAGACAATTGTGAAATGAAACAGTGAATAGACTGCAACTTACCTTGCAGGCTACGGAGTTGCCTAAGGTTAGTGGGTGGAGGCATTTCCAAGAATGGCCTTGAATTTAGTAGGGTCAACTTCTATACCACATAGGGAAATGATAAATCCCAAGAGTTTTCCTGAGAGGACCGTGAAGACACACTTCTTGGGCTGAAGGTGAATGCAATATTTAATGAGGTAGTCAAAGATGGTTTTTAGGACGGCGAGGTGCTCAGAGTGGCGTTTAGATTTGGCAAGGAGGTCGTCCACGTAATCTTCCAATATATGATGCATGATGTCATGGAAGATGTAAGTCATAGCCCACTGATATGTGGCACCAATGTTTTTAAGGCCAAAAGGCATGACTCGATAGCAGAAGGTCCCCAAGGGGTGATGAATGTGGTTTTGTGTTGATCGTCTAGGGCAAGTAAGATTTGGTTATAACCTGAGAAGCCATCCATGAGTGATAGCATCTCGTGACTAGCTGTAAGGTCAACCAGCTGGTCAATACCAGGTAGAGGAAAGTCATCTTTTGGGAAAGCTAGATTGAGGTCATAAAAATCCGTGCAAATGTAGAGTCCCCCTGTCACCTTAGTGACAGGGACAATGTTAGAAATCCAACGAGGATAATCAATGGGTAATATGAAGGAAATGGAAAGAAGGCGTTGAAGTTATTCTTTGACAAGAAGGGCAATGCGAGGGTGCATTTTCCTTAGCTTTTGTTTGACAGGCTTGGCATCGGGAACTGTTACGATATTGTGGACCACTATCATGGGGTCAATACCAGGCATGTCTGCATAAGACCAAGCGAAAAGCATGGTTATGGATTTTGAGAAAAGAAGTGATGGCCTCCTATTCAGCAACATCTAAAGATTGGCCAATCTTTAAGATGTGTGGGTCATCTTGAGTATGAATGTTGATTTTGATAGTCGATTCATTCAACATGGTTTGCATCTCAGATGGTAATGACCGATGAATATATGAGTCTTCTGCACCAAGGTAGGTGAGTATAGATTCATCATCCTGACATTGAACGACGTTAATCGAAGGTGTATTGTCATCAATCATTTCAGGATACAGGAAGGGAAGAGAGGAGGGAGCCTCGCCCTCACGTTGATAAGTCAGAGGCCCCAAGGAGATGGTGTTTATGAAAAAAAAAGTTAGGAGGAATGGATTCTGGATCCATCGACTCTGTCGGTGAAGGTGGTGATGGTGGTGAAGAAGGTGGAGAAGGGCTGATGTCCTCGATGAGTTCAATGCAAGCCTTCTTGGTAGGTGGTTCAGTAAAGCCGATACCACTACGGTCATTATGTTTGTGGGTAGTACATGGAATAAAAGTATGGAAGCCTTGCTCATAAAATCCAAAACCAAAACCCTTCCATGCACATCGGTGCAGGAAGGTGTGGGAAAAACAATGATTGGTGAGTGACTGGAAGTCAGCGGAAAATGGGTGGTTTGTGACGGTGGTTCAGGTGTGTAAGTGGTAGTATCAAGTCCCCCATAGGTGAGACTGGTACGAAGGTGGGGAGGACCATAAAGGAGGTGCTCTCCTATATGGTGATCATAACGAGGGTGTTGGTGAAGACTTCCATACTCTTGTGGAGTAAGGAATGTGTTGACACTATATAGGTGATACTCCCCCAGAGTGAGGCATTGAAAAATTCCTTCCAAGGGATCGGTGGTTGGTATGTGGGTAGCTGGAATAGACAATGTGTCGAAGGTCATCGGAGGTGGAGCTAACGGATTGGGAGGCTGATGGTTTGGCCGTGGAGGTTGTGGCAGCGGTAGGAATGGAGGAGGCATGTGTGGTTGAGGTAGCGGTTGTACTGGTAAGCAAGGTGTAGGTGAAGTGGTAGTGGTCATGGAGGTAGATGCCTTAATGGGTATAAGCACGTCATTGGGTCGGTAAAGCATGTTGCATGTTTTAAAAGGTGATGGATCAGCTGGAATAGTATAGGTGTGTCCTTCATGCTCAAACTTTACACAACGATGCAAAGTGGAAGGGACACAACCCATGACATGAATCCAGGGTCTGCCAAGCAACAGGTTATATTGAAATTCCCCCTCCAAGATGTAAAATAACTCTAGAATAGTGCGGAGGGCCCATGCAAACGTGGAGGATGACGGTGCCTAGTGTAGAGGTGATAGCATCATTGAATGAATGCAACATGACAGGATGTTTATGCATGTAATTGTCAGGTATGTGCATTTGAGTGAATGCATGGGATGAAATGATATTAATGCTAGTGCCCCCATCAATCATGACACATCGTACACATATATCATCGATGTGGACAAAGATGAAGAGAGCTGGGTATGGATCATCTATTTGGTGCGGTGTGATCTCTTCCTCTGAGAAGCTAAGGGAGGCTATTTGGTGAGTAGGTTGAGGTGTGGATAAAGGTGGTAATTTGGTGAGAGAGGCTACATGATGGGGTGTGATGATGGAGGCTATAGGTGTAGGGTCATTGGGTAAAACCTCAATAGATTGTAGGACCTCCATGAGAGCTTGACGATGGGATTCTGAGGTTTGGATGAGGTCATATAAGGACATTTTGAGGGGGGATTGGTGTAGTTGTTTGAGCATGGCACGTGGTGTGTGACCCCATTAGAAATAGGATATGTGGGGCCAGTGGATAGTGATTTTAGGTGTGGGTGCAGATGGTATGTTGGGTATAGGATTGGTTGGTGAGTCAGTTGCCTTTTCCTTGCCTTTGTCCTTCTGAGCATGGGTAGAAACGTGGATCATGTTGATCTGAGGTGGGGAGGTAGGTGAGGTAGGTGAGCCATGAAAGGTATGGTGACATGAAGGGAAAAATTCCAATGGTGGGAAGGAGTCTTGTGAGATGAGTTGGGCACATCGACATTTGGGTGGAGGGTTTGGCGAGGTCATTGATGCAAACCATGTTAATTTCAAATCTTGGAGGTGGTTCTAGGAGTTGTGGGGGTAAAGGTCCAGGTCGTTGAGTAGGCAAGTGAGGGAAGAGTTGTGGGAATGGGTGTTGGTGAAATGGGGTCCTCATCAAGAAGGTCATCATCATCAAAGTTTTCTTCAGGAGGGCACAACTGGATAAGAACATTTTTAAAAGCCTTACAGTTGTCTACATCATGTCCTGGCACACGATGGTAGGCACAAATTTTGGTGTCATCAAACCCCTTTGGTTTGGGCTTGAGAGGGTCATAAGGTCTGAGGGGCGGAAATGTGATGACAGAAAGTTTCAAGGAGGTTGGTTAAAATTTTGGCATAGGACCCTGCTAGTGGATCGCAATGGGAAGTGAAGGTGGGTTTGGGTGTAGGCACAGAGGATTATAGAGGAACGGTCTTTGCATGAGGGGGAGTAGGTCGAGCTATGGTTTTAGGTGTTGGTGTGATCTTAGGCATTGGTCATGTTTTTTTGGGTAGGGGTATGGTAGATGAACTGGTAGGAGAGTGTATGGTTGTTTTGACTACCTTATTGGAGGGTAGCAGATTTTTGTCCTTAGGTTGTACCTTCTTGGGTAAAGGTGATATGGCACATGAGATCTAGAGGGAAAAGAGGATGGTGGAAGAGGGCACGTTACCCACAGGGATAATGGAGGTGTTGTGAAGGTAGATGGTGTAGGTCATGCCAGAGGTGTGAGGGAAAGAGATTGAAGTGTCATGGGTAGTGAAGGGGTGATCGATGGTATTAGAGGTATGGGTGGTAAAGATGTTGCAGATGTGGGCAAAAGTCATGGTGGGTGCTTGGGTATGTTTGAGGTTTGCAATGGTGGAATGGGCTGTTGCGTTTTTAGTTTACCAGTAGGTGGAGGTTTCTTACCCGTGTTAGAAGGACGAGGTCCTAAGATAGATGAAGAGGGTGAAGGTGAAGAAGGTGTGATTGGTGAGGTTGGAGTATGAGATTTATGGAGTTGGCTCTTCTATTTGGGTGTCGGAGTAGGTTTGGTATTGACTTTGGAGGATGTAGCTAAATCTAGTTTGATAGGTGGATGAATAAGGCTGGTGGTTGGGGTGACCCCTAAGGTAGTAATAGGTTTAGTCGAGGAAGATGATGTAGGTGTGGGTTTGGATTTAGGTGTATGTTGGGTTATGGGTAAGGGTGTGTGTTGAGCTATGATGGGTGTCATGGAAGAATTTGTGATAGAGGAGGTTGTGTTTGGTTCAATTGGCTGAAATATCTTTGGGTAGATAGTGGAAGTGTCAGCAAGTTGCATCTGCATTTGTGTTGAAACAGGAAGCAGAAGACACCCCCAAAGTAAGGATCTATCCACATAATCTAAGCAGATCAGCTAAGCACGAGAATGACATGTCTGTAGGCGAGGCTGATGAGGACCTAATGGAAATTCCCATGAAATTTTTCTTAGAGATGGGGAATTTTCTAGCTTCGGCTTCTGTGGGTAAGAGAGCCGAAAGTAATTCTACATGATCTTGGCTAGCTGATGGAGAATGATCACCTAGAGGAAAAGGTATCTCTACTAGGTCTTTGATAGGTGGAGGAGATGATGGGTTATCCTCTATGGGTGCTCCTCTATGGGTGGAGGAGATGATGGGTGCTCCTCTGGGTTGAGGAGATGGTGGGTACTCTTCTGCGGGCTAGAGAGGTACTATGGGTGACGGCTCTCTAGGTGGAGAAGCCAAGGGTGAAATAGTCTTGATATTAACGGAAGGATCCTCCATGGGTGATGAAGGAGGTGAAAGGTGTTCCTCTATGGGTGGAGGAATAGGTGAGGTGGGTTCCAATGCAGAAGGAGGACTTCGGGCTAGAATTTCCTCTATGGAAGGAATATGAGGTAATTGGGTAGCATCAGGTGTATTGTTAAAATAGCATGGACCTCATAGGTATGGCTATCATGAGTTGAAGTCTCTCCAGTTTGATCAGAAGAAGGGGCATGATTAGGAAATAGTTTCTTTGAAGATTTGTAGGTTCTGATTGGTAAGTGCATTAGGATTATCCAAGGTTAGCTAACCTTTCTCGAGCATTTATTAGAAAATGTTTTCGAAGGTGATGCAATTGCCATCACTATGACCCTTTACTGTGGTGGTACTTACAGAAGTCATGCTCTTTATACCATGCACGGATGTGGGGTGAGCAGGGTCAAAACCAGTGTGTGGTTTTGTGAGAGGAAGGGTGATGTCCCCAGCTTTGATGAGATTCTCCAAGAAAGAAGAATAAGGTTCCCTAATCGGGGTATATTTCCATTGTTCCCGTTTGAATTGAAAAGTCTGAACAAGTGAGAGATTAGTTGAGGGGCTAGCCTAATTTCATGGATGGGTTGGGCCAGCTTTGAGTACCACTACGTTAGGGGTCCCCTTGGCATTTGAATAATTGTTCTATGGTTTTTAAGAAGAAGAGGTATCATTCGACTTGAATGTCGAGTTCTTATTGCGTAATTGGATTTTCTTCTCTTCAATAGCCCGAGTCTCTAGCTTTCGTGCCATGGTGAATGTTTCATCGAAGGTTCAGAAGGTTTGAACCTACAAGTTTGGTGAGATATGCCTAGCACAAGCCCGTGTGAAGAGTTCAATAAGTTCAGTTTGTGGTAGTTGGAATGTGAGTTGATTGATCAGGCTATGCCAATAAGTAACAAAATCTACGATGGATTCATTGTCATGCTAACGTGTAGAGTAGAGGTCAGTCATATATAACCTTCTTAATGATACTAATAGAGAAGTGAACCTGCCAAGAAGGCTTGAGCTACCTGATTAAATGAGAATATATAGTGTCTAGGCATCCCACTATACCAATCTAACACGGGTCCAGTTAGAGACATGGGAAAGGTCCTCAAGAGCAAAGCATCATCATGGGTGATCAGATAACACCTATGTTTAAAAGACCACAAATGCTATTGCAGGTCTTCTTTGCTATTGAAATGGTGGAATTTAGGCATTTCCCAATGCATGGGATATAGACGGATAGGAATGTATGGATGTATAGGCTCATTACAAATCTCATCGTAGGTGAGAGTGTTGCGGGAGCAAGAAACCGATGCCTCTAATGTCTACATCTTGTCCATCATTAACTTAATTAGGTCGTTGGTAGGTTGTGATGGATGGGTGACTCTTGTAGTGTAAGAGGTTTGGTGTTGGGCATATAATGGGGGTGGCATTCCAATATATGGTGCAGCCGTATAGGTAGATTGAGAAGAAGGAAGTGAAATAGGGGGTACGTACCCAGAGTGAATAATAGATGAAACAGGAGGTTGCTGATAGTACGTATATGGAGGTGGAAGGGTCATGGTGACCCTAGTGGAAATGAGGGTTAATGATTTGGAATAGAAAGGATGACATTTTGAAAAGGGGTAGGGGTCACCGACACCGGGGGTGGTTGTGTAGCTATGGGTATATGCGAGTCAATAGGCATGAATGAGGTTGTGTTCTAGGTGGTTAGCAAAGGTATAGTGGATGTGGCAGATGTAATAGAGGTAGTAGATATGGCATTCATAGCGGGTATAGGGCATAGCTACGAAACGACTGGGGATAAGGTAGATGTGGGTAGTGCGGAGCCAGATAGGGTTGACACAGGAGTGGGAATGAGAGTCGGGGGGATAGATACAGGCATGCCATATATCAACTGACTCGAGGCATCTCGAGTGGACGAGTGGGAAAGGTAAAACTACAAGGTGATAGGATTTTGGTCAAGGATTTGTGTGAACTCCTCATCTCTGGTAGCAATAGAGATAGGTTGGATAGGTTCCATGACTGGTGATAAAATGGAAGGTGGTGAAGGGCTAGGTAGGAGTGGTTGACAACTGACATGGAATATAAGGGTGTTTGCTTGGCTTCGGGTCAACACCATGTGAACAAGTACTGATCAGGTTGGACTATTTTCTATAGATGACATAGAAATACAACAGAAAATAGGAGAGACAGGTGGTAGTAGATGGATTGGGGTTAAAATGTCAGTTGGAAAATGACACAATCTAACTGTTGTCAGTTAGGTTAAACCAATGCCGGTCAAAGGTAACCGCTGCCAGTCATTGTGGAAAATGGACAGTTGATCAAAAACAAGGTATGAGGCCAAATTTTCCAGGTATGCCAAATACTGATGAGACTTACCAGGTCAATGGATGTGATAAGAGTGACAGAGACTCTAAACAACTAACAAAGGGGAATAGGTGTCCTTTTTTGGGTTGGTTAACAAAAAGAACAGTGAACTGACATTGGTTGGGTAAAAATGATGATGATTAGAGGGTAACTAACGATGGTCACTAGACCGACACCGGTTACTGTGAAATTGAAACACTGATGAAGAAAAATGTGGTTACGAGTTAAAATTAATGTGGAATCAAACCAAGAATTCTAAGAATGAAGAGAATATGGTCCATGCACACTCAGATGAAGTTGGAATACACCAATTGTGATGAGGAGCATGTAAAGGGGAAATAGTAATAAAAAATGAAGAACATGACCTCTCACCTCAAAATGCAACCCAAGAAGAAACATTTAGAAAAATACGATCATAAGAGTGCTTTTTCTATTATGTTTGTTTAGCTTATGCTATTTAAGGACGGACACATGAACTGTAAAATAGAGTTTTTTGGTGAGGATGGCTTCCTACAAAGAATTATATCTACAAGGAGAGGTTTTAGGTATGTTATGGCGGGGGCAGGCCATCCTCTGATGGGGTACTGGACATAGATAACCAATGGGGTGCCCACTATGCCGTGATCATTTGATCACCTACAGATTCTTCTAGGTGAGATTTTGTTTAAGAATGTGTATATATTGTGAATTTGTGATGTTTGGGTAAGACTCAGAGAGAGAAAAATAAAGAAAGTGATTTTCTATGATTTTTTTGTCAACCATCAGCTGAGAATGACTTCCAGCATATAGGTTGCCCTCAATAAATGTGAGCTAATGTGGAAAAGTAGAATGAAATGAAATGATTTTTAAACCCAAATCGAAATGTAGAATTTGATGCCACAAATAGATGAACAAGAGAAGGGATGCTCTTTCATTAATGTGATACTAATGAAAGGGAAGAAATGTTTGTTTTAAGCACCAAAATACGATTGCTTTTAGACAATAGAAGAGAAGAAGATTCCAGGGGAGAAAGTTTAATGTAAGAAATTTTTAGAAAAGAAACAAACAAACAACATTTTCACCTAGAAATGAAAGAATGCAAAGAACCCCAAATGGGTCCCACCGGGCGTGCCAAAATGTTTCACCTGATTTTAGAGCATTTCTTCGAATGTTGACGAAACAGATAGTAATGTGTTAGGAGGAATACGTATTGAAATGTTGGTTGTAGGTTGTTGTGCGCGTATGACTTCTGAATCCAAAGCTGATTGTGAGAGCTTCCTTTTTGCTTGGAGGAACTACTTGAAATGGAACACAAGACCACCAAATAAAATTTAAACAATATATGCAGTGGACTGCCTAGCATGTGATAGATCCGGGAAGTGTGATACTTCCTAGAAGACTGTCAATCTACTGTTTAAAGAAAATTAATGCGAGAAATAAAGGAAATCATACTGTAGTTAAAATGATTTGGGTATCTCATTTGTCTACAATAAGAAAATTCGTTCACAGTAGGCTAAGCTATGATTGAATCTGAAGGTCAAGGTATCTGTCAGGGTACTGTTACTATTTAGGGTGGGATTCTAGGTGGTTTTAGGTATTTGGTGGAAGTTTAGGATCTCTATTCTTGGTTTCTAGTAAAAGACACAGAGACCGACATCAGTCTAGTATGACTGGTATCAGTTTAGTCTAACCGGTGATGGTTGTGGGTAACTGGCATCGGTATTGTCAGGGTATAGGAAACTCAATAAAACTTGGCTAGGTGATAGATATGAGGTTAGATGAAGATGGGAGGGTAGTGGTAATATTTGTATGGATTTGAGGTATGCACAAGAATGATTAAGGTACAGGTATGGGCAATGTAAGGGTGTGGATAAAAAGATGGTCAATTTTTCATGGAGATAAATGATGGAGGGGATGGAGATGAGAGAAGAAACTAGTAACAAATATAAAATGATCTACCAAATGATAAATGGATAAGTGTTGGGTAACAAAAATTATTGTTTCTACGAGATTGATGCCTGGTTGGTAATGGTGGGTGATCAAAGGGAATGAACTTGATGTAGTGTTGGCGCTTCCTAGGATGCTACCATGAAGGCAGGTGGTTGTGTGATTCCTTCAAGTATAGGCTATGGATGCTTTGATGTGTATACCAATGTTGGTCCTACTTGCATGTAGATCTGGTTTCGTCACTTGTTCTCAAAAGATGTGATTATCTCTCAGAAATGTTCCAACCTCGAAATAAGGTTGTTTTGGGGGTTAAATGGTAACTAAAGGCAGTTAGGGTGGGATTTCCTAGGTTTACTAAACTGAGCAGATCCTCTTGATTTTCTAGGATCTCATTTCGTTTACTCCATGGATTAGCATGGAAGCTTCCTTCTAATGGGTGGGAATGTGGGTAGAGGGAATGTAGGCATTGATTTATAGGGTTTAGGTAGGTCTTAGTTAGTTATGGCAACTTACTAAGAATAAGTCTTAGGGTGAGGTGGCTAGATGAGGTGTCTAGGTGAGGTGCATATGTGGGCATTATCCCAATTAGGATATTTAAATAATAAATATGGTGAGGATAATGAATTAATTTAATTTAAATAATTAAATTAGTATTATAGTGGGGTGAAGGGGGCCATGGCTGGGTTGGCATGTTCAAGGTGTTTATTTGACGAAGGACCAAAGGGGAGTGTAACCTAATTTTGGTGTCTATAATTATAAACTCATGGAACCTTCTACACCTACCACAAACATGCTTCTTCTCCAAGGATCTATTTGTGCATTGGATATCATTCATTCTGCTTCATCTCTCGAACAACCCCCTGTGTCAGCACTTCCTCCTTTCACATGAACTCTTTTCATACATCAATCTTATTGGCCTCATATTCCATTCAATCCCACATTCTCTGATACTATTTACACACACGAGGGATTAGCCCAACTTGGATTTAGACTTGATGATCTCCACCCACTACCTCATTCTCCTCATCTTTATCAGGGATCTATATTTTTTATTGCTTCTTATGACCTCCAGGTCTTCCATTTATCAGTATTTCTTGCACATACTCTTTCTTCCTCTCCACTTACACTTAGGAAGTCTTGAATTGATTACATTGGTGCTTCTGTGGATCCTTATCATACTAGCATCACATTTCTCATGCCTTTTGGCTGAATTTCTATTTACAATGATTCATTTCTTTTTATACTCAAAATCTCACATGTTGGTATGCACATAGTTATATATAACCAACTTTCACTGATCTTTATATGATCAAACTCACATTATTGCATACCAAGTCTTAGATATAGATCGATTTCACTCATACACAACATACTGCATATCTTAGTTGCACTTATTATTGTTTATTTATAATTACATGTACACTTTGTTTCCCATGTGTCAATATCATTTTTTATATACACATGAGCCTTAACTTATTCTTTAGTTGTGAATGTAGACTTCCTACAAATATTTACACATAATAATGATGCTTGACATGGTACCTCTTTCCAATCCCACCGAGTCTCTTGGTGGCATGAACATTTACTAGTCTTACATAGCACATATGTTATTGTTTCATTATTTACTATGTCCTATTCTTACTAGCATTCTACTTCACATTGATCCATACATGCTTTGACATACTCTTTATCTTTCTAACATGTTCACGGGTCCTTCATGTGCAACATTTTATTTGCAGGACTATTTTTAACCATGGTTATTTGTTACATGTTTCTTGTTATGTATTTCATTATATGTTATTGTTTGCAGGTTATGCCCTTTGTTTTGTATGCACATTTGTATGCTTTTAGCCGCTTCGGCCTTGATTATCTTACGATATTGTGAGTGATGTCCCATGTTTGAAACCCATTTTTTGTGGTCTAGCTTGTATTATTATTTTCTTTTCACATTGTATTTGCTTCCATTCTATAATTTTTAACACTAACAGATGTTACTAGCCTTCTTTTTTATATGTGCCTTGGTTTCTACTATACACATTCCCTCCCCTTGCAGGGATATAGTTTCATATCAGTGTCAAGAACTCTCCTTTCAATTAAATGTTCCTAGTGACATTACATGCACCAAAAATGAGGGGGGAGTACATTAGGTGAACTAGTCACCCCATACAACAGCTCAGAGCTAATACACAGTACAATTCAACACAAATTCAACACAGTCTACAGTTACAAAAATGACCTAGAATCTGACTTGGGTACTCAATTCAACATAGAATCCAGTGCCCATACATAAATACCAGTGCCTTGGTGTTCCTAACCTATCCTAGGTTCCTATGTCTTAGGGGAAGATATAATCACTTTCTTAGATCAAAACAGTTCGTAGAGCAATTTTCATAGTACAAGCATAGTCCTCCAGTAAGCAAAATGCATTATTTCTCCATTTCAATTCGGAACAAATACGGAACTAATATGGTATAACTAAAAAAATAGGATAACACTATTTGTAATGGTGTATAATCAAGAATCAGTCATGGAAGGAGAATAACACTAGACCTCTCTCCCCAACACTCTTCTACCATGGCATGAGATTTCCCTAAAAACTTGCACTTGGCATGAGATCGCCCAAAAAAATCATTATTTATGCGAGATCACCAAAAAAAATCACTCTACACAAAATTTTCAAGACGTATTTTTATCCTTTTACACTCATGATCATCAGGTGCACACTTTCCTTTTACTACTTTTACAAGAGTTTTCATGATACATGATTTTGACTACCCTTCCACTCTTCTTTTACAGGTCCATCCTTAATATGCAACAAGAAGTGGCCCTACATCAATCACAACAGGTACAACACAATACACTTCACTCATAGGGTCACTTCATCTTTCTTAGCTTCTACGCTTAATTTTTATCACATAACACTTTCACTTGTCTCTTCAGCATGTTATTGCCATCACACTCTACATGGTTATTAGGTACACATCTCTGATATACTTTATGCTATTAATTATTCACTCAAAAATATAAATTTGGTGTAAATGTAGACACAAAATCATGCACTTGGGTACATTTATAGGTCCTAAAATCATACTTGCATTCATATGATTCATGTTATCACCAAATCACAACACCCTCTAATTTCTTAGCATGTGATTTTGTTAAGGAAAATAGTGTGAATGGGTAACATAGGTAATATCTTTCAAGTTGTGGAACTTTCTACTTGAGATAGACCTCCAGAGAAGGATGGTTCCTCTTCCTAATTGAGTGCAAGCTAACTCTAATGAAGGAAAAATACTGACTATCTCTATCCTACAGTTTCCAAGGGATCAGGGAGAAAGAATTAACATGTAATTAAAATAAATATACACTATAGATGTGATGTACCAAATAAGGGTGTGAGAATAACTCTCCAATGTGTGAAAATGGGAGAAAAATGTAGATTATAAAGGGTGATGACATTTCTTCACAGTTTAACAGTAGCATTCACAACTTCATTTCCATAGAAGCGGAAATATAATGAACTCTATACAATGAGTGAAGAGACACAATACACCTGCAACAAGAATGAAGAGGCAAGAGGAATGCAAATAAACACAATGGAAGATACATCCACCCAAGGGAAGATATAGAGATAGGTGGCTACACCCAAGCTAGATGAACCTCCCAAGGGAAGATATATAGATAGGTGGCTACACCCAAGCCAGATGAAACCCCCATAGAAATGCATCTATTGCTTCATTGATATGCATAGATCATTCTATTACAAGAGAAGGGACATGATAATCATGAAATAAGTCATCTATAAAGGCCTGCAACACATTGTTTTCATAAAACAAAAATAGTAGAGTTTTGCCACCAGAATTATCTCCTCTTACAAATGAGAGAACGCCTCAATTTATAGAAAATGAAGGAGAGGAGAGAAAAAAAAGAAAAAAAAGATTTGCATCTTGCAATAATTACAAAGTAACCAAAGTGGGTGGAAATCATGATAAAAAATCTATAAAATTCATCTCTGATTGATATGCAACTTGTAGTGAGAGAAATTTTTTGCACATACTTATTTAATGCTTTCCCAATCAATTTGAAATCTCTGTTTGGAACTGGGTTCATTTTCTATAAATTTATGCTATGAAACTTCATAAATTCTAGATTTAATGATCCCTATGTTTAGGTATCAGAACCGTGATTCTAATGATACCAATTTTGCAAAACTCCGTTGAGAAACACTCAAGTTATGAGCTTTTGAGTGACTGTAGTTATTTGTACTTTTCAAGGCTTTCCTTCTCAGTTACAGGATTGAGCAATTAATTATTGGTTGGAAAATAAATTTTAAATATTTCCTCTCTCTTTTAATGTATTACATGTTATTAAATGTTTGGGGAAATTTTTAATAAGTGGCGGGCCCATTTATCTCTATATTTTGCATTTCAGTGGGGAGAGTTAATGTTTTAAAACATTGTATTTGTGCTAGCTTGGTCAACTCAGACGAGATGGCTCTTTCCCTATATTGTCACTTACCCCCATCAATATGTGTTGAGATCTTCTTCATATGCCTAGACCCCTTATACCACTGACCCCTTAGATTCACGTGCCGAGTCATTGCTCTAACTCGGCGGGGCCCATACACCTCACGATGCTACATTGATCGCTCACCCACCACTTTGAATTCATCACTTGGTCAGATCCCCTTTGAGTATTTGTTTATATGCACTGTCAAATTTCTTGTTACACATCTCAATACCACATCCATTGCCATCTCGATGGACTCCATGTCTCTAGCTCTCTGATCGAGTGCCCAATTTGGCATGACTCTCGCCATCTTGACGCGTGCAATATATTGCGGCTCTAAACTCTCTGCGTCGACTGAGTTGGTCAATGTGGATATATCTATCTTGTTCCTCTGGAGTGCCTCATGGGCTTGGTGAGCCCACATTATTTGCATAAATCCATGACAACCTCCTTCATTTACAGGCCAAATGATCCATTAACCTCTACATCCTCTGCAACACATGTGTCAGGTATTTCGAGCCCCTACCGCACAAGTGTCTCGTGGGCTGTCTAGTCTCTATACTTCTACCTTTTACACACAACTCACCTGTGGGTATTTCGGATCTTAGTTTCATGTATTTTCCATGGGACTCTTGGGTATCCTAGCTCTGAATTCCTTTCAAAGTTCTCGAGCTCACCCTTTGCCAACCAATCCAAGTTCTTGAGTGCCTCATCAGATTCGCAGTGGTTCTTGTGAACCGGTTTGACTCTCCGTTGGGCCATTAACCATTTTCTCCTCTGTACTACATTGTTTGTGGCCAAATTGGGCCTTTAGTGCATGTCATTCCCAAGTTCACTTGTGCCCTTTAGAAAATACATTCCCACTCTTGCTGTAGTGAACCATCGGGGCTTGCCAAGTTGACTATCATCTCCCCCTTGTCAAAATTTCTAAGTGTTTTTCCCCGACCATATATATAGATCTCGCCATTCATTATACAAGTCCCAACACTAACTAGCTCGTGATGACTTTACCCATGAGATTCCATGCTAAGCTCAACTTGGCCACCCTAAGTGTGAGATTTTCCAACCACACTTTTGTAATTCTACCATAGCCGAGATAACTTGGCTCCATTTGGATCGAGCCTGCATTGCAATGCATACCTCAGGCCCTACTGTTGCCACTCACCATTTGGCCTAAAAATTTGACTCGGCCATCCTACCACTGGTATTTTTATCTGATCAAATAGCTTGTCCCTTTATATACCTATCAAACTAATGAATCTTTTACTTTGAAAATTTCCATGTTGATGAGCTCGAGGAGCTCGACATTCCAATTCGGAGCCTAGCACTCAATAACTTGCCATTAAGTACTCGGTCTGCCACGCATGTAATAACTCAGTTTGGGTTCAATTTTTGCAATGAATAACTTTCCCGTTATAAATTTATTCCTATAGTTTGATATGCCAACTGGTTAGCTCAGCCATAATAGTATTGGGGAACTTGGTCTCCCCTCCATTACATTGAATCAGCTCGGCCACTAGAATGGGAGCTTGACATCACTGTAACCTTACTTGGGTGGTTTTTTTCTTCACTATGAGCTCAGAAATTTCACTAGCTACTCACTCCTTCATTCAAATCCTAGATCAATCTGTAGTAGATCTATCTCTTTGTAGATTCATCCACGCATATTTTGAATGACTCCCATAGTTGGAAACAACTAGGAGGCATTTTACATAGCTCGACACCACCCACAAATACCACAATTCAATTTCTTGTAGAGCTCTTCTCTTTAGGGGAATAAATTAGTATCCAGGAGCTCAAAACTTGCAAAAACAACTCAGTTTTGGGGATGTACCTAAACTGTTCGGCCTTTATGTTTGAGAAACTCAATGGGGAAGCTTGTCCATATTTTATACCAACTCAGGCATCCCAATAGGTAGCTCAGGTCCTTTTATACATGGCTCAGTACACATAGAAATGGACTTGGTCTCCACCATGTATCTCAAGTTATCAATGCAACTCACCAATGAGCTTGATGATGTGGTCTTAGAACAGAGAGAAACTCCTTTATAATTTACTCCTTTAAAAACTTTATGGAATTTTTTGGATTTTCTAGGCACACTAGAGTTGTGTGGAGATGCTGGGGAAATTCTTAGAAAAATCATCAATTTTTTTCATTTCTCTTGTAAGTGGGTCCTCATCATCTATCATAATGCAAGATTTATCAGTTGTCCAATTTCATTGGAGGTAAAATTGGATAACATTTTTGGAGACTCACAAGGCTATCTTCCTGCTAGATGAAGTATGACCAGATGCCTATACCTATCCATTAGGCATGGAGTCTACATGATCATTATGAACTGATCTAAACCTTGAAAAAATTAACCCTGTAACACTTGGGATGTTATTGCTTGCATTTGGAACTACCTTTCACTGCTTGCACTTTCCAACTCTTATAAGAAAATCTTGAAATTTATTTTGTGAGAGTGGAAAATTGTTTTCAAACTTGAATTTCACCATTTTTCAGCAAGTGTGGTCCATGAGGCTGAAAGATGAACACCTACAACTACTACCCCATCACTTGGTCCACACCTTCCAATTAGCTATCTAAATACTACTAAAGGCTGCAATAACTATTATCAAGCATTGAAGGTATGTATGATGGCTAATGTTTGCTTCTTAAACAATGCTTGAAGGCTAAGTAAAGAACTGAGGACTTCCATCTACTGCAATAGAAAAACTACTCCAAGAATGATTTTATGATTTGGTGAAGGGCATGAGAAACCCAACTACTGATTTGAATAAGAAAAAGAATGGAAATTTTGAAATCTTCCTCTTGGATTGATTTTAGTTTCTCTGTATTTGAATCTTCTTGAGGATAGCAATTATTTCCTACATCTGTGAGTTTATTTACTACAATTTCTCTTTTTAAATCATGGTGTGCTGCACAATAACATACTAGAAGCAATAGGGCATGTGCCCAAGGCACTTAGGGAAAATAAATCTACTCTAAAAATAATAAAACTATGCATAAACACTTGGAGGAATGAAAAAAACTATTATGTACAAGGGTGAGAAATCTTTCCTCTAGTAGCAATGTTTGAGGTGGATTCCATTGACTGGAATCTATAGTTCTTCACCATCCAACTTAGCTAGTTGGAAATCATTACTACTTTTGCACTCCATGATCATGTAGGGACCACTCCATATGGCATTGAACTTGGAATGTTTTCTCAGTTTTTCCTAATTAACATCCCACTTAAGCACCAAATCTCCCTCTTGGAATGCCCTAGACTTAGCCTTATTTTCAAATCTCCTCTTGATAAGTGCTTGATATGTCTCCATGGTTTGCGTTAAATTCTCTCTTTTTTGTTCTAATTTCATCAATTCTACATATCTGATTTCCATGGGTTCAAACTCATCTAGTTCCAACTTCTTCATGAACTCCAATTCAGAAAACTCAAGTGATATAGGCAACACTGCTTCTTTTCTGTATACTAGTTTATATGGTGAGCTTCATGTTAACCTCTTTGGTGTAATCCTATTAGCCCATAAAGTGGATTTGAGATTTGTATGCCATGTCTGCTGATTTTCATCAAGAGTCCTTCTTATGATTCTCAATAATTTCTTGTTCATGAACTCTACTTTCCCATACCGTAGGGGTAATAATTTGATAAAGTGCTGAGATATATTTTGTTTCTAATAGCCCATCCAGTGATATTTTTTCCAAGAAAAGACAGAATATTATCTGATATAATGGTAGCTAGAACTCCAAATCTTGTAACTATCCCTTCATAGAAGTCTAAGATTCTAGATTCATTTGCTTCCTTGTGTGCTACTCCTTTAGTCCACTAGGTGAAATAGTCCATCGCTGTTAGAATCCACTTGTGGCCTTGGATTGAGTTCGGATTAATAATCCCAATGAAGTATAATCCCCATTGAATGAAGGGATTATCTATTGAGATTGGATGAAGGGGCATCACTTCTAACTTTTCCTTTCCTATAAAGAAGGCACATTTTTTACACCTTTTGATCCAGGAGTAGCAATCACTTAAGAGTGTAGGCCAATAGTTTCCACCTTTCATGATTTTTAGAGCTATTACTCGTGGAGAAAAGTGGCCTCCTTATTTTTTGTGGAAATCATTCAATACCTTCTCAGTCTAATTTGTTGGGACATACCTTAGGAGAACTCCATTCATGTTTTTCTTGTATAAGATACCATTAATAAGCACATACAGAATGAACTGTAATATGGATTATATTCTCTTTGTTTTGTTCAATTCTAGAGGGAAAAAACCTATTTGGAGGTAATGCATCACGTCTTGAGTCTGACATGGAATGGGTGCATCGTTGGTTGGTTATTATTGATAATTTTGTAGTACCAAAACAACTTCTTCTTCACTTCCTGGCTCATCATGTTGTTTGGAAGCTAGCTACTCGCACAATCCCTTACCACAAACTAGCTTTGTCACTTTGATTTCAATGTCAAAATCCCTCACTCAAGTAATCCAACTTTCCCTCTTCTTGTTTAAATCCTTGTCCAGAAGAAAGTCCCTGACTCTGACATGAGACACCAAAAATTGAATCTTATTGTTTGAGACTAAGTTCCTAAAATTCTTCAGGATTTTAATGGCAACTAGAATGTGATTTTTAATGAAATAATATCTTACTTCGTAATATTCCAAGCTCTAGCTCAAGAATGTTATGGGCTGTTCTAAACCTTATTTATTCAGCTATACCAAGATGGTTGAGATTTTATCCGAAGTTCTGAAAGCATACAAAATGAAATCCTTGGATAAATCTTGATTGATAAGAGTCAGAGCTTGAGATATTGCATGCTTAATGGCCTCAAAACTATCTTTTCCTTCTGTTTTCCACTTGAATTCTATAATCTTCTTCAACGTTAATGTCAGTGGCTTTACCAAAGTGGTAAAAGCAAGCACAAATATGTGGAAAACATTTATTCTCCCCAAGAAGCTTTGGAGAGCCTTCTTGTGACTCAAAAATGGTAGAGTTTGGATGGCTTCATCTCTCACATGATCGATAGTCAGTCCTTCCTTTGAAATAATGTGACACAAGAGATTTCCCTCATGTGCCAAGAATATACATTTTTTGGGATACAAGGATACTCTGAATCTTCTGCATCTTAAAAACACTTGCCTTAGGTGAAAGAGGTGGTCTATTGCATTTTTAGAGAACATTGTGATATCATCTAGATACACCAACACTATTTTATTGATCAACCATTTAAATTCCATATCATTTTCCCTTTAGAAAGTGGCTTCGACATTCGACAATCCAAATGACATATTTTTATAAGTACCTGATTTTGTAGTGAAGGCTATCTTGAACTGGTCATATTCCTTCACCATGATTTGATTATAGCCTGAGTAGCCATCTAACAATGAGAATCTCTCCAAACCAGCTGCTAACTGCAAGATTTTCTCCATCGAAGGGAGTAGATAATGATATTTGAGTGATGCTATATTCAAATCATGGAAATCTACACACTTTCTGATTTCTTTGTTCCTCTTTCTCACTGGTACCAAATTTGCAACCCAACTTTAATTCTCAATCAAAAAGATGATGCTTTCCCCTATCAGCTTATTCAATTATTTTTTCATGAGAGGTTCAATGTGAGGATTCACTGGCCTCTACTTCTTCCTTATAGGCTTGGATTTCAGATCCAGTTTAATGGTATGTTGTGCCAATTTCGGATTGAATCCTCTCAAGTCTTTATAATTCCAGACAAAGACAACAGGAAAATATTGACAAAGATAATTTTAGTTTTTTCTTCTTGAGTGATTACTTTGCCAATCTGCAACATCTTACATTCTTCAATTGAAATAAGCTCTAAGTCTTCACCACTTAATTGAATTTTTTCTTTTCCTTTCTGGAACTGATCATTTGGGTTGAAGATTGAATTAAAAGTCACCAAACCTTTTGGAAATTTCTTTGTTCTCAGTTGAAACACTTGATCCTCATATTGTTTTTCCAGTTTGTCATAGTTCTTAGCAGGGATAATTTTAGTGGCGAATAATCGTAATATGGTGAATATTCCATTTTTGAAAAATTTGAAAAGGCAAATTTTCTGGCGCGGGTCTGTGACCTGTTTGCCTAAAAATTACAGTTTAATTTTTTTAGGGGTTAGCTTCACCTACCCTTGAAACTATCCCTTATATAATCCTATATTATTTTTTAGGTAGAACACTACTAGATCACTCATACCACCTAGGGGCATATGTATTATCAAGTATAGTAAATGCACGACAGGGGGGAAGAAGCTACATACACGTGACAGGTGGGCGGAGGCTACAAATGAGCGACATAGAGTTTGTTAATGCGTGACATGGAGAGTTTTTTGACGCGTGACATGGAGAGTTTTTTGACTTCTGACAAGAGTGTGGAGGAAGTATATGTGTGATAGAGAGTTTTTTGACATGCGACAAAGAGATTTTTTTGTCACTCGACCAGAGGGTAGAGGCTGAAAACGTGCAATAGAAGATTTTCTGTCGTGCATCAACAAGGTGGTTGACGTGCATCAACAAGGTCATTGATGTGCATTAGTGAGGTCTTTTGACACACATTAACCACCTTGTTGACATGTGAAAACAAATTTCATGTCATGCATTTGTAGCCTTCTGTCACACCTCTTAAAAATTAGGAAAATTTTTTGTTTCCGAACCCCTAAAAAATTCATTTTCTCGTGAAACTGGTTCCAAGGATATTCACCAGGTATTTTCCACCTCCATTTTCTTAGAGGTCTCTTAAAATGAACCCTAGTTCCTAGTGGAGAAATAAACTTCTTCTTGCAAAAAAAATATGATTTGTTGATCATTTTTGAAGACTTTCCAACTTGTATTGTTATCTGGGACAAATGGTCTTACAACCACCTTGATATGAGGCTGTGTTTTCTCATTTTTAATACTTTCCACAACATCAAATGCTGCCCCAATTTTTGTAAGTCTATCTGTAACTTTGTTCTTCTTCCTGGGGATGGAACTGATGTCAAAAGCTTCAAAATATTCAATGATATCCCATACCCGGTTCTTGTAGTTCTTTATAATATCATTCTTAGCAGAACTTTTCCCTCTAACTTGGTTCATGATCAGGTTGCTATATCCAAAGACTTGAAAGTTATTAATGCCTCTTTTTCTTTCCCAATGCTATCCATGAATGAAAGCCTCGTACTCAGTTGTGTTTTTTGAACAAGCAAACTGAAAAATGGAAAGTTGAGTAATATTTTTTACCTTGTGGAAAAACAAGCATTACTCCTCCCCCATAACCTTTCCTACTCCTTGAACCATCAAAGAATAGTTTTCATACCTCATTAATGTCTTTATGATCCGGCTTGGTGATGCTAGGGAGAGGTGGATTTTCTTCGTGCAAGCAATAAATTCCAAACTCATCTTCTTCCATTCCTTTGTAAGGATCAAAAGCATGTCTTTTTATTTTCCCATTCATCAAGAGTTAAGTCTAGAATTCCTTCAACCTTAGTGTTTGTTTATGGAGTGCTTGGGTAATCTTCTTGATCAAGAGCTGAACAATTTGCATTGATTGGACTTGGTACATGAGGCTCAATATGGAAATTTGTAATAGGATCAAACCTGATTGTATCCTTAGATCCATACCTAATTATAAATATCATATGTGACCAATAAAAAAAAAAACCTCCAATTTTATTTGTGAAGTCCCTTAATAAGCACAATGCAAAGAATGGTGGCAAGTCTATGATTGACACATCTTACAAGACTGTAACCTTTGGGCATGCATGTAGTATACGGATCAATCACTTTATCACTCAAACTATTGTTATTGTTGTCCCGTGTAATTGCACTAAACCTCTAGAAATGACTTCATACTGGAGGCCCAACTTATCAAAAATTTGTTTGGGCATCACATAACTACTTGCTCTTGAATTAATCATGCAATTGTGCACAAGGTTATTCCCATTGATAAGAGATATATAAAATGGAGGAGGCTTCATGTTTTACCTTGTTGACCCCCTTGAATTATTTCTTGTTGATTTATATTGGTGAGAACTTTCTCTTCATCTTTGGACAACCCATTTGATGAAAACCAATTTTCCATGGTTGCTTGTAATAGATCTCTTTAGCCCAGGATAGCCAATGACTCCCACATCAAGATGTTTACATTTTTTTTCTTCATTTGTTCTATGATGTTGAAAGGATAAGAGTTATCCTTTTTTTGTCTCTTTCTTTGCACAACTTTATCTTGCACATGGGCTGTTAGAACTGGTGCTTGAGTTGGTATAAAAGGTGGTTTGGGCTAATTTTGCACTTCTGGAGCTGCACTTTGATTGTTAACTCCTTATGGAGTGAAAGAAGTTTGAGAAGCATTTTGGTTAGATGACTACCCTTTCCCAAAAATTCTCTTTTTAGACCTTGTGTTAGTTGTTACACCTTGAGAATGAGTTTGATTTATTCCACATAAATCTTTAAATTTCCAATTCACAAGTTTGGTGTCATTTGGAGGTGTTTTCGTTGCACTAGTTTGCTGCTGATTTTATTCTTGATTTTTTTTTGAATCTAAAACAACCATTGTCACCATCAACACTTGATTTAATGTATCGTTGAAACATGTTGACTGGTTGTGAGTTTGATTGCATGGGAAGTACTAGTCATGTTCTTGTGCCATGTTGTTTTGCATTGGTACTAACTCTCTAGATTGGATGCAACATTAGGATTATAAGGATAAAATGATCTATTCAAATGAGGTTGGCTTTGGTTTTTATTAGCATCTTGATTAGGTGGCATATTAGGATGATATGGAGGCATATTGGGTTGGGATTAAAGCTTGTATGATCTAAAATTTTGAGCCTGTTACCTCTTGATTTTCAACAAATCATTGCCTAAGTTTTATAACTACTTCACAACTTCTTGGAGCTTATTGGAGGTGCTAGAAGAAGAGGTAGAAACTTTAGTAGAACTATGTTTTTTTTTTGGTAGGAATGCGAGCTAATGTAGGTGCTTGACTAGTGCTTGGATTTCTTAATTTTGGATAAAGAGGCATACGTGGCCTAGGTAAAAGTTTACCAACTTGAATCAAGTAATTTTCAGCTCTAATAGCAATGTTATAGGCTGTGGGTAAAGTTGTACCTCTCATAGATTGTATCATCATGTAATTATTGGAATTTAAAGATTTTAGAAAGTATATAAAATCACCTTCAGCTGTAGGTCTCATGGCAAGTGGAATCACATCCCATGTCCTTCTAAATCTGAAGTTGAAATCAACCGTCTACTCGTTTGGTGCTCTCTTAACTGTGGTTAACTATTCCAACAGAGATAAATTATCTTCCTTCTCCCCAAATTGACCACAAAGAGCTATACACAACTACTCCCAATTGTTGATTGATCCTTATCTTAGGCTCCTCAACCATTATAGAGATTTTCCTTTGAAAGACTAATCCAATAATTTGACTACCAAATCCATTTCATTAACCTCATGTATAACACATACATTTGCAATGTATTGAATGTGATCGATTGGAGTTGTATGGTTCTCCCCAGTGAAATATGGAATATTTTTCAATGATCCAATTGGAAATGGATTTTTTGCCTGGAGAGCAAGTGGGCCGATGCCCGTAAAATTGACAAAAGTATTTGGAGGTGGTT
Organism: Taxus chinensis; assembly: GCA_019776745.2. Taxonomy (NCBI): domain Eukaryota; kingdom Viridiplantae; phylum Streptophyta; class Pinopsida; order Cupressales; family Taxaceae; genus Taxus; species Taxus chinensis. The sequence goes on along the minus strand of CM034147.1, from coordinate 955,901,077 downwards.
GATGAGCCATTTTGATTGGTCTGAGAACTCTAGTTGATTGAATACAAGTCCTACTAGGTGAAGGTGTTGATAGTGTTCTATTTGATGAAGATGGAGACCTTTGATCTCTTCTTCCCCTTCTTCCTCTTCCTGGAGATACCTAAAAATATTTAAAAACACCTTCTTCTCTAGTTCTTGACCTCGTTTGAATCCTTCTCATAAATTTGCCAATTTTGGGTTGTTAAAACCAATGAATTATTTCTTTTGGATTCACCAGATGTGAAATTACAATGCCTCTTGAACACTGGAATTTTACAACAAGAGCACACCAATATTGCTACAATAAAAATGAAGACTTTTTTTCGTCCCACTGGGCGTACCAGAACTATTATCACAAAATCACAACACCCTCTGATTGCTTAGCAGGTGAGTGTGTTAAATAAATCAGTGTGACTGGGTAACATGGGTACTATATCTCAAGTTGTGGGACTTGCTACTTGAGATAGACCTCTAGAGAAGGTTGGTTCCTCTTCGTAATCTAGTGCAAGCTAACTCTAATGAAGGAAAACTACTGAATATCTCTATCCTATAGTTTTCAAGAAACCAAGGAGAGAGAATTAACATGCAAGTAAAATTAATATACACTACAGAGGTGATGCACCAAATAAGGGTCTAAAAAAAACTCACAAATGTGTGAAAATGGGATCAAAATGCATATTAGAAAGGGTGATGATAGTTCTCCACAGTCTAACAACAACATTCAAAACTTCATTTCTATAGAAGAAAAACTATAATGAACTCTTCACAATGAGAGGAGAGACACAATACACTTATAACAAGAATTAAGAGGCAAGAGGAATAAAAATAAACACAACCAGGGAAGATACATCCTGTTGTCATGCAAATGTGCAACAGGGAAATTGACAATTTCCAAGCATTACAACTATACCCCTATGTCAAAATTTCAATTTTTACCCTTCCAAGACATCTTGAGTCTACCCAATCAGTCTAGTGACCTCCCAATTGATGTTAACTCAGTCCCCTAGGTGATTTGGGAAATTCAATTCAAAATTCAAAACCCTAGGTGATTTTAGGAGTTCTTTGAAAAATGCAAACTTTGAGCAATTATGGGAATGGCTATCATTGGCCTTCCTAGGACTAGAGAAACCCCGTGGAGTCGAAAAGAGAAGACAATCCAGACATGGAGGTGAATCAAATACCTAGGAAAATCATATAAGTTATTTAGGAAGATTCAGGAAGGATTTAGAGAAGTTAGGGCAGCTTCACCAAAAATAGGGTTCACAGGCCTAGGTAGTGCATAGGATCAAAAGAGCTGTTGAGATTTGGGAGGTGATTCTGGGAGATCTAGATGGAGTCAGAATAAAAAAAAACCATCTTCAGAAAGGGAATTATAATCCATACAAGATGGGGAAATTATATTTTTCACAACACCTTGGTGCAATAAGTTTATGATTGGATTTTTCAATGCACATGTAGCAAGCCAAATCACAAATCCAAAATTTTTAGGAATAAAAAATAGGAATCAAGGCATAAAACCCCCACCATTGGATTTATAAGGTCATTTTCAGTGAATATCATATAAAATTTCATCAAAAAGGTCCATCACGAGCTCAAGTTATCGCTGTTTCAAGTTTCCCTCCAGGAGTGAGTTCGAGAGTTAACAAAATTTTGAATTAGACATGTGTCAGCTTGGTGCAATTTCATGTCCCTTACGTCCATAAAGAAAAGGAAAATTAGGGACACAAAATTGTTCCTAGCCTCTAAAATCATGTTGGACCCTCATATGACCTCTAGGACCACTAGTTTAGCTCCCAGGTGTTTGCCAAGCTCATTCCCTCGCTCTCTCATATCGTTACAAGTGGAAGCTTCTGGTGCACCATGAAATTTTATGTCCCTCATGTCCCTTTGTGTTGGGGTAAATTAGGGACAGTTAAATTCTCCTAACCCCAAGGGAGCCTTTTGGTTACCCATGTGACCCTCTCTAGTGCTTTTTCTCAGCCCCCAGGAGCTAGTGGAGCTTGAATCCTCAACCGTTAGATCGCTACCACAAGTCATCACCTGGTGTGCCATGTAATTTGATGTCCCTCTTTTCCATTTATGATGAGGGACATCAGGGACACAAAAATGTTCCCAACCCTTAGGAATTCTCATGGTTCCTCATATGACCAATTTTCAGCTTGTAAATGCTTTAAAGTTATTTTTTTGCTCAAATCTCCAGCCGGTAGATCTCCACCATGTGTTGCAACTAGGCACCACATACAAATTAATGTCCCTATCATACCTTAATTCTTAAGGAAATGAGGGAAATGAAAATTCACCTCACTTCCTACTTTGAAAATTTTGAAAATTATCAAATCCTTCCTGCTTCCCGCTTCTAACTTTCAACTTCTTACTATCTGTTACTGTGCATAGCTTCACTCTGTAACATGCTATGTAGTTTCTCACCACTACTCCACCATTGCTGAATTTAAAATTGGAACCACTAGAGAAAATAAATCCTTCACCCCATGATAAAACATAGGTCTTATAAGAAATATTTATCAAACGAAGTAGAATAAATAAATAATGAAGAAGAAGAAGTTTGAAATTCTTCATTGCCGTGAAACCCAAATTCAAAGAGTTCTTACAAACCAATACACGAAATGACAAACCATTTTTTTATGCTCTTTCCTCTCTCAAAATCCATCAATAACTCACCTTTAAACCATCCTTCTGTAGTATAGAAAATTTATAGTAAAGAATCCTCTTTCCGACCCAACGAATAAAAAAGCTCAGTTTCTCATCAAACCGACAACCAAATCGAAGATAAATTTCACCGGTAGAATCAGAAAGAAAAACCCACAAAAAAAACCATACCTACAATTTTTGGAGTCCATTAATGGTTGTCATGTTCAAAAATGTTGCTAAATCAAAAGTTTAGAACTTTAAAATCTCCCAAACCGCTGATCGAGCAAGTATAAATTTTCAAAGGGCGATATTGGGAAAATATCCATATCAAAAAACTTCATTCCTTGGAATTCTGACCACCAGAAGCACACTTTCTAAAAACAACAATTCTTCTACATAGAGGAGTGCTATTTCAAGAAATTCACCAACTAAAGCACCTGCGAAGGTGATAGTGAGAACCCGAGGAGTATTGCGAGGAGAAATTGTTTGAAATGTTCATCCCAGTCAAAAATTGACAAGTGGTCCCACAAGAACCTAAGAAAAATAGAAAGCTGGTCCAAAAGGTAAGGGGAACATATAAGGAAGGAATATTTCTAGTTGCCTTAGTTTTTCAAGGAGAAAAAGGGCTATTTTTTCACAGTTGCTAAAAATAGTAAGTTATTTTTTCAGAACTTACTAAAAATAACAAGTCATCCCAAAAGGCGTATTTTCACAAGAGGAGTATTATGAGACTGGAGCAATCAATCTAACAACCTTAGCAAGAGTTTGGAGGAAACTTTCTACACTAAATAAAAATAACAAGTTGTTTTTTCTAAAAATAAGTAAGTGTGAGGGGCCATGAAGTTTGAGTGGACAAGACAAATGGCGGTGCAACCTTTCACCTCTGAATATGAGATAAAAGATAGTGATGTATCTTGCAAGGATCTAAATGATCTAAAATCCCACATGACTACTAAGGAAAGGGGGACCAATGAAGTCTTTATATTCATGGATCTCAACAGTGTCTTTCAACACTTAATCAATATGTACGAGGGAATCAAGACAAGTTCTATTCCAAAGCTTCATTCTTTCCTAAAGGGATCTCCATGAGTGATTCTCACAGTCACAAATGGAATCATTCGATAGTTGTTTTAAACACTTAGCTCATGGTGTTTGTCCATAGTCTAAAGGAAGCCTCTCGTGGTATAAGACATTTGAGGATCCAGGCTTCACTACATTGGAGTATTACATGGTTTGAGTCACAAGTATGTCAAACAAAGGGTGGAAGTTGCGGTCATCAGTGAAACAAGTCAATTCAACCTAACATGATCAGTTCTGAGTTCCTATATCTCAGATTCAATGTTCATGGTCATCAGTGAAGTCAATTTGACAAGTGTTTTTTTTTTAAATCATTCCAAAGCATCCGTGAGCCAACTTGAAGGAGTTTCTAAGGAGGTAAAAAAATTAGAGATTCAGAGGCTCATTGTAGTAGAGTTTTCCATCAAAAAAGATCATCAGACTTCATATACAACATGTTGGTGTCCATTTTGATCTTACACCACATTTTCCCTAATTCTATAGTTTTAATGGGTGAAATAAAGTTGTTGCCTCTATTCCCATGCCTTAATCCATTTGAAAATCATTTGACATGCCCCATTTTGCAAGAATACTCAAGTTTGCCCTAATTTTTTCCCTAAATTCTTCAAATCTGTGGGCTATGTCGTTTTTTCCATTTTCCTAATCGTGAAAACTTAAAAATGATCATTTTATATCTATATGCCTTTGAAAATCTATCCCCATGGTTGAGAAATGCTCAGAATCATGTTTCATCTGATTCTATTTCAAAAAATTTCCATCCTTGGTGAAAAAATTGGATTCTGGGCACAACTAGAAAAATTATATGTTTTTGACGGTCAAATGAACGTGTTTTAGCCATCAAATTATTGCTGAGAAGTTAGAGGGTACGTGGGTGGCATCTAATTAGCTGAAGAGAAGTGGGGAAGTGTTATAACTTATCATTTTTTTCCTTTTTAGCAAATGGGGCATTTTCAGGCATAGGGCTCCACTTTTTCCAAATTTGCCTACGTGGTGTGTTTTGATTGGCTGTAGGATGACGGGTGGTTGGATTTCCTTAGAGTTTTTAGAATTTATTTTGAAAAAATTTTAAAGTCACAAAATGGTTCGAAGCTCCGCAGCTATTCACAAGTGGACACGTGTTCTAAAAATCAAAAAAGGAGGAGTGGGCCGATGGAGGACTTAGAGATTTTAGCTCTATTTTCTAAGCTTAAAAAATGAGATGCAGCCTCGCTCCAATCAAAGGAGGACACATGGTAGAAATCAAGGGCAGATGTGATGTGGATGGTGGAGGTTTTTGAAGTTTTTTGCCTTTGGAGGCAGAAAGTGTTAAAGTGAAATTTTGAAGTGCGGCCCTGTGGCCAATCACAAGTGGACACGTGGTGGGTAGAGAGGGTCGGCGGGCTGGTGAAGGTAAAAGGGAAATTTTTCCCTTTTTTGAAAAAGACTTAGAATGAAAATTTGAGGCATGGCTTTGTGACAAATCACAAGGAGACACGTGGCAGGAAGAAATCGGAGGCGTGGGCCCGCGGAAGAAAAATGGAAATTTTTCCCTTGGCGAAAAAAGGGGTTTAAACATGAAATAAGCCCACGAAATTTTAGCAATAGAGAGCATGACATGTGTCAAGGGCAGAGGCAGAGGTGCGGCCCTGCAGGGAAAAAAGTGAAAATTTTCCAAACTCCAAAAAAGGGTCAAAATGCGTAGAATTGATCCGCAATCCCAATGGGACCTACCATATTGGTGTCCCTAGATTTCACCCTGAAATATGGGACTACCCTATGTAATAAAATTTCATACTTTTAAAATAATGGGTCGTTGTGTATTTTTATTGCCAGAAAGTTCCTGTAATGTCTCAAGATATTCCCAAGGAGCCATATTAGCCATTTTCGCTAAATACCCAGATGCCCAAAATTATTATATTATGTCATTGGGATTTGCCTGCGGGATATTTGTATTTAATTATTTTGAACCCCGTTTGAGGCAATTTGTGCTCCGGTTTAATCCTGTTGTAATTGTACATGTCATTATTCCCATATACCAGTAGGGTTTTAACCAGGAATGCATTATGGACTTTATTTGTGACTTCTGCCAATGTTTTGTGTTTTTGTGTTTTCCCATTTCATTTTCTGTGAAATTTATCTGGATCAATTCCTTTGCTGGTTTGGCCTGATTCTTGGCTTGGAGTATCTAGAGATCACATACGCACGTTGTGCGAGAAGGAATTTACCATTAGAGGTCTGGTGCACCAAAAAACTTCTTCTGCGTTGGCTGCATTTTTGGAAAAAGAGGGTTTGAAGTGAATCATGGGATTCTGGGAAGTAACAGGTAGGTGGGAATTTTATACTTACCTAGTAGGGTACTTTTTCCTATGGAAGCAATGCCACTTAAGTCACAATGGGAAAATTAGAGGCAACAGGCAGGCGGGAATTTCTTACCTGCCTTGCAGGGTAAAAATTCACATTGTGGAATAAAAGAAAAATCACTTAAGTGAATCATGGGATTTTATTACCTACCTTATAGGGTAAATAATCCCATTATCAAAGTCAAAGGACTTAAGTGAATCATGGGATTTTTAGGGCTGCCTTGTAAGGTAAATAATCCCATTGTCATGTGACTTTTAAAAATAGAAATTCTTTATGCCAGAAAGTGTGACCTACCTTGGGTGAATAATAAATGCATTAAATAAATATTTGTTAATATTTATTCACCCAATTTTGGTGCCCAGGCTTGTGGAAAAGTCAACAGAGGTAAATGGACAAAAGGAGGTTAAAAATAGACTGTTCCAAAATTAAATAAATAATATTTATTTAATGCAGCCCCTTTATGTCAAAAAGTGCGCCCCTTTTGGGAGAGAAATAATACTTTTTAAAGTATTAAATGATTAAATTAATTCCTATTTTCAGTGGCTAAGGTCAAAGCATACTGTGAGGCTTGAGTTAAGTGGAAGCAGAAGTCTAAAATTAAATAAATTTAATTTATTTAATGGCAGCCATAAGCATGCACAAAATAGGAGCCCCATTTGAAGAGTGAAGCTTATTAATTAATTAATTAAATGCCATTAATAGGAAAGGCATTAATTAATTATAGAATCATAAGGATTATATAAGCAGGGGCAGCCATAAGGATAAATTAATTAATTTTGAGGTAGAGAAGTGCAGCCCAAAGGAAAAGTGTGCCCCATTTGGAGAAGATTTTTGCTCAGAAGAAGGTGAAATTAATGCTAAAAGCTTCCAATTTTGGCGCACAGGTTGAAGGAAGTTGATTTGTGTCTAGATAATTGTTTGCATAAGTGATACAAGTGCTTAGGTGAAGTTGGTAAAATTCATACTTGCTTTGCATACAAATAAAACATCAAATTTGGTGTAGTAGACTTAAATTATGCAGATTTTTATGATTAAAATCCACTGGTCATGTTCTGGTTGCCATATTTTTCTGAATTAGTTGTAGGAACTCATTACAGGTGCTTTATAAGAGAAAGGGAGCTTAAATCAATGTCCAATACATTGAACATATCCTTCAAATCTGAAGAATTATCTAGATCTGCACCAACTTTGAAGAATTCCGGCCGAATAAGGAGAAAAAGAATTGTTCAAACAAAGATAGACACAGATACTATCATGGCAAAGTGGGATGAAAGGGAAGGATCAACAGAATCATGCATAGCTTCCATATTTGCTAAAGTCAATAGATCCAGATCCAGATCTCATAATTGCAAAATATTTTGGCACAAAGGCTTCATCCTCTTATTTCGAATGTAGCCCGTGAAGAAGTTAGTGCATGGAAAATTTCTTCTCGGATCTTGTGCATGTGCTCCTAATCTTCTAGTTGAAGCCTTCATTGAAGTTGCATTCACCCGGAGTTCTTTCTAGAATTTTTAATTGCTCATATGCAATTAAAAATAAAAAATGATGAGTTATTTATGATAGACATTACACTGATGCATGTACAGGAGAAGAACTGCAAAATCTTGAAGGATAAAAGGGAAGACAAGGTGAAGGCAACACCTGTAAGAAAAATTCCAGATCTAGCCGCTTCTAGATCCATCTTGTTTCCAGATCCAGCTTGCTTCCAGATCCAGCTACTCCTAGGTCCAGTTTGGTGAGAATCAAAGGAAAAAAAATTAGCTGCATGCAGAATATGAAAAAGGACAAGATTATAGCCTTCCTCTTTCTTATTCTTTCTCTTATTTCCTCCGAAAAAATTAATTAAGCGGTCAATTAAATTATACAACTTAAGTGATTGGTTTAAAAGCCATTACTTGAAGAATTTAACTACTTGGAGATAGGTAGCAGATGTGCAAAATAGAAGGTTCTATTTTTAGTTGCAAATCATGCATGTCATGTAAAGAGGAATTCTAGGAGGGAGATTGCTAGCTGTTTCCTTTCCCACTTCCACATGTGCTAGTTCAACTAAAAGCTTCTGACTTGTAATTTCCCTCTACATTTTATAAGTAGAGGAAGAACCTTTGGGTTAAATATAAGAATTTGTAAGCAGTATTCTTGCGTTCCAGACTTTGTGCTAAAACTCTTGATAGCCACTTGAAGCAAAGGAATATAAAGGAGCAGGTTTCCGGAGAACTTTGTGTCATGGTGCATTTTGTTTCTAGCTTTCTATCTTAGATCTTCTAATAAAATTTGTGTTATTTTAGATCTAGATATGGAGTTGCCTTTGCTTATAATTCTGTGTGTTGATATCTATTGGTTTCTTCTATGTGTATGCAATCAACTCTGTTGTCTATTGATTGGGGTGCACATCTTCCCCATTTCTTCCCTATGTTTTCTTATTTTCTTCTTCTATAAATATTTCCTTTCTTAAACAGTTGCTTACTTGTTGCAAAGCTATACAACTATGGTTCATGAGCTAAATAGTTAAAGTAAAACCCCATATAGATACTAGCATATTTTAATTAACAAATCTGACACAGGAGCCTCACCGATAAATGAGGGAGATTTATCTCGTGATTACCTAGGTTTTCATCTATGTAGAAAATCTAGCCAACACATATGCCATGTGTCATCATGAAATTTCAAGGGTGGAGGGGTGGAGAAAAAAGTCAATTTTTTCCTTTTTTATAAAAATGTTAAAAAGTCAAAAAGTGATCCCAAATTCATTCCTAATCACATTTTGACATGTGGAGGGCCCAGATTGAAGGGAAAAGGAAAATCAATGGCAACTGTACATTTTCATTTTTGGCCGCCATTTTTGCTCCAGGAAGTGTGGAAATGTGAATTTTGCATCATTTTTCATCAAATTTTTGGTGAATTTGTGTCCTTTATGCCTGCAAAGATCAATGCAAGTGGTTTTAGGGATTAATTTGTAAATTTGAGGTGTTTTTGAAATAAATTTTTACTCAGTCCCATACAAAACGTGACATATCAAATTATAAAGTTGCAGAATCAATTTTTTGGAATGATAAGAATGAAATGATGAAATGAAAGAGGTATGCATGCTTGGAGAATGAAAAAAGTGCCTCCAAAATGGATAATGATGAAGGATTTGTAATGATTCGCAATTTTTGAAATACCTGGCAACTTTTGGTTACAAGTTTGTTAAATGTCCCTATCTGCGAATCATGTTGGAATTTTGTAACAAACTTGATGCTAGGCATATTATTTTCCTGGGAAAGAAGGATCAAATGTAATTGAAAGTTATATAATTAATGTTTTGAGACATGCAAAAGGTGGGAGAAACTTAGAAATTCATGGGAAAAATTTGGGAAGAAGCCCATTCTCTGATAAACCGTTTGAGAACCATTTCTAATTCCTTTTTACATCAGATTTATATCATGTTGACTTGGTTTCAGTTGTAAAGCCATCAACAACCTCTGAGATTGTTCTTATAACATTCCCCTACTGATAAATTTGGTCATTCTGGATTATTTTGTGTTGTCTCTTGGCAAAATTTACATGCACTTATGTTTCATAATGTTTTCAATTTGTGTTTCTTTCTCTTGTTGCAGTCTTGTGTTTAAAATATCTCTTGATCATGCATGGTCTCATTTCTAGTTGATAGTTTAGTAGTATCTGTAGTCTCAGATTTAGAAGAGCTTTCATCTGATAAAGATATAAATAGATTTAAAATCACTATACCTTTCTTGAATTTTGAGATTGTTTGTAAAACTTTGGATGCACCTTAGGTCATGATAAAATAGAGATTTCTCGATACTTTGTTGGTTCATTTGCTTCAATATTTTATGGAAGGTTTTCAAAGATTGTGTGGAAGAGTGTAGATCTAGGCCTCCATTTGGTGCACATATCTTGGTTTAAGGAGTACCTTAACCCCTTTGAATCATTTTGTTGTTTAGGTGTTACAAATTTCTTGCAAAGGTCCTCAAAGAATCTGACAAATTATTGTTAGTCTTGTCTAAAATATCCCACCAAAAATTTCATTCAGAATAACTAATCCTACCCCATACTACCCCTGCATTGCATTATGTGTCAACAAAATAACACAATCCATTTACAAAAATGCACAAAGCAAATCAAGAGCATAGTATGTCTCCAGCAGCCTCAACCTTGTCTCGAAATCATTTCCATCATTTAGTAGTGACATCTTTGTTGATTTTTAATAATGAAAAATTGATCATGTTTTCCCAAGTCCATCTCCATATAATATGCACAGTATAAGGATATCTCCACCTCCTTCACAAAACAGAGGCTGCAATATAGGTTCTCTTACCTTGGTTGAAAGGCACAACCTAAAATAGCAAGGATTAGATCAAAATAATTTCAAGGTGCTACCCACTTCTTCAAAGCCTGAGTGCTAACAAGTCAGATAAATTGCTTCCTCAGCTACAAAATGACATATAAATCATTTATTTTCCTCTGAGTGTCTTGTAAAATCCATGATGCTGCTCAAGTTGTGAAGGAGATTAAATCTAGGTACCAACACCCAAATGGTGTCATTGCCAGGGACATTATTCAATATTGCAGTATTTTAGATCCCTGGTAATACTTCTTATGTGATTTATGTGTAGTTACAAATCTGAGTATCATCTTCTGATCAAATTTATAAGATTGGAATGAAGAGTAGAGTTTTGAGTTTGATATTCTCTTAGTTCAATCTGATCCATGTGCATACATATTTGAGATATTTGAATGCATATCAAACCTTGGTAAATTCGTTTGTAAATTCTGCACTCAAATACATTGTTGAAGCATCATTTTAGAATCAGAATTATAAGGATTAAGTGAAGATATAAGTTCTGCCTGCAAATTTTATTAGTTTCCAGCAATAGCTGTACTTCATTTGCATTTGTGATTGATAAATTCAAAGAAAGGAAGGTCTGATCTATAAAGTTTGGCAATATTTTCACTGCTGATAGATATTTGATAGATTATTTTAGTGCATTTGCAGAACTAGGGTGAAAGTCCTTAGTGGTGACTCCATGTTGTTCTGATCTTGATAAGTACCAGTGTCTTAACCTTTCTGTCATTTACTTTGGTGTTTCTAATCTCTGTAAAACTAGAAGGAAGAAGATCTCTCTTCATTAGAGACTCTACTAAGAAGCTGTTTACAGATTCAAGAAACTTGGAATTGGAAGTGAGAAGAGTTTGGAAGGTTGTTAAAGGTTAGACATCAGGAAAATATATATCCATTGGTGAGAGAGATCAGCCTTTGGTAGATGATTATCACTCTTCTTCAAGTGATTCTGATTCAAGAAATCCTCTCATAAAATTGTTTGCCTCATCTAGTGAAGGTCATTCTGCTGTACCGTGTAAGTTCCTTCTCCCATATTGACCTCTGTGTTTCAATTCAAATAAAACTTTCCAAGAAAATCAACACTTAAGAGAAAGTCTTGTGAATCAAATTCTTAACACCTTTGGTCCTATAGAATTTAGAGGAATGGATGGTTACCCTAATGCTATCCTACAAGATGTCAGAAATAGATCACCAAAATTCCATGGTAACAATGCAATAAGTGGTGATCAGCATCTCAAACTTTTTGTTAGCATGATGGAATATTTTGAGATAGAGATTGAAGATGTGTATATTAAATTGTTCATTCATACACTAGAAGAGGATGCTAGGGATTAGTACAAGGCTCTGCCTGATAATTCAATTGATTCTTGGACTGAGATGAAGAATGCATTTAGGTTGCAATATGGTGACAAGACTAATCCTAGATTTCTCTTGTCTGAATTTGAAAATATCAAGAAGAACCCCAATGAATCAGTCCATGAATTTAACACAAGGTTTAAAAAAACTTTGAGAATGTTGCCTATTAGTCTAAGGCCTTGTGATAAGTCTTGTTTAATCAAATATGCAGATGCATTTGATAAACAAGCAACCTATTACCTAAGAGACAAGAACCCTACCAATCTAAGACAAGCTTTCACCATAGCAATTCAAATTGAAAACAATATCAAAGCAATTGGGAAACCTCTCAAGAGAGATGGTGTAAAGTTGAAAAACCTTGAAAAACCTCAAACTAGCAAGGGTGCTGATTTAGAGGAGGTTGTGAAAACTTGGCAGGGGCTGTTAAAGAAATCTCATATAAGTTGGCAAGAGCTGAGAAGGGAATTGGGAAAACTTCACAAGGTCAGCCAAGAGCACAAAACCAGAAAAATTTTCCAATCACCCTAGAGGTGATCAAAGGGCATATGATAGAGGAAAATGACCCATGGGGTCTACAAATAGAAATCCTCAAGAACGTGAAGGAAGAGTGATACCTGATCCCCTAACTGCTAGGGTTGTTGCTATTGAAGAAGTTTTTGATATTGATTGGTGTGATAGGTGTTTTATACCCATCCTCCATGTGATGTGGAATAGCAAGAAGGTGAAGCTAATAATGATGATGGTACTAACGATGATATCTGCATGATGGGTTGTTCTTCAAGTCCACAAGGAGGAGAAACATCTACTGAAGTGATAAGTGCAAGGACATCTACAAATTTTTAGAATTGCATCAAATGGGTACAAGTATTTCTTCCCCTTCATACTCTTGAAGTTGTTGTAGTGCAAGCTTTTGAAATTCCTAAAAATGACTTTGAATATTTAAGAGCTTTGATGATTAAGAAGTATGATGGTGGTATTCCTTCGGAGGAAGATAGACAATTGTTGATGAATGTTGTTATAGCTCAAGAGAAAGATTATAACACTAGAATAAAATTTGTTAAAGGAGTTGGGCCTCAAGCCAAACCTAAAAAACCCTTGCTCACAAGCATTCCCAAAGAAGCTCCTAGAAGAGAAACACTTGCCAAAAGCTCCGTTGTCCCAAGAAAAAAATACAATCCTCCTCATGCCAAAGCTGCCAAGAATCCCATGCCATCTGATGAATCTTCTTGTCTCCCTTCCAATGTTATTTTGCCAAAGAGTGTTCCCTATGACATAGCCCAAGTATTGATCTAAATCAAAGTGAGTGTTCCAATCATTGAGTTTCTTAGAATTCCTGAGCATAAGAAGAGAGCATTTGAGTACTTGGGGTTGAAAGAAGAGAAGACTACTCTAGGAAAAAATGTAAATGTTGTTGAGATTCCTCCTCAAATCATTTTTTACCTTGAAACACCACCAACAGTAAAGGATTTTGGAGAGACACCTGAGGTATATTTGGGGACATCTTTGGTTGATTCCCAATTGAATGTTGATCCATTCTTCACAAATTTGATCATAAAGGATGGGCTACTTCACAATTATATGTTTGATTCTGGTGCATCATGTAATTTCATGCCTCTAGAAGTCATGAATGATTTGGATATCAAAGTGACAGTAGCCTATGGAATGTGCATGGCCATGGATTCAAGAGAAATGTTAGTTTTTGGTTGTGTGAAGGGTTTGGTTGTGCAGCTTGCATCTTATCCTGAGAGGAACTTAAAATTGGATGTTGTGATTGTTGATTGCCCTGCCAAATGGGGTATGTTATTGTCAAGAAAGTGGGCTGCAAGTGTTGGAGGGAGTGTCCAAATGGATATGTATTTTTCCACCATTCCCATTTAGGGAAGCCTTGTCAAGCTCTATGGAGAAAAGAAAATGTTGCATCTAATTGAGGACCCAAACAATGCTTCTTATGAAGTATTATTTTCTAATGTTGATGCTGATAATTTTATTGGTTTTGCTGATGGAAAAGAACACAAAATGGATCAGTCAAAGTGCCTTGAATATGTATGTTCTTCTTGTACCTTTCTATTTGATGGAGCTTGCTCAAAATTTGGAAATCGTGTTGGGGAATTATGATTTCTCCTAGCTTGGAAGAATTTGGTTTTTCCTTCAAGCTTAATTTTGAATGTACTAACAACATTGTTGAGTATGAAGCCTCGTTGTTGGGTCTTAGAATTGCATGGAAGTATGGTGTCAAGGACATAATTACAAAAGGAGATTTAGAGTTAGTTTTCAAACAAATAAGAAAACTGTATGCTATAAAAAATCAACGGATGAAGCAGTATAAGCATACAGTTTGGGATCTAATTGAGATGTTTGATTCCTTAAATATTGTGCACCATGACAGAAGTTTGAATGCTGCTACTGATAAGTTAGTAGTGATGGGGTCAAGATTTGGAGATTGCATCGTTTCACCTTATTGTGAGTACAATGTTGAAGTGTTAACTAGGCCAGCTGTCCCTGACAACATCAAGCATTGGCAAGTGTTTGATGATGATGCTCAAGTGAAAAGGTTCTTACAAAATCAAGGTAAGTTTGTGGATCAGCATCTTGATTGGGAACCAATGGTGTGTATGACTGAAGGGAGAGAGAATTTGTTTGGAAAATATATTATCTAATTGAAAACTAACACCATTCCTAGAGGTCTTGTTACTCTTGAGTCAAATTTTAGCAATGCTGATTACATCATCAATAGAAACATATCTTCCTCAAGGGATGTGGAAGAGTATGATTTGGGAAAAATGACAAACCAAGGAGAGTTTGGTTGGGCAGTAGTTTAAGCAAGGAAGAAAAATAATCCTACCTCCAATTGTTGAAACAATATCAAGACTGCCTTGCCTGGTCATATTCAGAGATGAAAGCATATAGAGAGGACTTGTTTCGGCATGAGATCCCTCTTGACAAAAATACCAAACCATTCAGACAAAATAAAAGGTCAATTAATCCACTCCTCTCCATGAAAATTTCAAGATGAATTGAAGAAACTGAAGGAGGGAGGGATCATTCAGCCCACAAGGTATTCATCTTGGGTTACAAATCTTGTGCTAGTCATAAATAAGAATGGAGATATTAGGCTTTGTGTAGACTTTAGAAATCTGAATAGAGCTTCATTGAAAGAAAATTATCCTTTGTTAAACATGGAGAACATGTTGCAGTTAGTGACTGGATCTGAATTGTTGTCCACCTTGGATGGTTTCTCTAGCTACAATCAGGTTGTTCTTAAGGAGTCAGAAAGATTTAAAACTACCTTTACCACTCCTTGGGGAACATATGTTTATGTGAGAATGCCTTTTGGTCTCATGAATGCTAGAGCTACCTTCCAAAGAGAAATGGATGTTGCTTTTTCTGGTTATATAAATGAATTCATTGTAGTTTATCAGGATGATGTGACTACATTTTCAAAGAGCAAAAAAGATCACTTGCAACACCTGGAAAAGATGTTGATCAGATGTAGAGAATTTGGAATCTCTCTCAATCCAAAGAAGTGTCACTTTGGGGTGCAAAAGGCCAAGTTGCTTGGTCATATTGTTCCAAAGGTAGGTGTCATGATTGATCTGGAGAGAGTAGAAGCAATTATCAGGGTGCCAATTCTAAGAACGAATAAGGGCATCCAATCTTTTTTTAGGAAAATCAATTTCATTAGAAGGTTTGTGTCTAATTTTGTTGAGTTGACTCTTTCTATCGCATGTATGTTAAAGAAATATCAATTTATCAAGTGGGAGGAGGCTGTTATTTAGGCTTTTGAAGGAATCAAAGAGGCACTTAAACATGCACCTGTCTTGGTAGCTCCGAAATTACAAGAAGCCTTTCCAAATCTTCTCCTTTTCTTCTAAAAATATTATTGCATCTGTTTTTCTCCAAAAGGATGAAGATGGGGCTGAGAGGCCTATTTCCTTCTTTAGCAAGGCTTTACAAGCTACTGAGTTAAAATATACAATCATGGAAAACCAAGCATTTTCCTTGGTGAAAGAAACAAAGGTTTTTAGGCCTTATATTTTAAGTTCAAAAGTTATTGTTTATGTTCCCCACACCATGGTAAAAGACATCTTATTA
This sequence comes from Taxus chinensis, assembly GCA_019776745.2. Classification (NCBI taxonomy): domain Eukaryota; kingdom Viridiplantae; phylum Streptophyta; class Pinopsida; order Cupressales; family Taxaceae; genus Taxus; species Taxus chinensis. The sequence goes on along the minus strand of CM034147.1, from coordinate 955,885,206 downwards.
GAGATGGAGATCTCAAGTAAAGGATGTAGATGGGTGAACAAACTACAGGAGTATGATATGGACATCCAAACCACAAAGTTGGTAAGAGTTTTGGGTCTTGCTAAGCTCATGGCTGAGAGCAACTTGCAGAATGTAGAAGTGAATGAAGTAGAAGAAGAAAGAGAAGATGTTCTTAGGAAATTGGTAAGTTTTGAGTGGTACAAGGATATAATATTTTACCTCAGACACCTATGCTGTCCTGATCATTTAAATAAAAATAAAAAAAGAGCCCTCAGGCTGGCTTCTCAATACATCATCACTGACTTTGGGCTGGCTTGGAAGAACCTTGAAGGTGTCCTCTTGAAATGTGTAACTTAAGATGAAGCTCCCAAAGTAATTGCTGATTTCCATGGGGGATTTTTTGGAGGACACTTTGTTAGAAGGGTTACATCACACAAAGTTTTGAGAGCTAGTTATTGGTGTCCTACTCTCTTCAAAGATGTAACCATGTTGATTAGAAAATGTGAAAGTTTCCAGCATTTCTCTGGAAGAATGAAAGCTTCAGGATCCCTTCCTTTGCAACCTGTATCATCGAAGCTCCTTTCAAGCAATGGGGGATGGAATTTATTGGTGAGATCTCAGACCCTTCTAGTGCTAGACATAAATGGATCCTTGTAGCCATAGATTACTTCACCAAGTGGGTAGAGGAAATCCTCACCAAGAAAGCAACACACCAAGTTGTTATGGACTTCTTGTTGAACATTATCATATGTAGATTTGGTGTGCCAGTCAAGATTATGGTTGATAATGCAATGTGTTTTAGAGCTAAACCTTTGATGGAAATGTGCAAGGAGTATGGAACCAACCTGACCCTTAAGGGAATGGACAAGCTAAGTCCAATAATAAGAATTTATTGAAGATCATTAGGAGGTCCTTGGAGTTGAACAAGAGAAAATGGGGTGAACAACTAAAATTTGTAGTTTAGGCTGATAGAATCACTGCCAAGAGAGCTACTGGTAAGAGCCCATTTGAGTTGGTGTATGGAACTCAAGCTCTACTTACCTTACATCTGTAGTTATATTTATTTCAGTTTGTTCAACAACTTGAGGATCAAGAGATTAGTCCATATGAAGCAAGGATTAATCAAATTATGGAGCTAGATGAAGAGAGAAGAGCATCCCACCATAGGCATGTCAGATTTAGAGAGAAGTTGAAAAGATTGTTTGACAATAAGGTCACTCCTAGGGCCTTCAATATTAGAGAGCTGGTTTTGTTATGGGACAACAAAAATGAAGATAAGGGCAAACATGGAAAAATTGATGCATTATGGATGGGCCCTTACTCCATTGATATCAGAATTGGTGAGAATACCTTTTTTCTCAAAGATTTAGATGGGGAATTTCTTGAATTTCCTATTAATGGAAGACATCTAAAACATTTCTTGGATTAATCCCCAAATTTGAGGTATGCACCAATTACACAGTGTATAGTGTTTGGTTTTTCACTCTTTTTTTGGTGTTTTGTCAGTTTGTGGTTTGCCTTGGTGTGTGGTAGCCATTTTTGTCAGGTTCTTAGCTAGTTTCTGGTGATTTTGGCTTATGATTCCTTTTACCAATGGATTATTTTTGCACTTGATCTACTTATTGTTCTTGTGGCACTCACTGGGAGTGCCCATCCCCGAGCAGGAGCTGATGTTGGTGTCCATTTTGATCTTACACCACCTTTGCCCTAATTCTCCAATTTTAATGGGTGAAATAAATTTGTTGCCTTTGTTCCCATCCCATTCCTTAATCCATTTGAAAATCATTTGACATGCCCCATTTTGCAAGAATACTCAAGTTTTTGCCCTAATTTTTCCCTAAATTCTTCAAATCTACGGGCTATGTCATTTTTTTTCCATTTTCCCGATCTTGAAAAATTTAGAATGATCATTTTATACCTATATGCCTTTGAAAATCTATCCCCGTGGTCGAGAAATGCTTGGAATCATGTTTCATTTCATTCTATTTAAAAAAAAATCCATCCTTGGTGAAAAAATCGGATTCTGGGCACAACTGGAAAAATTCTGTGTTTTTGACGGTCAGACGGGTGCATTTTAGCCACAAATTATTGCTGAGAAGTCAGAGGGTACATGACAACATCTATTTAGCTAAGGAGAAGTGGGGAAGTGTTATAACTTATCATTTTTTTCCTTTTTGGCAAATGGGGCATTTTCAGGCTCGAGGCTCCGCTTTTTCCAAATTTACCTACATGGCATGTTTTGATTGGCTGAGGGATGGCAGGTGGTCAGATTTCCTTAGAGTTTTTAGACTTTATTTTACAAAAATTTTAAAGTCACAAAATGGTTTGAAGCTCTGCAGCTAGTCATAAGTGGACACGTTTCCTAAAAATAAGAAAAGGAGTGGGCCGATGGAGGACTTAGAGATTTTAGCTCTATTTTCTAAGGTTAAAAAATGAGATGCAGCCCCACTCCAATAAGAGGAGGACACATGGTATAAATCAAGGGTAGAGGGGATGTGGATGGTGGAGGTTTTTGAATTTTTTTACCTTTGGAGGAAAAAAGTGTTAAAGTGAAATTTTGAAGCGCGGCCCTTTGGCCAATCACAGGTGGACACGTGGCAGGTAGAGCGGGTCAGCGGGTCGGCGGAGGAAAAAGGGAATTTTTTCCCTATTTTGCAAAAGACTTAGAATGAAAATTTGAGGCATGGCTCCATGAAAAATCAAAAGGAGACACGTGGCAGGGAGAAATCAGAGGTGGGGGCCCGCGGAGGAAAAATTGAAAATTTTCCCTTGGTGAAAAAAGGGGTTTAAACATGAAATAAGCCTGTGGAATTTTAGTGATAGAGGGCATGACACGTGTCAAGGACAAAGGTAGAGGTGCAGGTCCATGGGGAAAAAGGTGAAAATTTTCCAAACTCCAAAAAAGGGTCAAAATGCGCAGAATTGAGCCGTGATCCCAATGGGACCCACCATATGCCATGTGTCATCACCAAATTTCAAGGGCGGAGGGGTGGAGAAAAAAGTCAATTTTTTCCTTTTTCCCAATAATGTTAAAAAGTCAAAAAGTGATCCCAAATTCATTCCCAATCATATTTTGACACATGGAGGGCCCAAATTGAAGGGAAAAAGGAAAATCAATGAAAAATGTACATTTTCATTTTTGACCACCATTTTTGCTCCAGGAAGTGTGGAAATGTGAATTTTGCATCATTTTTCATCGAATTTTTGGTGAATTTGTGTCCTTTTTTCCTGCAAAGATCAATGCAAGTGGTTTTAGGGATTAATTTGTAGATTTGAGGTGTCTTTGAAATGAATTTTTACTCAGGCCCGTGCAAAATGTGACATATCAAATTATAAATTTCCAGAATCAAATTTTTGAAATGATAAGGATGAAATGATGAAATGAAAGAGGTTTGAATTCTTGGAGAGTGAAAAATGTGCCTCCATAATGGATAATGATGAAGGATTTGTAATGATCCGCCATTTTTGAAACACCTGGCAACTTTGGTTGCAAGTTTGTTAAATGTCCCTATTTGTGAATCATGTTGGAATTTTGTAACAAACTTGATGCTAGGCATATTATTTTCTTGGGAAAGCAGGATAAAATGTAATTTAAAGTTATATAATGCATGTTTTGAGACATGCAAAAGGTGGGAGAAACTTATAAATTCATGATAAAATCTGGGAAGAAGCCCATTCTCTGAGAAACTTCCTGAGAACCATTTCTAATTCTTTTTTGCATCATATTTGTATCATGTTGAGTTGGTTTCAGTTGTAAAGCCATCAACAAGCTCTAAGATTGTTCTTATGACATTCCCCTGCTAATAAATTTGGTCATTCTGGATTATTTTGTGTTGTCTCTTGGAAAAATTTGCATGCACTTATGTTTCAGAATGTTTTAAATTTATGTTTCTTTCTCCTATTATAGTCTTGTGTTTAAAATATCTCTTGATCATACATGGTCTCATTTCTTGTTGATAGTTTAGTGGTATATGTAGTCTCAGATTCAAAAGAGCTTTCATATGATAAAGAGATAAACAACTTTAAAATCACTTTACCTTCCTTGTATTCTGAGATTGTTTGTAAACCTTTGGGTGTACCTGAGGTCATGATAAAATCAAGATTTTTGGATACTTTTTTGGTTCATCTACTTCAAGATTTTATGGCAGGTTGTTAAAGATTGTGTGGAAGAGTATAGATCTAGGCCTCCATTTGGTGCACATATCCTGGTTGAAGGATTACCTTAACCCCTTTGAAACATTCTACTATTTAGGTGTTACAAATTTCTTGCAAAGGTCCTCAAAGAATTTGGAAAATTCATGTTAGTCTTGTCTAAAATTTCCCACCAAAAAATTCATTCAGAATAACTAATCCTACCCCATACTACCCCTACATTGCATTGTGTGTCAAAAAAAGAACACAAACCATTTAAAAAAATGCACAAGGAAAATCAGGATCATACGATGTCTCCAACAACCTTAGCCTTATCTGGAAAGCATTTCCATCATTTAATAGTGACAGCTCTGTTGAGTTTGAACAATGGAAAATTGATCATGTTTTCCCAAGGCCATCTCCATACAATATGCATAGTATAAGGATATCTCCACCTCCTTCACAAAAAAAAGGCTGCAATATAGGTTCTCTTATCTTGGTTGAAAGGCACAACCTAAAATAGTGAGGATTAGATCAAAATCCTTTCAAGATACTACCCACTTCTTCAAATCCTGAGTGCTAACAAGTCAAATAAATTACTTCCCCAGCTACAAAATGACATATAAATCATTTATCTACCTTTGAGTGTCTTGTAAAATCCAAGATGCTACTCAAGTTGTGAAGGAGATTAAATCTGGGTACCAACACAACACATTTGAAGATGGTTGTAATGGGGGCCTTCCCATTTGATTCCAGACGTCTAGGGTGAGAACATTGAATTCTGTACTCGTGTAATTCAGAATATTGCTTAGGATCCATCCAACAACAAATGCATTCAAGGTAATCTCCTTATCGTATTTGAGGCTATGGGGAGGAAGGTTAGCATGCAAAATATGCCTCTCGTGCTCCACTTCAGCCTTTGGTATATTATATCTCAACCATTCTCATAATACAGGAATGATATTCTCTTGGTGCAACATCTTACACACCTCACTAAAATCATTTATATATTAGTGAGGGACCTAAGCACTTTTATTCTACCCCAATTTCCTAGATTGCTCCTTTAGAAAATGAATATCCCCTTGAAGACTCTTGATTACATCCACGGTCTCTGGATATAATTCCTTCTAATGGGTAGGGTCTGGATACTCACCATACATCACCTCTTCTCTTATAATTAGTGGTCTCTACTTTGGTATCTCCTTGGCATTTGTAGCCTTAACTCGCGTCATCACTAGTAAAGGTTATAATTATGAATCATGTGCCACCCTTGGAATCCATAAAGAGTCTTACTTTTTAATGCTTACCATTCTAGCGCCCTTGTCTTTTCATTGTTTCTCACTCTTGTATTCAAATAGCTCTGGGTAATCCTCATACTTGTGCTTCTTCCCACATAAATGAGCATTGTAGCACGTCAGGAAATTCACACATGTAATGCTTTGTGGACCCACTATTATAACAAGTTCCATGGGGGAATTCACCTCTTCTACCTCCACAATTTCCAAAGCCTCTAAATCCTCTGCGAAAGATTCTTTGATGAGTTCCTCCATCTGTGTTTCCTTCATAGTGAAAACCATCATCTTTGGAATTGTTTACAACGCTAGTCTAGTGCACACCAATATGAATGGTATCATGTATCTGGTCAATTAATCTACAATCTTCGGTGTCATGAGTAGTAGAGGTGCAAATATTACAATAGCAAGACACATTCTTACGGATCACATGCTACAGTAGAAGACACCTACTTACATCATGATCTCCATGGAAAATGTCATAGTCTACTGTTACGGTGTGTACCAATCTCTGAGGAAAATCGTTCCTCATATGCCCCTCTACCTCACAATCCATGCACCATAGGCCAATGCAAGTCTCATGGGCCAAGTTTGCAGATAGCTTCTCTAGTTGCTTTTCCATTGTAGCAATTTGAGCTTCAATAGAAGGACTAATACCGGTATCCATGCTTCCTACAGCCTCGATGCACAGGGTAGCCTCCAAGACCTCATGCGGGTTTGTGAAAGTCTTATGTAAAAGCACTCTCTTGAAAGGTGTTATTAGTCCTCCAATAAACCATTGAGCATGCTAAGAAGGATGAATATAATAAGACAATTTTAATAAGAGAGTCTTAAAACACACGTCATACTCCCGCACACTCTCTTCCATACCTTGTTGAATCTCCTTCAGTGCGCTAATGATCTTTTGTTTAAACTCAAGAATATGGAATTCAGCTAAGAAGGCATTATGTAGTATGGTATAATCTACTAATATCTGGTGGGGGTCATATATGTAGTACCAACTATATGCGGATCATTACAATGTTGTTGCAAAATGACTTGCCTTCTGTTCCACGGTAGTGATCCCCTTCATGCACCATAACAGATCACATTTTTGTACATGTTATACAACATCCTAAACAACTTTATAATTTGGTAGATGAAAAGACATTTCAAAAATTACTTACTAAGGTGGTTGAGGACCTTGTCTTCTTGGTCTAGAGCTTAGATTCCATCCGATGTTGCCTCCACCACCAAATCTAATAGATCCACCAATGCCTATCCCTCTTGACACACAAGATCCTCCAAATCCACTAGATCCATTAGTTCCTATTCCACTTGACCCACCAGATCCACCTCCCATTACTGGTAAAGGTCCTGAAGTTGTTGCTCCTTGTGTCCCCACTATCGTGCTAAACTGCATGAAAATAATCTATAAAATTACACCACTATGAGATGTGTGTCCCGCACCACTTCCAGACGTGATACCCAATATTTTTATACCCATAATTTTCCCAAATGTCTCTCCAAAAAATATACCTCCAAACACAAGAAATGATTGTGCAGCCATAGATGTGCAAAATGAAAAGTTATACCTCCTAGGTGTTGATTGGTTACTTCCATCAGTACCAACTGGGTTACTAATACTTATCTTTGGATTTAATAAGTAAGTGCTAGGGGTTTTTCATCAGGTGGATTCAAATGCATGTAACGACTCTCCTTTCTCCAAGTGACAAGCTCTCATTAGAAGCTGAAGGGGTCTCTCTCCTGCGCTTGCCAAGATAGGCTAGCAAAGATTGCTCAGGCTCCATGTCCTCTACGTGAACCTCAATTCCTTCCCGCAATGTATGCCTCTATAAATCCATCACTCTTGAAATTTCACATTTTCTATCTAACTCTCTTTCATGAGATTTATTATACTTGATTCATCTCTCTTCCCTCTCCTTTTCATCCGTAAGGTCCACCATCTACCTCCACTCTAGCTTCTTTTCCCAACGCTCAGAAGAAGCTTAGCTGGCTATAGGAAATTATTCCAATCTTAACATAATGATCAAGATATTTATAGCTAAAGGGATAACATGCAAGAAAAATACTCTTATCTCCCTTAAGAACTCAAACTTACCACTTTCTAGATATGAATACGTAGAAATTGTGTACTCCAAGGTGTAACTCATCAACACTCTACTCCACCAATGATCAAAAACACACGTCCAAGTCTAATCAGTATCATGCAGCCTCTGATACTCCTCTTGGGTCCATACATGAGGTGTATAATACCAGCTTGATCTAGATGCATACACCGAGAGCCATTCGTACAACTCCATTGGAAAACAACAAAAGAAGGTCTAATAAAACTCATGATATAGATGTTTTTCTACCCATTTACATGCATAAAACTCAATTCCATCACTAAATCTCTTAGAAAACTCATCCTACATGATTTTAAGACATGATTTGACATTGTCCAAGATCAAGAACTCTATCATCACACACCATTCTCACAACAGCTTCTAAAAGAGGTCCTAGAAACAGAACTAATATGTAGTAATTTATTTACCCTTAATACTTGTTTCTAACCCCAGCCACGCTGACCTATCACCCAGTGGGTGTTGGGTGCTCACCCAAGGCACGTGTGGGTGCCGAGACCCTCTTTTATTTGATCTTTGCTAGAAGGTTCTGCCATTAATGGAGGATTATTTGTAGAAGCAGAAGTACATTCACTTACTTAAAAGGTAGAAGATGTAACTAATAAATATACACATTAATGCATCAAAGAAGCTAAATAACATTGTAAGAAGTATAATAAAATATATCTGAGCCATGATATTAGGCCCCTAATATAGCCCCCAAATATTAAAGGTGCATAGGTGTGCATGGCTAGAGGAAGCACACAAGTTAAGGCACGTAAGACAGTATTCAAAAGGATTATTGGAGAACCCACGGTGTGCACGCCGCGTGAAGAACAATTCAGGACTTAGCCGCTTTTGGAATTTTGGGATAGAACACATGAATAACGTGTTCCATTTGGATAAGGTTCTAGCCTGGTGACAGGGTGTCCTAGAGGGAATATACCTTGTGATAGAAAGATCCAAAAAGATAATCATGACATGGAGAGGCATGCACCCGGGCTGACCCACACCTTGACACTTGGGGCCAGACTTGAGGCTAAAGAGGATTTTGTTAGAGCTCAAATGCCTATTTATATGCACACCCTTGGCAAAGAAGAGGAGATAAAAATGAGGTAGTGGAGCTCTGCAGAATTACTGCGAGAACTATGAGATGAAAATGGGTAAAGGGATTCCAGTAAGGATGTAATGGGGAATGAAATTTCTGTTCGTGAGAATACATGTATGAATCCAGACATGGGACATGACTACGGTCTGTCCCTCTGTGATATTTTGTAGCAAGACTATGAATGAATATGTTAAGGTTACCATCATGTTTACATTAAGATCTCCTTCTGTATTATTTGCATGTTTTTATTCTGCTTTTGATCTTGTATAATCATGGACCTTACTTGAATGATTAAGTATATTTGTGGATTTACAAAATCTTGGTTCTATTATTTTTGTTGTGCACTTTTTTTCTATTATGACTGAAGGGGTGTAGAAGCCATCCTGAGCTCTATAGCTCTTCATGTCTGTTAAATCACTAAGTTAGAATCATGAACTATGTCTTCCACTAGACTCACATAAAAGAGAGACTTAGCTCCCTCTCGTGCACCTCGGGTGAGTGCCCAGTGCCTGCTAGGTGATAGGCTGACATGCATGAGGTTCCCTTGTTTTTAGTGGGTGTAAAAGTGACTACATATTGGTTCTGTTTCTGGGACCTCTTTTCGAAGTTGTAGTAGAACATGACATACATCATGATCTGTGTAAAAATTAATGGCGGAGCACTTAACACTTGAAGGTGTTGAAGCTTGGTTTAAAAGCACAGAGGACGAATTCACTTAGAGATTTAGTACTGGATCTGAGTTTGATACACAAAGATGGTTAGAAGACACTCTTTATCATGAGTTGTACAAAACCTTCTTCTGTTATTTCCTAGTAGAGTTATTCGAATGGATCTTGGCTGATACATCTAGATTGGGGTGGTGTTATAAATCACACCCTTAGACCCAAGAAACATATCAGAACCTGCAAGATGCTGATCTAATGTGGACCTAGGCTATAGATCATTTGTGGAAGGGAGTATTGACTAGATACACTCTGGAATATGCCATTTCCATGTATTCCTGTCTAGAAGTTGTTGAGTTTGAGTTCTTGCAAGAGCCCAGGGGATCATTTTTGTGTGCACTTCCCCTTGTGATCAAAATCTTGACACTAACCATGGGTTTAGAGGCATTTGCTATGGCCAGCTAAACCACCCTGAGCACTAGGTTCGGAAGCCAGGTTGGGGAAGGATGGTTTATCTGATGACTAAACAGAAAAGGCAGGAGAGATGGATCAAGTATAGTGAAGTGCATGAAAAGGATATCGATAGACAGCGTGGGATTAAAAGTGGGTTATGGAGCCAGACATGGTGGAAAGGAGTCGAGGTTCATGCGGAGGATGTGGGACCCAAATAGTTTGTGGTACCCCATCTTGGTAAGTGTGGGAGAGAAAACCTTGCAGCTTCTTATGAGAGTTCATCACATAGAGAGAGAAGATTCATTGGCACGCATCTAACCCCACCTAGTGACTGAACCTTGGCACTTGGTTTTTTCGAACAAGGGAAAAGTATAGTTGATCCATTTGATATCAGTGGAAGCAACCGATCGGTGTCTAGAAGATATAATTTCTTGTTTAGGACTTCTATAGCTTCACACACTATTCTAGTATTTGGTGGAATGTTTGGAGAAGGCATGTATACAACTGGTTTTGGAAGCGCGTTAGGAAGTGGCAGAGGAACTACGAATAGGAGTGATACTAGTTCACAAACTATTGGTGTGAAATTTAGTGGGATGACGGGAGCATTCGACATGAAAAATGTAGGCCCTGTACCTAACATAGGAGGATCTGGAGGTGGAAGTGGTGGAGCTGGTGGCTCAGGATCTAGTGGATCCGGTGGAGGAGGAAACACTGGAGGAAACCAAGGGGCTAGATTGAGAGGACAAGGACCTCAACCACCTCCTCAAGTATTTATTGAGATGTCTATACACTTACTAGATTAAAGTGGTATAGAAGATGCCATAGAGCATGTGCATAAGTGCGATATGCTATGGTGCACGAAGGGGATCACGACCCAGGATCGAAAGGCCAATAAATTTATGATGACCTTGCAAGGATGTGCATATAGTTGGTATAGAAAGTATGACCCTCATCAGAATTTTGTGGATTATACCATGCTGAGAAATGTGTTCTTGGCAGAATTCCACATACCTAAGTTTAAACAGAAGAGCATTAGCTCTTTCAAAGAAATCCAGCAGGGAATGGTAGAGAGCGTGTGGGAATATGATGCACACTTTAAAAATCTATTATCTAAATTGTCTTATGATATCCACCCTTCACAACATGCTCAGTGGTTTGTCAGAGGGTTGATCACACCTTTTAGGAGGGCCTTGTCTCATAAAACATTCACGGACCCACGCAAAGCATTGGAAGCTACTTTGCATGCTGAGGAAGTTGGTAGTGTTAACATTGGTGTTAGCCCCTTTCTGGAACCTTAGATTGCTGTCATGGCTAAGCAATTGGAAAAATTATCTGCCAACACAATTCCAAAGATTCATAGAGGGATGTGGTGCACGGATTGTAATGTAGAAGGGCACACGAAGGATAATGGTGGGATATGTACGCTGTAGCGATAAACTACAAAATATGTCATGAGGATCATGATGCAATTAGGTGCCCCCTATTACAATGCGCAATCCATAAAAATGTGTCTTGTTATTACAAGATATGTACCTCAACCACACATGACACCAAGGATTATAGATTGATTGACTAGATTCATGAGGTAATTGATCTTGGTGTGTGCCAGACTGGCATTGCCAGCAGTTCCAAAGGAGATGACCGTGGGTATGGAGAGTGCAGGGATGGAGGTGCGCATGGAAGAGGGTTTTACAGGGGATTTTGTGGTCATGGTAACCGTGGAGGAAGAAGTGAGTTCTCGCATGGGACGTGTTTTAATTGTGGAGCCAAAAACCATTATAAGCGTCAATGTCCAAATCTTCTACAATGCTCCTGGTGTGGAAAAAAACATAAGTACGAAGAGTACCCAGAGTTATACGAACATATGAGTCAACAATACCAAAAGGATAAGGGCATTGCCATGGTGAGTATTAAGAAGGCTGACGTGTAATGGATCCTATGAGTAATACGTGAATCATAACTAGAGCTGGTGATGATAATAACAAGGGTGGAATCCATGCATGCAAAGGAAGAACCTAGGTAGAGACCTTTGATTTTAAGAGAATAAGTAGTACACGGGAAGTATCCAAACTTGGCTCACCAAAAAGAAGTCTACCAGGAAACCATGGGTGTAATTCAAAGTTTACAAGGGGAGATCCAATACTTAAAAGAGAAAAATAGAAAAGATGAGCAAAGGAGACCAGTAGAAGCACCAAGGGATGACTTGAATGAGGTTAAGGAGGTGTGTAAATTACCGAGGCAAGAGAATATTATTCCCCTGCTAGGGGCATGGTTGAGAGAAAAGGTGCCATGCTCTGGGGTAGAACACAAAAGGTAGATCCTGCATGCAAACCTCCCACCTCACAGCCTTGATTATGACAAAGAGATTACCTTGAACGTTGTGGTGGATGGATGGTTTCTTAGTAACATCCTCATTGACATAGGTGCAAAGGTTAATGTTCTCACTCTGGATTCCTGGCATCAAATGTTAAGACCTACAGTACAACCATCTTCAAATGTGCTGTATATGGAAAATAAGACAAAGGAAATGCCCATAGGTGTCTTGAAGGATGCGACCATTACCATTCAGGGGACTAGGTTCACTGGGGATTTTGAAGTCTTGGCGCTTTCCGAGGTAGATAATTTCCTAGCTCTACTTGGGTGCCCGTGGTGTTATAAGAATAATGCAGATCTCTGGTTTAACAAGGGGTACATAAGCTTTGAAAAAAGGAAGAGAGGGTAGTTATACCGCTAGTTGATGGGAAGTCCACCCCCTATACTAAACCCCTTGGAGAGGAGGTCCTGGACAGAATATATGTATGCTCCATAAGAGATCCATAGACCATCCACCCTATAGGAGGAGTCATCCAGTTTGATGATGCTCAATCTTTCAGTGATACTACCATTATAACATGCGATAATTGGGTGCATGGGACATATGAATTGATTGGGTGACATCTGAAAGGATCGGTGACCAAGGTAACCATGGTGCATATAGTTCGGCACCTGGGAGGAAAGACAATAACTAAGTATTATGGGGATGCATACCCTGAGGTCTTTTTGAGGGAAATGGAAGCTCACTGGAGGGAGGACGAACGATGAGGTATGATGAGTTATGTTTTGTTAGGCACAACAGTGAGGTGGTGGGCCACGCATAGTGAAAAATTGTTGGAATGACGCGAAGTTAGAATTGTGCTCATTGTCTGATTCTCAAAAAGCAACATACCCACCGCTATCAAGGATTATAATGGCAATGGACCTGCCTCTTCCCACATCCAGGCATGTGAGAGGGTTTGGGGAGAAGGTGCGGAAGCTTTACCACCCTCCCTTTCAGTACACAAGCTATATTAGACACTACAAGGTTGTGCGTGCACTTGGTATATCCATTCTGAAACACACCGCCAAATGGGAAGTTGGCAGGAATTAGTGGCTGACTTGGTTCACACATTCGAGTACCGAAGCACCAAGCAACCAGTTGATGAGGTGTTTCAAACTATCAAGTGCCTCACTCTGGGGGGTTACATCATGGTAGAAGATATATTAGTAAAATTACTTGGTGAACCTATCTTAGAAGTGCGGTTCGAAGAGGAGGAACCAGAAGACATACAATTCAAGCGTGCATGTGTTGAAAAGGAGAAAGGAAAGATGGTATACATTATTGATGGAGAGGAGATGGAAAGATTGAATGTTGACCATTCACTTAGGGCACGTGAAGTAGTTGACAGTGTGGATGCATGTGCGTGTACGTACCATGAACCATTCAAAACCAAGAAAGTTAACATCGGCTCGGAAGGGGAGCCCAAGGAAGCTATCATTAGGGACTACTAGTCGGACAAGGAAGTATTAAAGATCATCAATATCTTGTGTGAATTTGAGGATTTGTTCCCACGTGGATACCATGAGTTGAAACGAATCCACCATTCATTGGGGGGAAATGAGGATAAAGTTGAAGGATGGTGCACACCTAGTCAGGAAGAGGCCTTACAGGATGAATCCCAACATGCGCATAAGGGTTAAAGAAGAGGTAGAAAAAATGATAGCATCTGGTATCATTGAGGTTGTGGAGGAATTAGAATAGATAAGTCCAATGGTGATTAGCATAAAGACGGATGGGCGGATTAGGATATGCGTGGATTATAGATAATTGAACGTTGTTTGCATCATAGATTATTTTCCCACCCCTTTTACTGAAGAGATTTTGGAAGGAGTTACTGGGTGCAAGGTCTATTCCTTTACGAATGGATTATTGGGATATCAGCAAAGTAAGGATTGCCAAGGAAGACTAGGAAAATACAACTTTCACCACCGAGTGTGGAAGTTTTACATACACAGTCATTGCCCTTTGGGTTGAAGAATGCACCCGCTGTATTTTCATGCGTAGTGGTACAAACATTTAAGGAATTCATCCACAGGTTCCTTCAAGTATATTTGGATGATTGGATAGTGTATGGATTGGTCAGGGACCATTGTGATAACTTGAGGTTGATGTTTGAAAGATGCCGGTAGTTGAGGATCTCCCTCAAAATCAAGAAATGTATCTTTGAAACTCCTTTTGGAACGTTGTTGGGTTATATCATATGTAAAGAGGGATTGCTAGTGGATCCCGTGAAAGTTGCAATTATTATGGGGCTAGGGGAGCCTACCAGCCAAAGTGCCATGTGTGGATTTCTTGGACACACTGGGTACTACAGAAAGTTCATTAAGGGATACGCCAAGATCACCGCACCTTTGGAAATATTGCTCAGACACAAGAGTGCCTTTCAGAGGGGAGAGGTGTAGCATAATGCATTTGACACTCTAAAAGAAAGGCTTATCACCACCTTTATTCTACGATTCCCATCCTAGGATAAACATTTCCATGTCCACATGGATGCCTCTAGTACAGCAATGGGGGCCATTATTCCTCAACTAGGAGAGGGGATTGTTGATCATCCCTTTTGTTTTGCAAGTAGGAAGTTGACACAAGAAGAACAGAATTATACAACGATCGAGCATGAGGCATTTTCAATGATCTACGTGCTCCAAAAATTTAGACAATATCTGCTGGCAAATCCCTTCATATTCTAAACTAACCATATGGCCTTGAAGTATATAGTAAACAAAGCAGTGTTGCAAGGGTGCATATGCCGTTGGGTACTTTTATTTTAGGAATTTGAATTCAAAGTGGTGGTAAAACTAGGGAAGAACAATTGGGGGCTAGATCATTTATCAAGGATTGATTTGGGAGAGGATGCACAAAGTATCGAGAAAACCATGCTGGACACACAACTATTCAGGTTACGCCCACGCCCTCATAACTAGAATATTTTGTTGTTTTTCTCAAGGAAGGTGTGGCACCCGAAAGGATGAATGCTCTAGAAAGGAAAAGGTTAGCCATACGTGCCACACCCTTCATGTTGATCAATGAGGATTTATATAAGATGGGCCATGATGAGGTTTTGTGCCAGTGCGTATTAGAACATGAGTGTGTAGCTATAATAGAAGAAGGCGATTGTGGGATTGCTAGAGGACACTATGTGGGGAATGTAGCTGCACGCAAGATCCTAGTCACTGGACTCTAGTGGGAGATGATTCAACAGGATTATATCGAGTTTTACAAGTCCTGTGACCACTACCAACACCTTGGAAAACCTGTAAAAAGGGACGAGATGCCCTTGTGCCCCATCGCCAGCACGGAACCTTGTGACAAGTGGGAAATATATATTTTTGGACCAATCTCACTAGCTATGCGAAGGACTAACTCCTGTTATATCATTACTTGTACTGATTATCTAATAGGGTGGGAAAAGGCCATACCCACTAAGGATTGCACCGTAGCAACGACTACTATATTTTTGTGGGAGAACATTATCAGCAGGTATGGGTGCCCATTAAGTTTAACAAGTGATAGGGGCACTCACTTCTTAAATGAAACAATCAGGATTCTATTGGCAGAATTCATGGTAGCCCATCAAAAGACTACCCCTTATCACCCTTAGGCAAATGGGACTGCAGAGGCATTCAACAAAATCCTTAGCCACACATTGGCTAAGATATGTGATGTGGGTAGGTAGGACTGGGATGAAAAAGTATCATCAGTTCTTTTGGCATACAGAACAACGTATAAAAGGTTGAACAAGGCCACACAATTTCAACTAGTGTTTGGCGCAGAGGCTGTTTTACCGGTTGAATTCATGCTACCATTGCTATGTATAACACATGTAGGAGGTTTGGATGATGAACAAGCACTGGAAGAAAGAATTGATGAATTGATAAAGCTGGATGAAAGGTGCTCACTAGCAAAATGGAGCCAAACAACTTAAAAAGCTAAGCAAAAGGCATGACATGACCACCATATTAAAAACAAATAGTTTGAGGTTGGCTAGATGGTATTGCTATATGATTCTAAATTTCTACACCATCCTGGAAAGTTGAAGGTGCATTGGTTGGGTCCTTATGTAATTTCATACATCCTTGATTTGGGCGCGTGCCAATTACAAGTGATGGATGGAACAAAATTACCTGGACACTTCAATGGGAGTAGGTTGAAGGCATACTATAAATAATACTTCTTGGTGTTTGTAAATAAGGTAGTTCTACCAGTTAGTTTAGAATTTCCTTTTATGCTTTTCCTTTCTTTTTTTTCCCTTTCACTTTGTTGTCTTGTTTTGCACCTTGGGCACCGGTAACCTTATTAATTTTTGACTTATGAATCTGTTGGTATCCAGATTTAATATCCTTCACAACTTGAACAACATCATGAACTTGCACAAGAAATTCAAGGGTAGATAGATGATTTGTATGTCATTTGCAGCCCAGGAGCACATCTATCTGGCTTGTTGGCACTTGAGATTTGAGGGAGTGGATAGCTCCTTCAAAAGGATCTTGATCTGATCCTCACTATTTTAGGTTGTGCCTATCAACCAAGGCAAGAGAACCTATATTGTAGCCCTTGTATGGTAAAGGAGATTGAGATATCCTTGTATTTTGCAAATTGTATGGAGATGGCCTTGGAAAACATGATCAATTATCCATTATTCAAACTCAAAGGATTTGTCACTACTAAATGATGGAAATGCTTTCAAGACAAGGCTAAGGCTACTAGAGACAAAATAAAATCCTGATATGCTTTGTGTATTTTTGTAAATGGGTTGTATTCTTTTGTTGAAACATAATGCAATGCAGGGGTAGTATGTGTGGCATGAGTTAGTTTGAATGAAATTTTGTGGGGAGATGTTTAGACAAGAATAGCTAGGAATTACCAACTTCTTTGAGAACCTTTGTAGGAAACTTGTAATACCTACACAACAAGAATGCTTCCAAGGGTTTGAAATGCTCCTTCAACTGAGATATGTGCACAAATGGAGGACCAGATCTACACTCTTCCACAAAACCTTTGATAACCTGCCAAAAAATCTTGAAGCAAAATGCCAACAAAGTATCCAGGAATCCTTATTTAATTATGACCTAAGGTGCACCCGAAGGTTTACAAACAGTCTCAATATTCAAGGACAGTAAAATGATTTCAAATTTGTTTATCTTCTATCAGATGAAAGCTCTTCTAAATATAAGATTTCAAATGCCATTAAACCATCAACAAGAAATGAGACCCTGTATGATCAAACATATCCTAAACACAAGATTGCAACATGAGCAAGAAACACAAATTGAGAACATTCTAAGACATAAGCATATGCAAATTTTACCAAGAGATAACACCACATAATCCAAAATTTTGATCAAATACATTAGTAGGGGAATGTTATAAGAACAATCTTAGAGACTTTTGATCGCTTTACAACTTAAACCATGATGAAATTTGATATAAAATGGAATTGAAAATAGCTCTCAGGTGGTTTTCTCCAGAGAAATGGATTTCTTCCGACCTTTTGCTTGAAAATTCTAAGTATTTTTTTTTTCTCTTCTATCTCCTCCCCTTAAAAATGCTTCAAAATACATTTTATACCTCATGGCAGCTTGGAATCTTGCTTCCCAAGAAAATATTATGCTTAAGGGATCAAATTTGTTACAAAATCCTTCAACATTTCATGAAAATGACATCAAACTGTAAAACAACTCGCATATTGCTAGGGATGCACAAAATTTTTAAAATATTGCATGAGTTTGGATCCTTATCCATCCTAGGGTCACATTTTTGGCATTTAGGCATGTCTGCATGCTTTAGAAATCATTTTCACCTTTTACCCTTTCAATTTTTACCTTTGCAACTTTTGATTTTCACCTTTCACATTTTTTACATCGGGCCGAAGCAAAAATGCATCAAAAACATCATAGACCATCAAATTAGCTCATGAAAATGGTGCCATTGTTCTCAGAAGGCTGAGAGGATACAAAATCATATAAAATACAATGAAATTTGATGAAGAAATGTGACTTTCAAGCTCCTTGGACCTCCCATGACGACCGAAAATGAAACGACACAGTATCTGTTGATTTTGGTCAACTTTTAATGCTAGCCCTCCACGTGGAGGATGATATTCTTGAATATTCCCCTTTTCCCCTTTTGGATAAGGAGGGAAATGCATCCAGAAACCATTGGATCAAACCCCCATGCTTTAGAAATGCACTTGTGGCCCCTTTTTAATTTGGAATTTTTTTGTAAAAAATCTCCACTTCTCCTTCGGACCCGCCACGTGTCCACATGTGGGCCCCAAAGAAAACCGCGGGCTAATTTTATGAATTTTGGCACTTTTTTGAGAAAAGGAAAATTTTCTCAAACACTCCATGGGCCTGAAATCCTGCTCTCTTCTTCGCCACGTGATGCCCTCTAATTTGTCGTGGGGCCACGCTTCCCATTCTGCCCCCAGACCTCCTTGCCAAATTATGAAAATTTCAAAACTCATTATAGGCCTGTGCTCCCCTATCATCCTTTGGAATATGCCACATGTTGGCCCTGGATTGGCTGCGGGGGACATGTCCAAATTTTCCTTGTCGCGGCCCAGCGGATATAATTTTGATTTTGAGATTTTGCTTGTAACACCTTGGACTGTAGTTACTTCCTCCTAAGCATACAAGTGTTGATATGTGATTTCTTTTGAAAGGATGTGTTCCCTCGATTGAGAAGTCATGCTTGATATGTACTGTATCTTCTTTGCAAATTGCAGATCTTTGACTGAGTCAGAATATGATTGGACTCTTTTATTTCTTTCATTTTGCACCTGAGTTTAATATGATCTCGGAACAAATTATGGAGTTATCCATCTATAAGATCTAGCCTTGGAACAGCGGTATTGATCCAAGTGATGCTTTAAGCTTATTCGTGATGAATTAAAATTATAGACCTTACGCAGGTTGCAAGGTCTGGATGCATTGAATAAGCTAGTCCGGAGTATAACTCAGGCTGATTGTGTTAAATGAATTGGTTCCCGATATCGTAATATAACTGGAAGGTCTTGATCGTGGACCAGGTAATAATTCAGTTACATATAATTCAATAGCCATTTGGCAGTGCAAGAGTAAACCCTGTTCGCGAATGTATGTTGTAGGTTCTTTTTCTGAGCATATGAAATGTTAGACCTAACTGGATTTATTAAGGTTAGTAACCTAAAACTAAACCTAACCTAGGGGTTAGATTAGTGTTAATCTAACCTAGACCTAGGCTAAGAGCTAATGTTCTAAGTTAGTATCTATGTGCTAAGAGGTTAGACTAAGTGTTAGCCTAAATCCTAACCTAAGTTACTAACCTAACTAATGAACAAGGAGGAAAGGGGACATATGGAAAGGTGCGAACCATGGGTGGCAGTTTCTATGTCATTAAATGCATGGATAAGCATGAGGGACAGGTAATTTGGTGGAGGTTTTTAAAACGGCTAACTTGAGCCGACGTGGCAGGTCGCCAAAGTTGGAAATGGTCTTTGATGTGCATTTGTCCATCGCCAACTATGGCGGTCGGTGGCAGTGGAGATTTAGCGAGAAATTTGGAGTAAATGTCATTTATGAACTCGGTCTTCGAGCTCAGGTTTCACGGGAAGGCATGCAAAATGGAAAGTTAATGGTTTGTTTGGTTTTTCAAGCGCTCCGGTTTTCCCTCTGTCTGTTCACTGGTTCTTTGCACCAGTATTCTTGGAGTTGCATGGAAAATTTGAGTGTAACTCACTCTTTTCTCTGGCAAGGAAAATTTATAAGTCATGGTTATAGAAAAATTTTGTTGGTGGATCTAACTTGGAAAAGGAGGAGAAGGTTCGAGCTCTTTCAGTGGTCTGCTTCGAAATTTTAAGCAAATAAACAGGCATGTTAGGCCCTAACCTTTAAAAATCTTGCTCTCTTTCAAATGATTTCATTAGAACAACTCTGTTCAGATGATTTTTGGAATTAGATGGTTTTTATGGTAGCTTGGGGTGATCTTGTTACTGTATCTTCTTGCTGGTTTGATTTCTCAATTTAACCCCTGTTGGGTGTGTATTGTATTTCGAACTGTTGCTCTATTTTTATTGTGTTTTGCATTCAGGCGTAAGTCTGTGAAATGTATGCTTGAATGTATACTGGGCCTGCTCTGTGAGAGCCCATGAATTGTTCTCTTGATAAGTACAGGCTACTGTTGATACTTGTTGTTAATGCTTACTGTTGATGCTTGTTGTCGATAATGGTAGGAAAAGATACTGTGGACTTTTGATTGAATGTTCAGTATAACTCGACTTCCTTGTAAGTTCTGTCGTGGTTATTATAGATGGTGGTTACAGAATCCTATTGGGTTTCGCTAAGATATTTAAAGTTATTTATGAAAGGATAACTTGCTGTGTTACAGTATTTCAATGTGACCTTGTTGAAGTTGTTTTTCCCTTGCATTGAGGTTATGGGATTCAACCCATTGATAGTATGCAATATATATATTTATTGTATTCAAAACGACTCTGTGGAGTCCATTGAATGATTCGTATATTTTGGACCACTGTTGAAGCTATATATTTATATTTGAATATTGGTAATTTGATTTTGTCAGAGTCTTGAAGGAGTAACAGGTAATGCGATCTCTATTATTTTGTAATGAATTTTTGGTACAGACTCTTTGGGTGTGCTTTTACGTTTCCCATCTGTGAAAGCTTGAGCGAAAAATATTGAAGAGGCTCAGTTGGGATTCCTTGTTGCGAAATCAGTATTAGCTTTGGTATAAGCCTAATTTTGAATGTTTACCATTGTTGGCAGTTGGAATCCTTAACTATTATTTATCTTGTTTAGTGTTGTTCGGATTCAGTTGAATCCTTGATAGGTAGCTATAGTATCTGCCTCTATTTAAGCTGATTGGTACAGTTGTTGTTTTTGGAACTGTTGGGTTCCTTGAGTATAGATAGATATCATGTATCTTGGCTCTGTGAAAGTGGATCGTGAATACCATACTTCAAATTCTGAATGCGTCCAGATGTGAATACGGTATATTATGTTTCCTTTCTGATTATTCCAGTTAGATGAGGCTGTGCATGTTGTGGGAATGTTGTAAGATTATCTCTGCATAGTCTTAGGGAATCATCAATTGCTTAATGTCAAGAAGTCCATTGTTGACTGTGATAAAATAGAATTTCTCGATTTCGACCTTGGGTCTAAAAGCCTTACAGTGATTAGAAAGGACTAGAATGGGCTGTAGGTTGATGTAAGGGATTGTTGGCGTGTTACGTCTTCTGTCATATGGATATCAATTCTTGAGTTTAATTGAACTTAGGAGTTGTCGACTGCACCTCAACAGGAAATGGCTGTGATTATCTTCTTGTTTGTCACTTCGTGTGAGAGGTCATGCAGAGTCTGTTTGGTAGATAGTCATCACTGTGGTGTGATAGCTACTGTACTGTAGTTTTTTATATTTTAAACCTTAACAAAACAGTGGTGCTTTGGTGGTCTCGTCTGATTTATTTGTATGTGTTTAAGGTGAATGCTTTGCTCTTGGAAAGACGGTACAGTCATGAGCTAGTTATGAGGGAAATATGTATGTTTCGTTTATTTGTCTTCTGTTATAAAGTATAGGTTGATATAATTGTTGATCTAACTTTTGGAATTGTTCTATCATTTTGATGGAATCATGAAAGGTTATTCATTTATTATGTTGAATATATTAGTCCGTCGGATGTTGCTGTCCTTGGGATTCAGATGGATAGTTGGTTAGATGTATTTGTCTTCTTGGTCTCTAACGTTTTGATGAAATATTTGAAAGGTATCTGTGACTATTTAGTGACTATAATATGAGCTACGTGTTTATAGTCATGTTGTTTTACAAAAGCATAGTCTGAAATGTGTTTACTTGTTTGGTGTTTTGATCTCATTTAAACAGGGCGTTTAATGAAAACAATTGATGGATTGCAATTGTTTTAAGAGTTAGTGCTTATCATGCTCAGTTCATTGAACTGACCCATGTTGACAAATTTTTGCAGATGGATGCCGTAAGTGGTAAAAGCATGCAGATCTGATAGGATGATCAGATTGTTTAATTTGATTTTAAGTTGAAATACAGCTTGATTTTCTAAATGTACTATATGTGGAAAGATGTTCTTTTTCCGTAGAGTATTGTATCAAGTATGTTGAATGCATAAAATGTATTTGATTAGTTCTGAAAGGAACAAAAATTGATATTTCTTACTTATGTGTTTGTATTCTTATCTTGATAGTTTGACCTTTTTCGGTTCAAATATCTTGAGAGCATTGTTATTATTGTATAATTTGGAGACTTTTGTGATCATCAATGTAAGCTTGCAAGAATATGTGGCTGAATACTTATGATTGTTTAGCAATTCTAGTGTGTTCTATCAAAAGTTTAATGGAAATATAGATCACTGTCTTACTGGAAACTAGGGTTAAAATAAACCTAAGCAGGACGCTAAACAAGCTGAATTAAATTATTAATTCCTAGTCTTGATTAAACCAGGACAACATGTAATTGGAATCTTAATCACTATATCTCGATACTTATAAGTAAGATATAAGTTCAGTTATGAGAACTGAATTAAACCTAAATGGGGTTCAGATGGAAATCTCATGTGAAGTTTATGAGTTATTGTCCAGTTTCGTTGATTTAGAATTATGTATATTCTATGAACTCCTGGATGGAACCTTAGTCTTAATAACTTCTCTGTGTAAAGGGTTTTATTAAGAAAGATCATTCTAGGTGAGGAACCCTGGGATCAAGAAAGGCTAACCTTAGGGGAACGTCTTTTAATATAATTTAACTCAGCGTATGTAACACTTTTTAACAAGTAGATCTTTTCGAGGCAGATTTAAAGGTTGACGGCACAAGTCAACTGCAGGGTTGTACCTTCGAGAAGATTAGGATCTTCTCGAAGATACAACAATGCAGGTGACTTATGACGACACCCTTTGCATTGATCGTTAAGATTTACATCTTTAACTCGAACAAGCTACTCTGGGACCGATTAGGAATGTGGTCACATTATATGGCTGCCTAGGAGACTCGGGGTATCTTGACACACTGGTTTAACTAGGGTTGGCCCAGTATGTCATCTTATCCCTAGTCCTCGAGTGCATCCATATAACGTTGCCACCTTACTAATCCATTTCCGAGTGAATAACTTGGGATAAGGGGACTGACAGAAGTCAGTATAAGACATTCCATATAACATAAGAATGGGGTGAAGGACGTATTCCAGATTGACGAGTATGCCGTTAAGGAATACGAGACATAAGCAGTATGTTTCAAATCTTTGGCCAAAGTATCGCAAGCTGCTCATTGCGTTGTCCTGAATCACCTGGTCTAAGGGATGAGATGCCGATGAATAATGGTAACAATTATTCAGTTAGGTTCCTTGGACAGAACATTCTGAATCCCAGAATAGGGAAGAGAACCGCGAGAGTGAAGGGTTAAATGAAAACTCCAACTCTTATTACTCATGAATAGATCGGTAGATTTCCGAGTCATGGAATGAATAGATCGGAGGTACTCCGAGTCATTACAGCTGCATATGGTTATCTGTTATAAGAATGGTTATTTGATTTGTGAGTTCTAAATTATGTATTTAGAACCTGGAAGCATTTATCAAAAAAAAAAAAAATTGACTTGTTCTAATGTATAAAAATGAGGATGTTACATCTTGGTATCAGAGCTGAAGGTTGCAGCTCTTGGGCCTATTGTGTCCATAATCTGATAAAACCTGAATTTTCTTGTAACAGAAAATGGTTAGAACAAGGGGGAACGTTGTGAATAATGCTCCACCTGAAGGAGGGGCGGCAACAACCCAGAAACTTGATGAAATCCTTGCTGCCCTGTTGGACACAAGAGATCGTTTAGCTGTACTTGAACATCAGGCGATGGGAAATGAGGAGGATGAAGAAGCTGGTAATGACAATCAGCCACCTCCTGAGGACAACCCCGATATGGGTGTTGATGTTAATGTTGGGAATGCACCGGTCCAACCAGAAAACAAAAAGGCCAGGTTGGCAGCAGAACTCACTAATGATATAAAAAGGATAAGTCCACCTAAGTACGATGGCACCACATTAGGAGATGGAGCTGAGAACTGGCTCAGCGAAATGGAGAAGTACTTTGCAATAAGGAACTTCTCAGAGGAAACCAAAGCTATTTGGGGAGCCTATCAGCTTTCCCACGAAGCATCTTCGTGGTGGGATAGCCGTAAAGCTGAACTAAACATTGATGAGACCAACGTTACTTGGGATCAATTTAAAGGCTATTTTAGGCAACGTTGGCTGCCACAACTTTTCTATGATCAGAAAATGACAGAATTTCAGAATTTAGCTCAAGGGAAGCTAACGGTAACTGAATACTGGGAGCGGTTTACAAAACTCCTCAAGTATGTACCGCAGTATCAAACTGACGAGAAGTTCAGAATACGGAAATTCATCATGGGATTGAATCCCATGATAGGGGGAGAGGTCGATGTTCATAGTCCAACCACTATGGAAGGAGTTGTTGAAAAGGCCATAAGGCAAGAACAAAAATTAAAGGCTATTTCTGCTCATAAAGAGGAAGTGCGGAAGAAGACTGCAAACCCTTCTTCAACCTCTCTTGCACCCAAAAAGGGACCATGGAAAAAGTTTGGAAACAAAAGTAAGTTTCCAGGGGATAATAGTAAGAAAGCAGTGGCAAATAAGCCTGCTGGAAATGTAAGGGATAATTTTGCTAAAAATTATAACAATGGGCAGAAGCCCTATGGAGGACAACGTGACAATTACAAGACTGGAGGCAATTTTGAGCCTAAAAAGGGACCTGTAGGAGGCTGCTACAATTGTGGCAAAGATCACTACGCAAATCAGTTCCCTTTGAAGAAGGATGATCGTAATCAGCAGCATAAGATACATGCTGCAGTAGCAGATAAGCAAGCTGAAAAGCAAGTGACACCTATAGAAGTTCTGGGTAAGTTGTTTGGCATACCTGTCACTATTCTTTTTGATACTGGAGCTACTGAATGTTTTATTTCTAATAAACTTGCTTCTAAACTTAAAAGAAAAGCTGGAAAAATGGATAAATCTTGGACTGTACAGTATGGTAATAACTCTGTTCATACAGTGAGTATGTGCCTTTTTGGGGCAGTCCTTGACTTACCTAATTTATCCACGGAAGTTGACCTCTATGTTACACCTTTGGGATCATATGACATTGTCATTGGTGTCAATTGGTTAGCTGACCATAAAGCAAAGGTAGATTGCTATGAAAAGAACATAAAATGTTTAGATGATCAGCTGGAAACAGCAGAGATTCAAGGTGTGAAACGGGAAATTTCAGTTAGAAAACTGTCAGCTATGCAGCTTAAAAAGGCTAAAAATAAAGGATGTACCCTTTATGCAGTAAAGATATCTGAATTTTCAGAAGAAGATGATGATTTCATGAAACAATTTCCTCTATTACAAAGTTTCAGGGATGTTTTTCCTGAGGAATTACCAGGGTTACCACCCAAGAGAGAATTTGACTTCACCATCGAAATCAAACCAGGAACAAAACCTATTTCCAAAGCACCTTATAGGATGACTACTACAGAGTTAGTTGAGCTTAAGGCACAGTTGCAAGAGCTTTTGTCTAAAGGTTTGATTAGACCAAGTGTTTCACCTTGGGGAGCGCCCGTAATATTTGTAAAAAAGAAGGATGGAACACTAAGGTTGTGTATTGATTATCGGATGTTGAACAAAGCAACAATCAAGAACAGATATCCACTTCCAAGGATTGACGATCTATTTGATCAGATGCGTGGAGCAGCGGTTTATTCTAAGATAGATCTTCGATCTGGGTATCATCAGTTAAGGATTAGAGAGGAAGATATTCATAAAACAGCTTTCCGAACAAGGTACGGACATTATGAATTCACAGTTCTACCTTTTGGATTAACTAATGCACCCGCAGCCTTTATGAACTTAATGAACAATATTTTTCAAGAATATCTGGACAAGTTTGTACTTGTATTCTTGGATGATATTCTCATTTATTCTAAAAGCGTTGAGGAGCACAATGAGCATTTGAAGATAGTTTTGGGAATTTTGAGAAAAAGAAAGTTGTATGGAAAGTTATCCAAATGTTCTTTCTTTGATTCAGAAGTTCACTATTTGGGTCATGTCATTAGCAAAGAAGGAATTGCTATAGATCCCTCAAAAATAGTGGCAATAACTGAGTGGCCTGCACCAAAGAATGTGCACGAAGTAAGAAGCTTCATGGGTCTTGCTGGTTACTATAGAAAATTTGTTAAGGATTTTTCTAAAGTAGCTGCACCAATAACTTCATTGCAAAAGAAGGATAAGAAATTCATATGGAATGATAAGTGCGAAGCGGCTTTCAAAGGTCTGAAAGACCAGTTGACTTCTGCACCTATATTAGCTGTACCCGACCCTAATGGGAGTTTTACTATTGTAACGGATGCTTCTGGGGAAGGCCTTGGAGGTGTTTTGCTTCAAAATGATCAAGTCATAGCATATGAAAGTAGAAAACTTAAATTACATGAGCTGAATTATGCCCCTCATGATTTGGAACTTGCTGCCATTGTTCATGCACTTCAAGTCTGGAGACACTATTTACTTGGGAAACCTTTTGAGTTGAAAACTGATCACTTAGGGCTGAAATATATTTTTACTCAACCTAATCTTAATGCCAGACAGAGAAGATGGTTAGAATTTTTATCACAATATGACTTTGATATTAGCTATATCAAAGGGAAGGAGAATAGAGTAGCTGATGCTCTAAGTCGTAGGAGGCACATTTCTGCTCTTATAACATTAAGAACTCAGTTTAAAGACGAGGTAAAGAGTGCCTCAGAATCTGATATTTATTTTCAACAAGTAAAAGCAGCGCTTGCTACAGAACCAAAGGATATAAGGTATAAAGGTTTTCATTTTGATAATGAAGGAATCTTGCGTTATGAAAACAGGGTATACGTACCTATGCTGAATGATTTGAGGAAGAAGTTGTTAGTTGAATTTCATGATTCGCCTTTCTCTGGACACCCGGGAATCACAAAAATGCTTGCTGATTTGAAACAACAATACTTTTGGAAAGGTATGAAAAAGGATGTTATTAATTTTGTGACTCATTGTTTGGAGTGTCAGCGGGTTAAGGCAGAACATATGCACCCTGCTGGACTGTTATATCCTCATAGCATACCGCAGTACAAATGGCAAGTAATAACCATGGATTTTGTACAAGGATTACCCATGTCCAGGAATAAACATGATGTTATCCTAGTAGTTGTAGATAAACTGACTAAGGTAGCTCATTTCATCGCTGGAAATCTAAAGGATGATTCACCAGTGCTGGCCAAAAGATTCGTACACAAAATTTTTAGATTGCATGGTGTACCAGAATTGATTATATCTGACAGGGATCCAAGAATGATGTCAAGGTTTTGGCAAACACTTAATACAGCTCTTGGAACGAAACTAAACTTCAGTTCTGCATATCATCCGGAAACGGATGGACAAACTGAGAGGGTAAATCAAGTGTTGGAGGACATGTTGCGAATGTATTGCATGGATCAACAGTATAAATGGGAAGAGTATCTTCCATTAGTTGAATTCGCATACAACAACACTTATCACTCATCTCTTAAAATGGCACCATTTGAAGCACTTTATGGAAGAAAGTGCAGAACTCCTGTTAGCTGGGATAGTGTTGAGGATAGAGTGGTAATTGGACCAGAGATTCTCACAGAAATGGAACAGCAAGTTAAGCTGATTCGTGAACGATTAAAGGAAGCAGCGGATAGACAGAAGAGCTATGCTGACCTTAAGTGGATTGATCGCAGGTTTGAACTTGGTGAGAAGGTTTTTCTTCGTGTTAAACCCAGAAAGAGTTCTATAACTTTTGGCAAGGCTGCCAAGTTGTCACCTCGATTCGTGGGACCTTTCGAAATTGTCGAAATAATCAATCCTGTAGCTTATCGATTAGCATTACCACCTGCTTTATCTCGCATGCATGATGTTTTCCATATTTCTTTGCTTAAGAAATACATTTCAGATCTGTCACATGTTTTAAATTGGAATTCCTTGCAGGTCCAAGACCCAGGAATAATCATGGTTAAACCCGCACGAGTGCTGGAAACTCGCCAATTGCATTTAAGAAATCATGAAATACAACAATGTAAGGTCCAGTGGGACCAGTTTAACGAAGAAAGTGCAACTTGGGAAAATCTGGAAGAGATGAAAATTGCTTTTCCTTCTCTTTTTCAACAGAATGAAATCTGTTGACAAAACATTTCTTTTATGAACTTATATTTTTTTTTTTTAAGTTTATATGAAAGCCAGATGAAGGCAAAC
Source organism: Taxus chinensis (assembly GCA_019776745.2). Classification (NCBI taxonomy): domain Eukaryota; kingdom Viridiplantae; phylum Streptophyta; class Pinopsida; order Cupressales; family Taxaceae; genus Taxus; species Taxus chinensis. Next base: position 955,856,789 of record CM034147.1, on the reverse strand, counting down.
ATTATTCAGGCTGAATAAAATGTGTTGTGACATTGATTTCTGGAACTATTCAAGTTGGAAAATAGTCGCATTGTTTTGTGAACTAATAAATTGGTTGACCTGAAGGTTAATCGAATATGTAATCATCAGGACGATGAATCTTTTAGGAGGGAAGCATGTAACACCTTGGACTGTAGTTACTTCCTCCTGAGCATACAAGTGTTGATATGTGATTTCTTTTGAAAGGATGTGTTCCCTTGATTGAGAAGTCATGCTTGATATGTACTGTATCTTCTTTGCAAATTGCAGATCTTTGACTGAGTCAGAATATGATTGGACTCTTTTATTTCTTTCATTTTGCACCTGAGTTTAATCTGATCTCGGAATGAATTATGGAGTTATCCATCTATAAGATCTAGCCTTGGATCAGTGGTATTGATCCAAGTGATGCTTTAAGCTTATTCGTGATGAATTAAAATTATAGACCTTACGCAGGTTGCAAGGTCTGGATGCATTGAATAAGCTAGTCCGAGTATAACTCAGGCTGATCGTGTTAAATGAATTGGTTCCCGATATCGTAATATATCTGGAAGGTCTTGATCGTGGACCAGGTAATAATTCAGTTACATATAATTCAATAGCCATTTGGCAGTGCAGGAGTAAACCCTGTTCGTGAATGTATGTTGTAGGTTCTTTTTCTGAGCATATGAAATGTTAGACCTAACTGGATTTATTAAGGTTAGTAACCTAAAACTAAACCTAACCTAGGGGTTAGATTAGTGTTAATCTAACCTAGACCTAGGCTAAGAGCTAATGTTCTAAGTTAGTATCTATGTGCTAAGAGGTTAGACTAAGTGTTAGCCTAAATCCTAACCTAAGTTACTAACCTAACTAATGAACAAGGAGGAAAGGGGACATATGGAAAGGTGCAAACCATGGGCGGCAGTTTCTATGTCATTAAATGCATGGATAAGCATGAGGGACAGGTAATTTGGTGGAGGTTTTTAAAACGGCTAAATTGAGCCGACGTGGCAGGTCGCCAAAGTTGGAAATGGTCTTTGATGTGCATTTGTCCATCGCCAACTATGGCGGTCGGTGGCAGTGGAGATTTAGCGGGAAATTTGGAGTAAATGCCATTTATGAACTCGGTCTTCGAGCTCGGGTTTCACGGGAAGGCATGCAAAATGGAAAGTTAATGGTTTGTTTGGTTTTTCAAGCGCTCCGGTTTTCCCTCTGTCTGTTCACTGGTTCTTCGCACCAGTCTTCTTGGAGTTGCATGGCAAATTTGAGTGTAACTAGCTCTTTTCTCTGGCAAGGAAAATTTATAAGTCATGGTAATAGCAAAATTTTGTTGGTGGATCTAACTTGGAAAAGGAGGAGAAGGTTCGAGCTCTTTCAGTGGTCTGCTTCGAAATTTTAAGCAAATAAACAGGCATGTTAGGCCCTAACCTTTAAAAATCTTGCTCTCTTTCAAATGATTTCATTAGAACAACTCTGTTCAGATGATTTTTGGAATTAGATGGTTTTTATGGTAGCTTGGGGTGATCTTGTTACTGTATCTTCTTGCTGGTTCGATTTCTCAATTTAACCCCTGTTGGGTGTGTATTGTATTTCGAACTGTTGCTCTATTTTTATTGTGTTTTGCATTCAGGCGTAAGTCTGTGAAATGTATGCTTGAATGTATACTGGGCCTGCTCTGTGAGAGCCCATGAATTGTTCTCTTGATGGGTACAAGCTACTATTGATACTTGTTGTTAATGCTTACTGTTGATGCTTGTTGTCGATAATGGTAGGAAAAGATACTGTGGACTTTTGATTGAATGTTCAGTATAACTCGACTTCCTTGTAAGTTCTGTCGTGGTTATTATAGATGGTGGTTACAGAATCCTGTTGGGTTTCTCTAAGATATTTAAAGTTATTTATGAAAGGATAACTTGCTGTGTTACAGTATTTCAATGCGACCTTGTTGAAGTTGTTTTTCCCTTGCGTTGAGGTTATGGGATTCAACCCGTTGATAGTATGCAATATATATATTTATTGTATTCAAAACGACTCTGTGGAGTCCATTGAATGATTCGTATATTTTGGACCACTGTTGAAGCTATATATTTATATTTGAATATTGGTAATTTGATTTTGTCAGAGTCTTGAAGGAGTAACAGGTAATGCGACCTCTGTTATTTTGTAATGAATTTTTGGTACAGACTCTTTGGGTGTACTTTTACGTTTCCCATCTGTGAAAGCTTGAGTGAAAAATATTGAAGAGGCTCAGTTGGGATTCCTTGTTGCGAAATCAGTATTAGCTTTGGTATAAGCCTGATTTTGAATGTTTACCATTGTTGGCAGTTAGAATCATTAACTATTATTTATCTTGTTTACTGTTGTTCGGATTCAGTTGAATCCTTGATAGGTAGCTATAGTATCTGCCTCTATTTAAGCCTGATTGGTACAGTTGTTGTTTTTGGCACTGTTGGGTTCCTTGAGTATAGATAGATATCATGTATCTTGGCTCTGTGAAAGTGGATCGTGAATACCATACTTCAAATTCTGAATGCGTCCAGATGTGAATACGGTATATTATGTTTCCTTTCTGATTATTCCAGTTAGATGAGGCTGTGCATGTTGCGGGAATGTTGTAAGATTATCTCTGCATAGTCTTAGGGAAACATCAATTGCTTAATGTCAAGAAGTCCATTGTTGACTGCGATAAAATAGAATTTCTCGATTTCGACCTTGGGTCTAAAAGCCTTACAGTGATTAGAAAGGACTAGAATGGGCTGTAGGTTGATGTAAGGGATTGTTGGCGTGTTACGTCTTCTGTCGCATGGATATCAATTCTTGAGTTTAATTGAACTTAGGAGTTGTCGACTGCACCTCAACAGGCAATGGCTGTGATTATCTTCTTGTTTGTCGCTTCGTGTGAGAGGTCATGCAGAGTCTGTTTGGTAGATAGTCATCACTGTGGTGTGATAGCTACTGTACTGTAGTTTGTTATATTTTAAACCTTAACAAAACAGTGGTGCTTTGGTGGTCTCGTCTGATTTATTTGTATGTGTTTAAGGTGAATGCTTTGCTCTTGGAAAGACGGTACAGTCATGAGCTAGTTATGAGGGAAATATGTATGTTTCGTTTATTTCTCTTCTGTTATAAAGTATAGGTTTGATATAATTGTTGATCTAACTTTTGGAATTGTTCTATCATTCTGATGGAATCATGAAAGGTTATTCATTTATTATGTTGAATATATTAGTCCGTCGGATGTTGTTGTCCTTGGGATTCAGATGGATAGTTGGTTAGATGTATTTGTCTTCTTGGTCTCTAACGTTTTGATGAAATATTTGAAAGGTATCTGTGACTATTTAGTGACTATAATATGAGCTACGCATTTATAGTCATGTTGTTTTACAAAAGCATAGTCTGAAATGTGTTTACTTGTTTGGTGTTTTGATCTCATTTAAACAGGGTGTTTAATGAAAACAATTGATGGATTGCAATTGTTTTAAGAGTTAGTGCTTATCATGCTCAGTTCATTGAACTGACCCATGTTGAAAATTTTTGCAGATGGATGCCGTAAGTGGTAAAAGCACGCAGATCTGATAGGATGATCAGATTGTTTAATTTGATTTTAAGTTGAAATACAACTTGATTTTCTAAATGTACTATATGTGGAAAGATGTTCTGTTTCTGTAGAGTATTGTATCAAGTATGCTGAATGCATAAAATGTATTTGATTAGTTCTGAAAGGAACGGAAATTGATATTTGTTACTTATGTGTTTGTATTCTTATCTTGATAGTTTGACCTTTTTCGGTTCAAATATCTTGAGAGCATTGTTATTATTGTATAATTTGGAGACTTTTGTGATTATCAATGTAAGCTTGCAAGAATATGTGACTGAATACTTATGATTGTTTAGCAATTCTAGTGTGTTCTATCAAAAGTTTAATGGAAATATAGATCACTGTCTTATTAGAAACTAGGGGTTAAAATAAACCTAAGCAGGATGCTAAAAAAAGCTTAATTAAATTATTAATTCCTAGTCTTGATTAAACTAGGACAACGTGTAATTGGAATCTTAATCACTATATCTCGATACTTATAAGTAAGATATAAGTTCAGTTATGAGAACTGAATTAAACCTAAATGGGGTTCAAATGGAAATCTCATGTGAAGTTTATGAGTTATTGTCCAATTTCGTTGATTTAGAATTATGTATATTCTATGAACTCCTGGATGGAACACTTAGTCTTAATAACTTCTCTGTGTAAAGGGTTTTATTAAGAAATATCATTATAGGTGAGGAAACCTGGGATCGAGAAAGGCTAACCTTAGGGGAACGTCTTTTAATATAATTTAACTCAGCGTATGTAACACTTTTTAACAAGTAGATCTTTTCGAGGCAGATTTAAAGGTTGACAGCACAAGTCAACTGCAGGGTTGTACCTTCGAGAAGATTAGGATCTTCTCGAAGATACAACAATGCAGGTGACTTATGACGACACCCTTTTCATTGATCGTTAAGATTTACATCTTTAACTCGAACAAGTTACTCTTGGGACTGCTTAGGAATGTTGTCACATTATATGGCTGCCTAGGAGACTCGAGTGTATCTTGACACACTGGTTTAACTAGGGTTGGCCCAGTATGTCATCTTATTCCTAGTCCTCGAGTGCATCCATATAACGTTGTCACCTTACTAATCCGTTTCTGAGTGAATAACTTGGGATAAGGGGGACTGACAGAAGTCAGTATAAGAAATTCCATATAACATAAGAATGGGGTGAAGGACGTATTCTAGATTGTCGAGTATGCCATTAAGGAATACGAGACATAAGTAGTATGTTTCAAATCTTTGGCGAAATTATCGCAAGCTGCTCATTGTGTTGTCCTGAATCACCTGGTCTAAGGGATGAGATGCCGATGAATAATGGTAACAATTATTCAGTTAGGTTCCTTGGACAGAACATTCTGAATCCCAGAATAGGGAAGAGAACCGCGAGAGTGAAGGGTTAAATGAAAACTCCAACTCTTATTACTCATGAATAGATCGGTAGATTTTCGAGTCATGGAATGAATAGATTGGAGGTACTCCGAGTCATTACAGCTGCATATGGTTATCTATTATAAGAATGGTTATTTGATTTGTGAGTTCTAAATTATGTATTTAGAACCTGGAAGCATTTATCAAAAATAAAAAATTGACTTGTTCTAATTTATAAAAATGAGGATGTTACATTGGCCTCCAATGGCAAAAATCCCAACAACTTCTGAAACCCCGTTTCTCCCTTTGCTCTCCTGGACACGTGTCCTCTTTTCATTTGATGCAGGATTGTGGGCTATATTTTCCTTTTAGTGTTTTGAAGTTAAAACTTCAAAGTCTTCACAAACCCTGCCCTCTCGTATTGGCTCTCCTGGACACATGTCCACCTGCCATTGGATGTGGGCCATCAGGTCAAAAATTCCCCTTAACATCTTGAGTCAAAAACATAAAAATTTCTCCAAGTCCCCTTCCATCCACATGCTCCCTTTGCCATGTGTCTCCTTCTCATTTGCTATGAACCTTTGGCTCAAATTTTTACTTTAAAGTTTTGAAGTTAAAAACTTCAAATTCATTAGTGCTTCTGCCCTTCAATGCTAACTCCTCCAGGACACGTGTCCACCTGCCATTGGATGCGCCACTTTGGGCAAAGATTTAACTTAGGAATTTTTACAAAATGGAAGAAAAATTTCTAAGGCAAACCCGCCACCCGCCATTCCTCTAGCCAATCACAATGTGCCATGTAGGCACTTCACTATAGCAAGTGGAGCCAGGGAAAATTTTTTCCTTTTGCCAAAATTTTAAAAACGACAAGTCAGAAACATTTTCCCGACTAATATAAACCTGCCACGTTACCATAATGCCATGATGACAAATTTGACGGGTATTATATGCCCGTATGACCGTCAAAATGCCAAGAATGCAGAGGATGCCCTAGAAATTGAATTTTTTGACAAGGAAGGCTGATTTCTTGATCTTGAACCATTTAAAACATGTTTCGACATCATTTTCAACCCTGGGATTGGGAAAATACTTACACAAATTCAATATTTGATCAATTTTGAGTTTTCCATGATTTGACAAAGGAGAAAAGACGCAACCCATAAAAATGAAGAAATTAGGGTACAAATGGGGAAAAATTTGGAAAATCATTTCAGAACAAGGCAGAATAACAACATTATGAGAATTTGAAAGTTCTCAACTGGAGAAATCGAGCTTGCAGACCATCCAATTGACCAATGAAATGTTTTAGAGCATAATTTGACATGAAAATTTTAAGGCACATTATGAAAACTCAATAATGGGACCAACAGAATGCGCAGAGGACCACACATCATTTTAGTGTGGGGTAAGGTGATAAAAAGAGGCATGAAGTTATTCTACCAGGAAGATTGGGTTAGTAGACTGTTTGAATTAGCCCTATTGAAAAGATATATTAGCAAGTCAGATGGGTGGCAAAATAAGGTTACATTGGAAATCCACGTATAAAGGAGAGCACAAAAACACGAGGTAGGTGAAAGCAAGTATCATAAGGATGGAAGAGGTGCCTTTGGTGCTAGTAACATGGGTGTAAGAATTTTCTATCAAGATGGATTGTCTGCGCGCCAGAAGGTTGGAAAAGTTTTCACGCAAGGATTGGGCACGTAAGGAAAAGTGCTAAAGTTAGGTTTGTTTGAAAAATGTTGCATTAAATATTGTTGTACGGTGGTAGGTAGCCTATCCTTTAATGCGTAAAAGTGGGAAAAGCTATAAATACAAGGATGAGAAGTTCATTATTTTACTTTGTGAAAATAAGGAGAATGATTTTCTTTCAAGAGCTAGGGTTTCGAGAGCTGACTCGTGCGAAGGAAAATCTCAAAAACTCACGTGCAATCGGTCCGTTATATCTACAAACCAAAGTAGAAGTGATTCACAGGTTTGGGAAATGTTGTGAAAGAGTGTCGTGATCAAAGGAGGAAAATCACAAATTAGGGTTTGTGCTCTAGGGCATGGGGCGCGTGAAGAAAACTCTTAGACAACTCAAAAGTAACTAGGGAATGAAAGCAAAGGGTAAAATGATGGCCTCAAAACTAGTTGATAAACATATAGTACAATCCAAGAAGGGAAAGATCAAGGGAAAAGGGAAGAAGAAAGAAGAAGAAATACCTTTGGATACCAACAAAGAATGGTACTCAGAAATGTAATACCCAGATGGGGTTTTGTTGGGGCAAGAGTGGGAGTCCCACATCAGATAAATGACCTTGATCGATTACAATCACCGGTTGAGTATAATCATGAAGGAAATAGTGCTGGAGATGGTACACCCCACAAACAAATGAACACCTGACGGGATGCCAATCTACATTGACGTAGTCAAGGTGAAAATGGAGAAGACAGGGCTTCTCCATCTTTACGAGTTGCCATAATTTGGGAAGCCCGAGCGCCTGTACCAATGGTTAATGACATGCGTACACGAAGATTTCTTCTACTTCACAGGGTGTAAAATGTGCATAATTCCCTAGTTAATCTCACACTTTATAGGCCTAAGTTGTAAAGGGGACGTGATCATGGATGACCTCCAGGATGAGGAGGAAATTAAAGAAACCATTGCATCCCAGGATTATAAGAAGGGATCAAGGTACTATGACATCATGGATATTAGTGATCTGGTGATGAAAATGGCCGTGCACCTCATTTCCAAGTTGAATGGACAATAGAGGTGGACTCAGGTGAGCAAGCCCTGGTTGAATGTCTGTAGGAAGGTCATAGAGGGAACTATATACAATATCTCCCAGTACATAGCAGATGAGATCATAAAGAGCAAGGAGAACGGAGGAAAGATATTATTTGGGAACATTCTATTAACCATTGTGTTCTCAAAGATCGGGGTGCCAGATGTATATGATAAGTTTATATGGGAGTACCCCGATGAAGACCCTTCACCCCCGGATAGTATGTAGAAGTATACTTGTGAGTCAATGACAGGGTTACACAATGCACGCTTGGATAAATGGTACACGCACTTTAGGAACACATTCGGGGATGAATGGTGAATTCCTGAGCAACTCCCCATGGCAACTGAAGGAGAGGTAGAGTTCGCGGTATACTAGCACTTCTGCATTGGCATATTCATCTTGGCGGATGGCAGTTGGAGTCCTTGATGCAAACTCCCCTTCTCATTTACTACCAAAATTTTCCGAGCGGGAGTGAACAAGTATAATGAATCGAAGAAATTAAAACTTAACCTGTCCACCCTTGACAGTGAACACAGATAAATGAGAAAGAAGCTGGTCTACCTAGGGAAGTGCACGTACGTTGAAAGGTACATGTCGCAGGATGTGCACATCATAAGGTTGTTGACCTTTCCCATTGCTGAGATCATTGCTGCTAGAATCTACCTACACATAAGGCCAAAGTTTGAGAAGGGCACATACGTAGAGAATGAAATATCCATCCCGGATGACCCCATGCGAAGGAAGAAGCCAACGCTAAAGCACAAGGAGAAAGAAGGAGAAGAGGAAGAACAAAGAGCAGTGGAAAGGCAAAACGTAGATACTGCAGGGCCAAGTACCTACATCTAGAAGAAGAGGATAACGGTGGTTAGAGAGAAGACCCCAGAAGTTGTGAAGCCACCATCCCCTAAAGAACCTTCAGATGAAGAAAAGACATCATCCCCGACCCTATAATTATTTGTAAGGGAAGAAGAACAAGGAACAAAGGAATAAGGGCCTGAAGATATAGATGACCCGGATGCCTATCTAGGTGAAAAGGATGATGATGGAGAGGAAGATTTGGAGGTGGATCAAGATCCAGTTGATGTCCATGACTCAGAGGGAGAGGAAGTAGAGGATACAAATGATGCCTTCATCTTTATAAGGAGGAAGGGTTCCCAAAGGGAGGAAGGCATGCAGAGAAAAGAGAGGAGCGAAGGGGCTAGTACCAAGGAGCAAAATATGCCCAAACTCACTCAAGAGGAGGTGGATGAGAAGGCAACAAGGGAGGTAGTGAAGATAATAAATACCCTGGTTGAAGAGGAGTTGGAGCGCAACACGGAGCTAGTGCTCGGTGATTTCAAAGAAGAGCAGAGGGAGAATATTATGGGTAGCACAAAAGGCCCAACTCTTTTGGTAACTATTCCTAAGGGCATGCGCATGGGAAGTAAACATGCGGAAGGGGGAATAACAATGATGGGATACATTGATGACCCCAACAAATTTTTACGCGTGCATTTCCAAAGTACCGTGCCCACCAAGGAGCTCACTGCCATGGAATCCTTTGACCCTGAAGGTGGATACCCATGAACAAGGAAGATGCTATCATGGACATTCGACTCCCACCTCGATGAGCTTGAATTTGAGATTAACCAAGGAGTGGTATTAAAGATGTCCAAAGAAAAGGGGGAAATCCCTATTGTAAACATGCAACTATCAGTTGAGCAATTGTGTAATGTGCTCAACAAAATTCTCCGTGGAAATCAAGGCTAGGTTCTTCAGTAGGAATGATAGGGTTAGAGTCTTGGAGGACCTGTTGGAGAAGAGGAAGGAAGAAGTAGTGAAGCTAACAAAGGATCTCATCTTTGAGAAATTAATCAGCGCTCAACTACAAAGGGAGCTTCAGGAGGAAAATTCTAGGGTATGTGAAGTTTCCAAGAAGGTGGAGCTCATCTCCCAAGTGATTATCATGAAGCACCCGCACCTTAATCCTCCCACACAAAATTATAGATCCTATTTGGAGTGCCGAGAGGACTTGACTCAGATCCTCACCATGGAAAGGCAGCCTTTGGCATTGGAGTCAGAAGAGGAGGTAGTGGTGCGCTTGGAGAAGGAAGATAAGTTGAAGGTCATCGTGCTCATGGCCGAATACAACAAGGTGCTCGCTAACATAAGAATAGCTACACAAACCGCGGGGGTCGTCTATGACCACTATGCGGATCAAGAAATTGAAAAGCATCCTGCTTGCCAGTGATGAGGCTGAGCTGAAGGAATTTTGAGAAAACAATAAGGGCAATAGAGATGAGTGAGAAAGGATCATAGCCAAAGTGGAAAATAAATCCGAAGCCATTGAGAACCACTGAGTCTCAATCAAAACCCGGCTAAAAAAGCTCTACAAGGTCATCACGAGGAAGATGGATGCCATGGAAGATCATGCTAAAGAAATGGAGACTATGGTGGAAACCATTACCACATAAGGGGAAGGGTTAACCTTTGACGAGGTGAGCACCTTGGTTGGTGACATCTGCACTAAAGCGTAGGGGGAAGTCAGCGCTTGGAGTACACTAGAGGCTGACCTACAGAAAAACTTTCCCCTTCTTCTTTAGGGAATTTCCCCTATTCTTTTTCTCCCCCTTTCTTTATTCTTTCCCCCCATTCCTTTCCAAGGCAAAGGCTTGCATTATTTTAGAAGGTTCTCGAGGGTGGAGAACAGGTGAAGTGTGGGGTAATGTTGGGCACCTAATATAGCTCCCAAATCTTAAAGACACGTAGGCGTGCATGGCCAGAGGAAGCACGCAAGTTAAGGTGCGTAAGGCAGTATTCAAAAGGCTTCTTGAAGAACCCAAGGTGCGCACTCCACATGATGAACAATTCAGGACTTAGCCACTTTTGGCCTTTTGGGATAGAACACATGAATAATGTGTTCAGTTTGGATAAGGTTCCAGCCAGGCGATAGGGTGTCTTGGAGGGAATATACCTTGTGATAGAAAGATCCAAAAATTTAATCATGACATGGAGAAGCATGCGCCTAGGGCAACCCACACCTTGACACTTGGGGGCCAGATCTGAGGCTGGAGAGGATTTTGTTAGAGCTTAGATGCCTATTTATACATGCACCCTTGGCAAATAAGAGGAGACAAAAGTAAGGTACTAGAGCTCTGCAGAATTACTGCGAGAACTATGAGATGAAAATGGGTAAAGGGATTCTAGTAAGGATGTAATGGGGAAATGCGGAATGAAATTTTTGTTCATGAGAATACATGTATAAATCCAGACATGGCGCATGACTATGGTCTACCCCTCTGTGATACTTTGTAGCAAGACTATGAATGAATATGATAAGGTTACCATCATGTTTACGTTAAGATCTCCTTTTGTATTATCTGCATGTTTTTATTCTGCTTTTGATCTTGTATAATCATGGACCTTACTTGAATGATTAAGTATATTTTTGGATTTACAAACTCTTGGTTCTATTATTTTTGTTGCATGCTTTGTTTCTATTATGACTGAAGGGGTGTAGAAGCCGTCCTGAGCTCTATAGCTCTTTATGTCTGTTAAATCACTAAGTACGAATCATGAACTATGCCTTCCAATAGAATCACATAAAAGAGAGACTCGGCTCCCTCTCGCGTGCCTCGGGTGAGCGCCTAGCACCTGCTGGGTGATAGGCTGGTGTGCACAAGGTTCCCTTGTTTTTAGTGGGTGAAAAAGTGACTACACATGATAATTCATATGACATGAGGGTTTACACCCATAAACAAGTTATATAGAATGAACTCACATATATTGATTTACAATAGTTCTGGTAGCCATATTATAGTCAAAAGGGTCATCTCAGACTATATATATTAAATGAAAAAGACTTGTCTCCTGTAAACCTTCCTGATAGGAGATCCTAACTATATTTTTTTCCATTTTATCCCTTGTTATAGATCCCAATACCCATACGTAAGCTTATGGAATCCCATAAAACCCTCTAGCACTAAGTTCTCTAAACCCTAGCATTACTGCATCCCCTTCATGCCTCCATGTATTTCTTCCTGAGTTTCCTTTCTATCTCTTATCTCTCTATCTATGGCCCAATTTTTTTTATATAAGATCAATACCCACCACCATGCCTTCTCTAAGCGCAGATCACGTGCCAAGTGTCAATGTGGTCCTCCATAGGTGAATGCTTATCCCTTTAAACACCCTCCACTCTCTGTAATGATGTCTTCTGGGAATATTCCCTATGGGGAATATCATTTTCTTGACCTCCAAGGTTACATGATAGCACCTTATTCACTCATCATGCCTAGTCAGGTCCTCATGCTTTTCCTCAAGTTCCTCTATAACACCAATTATGGCTAAGTCCTTTAAACCCATGTTCTGCCTCCCACACATGCCCTAGTTGCACTTAAACCCTTCTTAAACCCCTCTATCATGCACACTTTCCCCTAAGTTCCTTTCTTCTCACGAGTCCTACGTGTGTGTGCCTCTTAGTGCTTAACCAATATTTAGGGTCGAACATCATCCCACATGACGTGTGTTATCCATCCTTAGAAACTCCTTGCTTGTTAAAAAAATAAAGAATAGTGGAATTGGTACAATGTGAGTAAAGAATGAAAGAATAGAAGAATCTGCTACTGCTATAGGAGTGGGAATTCCTTCTTCATGGTTGCCTCAATATTTTCCCAGGAATCTACTTCACCTTGCTACTGCTGAAGTATGTAACCTACTATAGTGTTCACTTCATCAAAACTTAATTTATTTCTCTTTGCATTCATTATATCTACAATGTCTTCTAGTTTCTTGCTAAGATCGTATAGTGCGTCTATTCTGTGAGTGGTTTGGGAATATAGCTCCTTAGTTTGATTCTTAACCTAAACCCATAAGGTTTTGATTTCTTCCAAATTTTTCTCCACCTCGGAAAATATTCTATCACAATCCACCCTATTTCCTTTGTTCTTTTCTTTAAATTCCTTTAGATCCACCTCATGGGTAGCAACCAATATGCTCACTACCCTATCTCTGTTAGCACAATTGTCATATATAGCCTTGTCCATTTGTGTGGTAGTCTTTATAGTGGTAAAGAGCTCAAAATACTGTGTAAATATCTCCCCAATATTCAATTTTTCTTCCTCTTTTTTGCATGCCATAACCTCTTCCGTTGACTCTAATGTAAGTGGTCACCTTTCCATGGTGAGGGTATGGGTCAAGTATTCCAAGCATTACATGGTTGAATCATATTTATGTTTAGGTAGGGACAGGTCTAGGTGCTTCAAGATTATGGAGTCTGAAATAATATCTATCTTCTTATGGATCTTACGCACCTTTACCTTTTCATCCCTCAGCTCATTCCTTCACCGTGCACTGATCAATTCCTTATTTTAATCTCCTTGTCTCTTTCATTGATCTCTTCATTTTTCTTCTCAAGATCTTCCTCTAAGACCCTTATTCTATCATTTATCCTAAAGAGCCTCACCTTAACTTCTACCGATACTTTGTTGAGCCCATTGCAAACTTGCTCATCAAACATTTTTTGGGAATTCACCAGAGGGTTAACTCCCTTGGCATCTGGTATCTTCATCAATGCATCTTGGTTGACCTCCAATTTAGGTTCATCATCATGGGACTCAAAATCCCAAGATAAAATTTTCCTCGCGCATGGGTATGTACCCTCTTCATCAAAAGAAGACCATGTAAAGATTTGGTTTGAAGGCATGGTACTTTGGAAACACGTGCATAGTACCTTATTTGGATCATTGATGTAAGTCATCTCTTGTTCCTGTGCCACTACTACGCCCTTTCCACCCATGTGTGCTACCTTTGGGAAGATTACTACTAAGTTAGGGTCTCCGTCCATGCTTCCATACTCCTTTCCCACACTTTCACTTTCCTTTGTCTCCTTTAGTACATCTTCGGTGTTGTGATCCACCTCTTGATCCACCAAGTCCTTTATAATTCCTACTACCTCCCACTCTATGGAATCTTGTATCTGCTCCTTAGTCTAGCTTGGAGTCTTTTGATCCTTCATGTTTACTTCTTCCCTTCCCCCCTTGCTATGAGTTCCTCATTTGTCCTCATCCTTATTCTCATTTCCCTCTTCCTCTAAATCATGTACATTGTACACAGGATGGTTCTAAGCCTCACTGTGCTCTTCATCATCCTCATTGCTCTTGTTGGCCTCCATGATCTATGTTTCCTATGAGTCCTCCTTTTCTATTAAACTTTGCTTCTTCATAACTGGTGATTCCAATATACGATACTTTTATTTTTATTTGTCCCTAGGTGATTCCTTTCTTGCCAGTGATTCTTATTTCATAGGGGACTTCTCTTACTATAGCACCTCTTCATAAGGGTTTTTTTGTTTCTCTTCGGTGGGGTACTTCTTCCTTTGTGCATAAGTGCTTGGTTTTGCGCCTGACTCTTGTGCGCCTATAGACTGCACTATATGTGTACTTAGTGTCTTTTTATTAGGAGCCTTATCTCTCTCTCTCTTTTCCTTGGAACAAACTTCTTTGTTACGGTGGGGTATTCTGAGATAGAGATTTTATTTTCAACATAAGCCTCTATCTCATACTTAGGCCTTATACACATGTATACCCTTGCCATGGTCCTCCTAGCAACAAGTAATGTCGATAGCTTCAACATATGTATGTCATGGGAGACATACTTCTCCACATAGGTGGCTTCTTTGGATATATCAATGTTCTGCATAGCTCACTGTAATCTTGGTATACCATGCTGAGGTCAAACCTTAGCTTCTTTGCCTCTATGAATTGATTGACCCTAGCCTGAAAGTATTGTGCTATGAAGGAGAATGGAAATTTACACTAGGGAACCTTGCAGCCATCTGCAGATTAAACCCGTCAATACAAAAATTTTGGTATATGGTAAATTCATCTTCACCTTACAGTAAAGTAGGTAACTGCTAGGGTATTATCCATTTAGCGTCGAATGCATCATGCATCTTATTATACCATTTTTCTAGGCACGCCTTATGCACGGCCGTCATGGTGTCACAAGTGTATTGCTCATATATTTTGGTGGGGGAAGGGTTCTCATCTGGGTACTCCCAAACAAATATATCAATGCCCATCGGGCACCCCTAATCTCTAAAAAGAGAATGGTAAGGAGGAAATTACCAAACATGATCTTTTCTCCTATCGCACATGATGTTGATGATTTCTTCTACTATGAAAGCTGAGAGGTTATAGATGGTCCCATCCGAGATCTTAGAACAAATGTTCAACCAAGCCGTGTTGATATGTTTCCATATCTCATTCCCATTCAGCTTTGTGACCAAGCACACGAAAATCCTCATTACAGGGTCAGAAATTACAGAAATGTCAAAGTAGTGCGAACCTTTCTTATAGTCAGAAGCTTTAATGGTCTTCTTAATGGCCTCCTTATCATCCAAGTCATAATCGAATGATTATCCTTCACAGATAAGACCAGTAAATATAGAAATTGGTTGGGGAGTTATTCTCATCCTTCTTCCTACAAAGTAGAATTAGTGTTCATGTATGCGTTATAGACACCAAAAAATTACATACCTATTTCCACTTGTTCCCAGTGCTATCCTAATACACCTTGTTATTCACCCATTTATGATTAATTGATTAAATTGATTAATTCATACACATTGTACCATTTGGATTAATTAAATTAGTCCCATTTACCTTTGTATCCCTTTAGCTAAGTTAATTACCATTAATTAATTAATTAATTAACTATGTGTAAATCCTAGTCAACTGCCACTTGGTCAACATCCACTTGGACTCCACTTAGACTCCATATCCTTATCCTAGTTAATTGCATTTCTAGAATCTTAGAAAGGTGGGGGAAATTGAATTTCACATACAACCACCTTTCTGGATGTATCTTTTTGCAATTAATTCCATTTATTACCAATAAATGCCCAGGCATTGTTGTAACTTCATCCAATACTATTTTTAGCATATGCATTCACTCGTATGTAACCAATTTCTAACTACTTCTGCCTCATCAAATTTTAGGATTTATTTCTTACAAATTCTCTTGAAACTTAAGTACAAAAACTCTGCTAAATTTCACTGTGTTCATAGCAATTATGTCCAAAGTTAGAAGAACATTCAAGAGCACCCACATTCATTTGCAAGGTTCCACAGACAAAGTCTGCACATCCTTACCGAGGTTTACACTAAAGGATTACAGAGAGGTTTACATTACATTTTGTTTGTCTTCCATTATCAGGTAATTTTTATTTGTTTACACATGCGACATTAACCACTAGTACAGTCGCTTAGGTTTTCCAAAATAAGGCAACTCATAGAGTTGCAATAACCCGACCTTCTCCATATTCACCTTTACCTCATCATCATAGATAGGCATTCCATCTAGTGTCCTCTTATCTATAGGGAAAACCAATTCTAATGCCATCTCATTTTGTGTGGTGCTCGTTCGATGGTTGTAGTCATTCACAACGATCTATCTAACATGAGACACCCATTATTTTCCAAGAAATATGTCATCTAGATATTTCATCTCTCCATACCATTCTTCATTGAAACTAGTAGAAACGGCTTGTTTCCCCATCCCCTTGCCCTTATTTGGTGAAAAAATTTCTGCTTTCCTTGGTGTCATTTCTCTGTTGGGTCACTAAAGGTTCCTCCTTTATCCTGATCATGACTCTGATCAACTTTGTGCCTCCACTCCTTTGCAAAAATCTCATCAATCATGTTCCCTAGTTACAGAACCCTAACCTAGAAAACCCTTTTTCCACAAGACGAGGTAATAACTCATGGGATTTTTCCAAACAACCTTCTCTATTCACGTATGTGTACTCTTTTTCCACTCTAGTTCCCTCATCAAACTAGATATGCATGAGAATCTTCACAACCCTTTTTTACACAACTTTTCTTTAAGGATGCCCTAGTTTGCAAGAGCTCTTTGATAACACTAATATAAGGTAAACAATAATGCACCCTAACCTTCTACTTATAGCTTTTAATTTTTTCCATAATAAATGCCATGCCATCTATTAACGTACTTTTTCACTAAAGGTGGTTTTTCTAATGCCAACCTTCAACGATTTTACCCCCAGTGCCCAATCCTGCGTAAAAAATTCTACATTCTTATAGCACACAAAACCCTTACTGACTGAAGATCCTTACACGTGCGCTTTCAGTGCCTACGGCACCACTTCTCTCCTTATCCTAATTTTTGACATCACCTACCTCATATTTTTCCTATGCTTCTCACCCTTGTATGTGGTTTTGTCAATCCTTTCTGACACCAAAATCCTCATGTTCACCTTTTCTACATGTGCTCTTCCAAACTACACACTTTTGATCCTTTAACCCAAGCCATCAAAACAAAACTTCCAATACTAGCTTCAACTACTTTCTGCATCACTTCACCCCACATAAAAATAGATACGCTGCCCTTTGTGTATAGGAAACTTTTAAAAATAGTAAGTGGCTACCATCGTAAAAACGCACACAACACAAAGCAACGAGAAAGGGAAACATAAAGAAAGGAAACTGCAACAAAGAAAAACCTAGGCTAACTAGCAATACTACCTTATTTAAAAACACAAAGAGGAACTATTTATATTAGGACTTCAACCTGCTCCCATTGAAATGGATTGGTAACCATGTTCCATTTAGCGCTTATAACTGAAAACCACCTAAATCAAGTATATAGGATACAATGTATGGGCCCATCTAATGGAATTTGAATTTCCCATGATGACAGATAAAATTAGAATCATACAATATAACCATCTGCCGAACCTCAAACTATTTTTTCTTGATGTGTCTATCATGCCATACCTTCTACTTGGATGTTTTAGTTTTCAGACTCCATCGAGAAATAGTTCACCTCTCATCTAACTGCATTAACTTATCAATCCTCTCCTCAAACACTTGTTCAGCATTTAATCCTCCTACACATGCTATATGCATCAATGGTAACATGAATTCAATAGGTAAAAATACTTCCACACCAAACACCAATTGAAAAGGTGTGGCCTTGTTAAGTATTTTATAAGTAGTCTGGTAGGACCATAACACAACAAAAACTTTATCATCTTAACCCTTTCTTCCCACATAAAAAATATTTGTTAACGCGTGATTCAAATTTTTTTAAAACACCTTAGAAGTCCCATTAGCTTGTGGGTGATAAGGAGTAGTCTTGTGGTGGGCTACAATGAATCCCGTGAACAAAATCCTAACTGTATCATTCAAGAAATGAGTGCACCTATAACTTGTTAAACTCAACAGACATCCATATATGTTGATTATTTTTTCCCACAAGAACCTAGTTTTTTTTCTACTAT
The DNA here is from genome assembly GCA_019776745.2 of Taxus chinensis. NCBI lineage: Eukaryota > Viridiplantae > Streptophyta > Pinopsida > Cupressales > Taxaceae > Taxus > Taxus chinensis. The sequence continues at coordinate 955,838,777 of CM034147.1, read as the reverse complement.
GCAATCCCTTATAGGTGCCATTTCTACTCACCTTGTAAGATAATTTGTTCATGTAATGATATAACATGAACCTATCCTTCGCGCGGTCGAGGAAATAGGGCATACAAAGTCAATTGCCCACTTCTCGAACTACTCTGCAGTAGAAATTGGTCTTAATGGAATTTCATCTCTTTTCTTGGGTTTACCAAGGCACTAACAGTGGTTACAGGCCTTGTAAACTATTTCCTACAAAAAACCTAGTAGAAGGATCTTGCGTGTGGTTACATTCCCTACATAGTTTTCTCCTGTAATTCCACCATGTGCTTCCTCCATGATTGTAACACACTTATGTTATAATACACACCATAGCAAAACCTCATCGTTTCCTAGATTTTATAAGTATCTTCTAATTAAAATGTAGGGCACGACGTGTATGGATAACTACTTCCTTCCCAAATTCTCCATTCCCTCTGGTGCCACACGTCTTGAGAAATACAACAATATCTTCCAAGTCAGAGGGCACGTGTCGTAATCTAAATAGTTATACATCTATCATTATATCCTCAATCCTCTGTGCATCCTCCCCTGAGTGAATCCTTGATAAATGGTTAGGTCCTAAATTACTCTTACTTGGTTTCACAACAACCGTAAACTCAAACTCTTGAAACAATAGGACCCATCGGCATATGTGCCCTTCTAAAATGGGCTTGTTTACCAAGTACTTTAATGTTATGTGGTCTGTGTATAATATGAAGGGTGTTGCCAAGAGATTTTACCCAAATTTTTGATGCATGTGGATCATTGAAAATTCTTCGCTCTCATTAGTAGTACAGTTATGTTTTGCTGGGGTTAGCTTTCTACTAGCAAAACACAAAGGGTGGTTAATAATTCCATCCCCAGGTTGTGTTAGGATTGCCCCAATCACCATCCCTAAAGCATCAACATGTACATGGAATGGATTATCCCAAGAAGGAAAGCATAATATGGGCACAGTGATAAGCTTATTATTTAGTGTATCAAACACCATTCGATGTTCCTCTCCCCAATGAAATGTGATTTTGTGTTTTAGTAACTTTTCCAATGACATGATGATATTGGCATACCACCTAATAAATTTCCAATAAAAACCCATATGCCTAAGGAATCCATGCACTACACTCTGGTTGGTAGGTTCCCCCAATCCCACAATAATGACAACTTTGGTAGCATCCACCAGAAAAAGTTCCAAAAGGGTTCCAAATGGAGTAGCGAAAACACATTTCTTAATGTTGAGGGATATCCTCAACTGTCGATATCTTTCAAACATTAGTATAATATTGTCACAATGTTCCCTTACTAATCCATATACCATCCAATCATCAAGGTAGACTTGAATAAATTTATGGATGAAGTCTTGAAATGCATGTACCACAATGCGTGAAAACAGAGCAGGTGCGTTCTTTAGTCCAAAAGGCATGATTGTGTAGATAAAAGTTCCCCATTAAGTGGTGAAAGTTATATTTTCTTGGTCATCCATTGTGATTATAACCAGATGATATCCTAAGAATCCATATGTGAAAGAATAGATCTTGTGCTCAACTACTCCTTCAAGGATCTCTTCAGTGAAAGGGGTTGGAAAAGGGTCAATAACACATACCGCATTCAAATCCATGTAATCCAAGAAAATCCTTATCCTCCCATATTTCTTAATGCTGATGACCATCTGACTTATCCATTTTTATTCCTCAATGATCTCAATGATGCCTATTGCAATCATCTTTTAAATCTTCTCCTTTAATTTGATGTGAAGATTCAGATTCACTCGATAAGGTCTCTTCAGAATTAGGTGCGCACTTTCCTTTATCTTTATTTTCATTTCTCCCAAGGAGTGGTGAACTCCTTTAAGCTCGTGGTACCCACACAGAAACAAATACTAAAATTCATGCAACAGATTGATGATCTTCTAAACCTTGTTTTCTATCCATTAATCTCCAATAGTAGCTTCCTTAGGTTCGACCTACGAACCAAGTTTAAAATTCTTGGTTTTTAGGGGTTGATGGTAGGTGTGTGCTTGCTCATCTTAACTATCCATAACTTTACATGTACCCATAGTATGGTTAACATCTAAATTTTCCACTTTTTCACCATTGATCACATCGACCAATTTTCCTTTGGCCTTTTCCATGCATGCACACTCAAGCTGTATCTCCTTTGATTCTTCCTAATGAAAGTGTGCTTCTAAGCTAGGTTCACTAAATAATTCTAGTATTCTACCCTCCAACATGGTACTATCTCCCATAGTTAGACGCATAACAACACACAATGTCTCATCCATTGATGGATTAGTAATCTAATATTCAAAATCTTAAAAGGAGGTTAGCCGTCAACTCCTACCAGTTTCTTATCTGAAAACACATTTCTGAGTGAATGTATCATGCACGCGCACAACCTTGTAAGGAGGATTACCACTTATGCACCCACTAACAAGGTGTAAATTCTTCCATGCCTTCCATCCATGCCTTCTCACATGCTTAGATGTGAAATGAGGTGAGTTCCTTCCCATGATAAATTTGTATGATAGTAGTACATTGCTCCAGAATACTCTAACAAATAACATGATTCTCACTTCATGCCACTCTAGAAGGTTATCACCTACCAATGTGTTGTGGTCTTGAACAAGGTATAACTAAACATCCTTCTCCTTTCAATCTCACATCTCCATTGGGTCTCCATTTCTCATAGGAAAACATCAGGGTTGGCTCCTCTAGAATAACTTGACAACTTCTTTCCTCCTAGGCACCTGAATGAGTGCACATTTGTTACTCTCATCACAAATCCTCTTAACTTCCTTTTGGCTAACTCATATTTCACATGTTCTCAATTTTCACATGCCACACTAGTTGTATCACTTATAGATTGATCTTGTTCCCATTGAATAACACCCTCCTTTATTGGTTGCACAACTTCAAGGTCCTGGATAGTGTGCACGTAATTTTTTTCTAGGTATTCTTCTCCTAAAGGCTCAATATAGGGCGCTGACTTCCCATCCATCAAAGGAATGATAACACGTTCTTCTTTTTTCTCTAAAATTATATACCCCTTATTGAAATGTAAGTCAACATTGTTCTTATAAAACTAGGGGCACCCAAGTAGCACTGAAAATTTTCCACCTCAGCAAGTGCTAAGACTTCAAAGTATCTAGTGAGTTTCTCCCCTTGGATAGTGATAAAAGCGTCCTTTAAAATTCCAATGGGCATTTCCTTTGTCTTATTGTCCATATACAACACATTTGATGATGTATCTAATGGGAGCCTTCCCATTTGATTCCAGGTGTCCAGGGTGACAACATTGACTTCCACACCAATGTCAATTAGAATATTGCTTAGGATCCATCCATCAACAACTACATTCAATATAATCTCCTCATCATAGTCGAGGCTATGGGGAGGAAGGTTAACATGAAAAACCTTCCTCTCCTACTTTGCTCCAATGCTTGGTATCTTATCCCTCAACCATTCTCCTAATAGAGGAATGATATTCTATTGGTGCAACATATAACACACCTCCCTGACATCATCTATTTTTGACTGAGGGACCTTAGCGCTTTTCTTCTACTCTAATTTCCTAGATTACTCCTTTAGACATTGAATTTCCCCTTGAAGACTCCTAATTACATGCATGGTCTCTTGATAGACTTCCTTTTGATGGGTATTGTCTAGATACTTCCCATACACCACCTCTTCTATTCTAATCAGTGGCCTCTACTTTGGTATCTGCTTGGAACATGTAGCCTCAGCTTGTGTAGTCACCAGTACATGTTCTAATTTTGACTCACGTGCCACTCTTGACATCCACTGCGGGTCTACTTTTTTAACGCATACCATTTCAACATCCTTTTATTTTCATTTTTTTGGCTCATGTGTACAAATAGATATGGGAACTCTTCATACCTGTCCTTCTTCCCACACCATGAGATCTTTAGCAGGTGAAAAAATTCACTCTTGTAATGCTCTGTGGACCAACAATTATAACAAAGTTCCATGAGGAAATTCACCTCTTATGCCTCCAAAATTTCTAGGGCCTTTAAATCCTTCGTGAAAGCTTCTTCCATGATCTCATCCATCAGTGCATCCTTCATAGTGATGACCATCATCCTTGGAATTATTAGCAACGCTAGTCTGGTGCACACCAATATCAATGACATTATGTATTTGGTTAATTAATCTATAATCCTTGGTGTTATGAGTAGTAGAGGTGAAAATATTGCAATAATAAGACACATTATTATGGATTGCATGTTGTAGTAGCAAACACCTACTTGCATCATGATCTCCATGGAAAATATCATAGTCTACCATCATGGCGTGTACTGATCTTTGAGGAATATTTTCCTCCACCTCAAAATCTGTGCACCATAGGCCACTACAAGTCTCATGGGCCAAGTTTGTAGATAGCTTCTCCAGATGTTTTTCCATTATAGTAATCCAAGCTTCAAGAAAAGTACTAACACTAGTATCCATGCTTCTTATAACCTCGATGCACATGGTAGCCTCCAAGGCCTCATGTGGGTCTGTGAAAGTCTTATGCAAAAGTTCTCTTCTGAAAGGCATTATTATTCCTCCAACAAACCATTGAGCATCCTGAGAAGGATGAATATCATAAGACAATTTTGATAATTGAGTCTTAAAATAGGCGTCATACTCCCGCACACTCTCTGCACTAAAAAAATATACACCTCAACATAGAGAGAACATATTAGATTACATTTTTCAAAAAATACATAAATATATATATATAAACAAAACAAACAAAAATAAAATTTAAAAATAAAATTATTCAAACCTAAACCCTAGATCTACCCCATCCCCTACCTACCTTGACTTGGCCAGCTTGGTATAACCACCTCCTCATATGCCACACTCTACCCATCGTTCCCCTACTCACCCCAACCTAACTCTCCCAACCCCAACTTTCCCCATCCTATTCCTAACTGCCCACTTAGACTACCCCTCACCTATCATTGAGCCCATCTTGGACTCGATCCTCACATCTCCCTCCCCACAAAGATTCGACATCCCCCACCCCTGAGCCTTCCTACCTATCCCATCCCCCATCCCAGCTCTGCACTCAATCACCTAGCTCTATCCTGAGCCCTACGCCGCCCCTTCCCATGGCCGAATCACCTCAGCCAACCCATAGACACCTCCTCCTTAAGTTGTTTTCCCAGTCTCCACCCCTAAACCCTGCACTCTATCCCCGATCCTTATCCCATTCTTCTCACCACTCTAACTTGCACATCAAACACACACCAAACACACTTAACATACATTAGTTTTAGTTAGGTTTATTTTATATACTTTTATTATTTTAGGTTTAGGTTTCAGTTTTTTTCTTTATTTTTAATATATGGTTTTAATCATAAGGTTTTGCTCATTATATTTTATTTCTTTTCTTTTCTTTATATTTTTCACCTTCACTTAATTAATTTAGTTAGTTACTTGGGTCTTGTTATTTCCACTATGCATCTCTTATTATTATTATTCTTTTTAAAAGTTTTTGTTTAATAGACTAATTGTGGAATTTGATATTGCAGGGTTTGAGGGCACTTTTAATCAATATAGTGCACTGATTGTAAACGTTTCACATTTAGCATTATTGGACATTTTGGTTCAATTTTTGTCACATTTTTAGTCACTTTTGCCCATGTTTCATCATTTTTTGTTATCGACTAACCCTTTCTCACGTGTTTTTCATGCTTCTAGCTTGTCATTTTATTTTGTTTTTATGAGACTAATCACAACATGAAAACATGTATGTTCTTCCCTCGCACTTTTTGAGCGATCTTGGGAATCAGAAACATGGTCATTTTTTAGGGGGGAGATTAACATTTCACTTGATCAAAGCCAAATTACATGTATTCTCTTTCCTCACACTTTTAAGTGATCTTGGAAACTAGAAACGTGGGTTCACTTTTGTTGTCTTGTTTATTTGTTCTATTTTTTTACCTCATTCCAATAAACATTCTAATATTTGCTTGTAGGACCCACTCTAAAAAATGTGGATAAAACACTCCAAAACTACTAACTGTAGGTTACCAAATGGTGAGAAACCAAACCACATTAAGATCACAAGATGAAAAACACCACATTCAGAATATTGTATTTGCAAGTTTAGTTAAGAGCTACGACTCAACCGCTTAACTAGAACATAACCCCCTTAACATAAGCCTTAAGCTAAAACAAAGGGGGTGGTGTTAGGAACCCCAAAGTAGTCCACACCTTGAGGGAACTGGTGGACAAAATAGGAACCTTTTTATCCTACCTGACTAGTAAAGCCTTGTGAGTTAGGGTTACAAAATACTTAGTGGCAACCCCAGTGCGATTTATTCTGAGAAAGATCTTTGCTCAAGGTTTCAAAGGGGGTAAAGTAAAGTCATCAACTAACAATAATGTCGCACTCTCTTAGATATACTACTAACACCTAGTTGAGAGAGCCACATAGGTAGCCAAACAATGTCCAAGCCAATATAAGGTAGAGGCCACAAACAAACAGTCAAACCAAAACTTGTGGTTTCTATTTTTTTCTTTTTCCTTCCTTTCTTTTTTTTCATTACTATTTCACACTCAGTTTTTTCTCAAACACTCCTTGTTTGGGATACATATTTCACTTTTCTTATCTATTTTTCATTTTCCAAATACTTCTTGTTTGGATTCTACTTTCATTCTCGTTTCATCTCTTCTTGTCATCTTTCTTCATCATCGTCAGTCATTCACTAAATTTCATTTTACTCTTGAATTTTCCCCTTTTTGGAACTTTATCTATTTTTCATTATTCCAATATTTTCATCCTCATTTTATTCTCCATTTGATCTTATTTTATTCATTTGGAGTTTGCTTTCGCTTATTTGATTCTTCCCCTTTCACGGTCATCAAATTCTTCTATCTTTTGTATTCACCTCATTTTGATTTAATCTCCCATTTCATTCAAACATTTGGATTAAATTTCACAAAGTTTAAGTTTTCATCTCCTTTTTGATGTCAAGTCTTGAGTTGCAGATATCCACGTCCTCACTCAATCACTTTCATCTTACGACTCAAATCTTGATAGTGTTGTGTTCCAATTTTTTTTCACAACTCAATTTCATCACTCCTTATCTTCATTCACTTCTTGCATCCAATAATTTCATCACCCCTTATCTTCATTATCTTCTTACATCCTTTAGTTTGACATTATCATTGTTAAACTATATACGTTTTCTTTCTTCACGTCTCTAACTTGACAAAATATTTGTTGTGTTTTAAGCACTTCATTGTATTTTCTCTTCCAACACTTACATTATCAATATTTGAGTCTTATCCTTTCATCAGCCTCTTCCTTATTAATGAATTCTTGTTAAGGGTTGAGCACATCACATACAATTTGATTCCTTTTTCATACCCTCTTCCCATCTAGCATTCAACTTTCTAAGTGGTAGAGTGCATTTGCAATCAATATATCCTCGTTCCTCTACTCTAGCATTCACATTATTAGAGGTTGAGCACATTTGGAATTTTTTCACTATAACTCTCCCCCATTCTAGAATTCACTTTTTTAGAGGATGAGAAACTTCACCACATCAAAACACTCTTCCATCTTGGCATTCACTTTGTCAAGGGTCAAGTTTATCAAACAATTTCACACGCTTCCATCTTGAGATTCACTTTGTTAAGGGTTGCGTCATTCATATCTTCCAAACTTCTTTCCCATCTTAGCATTCACTTTGTTAAGGGACAATTTATTATCAATTTTAATCACAAACTTCTCTTCCATCGTCGCATTCACTTTGTTGTAGGTCGAGTTATCTTTCTCATCTCTCTTTTTCTCCCCCCTCTTTTAAAAATTACGGGAACATGACAAAGAGATTATAGTACTTTTGGAAGGAATGAATGACATAAAAATACTTTTAGAAATTTTGATAGTGACAATGACCAAAACTCCAAGGATGATCATAATGAAATCTCACTCAAAGAACAATCCCACATTGAAAAAATCTTACGTATGAATAAAGACCAATTATTTCTTCATCTCCTTGAGATGGGAGAAAAATTACCCTCCAATTTTGATGAGGATAGTCTACAAAAATTACTTGGAAAACCACCACCTACCAAGGGTGAACCTTTCATTTTGACGAACAATGACGATGAGGTAGGACCTAGTCACACGAACAATGATGATCAAAGTAAGTCCACCTCAAACAACACCAAAGGCGATGAATTAAACAAAGACAAATCTGATTAAGGTAACAAAGTACAACTGATTCAGACACTGATCCCAATCAAGCCCTCATGAATCAAATTAATGATATGGCTAAGCAACTTTCTATCTTAAATTCCAAAGTCACCAATGAATCCCATAACAATGATGCACCAAAGAAAACTAGTGATGCTTCATTTAGGAGTCATACCTCACAAAATAAAGGTAATAAAAACTCTATGAGTGATAGTTCCTTATATTTCTTGTAAAATAACTCATTGTTTTCCCAAGAATGGAAAATGATTAAGGACACCATCTCATATATGCAACATCAACGTAAAAAATTCAAAATTTAAGAATTGTGTCCTTATCCCTTTCATAAGGACTTTTTACGCGTCCACTTTCTCAAATCTTTTGAGAAGCCCAAATTTTACAAATATAAGGAAAAGAATGATCCTAGAGATCATATCAAGGAGTTTTATATGGCTTTCCAAGAGGTGGCCTATAGTTGTGTCTTCTTAATGCATCTCTTTCCACGAAGTCTAGGAGGACAAGCCTTAGATTAGTTTCTACACCTCCCTAAGGGATCTATACAAATTTTATGGACCTCTTAGAGAATTTTGTTAAAAATTTCTCATTCAACCTAAACTCTGAAATTACAACGATGGATTTGTGTAATTCCAAACAATGAAAAAATGAAACCTTTGCACAATTCCTATAGAGATGGCATGGGATTACTAGTTGTTTCCCATGCTCCATGTATTTGAAAAAACTTGTGAGCATATTTGTACCTAATCTCATGAGTGAGCTATCCTTTCACATGCAAATGCATTTCCTTAATACTCTTGAAGAAGTTATTGAGAAAGGATCACAGATTGAAAAAGCCCTTGTCGCAAAAGGTTTGATTAAACCTCATTCAAAAGACAATGGGAAACATAGTAATCATCCTAATAGCTCTCACCAAGATAAATCTAAACATGTTAACTGTAATTGTAATATGGTCAATTTAGGTATTAAAGACAATCTCAATGTCCATAACGTCCAAAACACTCAGACTAGACCAAACAAAGGTAAATAACCTCTTGTTGTTTATGGAAAATAACTTTCCTCCTCTCTTAATTATAAGCGATGTCTTTTCACTCATTTGGGAGAACCTATATAAAATGTCCTTCACCAAATTAGTAATGCAAACATGGTTACTTATCCCATCACTAGACCTTGGGTTGAGGGAGAACCCAAACCTACTTGGTATAAAGATGATGCTTATAGTGATTTTCATCACATTAACGGTCACCCAATTGATTGATGTTTTTGCTTATGTCAATTTTTCCAAGACCTCATTGATAATTTAGATATCATTGTTGAATAACCATCACTAAATAAAACACCCAATGACAATCTCAAGGTTTTCTCAAACCCATTTCCAAAACATGGCGGTGAAGATAAAAATGTTGATAAATGTTCCTCTAAAAATAACAACGATTTCAGTTCAATTATCTCATTTATTGAGGAAGTACCATCTATAATGTCGACCATTAAATTCAAACCTTTGAGTAATTTTGTGACCTCATGCCAAAGGAAGATATGGGTTCACATGGAAAATCAACATTCTATGTCTTCTGTAGAACCTCAAACATCCAAACCAATAACTCCTTCGAATCAAAATTTGAAATCTAATGCTAAATCTCCCACTCCATGTCAGTATGACTTCATCAAACAATTATCCACCATGCCAGTGCATATATTTCTAATGGAAATGTTAAAAGAGTCACCTAGCTTTCAGGATATTTTCACTCATGCTCTAAATGAATCACGTGTTCCTCATACTCTCAATGTTCAACAATTTCAGGATATGAATGTAAACCTTATACTTGAAAATCCTATCCTATATTTTTGCCCTCAAGATATGTTAAACCCAAATTTGATTAACAATAACTCCTTGTACATTGAATCTTACATTACAAAACATAATGTCAAGAGATTTCTTATCAACAATGGAATAACTCTTAACATATTCTCTATAAAAATGCTTTTTTTCCTTGGTCACACAATAGATAATTTAGATGCTAATATCATTACCATTCATGGTTATGATAATACTAAGATCTAGTCCTTTAGTACCATCACTCTTCCCATATAAGTAGGCCCACAGTTCCTCGACATTATATGTCATGTAGTTGACTCAAAAACATTGTATAACCTTCTTTTGGGTAGACCTTGGATACATGCAATGCACACAGTACCTTCCACCTTCCATCAATGCATAAAGTTTCCACATAATGGAAGAGAGTTCACCTTGTGTGGTGATACTAACCCCTTTGAATACTTCATATTTTTTGAAGTAAGGTACAAAAAAGAAAATTCAAGTCCATCTGTTGATAGCACAAATAGATCTAGCAGAATTCCTACTGTTACCAACCATATTGATCCTAATTTAATATTGCGCTCTCATGCTTCCACATCTTCTTCTAAAGAATCTACGTCTAAAGCATCACTTGAGGATATTCCTCACGCCTCTAAACCTTCATCTGAAGCATCTACATATAGGTTTTTTCCCTAAGATTCATTCTTCTATAAAGGCTTAGGCAAGTACACACACTTGACAATGTATTTCTTGTTGGAAAAAGCCCATTATTGCCTCACAATTATGGGAATCCTAACATTCCTCATCTATGAGAACCTCCATCTTACTATCTCAGAAACATTCTTTGGAGACGATATGGATATCTAGAAGATGAACATATTCCAATCTCTGAAGAATCTTGGCTATACAAATACAGGATGGAAGAATGCTACGAATACACTGGTTATGACAAGGGCCATAGAATGATGAAAAACATGAACTAGAATGGAAGAGGCCTTGGCCCAAAAGGACATGGTATTATTGAACCTATGAATGTCAAATATAATATTTAAACATATGGTTTAGGGTATGAGACATATGAGAAGAGGCCTATATTCTTTGATGTATTACCTAGCGACGAGGATTCAGATTCTGAATCTAAGATGGGTTCCACATATAGCCTCTTCAAAGACCTAGACGAGACAACACTTTTCATCAAATACTTATCCATTTGAACCCTTGATGTTGTTTATCCTTCCCATATTGATCGTGACCGATAATTTCATATTTCCATGGACCTCTTTCAAAATGATGATGCCATCTAGGAGTTCCTCAGGGCTCGAGACCATTTTCCCTTGTTGGACCACAAGAAGGGTTTCAATATAAACCTTGATGCAACCACCTACTTCAGAAAATAAATTACAATCTCTAGTCCTAAAGAAAAATAAATTAAACACACAAAAAGACATTATATCTCACATAGTGAAAACCTTTCTGAGGTGTTGTATGAGAAGAAAAAAATGAAAAAGAAAAAGAAGGAAAAGGACGCATCTACTAGTGAAAACTTTCAGAGATGCTAGAGACGAGATTTGGATCCAGAAATATCAGATAATATACACAAGCCTACAACATCATTTCAAGATAATGACACTTTTAAGTTGTTGGTAGAAGAGATGACAACCATTAACATTGGAATTGAAGACCAACCAAAATTGTTACAACTAGGTGTCAGTTTGTCAAAAACTAAAATCAAAGCCTTCACAACACTTTTAATCAAGTTTAGAGATGTATTCACTTGGTCTTACAAATATATGTTAGGCCTTGATCCTTTTATTATGGTTCATCACCTTGTGGTACACCCAGATGCCAAACCTATAAAGTAAAAACTTTGTAAAATGCATCCCAAAGTCGTATTGCTTGTTAAGGCCGAACTAAAAACATTATTAGATACAAGATTTATATGGTGCATTGACTACTCATATTGGATATATAATATGGTACTATTTGTGAAGAAGACCCCCAAAATTTGTATTTGTATATATTTTCGTGACATGATTGTCGATTCTACTGCAGGCTATGAGATGTTATCCCTTATGGATGGATTTTCTAGGTATACCAAAATTCAAATTGCTAAAGAAGACCAGCATAAAACAACTTTTACAACCCCATGGGGGAAATTTTGTTACAAGGTCATGTCTTTTGGCCTTAAAAATACTAGTGCAACTTATCGACGTGGCATGACTATTATTTTCCATGACCTTCTTCATGACATAATGGAGGTGTATGTCGATGATATTATTGCTAAATCAAAGACTAGAGTGGATCATCCAACAATTATTAGGTGTATATTTGAGCAGTTAAGGGAATACAAGGTTCACCTTAATCCAAAGAAATGTGTCTTTGGTATCACTTCAGGGAAACTTTTGGGATTCATTGTCTTATGAAGAGAAATTGAAGTGGAACCTACTAAGGTAAAAGCTATAATATATATGCTACCTCCTTAGAACCTTTGATAACTAAGGGGCCTATAAATAAAAATACATTCTACTCATCACTTCATCTCTCAATTGGCAGATAAGTTTCATCACTTCAACTAGTTTCTTAAGAAGAATGTCTAATTCAAATGGACACAAGAATGTCAACATGACTTTGAAAAATTAAAATAATTCCATGTATCTTTGTCGGTACTCATGCTGTGTATATAGGATAAGCCTATTTTATTGCATACATCTGCAAAAAAAATTCCATTGGGGAATTATTGGCATAACACAATGATAAGGGTTGGGAACAAATTGTGTATTACTTGAGAAAAACTCTCCTTGAACATGAGACCAAGAATTCATAGGTTGAAAAGGCTTGTTTAGTGATTACTTATACTTTTGGTAAGCTACGAAACTATATACTAAATCATACCACCAAGATAATTTCACGGGTTGACCCTCTTAAGTATCTACTTTTGAGACCAATCATCACAGGAAAAATAACTAGCTCGATTATGCCACTCAGTGAATTCAAAATTGAAATTGTTAATAAAAAATCTATCAAATGTCAAGCACTAGTAGATCAACTAGCCACAATACCAATTCTTGGTTCATAACCATTAAATTTTGAATTTCCAGACAAAGACCTTTTGTACATAAAAGCAAAACCCTTATGGATGTTATTCTTTGATGGATCTTGTAACATCCATGGTTTTGGAGAAAGAATTGTCTTGCGTACACCAAATGGAGACCTCATACCTAAATCATATCATATTAGCTTCCCTTGCACAAATAAAATAGTAGAGTATGAAGTATTGATAACAGGATTAGGGTTTGCTATCTCATGCCACCTGCAAGAATTGATAGTTTTTTGTGATTCACTTCTTGTCATTAATCAAGTTAGTAGATAATATAAAGTAAAAGATGAAAATATCTTACCCTATAAAATAATGGTAGATAACCTTAGAGGGTATTTCTAGATTATCAATTTTGACCAAGTTCCTCACGTACAAAACAAAACAGTGGATGCCATGACAACTATCACCTCCCTTCTTTATTTTGAAACTAATAAAACTCGCAACGAGCTCCTCATTGAACATATTTTTGTGCCTGCATATGAATTTCAAAAGTCCACCATGGTTTTTTAGTTGTTGGTCCTGATCATCCCTGGTACCATGATATATATAACTTCATTCAAACCAAATCCTACCCTCCTAATTTTAATTCAGCTAATAAAAGAGCCTTAGCACAACATGCTTTGCGCTACACCCTTCTTGCTGACACCTCGTATCATAGAGGCTATAATGGGAATCTCTTAAGATGTCTCAATCAGGATGAATCTAATTAGATGCTAGATGAAGTACATTTGGGTATTTGCGGTGCACATACTAGTGGAATGGTCCTTACAAAGAAGATCTTGCACATTGAATACTATTGACCCATAATGGAGGAAGATGCATGCAACTTTATGAAGAAATATCATGATTTCTAAAAAACATAGTAATCTCATTCATGCACCATCCCAAGCCTTACAACCCATTACTTCACATTGGCCTTTTTTGAAATGGGGACTTGCTTTAGTTGGAAAAATAAAGCCCACGTCTTCTAATGGCAACACATTTATTATAATTTCCACTTAGTATTTCACCAAGTGGGTTGAGGCTATGCATCTTAGCAATGTTACTAGGTGTAATATTTCTAAATTCATTTTCAACCATATTATTTTTTGTTTTGGCATCCCCGCTGCTATTTTAACTGACAATGGTGGTTCTTTCAAAAACAAGGATCTCAAGGCACTAGCTAAAAAATATAATATCCACCTAAAATGGGCTACACCCTACTGTCCACAATGTAACGGTCAATCCAAAGCATTAAAAAATAATATCAAATCCATTCTAGAAAAAAATTCAATAAACATGGATGTAATTGGCATACATAATTGTATCCCACTCTTTAGGCCTACCGTACTTCCTTCCATACACCTAGAGGAGCTACTCCTTTTTCCTTAGTATATGGATCTGAAGCCATATTACTTATCGAATTTAAAATTCCTTCACTTTGTACCTACCTTCAACACCTCATTCATGAATATGATTACAGTGTTGCATTCCTTATAGAGCTATAATTATTGTACGAGAGATGGATTCACACCTTAGACCATATGTAGGTATATCAGAATAGACTATGCCATAATTATAATCACAAGATCAAACCTCGATAGTTTGAAATCAGCGATTTGGTCCTAAAGGAAAATCAGAAGAACAAGACTAAACCATGAGAAAAATAGGGAAAATTTGAGCCTAATTGGTTGGGGTCCTTATGTTATAACTGCTAAATTTGGATATGGCGCACACAAACTATCTACTGAGGATGGAAAAGAGTTGAAAGAGCCTATGAATGCCATTCATCTGAATAAGTTCTACTCCTAAGTCTCCGATGAGTAACCCTTGTGCTAGGGGCATATCAGTGCATCCACCTATTTCATCATTTCATTTTGTTTCCCACTTGTAAATTTTCACCTCGCTGTGTGCCACATGTTCTCCTTGTTAGGTTATCATTCCCATTGTCTACCACCTTTGTTCACCTTCCATTTAGCATGTCGGTTTTGACTTTGGAATTTCCTTTCCCTCTTTTTTGGGGTGTGGTTCAAAATTCCCAAAAGACCAAAAACATTAAAAACATGTTTCAAAAAATTTCAAAAACAATATTAAATTGTTCAAAATCTGAAAAATAATATAAAATTTCTCCAAAAATACAAAAACAAAAAACATAAAAAATGTTTTAAATATGTTTTCCAAAAAAAAATCACTCGCGACTATGTAATTTCGTTCACCATTTTCTTCATATGATTGTTCCCAATCATCTTTTCCAATCAATCAATCCACTCTCTACAATGTAACTTTGCTTAGGGATATCACTTGGCTTTAGCTTTCTCTTGGGGGAAACTTGACATATGTTCATTTCTTCATTTTATAAAACATTCAGAAAGTCTTTGGACATTATTCTTGTGATATGTGTTATATTATAGATTTCTTGTTAGTATTTAACATTGGTGTATTTTGTGCACTAGCTTGTTTAAAGTCTATATATATGGAATGTTGTCTTGTATATTCTTAACTTAGTCTCTTATGTTTGTTATTTACAATAGCTAGTACTCTGTATATCTGGAATGTGATTATGGACCAATTACAGGAAATTTATTTACATCTTAGTTCATATATAAATTTGGTGTGGATCCTTCTTGTTCATATTGGGTTTGTTTCTATTGCTTGTTACTTGCTTTCTTGTCACTTGCATGTGTTGTGTTTTTCTCCTGGTTTATTTAAGCCATGGAGCATTTTCCTTTCTACAATGTATTCATGTTTTCTTGTGTTTTCTTTTCATTTGTCTTTTTCAATTCCTTCTCAAATATTTCAAAAATTCAAAAAAATCAAATATTTCAACAAAACCAAAAACAAAAACAATTTTTTTTCAAAATTTGAACAAAAATTCACTTATCATAGAAATCCTACAATTGGAAAACCCTTACAATGAATCTTTCAACATCTCAATAAAATCTTAATAAACATCATACCTTTATCTATTACCTTAGTGATCATGCTAATCTTACAACTATCACTTTCTTCCCTTTGCATGATATACTAATTCTACTTGGGGCAAGTCACAAAATTCTTTTTTTCCTTTGCGATATAACTTCATTTAGGGAAATTTTAACTTCAATCATTTGCACAACAGATTCAACAAAAGTGTTATAAGGAGTCACTTTAACTCCACTCTTCTAGTCTAATCCTATTCTCGCTTGGGATAATTTTTATCTATTTAATCATCATTGTGGCATGCATTAGGGGCATAACTAATTGTCTTCTTTTTTAAATTTGTGTTGCATTATTGATGTTTACTTTTTGGACCACTTACAAGTAGTGCGATTACATATTTGTTTCTGTATAACCCTGATGTCTGCACCTACTTTGTATATTGGTTTTTTTTTTCCTTTTTATCTTTTCTTTGATGCGTTTGATTGTTTACATGCATCTAGGTTAACCATCTTGATTCTTTTATAATCATGATGACAACTCTATTATGCAACAACAAAAATAAGGTTTCTCTAAAATTATTCTCCAAATGAACGCTCATGCTATGGGCACATTCCTTTCTCGTCCTTATTCCAATCCCTTGTTTTTATTCCTATTAAGTGGTTTTCCACCACCTTGCTATGTCATCCACCCACTTGAGGGGGGATTTATCTACTATTCTATTTTTTGGGGCATGGGGCATCCCAATGCTTCACAATTTTCCGCTTACCGATCTGAATGTGTCTACTATATTTAAAGCACTATTACTTTGCAATAAGACTTTAAAGAGGGGAAAAATGTAGACACTCCAAAATTACATGCATGTTTCCACCTGTTTCCAGTGCTATCCTAATACACCCTGTTATTCACCTATTTTTGATTAATTTATTAATTCAAACACATTGTACCCTTTGGATTAATTAAATTAATCCCATGTGCCCTTTGTACCCCTTTAGCTAAGTTAATTAACATTTATTAATTAAATATTTAATTAATTAAGTGGGTGCACATCTTAGTCAACTGCCACTTGGTCAACATCTACTTAGACTCTACTTACACTCCATATCCTTATCCTACTTAACTGCACTTCTAGAATCCTAGAAAGGTGGGGCAAATTGAATTGCACGTACAACCACCTTTCCGGATGCATGTTTTTACAATTAATTCTATCTATTTCCCCTAAATGCCCCAACACTATTGTAACTTCATCCAATGTTATTTTAAGCATATGCATTCACTTGTATGTAACCAATTTCTAACTACTTATTTCTCTATAAATTATAGGATTGCTTGCTTACAAACCCTCTTGAATCTTAAGTACAAAAATCTGCTAAATTTCACTATGTTTGTAGCAATTACGTCCAAATTTTGGAGAACATTCAAGAGCACCCACATTAATTTACGAGGTTATACAGACATGGTCTCCACAACCTAACTAAGGTTTGCACTAATGGATTACAGGGAGGTTCGCATTACATTTTGTTTGTCCTCCCATTCTCAGGTAGTTTTTCTTTGTTTACATTTATGATATTAACCACTGGTATAGTCACTCAAGTTTTTTGAAATAAGGCAACTCATAGAGTTCCAATAACCCAACCCTCTCCATCTTCACCTTTACCTCATCATCGTAGATAGGCATTCCATTTGGTGTCCTTTTATCTGTAGCGCGAACCAATTCCAATACCATCTCATTCTCTGTGGTGCTCTCTCAATGGTTGTAGTCACTCATGGTCATATTTCTAACATGAGACACCCATTATTTTTCAAGAAATATGTCATATGGATATTGCATCTCTGTGTACCATTATTCATTGAAATTGGTAGAAAGGACTTGTTTCCCCTTTCCCTTTCCCTTCTTTGGTTAAACATTTTCTACTTTCCTTGGTGCCATTTCTCTATCAGGTCACTAAAAGTTCCTCCTTTCTCCTGATCCAGGCTCTTATCAACTCTGTGGCTCCACTCCGTAGAAAAAATCCCCTCAATATTGTGCCCTAGCTACGGAACCCTAACATGGAAAACCCTTTTTCCAAAAGACGGCGTAATCACTCATGGGATTCTTCCACACAATCTTCTCCACTCACACCTGTGTACTCTTTTTCCACTCTGATTCACTGATCAAACTAGATATGCATGCAAATCTTCACAACCCTTTTTCACACAACTTTTCTTCAATGATTTTCTAGTTCATGAGAGATCTTCGATAACACAAATACAACGTAAGAAATAATGCACCCCGACCTTCTACTTGTAGATTTTTCTTTTTTCTATGATAAATGTCATGGCATCTACCAATGTAATTTTAAATTAAATGGGGATTTTTCTAATACTAACCTTAATAACTTTTACCCCTAGTGCCCAATCCTATGCTAAAACTTGTACAACCTTCTAGCGCAAAAAACCCTTACTGACCAAAGATCTTTACGCATGTGCTTTTAGCACCTAAGGTACCTCTTCTATCCTTATCCTGATTTTTTACATCACATACCTCATGTTGTTCCTACACTTCTCACCCTTGTACGTGGTTTTCGTAAAGCCTTTAATGAGACCAAACTTCTCATGTTCACCTTTTCTACGCGCACTCTTCCAAACTACATGCTTTTGATCCTTCAACCCAGGCCATCAAAACATAGCTTCCAATACCAGCTTCTAGTACTTGTAGCATCACTTAACTCCACAAAAAATAGATGTGTGGTCCTCTACACATAGAAAACTTTTAAAATAGTAATTGGCTACTAGCACAAAAATGCGCACAACACAAAGCAACAAGAAAGGGAAACACAAAGAAAGGAAATTGTAATAAAGCAAAACTTAGGTTAAATGGAAATACTACCTTATTTACAAACACAAAGAGGACTTATTTATATTAGGGCTTCATCCTACTCCCATTGAAATGGCCTGGAAATTGTGTTTCATTCAGTGCTTGTAACTAGCAAGCGCCTGAATCAAGTATATATGATACAATGTATGGGCCCATCCAATGGACTTTAAATTTCCTAGGATGGCACAAAAACTTAGAATCATATAATAGAACCATCTTCCCAACATTAAACTATTTTTTCTTGATGTTTTTATCATCCCATGCCTTCTACCTAGATTTTTTTGTTTTATGAATCCATCAAGCAATAGCCCACTTCTCATATAATTGTATTAATTTATCAATCCTCTCCTTAATCACTTATTCATCATCTAATCCTCCTGCGCGCACTATATGCAGTGATGGTAACATGAATTCAATAGGTAAAATTTCTTCTGCACCAAACACCAATTGAAAAGGCGTGGCCTTGTTTAGTCTTTTATAAGTAGTCCGGTATGACCGTAACACAACAAAATTTTTATCATCCCAATCCTTTCTTCCCACATCACAAATCTTGGTTAACGTGTGATTCAGAATTTTGTTAAATTCCTAAATAGTCCCATTAGCTTGTGGGTGATAAGGGGTAGTATTTTGGTGGGATACCATGAATTCTGCCAACAAAATCCTAACTATCTCATTCAATAAATGAGTACCCTTATCACTTGTGAAACTCATCAGACATCCATATATGTTGATTATGTTTTCCCATAAGAACCTAGCTTCATTTTTCGTTGTACAATCCCTTGTAGGAGACACTTTTTCCCACCTTGTAAGATAATCTGTGCATGTAATGATATAACATAAATGTGTCCTTCACGTGGCTAGGAAAATAGGGCCTACGAAGTCAATTGCCCTTTTATCGAATGGTTCTGCACTGACAATTGGTCTTAATGGAATTTCATCTCTTTTATGTGGTTTACCAAGGCACTAGAAATGGTCATAGGCCTTTCAATACTCGATATAATCCTTGTAAACCATTTCCCACCAAAAAATTGCTAGAAGTATCTTGTATGTAGTTGCATTCCTTGCATAGTGTCCTCTTGCAATTCCACCATGTTCTTCCTCCACGATTACAGTGCGCTCATGTTCTAATACACAATGGCATAAAAAATCATCATGGCCTAGCTTGTATAAGTCTCCCCTAATTAAAATGTAGGGTGTGATGCGTATGACTAAAAAATTCCTTTCAAAAATATTCATTCCCTCAGGTACCACACCTATCTTGAGAAATACAACAATATCTTCCAAGTCAAAGGGCGCACGCTAAAATCTAAATAGTTATGCATATGACATTGTATCCTCAATGCTCTACATGTCCTCTCTTGATTCAATCCTTTATAAATGGTCAGGTCCCTAAATTATTCTTACCTAGTTTCACAACAACTGTAAATTTAAACTCTTGAAACCAAATGACCCACTGACATATGTGCCATTGTAAAACAGGCTTGTTTACTAAGTAATTGAATGCCATGTGGTCCATGTAGAATGTAAAGGGCATTGCTAACAGATACTTCCTAAATTTATGCAATGCATAGATCATTGAAAATTCTTCGCGCTCAATAGTAGTGTAGTTTTATTCTGTTGGGGTTAGCTTTCTACTAGAAAAACGCAAGGGGTGGTTAATAACTCCCTCTCCAAGTTTTTCTAGGATTGCCCCAATCGACATCCCTAAAGAATCAACATGTACATGGAATGGCTTATCCTAAGAAGGAAAGTGTAATATGGGTGTAGTGATAAGATTATTCTTCAGTGTATCAAACATCATTTGTTGCACCTCTCCCCAGTGAAATGTACTTTTGTATTTTAGAAAATTTTCCAATGGCACAACGATCTTGGCATAACCCCTAATAAATTTCCGATAATACCTCATATGCCCAAGGAATCCACTCACAGCACTCTAGCTGGTAGGTTCCCCTAATCCAACAATAATGGAAAGTTTCACAGGATCCATCAACAAACCTTCCTTACATATGATATTCCCCAAAAGGGTTCCAAATGGAGTAGCGAAAACAAATTTCTTAATGTTAAGGGATATCATCAATTGTCAAAATCTTTCAAACATCAACCTCAGATTGTCACAATGGTCCACTTACTAATCCATATACCATCCAATCATCAATGTAGATTTGAAGAAATTTATGGATGAAGTCTTGAAATTCTTATAACATTGTTTTCATGCAAATGTGGCAACAGAGAAATTGACAATTTCCAAGCATGAAAATGATACCCCAGTGTTAATTTTTTTAAGTCCCCATCATTCCAAAACACCCTAAGTCTATCCAATCAGTCCAAATGACCTCCTAAATAATGTAATCTCATCCCCCTAGGTGATTTAGGTAAGTCTAGTCATCACCCCTAGGTGATTTTAGGGAGTTATGAAAAGATATTATCTTTTGATAGTATTGGGAAGGGCTATCACTAGCCTTCCCAAGACTGGATTCAATTTCTTGGAGTGGGATGGAAGGTAAAAAATCAACAACCGAGATGAAATGAAGACCTTAAAACATAATAGAAATTATTTTTGAAGGTTTGGGGAAGTTTTGCAATACTTGGAGCAGTCTGAGTAAAAAATAGGGTTCACAAGCCTAGGCGGTACACAGGACTAAAACAACTGTTGGGCTTCAAAAGAAGATTACAGGAGCTCCAAATGGAGTTAGGATAAAAAAAATCCTCCAAAAAGAGGATTCCAAGGCCTACATTATGGTGACAATAATATTTTTCACAACACTTTGGAGCATCAGGTCCTGCAAGCAGTTTTTCTCAGGCACAAGTGGAGTACAAAATCAAAAATTGTGATTTTTTAGGGGATCAAATGGAATAATCCAGACATGATAACCCCACACCATGTGATTTAGAAGGCCATTTCCATTTAGGATAATATTAAATTTTTCCAAAACAGTCCATCAGGGAGCTCATGTTATCATTGTTACAAGTTCAGGACTTAGCTAAATTTTTGGGAGGACATATGTCAGCCACCAGGAGCCTGGTGGGGATTTTGTGTCCCTCACGTCCCCCAAGGTGAGGGAATCCAAGGTTAGAAAAGTGTGCCCCAGCCCCCTTGAAGCCCTCTCAGCCCTCATATGACCTCTTGGACCCTCATGCGACCTGTAGACTTGATAGTTCAGCCCCCAGGTGCTTTTTGAAGCATTCATCCCCTGCCGTTGGATCGGGTGCCATGTGTCAGCTCTAGGACCACTATGGAAACTGATGTCCCTTATGCACCTGAGGTCGGGGACATCAGACCTTAAAAAATTCACCCCATCCCCCATAGGTAGTCATCTGGACACTCACATGACCGCCATTCCCTATTGTCAGATCAGGCGCCACGTGTCACCTCCAAGACCACCGTGGAAACTGATGTCCCTTATGTACCTAAGGTGGGGGACATCAAACATGGAAAAATGCACCAAGTCCCTATGGGGAGTCATTTAGACACCCACGTGACCGAATTTCAGCCCCCAGGTGCATTTTTCAAGCAAATCTCCTGCCGTCAAATCGAGGACACATGACATCGCCTTGAACACCATGAAAATTGATGTTCCTCATGTCCCTAAGGTCAAGGACATCAAGGACATAAAAATGCATGCAACCCCTCCATGTGCATTTTTTAAAGTTTTAATCCAACACTTAGCCCATTTCTTCCTCCTCATTTCTCCTTCATAGCTTCATACCTTACCATGGCTCCGTGCATGATTGTCCAGACCATTCGGTCCACCATTGTTGCTCCAAACCAACTCCTCCATGGCAACATAAACTATGCACACCATGAATACATAGAAATATGTAGGTCTCAGAGAAAAATGGAGTGAAATGACAAAGAGTGGGGAGAAAATGAAGGGTTTTTTCCAGATAACCATGAAGTCACCCGATCGAAAAAATCTTCATATCTCACAAGATGCAAGTTGGATCAAGATACCGTTTTTTGCAGAATTCTTCATTTTTGAAGGTGATCAATATGCAAAAAACAAGAGATCAAATGGTACCCAGAATCATTTTCTCCAACAAAACCCTCTCTTCGTGCACCGACTCACATTCGTTGGATTTATAGTCACTCTGGTAATGGAAACAAGCTAAAAACTTGCACATGAGCTCTAAATAAAAAAACATATCACAATGGATTTTTTTTCATTGGAAATGGAGACAAAAAATAGACTTGTGAATTTTGAGCTCTATTAATGGCTGCCACGACAGCTCTATGCCCAAAGCCACTACCCAGGTCAAAATTTCAAAATTTATTTCTAGGCATTCTAGTGGGAAAAAACTATGTGAAATTTGAAGGGTGTGATTGTAACAACAAGAAGAGTCCAAAAAAGTATGTTCTGTCACAAATCGAGTACTAGAAATACCCTTTCTAAAAATAATAAGTTTTCCTACACATGCTTGCTATTTTTGGGAAGTCTTCATCAAAAGCAGCTAAGACAAAGGAAACGGGTATTGAAGATCTCCAAAAGGCCAGAATTATTATCCAAAGCCAGAATCAGTGAAAATGGCCACTTACTAAAAATAGTAAGTCCCCCATTTGGGCATTTATTAAAAATAGTAAGCCATGCTCAAAGAGTAGCTTTGGGAACAATGGGACATTCAGAACTTCATCACATCAGAGATTTCCATCAGTGAGGATCAACGAACTTCACCGGGAACAACATCTCCTCTTCTTGTTCTCCCTCTCTTTCTCTCTCCTCTTCCCCAACTTTCTCTTACTTTCCAATATTCTAATTTCACATTGGGGTTTGTACTTTTTAATATGAATCAAGTGACTTTAGAAATATAATGTAAATTAAGTCACCTTACTATTATAAAAGGGACTTAAATATTTAAAGTGGAATATGAACAATATTAAGTCATATTAAGGTATTCGAAAGGTCATGAGGTAGATGAAGAGTCATATTATATTCTATAAATTGTAACGTCATTCCCATTTCAAAGGGTTGGTGATTGATCTTGTAAACTTAAGAGTATATTGCACCTTGAGAGAACAAAGGAGATATCCATTTTCTTCTATCACCCCCCATCTCAATTTCTTCCATTCCCACACTATGTAAGAAGTAATTTTAGCCTCTTTGATTGAGGAGTTTATTGGTACTTTGTGTTCATTAAGCTCTATTTAGTCTTGTTTGCTATTTTGTTATATTTGTTTTCTTCTTAAATTCAAGTGCATGTGATGAAACTTCTGACTGGTGTGTGTAAGTCTCTGATTTTCTACTTGCAACATTGGTTCTCCTACCTCAATTATCACTCCCTTTCCCAATTCTAGACAAAGTCTTCCCTAGCAAGAGATTGCTAGCTTTGTCGTAGGGTCAGTGGAGTGCCCCCTGTTGGATCCCCGATCGAAAGGCCACCACATAAATCCACCTTTTCACATGCATACATATATGGTAACTACACTGGTTAAGTAGAGGGACTTAGATTCCCAAAGAGTTGGCAAGAAATCCACAAGTTGGTCCACCTGAAAAATTTTCTTGCTTAACAAACACAATGTGCAAAAACATAGTAGGCATGTTCTTTATTCTAAAAGACATGGTTGTTTAGGAAAAGATTCCCCATTTAGAGTTGAAAGTTGTCTTTTCTTGGTTTTCATTTGCAATTCTAACCTGATGATATCCTGAGAATCCATCTGTGAAAGAATAGATCTTACGCCCAACCACTCCTTCCAGGATCTCCTCAGTGAAGGGAGTTGGAAAAAGGTCAATAACATATACCACATTCAAATCCCTGTAATTAACACAAATCCTTATCCTCCAATATTTCTTAATGTTGATGACCATAAAACTTATCCATTTTGATTCCTCAATAGCCTCAATGATGCCTAATGCGATCATCTTATCAATCTCCTCCTTGAATTTGACATGAAGATTCAGATTCATTCGATAAGGTCTCTTTTGAATTAGGTGCACACCTTAATTTAACTTGATTTTCATTTCTCCTAAGGAGTGGTGAACTCCTTTAAGCTCATGGTAACCCACGTTGAACTAAATCTTGAAATTCACGAAACAGATCTATGATTTTTGAAACCTCATTTTTTGTCTAGTAATCTCCAATAGTAGCTTCCTTAGGTTCTACCTCTGAGCCAATGCTAACCTTATTGGTTTTGCATGGGTTCATGGTAGGTTTGTGCTTTCTCATTAGCACTATCCATAACTTCATGCATACCCATAATATGGTTAGCATACAAAATTTTCACTTCTTTCCCCATTAATCACATAGAGCAATTTTCCTCTCTTTTTCCTTGTGTGCGTGCTCAAGCTGTATCTCACCTAATTATTCCTCATCAAAGTGCATTACTAAGCCAAGTTCACCTAATAATTCTAGTATTATATCCTCTTCCATGACACTATCTCCCATAGTTAGGTGCTTAACAACCTATAACTCCTCATCCACCTATGCCTTAGTACTCTAATATTCAAAATTTTGAAGGAGGTCAGCCATCAAATCCTTCCTATTTCTTGTCTAATGACGTATTTATGAGTGAATGTACCATGCATGTGCATAGCCTTGTAAGGGTAGAGTAAAACTTATGCACGCATAAATAAGGTGGCAAGGATTCCGTGCCTTCCATCCAAGCCTTCTCACATGCTTAGATGTGAAACAAGGAGGGTTACTTCCCCATGATAATTTTATATGATAGTAGGTGCATTGCTCCAGAAAAACCTAATAGAGAATGTGATTCTCACTTTGTGCCACTCTATAAGGTTAATGAGATGGGTCACCCACCAACGTGATGTGGTCCTGTGAAAGGTATAACTAAACATCCTTCTCCTTTCGATCTCAGATATCCATTGGGTCTCCATTTCTCACAAGAAAACATCATGGTTGGCTCCTCCATAATAACTTGTAAACTTATTTCCTCCTAGGCACTTGATTAAGTGTTCCTTTGTTACTCTTGTCTCAAAGACTCTTAATTGGCTTCTGAATAACTCATATGTCCTGTGGTCACAATTTTCACATGCCACACTAGTTGTATCACTTATAGATTGAGTGTCTTCCCACTGAATAACACCCTCCTTTTTTAGTTGCACAACTTCAAGTTCTCGTGATTCAACCTAGAATTTACTAAATAGCACCCTAGTTATGTTGGCACATCACTAAGCCTTGACTGAGTGCTCACCCCAAAGAACAAAAAGGTACCAGGTCCCTCTTTAGGGTTGTTATAGCAGGATGTTAGTGTCATGAAGGAAGAAACATATAGATTCATAACTAATCCATCATTCTATAATGCATGCTACATTCAAATTTATATAAGAACAAAATTTAAATAGTGATCATGATTGAACTAATAACATGCACTACTCAACTACACATAGGAATGACACTTAGATTCAAAAAATATCTTCCATCTATAAACACAGAAGCTCCTTACAATAATGTTAATCTATACCAATACGCGTATGGATCTGATACAGTAATTCAGTCATATGCGTATATCTCTCTATATCTTCATACATCCATCACTCATATATATAGGGGTGGGGACTTTCCCTTCATCACTTATCTATTCTAGAAATAGGCCACATGCTATTAATAGCTACATGCCGTTTATAGAGCATAGCCACACATGCAAGTGTACTAGACCTCTTACAATTGACTGAAGTGTCAATCCTATTCTTAGCTCATTTCCATGCAAAAGGCTTCAATCCGATCCTCTAAAGATAGACAATGCATAGCGCGCATGTCTCTACATTGTTGGTGTGTTCCACATGCCATCTTCTAGAAATAGGTCATCATGCTCAATATCGGCTAAGTCCTGAATGCTGAACTTTCCCTCCGCGTGCAGGTTCTTTCTGTACCTCTACTCCCTTGATCCTAGCCTTCTCTCCTGCACAAAATTCTTGTGTGATCTCTGACAAGTATTCTCTGATCAGCATTACCCCACACTAATCTCATTATCATCTTGACAATGGGTATCTCTAAAAATTGAAGTAAAGAATAGAATAATGAAAAGAATAAGAATAAAATAATGTAGATAAATAAAGAAGTTTTATGAGGCTATGAGGCAACCTCCTCTATATCAGTTTGAAGTATCAATTCTAGATACTCCTCCTTTATTTCGGCCTCTAAAACCTTCCATTCAGTGAGTGCTTGTTCTATTTTTTTTGGGATGTTCACAACAATGGATTCTAACTCATCCCTTGTAATATCTCCTTTTTCATTCTACAGAACCAACACAATGCTGGACATTGAGGTCATTATTCCTTCTAGAAGACCCATCTTCTACGTAATTTGCTTCCCAAGCTCAACCCAACCGAGTCTTATGTGGCTCTTGTGTAGCTTCCAGGGCCTCACGCTTCTGCTTAACCATTGACAATATTTCTGCGTGGCCTAATGTCTCATCCTTCATTTCTTTCTAGACCTCATTGTTTTTCTTCTAGGGTCTTTATGTTAATAAGCTCCTCTGGAACTATGCATATGTTTAAATCCTAGTCTAATTTCTTTAATACTTCTTGTAACACTTGTAGAAGCCCTTCATAATATGTAATATTTCACATCACTGAGGCTTTATCTCATTTTGCATCTTGCTCTGAGCTCCTTGGTGCTGGGCATGTGTAGTGGTTCATCTTCAAGTACCAAGTCCACCAACTTTCCTACATATTGTATCACTGAAGGAAATGTCTGTGGTACATTGGCCTCCAAGTGCGGCCTTGCTTTGATGACATTGTCCCTAATATCCTTTGCGATGCTAATAAATACTTTGTTTTTCTTCTGTGAAAATTCCCTCTCTTGTGTTATACGTGCTATCTCCACATCCTTTGTCTATAGCTCCTCGTGTAGTGCTCTGATTGTTGTAGCTTTTTCCATGTTTCTTCTAGCCACTTCAGCAGAAACCTTTACCAATGCATTGCTGACCTACTCATCTGAAATGACATTAGGATTTACTGTCATGTGTCTAGATTGGGGAGCCTTCTTTAGCCATCTCGAAATGCATAACTCTTTGCATACATCAAATTCAGGCTCATCCATATGGGTTTGCATTGACCGTGATAGTTACTTTCAAGTGCACATAGTCACCATATCCTCATCCATTATCTCCCAGCCAAATAAATACTTATGTTCTATCGTGCTCTGGAAGTGGGCACAAACAATTTTACTTACATCCTCTGCATACCCCATTGTTGGTGGAATGTGCTCTCCACTTGTTATTTTAGACCATTGTTGCTTAGGGGACTTTAGCTTCCAAATTTTGGACTTATGTCTCCACGTCTTGAACATTCTCTACAGCTATCTCCTATGGTCCCTTCTTGTCCTTTTCTCTTTCCTTGTATTCCTCACCCTGTTCTTCTATGTTCTCTGGAAGTGTAGGAGAATTAGGAATACTTTCCTCTAAATCTTCCACCTTCTCATTTAACTTCAGTTTCCTCCTTATTTACACGGTTGGCTCCTTCTGTGGAGAGATTCTGGGTGATCTGCACACCATGGTTGGAGTAGCACCTTGGGTCCTTGTTCTCCTAAACACCCTCTTAAAT
The DNA here is from genome assembly GCA_019776745.2 of Taxus chinensis. Taxonomy (NCBI): domain Eukaryota; kingdom Viridiplantae; phylum Streptophyta; class Pinopsida; order Cupressales; family Taxaceae; genus Taxus; species Taxus chinensis. The sequence continues at coordinate 955,810,380 of CM034147.1, read as the reverse complement.
CTCTACTCCCCTTGGACTGCATTCAAGTCCTCATCATCCCCCTCTTATGGCTGAGGAGGTCCAATGACATGCTCAGCTTCACCCTTATTTATAGGATGTCTCCTACCTCAATGCTCCAAACCACCACTATCTTCACACTCCTCCTCATCCTCCACTTCAATTGGCTCTATGGGCTTAGGTACTGGGATGTTCTCCATTGTATGTTTTCCCTTTGGTGGTGCTGGAAGTGTAAACTCACCTTCCACATACTTGTTATTCTCCATCTTTGGCTTCAGCTGAAGATACACCATTGCTGCCCCTACATCTACTACAACCAGACTTATTGGCTTAATATTCAACACTTCCGAAATGATTCTCTCAATATAGGCACTTCTTCTAGGATACACATACTTCTTTCTCAATGTGTGGTAGTCACAGTCTACCTTATCTGCATTGAATACTAGTCGGCATGTCTCTATAAATCTATGAAAAGATGCTTGGAAATACCTTGTAGTGAATGTATAAGGAAATTTACACCAAGGGATCTAGACTCCATATCTCATTGGGAAGCGTGTGATGTAGAAATAATGGTATACAACAAACTAGACTTGTTTCCATATTACTGATGGTAGGTCCTTTGGGATGCACCAATATTCCCCAAATGACGTGCGGAGCCTATCATACCATTTCTCTACCCTTTGCTTTATGTCATATGTCATGGCCCCTTTACATAAGTACTTGCCGAACCTTTCAGCTGGTGACTTTTTCTCCATTGGGTATTCCCATACTTTTTCCTTTACCCCATCTGGTACTCTAATTTCCATGAATACTAGTGATAGTACAACAGCCCTAAAGCTGATCTTCCCTCATGTGCGTGCTTCCTTGACTATTTATTATGTAATATAGCCTGTAATTTTGTAGATTTATCCTTCTGACATCTTACGAGCAACATGTAACCACATAGTATTTACCTGTGACTGCCGCTCCTGATCATTCAACTTTGTAACAAGGTGTGCTGCTGCTGACACCACTAGATAGTTCTTCAATTTGTCTATATCCATACCACGCGGACCCTTTAGGTACCCCAAATCCAGTATGGTCTTTAAGATCATGGCTTTATCTATGAGATCATTCTTTATGTCCTCTCTTGTGGCCTTCTAACTGATGACCAAATATCCTCTCATTCATTAACCAAATTCATTTGTTCCACATGGTATATCTTCACACCCTAGCTATAACCTTCTATCACACTTTCCTAGCCTTTGGTCATAGAATTCTCTTCAGCGTGCACCCTTGTGCTCGAGTACCTCATCATTGTACCTTCTCCTAGTAGTTATCATGGCCTCCGCTTACCTTGCTTGATACTGTCCTTTCATTCATCTCCATGCTTGGTCACTTTTAAGATGTAATCTTCTTTTGGCTTAAATAACAGTCGTAGTAGTCTATTCCTTTCACCTTCCAATTCCCAAAGTCTTTTACTTGGATAACTACAACCACCCCACACTAAAGGTATGTGCATTCCTCTGTGCATAAACATTCTTCACATAGTAATTAGATTCATGCACGCAAGCGCGCTTATTACACAAAAACAACAACTAAATTGATAAAGCATAGTGACAATGAAGGAAATACAGAATTGAAAACCTAATCTAAATGGAAATACTACCTTATTATAAACAACAAGAAGTATTATTTATAGTAGGGCTTTAGCTTACTCCCGTTAAAGTAATCGGGTAGCCATGTTCCATCATGTTCTTCTAACTGGAAAGCACCTAATTTAAGTATTTAAGTGATGACATATGACCCCAACCAATGTGGCGTAAGAACTTATAGTCATAAAGAAGTACCATTTATCCAATCTCAAACTTTTTATCAATTATATTTCTGTCATGCCATGCCTTTTGCCTAGAATTTTCCTTCTTTTGAATCCATCGTGCTATGGTTTCATGCTCATCAGGTTGAATCATCTTCTCGATATGTTCTTCTAAATCATGTTCAACAACTAGACCTCGATAGCACGTAATGCGTAAAGAAGGTAACATAAATTCTATAGGGAGAACAACTTTCCTGCAAAACACCAACTGAAACAGTGTGGCTTTGTTCAATCTCTTATAATTTGTTCTATATGTTGAAAGAACAACTGAAACTTTGTCATCCCAATCCTTTCTTCCAACATCATAAATTTTTGTCAAAGTCTGGCTCAAAATTTTATTGAAATCCTCAGCAGTTCCATCTGCCTGAGGATGATAGGGTGTAGCTTTATGGTGTGCAACCATAAAATTATCTAATAGGATCCTAATTGTCTCATTTAAAAAGTTTGTACCCCTATCACTTTTCAAGCTTAAAGGACATCCATATACTATAAGAACATTCTCCCATAGAAACCTAGCTATTGTAGCTATTGTATAGTCCTTTGTAGGTTCTGCTTCTACCCACTGTGTAAGATAATATTTACAAGTAATGATATAGCATGATCCAGTCCTACATGTGACTAGTGAAATAGGTCCTAGAAATTCAATGGCCAATTTCTCAAATGGTTCAACAGCAGTAATTAGTCTAAAAGGAATCTCATCTCTTTTTTCCTAGTTTTCCTAGGCACTAACAATGATCACACACCTTACAATATTCTTTACAGTCCTTATACAATGTCTCCCACCATAATCCAACAAGTAGGATCTTTTAGGCACTCACATCATGTGCATAATGGCCTCCTGTAATACCACCATGTGCTTCTTCCATAATATCCTCGCACTCATGCTCTAATACATAATGGTGTAATACTTCATCTTTGCCTAACTTGTAGAGGTCACCACTGATTAACATAAATGGTGTCGCGCATATAGCAAGTTGTTTCTTTTCTAATGCCTTCATTTCTTCTGGTGCCACACCAATCCATATAAAGACAAAAATATATTATAATTCCTTGGTCCACGCATTGTAACTTATATAATTGTGCATCTGGCATGGTTTCTTCAATTGTCTATGCTTCTTCTCTTGAGTTGATTCTAGATAAATGGTCAGGTCAAGAATTAATTTTCCCTAGCTTCACCACAACTTTGAAGTCAAACTCTTGAAATAGGAGCACCCATCTACATATGCACCCTTGTAAGATGGGCTTGTTTACCAAGTACTTCAATGCCATGTGATCTATATAAAACAAAAATGGTTTTGCTAACAAGTACTGTCGAAACTTGTGCAATGCATAGATCATTGAAAAAGCTTTGTGCTTTGTAGTTGTATAATTCTATTTAGTAGGAGTCATCTTCCTACTAGCAAAATAGATTATATGGTCTACAATACCTTCACCCCGATTGAGCTAACACAACGTCAATGGCCATGCCAGAATCATCCACATGCACATGAAATGGTTTATCCCATGAGAGAAAATGCAAAATGGGTATGGTAGTAAGTTTCTCTTTTAATATCTCAAATGCACACTGCTATGATGCTTCCTAATAAAATGTACCTTTCCCCTTTAATATCTATTCCAAGGGTGTAACAATTTTGACATACCCTTTGATGAATTTTCTATAATATCCTGTATGACCTAAAAATCCACGCACCTCACTTTGACTGGTAGATGCTTCCAGGATGAGAATGACTGCAACCTTAGTTGGATCAACTAGCGAACCTTCCTTGGAGATTATATGTCCTAACAATATCCCAAATGGTGTAGAAAATATGTACTTCTTGATGTTCAAAGAGATACTCAATTGTCTGCACTGTTTAAACATCAAGCGTAGGTTGTCACAATGATCTTTCACAAGCCCATATGTTGTCCAATCATCTAGGTAGACCTGTAAGAAGTTGTGAATAAAATATTTGAATGCTTGAACAACTATGCATGAGAATATAGAAGGTGCATTTTTCAATCCAAAGGCATCATAGTATAGGAAAAATTTCCCCATTCAATAGTAAAATTTGTCTTTTCTTGATCCTCCTAAGCAATCCTAACCTAATGATACCTGCAAAACACATCTGTGAAAGAGTATATTTTGTGCCCTGCAACTCCTTATAGTATTTCCTTAGTAAATGGCATAGGGAATGGATCTATGACACATGAAACATTCAAATCCCTGTAGTCCACACATATTCTAATTCATCCATCCTTCTTGATATTGATCACCATTGGGCTAACCCATTTTGACTCATCAAGGGGTTTGATAATTCTAGATTTCAACATTTATATCAATTTCTTCTTTTACCTTTTCATGCAAATTAGGATTCATTCTGTAATGTCTCTTTCTAATTGGGCATGCATCATCCTTAAGCTTTATCTTCATTTCCCCAAGTGATTTATGCATGCCTTTAAGTTCATGATACCATCAAGGGAGTAAGTCCTCGATAATCCCTGAGTAACTCAATGATCTTTGCTACCTCTGAGCCTGACCAGTAGTCTCCAATTATGGCCTCCTTAAGCTCATCCTCCGAACCTATATTCACCTTCTTTGTCTTCATGGGTTCATGATAGGCATGTGTATCCTTGGCTACACTTTCCAAGACCTCACGCACCCCTTGTGAATGTTCAATATCTAGGTTCTTAACTTCATAATCATCCATGATGTAAACCATATTTCCCTTCTCTTTCTCAAGGAAAACATGTTCAAGTAGTATGGAGTCCATTTATTCTTCCTTTTCAAAATATGCTCTAGACTCTGTCTCACCAAATAACTCCTGAATATGCTCTTCTACTTTTGCACTATCTCCCATAGTTAAGCGCTTGATAAATTTTAATGCCTCTTCTATTGGAGGTTGGGAAGAAAAGTAGTCAAAGGTATGGATCATTCCTATAGTCAAATTTTACCAATTCTGAATCTCTCGATGTAGTTCAACATATACATACCAGGCACGTGTGCATCCTTATAGCATAGAGTACAATCTATGCACCTAGAGTGAAGGCGGGTAACACTTCTTGTCTTGCTGTCTAGAGTCTCTCACACTGCTGAATGTGATGTTGAACAAGTTGATCACTATGATAAGTGAAGATCTAGGTAGGTGCATTGTTCCTTTCAAACCTAATAGATAGGGTGATTCTGATTTCTTCCCATTCTATAAGATTATCTTTGTGGACTACCCACCAGTGCGTTGCTGTCCATTGTGTTTCCATGGCTTTCAAAAATGTAGGAAGATATTATGCCCTTGTATACCAAGGTACTATGCTACCTATCCGTCGAACAGAGTGAATTCAATTCTTGCGTGCAACTACACTTTTTAGCTCGCGCCCTACTAGTTTGTATGTACAATGAGCCCAATTTTCATAAGTAATACTTTGTAGTATCGCTAATAGAATGATAATCCTCCCACTGGAGGATGCCTTCTTTTTATGGCTCATTAACCTCTGGGTCTTGAATAGCATGTACATAAATTATATTTAAGTCCTCCTCACTTAGAGGCTCAACATATGGTGTAGACTTCCCATCTGTTAGAGGTATCAAAACTCTTTCTTCCTTGTTCTCAAAGCTGATATACCCCTTATTGAATCTCAATTTAACATTATTTGCATAACACCAAGGGCATCCAAAAAAGGCTAGAAAATTGTCTGCTTCTACAAGTGCTAATACCTCAAAATCCCCAGTGAACTTGGCCCCTTGTATAGTTATAGATGCATCTTTCAAAACTCCTATGGGAGTGGCCTTAGTGTGGTTTTCCATAAACAACACATTAGATGAAGGCTATAATGGAGGCCTCCCCCATTTGTACCCATGCATCTAATGTAAGCACATTTACTTCCACACCTGCATCAATCAATATGTTGCTTAGCATCCATCCATCCACTACAACATTTAAAGTAATTTCCTTGTCATGTTCAATGTTATCAGGGGGAATATTTACATGTAGGTTTTATCGTTTGGTCTCAAGACTGTGTGCATAGAGTGTTCCCCTTTAACCAAATTCCTAATAGTGGGAAAATGTTCTCTTAGTGCAACATTTTGCACACTTCTCGTAGTTCATCAATATCAGTTTGGACTGTCTCTGATGCTTTCTTCTACTCCTTTAAGTACTTTATCTCACCCTGAACATTCCTTAGCACTTTCATGGTATCCTAGTAAAATTCCTTCTGATCAGCAGGATCTGGGCATATTGCATGCAAAACCTCCTCCTTGGTGATCGTAGGCTACTGGTGTAATGCCTCTCTTACACATGTAGTAATCTTCACTATCAATGCCTTAGGTCCTACTATCTTGGGCATCCAATGATCCTCTACCCACATGCCAGATTCTAACCATCCTGATGCCTTTATTCTTCTTGCTTATGCTACTTACTCATATGCTCATATAAGTCTGGACACTCTTCATAGCTATGGTTCTTCCCACAGAAAGAACATGCAATATTATGAGGACATTCACACCTATAGTGGTTAGGAGATCCACATGTATAACATGTTCCACAAGGGAACTCACCTCTTCTTTCACCACGGCCTCATCCTCCATATCCACCACAATATCCACTTCCCCTTCCATGACCTCCTTGAAAATTCCCCCGATTCCTGTCATAGCACATTTGATTATGATTTCAATCATGGTGCTCATTCTTACCCTTAGAATTGTCTTTTACACTTATCTATCATACTGCAATGTCTATAACATCTTAGATATGACCAATTAGCCAAAAATCCTCAGTATCATGGGTCATGGACCTATAAATTTTGCAATAGCAAGATACATTCTTCCTTATCACACACTGTAACAAAGGAAAATGAATAGCATTATGATTCAAATGACATATCTCACAATCCAACAGTAATGAGTGTACAGATCTGTAAGGGTAACTATCCTTGGTGTGACATTCCACTTCACAATTTGTACACCAAACTCCTGAGTGTGTTTCATGGGCTGAATTTGCTGATAGCTTCCCTGACTGCTTTGTCATAGCTATAATATGTGCCTCTAAGAATGGATTAACGCCACTTTCAATCCTCCCAACTACCCTCAGCATGCAAAGCTACTTCCAGTGCTTCGTACAGATCAGTATATGTGTTATGTGACAATGCCCTTCTAAATGGTGTAATCAATCTACCAACGAACCATTGTGCATGCTGGATAACATGAATATCATAAGATAACTTAGATAGAAGTGTCTTAAAATGAGCATCATACTCACGTACACTCTTAGTAGTGCCTTGCTTGATATCCTTGAGTGCACTAATACTCTTCTACTAAAACTCAAAGATATGGAAATCTTTCAAGAATTCATCCTTCAATGCTGCATAATCCATGCAATTTTGATCAGGGTCAAACTTCTTATACTAGCTGTGTGCACATCTCTATAATGTAGTAAAAAAATTACTTACCTTACACTAAGCATCCTTGATCCCTTTAGCATGCCCAAAAGATTTCACACATATGCACATGTTTGCCAGCATCATCTATACCTCTATATTCTAAGAGACGAAGAGACATGTCCATATAGATATTTTGTGGTTGCTGCGGACCTTGACCACCTAAATGAGAACCTCCTGTGTTCCCTCTACCTCAAGAACCACCAGATCCACTGAAACTAGTGTAGACACCAAATTTGTGTCTTACGACACCCTCTGCCCCGCATCTCATTTCGCAACCTAACCTCACCACCTAAACCTTACACAATTATTTATTAATTACCTTATAATTAATAAATCCACATCTCCAAACCTGCCACCTCACCTTCACCACCTCATCATGACCTAGCCCTAACCCTAAACTAACCTAATTAAGACCTATAACTTGGTCTACACCCACACCCATGACTAATTACTCCTCACCCACACCAAAACGAACCTAATAATGACTTGACCAAGCCCACAACTAATCCCTCGGGAGAAAAGGAGGGAAAGTTGGCTATTTTACTAAAAATAGCCCACTTTGACTTAACCGACATCGGTTCCTACTCGACCACCGTCGGTTACATAACCGCCATCGGTTCCCTGTAAATGACCTCCCCCAACCAAAAAGAAAGGACCCAGAATTAATTTGCAAGACAGAGACAAGTGAAGAAAAGAGAAGAGTTTACAGAGAAGGATGTCGAGCCCAAGATTGCAACTGAGTAACTGGATCACCTTCACACTCGTCCAAGCATTGGAAAAGTTAGAGGATAGCTTCATCAGCTCACTTTTGATTGTCAGATCATCCCACTTGAATCTGGCATTCGTCACTGCATTCCTCAGACCTGAATCTTCATCAAGAATGAGTAAGTAGTGTCTTGTATGTTTCTAAACACCATTTCTTGAACTTTTGATTCATAGTAATTATAAGCTCACTCCTAGATCTACCACCTGCCAGCACCCTGCACCTAACCTTCATCCATACATCCTTGTATTGCCTAGAAGATAGTTTTATCACTCTCTGAGTCTTCCCCATCATCTCACTATTCCCCTCAACCATCCACCAGTCTTAAAAACCCCACAATCACCCTACAATCAACCTCTACCCAGAAGCACCTAGATTACAGACCCTACCGGTGTCGGTTATCCCCTACCGGTAGCGGTTCTCTAACCACGGTCGGTTATCCAGTGACCGGCATCGGTCACTGTGACTTATACCCAAAACCATCCTTTCACCTATTTGTCTCCTAACAACCTCAGATCTAGCCTGGTCTATCCCTATAACTTGACCTGAACGTATCAATAACCAGTGACCAAACAAACAGCATGACATACTATTATTGGTAGTCTAGTCTCTATTGCTTTTAAGTAACGAGATACCTAAATCGTGAGTTCGCAATAGCTTCTTTATTACCATTTGCATCAATTTGTATTGAAAGGGAGCTGACCACCTTCAAAAGGAAGTTTAATATTTCCTGGGCCCAAGGCAGTTCCCTCATTTATTGTCTAACTAAAATTTGGTGGTCTTGCATTCTTATTCACAGGTAGTCCTTCCCAGACAAAAAGGAGTTCTTCGCAATTGATCTGATCTCTCTACGGTATGTGCACACCTTCCCAACACTCCACAGGTATTCCTCCTAGCCCTAACCCTTATCTATTTCTCAAGAGAATGAAAGGATAGAAGTAACTCTATTCTAGAATGAAACATTCTGTGTGAAACATTTTGGCACGCCTGGTGGGACCCTTCTCGGGTTTCTTTCTTTCTTTATTGCTTTCATATAGGGAGCACACTTGCTATTTTCTTCTTCTAAATATTCACAAGATATTTTGTCATTTTGGTAAAAGAATTTGTCTTTCTTCCTCATCTTTGCATTAGTGAAAGTCATCTTCTTTGTTTCATCGAATATCATTTTCGATTTGGGTTTAAAACACGTGCATTACATTATTGCTGGCTGTTTTTAATTCTAGTGAACGTAGATTAAGTAACAGGTCGTACACGTGGGGGTGATATCCATGGTATTGACAAGAAATTAATCTTACTTTCACTGCACAACACATACCAAATCACATCATAATCAACACAACAGCTCAAACATCCCCCCTTTTCCGCGGTATTCCTCTGCCCGATTGAGGTAACCTTATAAGCCAAAACAAACTTGACATCTCCCTTAGGTATTTTGTTTAGGATTGACATCATCTTGCATCTAAGGCATAAGCCCACAATAATTAAAACTAATCCTAGGGTTAGTCTCTTGATTTTCTTGTGCATCTTGCTTGTTTTTAGTTCTGTTTCTCTGTCATACCCTGTTTCAGTGATCACTTCAGAATAGTTTGGTGGGTATACTAAGCATTGTTAATCCCAAACCAGCAGCTTCTTACATCTTCTCTTTGCTTTCACAGTGACCGACACCGGTCCTATTCTACTAACATCGGTCAACTGACCGATGCCGGCTACAGTCTGACCGACATCGGTTATCAGACCGATATCGGCTACTGTCTTTCACATTTCTCGACAAACCAACAACCTACCAATTCCAACATTTTGTTGCTGTTTCTGTGCCGGATTGACTAATTCCCTTCTGTTTCCCCTTGTCCATGGTTGTTATAACCCAGAAACAAGCCGCAGCCATGGTTTCACATGCCTGTTTCGTGCCTTTTCCTGAATCACCCCCTTCACATCCTATGGGGAATCCTACGGATACCAGTAATTTTCCCAAGATCCCTGTAGGAGATAAGGACTTTGCCAAATTTTTGGATGCTAATCCTAGCACCGTGCAACATTATTTGTCTCATTCCCCTGACCGTACACCCAATGGTCAACTCCTTGTTGGTATGCCTATTAGTATAGCAGCTCATTTAGCTCCTTCCCCACCTAATAACTCCGCTTCACCGTCTTCATCCTTAGCTCCGTCTCCCAGCACAGTGGCTTCGTTAGTTCATACTGCACTCGATTGGCTTTCCTTTGGTTAATCTGGGGCCCCACATATCACTACCATCCATTGCCCCTTTCATAACTTGCTCTCTGCCACCTATCCACACAGCTTTCCTTCTCAAGCTCCGCCCACCTTTTCATTTCCAAAAACTTATCCGGTGGCCTCAACATCTTATATAGGACACCCTTATTCGGTCACCTCAACACATTCGTCATCAATACCTTATCAATATTTAACCCCACCTTTGTCTAGTAGCGGCTCTTATCCTCCTCTGTTTACAACAACCGCACCATCATCTTACCCAACCACTGATTTAATCAAACAAATGATGGACAAGATGTAAAATCTGGAGGCTTCTATTTCAGGAAGCCGTAACACCCTGACATACGAGCAAGTTTTTCAGGAGCCTATTCATCCTTCTGTCCCCCTTCATTCATATCCTCCTCAATGGGAATTACCAAAATTCACTTGCTTCAATAGTAAGGAGGATCCTCAACAACACTTGCGATCGTTTAGACATGCCTGCTATCTGATTGCTCATGATGATGCCTTACTACTCCGCACCTTTCCCATGTCCTTATCAGGACCCGCCTTGGAGTGGTACAGTGCTTTAACCCAGCACTCAATCTTCTCCTTTAACCAATTAGCCCAATCTTTCTTGGATCATTTCTCCATCAATATTGCCAAGAAAGTATCCATCACCGACCTCTATGCCATCTGACAATTTGAAGACGAATCTATCGCAGATTTCATTGGACGATGGCGGGGCCTCATCAACCAACTTACTTATGCCTTACCTCAGGCCAAACTCATCAAACTCTTTACGCGGGCCTACGCTAAGCACATTTCTCCCACCCTCCAAATTCAAACTTTCCGCACCTTTGATGAGGCCTTTACTATGGCTCGGAAACTAGAGATTCGAGCCTTAGAGGAGGAGAAATTGAGGTTGCACAACAAAAACTCCAATTTCTGAACCCAAGACTCCACCAACAAACCCAACACCACCAATTCTCACGCATCGACTGCTTCGAAATCAAAAGGATTTGTACACGCGGTGATGGTCAAATCCCAAGCACCGTCTAATACCCCGCCAAAAGCCACCTATAAGTATAAAGCCGAGCCCATCAATTACACTCCCTTGGGAGAAACTTATGGTGTGATCTTGGACAAATTGCTCAAAGCAGGAGCTATCACCTTGCCTCCTGTTAAACCTCACTCCGGGTTTGATTCCACCCGTGCTATACCTTCTTGGTACAAAGAAAATGACTTCTGTAACTTCCACCACGTGAAGGGACACAGTCACGAAAACTGCAAGATGTTGAAAAACATAGTGCAGGAAATGGTTGATGCAGGGGATATAACCCTTGATAATCCTAATGCCCCTGCTAATCGAAATTTGAAAATCTTCAACAAACCATTCCCAAATCATTCATCTAACAGTAACATAAACCAAGACACCTTAGCCGAGGAGAAGAGTGTTCATGAAATCCATGCAGTTTTCGACTCCCAACCAAAAGCTTCTATCGAGGAAATTCTGAATCAAGCCTCTTCACTAACGCAGGGATCCACACCCCCTTCACCACCATCAAGACAAGACGATAACCTTGCCATTCCTTTACCCATAAAGGAATTAACCACCCAGAGTTCTCTTCTCACGAATGAGTCTTCTTACACCACATCCCTGCAAGACTGTGAGTGGATGTTATCTAACTTATCTATTTCCCAAACATTTTCTTCTGTCACTCTTGCTGTAAAAGAAGAAGGCTCACCACTTTTTCTGTCATCCTTAGAAGAGAAACCTCTCGAACCGACATCACCAAACTCCTTAATCATGACTGATCCCCTCAAACATGCCCTCCTACCTATTAGTTCTTCATCGCCTAAATATTTTCAGCGACCGGTTGACCTCTTAACACCCATTGATACAGCGCCTCATTTACCCCCTGTATCACACCCACAGTGGACCGGAATCACAACCCACCTCTCTTCCATACAAAAGTTCTTGTTCACACGTGAAGATTGTCATCCCCCAGAAGATAGACGAGTCCTATGGGAGTGTTTGAGTACACCATGCTCTACTCAAATGTAGATGACCGATCCAGACACCTCTACCATATACCCGAGGTGTTTACAAAAGCTCAAAATGCCTATGTCCTCATCTTCACCCCCCTCATCTCTACCGAATACCTCATCCACCTCTATTAACCTAACCAAACCTTCCCCTACGCTTGGGACTTCACCAATACCCAGCCTAACACACCCACCTAAACGGTTAGATTTATCCAAAAATAAAGCCATCAATCCACCTAGGAGACAGACCCAATCTCCTCAAGTCCAATCTATGCCTCTGTCACAACTAAAAGCCTCACCGTCACACCTACCTTCTATATTGGGACCTCACCCCTCCACCTTGCCTCAATACATCATACCTCCTGTGTTTTCTTTAAAATGACCTGCACCTCTCTGCACCCATACAGAGATCCACGGGTGTATCAACACCGTCACCCCAAGTATCCTGTCCACCTACCAACCCTAAACAAACTCCATCATCAAAGGATTTGTTTGTCTGTCACTCCTCTTTCCCCGTGGTTGTTTCCTACCACCACGTCATCTGTGGCCTCATCATCTAACCAGCTAAACATGACTTCTGCACCGAAGAAGCCATGTTTAGTTAAATCCAATTATCAAAACCCCTTGTCTAAACCACCACCCCATACGAACCAACCATACCCAACCATTACCAAAACCCACCCAATCAATAGCCTCATCTTCCTCTGACTTTGACCCACTCAAAGGATCTTACGCCAAGATCCTTGATATGTTGGTGGAGAATGCGACCATTTCCCTACCCCCACTCAGACCCTATGATCCATCTAAACCTTGACCTATAGGTTATGATGAGTCTAAAATCTATGCTTACCACCGCACACCAGGACATGATGTAGAGGGATGCAAAGCTTTGAAATCCATCCTTCGTCAGTCACCTATCTTAGATAGAAAGGTTAAGAAAGACAACTTACAAAGGGAGAAACCTTTAGCTTCAATCCCCTCTCCTATACCACCTGTCCCTGCCTCACCAAAATCTATCATTATTGCAACCCCACCTCTCGAAGATAATGAATTATCCCTGCCATCTTCCTCCTCTCGTGTTCACGAGATCAACATGATTAGTATTGCTACTCGAGGGCAGAAAAACAATGGGAAAGCTAAAGAAAGCACACCTGCGGCCTCTCTTTCTCCGTCTGCCATCCCGATCGCACCACCACCTAAAGTGGTTATTCGTGGACCTACCTACCCCGTCTCTAATGGAGTTGCCCATCGTACCATGATCAAACAGCTTCACCAATCACCTGTAAAAATGACACTGTATGATCTCATTCAAACCTCTGAATCTCATCGACAAGCTCTCATTGAAATCCTTCAAGGGATAGAGGTCCTACCTAACGAAACCTTGCCCGTTGCCTCCATCTTAACACCCAACCATGTTGCTTCTCTCACCAAACAATCTACCTCCCCAACCACTTCTGTCCCTGTACAGCAAGCCGCTGCTGTCAGTTTCTCCGAAGACGAAATTGTCATCTTTGGTGCAGAAGATCCTGACCCCGCTCTTTTCATCTCAGCTTACATCCGGGACATCCGAGTACGTCATGTTATGATTGATGGGGGCGCTAGCCTAAACATCATCTCTTCCAAAGCCTTCCAACAAATTAATATCCCTTCTAGCTGCATGTGTGCCAACCCCACCATGTTGCGTTCATTCAATGATGCTATTACTTCTACTTTAGGCACCGTGATCCTTAACATTCGTGTAGGGCCACGTACCTTACCCGAACTCTTCTATGTCCTTGAGGGAGAATTCCAATACAACATGTTGTTAGGCCACCCTTGGATCCGGGCTATGGGATGCATTCCCTCCACCTTACATAGATGCATAAAATTCGAGTATGAGGGGAAGTCATACACCGTAAAAGCTGACGCTCCCCCCTTCAAAACCTGCAATATGTTATATCACCCTAATGATGTGCTTGTACTAGTCAAGGCACCCATTCATCCAACCCAACCATCTACTTCGACCACACCTCAACCATCCACCTTAGCCGCACCTACACCTTCAACCAATGAAACCACCGCCGCAAATACCACTTCCTTTCCCGTGGACAACATCCCAACCTCAGATCCCTTGGTAGATGTTTTTCAACACCTTATGCTGGGGGAGTATCACCTATATAATGTTAGCACTTTCCATACCCCACAGGAGTACGGACAGTTACATGCGCATCCTACCTACGACCATCATGTGGGGGAGGTGATCTCCTACGGACCACCTAATTACCGCACCAACCTAACGTATGGGGGTGTCGACGCATCCTCCGTTACCCCTGAACCTCCCCTTGGTGTGGTTCCCTTCCAATCCAATTTTCAATATCTAACAAATCATCATTTCGCCCTCACCTTCTTGACTCGCTGTGCTTGGAAAGGTTTTGGTTTCGGTCTTTATGAACAAGGCCGACATACAATCATTCCCGTGACTACACGCAAACACAAAGATCGTAGTGGTCTTGGATTTTCTGAAACACTTACACCAAAGAAACCTCATGTCAGTTGTATCTAGGAAGACAACGACATTACCTCTTCTGAACCATCATCACCTATTTTTCCATCTTCACCCACAGAGTCGATAGACCCGGAATCTATCCCTCCTAACTTTTTTTTTCGTAAATGCTATCTTCCTGGGTCCTCTCACTTATCAACGTGATAATGAAGACCCATCTTCTCTTCCCCTTCTGTATCCAGACATGATCGAAGAAGACTCACCTTCAATTAATGTTGTTGAGTGCCAGGATGACGACTCCATCCTCACTTACCTTGGTGCGGACGACTCTTATATTCAACGCGCCTTACCATCTGAAACTCAAACCATGTTGAATGAGTCGACTATAGAAATCAACATCCACACAGAGGACGATCCTCACATTGTGAAGATCAGACAATCTCTTAACGCATCAGAACAAACTGCCTTCACTACCTTCCTCCGTGCCCACAACCAAGCTTTCGCTTGGTCCTACGCTGACATGCCAGGAATCAATCCTGACATCGCTGTCCATAACATTACTCTGAAACCCGACTCCAAACCAGTTAAATAGAAACTGAGAAAAATGCATCCACGCATTGCCCTCTTGGTCAAAGAAGAGCTTCAATGACTCCTTTCTGTTTCCTTCATCTTACCTATTGACTATCCTCAATGGATTTCTAACATCGTACCTGTCACTAAAGTGACGGGGGGACTTCGGATATGTACAGATTTCCGGGACCTTAACCTCACTTGCCCAAAGGATGACTTCCCCCTACCTAGTATTGATCAACTTGTTGATCTCACTGTGGGCCATGAGATGCTTTCTCTCATGGATGGCTTCTCGGGATACAATCAAATTTTGGTAGCCCCGACCGATCAACATAAAACCACCTTCATTACTCCTTGGGGAACCTTTTGCTATCGTGTCATGCCGTTTGGCCTTAAGAATGCTGGTGTGACCTATCAGCGGGCTATGACTTACATTTTTCATGACATTATGCACACTATCCTTGAGGATTATGTCGATGATCTTCTTGGCAAATCTAAACATCGCAGTGAACATCTCGATGTTTTAACCATTATTTTCGATCACCTGTTACAATACTATGTTCGTCTTCAACTAAAGAAATGTGTCTTTGGTGTCCTTTCGGGAAAACTCCTTGGTTTTATCGTCTCTTTGCGTGGCATTGAGGTCGATCCGGTAAAAGTCAAAGCTATCCTAGAAATGCCCCCACCCACTAACCTCAAACAATTACGTAGTTTGCAGGGAAAACTCCAATCTATCCGGCGTTTCATCTCATAACTCTCAGATTGATGTCAACCTTTCCATCATCTCCTTAAAAAGGACATTGTCTTTCAATGGAGCGAAGAGTGCCACCAAGCCTTTGAGGCTCTTAAAGCCTATCTCTTGCAGCCACCCGTGCTTGTCCCACCTCAGGATGATCGCCCTTTCTACCTTTACCTTTCTGCCACCGACCATGCTGTAAGAGCCATGCTCGCACATCATGACTCCAAGCATCAAGAACAAGCCGTTTATTACATAAGCCGTACTCTTGTGGATTACGAGACTAGGTATACACATGTAGAAAAGTTGTGCCTAGCCCTATCATTCGTGGCCACCAAACTCTGACATTACCTCCTGAATCACAAAACTTTTTTCATCACCAACGCTGACCCCATCCATTATATGTACGCCAAACCTCATCTAAACCAATGCATCACCCGATGGCTTATGCTCCTCGCCGACCTCGACCTTGAGTTTGTACACCAGAAATCAGTCAAAGGACAAACTATCGCAGACCAACTCACGGAAGCCCCTTTACCTGGGGAACAATTTACCAATTTTACTTTCCCTGATGAACTCATCGCAACTCTTTCACTCAGTGAGGTGTCATATCCAATGACCCTCTTCTTCGATGGATCCAAATGCCAGCGCGGCGGAGGGGCAGGCGTTGTTCTCATTCCTCTTGATGCTTATGCCTCTTTCATTCCGGCTCGATTTCCCCTGCACTAATAATACAGCAGAATACGAGGCCCTTGTTTTGGGTCTCCAGGTTGCATTACACTTAGGTGTAAAGTCTATTAACATTTTCGGCGACTCTCAATTGGTAGTCAATCAAGTTACGGGCATCTACCAATGTAAAAATGAGGAACTTCAAAAGTACAAACATTACGTGGATTCACTTTTGACCTTATTTACTCATTATTCTATCCAAACCATTCCCCGCTCAACTAATAAATTTGTGGATACTATGGCTTGCTTGGCCTCGCAAATTCCTGCCTCACCAACTGACTCTGACATATTTGTCTTGGTCCAACAACTCTTTGCCCCATCTTACTCAGTCCCGGATGTTTGTATGGTAAATAATGTATCTGCTAATTCGCAGGATACCTGGTATCACCAATTTCATGACTACCTTACAACCTCTGTTCTCCCACCTGACCTTACTAGTAACGGCAAACGCACTTTTCTTAAAAGTGTTTCTCATTATGTCGTCATGGGGGGACTCCTCTATAAACATGGCTTTGATGGCATCCTCCTTCGATGTCTAACTGGCGCGGAGGTCACCTATACCATCCAACAAGTCCATGACAAAATTTGTGGTGGACATTTTAGTGGCCTTGCCATGGCCAAACGGATCCTTCGCCTAGGCTATTATTGGCCTACTCTTAATAACGAACTGCTATGAATATGTTAAGCATTGTGTTATGTGTCAACAACATGCCAACCTTCAACATACTCCTAGCCACCCGCTACAGGTTGCACAAGATCTTTGGCCTTTCTCACAATGGGGTTTAGACCTTATTGGTGAGATTCACCTGCCTTCTTCGCAACATCACCGTTGGATAATCACAACAACCAAATATTACACTAAATGGGTGGAGGCCATTCCACTCATTTCAACCAAAAAAGAAAAAATCGTAGAGTTCATCAACCATCACATTATCTGTCGTTTTGGTGTTCCTCATCGCCTGATAACAGATAATGGAAAATCTTTCAAAAATAAGTTGTTACAAGACCTTTGTGACAACTTTGGTATCAAACTTAGCTTCTCACACCTTACTATCCACAAGAAAATGGTCAAGCCGAATCTTCTAACAAAACCCTAACCAAAATTCTCATGAAAGTCGTTAACGATTCTGGAAAAAATTGGCCTGATCATATCCCCTTTGCCCTTTGGGCTTATCGTACCAGCATTCGTACCTCCACTAATGCCACACCATTCTCTTTGGTATATGGTACCGAGGCTGTCTTGCCTCTTGAAATATAAATCCCCTCCCTAAGAATATCTCTCAGGATATTCTCACCAATGATGATTTCTGCCAAGAGCGGTTAGCCCAATTGGAGCTTCTTGACGAGCGTCATATTATAGCTCTTAACCACCTTCAAATTTATCAAAAGCACATTAAACGTGCTTATGATAATTGAATTCATGAGCGTACCTTTAAGATTGGTGATCTTGTCCTCAAAGAGAATCAACATGTAACCAAACTAGAAAAGAGCAAACGTGGAAAATTTGCTCCTAATTGGATTGGGCCTTACATTATCACTCAAACTTACGGATCAGGTACTTACCGTTTAGCTTCGCTTAATGGTAAACCTGAGCCTGAACCCCTTAATGCCTTGCATCTCCGACCATTCTACTATTGAATTTAGTGTTACATCACTTCTTATCTACCTTGCGCTCGTCCCTTGAGCTCATTTACCACCTCATACAGCTTATTTCATGCATCTCAAAGTAGAATCAACCTCACATGGTTTGATCATCATCTCCTCTTAAAGACACCTTCCCCTTTTTAGTTTGGTCCATGACTTAAAAGTATCAAAATAACAAGTTCTCAATTCTGGGATATTCTTGAGTCAAACTTCCTGCAAAAATAGATGCTTCATGCCAAACAGACATCTAGACCTCTAAGCTATAAACTAGACTGCTCCCTCGAAGGACAACTATGTACAAAGCTGCATCTGCTACTATAAATAGACTGCTCCCTTGAAGGACAACTATACAAAGTTAGCCTCTATCAGAAGCTTCTCGCATTGATCAGCTTCGTGAAGACCTCAAGAACAACAAAATTCATATCCCATATAGACTTCCTGCATCGATCAGTCTATATTCAGAAAAATAAAAGCAGCATTCAAAAGCACTTTTGAGTCATGGACTTGTCTATTTAGGTTTGGTTCTCTTTCGTCAGAATAATCACTTTATAACAAGTTCTCTGCGCCCCAGCTATACCATCCACCACACCTCACCATTTGTCAAAGCAACAAAACTCAAGGGACGTGACGTATATCCGATATATTGTGATTATACAACTCTTTTCACCTATCGACTTCTCGCCTATGCAAGGTACCTAGGGATTCAAGCTCATCCTACGATAATATGTGGTTTGTTTAGCTCTTTTCAACTACGGGACACTTTTGCCTCTTTTACCCGAATCTAGGATTATGTGTTGACCTTAATCAGGACACGATTCCCTATGCTTGGGTAATCTCAACCTTTCTTCACCTATACCCACACCAACACCACCAATACCTTACCAACACCAACAACATTACCCTACCAACATCAAACTTTTACCAACCAACAAATTGCCTAACCACAACCAAATTGCTTGAATTCACCTCTCCCTGGTCCTAAGGGAGAACTACATCGGTCTGAGGCCCCTCCTTGCTTTGTGTAATGGGCTATGTAGGAAGCACTTGGGAGACATGGGGTCTCCCAAGGTTAGCTCGACCATCCCCTACCATAACCTATCATGTGTTATAAATATAAATATTTTTGTGTATTTCTATTGATAGCACTCATCTTTATTATTTTTCAAACCAAACATTCAGAACACAAACATTCTTATTATTATTATAAACTCAAAAAAACATACATATTCAGTTTTATTTAGATGTTAAAAAAATACATCTTCTCTATCATCGACGCGTAGGTCGATGTCCTTATTATTCTTCTACCCCTATGTATGAAACTCACTTAGGCCCTCGTACCTCATCCTGAACTAGGTAGTGATGGTGATCGCCAACGACGCTTACCTAGTATCTTCATCCTCAAGGCTGTCACTGCTATTGGTTCCTCCCACTGATCCACCAATCTCTCCTGTAACATGCGAATATGCCCTCTCGCATGGCGGAATCTGGCCTCTAGTCTCTCCACTTGTGACTGCGAAGCCTCTAACAATCCCATAGTGTCATTCACTTGTGTTTGAAGCTGGTGCACTAAACCCTACAGGTGGTTTCTCTCCGCTGTAATCACAGCTATGTCAGGATGATCAGACCTCTCATGTATACCTCGCAGCTTTGTTGCCCACCATAATCTATATGACTCTGTCACTCCAAAATCCATTACCCTGCGATCAGCTACTATCTCTTCTAGTCCTTCTGGTAGTGTTGGCCATGGAGGTGAGGATGGTGCCTCAACATCAATCCTCCTATATGGTCTATGATCCATGGGTATATCTTGAACAAATCCAAATTGTCGCCACATGCGATCTAGAGGAATCCTCTCGTACTCACCTGGCCTGTGTCCTGCGATACACCTCAATCACTCTACACCCCTCAAATCCTCGGCTATGTTTTCCATCACCATGTAGTTCCTGTAAGGCCTCCAACAGATATCCGCAATCGTTACCATCTCCCACATCCACCTATAATACTCAATGTCATCTGTCATGGTCTCAGCGCTTGCCTCTTGCTCTGTCTGGACCCATCACCTGAATCCTAACCTCTGCACTCCTATCTCTCCTGCCTAGATGGGTCGGCCTATTGGTCACACACAAAAAATGTGCTCATAGGCCCAACAATGTAATAAGTATGCACAATCCAGTGTAGCCCTGTGATTTCACCTGTATGCCCATAAACCCCTGTATAACTCCACCAGATATGCAGGTGCTCATGCGAAAGTAACGCTACTTTCTATCATTTCACGAGTAATACACATCAATGATTTTGGAAATCTTCCCCCGTCCACTCTGGGTAATGCACAATACCCCACTGCTATCATTAATATTATGGCCAACCTTCTTAGGGTGTGCCGCAAACATTATACCATAAGTAAATGTCAAACCTCGCTGCGTCAAATCTCGTGCGTCTGGACCAAATACTGCTATTATCGCTGCCTACGCCACATTAGGCCCTGCCTGATACACTGGTCTTCCTGTAATTGGAAGCCTCAAAATTTGAAACACATCTTCCAATGTCACTGTCATCTCCCCTGTTGGCTGATAGAAGGTATTCTTTTCTAGATTCCATCTCTCAATCAACACCTGCAACATAGCATGATTGCGTGTAATTCATGAATAATAGTGGATTCCACTTAACCCCACATGATTTATCAATGCCCACTCAGCTGGTGTTACATCCACTCAGACCCGTGACAACAAAGTTGGCACCCTATCATTCATCCTCAACCCTGTCTTTTCCTACATACATCAAATCAACAAACAACAAATCAATAAATAAAATCCCCAAGTGTTTTTTATCACATTCTAAAATTTTACACAGTAACCGATATCGGTTATAGATAACCAATACCGGTTACCTAACTGATACCGGTTATCTCTAAATGATATCGGTTACTATCAATTCTATACACCCTACTTAAAAACACCACCTACGATAATTATTCACTCGTTTACCCCTCTCTGTACCTACAAACATACCCGAAACACCTGATTACCTACCCCATAACACTCACCCCATCCCAAACCCTTGCCTATCACCTTTTCTTTTTTTTATCTCTACCCACTTACCTTCTCTCTTCCTATTCATAAACATGCAAGAATTGAATTCCAACCAAACATTATACCTCTTGGGATGCAGCAACTTGAGGTGGAACCTGTCTTCCCTCTCTTCTCTACTCATTGGATACTTCTCCTTGTTCATCCATGTTCACCACCCTCTTCAATATAACTTACCTTTCTGCCTTCTTAATCTAAGCCCATGATCACTTTACCTTTCTCTTTCCTCCTTATCACTCAATTCTCCCATGAAATTACCTGTATAAGCCATCAACAGCGTCACATTCTCGTATTTAACTTGTTGCATGACTCTAAAAATAAGAACTTAAGTTGCCTCCCAAGCTTTATTATTTTTAGAAAAGCTCATTTTAGCATAACCGATATCGGTTACCTAACTGGTATCGGTCGCATGACTACCGACATTGGTTACCTAACCGATATCGGTCACCTCTCTCCCTTTGGTTATCCTAGGCCATTTCTTTGTTTTTTTTGTAAATTTTTGGTGGCACCCGCCTCTTTTCCCTACATAACGACATAGTTATCAATATCTATCATCAGAATACCATCAACACATATGCAAAACTTCATCAACATCATCTATATATACATCAAATTTTAATACCATTGAAAAAACACATGAAACATTCTAATATATGCATCAAATTAAAAATTTTACACACCATGTGGAGCAAAATCATCTATATATCATCATCAAATCAATGTCAAAATATACAAATTACCCTGCATGGGGCCTCTATGATCTAAAAATACATAGTCGGCACGCAGGCCAATGTCTATGTCAAAATCTCGACTCGGCTCGTAGGCCGGTATCAACTATACAACATGTACTCAGCTCGCAGGCCGGTCTATACAACAACAATGAATACATAAATCCTATGTGGGCACACATGCCTCTATATACATACTCGGTTTGCAGATCGGTGTCTCTATCAACAAATCCTCTATCAAATCAACAAAAACCCATATCCGCTCCTAAGATGTCTCAGCTCTCTCCCCCTCCCTCGGCTCGTCTCTCAGTTGGCCCCTGTGCCGGATCTCGCCTCCTACCCATCACTGACCCACCGACTATGGTTGTGGCCCCCTGTGACCTGTGACTTCAGGATTTCTCTGCTCTGTGAGCCGCATATGGCTGATACTCGGCACCGGTACCATCTAGTACGTCTTGATAATATCGAGCCTTTGCTCTCACCTCCATATACTGGGCCCATGTCACCATGGCTGGTGGGGTTGGTCCCCCAACTCCTAATAAAAGTGGACCCTGACCTACCTGTACACCCTGTGCCTAAGGTTGTACCTGTTCCTGTGCCTGAGGCTGTACTGGCGCCTATGCCTGAGGCTGTACCGGTGCCTATGCCTGAGGATGTACCTGTACCTGTGCCTGTGCCTATACCTGTGCTTGGGCCAACTTCCCCTGTAGCACCCCAATCTGTGCCTATGTAGTAGTAAGCTGCCCCTGTAATAATTACACCTGGCCCAAGAGACGGTCCCTATCCGCTATAACAGCTGTGAAATCTGGTTGTGCGGGTTGTGCTCTCATGACTGCCCTCTGCCCTACCCACCACACCAAAAATGAACCTGTCACCTCGGCATCGTCCATCGTATCATCAGCCGGTCTCTTTGCTACCCAGACTGGGTCCCATGGCTACGGTACAGGTAATGGTGCCTCTACATCCTCCCTCCGATACTGTGGGAAGGGAGGTGGCTCATCTTGCCGTAAGCCTAACTGTCATCGTACCCTCTCTAGGGGAATCCACTCATACTCCCTGGGTCTCCGTCCAGCTATCCAGAATATGTATTGGATCCATCGTAGCTATGCTCAGGCTCCTCCACAGGGATGATGGCCTCTGTATGGCCTCCATATAATATCTAGTGCCGTCAGGCCCTCTAACATATGCCTGTAATACGTGACATCTCACCCTGTAATCACTGCTCGTGGCTAGCCCATGACCCCCAACCACCTCTGAAATCCATATCTATACACTACCTGTGGCCCTGGCTGTTGGGGAAACCCTACTAGTCGTATACAGATGATATGCTTGTAGGCCCAACAGTGTAACAAAAATTTCAAACATATACCAAATCACCTCATACGGCGATAGCCCCAGAGCTCTCTGTATAGCTGCACCAGATACACCGGTGCCCATGCATAGCAGGTGTGCTCCTCCACCATCTCATGTAATACTCCCATCAAAGCCCATGGGAAGCGGCCTCTCTCTGAGTCAGGAAGGGCAAAGCAGGTGATACCAATCATCATCAGCACGGCAAGCCGTGTCTCTTGTCTATGCACGCGATACATATTGCCGTAGCAGATGCTCACATTGTGATATGTAATCAATGGGGCCGCATCTCTGAATACCTATAGGATGCTATCCATCGCTATCTCGCCATCCACCTAGAACACTACCTCACCTATGATTGGTAGTCTTAGGATGTGATACACATCCTCAAGCGTGACTGTCATCTCTCAAGTAGGGAGATGGAAGACATTGGTTGCCAGATCCCATCTCTCGATGAGGGCAACCATCAGGCTGTGGTCCCTATCCACAGCCCTATACCTCTAGACTCCACCGAGTCCAACCTCTCGCATGACTACCTACTGCACTACAGTCACATGTGGCCGCATCCACCCCAGTAGAGGTGGCATCCGATCCCACATCGTCAGCTGCTAGCATGCCTACAAAAGCAACCCACTCCATCAGGCCTACCCTTTACAAAACAACTACCTTAACCCTCTATACCCACTCACCCACCCAACCACAACCCGACTCTATACACACATCTACACCCACCTATCTTACCCTATACATCTACAATATACCCTTTACCTATCTCACACCCTACCAACCACCCCGCTCTACTCTCGCCCTCTAACCATGCCCCCACCAATTTAACACCTCCTACTTCATACACAACACTTAATCTATCCTACCCGAACCGGCCCCCAACCACTCGATTACCCCCCACCCCAATAACCTTTACTAGAAACTCTACCTTCTCCCCCTTCACCCCAAATAAAACTATATCCTACCCGCCTACAACAAACGAACACCACAAATTTCACAACCCTAACTTCTACCCAGGGTGACCGGTACCGGTCACCCTTAACCGCCATCGGTCCCCAACCACATTGTATGTACCGATACCAGTCGACATATGACTGACGCGGTCTATAACACAATAATATATACAATTATTCTGTGACTGATGTCAGTCGCCTAGTGACCGACATCAGTCACTGTGGGATTTCGGGGCTGGACCAAAAACGGCCCCCAAATCCCCTTTTTTCCTATTTCTACCCATCTACCCACAAGAATTACTTAAAAACTTACCCACCCTGCCATTTTGGCCTACCTAACATACCTACCCACTCCATTTTATGATTTACCTTCATTTATCCATTATTTTATTAAATTTTGGATTCCTACCCCAAAACCCACATCCTAGCTAAATGCTTCAACTTCACGCAAAAAGGGGTTCAGAGCCTACCGGTACGACTACACGTCATCGTGGTGGGATAGGTGGCAGTGGTCTAGCTCCTCCAGCACCTCCTGCTCCTCCAAGCTGTGCCATGGCTCCAAATCCCCTCAGCAGGGTCCTCAACCAATCAAATTTTGTCTCCTGATCTCTGGGGCCTACCAATAACTTACTCCCCCACTCAACTAGTGCCAACTCAGCCCAAAATTTCAACCCAACCAATTCACACCTCAGACAAGACAAAAATTGGAACTCAAATTCACAAAGTGATAATGACATGCCGTATTTTTCCTTTTATAGGTTTTGACATATAACCGATGCCGGTTATGGCGCGCCCTAGAAGACCGGTATCGGTCTTGTGACCGATATTGGTTACCTACTTACTTAACCTAACTCCCACCCTTATCCACCAATCTCCATTTTTCACCACCTCACCTACCCTTGGCTTTGCTGAATAGCCTTATTTTGACTTCAATTGGCCCGACCCAAGGCCGCAACCAACCAATCAGCTTGACTCAAGGCCGCCCCCAATTGATCGGCCCAACCTAAGGCCACCACCAACCAATCAGCCTGACCCAAGGCCGTAAAAATTCTATCAGCCTAACCTAAGGCCACAACCAACCAACCGGCCTGACATAAGGCCGCAACTAATCAATTAGCCTGATCCAAGGCTACAAGTAACCAACCGGCCCTACCTAAGGCCACAACCAACGAATCGGCTTGACCCAAGGCCGTAACCCACCAACCGGCCCAACCTAAGGCCATAACCAATGAATCAGCTCAACCCAAGGCCGTAACCCACCAACCAGCCTAACCTAAGGCTGCAACCAATGAATCGGCTCGACCCAAGGCCGCAACCAACCAACCGGCTTGACCCATGGCAGCAACCAACCAATCGGCCCGACCTAAGGCCACACCAATTAAGTCCCTCGACCAAGACCTACAAATTATGATTCTATCCACCCATCATGTAGCTTTTTGTTTAATCGAGCTCACCTGTTCATGTTTTAGCATGATTAGGATACTTGAATTGATCAGCCGACTGACTTTGCCTAGACTGAGACCGTAACATTTATCTCAACCAAACCAACCATTTGGTACTGCCGAACATGCCTAAACGTTCCTGTACCTTACCCGTCATATCCCCTAGAGCTACTTCCTATGCCTTGGATACCAGGATTATATCAACTTTGTTTGGATAAACTATCGACCTTTGCCTATGAATTTCTTGTTTTCTCTTCAAATCGTGTACCTTGGTTGCACTACTGCATTTCAACGTGCGTCTGCTTCCTTGAACTTACCCCACCATCTTATCATCATCTCATCACCATTCACCCTTTATCAACCCTATCCCTGATTTCATGTCACCTCAATCTATGATAGATTTGAGGGGGATTACCTATACCCTTAACGGGAGTAACCACTTCTTATTATTGTCAGTGCAGCTTTACAAGACAAGATACATGACAACAAGGGGTAAATGTAAACACCAAATTTGTGTCTTACAACACCCTGTGCCCCACATCACCTTGTAATTGAGTAACCGGATCACCTTCACACTGATCCAAGCATTGGAAAAGTCAGAGGATAGCTTCATCAGCTCACTTTTGATTGTCGGATCATCCCACCTGAATTTGGCATTCGTCACTGCATTCCTTAGACCTGAATCTTCATCAAGAATGAGTACATAGTGTCTTGTATGTTTCTAAACACCATTTCTTGAACTTTTGATTCATAGTAATTATAAGCTTACTGCTAGATCTACCACCTACCAGCACCCTGCACCTAACCTTCATCCATACATCCTTGTATTGCCTAGAAGATAGTTTTATCACTCTCTGAGTCTTCCCCATCATCTCACTATTCCCCTCAACCATCCACCAGTCTTAAAAACCCCAAAATCACCCTACAATCAACCTCTACCCAGAAGCACCTAGATTACTGACCCTACCGGCAGCGGTTCTCTAACCGCGGTCGGTTATCCAGTGACCGGCATCGGTCACTGTGACTTATACCCAAAACCATCCTTTCACCTATTTGTCTCCTAACAACCTTAGATCCAGCCTGGTCTATCCCTGTAACTTGACCTGAACGTATCAATAACCAGTGACCAAATAAACAACATGACATACTATTATTGGTAGTCTAGTCTCTATTACTTTAAGTAACAAGATACCTAAATCGTGAGTTTGCAATAGCTTCTTTATTACCATTTGCATCAATTTATATTGAAAGGGAGATGACCACCTTCGAAATGAAGTTTAATATTTCCTGGGCCCAAGGTATCTCCCTCATTTATTGTCTAACTAAAATCTGGTGGTCTTGCATTCTTATTCACAGGTAGTCCTTCCCAGACAAAAAGGAGTTCTTCGCAATCGATCTGATCTCTCTACGGTACGTGCACACCTTCCCAACACTCCACAAGTATTCCTCCTAGCCCTAACCCTTATCTGTTTCTCAAGATAATGAAAGGATAGAAGCAACTCTATTCCAGAATGAAACATTCCGTGTGAAACAACTAGAGCCACCTATATCTCTTGATCCTTCACTTGTATCTGGAATAAGACTTGTAGATGTACTGCCCTATGCTCTGACAATAGTACTATACTGAACCCCGATAGTCTATGAGGTAGTTCCACTTCCAAAGGTGAATCCAACATTCTGCACACTCACATTTTTTGCTGACGATGCACCTAAGAATGTTCCTCGAAATATCATTGAAGCTATATGTCCTGTAATTGATGTACTTACTCCCTGACTTACTCCTCTCCTACTTCACAATTTATCTTTCTAGTTACTTGTCGTACTAGATACTAGAAAACCAAGTGCAAGGGGTAGGTCACCAGGTTGATTAAGATGCACACCCATGGACTAGGTAGTCTCTACTGGCGTACTTTTTTGTGAGGCTGAGGGAGGATCTATGTCATGTTTTCCAAAATGGGGGAGTTTCTGATGCTCTAGATTCATGTCTTCGATGTGAGCTGTAAATCCTTCACAAGCCATCTCTCTCCTCAATTCCATACTTTCTACAATGGAATGTTGCTTCTCTATTT
Source organism: Taxus chinensis (assembly GCA_019776745.2). Taxonomy (NCBI): domain Eukaryota; kingdom Viridiplantae; phylum Streptophyta; class Pinopsida; order Cupressales; family Taxaceae; genus Taxus; species Taxus chinensis. The sequence continues at coordinate 955,782,303 of CM034147.1, read as the reverse complement.
CCTACTCGTGTGCCTCATTATACTTAAGCTACCTCTCCTCTCTCTACCTCTCTGCTATTGGGTCTACCATATTTCACCAAAAAATTTCCTTCCCCCATGCATGGTGAAGTTTAGTTAGCCATCAGTTTACTCTCCAAGTTCAAAGTTACCATCAATATCTTGATTGCCAATGGGATACCTTACATATATACTCCTCTTGGATACCACAAAAAATATAATTTAGCTACCTCCGAGAAAGAGTACGTTGAAATTGAATACTCCAGAATATAACTATTTAGAAAACCATGAAACCACGTATCCACAACGCAAGTCCAGATCAGATCAGCATCATAAAGGGCTTAAAATTCTTCCCGTGTCCAGAAAAGTGCATGATACATCCAAATCTGATGAGATGCATAAACAGTAAGCCACTCGTATTGTTCTACTAGAAAGATGGTGAAAAAGCTCTCATATAAGATTTCATACAAATTATGTTCTACCCAAGTACGTGTGCTAAACTTAGATCCACTACGGAACCACTGTGCATATTCTTCCTCCAAGTCATGTATCCATTCCTCAACACTTGCTAGAGTTAATTGATACGTCTTCATCATGAACCATCTTGAAAACAACTGAAAAAGAGGGGTCCCGACAACAGAACTAATGATACAGCCTAGAATTTACCAGATAACACCCTAGTTGCGTTGGCACATCACTCTACCTTGATTGAGTGCTCACCTGAAGCATGTAAAGGTATCAGGTCCCTCTTTAGGGTTGTTATAGCAAGATGTTAGTGTGATGAAGGAATAAACATATAGATTCATAACTAATCCATCATTCTATAATGCATGCTACATGTAGATCTATAAAAGAACAGGCTTTAAACAGTTATCACGATTGAATAATAACATGCACTACTATTGGGCCCCTAGAATTTTGACCAGGTATGAAGGTGCTTAGGTGCACAGGATCCTAGTTATAGAATGGCGCACAAGGCAAAAGTGTGCCAGAGGAAGGCTTAAGGAAGAAAATAGCGTGTGCGACACGTGAAAGGAGGTTCGAGACTTAACCAATTTGAGCGCCCAAGGTAGAACATGTGAAAAGCGTGATCGGTTGCACGTGGATAAGATGCCAACCTGGCAACGGGTTGCCCCAGGAAAGAGCATGCCCTAGATGGTATCTTCTAGAAGATCATCATGAGATGGAATGGAGAGATCAGGCCTGAAGGAAGATGCTTGCATGGAGGACCAAATTAGAAACTTGGTGATAGATCTGAGAGCGCGGTAAGGTGATTTGGCAACCTGGGAAAGTGATAAATACAATTGTCTACCACTGATAAGATATAGAACACATGAAAGAAGGATATATCATCTCGATATACATAGGGAATAGCAGGTTAGAGAGTGAGTGAAGCTCTACAGGATTTCTGCAAGTGGATATTTTGGTTCAGGAAAGGATGTACTAAGCATGGAGTTGTTATTTTTCTTTTCTGTTAGCTTAGCTACATACGTCTAGTGATGCGCATGACTGAGGTCTTGTCTCTTTAACACTCTGTAATGAATCAATAAATATATTGAGGTTATATGTTATAAATAGATATGAATATCAATGGGTTTAATGTATATTTCACTCATATGAGTTCTCTTTCCTTTCATGCTACAAATGAATGGTTGTGTATTTCTTTCTATTATAGCATATGTTCTGGAATCTGCTAAAGCACTCGGTCTGAAGTGAGTGCAAGGATCTGGAGGCCGTTCTAAGCCCTATGGTTCTTGTATGTCTCAACTTCTTTCCTAAATACTATTACACTAATCATAGATAATGCTTCCTACTAAACTCACATAAAAGAGAGACTCGGCAGCCATGCATGCCTCGGGTGAGTGCTTAGCTTCTACTAGTTGATAGGCTGACGTGCATGGGATTTCTTCCTTTTGTGATAGGAGTAAAAATGAATACATCTTGGTTCCGTTTCTGGGACCTATTTTCAAAGTTGTAGTTGGATATAACATGCATCATGATCTGTGTAAAGAGTAATGATGGATTGCTTAACATTGGAAAATGTTGAATCATGGTTCAAGAGCTGTTGGTTGTCAAATAGGACTTTTAAGAAGAGCAACAGTCAGGGGACAAGAAGTCCCTCCTCTTTAATGGGAGAGGTTCCCTTATTCAAAAATGAACTTATTTACAAATGTACAAAACATTATTTTCTGGTTAAACTTGGATATTACAAAAGTTTTTTCAATGAGGATGTTCAAGTACAAAAGGACAGAGGAATGAGAAGACAAGAACGAGTAGAAAGGCAACATGCAGAATTATAGATATCAGAGTAATTCTTTATGTATGCAAAGTCACAGTAAATTGAAGCAAGATCATCTGTATCGGATAAATAAGATGGAATTCAAAGACACAAAGTTCTGTAAATAACATTTGCTAGAACACAAAGTTTCTTAACATAACACAGACTCATTAATCAAGGACACAAAGTTCCTTCTTGGTTATACAAGATCACCGTGCTTGCAAAGTTGAAGAGTATGCAATCGGCAAGACTAATGAACTTGAGACAAATGATCTTCAAAAAGAAAATAAATGGAAGCTTAGGAGTAACAGAGATCAGATAGACAAAGAATGGAAAGTCCTTCTGTATTGATTTCTTTATGATCTATTTACACTTTCAGAAAATATGCCAAATTCTTCCTCCTTCAGAATGGTGTAAGGAAGGCCATTATATAGCTTACAAATCAGTTATTCTTTGTAACCGCTTCTTTAACCAAGAACAGTTAAGAACCGCCAATCGCAATACCTTAACTTCTTACAAAGAAAATTGAAAAAGAAAGGGAAGAAGAGAAAAGAACAAGGAGAAGAAGACAGGTGGCCAGTCACTGAGAGGGACCCACTGACTTCAGAATCTGCTGCCTAAATTTCTCTAACGCTTCAGCTATGTCTCTGCCACGAGGGACTGACATGTTGGCCGTCGACTGAGTCCAGAATCCAAGACATTTCTCCATCTCTTTATCAAACTCGACATGAGTATGATAATCTTTATTTGATTCTCCAATGGTAGATTGAAGAGAGTAGATTTCCTTCATTTTCTCTTTGGAGATTGAGCTTTCCTTGAACAGATTATCTTTGACATAAGCTCTGAATTGATCTTTAATTTCTTGCAAGGAACGGGACACACCAGAAGTTTCATCTTGAAGATGACAATGAATATCCTTGAAAACTTATATAACTAGCGTCTTGAAAGCTTCACCTTTCTGCTAACTGTTCTTTAGTTCTCCCAAAGCCTACTCCAAAACTTTGATCTTCCATATTGATAGCAACTAGGAGGACAGAACCGCAAACCAGGCTCGAAAAGGAATTTCAGAGGGAGGGGACACGCGCAGGTTTTCAAATTGCAAGGGTTCGAGCAAGGGTAGCATGGAAACAATGTAAGAATTGCAAAGGCGGCTTTCTCATTACATAGCCATTGAGGAGAGAGAAGGGTGATCAATGCGCATTTAATGCATACCCACCAATTTGAATAAGCAGGATATTCAGGTAGAGCGAAAAAAACTGGTACGAATGACACTTGGCTCACTTGGGACATGTGAGACGCGAATGCGCGAAACACGCGGCTTGGCTGATTCGGGTGAAACAGGGAGAAAACACACAAATACATTTTCGGACATTTGGGACGAAAACGCGTGAAGTACGCGGTTCGGGTGTTTCGACTAAAAATGGAACAAAAGGCCCATTTGAACTTGGGACATTTGGGACATAAAAGAGCGAAGTACGTGGTTCAGGTGTTTCGGCCGAAAATGGAACAAAAGGTCCATTTGAACTTGGGACATTTGGGACATGAAAGAGTGAAGTACGCGGTTCGGGTGTTTCGGCCGAAAATGGAACAAAAGGCTCATTTGAACCTGGGACATTTGGGACATGAAAGAGCGAAGTTCGTGGTTCGGGTGTTTCGGCTGATCGGGGAATAGAGCACAATTTTGAACTCGGGATAGTTGGGACGAAAAGCTCCGACGGGCCCGAAAATGGAACAACTTTGGGGATTTCAGCCGATCGGTGAACAGAGCACACTTTGAAACTTGGGACACGTGGGACAAAAATGTCTGACAGGCCCGAAATACATATAAAATGACCCAAAACTGCAGACTTTTCTCAATTTCACGAATTCAGTACATTAGAGAAAACACTTAAACTCTAAATTTTGAATTTTTTTTTTACTTTCATCAGAGCAGGGAATTTTGAGTGGACAACAGCTGGCTCCTTCTGGGGATGACTTGGTATGAATTCAAGGAATGAGACAAGGCAATAAATTAGACAAACTCAGGGAAGCAGACTAGTACCTTATCCATTGGGCAACGGAGTCAAAAACAGACCAATACAGAGGGCAACACAGCAAAACAAAAAGGAAAGAAAAGCAAAAACGCTGTACAGAATATACAAGGGACTCCCTAATCACCTAGGACTCGAACAACTTGAGAGACTGCCCACTATAAGGAAGTGGGAGAGAAGAACCATCCATGTAATCAAGATAAAAGGAATTCTCACCAGCAAAGTGTCTGATCTTGAAAGGTCCGAGCCACAGGGAATCAAACTTTCCATGGCTGCAACGAGGTTCATGTCTTTTGTCCCATAACAGCACGGTGTCTCCAACTTGGAAATCTCTGAACCTAGCTTTCTTGTCAAACAGGACCTTTACCTTCTGCTGGTGAACATATATCCTATCAGCAACCATCAATCTGTCCTCATTCAGTTTGTGCAGGTACATAATTCTCTTGTCCAAAGCATCTCTGAAACTAGTATATTCAATGGCCTTCATTAGGTGCAAGGCTGGCAGTTCCACTGTCACTAGAAATTGAGCTTCTACTCCATATACCACTTGAAAAGGATACATTCCAATAGCTCTCTTTGGTGTAATCCTGTCTGCCCAAAGAGCATCATAGAGCTTCTTGTGCCAGTTTCGTTGAGACTCATTGACCAACTTCCTTATGATAGTCACCAGATTTTTGTTAGTGGATTCTTCTTGCCCATTTCCCTGGGGGTAATAATCTGAAGAATGAGCCAGGGAGATTCCATACCCGTAGTAGAAATCCATCATCTCAGTTGAAGAGAAATTCGAAGCATTATTTGTTACAATCTTATTAGGTACACCATACCTTACCAAGATGTTCTCTTTAATGAAGCTGCACACCACTTCAGAAGTAGTACTCTTGACTGGAATAGCTTCCACCCATTTGGTGAAATAGTCAGTGGCAGTTAGCACATGAGTGTGACCAGCACTAGAAGCAGGATTAAGTGTACCAATGAAGTCCAAACCCCACTGTTGAAATGGTTCCTCAATCACAACTAGCTTGAGAGGCAAAGAAGCCAATTTAGGTCTTCCCACAAAAGTCTGACAAGCCTCACATTTATCAACCCACTTGGATGCATCTCTGAACAAGGAAGGCCAGTAGTATCCTCCATGGAGTATCTTATGAGCTGTAACTATTGATGAATAGTGCCCCCCACATGCCTGATCATGAAAAGCTAAGAGCAACTTTCTCTATTGTTCCTTGTCCACACACTTCAAAAATCTCCCATCTCACCCACGCTTGAACAAAGCATTTTCCCACAATACATATTGTACTAACCTCAATTTAATAGTCCTCTTTTCCTTGGCAGTTAAATGAGAGGGGCATTCCCCATAGGTGAGAAAATGGGCGATGTTAGCATACCATTCATCAACTGAGCTAAGGAACAGAATGGTAGGAATGTCAGCTTTCTCCTCCAGCAACTCATGTTTAGCTCCTTCAGCAATGAGCTCACAAAGGCCTTTTCCACGAACCAGCTTGGTTGGTTTGATGTCAATGTCATACTCTTGGACCTTAGCAACCCAGTTCCCTCTCTTGGATCCAAATTCTTGTTGTGTGAGAATTGACTTAATAGTTGTATCTGGGACCAGCACCATGGAGTGAGAGTTAAGGATATAAAAACGAAACTGCTTAACAGCTTTGACCACTGCAAAATCATGCTTCTCCATCATGGTGTATTTCAACTCATGATCTTTCATAATATAGCTCATGAACACAATTGGGAGTTCATTCTCATTAGAGTCTTCTTGAGTTAAGACGGTGGCCAAGGTATTATCTGTAGCATAGCAATAGATGATGAAATCTTTGCTGAAATCAGGACAGGCTAAAACAGGAGTTTTAGCAATAGCTCTCTTGATACCTTCAAAGGATTCCTTTCCTTCAGAAGACCAACCAAATGTTTGCTTCCCTTTCATCATCTGAGAAATATTCAAAGTTAACTCTGCAAAATCAGGGATGAATCTTCTCAAGAAATTTATCTTACCAAAGAAGGAGTGCACGCCCTTTTTGCTGGTTGGGAGAGGAATTTGTTGGATGGCTTGAACTCGTTCAGGATCAATCTTAATACCATCCTTGGAAACGATGTGCCCTAATAAATTTCCCTTAGTGACAAAAAAGATAGATTTTTTAGGGTTCAGAGAGATCCCATGCTCTCTACATCTCAGCAGAACTGTCTCTAGGTCATCAAAATGATCCGTTCTTGTCTTGGAAAACACTGTCAGGTCATCAAGATATATGAAAATACACTTCCCTTTCAAGCTTCCAAAAGCCAGATCCATGGCTCTCTGAAAAGTGGCACCAACATTAATGAGCCCAAAAGGCATCCTCTTGTAAGCAAAGGTACCCCAAGGAGTAGTGAAAGTTGTCTTGTGTTGATCTACAGTAACAACCTCTACCTGATTGTATCCTGAGAATCCATCGAGCATGGATAACATTTCAGACCCTGTAACTACTTGCAAGACCTGATCCATCATAGGCAAAGGATAATTATCTTTCAAAGATGCCTGATTCAGGTTCCTGAAATCAACACAGATGCGGATCTCACCATTTTTCTTCCTAACAGGCACAATATTTGCAATCCATGTTGAATGGTGAATGGGAAAAATGATTTTAGCCTTCAAAAAATTTTGAATTTCCTGAAAGATGGTGTCAGCTATGTTGGGATTATACTGCCTCTATTTCTGCTTAAAAGGTTTAATTCCTGGTTTGAGAGGAATCGAGTGCTGCATATCTTTTGGTTTGAAAGCTTTCAAATCTTCATAAGAATAAGCAAGAACATCCTTATACCTCTTTAGAAGATCAATTACTTTTCTCCTCTCATCTGTTGTGCAGCATTTCCAATATTCACTAGCTTAGGGTCATTAGAACTCCCAATATTGATTTTGTCATACTTAGTTGATTGCTGAGGTCCGGTAGAAGCTCTAGACTTCACATACCTGTCATGTTTATCAAACAGTTCCTCTAAGCTTACCAATCCTTTAGGAATCTTATTCCCCTTGATTTTAATGCACCCTTCCTGACCTGTTTCTTCCCCTTGGGTGACTGCTTTGTCAAAGGGTACACTCTCACGAGGTAGGTTGTCACTTCCCTCAAAATACAGCTGTTCGAAATTACCCTTGAGTTCCAGGAAGGAAAGCAAATGTTGATCATCATTGAAAACCTGCCAGTTATTGGTGTTATCAGGTACACTGGGTCGATGGATCATCTCAATGGTGAAATTGTCTTGAGATAAATCAAGATGAGGAATCAGTAGTGACCTAAGACAGCTAGTGAATCAGCCCTGTTGTTCTTTTCCCTAGGTACTACTTCGATAGAGAAAGCATCAAGGAATTCAATGGAATCCCAAACCTGATTCTGGTAATGTTTCAGCCTTCCATTTTTTACTTGAACAAGGTTTCTGACCTGCTTTATAATCAATTCTACATCACCACGAGCTAGAAGATTCTTTACACCTTGTTCTTTGGCCACTTGCGATCCAAGAATGAGAGCCTTGTACTCTGCTATGTTATTAGTATTCTCGAACTGTAACTTAAATGAAAAGGGGTGTAGGCTTCCTTCAGGTGACACCAGCAAGACACCAGCTCCGGAACCAGCTGAGGAACAACTTCCATCAAACTCTAAAATCCAAACCCCATTAGGATCTTTAGGAGACACTTTGGGGTGTCGGATTTCATCAGGGGACATAATCATGTAGTTACCATGCCCCATATCCTCGTAGAGTATTTGTGCTCTAGGATCATCCGTTTTTTGCACAATATACTCAGACTGCTTCTCAGGTAGCAACTTCTTCATTTGTCCATTGACAGGCACGAGTGCATGTGACCAGTCCATTTGGATTTCCCCACCCACGTCCTTACAGAAGTTCCTACTTAGCAACATCGCGTATGAAGGTGGAATATCTGCCACTAAGATGGTAGCCAACACTTTCTTCTCGGGAAAAGCAGCGAAAGCTACTTGTGCATCTTTAATTCTCCCGACCAGGGGCACTTCTTTACTCTCCATGGAGTAACAAGATCCATAAGTGCATGTGAGGGTCAGGCCTAAAGCATGAGCTACTTTAGCAGGCATCACATTATCTGAAGCTCCGGAATCTATGACACAATTACTGAGCCTATGACCAGCTATAAGAAGTGTTACATAAAAAGGCTTGATTTTTTCATTAGGCGAGGTGACAACGGCTACCAGACTAGGTTGTGGTGCAGAAGGAGGAGTGGGAAAAAGGCCTTTAGAGGTGGTCTTAGAGTGGGAATTGACAAAGTGGATCATTTTGGCAAAATCTTTGGGATGGGTTTGATAGTACTCAGCTTCTGAGATTTGGACCTTGGTCTTTTTCAGGTGATCAACAATATCAAAGGATCCAGAAGTGGACGGGCCATCATCATTCAGTACTCTAGGCTTATCAACTTTAGGAGAAAAATAAGAAGCAACTTTGGTAGCAGGATTGATAGGACTCACCTTTGGTGTAGACGAAGTAGGGATAGGAGATCCTCTTTTTGCAACCACGGGAATAGTTGTCGACTGCTCCTTAGATTTCTTGATAGGCTTTATCACTTTATCCCTCTGATTTGTCTGTTCCCGAGTCATGACAGCGAATGATTCACTATTCATTTCTACTACCACTTCATCATAATCATCTCCATCATCAATGCCCTCAGTGGTGAAGAAATTTACTCGAGATCCCTCAAGTTCGTCTACTTCGTCATCAACTTCTCTCGCAAGCTTCGTTATCTTCATCGTCATCTGGTTCTTCCACCTTGCAGGTCACATTGACAGGGACTTTAACAGGAGGTCCTTCAAGTGCTAATCTTGTTTGAGAAGTAGGCAAACAATTTCTGGGCTGAAAATTTCTCCTTGGAACGTCTGCATAAGGAGCGTGCTGAGCCAATTATTTCTTTATAGCAATAAGATCATTTGCAAGTTTCTGAACTAATGGATCAGTATTAGGTCCAGGGGTGGAAGAGGAAGAAGCAGCAGACTTAGATTTGGGAGGGTCTCTTCTCAACTTCCCTGACATGATCAAGTCATCCTCGATACTAACAGCGAGAGTTTGATCCTCGACCAATGTTGCGAGATTAGCCCTTCTTAGTGCATAACTAACTTTGGGCGATTGAGCATTTACGAAGAAACATTTTTGAATTTGATCAACAGGTCGGGTAGGCTGTGGAATTTTATTGATCAATTTGTTGAACCGGGCCACAAATTCTCTCATGGGCTCTTGTGAATCTTTCTTTATCTGAGATATTTGAGCTAGTAAGGCATGTACATCTTCTGCCGGCTTGAAACGGTTTTCGAACTGAGTTCTCATTGTGTCCCATTCGGTGATAGCGCCAGTCGGAAGGTGGTAGAACCAATCAGTAGCATTATCTTGTAACATCTCAATGAACAGCCTTACGGAGACGTCTTCATATTTGACTCCCAGAACTCCACATGCAACAATGAAGGCTGCGATGTGTTCATCAGGATGCACTTTTCCATCACCTTTGAATTTGGGAAAGCTCTTCCGGTTACCTCTGGGTAACTCATGCAAAGGCTGAGTAAGGGCCAGGGGCCCGACACAATGACCCCATGGTAATGGCACAGCCATTCTTGGAAAAACAGCTTGGAGAGGGACTACAACACCAGCAAGAATCAAAGCTTGAAGATTAGGGCTAGCTGGCTCTGAAGGAATACCACCCGCAGGAATTTTGTCTTGAACAGGTGGAGTGCTTGTCGAACGAGTCCTTCTATTTCTTGTTGAAGGGAAAGGAAAACCGTGCTGCTCCAAAAGTTGAAACTGAGAATCTTCAATACCAAGGGCCCTCCTCCCTCGAGTAAAATGCGGAGTTGCCAGATCAAAGGATGATCAAAAAAAAAAAAAATAGAACTGGAATATGATTTTCCCCAGTGGAATCACCAAAAACTGTTGGTCGTCAAATAGGACTTTTAAGAAGAGCAACAGTCAGGGGACAAGAAGTCCCTCCTCTTTAATGGGAGAGGTTCCCTTATTCAGAAACGAACTTATTTACAAATGTACAAAACATTATTTTCTGGTTAAACTTGGATATTACGAAAGTGTTTTCAATGAGGATGTTCAAGTACAAAAGGACAGAGGAATGAGAAGACGAGAACGAGCAGAAAGGCAACATGCAGAATTATAGATATCAGAGTAATTCTTTATGTATGCAAAGTCACAGTAAATTGAGGCAAGATCATTTGTATAGGATAAATAAGATGGAATTCAAAGACAAAAAGTTCTGTAAATAACATCTGCTAGAACACAAAGTTTCTTAACATAACACAGACTCATTAATCAAGGACACAAAGTTCCTTCTTGGTTATACAAGATCATCGTGCTTGCAAAGTTGAAGAGTATGCAATCGGCAAGACTAATGAACTTGAGACAAATGATCTTCACAAAGAAAATAAATGGAAGCTTAGGAGTAACAAAGATAGATAAAGAATGGAAAGTCCTTCTGTATTGATTTCTTTATGATCTATTTACACTTTCAGAAAATATGCCAAATTCTTCCTCCTTCAGAATGGCGTAAGGAAGGCCATTATATAGCTTACAAATCAGTTATTCTTCGTAACCGCTTCTTTAGCCAAGAACAGTTAAGAACCGCCAATCGCAATACCTTAACTTCTTACAAAGAAAACGGAAAAAGAAAGGGAAGAAGAGAAAAGAACAAGGAGAAGAAGACAGGTGGCCAGTCACTGAGAGGGACCCACTGACTTCAGAATCCACTGCCTGAATTTTTCTAATGCTTCAGCTATGTCTCTGCCATGAGGGATTGACGTGTTGGCCGTCGACTGAGTCCAGAATCCAAGACATTTCTCCATCTCTTTATCAAACTCGACATGAGTATGATAATCTTTATTTGCTTCTCCAATGGTAGATTGAAGAGAGTAGATTTCCTTCATTTTCTCTTTGGAGATTGAGATTTCCTTGAACAGATTATCTTTGACATAAGCTCTGAATTGAGCTTTAATTTCTTGCAAGGAACGGGACACACCAGAAGTTTCATCTTGAAGATGACAATGAATATCCTTGAAAACTGATATAACTAGCGTCTTGAAAGCTTCGCCTTTCTGCTAACTGTTCTTTAGTTCTCCCAAAGCCTACTCCAAAACTTTGATCTTCCATATTGATAGCAACTAGGAGGACAGAACCGCAAACCAGGCTCGGAAAGGAATTTTAGAGGGAGGGGACACGCGCAGGTTTTCAAATTGCAAGGGTTCGAGCAAGGGTAGCATGGAAACAATGTAAGAATTGCAAAGGCGGCTTTCTTGTTACATAGCCGTTGAGGAGAGAGAAGGGTGATCAATGCGCATTTAATGCATACCCACCAATTTGAATAAGCAGGATATTCAAGTAGAGCGGTAAAAACTACTACGAATGACACTTGGTTCACTTGGGACATGTGAGACGCGAATGCGTGAAACACACGGCTCGGTCGATTCGGGCGAAACAGGGAGAAAACGCACAAATGCATTTTGGGACATTTGGGACGAAAACGCGCGAAGTACGCGGTTCGGGTGTTTCGGCTGAAAATGGAACAAAAGACCCGTTTGAACTTGGGACATTTGGGACATAAAAGAGCGAAGTACGCGGTTCGGGTTTTTTGACCGAAAATGGAACAAAAAGCCCGTTTGAACTTGGGACATTTGGGACATGAAAGAGAGAAGTACGCGGTTTGGGTGTTTCGGCCGAAAATGGAACAAAAGGCCCGTTTGAACTTGGGACATTTGGGACATGAAAGAGCGAAGTACGTGGTTCGGGTGTTTCGGCCGATTGGGGAACAGAGTGCAATTTTGAACTTGGCGTAGTTGGGACGAAAAGCTCTGATGGGCCTTAAAATGGAACAACTTTGGGGATTTTGGCCGATCGGGGAACAGAGCGCACTTCGGTACTTGGGACACGTGGGACAAAAATGTCCGACAGGCCCGAAATACATACAAAATGACCCAAAACTGCAGACTTTTCTCAATTTCACGACTTCGGTACATTAGAGAAAACACTTAAACTCAAAATTTTGAATTTTTTTTTTTTACTTTCATTAGAGCAGGGAATTTTGAGTGGACAAAAAGAACACAGAGGATGAATTTTCTCAGAGATTCAACACTGGAACCTGAGTTTAATATATGTAGATGGGTAGAAGAGAACATCTACCATGATCTATATGAAGACTTTTTTATGTTACTCTCCCAGGAGAGTTATATGGATGGATTTTAGCCTATGCATCTAGATCAAGTTGGCATTATGGATCGTGGATATGGACCGAAGAAGACTACCAGAGGTTACAGGATGTAGATCTGACATTGACCCATGTTGTAGATCATTGGTGGAGAGGATTACTAGCTAGCTACACTCTAGAATATGCCATTTCTACGTATTCTTTCCTAGAGGTTGCTGAGTTTGAATTTATTTGAGAACCTAGAGGAATGTTTCTATGTGCTATCCATCTAGCTATGAAGATATTGATGGTTACCATGAGTTTAGAAGGCACTCCCAATAGCCAGCTAAACCATTCTAAGTGTTGGGTAAGGAATCTCGGGTGGAGGAAGATGGCCCGATGGTACGACAGAGAAGGAGAGGGAAGAAAGAGGGCTCAATTATAGTGAAGTACGTGAAAGGGATATTTATAAACAACATGAGGCTGCTAGTGTGATGGATTTATGGAGACAGATGTTACGGGAAGGAGTTGAGGATCACGTAGAGTACATGAAACCTGAGCAGTCTGTGCTACCCCATCTTGACAAGCACATAAGGGAGACCCCTTCATTTTTTGGTGAGAGCTTGTCACATGGAGAAAGGAGAGTCAATGGCGCATATCTAAACCCACCCCAGTGAACGAGCCCTGGCGCTTGGTTTTCCTGGACCAGGAAGAAGTATTGATCCAGTTGAAACTAGTGGAAGAGATAGATCCATGCCTTAGAAGGTATAATTTTTCATTTCCTTCTTCTACGGCTGCGCATATTCTAGTATTCAGAGGATTTTTTGGACAAGGGGAAAGTGTAAAAGCTTTCAGTCTCACATCAGGGAGTGGCATGAGACAAAGTAGTAGTAGTGGGGTGCTATCACAAACCATCAGCACACAATTCAATGGGACCGTGGGAGTGCTTCGTATAACTCCTACAGGCCCTATTGGACCCAGTGGTTCTGATGGATCTAGTGACTTTGGAGGTACAGGACCCAGTGGACCTAGTGGATAAGGTAGTGGAGGAAACACCCAAGGGAACCAAGGCCTCCGACTCAGGACAAGGACCCCAGCCACCACCTCAAGTATTCTTTGAAATGTCTCTACATTTTCTAGATTATAGGGGCATTAAGGATGCTGCGGAACAAACTCACAAGTGTGAACTACTATGGAGCGGGAAGGGGTATCACAACCCCAAAACGAAAGGCTAGTCAATTTTTGACCACATTGTATTGGCACGCACATAAGCTGGTATAGAAAGTATGACCCTCATCAAATAGTGGTAGACTACATTGCTTAAAAGAATGCATTCGTGGCAGAGTTCCACATTCCTGAGTTCAAGCAGAAAAGCATTAGTGCTTTGAAGGAGATTCAACAAGGAATGACAGAGAGTGTATGGAGAGTATGATGCATGTTTTAAAACTCTCTTGTTCTAAATTATCATATGATATCCATCCTTCTCAGTATGCACAGTGGTTTGTTGGAGGATTGATCACCCCTTTTGGAAGGGCCTTGTCTCATAAGACTTTTACATATTCACACAAAGCATTGGAAGCTGCCTTGTGTGCCAAGGATGTTGGTAGTATTGATACTGGTGTTAGCCCATTCTTAGAGGCCCAGAGTGCTGCTATGGCCAAACAGTTGGAAAAATTGTCTGCAAACTCATTCAATGAGACTCACAGTGGATTTATGGTGTACAGATACTGAGATAGAGGGGCACGTTAAGGATAATTTCCCCCGGAGGATGGTACATGCTGTGACGGTAGATTGTGAGATCTGTCATGGGGATCATGATGTAAGTAGATGTCCTTACTATAGCTCACAATCAGGAAGAATGTATCTTGTTATTGTAAAATTTGCACCTCCACAACCCATGATACGAAGGACTGTAGGCTCATTGATCAGATCCATGAGGCCATTTATCATGGGTTACATGCCAAACCCAGCATTACCAGTGGTTCTAAAAATGAAAATCGCCATTATTAGGAGCGCGCAGATGGAGGCGCATGTGGAAGAGGATTTCGAGGAGGATTTCATGGTCAGGGTAACTGAGGAGGAAGGAGTGAGTTTCGGCGTGGAACATGTTTCAACTATGGATCTATAGAAAATTATAAGCATGAGTTCCTGGACTTGTTATAGTGCTTGTGGTGCATAAAGAAGCATAAGTATGAGGAGTGCCTGAAATTATTTGAGCATATGAATCAGTAGCACCGGAAGGAAAAAGGCACTGCGATGGTCAACATCAAGAAGGTAGACATATATTGGATGCCTCGGGTAACACGAGATGAAGGTTTGGAGCCTATATTGGTAACAAGGGTAGAAGCCATGCACATGAGGGAGGTACCAAGATAGAAGAACCTAGTTTCAAGAGAAGAGGTCATTCATGGAAAGTATCTAGCCCCATGCATCAAAAGGAGATATATCAGGACACCATGGATGTTATTCGAAGCTTACAAGGGGAGATATAATGCCTAAAGGAGAAATCCATAAAGGAGGAACAAGGAAATAGAATGAAGGCACAAAAGGATGACCTGGATGAGGTCAAGGAGGTGTGTAAAATGCTAAGGTAGGAGAACATCATTCCTTTGCTAGGATCCTGGTTGAGAGAGAAGGTACCACGCACCAGAGAAGAGCACGAGAGATAGGTCTTACACGTGAACCTTCCCCCTCACAGCCTCTACTATGACAAGGAGATTACATTGAATGCAATTGTAGATGGATGGCTCCTCAGCAATATACTCATTGACACTGGCACGGAGGTTAATTTTCTGACATAGGATGCATGGCATCAGATGGGAAGACTTGCATTATAGCCATCTACGAATGTGTTGTATATGGAAAATAAGACTAAGGCAATGCCCATCTGTGTCTTAAAGGATATAGCTATTACTATTTATGGAGCCAAGTTTACTAGGGACTTCAAATTCTTTGCACTCATCGAGGCAAATAATTTCCTAGCACTACTTGGGTGCCCTTGGTGTTATAAGAATAATGCGAACCTTCAGTTCAACAAAGGGTATATTATCTTTGAGAACAAAGAGGAGCGGGTCATTATACCCCTAGTTGATGGGAAGTAAACACCATATATTGAACCGTTGGGAGAAGAAGTTCTGGACAAAATTTATGTGTGCTCAATCAGAGACCTTGAGATGGTACACCCTACTAACAGAGTTATCTAGTTTGAAGATGCTCAATCAGTGAGTGATACCACCAGCCTGACGTGTGACAATTGGGTGCATGGAAATTATGAACTAATGGGATGGTAGTTGAGAGGTCGGTTACTAAGGTAATAAAGGCATGCATGGTTAGGCACCTTGGAGGAAAAGAACTGCCTAAGTATTTAGGAGGATCCTTCCCTAAGATCTTTCTACAGGAGGTAGAAGAACAGTGGAAGAATGAGAAGGAACAGAGGGAGATGTTGAGTTATGTCTTGCTCGGAACATCAGCTCGTTGGTGGCCCACACATCATGAGAGCCTTTTAGAGTGGCACAAGGCAAGAATTTATCTCTCTGTCAAATTTTCTAGGAGTAATGTACCCACCATCATCAAGGAATACCATGGGAAGGAGCCTGCCTCTTTCCATATCCAAGAATGTGAACGGGTCTGGAGAGAAGGCACAGAAGCTTTGCCACCATTCCTTTGAGTGCACAAGTTGTATTCTACACTATAGGGTTGTGCACGCATATGGTACATTCATTTGGAGACACGCCGCCAAACAAGGAATTGGCAAGAGATTGCAGCTAACCTTATTTAAACCTTTGAGTATCAGAGTACCAAACCATCAGTTGATAAGGCCTTATAAGGTATCAAGTGCCTTACTATGGGGGATAGTGCCAGAACGAAAGATAGGCTATTAGAAGTATTAGGTGAACTAGGTATAGGGGCACACTTTTAAGAAGTTGAGGAAACATAAGAGTTACATCTTGAGCGCGCGTGTTTGGAAAAGGAGGATGGAAAGTTAGTATATGTGATTGATGGAGAGGAATCAGAAAGCTTAGATGTTATCCATTCTGTAGGAACGCGTGAGGTAGTGGAAAGTTTAAATGTTAACGCATGTGCCTACTATGAGTCATTAAAGACAAAGAAAGTTAACATCAGTTTAGAAGAAGAACCTAAGGAAGCTATTATTAGGGATTAGTAGACCTAGAAGGAAGTATCAAAGATCATTGATCTACTGTGTGAATTTGAGGATTTATTCCTACATGGGTACCATGAGCTCAAAAGTTTTCACCATTCCTTGGGGGAAATGAAGATAAAACTAAAGGAGGGTGCACGCTCGGTCAGAAAAAGGCCCTACCAGATGAATTCCAATTTGTGCATAAAGGTTAAGGAGGAGATAGACAAAATGATAGCTTTTGGGATCATTAAGGTAGTGGAGGAATCGAAGTGGATAACTCCAATGGTAATCAACAACAAGAAGGATGGGTGGATTAGGATTTGTGTGGACTATAGGGAATTGAATGCAGTTTGTGTCATCGATCCATTTCCGACCCCCTTCACTGAAGAGATTTTGGAAGGAGTCACTGGGTGTGAAATATTTTCCTTTACGGATGGATTTTCAGGATACCACCAACTAAGATTGCAAAGGAGGACCATGAGAAGAAAAATTTCACCACCGAGTGGGGAAGTTTTGCATATACGGTCATGCCTTTTGGGTTGAAGAATGTACCTGCTGTCTTTTTGCCTATAATGGTACAAGCATTCTAGGTTTCATCCATAAATTTCTTCAGGTATATTTGGATGATTGGACAGTATATGGTCTGGTTAAAGACCATTGTGAAAACTTGAGATTAATGTTTGAGAGGTGTAGGCAGTTGAGGATATCCCTCAACATTAAGAAGTGTGTGTTTGCTACACCCTTTGGGGC
The DNA here is from genome assembly GCA_019776745.2 of Taxus chinensis. Taxonomy (NCBI): domain Eukaryota; kingdom Viridiplantae; phylum Streptophyta; class Pinopsida; order Cupressales; family Taxaceae; genus Taxus; species Taxus chinensis. The sequence goes on along the minus strand of CM034147.1, from coordinate 955,764,937 downwards.
CTTATTGGGGCATATCATATGTAAGGAGGGCTTGCTAGTAGATCATGTTAAGGTTGCAGTTATTATGGTGTTAAGGGAGCCTACTATCCAGAGCGCAGTGCACAGATTCCTTGGGCAACAGGATATTATAGGAAATTCATTAAGGGATATGCCAAGATCGCCATGCCTTTAGAGGAGCTGCTTAGACACAAAATGTGCCTTCCATTGGGGTGAGGTACAACAGAGGGTGTTTGATACATTAAAATATAGGCTTATTACCACACCTATTTTATGTTTTCCCTCTTGGGACAAGCCCTTCCATGTCCATGTAGATGCCTCAAGAACTGCCATTGGAGCAGTGCTTGCATAACCAGGTGAGGGGATTGTTGATCATCCTCTTTGTTTTGCGAGTAGGAATTTATCACCAACAAAGTAGAATTATACCACTACCAAGCGCGAGGCATTGTCAATGATCTATGCGTTCTTCAAGTTTAGAAAATATATGTTAGCAACACCCTTTGTATTCTACACCGACCACATGGCATTAAATTATTTAGTGAACAAGCCCATTCTTCAAGGGTGCATATGTTGATGGATGTTGTTGTTTCAAGAGTTTGAATTCACCATTGTAGTGAAGCCCGGAAAAAGCAACTGTGGGCCTAATCATCTGTTAAGGATTGAGTCAAGAGAGGATGCAGAAAGTATTGAGGAAGCAATGCCAAATGCCCAACTGTTTAGGTTACGGTGTGCACCCTCAAATTTGGAGGAGATTGCAGTATTTTTAAAAGAAGGTGTGGCACTAGATGGAATGAAGGCATTGGAAAAGAAGCAGTTGGCCATACGCATCATGACCTACATGTTGATTAGTGGAGACTTATACAAATTAGGATGTGATGAAGTTTTACATAGGTGTGTATTAAAGCATGAGCACCTGACCATCATGGAAGAAGAAAACAAAGGAAGAGTGGGTGGGCATTACGCAGGTGATGCCACTGCGCACAAGATATTAATGGGAGGATTATCATGGGAAACCTTGTACAAGGATTATAGAGATTATTGTAAAGCATGTGACCATTGTCAGCACATTGGTAAACCAGGAAGGAGTGATGAAATGCCTTTGCGTCCTATCCCTAACACGGAGCCTTTTGAAAAATGTGTGATAGATTTTTTGGGACCTATTACACCAGCAATGCATAGGATTTGGTCACATTATGTCATCATTTGCATGGATTATCTCACAAGGTGGGCAAAGGTAGCCCCAACTAAAGATTACACGATAGCAATAGTGGAAAGGTTCTTATGGGAGAACATTATCACGAGGTATGGATGTCCATTGAGTTTGACCAGTGACAGGGGTACACATTTTCTGAATGAGACCATGAGGATCCTATTATCAAAGTTCATGGTGGCTCATCAAAATACCACACCCTATCACCCATAAAAAAATGGAACCATGGAAGCATTCAATAAAATACTGAGTCATACCTTGACTAAAATCTGTGATGTTGGAAGACAAGATTGGGATGACAAAGTATTAGTAGTGTTATGGGCTTACAAGACTACATATAAAAGACTAAATAAAGCCACACCTTTTCAATTGGTGTTTGGTGTGGAATCCATTTTTCTAGTTGAATTTATGTTACCTTCTCTGCAAATAGCGTGCACAGGAGGATTAGGTGATGAAAAAGTGCTGGAACAAAGGATTGATGAGCTAATTAAACTAGATGAGTTACGATCACTTGCCCAATAAAGCCAGACAATGGAAAAGGCAAAGAAAAAGACTTGGCATGATCACCATATTAGAAACAATAAGTTTGAGGTTGGGAAGATGGTGTTACTATATGATTCCAAGTTTTTGTTCCCATCCTAGGAAGTTGAAAGTCCATTGGTTGGGTCCCTACAAAATTTCGTACATCCTTGATTTAGGCGCGTTCTAGTTACAAGTGTTGGATGGGACAAAGTTTCCTGGACACTTCAATAGCAGTAGGCTGAAGCCCTACTATAAAGAAGTCTTCTTGGTGTTTGTAAATAAGGTAGTTTTTCAAGTTAGTTTATAAGTTTCCTTTATGCATTTTCCCTTTCTTGTGTTTCCCTTTTGCATTTTTGTTTTGGTTTTGCACCTTGGGTGCCGGTAACCTTGCTATTTTTGGAAAATTTGTGAGTGTGCAGAGGACCACACATCATTTAAGTGTGGGGTGGAGAAAAGTGAAGAAGCGTGTGATTAAAATTACTAAGGAAGTTGTGTTGAAGAGCCTTGTTGTGCAGCCCGATTAAAAAAGGTATATTAAGAGAAAAGATAGAATGGTTGGTGTCAGGATAAAGCTACTAGTAGATCCCTTGTACAAAGGAAAAGGAAGTGCAGTTAAAGCAACATGAGGTAGGCAAAAGCAAGAATTTGGATAGAAGAAGTGCCTTCGGCGTAGGTTAAGCATGCACAAGAGTCTCCTGTCAGGTTGGTTTGGTTATGTGCTAGAAGGTTGGAGACATTTTCATGTAGGAAGGGCGTGTGAGTGAAGGCGTTGAAGATGGACTTTGTTTGAAAAATCCACATTAAATGAATTAAGTATGGGGGTAGGTAAAGTAGCATTTAATGATTAAAAAAAGGAAAAACTATAAATAAAGGGTTGGGCACTCTCATTTTTACTTTGCAAAAATAGAGAGTTGGAGATATAAGTAAGTGTTATAAACTAGGGTTTTTAGATTAAATTGAGTGGAAGATCTGTGTGATTAAAATGTGAAGAGCTAGTTTGAGATTGTGAACCAAAAGGAATTACACGGGCATGGAAGGAGTTGAAAAGGTTTTGTCTTGTGAAGATTTTATCCAAGTTAGGGTTCGACAAACTAGGGCACGAGTTTAGAAGAGTTAGATCACTGATTTGAGATTGAAGGTTGGGAGAAGAAAGATAGAGTAACAAAGTAAGGAAAGGAGTGATCAAAATACCTCGACCATGGCACCCAAGAAAGGAAAGGGCAAAGCCAAGGCTAAACAACTAGAACCTGAAGTAGACACAAATGAAGAATGGTATGTAGAGATGCAATACCCAGATGGGGTGATGATGGGAAAGGAATGGGAATCCCACTTGAGAAGCATACCTGTTAGTGACTATAATCACTACACAAACACCATAGAGAAAAAAATGGCGTTGGAATTGGTACACCCCACCAACAAGCAAACACCTGAAGGTCTGCCCATATATGACGATGACGTTAAGGTTAAGTTGGCAAAGGTAGGGTTGTTGTAACTCTATGAGTTGCCTTATTTTAGGAAGCCAAATCACTTGTACAAGTGGTTGATGTCTTGGGTGCATGAAGACTATTTCCACTTTGCTAGGTACAAGATGCGTGTGACTCCCCAGTTGATTTCACAATTTATAGGCCTCATATGTGAGGGAGATAGCCTAGAAGATGACCTTGGTGACAAGGAGGCTATTCAAGAGACCATCACTGAGTATGCCTACAAGAAAGGGTCGTGGTACTATGATATCTCAGACATCAAGGACCCCGTTATGAAGATGGCCACGCATCTAGTGACTAAGTTGAATGGCCAAGAAAGATGGACGCAAGTCAAAAAACATTGGCTACATGTCTATAGGAAGATTGTAGAGGGGACGATATACAACTTATCTGCATAAATTGTAGAGGAGAATGTTAAGTGCACGAAGGAAGGGGACAGGATCCTCTTTGGAAATGTCTTTCTCACCATAGTGTTCATAGAAATTGGAGTTCCAGACGTACCAGACAAGTTCATGTGGGAGTACACAGCCAAGGAACCTCCACTCGTGAAGAGGTTCAAGAAGTATGCTTGTTATATAATGACGGATCCCCACAAAGCACAGCTAGAAAAGTGGTATACATGCTTGAGGAATGCATTAGGGGTGGAGTGGAGGATCCCTGAACAACTCCCAGCAGCCACTGAGGGAGAAGCTGAGTTCGCGGTGTACCAGCACTACTACTTGGGTAGATTCAAGCTTATTGACAAATCATGGAGCCCTTAGTGCAAGCTTCCTTTCGCATTCACTACCTAATACTTCCAAGTGGGAGTAAATAGATTTAAAGAATCAAAGAAGTTAAGGTTGGAACTAGGAAGGCTAGACTGGGAACATAGGGAGATGAAGAAGAAGCTAAATTACCCCGGCAGTAAGCACACATACATAGAGAATTACGTGTCACACAAGATCTAAATGACTAGGCCGATGATGCTTCCCATCGCTGGAGGATCTGCGGTGCATGTGTACATGCGCATAATGCCAAAGTTTGAAAAGGGCACAAATTTACAGGATGAAATCTCCATACCTGAAGACCCCTTGGGGACGAAGAAGCCATCATCTAAGAAGAGAGGCAGAGGAGAGGAAGAAGCACCAAGTGTGCCAACTTCTCAAATGGTGAGCATGTCATCTACAAGTGCTAAACCAAGCACCTACATACAGAGAAAGAAGTCTTGAGTAAAGGAGAAGACGCCAGAAGTAGAGGACGCCCAAGCAACCCACCACCATGTGAGAATCACCAAAGAAGGAAGAAAAGGCCAAATCTCTTGATCAAAATCCACCTCTTAGGAAGAAGTAGAGGGTGGATGAAGAAACTAACTGGGAGGTGACCAACAGATTGGAGAAGCGCTTGGGAGAAGGAGAAGATGAGATTGAAGGAGGCAGCAATGAGGAAGAAGATCCTGAGAAGGACAAAGAGCCACATGTTTTTAGTGTCTATGACTTAGAGGAATAAAGCAGAGAGGAGAAGCAAGAGTTTGTATTTACATGGTGCAAGGGAACACAAGATGAGGAAGGCACCAAAGACATGAAGGCAGATGAGAAGGATGCCAAGGAGCAGGGAGCCATAAGCCTCACAAAAGAGACATATTACTGAGATAACAAAGCGAGAAGTGAAAAAGATGCTCACGGTCCTTGTAGACCAAGAGTTAGAGCGCAACGAAGACATAGTGCTTAAGCTTAAGGAAGGGAAGGAGGAGAGGGTTGAAAAGGAACATGACAGCCTAGGGGGGGCTGCTCTAACAGTTAGCTTCCCCAAAGGTGCATTGCTCAGGTAGGAGAACTCTAGATACAAAATAGAGATAGATAATGGGCTATGTGGATGACACAAAGAAGGTGTTATGCGCACAGTTCCAAAGCACCGTACCCACGGAAAGGGTCCTAGCCATGGGATCTTTTGAAAAGGATGGTACGTACCCCAGGACCAATAAAATGCTCTCTTGGGCATTCGAGTCACACATTGATGAGCCAGAATTTGAAGTCTACTAGAAAGCACTCATCTCGTTGCCAAAGTCTAAGGGATACAACCCCTTAGTAAATGCTCAAGAGCTTTTATATGAGCAAGTATGAAATCCTCTAAACAAAGTCACGGTCGAGACCGAGGCTAGTTTGTTCATGTGAAATGATAGAATCAGAGCATTGGAGGAAAATTTGGGGAAGGAGGAAGAACTATCGGAGAAGGCCAAGAGTATAAAATAGGAGGAATTAAGCTATGCGTAGTTAAGGCATGAGTTAAAGGAAGAAAAAGTAAAGGTGCAAGAGGTCTACAAGAAGGTGGAGTCAATCAAGAGCACCATCATATTAAAGCACCCACACCTAATGCCAATCCCTCATAGGTATGCATCAAAATTGGAATTCTTAGAAGACCTAACACGTGTCCTCACTATGGAGAGGAAACCCTTGGCACTATAATTTGTAGAAGAAGTGGCCATGTGGTTGAACTTGGAAGACTAGTTGAAGGTAGTAGAAATTGTTATCGAGTACAACAAAGTACTCACAAATATTAATGTCGCTACCCAGTCTACAGAAGCCGCATATGACACATGCATAGATAGAGATAAGGTGGTGATCTCCTTGGTCGCCACACTTGAGGTAGAACTAAAAGAGTTCTAAGTAAAGAACAAAGGGAACAAGGTAGAGAGGGACAAGGTTCTAGCTGAGGTAGAGAAGAAATCAGAGGCAATTGAGGCTTTAAGGAGCTCAATTAAGGCCCGACTAAAGGAACTATACCCCCAAATTACCAGAAGAATGGATAAACTGACAGAGCTGGGTAAGGACTTGGAGAAGATTGTGGACACTTTGGGTGCCTAGGGAATTGGCCTAATCTTTGATGAAGTGAGCACCCTGGTGGGTGACCTATTCCAGAAGGTGAAGGGTGAGGTCAAAGTTTGGAACAAGTTGGAGGCAGATTTGTGAAAGGAATTTCCCAACCTATTGAATTGATGTCCCCCCCCATTCTTCATTCCTTCCCCTATTCTTTCATTCCTTATTCATTTTGTAAAGTATTAGTCTACATCTTGGTTCCATAAAATAGCTTACATCTTCGTCAAGTAAAATGTTTTTGAGGATAGAGAACAGGCGTAGTGTGGGGTGATGTTGGGCCCCTAGAAATTTGACCAAGTATGAAGGTGCTTAGGCACATGGGATCCCAGTTATAGAATGGCGCACAAGCAATAAACACACAAGAGGAAGGCTTACGGAAGTAAATAGTGCACGCGACGCACGAAAGGAGGTTCGAGACTTAGTCAATTTGAGTGCCCAAGGCAGAACATGTGAAAAATGTGATTGGTTATGCGCTAATAATGTGCTAACTTGGAAATAGGTTGACCCAAGAAAGAGCATGCCCTAGATGGAATCTTCTAGAAGATCATCATGAGATGGAATGGAGAGCTCATGCCTGAAGGAAGATGCTCGCATGGAGGACCACATTCAACACTTGGCAACAAATATGAGGGCATGGCGAGGCGAGTTGGAAGCCTGGGAAATTAATAAATAAAAGTGCTTGCTGCAGACAAGATATATACACACACAAAAGAAGGATATATCATCTGGATATACATAGGGAATAGTGGGTTAGAGAGTGAGAAAAGCTCTGCAGGATTGTTGTGAGTAGATATTCTGGTTCAGGAAAGGATGTACTAAGCATGGATTTGTTATTTTTATTTTATGTTAGCTTAGCTACATACGTCCAATGATGCACATGACTGCGATCTACTCTCTGTAACACTCTATAATGAATCAATGAATATATTAAGGTTACCTATTATAAATAGATATTAATATCAATGGGTTTAATGTATATTTCACTCATATGAGTTATCTTTCCTTTCATGCTACGAATGAATGGTTGTATCTTTCTTTCTGTTATAGTATATGTTCTGGAATCTGCTAAAGCACTCAGGCTGAAGTACCTGTAAGGATCTAGAGGCTGTTGTGAGCCCTATGGTTCTTGTATGTCTCAACTTCTTTCCTAAATACTCTTACACTAATCATAGATAATTCTTCCCACTAAACTCACATAAAAGAGAGACTCGACACCCATGCGTGCCTCGGGTGAGTGCTCAGCTTCTGCTAGGTGATAGACAAACGTGCATGGGATTTCTTCCTTTTGTGATAGGAGTAAAAATGACTACAACTAATCAGTTACACATAGGAATGACACCTAGATTCAACAAATATCTTCCATCTATAAGCACAGAAGCTCCTTACAATAATGTCAATCTATACCAATGTGCATATGTATTTGATATAGTAATTCATTCATATGCGCATATATCTCTATATCTTCATACATCCCTCACTCATATATATAGGGTGGGGACTTTCCCTTCACTACTTATCTATACCAGAAATAGGTTACACACTATTAATAGCCATGCACCATTTACAGGAATGGCCACACATGCAAGTGTGCTATCTATAGACCTCTTATAGTTGACTGAAGTGTCAATCCTATTCTTAGCTCATCTCCATGCAAAATGATTTTATCTAATCCTCCAAAGATAGACAATACATGGCACGCATGTCTTTGCATCGTTGGTGTGTTCCACATGCCATCTTCTAGAAATAAGTCATCATGCTAAAAATCAGCTAAGTCCTTAATGTTGAAATTTCCCTCCACACACGAGTTCTTCCTATCCCTCTGTGCCCTTGATCCTGGCCTTCTCTCCCACATGGAATTTTTGTGTGATATCTAACTAGGATTCTCTGATCAACAGTCTTAGATAGTGTGCACGTAAATTTTGTCTAGGTCTTTTTCTCCTAAAGGCTCAATATAAGGCATTTACTGTAGACACCTAAAACTGGTTACCCAATTTAGTGTCCCCTGGGTTCGTTTATCCTCTCAGGTAACCTGGGGCACCCTTATATCACCACTTCTCCCTTAGGGTATTATTTAAATATTTGATTTAAACATCTATCCTAAGTTTATTATACCCCATTGTGTTTTACCCATGGATAATTAAATATTAACTATTTAATTACACTTTTTACATGTATCTTAACCGCTTATCTACCCCATATCAATTCCTAACCTCCTGTATCAATTCTGTCCATCTATCCCCCCTATTTCTCCTCCCCCCAAACTGTGTAGTGGGATATTCCCCATATTTGAGTTGGAAGGATCACTTTTATTTTTCCAAAATGTCCTTTTGGCCATTTTTGGAGTCTATTCACTGATCGACGCCGACTGGTACTCGATCAATGCCAATTTTTCAGAGCGGCACTGATTATACCTCGGGTGGTGCCGATTACAAATAAAGGGCTATAATTTAGTTCTAGTTAGACAATAGAGAACAATAGAGATTTTTGAGCATCAATCCTGAGCATCATATATCAAGCGAGGGTGAATTATGTCCAGATCAATCCCTAAGAGGAATACCATTACTCTGCTCCTACAACATCGACATTGTGAGCCTCCATTGATCCCTGGGTGACTCTATTCCTGCATCTAGTGAAGGTGGAGCTTTGTCAATATCCCTACAGCTCCTACAGATCAAGTGAACATTGACAATCTAGCCTTCATTGTCCATTTCTCAACCTTCCTACAATTTTCCTCTAGTCGACATTGACCGATCCCAGTTGACGTCGATTGAGCCTAATCGATGCCGATTCACCCAATTGATGCTGATCAGCCTGTAGATAGGTAAAAGAACTCAGGTAACACAAATCCAGCATTGTTTTCATAGTCTCCTATTTTCTGTTGCTTTCTGTCCATTGTTTACGTTCTATCTGTCATTCTTAATCAGAAAACCTAAATATTTTCTTACATCTTTTATCATGTATGTCTTTACTCTTGATTGAAAATGGAACTGACATCTGCCGAGGAAGCTCATAGCTTCCCGAACCCACTTTCCGGGTAGTTCACCCATATATCGTCTAACGTTATCTTTTTCTGTCAAGTATCTGTGTCTCATAGGTTTCTCAAATCTATTTCACAGGATTGCTCGTGTGCACCCATTTTTTCTACATCAGATTTCTTTTCCACCTACATCTTCATATCTTGTCTTATCTATCAGGTATTGATTTCATTTGAGTTTTTCAAGGTTTTCATGTTTAGTTTAGTACATTAACTTGGACAAGTAACAAATGTGGAAATTCTTGATCTACATCCTGGCATGCCTGATGGGACCCAACCAAAGTCCCCTACTGGTAAGTTCATTTCTTCTCTAGTTTTGAGATTTTGTTCTTTTTCTTCACTGATTTTCATCATTTTTCCTTAAGCATTTTCTTCCTTCATTTTGGTCTTGCTTCTTTCATTTATAATTTGCAAAGTCAAAGTTTTTTTCTTTCTTGCAAATCTAAATCCCAATTTCTATTTCAAATATTAGTAAATATTTCATTTGATTTCAAGATTGCATTTTTGATTCATCTCTTTATGCAAAATTGTTATTTCCTTGAAAGTTTTCTAGTTTCTTAAATAAGAATTTTTCATTCTACTATTATCTGGATATATCTTTCTGGATTTATTTGTGTGTTTGCTTAACCTTTTATTATGGAGCACTTTTCTTGGTCACGGGATTTTTCAAGGGGAAAATCTCAACAACACAATTTTTGAAGTCCACACACCTTGGAGAGCTAAATCTACAGGTATTTCTCTTTTATGGTGTTTTCTCCTTTTTTAAGAACATAAGAAGAACTTTTTTGTTTGTTTTCTAGCACACTCGAACATTTCAATTTTTGGTGCTTAAAAAGAATTTAATCACATTTGGGAAAGAACTTGTTTGACCTGTCTTCATAAAAAATCAAACACTTCATGTTTAGTGCTTAAAAATAACTTTTTTTTGTCATTTCTGCTATATGTTCTTCATCTAGTTTTCTAAATAGGTTGGAAAATTGATCAAAATCGGTAGTGACACTATTTTATTTTTTATTTTTCACCCTTACACACAAAGCCAAAATTACTAGGTATTAAGCATTTAAACAAAAATTCCTTCACTGGCCTCGCCTACTTGGAAGTGACATCCAAGAGGAAGAGCCTATGCGGTACTCAGACTGTGCTATAAATTCATGAAAGTTCTGGTATATATTGGCAAAGCACCTAACTCCCTTATCACAGTGGTGTGTGAAGTGTGGGGGTAGGCCCCTATATCAAGCCACGTACCGATCTTTTACTGAAGTTCCTTCGGGACTCCTCACCAAAACATTCCCCAAACCATCCTTAGTTTGGCTATCTAAGTAGTTCTTGTTCTAAAAATCTTTCCCTAATATTTTATTTCTTAAAAGCATGAAAAATTTAAAAATATAATCACCCACACTACTTGAATTATTTGTGCATCAGTTAGGTCAATCTTTTTCTGTGTTTTTGCTTATTTATGATGGTCATCACCTAGTCACAATCTAGAAAAATGGATTAACTAGCCTCTTCTTCATCTGAGATCACCTCTAATGTGGATGTTTCGGCACCCCTCAGGTCTTCCTCGGGACCATTGTTAGTTGGTTCCCCATCTTGGTCATATAATCCTTTCTATCATCCTAAAGTGATCCCATCACATCCAGCTTCCCCTAGTCCTTCAGAGGTATCATCTGCTTCTAATATAGAGTATGTTCCTCATGGAGATCCTGAATTTCAGGTGTTCCTTGATTGCAACCTAGTAGCCCTTATGGACTATCTAGTTCATAAGTCTTTTCAAACATCTAATCAGGGACCACCAATACAAGTTTATGATTACTCTCGTGAACCATCCCAAGCTTTTATAGAACAATTAGCATGCTTTTTATCACCTTGAACCACAGAAGAGGGTGGCGCATCTATGCCTCCTTTTTCTCTTCCACCGACCATGTCAACTGGGTCTCAAATGATCTTTCCTATCCCTAGTACCGCGGCTACCTCGGGTACTCCACAACCTACTTTTGACTGGCCTTCTTCTTTAGCTATGATGAGTGCATCCACGCTCTCACAGATTGTTGTTAATTCTTTTATGTCATCTATTACATCTCAGGGTCAGTACCTTTCTGTGAATCAACCCCCTTCTACGAGTCAGTTGGTTCCTTATTCTTATCCTCCAACTGGTGTTTCTTCCAATGCTCCAACGATAGTGACCTTTACCCATCCTTTGGTGTCAATGCCTTTAATAACCAATCCAGCAGTCAAAAGCCTCATTCAGAGTTTGTTCCCCACCATATCCAATCAAATCAACACCCATATTCCTTAATCCATTCCAATTCAGTCAACGAGTATAGGAGCCCACCAATCACAGGCTCCATCCTACATTCAACCACCTTTATCTAAACCACTTGTCATATCAAAGCCTGTTTATACGCAGGCTCCTTCACAACAAATACCTCACCAGGCATCACCCAGAACACCTAGTTATTCCACTTATCATTCTGTTAATCAGCAAATGAATCCCTCGTCGACACCTCAACAAAACCTACCATTTGCTTCTTATGCAGGACATACTAACATGCCCCATATTCAATCTAATGTCATCCAATTCCTTTTCAAGAAGATCACAGACCTAGAAGCCTCCACCAAAGGGGCTCATCCTTCATACTCTTTTAAAGAAGTATGTAATGAACCAATTCATCCATCAGTGGATTTTAAGCCTTATCCTCCCCAATGGGAACTTCCTAAGTTCTCAAAATTTCATAGCTGAGAGGATCCTCAACAACACCTGTGAGCGTTCAAACATGCTTGCTACCTTATAGTCCAGGATCATGAGCTTATGCTCTGTACTTTCCCTATGTCTCTAGCAGGGCCTACTTTAGACTGGTCTAATAACATTCCCTATTTTTTTCTCTCAACTAGCTCAGATGTTTGTTGAAAACTTTTCAATAAATATCACACGTAAGATCTCAATTACAGATCTTTATAACATTTGTCAATTCGATGATGAGTCTATTGTAGACTTTGTCACTCGTTGGAGGGGTATAATAAATCAATTGTCTTTCTCCCTCCCTCAATCTCAACAGATTGAGTTGTTTACTCGATCTTGCGATAATCATATTTCTTCCAATTTAAGGATTCAAACCTTTCACACATTTGAAGAATCCTTTAGGATGGCATGCAAACTTGAGTCACGTGCCATTGAACAAGGGAAGTTAAAACTATGCTCTAAATCTAAACTAGATTTTTCTTGGTTTACAAAATCAAACCCTTCCGCTTCTAACAAAGAGAAGAATCAGGGGTCCACCAATGCTATCATATTAAAAACATCACGAGCTGATAACACTTCTAATCAAACACCATAGAGAGACTCTTCATCTTCTCGAAAAGGACCCTCGTCATCTCGATCTTTTACTTCGTTAGGGGAATCATGTGCTTCTGTCTTAGAAAAAATGTTGGAAGTTTACATGATCGAACTTCCCCCTATTAGAAATTTTGATGAGAGCCAAGAATGACCATTCTGGTATAGGGAAGATGACTTCTATCATTATTATATAACCAAAGGCCATGACATTGAATGTAACGTCTTGATTTTTAGAAGCTACTATGATAATCTATTTTCATGATGTTCTAACTATGGAAATGAGGATGATTATGTTAAGATATATATTTTAATCTTAAAAATAATGTTTTACTGATCTAAAGCCTTGTTTACTGTAACTTATTTACTTGGGACAGAGGTCATTATAACTTGTGTTTTGCAAGTGTGAAACAACAAACTTAATTTTATGTTTGATGAACTCTTATTGTTGATTGACAACACACCTTGAATCAATTCCATTGATCCAAGGTATGTTGTGGCCTTCTTTGTGATCGCTTTGTCGATTTACTTTCTATATGGAATGAATTTTGAAACCAGACTGAAGGTCATTATAAATTTTACAGAACCTAGTTACAGGTATAATTATTCAGCACCATGTTGCCAATAGAAAGGTTTGATTTCTAAACTACATACACATAGTAACGCCGGAGAGCGTAAGGTAGAAAGAGTTTTAATACAAGAGTACAGGGTATAGATATGCGTGTTGGATGGAACGTCCTGCATTATACTAGTTATGAATGCCAGTCGGTAAAATTTGTTGGAATCTATTAAGTAAAATACTATGGGGATTAAATTCTAACCTATAACTATGTTTTAGCCTATAACCTAACTACTACCCTATGTGGATTTTAAATTAAATGGGATGTAAAATTATGGCAAATCCTAATGACTTGTGACCTAGGTGGAAAACCTAACTATGGAAAATACAACCTAAACTATTGCTAACCTAAGGAGGGGACCTATGGACACATGTTGATGAGTGGATAAGAAGGGAAGGTTAGAAATTTAATAAAATACATTAAATGATGTCCTTGAAGTTTTAAACACCAATTTTGGTAGGAACATGGAAAGTTGGAGATATCCATCTAGCAAGTAGCTAAGAAGGAAATTACTTGTAAAAATTTAAAAATGGAACTCACCAAACCTGATTCAGTGGTGGCATGGAAATTAAGGAAAAAGAAATGCATTCAATGCATTTATTAATCTCAGTCTTGGTGACTAGCTCACCTTGGAAAGGGAAAAGAGGAATTTTGTGGTAATCATGTTCATTCGGGTTTTGAGTTTTGCTCTGCATTTCTTTTATGGTTCTTTCAAACCTGTAACCATTCTAGTCATTGTTGTTGTTGTTTAGAGTAACCACGGCTATTTTTGAGCCTGTGGAAGTAAGGAGATTGTTGGGAAAGCCTTGTTGTTTATCGCCATGGAAAAGAAGAATTCCCGAGGGTGTGGACGTGGTTTTCTTCAAGCAACAAGAAATTTTACAGGCATGTTGAGATCTTCTCTTTAAACTGTTTTGCTCTTTGTTAAGCGTCTTCATTAAAAGAACTCTGCTCTTTTATTGGATGTTTTTGTAAAATGAAAATGTTGATATGTTGATGAGATTTCTGGGTTGAGTTGCTTTTTTGAGAATGAAAATGATTTTCGTATTTTCTTTGCAAAAAGAGTAAATGAAATGAAATCTATCCTTGTTGTATGAGTTTTTGACAGTATTGGGTATTCAGTTTTATTACCCATTATGGATTCAAGTTGATAAATGTACCAATAATGTGAATATTGTTTTCTGAGTTCTGTGTATGTAAATTATTTGGGAAAAATCGTGATAATGCTTGATGATACTATTTGTGTGAGTTATTATCCTAGTTGCCTTACATTACATAGAATACGATTTCACCAGGGACAACGAATTCATTCCATTGTTTTACCCTTGCTGATTAAAAACGATTCAATATCTCCATGTGGGTTAAAGGTCATGAATGGTTGCAGGGGGGATAAATTATTTAAACACGGAGAAGGAATAACTTGGTTATTTGGTGAGTGAGTAGAGTGTATTGTTTATCTTTCTTGAATACATTGAAATGTATATATATATATATATATATACAAATAAAGGAACTGTATATCTAAACCTTATCATGGTGTTTGATTAGAACCGCACTAGAGTAAAATCTTGTTCTTGCGGTTGAAAATAAGGGTTCTTTATTTAATATAGTGATATTTTGGTCATATAGCTGGTTATTCATCCTTGCTTGTTTCAGACCTAGCTGGAAATGTTCATTTTGGTGAATAATTATTGAAAACAAATTTAATTGAAAGATTCATTTGTTTTGACACTTGCGGAATCAGATGCAAATGAAATCTGAAATGCATCCATGAATAGTAGTTAGTAAGTTTATATACTGAAATAGACTTGTTAGAAGAAATCATCTTATGGGAACAAGTCTGTGCTAACTAGTTGATATTCGACTAGGCAGTGAGAAGAGTTAATATGATTCTTCTTCCTTTCATTCGATTATTGACTTTATTTACTCTCTCTCTAGCTGTTATCATTGATTGATATTACTTCTTGTTTAAATCATTCAGTGCAGTTGCGATGAAAAGAAGGGGAATATTGGATGGGTAATTGGAAGTAATAATTATTTTCTTCTCTTAACCAGTTGAAATTCTATATTTGATATTGAATGAATTTCTTACTGCCTTAAGCGTAAGCAGCTACATTTAATTGTTGTTTTCCTTCTTTTCTGACTTGAAATAAGTATTATGCTTGCTTAATGAATTCTGAGAAATGACACCAGTGTTGTCATGGTGAATGACTACTTTTCTCTTCTGCATTTGATTGTTTGAAATTAAATGAGTAGTACGAAAGGGAAGTAGTTCTGTTTGAATTCTTAATTAAAATTCATTTCTTGAAATTTCAACTATTATATGGGAATGGAATTGATAGTAACTACATTAGAACAACATTATATACATAAGTGTATTAGCTCATACAGATGTTTTTTAATCTAGAATTATTTAGAGGAAATTACTTCTGGTAGTAATTGATTTAAATATGGAATGAACCCCCTTACATTATTGGAATAAAAACAATAAGGAAATATGAATAAAGTGTTGCGGGTTGTAGTAATTATTTGGGAGAAAGTAAATCTTTTTGTCTGATTGTGATGGTAATTAGAGGATTGGGTTGTTAAGCTGTTCATCCCTTATCAACACTTAATCCATAGATGATGTCCATCTCAATTTATTAACGTTTCATAAAATCATAGTTCTTTTATTGAGACAGTTAATTAAGAGCACCTCATTTTAATGACAAGTTCTTAATAGGCTCAGTTCAATGAATTGACCCGTGCAAGTAAATTTTGCAGATGGTTTCCATGAGTAAAAAAAATGAAGACATGTTGTTTTTCTGATGCTTCTTCTCATTAGCTAAGGATTGGATCGTATCTGGGAATTTATTATTCTTCTATGAGGAAATGGAAAAAGAGAAATCTATATTGTTCTTCTTTATGAGATGTTAATGTTGTTTGGTATGAATGAAGTCTGGTTGTATGGGTTTGTAAATTTTATAAATTTTAAATCTTGAGGATTGAGTACAAAGGAAAGGTGTGTTATTTTAATGGTTGTACTGCCTTGAAAATATTTGAATAAGATTGAGAATATAAATTTTATTCATGGAATTTGAATATATTCAAATGATGGTTGATAGATTTTAAAAGGACATAATATCTATTCTTTACTTGAATAAAACTTTTAAGTTGGAATGTACACTTAATTCATACTTAGGTTAATATAGATTTTAAATTGACATTGAAAGGAGTTAAGTGAATATGAATTCTTAAATGAACGATATTCGGAACTGGTATATAAGCTAATGAATATAAATAAAAGAGACAATTGAATCTTGTATTCTGATTTCGTCAATATCCTTGAGATGTTTGGTATGAGGATTCATATCCCCTTGTAACAAACCTTAATTGAAGTAATGTTATAGTGAATAAATGAATACATTCATTTAGAATTAGGCCTCATTTAAATGATGTCTAATAAGATGGAATCCTAAATTTAAATTCAGTTGCGAATAAAACTTGGTTAAAGTTTAACCTTGGATGAGAGGACTGACAGAGGTCAGAAAAGACCATTCTAGATAACAGACGAAGTGAGGTGAAGGAAGTATTCCATTGATGTGTATAACGTCTAGGAATATGATCATGCAAAGCATGTGAAAATATTTGGCCAAAGTATCGCAAGTTGCTAGTTGCGTTGTCCTAATCACCTAGTTTAAGAAGTAGGATTTCAGATGAATATCGGTAACAGATATTTAAATAGAACTCTTAAATGGAATACTTTGATAACCGAAATTGGTAGAGAACTAGATATACTTAGTATACAATGCATGGATTAACATGAAGGATCAGTAAGTAGCCGAGTCATGAAATGAGAGATCATTGAAACTCTGAGCCTTAAAATGGGAGATTGGTAGTTCTTCGAGTCATTTACAGCAGCATATGGTATCTATTATATGATTGAATGACATTGAATGTGTGTTCCTTATTGTAAAATATGCAAACAGAGGACATTAGTTTTAAAATTTATTGTGTGATCTAAATTACATTAATTGGATAGAGAACAATTATTAATACTTGGTCGTGTGTTTTGAATTACATAATTTAGAACAGAGAACGTTATATAAAAAAAATTCCCTTGTTCTAATGTCTTAAAATAGGGATGTTACATTGAACGATGGTAGACCTTCAAAAATCTTGTCCAAAAATTCATTGATAAAGGTGAGCTCATTCTGGATAATGCAAATGCTCCCCCAAATCAGGCATTTGATGTCTTTAAACAACCTTTTCCCAATCATTCCTTGAAACAATGATGTTTCAGGGTCTCAAAAACCAAACACTCATACTATTAGCTTCATTTCTACTAAAGAATATTCTTCTAAACCTAAGCCATCTATGAACACGTCAACCGAATCAGAACTTCCTCCCACTTTGTTAATCTATGAGATTCCACCATCTTCGAACAATCCGTCTTTGAATATTCCTCCATTGTTAAAGATGGATTCATCTCTCTCTACCTTTTTCTCTGTTCTTCCATCCATGCCAAAAATAGTGTCATCCTCATCTGTCTCATCGTCAGACATTATTTTGATGCTTGAGGCATTCACATCCCTTCAAGTTTCCACTACAAATACATCTACTTCTGTTGCTCCCATTCTCGCCATGACTATGCCATTGATGAACATACCTATAATCGTACCAACTTCTCTACCAACGGAAGCGTCTTTGATTTTAACTCTTCCTGTTTCCTTTCCTACAGTAGTTACACCCACAATTAATGTATTGGAAGTATCTTCCTCATAAGGAACTACTTCTTCATCATCCACCTCTTCCATCACTGATGCTACCTTTCCTATTAAGGAAAAATCTAAAGAAATAGCATCGAAACCTATACTTTCGGTTCCTAAAGTTAGACCGAGAAAACTAAAGTCTCATGTTACATCATCAGTACCTCCCCATCTGCTTCCCCTGAAAAGGTTACAATCACCTTATGCGATCGAAGTTGTCACCATCCCTGAAAAAGGAAAACCAATATTTCGGACTATCGAGACTCTTGGTGCTTTCCCTCAAAAATCCCTCTCTATGCCTCATAAAAGATTGGATTTATCCACTGAAAAGGCATCTTCTTCTACAACACCATCAAAACCATCATCTTCTTCTACAACACCATCTTCACAGGGGCCTTGTAAAGTGGATTTACCCACTAGAAAGACATCCCCTCTTTTATCAAAACCATCATCTTCGCCACCGAAAGCCAAGGCACCATTTGTTCCTCCTATCAGATCTATTTTGGAAGCTCCTCCCTCATCTAAATCAATCTTATCTAAATCGTCATCTGTTTCGACCAAGCAGCCTTCTTCATCTTTGAAGACCACAACACGTGTCACATCTTTGTCATCTTTAAAATCTGTCTTAGGAGCTCCTCTTCCACCGAAATCAATCTTACCTCACTTAATTCCATCTCAAGCATCCAAGGTTGCTATTCCCAATGTCCAAAAAAGTAAAATGATCCCTAAAAATACTGTCAAACCAGATATGTAAATTCTTTTACCTTGACAGTCTACTAAGGAAAAAGAGGCACCTTCGTCATCTCTATCCTCATCCTTGTCTACTAGATTCTATACTAAAATTTTTCATCAAATTATCCAATATTCATCTATATCTCTTCCTCTGATCAAACCCTATAATCCTAAAGGAGTAAAAGCTTCCTGGTTCAACTCTGATTTGATTTGTTCTTACCACCACACTCCAGGTCATGAAACTGAGGGATGTAAAGCCCTTCAATCTGTCATTAGCAGTCTCTTGAAAGAAAGTGATCTTCTGCTGGAAGAGGAGGAGGAACAAGTATCTCCTTTCATTCCAACTACATCTAAGCCTAAACAGTCTACCCAGACCTCTAATTCTATTAATTCCAATTAGGATGATCTTCCACCTCAAATTGACACAATTCATATCTCCACTAGAGCACAACAATATGATAATCTATCATCATATACATCTTGGCCACGAATTGTCATTTTTGTGGCCCATGAAGGAGTTCCTCTCTCCTCATTAGCCCTAAGACCTCGTGTCTCTATTCATGCTTCACCTCGGGCTCAGATTCACGTGTCAGTTGAGGAAATTGTTATGAAATAACTTACCCGTGCTCCAATCAAAATGTCTCTTTTTGACCTCATTCAATCATCTCCACAGCATCACCAAGCTCTGATTGATAATCTACGTTGTATCATAGTGAATTCAGATGAGCCCCAGCCTTTTGAAATGGTTGTTGGATTGAATATACTGTCAACCACCATTTCCTTTGAGGATTCAGAAATCCCTCCCCTTTCTTCTAAGGATTTAAAGGCTCCCCTCTTTATTTCAGTTCAAATCAACAACACTACGTTAAAATGCACTATGATCGATAGTGGCACTGTACTTAATGTCATTTCCTCCCACACATTCAAGCAACTTAAGTTACCAAAGAACGTAGTGTCACCACCGCCTTTCACCCTTTGATCATTTAACGATCAACTAGTGGTTACGTTAGGAACTGTAGTCTTACCCATTTGAGTAGGTAAGAAACTGCTTCATGAGCTTTTTTACATTGTTGAAGGTAAATTCCACTATAATATGATCCTCAGATGCTCCTGGATTCATACAATGCATTGCGTCCCATCAACCCTCCATCGATGCTTAAAATATCAATATGAGGGAAAAATATATACTCATCCAGGTGATCCTTTCCCTTCCGCACAATGTGACATGACCACGGGGTCTACTCCTCTAGAGGAGAATGCTTGTTCTCCTAACGAGGCTTCATCCTCTTCCATACCTGTAACAAAACTACCAGATTTACAAAATATGGAAGAAACATTACAGTGCTTTTCGCTAGGAGAGCTTCCTCTTCTCTCTTTTGATGCCCATCTCAAACCTAATGAGTACGGTAGACCAGACAAACAACTAAAATATCAGCCAGGTCTTGGTCGCATCGTCACCATTGATCTACCCAACCAATAGACTAACTTCATCTACGGTGGTCTTGATACACCTCACTATCGTCTGAATTTTCCCCTAGGGCCAAACCCTATTTAGTAGGGTTTGATTGTCTACAAAATCCCGTGTTCGTAAAAATTTATCTATATCGATGCGCGTGGAAGGGCTTTAGCCTAGGAAAATATGAACAAGGTGTGCATGACCTTGCGTCCATTCCAACTCTTAAACCACATCAAAAATTTGGTTTGGGATTTAAACCTCTATCAAAAGCCACCGTCACCATTCTCGATGAGCCTTTTCCCATTAACGAACCATCTTCTCCTATCAGGTCAGAAGCATCACTTGATGTGGATGACATAATTTCCATCCCATCTAACTTTTTTTTAGTCAATACCATTTCCTTAGGTCTGCTGACCTATAAAACTAATGGCAAATCCACTTCCATACCATTAGTCTTCTTTGAAATAATTGGAGACGACTCTCCCACTATCAATACTATCCACTATGCGGATGATGATTCTGTCCTCACCTATCTGGGGGTAGAGGATTCTTATCTTCCTAAAACCATTTCTTTTGACACATCTACACTTCTCAACGAAGCCACTTTTGACATTAATATAGGGACTTCTAAAGACCCTCGCATCATTAAGGTCGGCCAATCTCTTAACCCATAGGAGTTAAGAGACTTCACCACCTTTATTTCCAACCATCGCCAAGATTTTTCTTGGTCATATGAAGATATTCCAAGCCTCGATCCTAATATCATGGTCCATAATATCGTTACCCTTCCAAAAATCAAACCGATTAAGAAAAATTACGTAAAATGCATCCTCGTGTAGCCCTTCTTGTTAAAGAAGAGTTGCAATGCTTGCTTTCTACTAACTTCATCCAACCCATTGACTATCCACAATGAGTTTCAAATGTAGTATCAGTCACCAAAGCTACTGGGAAAATTTGAATTTACACTGACTTCCGGGATCTTAATCTTGCTTATCTGAAAGATCATTTTCCTCTACCTAATATCAACCAACTCGTGGATTTAACTGCAGGTCACGAGATGCTTTCTCTTATGGATGGTTTCTCTAGATATAATCAAATTCTCATCGCACTAGAGGACCAACATAAGACTTCCTTCATAACTCCTTGGGGGACTTTTTGTTATCGTGTCATGCCTTTCAGTCTTAAGAATCCAGGAGCAACTTATCAATGTGTAATGACCTACATCTTTCATGATCTCTTATAAAAATTTGTAGAAGATTATGTCGATGAAATCCTCGGTAAGTTCAAATGCCATCAGGATCATCTTTTCATTCTTCCACCTCTCTTTGAGAGGCTCATTCATTTTTTTCTTTGCCTAAATCCATCTAAATGCGTATTTGGCATTCTCATTGGTAAACTCTTAGGATTTATCATTTCTATTAGGGGCATTGAAGTTGATCCCGCAAAAATAAAGGCTATCCTCGAGATACCTCCCCCTTCCAACTTAAAGCAGCTCCGCGGTCTTCAAGGAAACCTTCAATCAGTGCCTCGTTTTATCTCACAACTATTAGACTGTTTTCAACATTTTCATCATCTCCTCCGTAAGAATGTTCATTTTGAATGGGATGAGCATTGCTAAAAGGCCTTTGACGATCTTAAAGCTTATCTTCTTTCTCCACCTGTGCTTACACCTCCACGCGAGGGGGAGCCATCCTATCTTTATATTTTTGTGACTGATCATGCTTTTGGAGCCATGATCTCACATTGGGACGCTAGCAGTAAAGAACAAGCCATCTATTATATCAGTCGTACTCTTGATGAGTATGAAACACTTATTTCGAAGATGAAAACTGTGTTGTGCTCTCTTCTTCACGACTTCTAAACTTTGTCAATATCTCCTTAATCACAAAACTTATATTGTTACAAGTGTCAATCCACTCAAGACAATGCATGCAAAGCCCTATCATAATGATTGTATCACTCGTTGGCTCATGCTCATGGCAGAGTTTGATCTCAAGTTCATCTCACAAAAATCTATCAAGGGTCAGGTCATTACAAATCAATTAGCTGATACTTCTCTCCCGAATACTCAAGTCCCCCTTGCTCAATTCCTAGATGAGTACATCTAACAAATCAATGTCAATCTGTCTCCATTTAAATTAAAACTCTTCTTTAATGGGCTCAAATTTCAACAAGGGGGAGGTGTAGGTTTCGTCATGATTCCTCCTTAGGGTGCACCTATCCCTATCGCACACAAAATTAACTTTGAGTGTACCAATAATATGGCCGAATATGAAGCTCTTGTTTTAGGTCTTCAAAATGTAATTAATCTTGGCACTCGCCATATCAAAATATTTTGTGATTCTGAGCTTATCATTAATCGAGTCACTGGTGTTTATCAGTGCAAAAATGATATCCTTCAAAAATATCATGATATCATTTTCTTTTAACTTCAAGCTTTTGATAAATTTTCTATCCAAGCTATTCCTTACACTGCGAACTGATTCGCAAATACAATGGCTTCTTTAGCCTCGCTTATTCCACCTTTTAATGAAGACTCATGAATTTATGTGGTTTTTTAGCATTTAGACCAACCATATCATCTCAGGAATTCAACTTCAATCAATGTCATCACAACCAATACTCAGGATGAGTGGTATCGATACATTTTTGATTATCTATCCCATTCAGTGCTCCCTCTAGATCTGACCCCCAATGGTAGAAGATCTTTTATTCTACACGTTAATCACTATACTATTGTGGGTGGAATCCTCTACAAACGTGGTTTTGATGGTATTTTGGTTCGGTGCCTCAAAACCATTGAATCCTCTAAAGCCATCCAAGAAGTCCATGACGGTATCTGTGGTGGACATTTTAATGGCTTGGCCATAGCTAAATGCATCTTACATTTAGGTTACTATTGGCCTTCTCTTAATCGAGACTGTTGCGAATACATTAAGAAATGTGTTAAGTGTCAACAACACTCCAATCTTACACATATCCCTAATCAGGATTTGCAACCTGCAACAGATTTGTGGCCTTTTTCACAATGGGGTCTTGACCTCATTGGTCTCATCAATCCTCACTCTTCACAATGTCATCACTCTATCATTACTACTATAGAATACTTCACTAAGTGGGTGGAAGCTATCCCTCTTTCATCAACCAAAGCTAAACCCATTGTTGATTTTGTCTATTAACACATCATTTTTCACTTTGGTGTCCCACACAAACTCGTCACAGACAATGGTAAATATTTCAAAAACATCAATTTATAGAACCTTTGTGACACATTCAATATCAAACTCAGCTTTTCTTCTCCATACTATCCCCAAGCTAACGTCTAAGCTGAGGCTTCCAATAAAACTTTACGTAATATCCTCGTAAAGGTAACTAGTCACACTGGTAGGGATTGGCATTTACATATCCCTTTTGCTCTCTGGGCTTATTAGACTAGCATTCATACTCCTACTGGTGCTACTCCCTTATCTCTCATCTATGGGTCTAAGCCTGTCCTTCCTTTGGAAGTCCAGATTCCATCTCTTCGTGTATCTCTCAGAGAATTTGTTTCTGATGAGGACTATCGTCAAAACCACCTAGCGCAGCTTGAGTTGCTAGATGACTTATGCAGTGTCTTCAAAATTGGTGATCTTGTTCTTAAAGAAAACCAAAATTTCACTACACTAGAAAGGAGTCAGCGTGGTAAGTTTGCTCCTAACAGGAAGGGCCTGTATGTTGTCACTCATAAATATGCATCCAAAGCTTATCACCTATCTTCCATGGATGGTGTACCCAAAATGGAACCTCTTAATGCCTTGCATCTGAGGCCCTTCTATTGTTAATATCTATCTTACATGATCTTGGTTGCAAAACAGATCTTTCATCCATTTACAACCAGTCATATATTTGGTAGTGATTTGGAACTATGTGATTCTCCGCGTTATTTCTTTCTATACCTTAAATATGAGTACTGCGGCTCTACTCATGGAATTTTTCTTATGGATTTGTTCCTCCTCGTGGTAGGAACACCTTAATCACTACTTCATCTATCCTAAGTGTCTATCTTAATTGAATCTACTCAGGGCATGAGTACATGTTTGTATACATTTTCTTCCCCTCTATATGATCTATCTAGTCTAAACTCAACTTCTTCTAATGCTCCGAAAAAAAAAATAGATGCTATCCTAATTCCAAGAGATAGACTGATCCCTCAAAGGGAAACTATCCATGCCTTATCAAAGAAATCAAAATGTATAGACCATTCCCTTGAAGGATGGCTACCATCAAATTCACATGCAAACTGCTCCCTTAAAGGATAGCTGTTTATTTCATGGAATTTACAAGCTTCTCACATTGATCAACCTTTGCAGTAACAGACTTCCCCTTCAGCCAGTTTATTCACTTTTTAGCATCATTGAAAGACTTCCTGTATCAATCATTCTTTCTATATCTAACAAACTTCCTGCCTTGATCAATTTTCTCTTCTATCATAAAATCATGAAGCTGAGATAACATACCTTTTTGATCATATGGAGACCCTATTTCCCCCATATGAGCATGTATTCTATCCTTTGTATATTCTGACGAGATACATACTTAATTCTCATTCCATTTTCCTCCTAGATCTGGTTTGTGACTAACTAGTGTCAGGTTCATTTTATCTTTTTCTATGGCCTTATATGCATCATTTTCCGGTTTCCTATCAAGGTCTCCATTTTATGGTCGGTTAGGAGCCTAATTTATCATTCTTTTTCCTATCTAGGTGTAGTGATTTTTTATTTCTAAACAAAGATAATATCATTACATCCCTTGCTGTCACAAGGAACATTTCCCATTATTATTTGTTGTTCATCTAGTTAAATTGACATTTAACATGTTAATTTAGTCAAATCTATAATCTATCTCATCTTATCTACTTCGTCTAAAACACATCAAAGCATGTATTAAAAACACATGTGAATCCATCTATCTATTTCATTTTAATTAAATGAACATCTTATACATGTTT
Organism: Taxus chinensis; assembly: GCA_019776745.2. Lineage (NCBI taxonomy): Eukaryota > Viridiplantae > Streptophyta > Pinopsida > Cupressales > Taxaceae > Taxus > Taxus chinensis. The sequence goes on along the minus strand of CM034147.1, from coordinate 955,739,964 downwards.
ATTTTATCAATCTATCAATCACATCAAATCACATCACATCTATCCATCTATCCTCTATAAACATATATCTATGTCCATCAAAATTACACTACATATATCTATATCTATCAAAATTAAATGCATAAGTACAATCACATAACACAAAAATGATGAATATATATACATGAATTTCTATACAAAAAAGAATGGATGGCTTTCAATCAAGCCATCTATATCATACATCAAAAATGCCTTCAAAACCGAGGCTACATCAGTATATTGATACAAAAATAACATATCTATATCGTAAAGTTGGATAGATGGAAGACACTATCTCCTCCACCCTCCTCTGGCCCAGGCTATCTCTCCTGGACAAATCCTATCGAGCTAGAAGCACCTGCTTCTGGGGCCCTGCCGCCACCTTGATCTCTCCTGGTGCTCACACCCTCCGATACACCACTAGCTATGGCTGTCGTTGATCTCCTCCTCGCACTGTAATGAGGCACATCAGGGGCATGCTGTGCCAAAGTGTCCTCATAGTATCTCACCTCGGTGAGGAGAGCCTGATAGGTTCTCAAACTCACCATACCTGGTGCTCGTAATGGCATTGGTTTTGCTGGTGGTGGTGGCCCTCCTGATGCCACACCCTATGACCTAGACTATGAAGTGGTGCTTGTATCACTGTATTTGGCCCTGAGGGCATCTCTATGCCGATGGTAGAAATCTCTCCACTAAATCACTATATCCCACTCCTGATGTGCACCATCTCTCTCCACTATGAGTGCATCCCTCTCCTCTGTCAGAGCTCTAATCTCCTCGAGGGCAGCTTGGTGTGCATGTGTCAAGGCAACATGCTCTCCCTCCAGTCTCTCTAGCACTGCAGCTATGTCCTCCTCATCTACATCTATGGATGTTGGGAGGTGTCATGGTAGCTCTATAGAGTACCATGCCATGTAGCCATCATCTACTCCTACATCGTCATCACTATCTGTGGGAGGTGGGGCCTCCCTCAATGGATCTACCAGGATCAAATTTGGTAGGTCGGTCTCTCTGTTGTCCCACTTGTATGGCATATATGTGGTCAGGACCGTCTATACTAAACCAAACTACCTCAGCACTCGTATAAACAGGACACACTCCCACATATCTGGCCTATGGCCCCTAACCACCCTGCTCCGTCTCAGCTCCACTAGGTGAGCATCCTAACTGGCCCATGTCGAGTAGACCTGATATGGTCTCCAAATGACCTACTCTGGTGTCAGTGTCCTGAATCACTCAGTATACCACTCTACAAATCTCCCTATATCTCCTAGGGCCATGTCTTCCCGCCATCACCAGAATCCATAATCAGGGGGCCCCTCTACTACTGGCATCCATGGAAGCCCTGATGGCCTGATCACTGCTATATGCTCATATGCCCAACAATGGAGCACAAAGCTAACAACAATACCTATCCACCTACCTATGGTGTACATCCACAACTCATGATATATTTGTGCTACTAGGGCATTAGAAAATGTGAACAGTTGCCAGAACTCCAGGATGTCACAGACATAGTCTAATAAAAGTAGTGGAAATCTCCCACCTCCTGAATCTGGTAGAGCAAAATAGGAGATCACCATCTGAATTAGCGCTATCAGTCTGCTCCTGGCATCATCCTGTCTATAACATGAGGCTATCCTCATCACACCGGACACTATCTCTGAATCATCTACCCTATCTCCATACAATCGTCGTAGGGCCCTCTGCTACTGCTCTCATGGAGTAGTCTCTACCGGTCCCCGGTGATCAACAGCCTCAGGATCCTATATATAGTCTCATGGGTGATAGTCATCTCACCCGTCCTAAACTAGAATGTGTATGTCCTATTGTCCCATCGCTGTATTAGTTCTCGCATCAACTCTACATCTCGAGGCACCTGTCGATAGTAATGAAAGCCCCCAAGCCCAGCTAGCTCCAGATGATGCCAATCGACATCTATCACATCAGGGAGAATAGTCTCTAGAAGCTCAGGAATAACATCCCACATATGTAAAGCCTCTGATGCCTACATCACATGACATCATGGATGGTGTTAGCTTCTCATTTATTCAAATCAAAGCATCAAAAACACATTTATATACATCCTACATCTGCTCCAATCAATTGGTGCTGATTGAATTCAATCGACATCAATCTAATCTAGTCGATGTCGATTGAAATTCCAATCGGTGTTGATTGAACCTAATCAACGTCAATTTTTCCAATCGATGCCGATTGGGAGGCCAAGTGTCTGAAACACTATGGCCTCTCATTTATCTAGTTTTTCTCTAAAAACTAACATGCTAGTATGCTATTTGACGATAAATAACTAAAAAAGGTTTGGGTAGATCTACTTACCCCAAGTCGTGTCCTCTTCCACTTATGGCTGCTCCTAGAGGCTTCCATGTTGCTCAAAATCAATTTTTGATTCTTTCTACATCAATCGTCGTGGTCTAAATAAATCATTAACATTTCCCTTTCCCATACTTATATGGTGGCGGTACATTTGGTGCCAATTTTTCTAGTCGGCACCGATTAGTTTGGTCAACGTCGATTTTGCTTAGTCGATGCCGATTGATCCTAATCATAGCCATTTGGTTCCATTAGTTCTTTCTCACATCACATTCTTCCAACTGGAAGTTCTCCTCATCTTTTTTGCCAAAGTGTTGATGCTTGGCTTGTTTATCTGATCATTATTATCACCTGGGTGTTGCCTTTTGGCACATATTTTTGATATTATCACCCATTTCGCGTATGTTCCTTGCACATGGGTCACTCGCATTTGTGGTATCTTAAAGATAGTGGGTTTGTAGGCACTAACGTCATCTAATTCACAGACTGTCTAGTTGTCCATACCAATGTGTCACTCTTTAGTTGCTACTATCTTGTAGCCTTCCTTCCACTCACGGTTATGTAGGTACTAACGCCATCTCATATGAAGACCGTCTAGTTTTCCCTACCAAGGTGAGGTCTATAGGTTGCTACCTTTTTTATTATTTTCATGAGTCATCAATAATCAGATTCACTCCAGATATCTAGCTATGGCATCCTGAATTTTCATCTATCTTTTTCAAACTTGGGATCGGTTGTTCTTTCAGGACTCATCCCATCCCTAGTTTTAGGGGGGATCACATCATCATTGTTCTTCACTTCTTCCAACTCCTTGTTTTTGTCTTGTAACTTCACTTATCGTAAGTTACTCAACAAAAAGGGGTAGAATGTAGACACCTAAAATTGGTTACCCAATTTAGTGTCCCTTGGGTTCGTTTATCCTCTCAGGTAACCTGGGGCACCCTTATATCACCACTTCTCCCTTAGGGTATTATTTAAATATTTGATTTAAACATCTATCCTAAGTTTATTATACCCCATTGTGTTTTACCCATGGATAATTAAATATTAACTATTTAATTACACTTTTTACATGTATCTTAACCGCTTATCTACCCCATATCAATTCCTAACCTCCCATATCAATTCTATCCATCTATCCCCCCCTATTTCTCCTACCCCCAAACCGTGTAGTGGGATATTTCCAGTATTTGAGTCAGAAGGATCACTTTTATCTTTCTAAAATGTCCTTTTGGCCATTTTGGGAGTTTGTTCCCTGATTGGTGCCGACTGGTACTCAGTCGACGCTGATTTTTTGGAGCGGCGTTGATTATACCTCAGTCGGCGCTGATTATAAATACAGGGCCATAATTTATTTCTGGTTAGATAATAGAGAATGACAAAGAGTTTTGAGCATCAAACCTAAGCATCATCTATCAAGCGAGGGTGAATTCTATCTAGATCAATCCCTGACAGGAATACTGTTACTCTGCTCCTACAACATCGACATTGTGAGCCTCCATCTATCCCTTGGTGACTCTGTTCTTACATCTAGTGAAGGTGGAGCTTTATTAGTATCCCTACAGCTCCTGCAGATCCAACGGACATTGACGATTTAGCCTTCATTGTCCATTTCTCAACCTTTCTGTAATTTTCCTCTAGTCAATGCCAACCAATCCTAGTTTATGCCGATTGAGCCTAATCGGTGCCGATTCACCCAATCGATGCCGATCAGCCTACAAATAGGTAAAAGAACTCAGGTAACACAAATCCAACATTATTTTCACAGTTTCCTATTTTATGTTGCTTTTTTTCTACTATTTACATTTTATCTGTCATTCTTAATCAGAAAACCTAAATATTTTCTTACATATTTTATTATGTATGTATTTACTCTTGATTGAAAATGTGAACTGACATCTGCTGAGGAAGCTCATAGCTTCCTGGACCCACTTTCCGGGCAGTTTACCCATATACCATCTAATGTTATCTTTTTTTGTCAAGTATCTGTGTCTCACAGGATTGCTCGTGTGCACCCATTTTGTCTACATCAAATTTATTTTACACCTACATCTTCAGATCTTGTCTTATCTATCAGGTATTGATTTCATTTGAGTTTTTCAGGGTTTTCATGTTTAGTTTGGTACATTAACTTGGACACGTAACAAGCGCGGAAATTCTTGATCTACATTTACCTCCCATCTGTCAAAGGAATGATAACAAGTTCCTCTTTGTTCTAAAAAATTATATACCCCTTATTGAAATGTAATTCAACATTGTTCTTATATCACCAGGGGCACCCAAGTAGTGCTGGAAAGTTGTCCACCTCAACAAGCGTAAAGACTTTGAAGTCTCCAGTGAATTTCTCCCCTTGGATAGTGATAGAAGCATCCTTTAAAACACCAATGGGCATTGCATTTTTCTTATTGGCCATATACAAAAAATTTGAAGATGGCTATAATGGGAGCCTTCCCATTTGATTCTAGGAATCCAAGGTGAGAACATTGAGTTCCGCTCTTGTGTCAATCTGAATATTTCTTAGGAGCCATCCATCAATAAATACATTTAAGGTAATCTCCTTATTATAGTCAAGGCTGTGGGGAGGAAGGTTAGCATGTAAAACCCACCTCTCACGCTTTGCTCTAGCACTTGGTATCTTATCCCTCAACCATTATCCTAATAGAGGAATGATATTCTCTTGGTGTAGGGTCTTACACACCTCCCTAACATCACTTATATCCAACTAAGGGACCTCAACACTTTTCTTCTTCCCCAATTTCCTAGATTGCTCCTTTAGACATTGAATTTTCTCGTTGAAGAATCCTAATTACATCCATGGTCTCTTGATATACTTACTTCTGATGGCTAGGGTCCTGATACTTCACATACATCACCTCTTTTCTTATAATTAGTTGTCTCTACTTTGGTATCTCACTGGTGCAAGCAGCCTCATCTCACATCATCCCTAGTACAAATTCTAATTCTGACTCATGTGCCACCCTTGGCATCCACTGCGAGTCTACATTTTTAACACTTACCATCTTGGTGCCCTTGTCTTTTTGTTGTTTTTGGCTCATGTGTTCAAAAAGCTCTAAGAACTCCTCATATTTTTTCTTCTTCCCACACCATGAGCATTATAGCACATTAGGACATTCTCACTTGTAATGCTATATAGACCCACATTTATAATAAGTTCCTTGAGGGAATTCACCTCTTCCACCTCTATGATTTACATGGCCTCTAAATCCTCTACAAAAGCTTCTTCCATAAGATCCCCCATTAACGTGTCCTTCATAGTGATGAACATTATCCTTGGAATTGTTTGTAACGCTCATTTGGCACAAGCCAATATCAATGGCATCATGTATCTAGTCAATTAATCGAAAATCCTTGGTTTCATGAGTAGTAGAGGTGTAAATACTATAATATCAAGACACATTATTATGGATCATGTGTTGCAGTATCAGACACCTACTTGCATCATGATCTCTATGGTAAATCTCACTGTTTACTATCATGGTGCATACTGATCTCCAAGGAAAAATGTCCATCGTATGCCCCTCTACCTCACATTCAGTGCACCATAGGCTAATGCAAGTCTTATGGGTCAAGTTCTTAGATAGCCTCTCTAGCTTCTTTGTCATTAAAACAATTTGAGATTAAAGAAAAGGACTAAAATTAGTATTCACACTTCCTACAACCTCGACACACAGGGTAACCTCCATGGCCTTGCATGGGTTTGTGAAATTATTATGTGAAAGTGCTCTTCTGAAAGGTGTTATTAGTCCTCTAATGAACCATTGAACATGCTAAGAAGGATGAATATCATAAGAAGATTTTGATAAGAGAGTCTTAAAATGCACGTTACACTATTGCACACTCTTTGTAATACCTTATTGAATCTCCTTTAGCATGCTAATGTTCTTTGTTCAAACTCAAGAATATGGAATTCAACTAAGAAGGCATTATGCAACGTGGTATAATCTACTATTTTCTAGTGGGGATCATACTTCCGGTACCAACTATGCACGTGTCCTTACAACATTGTTGCTAACTGACTTGCCTTCCATTCTGAGGTAGTAATCCCCTTTGTGTGCCATAGCAGCTCACATTTGTATACATGATCTACAACATCCTCAACACCTTTGTAATCTGGTAGATGCAAAGACATTTCAAAAAATACTTGCTGAGGTGCTTGAGGCCCTTGTCTACCTGATCTAGAACATGGATTCCCTTCGATGTTTCCTCCACCACCAGATCCACTAGATCCACCAGTGCTTATCCCTCCTGACCCACCAAATCCTCTAGATCCACCAGGTTTGCTAGTTCCTATTCTACCTAACCCATTAGATCTACCTCCCGTAGCTAGTAAAGGTCCCAAAGTGGTTAGACTTTATATCCCCAATATCATGCTATATTACATGCCAATAATATGTGATATTTCCCCCCTACTAGATATGTGTCCTGCACTGCTTCTAGATGTGATACCTAATATTTGTGTACCCATACTTTTCCTAAATGTCATTCTAGACAATATACCTCCAAACAAAGGAAATGATTGTACAGCCATAGATGTGCCAAATTAAAAGTTATACCTCCTAGGTGTTAATCAATTACTTCCACTAATACCAGCTGGGTTAGTAGATACTTATCTCTGAATTTGGAAAACTAAGAGCTAGGGGTTGGTCACCAAGTGGATTTAGATGTGCACTGACATATCTCCCTTTCTCCAAGTGACAAGCTTTTATCAAAATTTTAAGGGGTCTCTCTCCTACATTTACGAAGATGGGGTAGCACATACTGCTCAGGCTCCATGTCCTCCACATGAACCTCAATTCCTTACCACAACGTCTGCCTCGATAAATCCATCACTCCTTTAACTTTGCATTGTATATATAACTCCCTTTTATGATCTTCATTATACTTGATTCATCTCTCTTCCTTCTGCTTTTCATCCATAAGGTCCGTAATCCTCCTCCACTCGATTTTCCTTTCCCAACTCTCAGAAGAAGCTTATTTGACCATAGGAAATACTTCCAAACTCAGCATAATGATCAAGACATTTATAACCAAAGGGATGACACATAAAAAAATATCCTCTTGGCTCCCTTAAGAACTCAAAATCAATAATTTCTAGACAAGAATACATAGAAATAGTGTAATCTAAGGTGTAACTCATCAACATTCTACTCTACCAATGATCAACATCACATGTCCAAGTTGGATCAACATCATGCAACCTCAAATACTCCTCTTGGATCCATATGTGAGGTCTATAGTACCAACTTGATCTAGATGCATACGCTGAGAGCCATTCATACAAATCCACTAGAAAAAAACAAAAGGTCTCATACAACTCATGATACATATGTTATTCTACCCATTTACATGCATCAAACTTAGATCCATCACAAAATACATTAGTAAACTCATCTTCCATGATTTTAAGCCATGCTTCAACATTGTCCAAGGTTAAGAAATATGTCATCATGCACCATTCTCACAACATCTTTGAAAATAAGTCCTGAAAATTGAACCAAGATGTAGTCATTTATTTACCCTTAATAATTCTTTCTAACCCTAGGCACGTTGGCCTATCACCCATGGGGCACTGGGTGCTCACCCGAGGCATACGCAGGCACCGATCCACCCTTTTATGTGATATTTTTTAGAAGGTTCCACATTAATTGAGGGTTATTATAGAAGTATAAGTACATTCACTTAATAGGTAGAAGATACAACTAAAAGATCTACACATTAATGCATCACAACAGCTAAATAACATTGTAAGAAGCATAAAAAAACTATATTTGAGCCATGATAAGTCATATAACATGAGGTTTTACACCCATAAACAAGTTATAAAAAATGAACCCACATATATATTGATTTAAAAGAGTTCTTGTAGCCCCATTGTAGTCAAAAGGATCATCTTAGACCATATATATTAAATGATAAAGACTTGTCTCCTGCAAACATTCCTTATATGAGATCCTAACTATAATTTTTCCCATTTTATCCCTTGTTATAGATCCCAGTACCCATTCATACACTTATGACATCCATTACAACCCTCTATCACTAAGTTCTCTAAACCATAGCATTACTACATCCCCTTTGTGCCTCAGTGTATTTCTTCCCGAGTTTCATGTCTATCTCTCATCTCTCTCTGCCTCTAGATCAAGCATTTATTTATAAAAGATTAGAACCCATCACCATGCCTTCTCTAAGCATAAATCATGTGCCAAGTGTCGATGTGGTCCTCCATAGGTGAATTTTTATCCATTTGCAAACCCTCCACTCGCTGTAATGATGTCTTCTGGGAATATTTCCTTCAAGGAATATCCTTTTCTTGACCACCAAGGTTCTTGGATGACACCTTATCCACTCATCATGCCTAGTCGGGTCCTCATGATTTTCCTCAAGTGCCTTTAGAATGCCAAATATGGCTAAGCCCTTTAAACCCATGTTTTGCCTCCTGCGCATGCCCTAGTTTTAGTTAAACCCTTCTTAAACCCCTTTATCCTATGTTCTTTTCTCGAGTTACCTTCTTCTCACTGGTCCTACATGCAAGCGCCTCTTAATACTTAGCCAATATTTAGGGTTGAAAAATTCTTCATTGGGGTTTACACTATTTGATATGCCTTTATGTCATCTAAAAGTGACTTTAGAAACATTATGTAAATTAAGTCGCCTTGATTTTATAAAAGGGACTTAATATTTGGAAAGAACATGAATATCCTAAAGTTAGAAATAAGGCATATGGAGGGTCACCGAGAAGATGAAGAGTTAATACTATTCTATAAATTGTAATGATCTCCTCATTCTAAGGGGTTCTAATTCTGAAATTCTTCTAGCTGGTTGTATTCTTGTAAGTTCATGAGAGATACTTTTCTCACTTGTGAGTGAAAATAGTTAGCCACTTTCCCCCTATTTTGAATGTCTTCCATTATCATACTATGTACAGTTTCTTATTGAGCATCAATACAAGAAGAAGGATCTTCTATCATTTTTTTACTAAGGGGTTTACTGATACTTTGTGTTCATTAAATTCTAATTGGTCTTTTTGTTGTCTACAGTATTGTTTCTTCCTAATTTTAGTGCATGTGATGAAATTTCTAACTAGTTTGTTCAGGAATATGATTTTCTACCTGCAACATTAGTTCCCCTACCTCATATTTCACTCCCTTTCCCACTTTATCGACAAATTCCTCACTATAAAGCAATTGCTAGCTTTATCGCAAGGTTAGTGGAGTTCCCTTGCTGGATCACCAGCCATAAGGCCAACCTCAAGAAAACTCACCATATGCATGTATGTATATACAACAGCTGCACCAGTTAAGTAGAGGGACTTAGATTCCCAAAGCATTGGAAAGAAACCCACCGCTTTATCTATTAACATATTTTCTCTCCAATAGTTTTTGGTTCCCATCGTGGGGTAGATTTAGCAGCATATGCACCCAAAATATGACTGCAAGGCCCAAAAATACAAAGAAATAAAATATAGAAAAATAAAAAAAAGGTTCATGTAAATCCATTCCTAAGAAGCGCACTTTTGATTCCTGCATGTGTCCTTTCATACTCCCACTATAAGAATCTCCAAAATGGCAGATAGAATATACACTCAGCAACAGAGGCAAGGAGAAAAATTGATCCCACTTTTGAAGAGGTTCAAATAAGACAAGAGTTTCTCTGAATTCAAAGGTCTCCTTTTTATCATACAACTGGTTTTATCAAAGGTCCAAGTATAGCTAATCCATTTGACATTGAGTTTCCATACATCAACGAGAACCTTGAATATTTCACTGATGTAGAGAATGAAGAAGAATATAGAGAAAGAGAAGCAAGAGCGAAAGTGGAAATAAGAGCTCAAATTGAAGAAATTGAAAGAATTCAAGCTGAAGAAGAAGAAAGAGAAATAAAATAAGCTATAGCCTTAACAATGTTGGAAGCCAGAGCCAAAACAGAATGGGGGATTGTGACCATGAAGAATGTAGGCCAAATGTACCATGGGGTGGAAACACCGATCCACTTTCCCTTACTCAACCTCTCCGTGAGCTACCAAAAAGCTCAAGAATTTTTTTTCCAAACTTCAAAGGGGATGGTTTTTAACTTCTTGAGGAACATATAGTAATGTTTATCATTAATTACAATGTGTTGGGAGTTGAGCACGAAGATGTGTCAGTCAGGACTTTTTGTAGAATCACTTCAAGAGAAGGCTGCATAATGGTACTACATGTTTCCTCCAAGATCTTATCACCCACTCGGGAAGATATAAGAAGTGCATTTTGAACATAGGTTCAAATCTATGGAATATTTTTAGGATATCTTGGTCTAGTTAGTACAAATGAAGAAAGATTCTTTCGAATCAATGTGATACTTCATCGCTAAATATAACATGATAATAAGAAGAATTCTTGAGGATGTCATGCTTCCTGAAAATAATTTGAAAATATTCTTCATCGGTGTTTTTCCACTGGAAGCTGGTTTCTTCCTTAAAAGAGATCAACCTAAAAATTTGAGGGAAGCATAATAATTTGTAACTATGAAACTAAAGATGATTTGATACTATTTGGAAAAGTTAAATGCCCCAATGAAAAGAAAAAAATTCAAAGTTCAAGTTAAGTCACCACAGACCCAATGTTTTAGAAAATGGAAAATGACTTGGTCTCCTTGAAGAAACAAAAATATCAAATCTCCATGTGGAATGCCCCAAGAGAGTCGAATCCTCTGAACTGGTTGAGAATCACCCCATGTCCTCATATGCTTGCTCTTGAAGCACCACCGGTCAATGCTACATGTGACACTGATGAACCCAAAGAAGAAGGAGGAGGTGATGATGATGGAGACTACCTTGAGGTTGAAGAAGTTAATGGTGAGACTCAAAATGACCTTATTGAGTGTTTTGAAGGATGTGATGATGATTATGATGAAGAATGTCTGAGCTTCTCATGTGTGGTGTTCACATGGGATAAATTAAAGAAAGTAACTTCATTTGTAGCAACTACGACAAAGAAAAATAAAGAATATTATCCTGTAAAAATTCCTCAAAACAAAATCATCAGTAGAGGATCACCACTATTACCATAAATGGAATCACCTAAGGAAAAACCAGACCCACTGACAAGCAAGAATCTGATTACCATGTAAAGTAAGTCCTCTGATTCAAAAGACTACTTCTAAGGATAATCCTTCTTCAAATGCTACTCCTACAAAATCATCTAAAGTAACACCAATTTCTACTTCCCCATCCCCTTCTAATCCAATTACCATGGCTACTAGAGAAAATCTAATTCCCAAGGTAACCACACATTCACCATGTAAAACTTCCATCACCCTCGGGACCTCAAATTCATCTGCCATGATCCCATTTGACTATGTGGAACACGTAAGAAATACCAAAGTCCAGATCACAAATCTTGAATATTTGCAAACACACCCTACCCAATTTGATAGCTTGGTAAATTTAGTCCATGGTGGTAGTGACAAAGTATCAAGTTCAAATTCTAAAGGCCTACTCCTAGCATCACAAACCATGTTATCCCTTAGTACTTCTAAAAATGATAAGGTAGAACCCTTCTACCTATCCCTCTTGATCAAAGGCTACCAAAAATATAACTGCATTATAGATTTGGAGCCTCCGATAATTTGATTCCCATGAAAGTTTCAAATGCCTTAGGACTCACCTTAACATGCACAAATGGATCTTTCTATTCCATGGAATCCAAAAAATTGCCATTGGTGGGTAGGATAAAGGATGCTCAAGTTTATTTGGTTGAATTCTTCGAGAAGAAATTTCTTCTCACTATCTTGGTAGCTAACATTTTGACATCATTCGACATGATTTTAAGAAGAATTTTTTAGAGGGATTTAGGTGGTGAAATCAAAATGGATTGGTCCTCTACAACCATACCTGTGAAAGGGGAGATGAATAAGTTGTTTCAGTGCGTAAGATGAAATACATAGTACAAAAAGTAGATGATATAAGGGAAAACATTTTTTTCTAAGGTGGTGGGATAGGAAACTATTTTCTCACATTGGTGAGAGACAAAAATATTCCTTTCCTCACCATAGAAGAAGAAAAATAAATGTGTCTTATGGGAGATGAGATGCAATATTTACAACTCATCGGAGGAATGACATATTCAATAGAGGAAGATCCTAGTTAAATAATGGATGATTTGATGCTCTCTAAATAATCCACTGATGACAAAGGAATACATAATGATGAGTTCGGGGCGTGCATGAGTAATCTCTTTTCAGACTTTGATTTTTTAATTTATGACAAGATGATTTTTCAGGAGAAAACATGAGTGAAGAATCAAATTCTCTTCATGATTCAATCATAGATGAACATATGGAAGAGGCCAATTTCACTCTCAAAACCAAGGAACATGATGGTTATTACGATGACTATATGGATTTTAAACTCAAAGGTGTGCCATTTTTACAAAGCATGGAACTCTTCTCCTTTTTGGAAGGATTCATAAGTAAAAATTGTTCATATCTTTATGAAGGTGAGCCTTGGGGAATATAAATCCTAGAAGAAGAAAATGGTGTTACCTCGAATAAATCATGGAAATGTATGGATCATAATTTTTACCACTCCTCTGAGTCACAATACATTAAATCTATTAAAAAAAAGATGAATTTTTGATGAATTTGGAAGAGCCATCCATGCAAGATATTTTAAAAGTTATAAAAGAAGTTAAAGATCCCCAGCTTAGCCTCGAACTCTTGAATTGAGCCATGCAGATACAAGATAGGTGTGAATCAATGAGGGTTCCTTATTTCTATACACCCATGTTTGATGTGGAGATGAATTAGTTTAATAGGCTAGATGAATTCCTAAATGAGGAATGTGAGAGTGAAAGAATTTTTTATTCTTCCAAAATTCACTAGGAAGTTCGTGAATGCAAAAGAAGAAAATTCTTTGGAACTCCTATGGACCTATTCAATTTTAAGAATAATGATTTTATCATGATGGAAGGTGGTAGAGAAAATATTGAGCCAAATCATGTTGAAGAGAGTTACCCACAACAGGAGCTTTGGCAACATGTTCAAAATCAACCTGATCACATCACTTTGAAACTTTTTACAAATGTAGAGAATGAATATGGTGATGAAAAGAGATCAGAATATTTAAACAAGTTGAATAAATATCATCTCTGGAATGATGATTCAGTGTTATGGATGAGCATTGGAGGCATTTAACATTCTGAAAAGGATCTATAAAGACATAAAAGAAACAAAATTTCTAGGAAAAGACCTAAAAAAAGTCTCATATAGGCTCATTCTTACAAAGTACATGGACAATCGTGAAAGCACCCAACTTTCATATGTATTTTAGGAAAGGAGGATAATTTCTAGAACTAGTCAATTGCTTCACTGAACAACTTCACTCAGTGTTGCCAACTTAGGGGTAACTTTTGAGAAATACAAAGTTTTTTAGTAAAAGCGGGTTGTCCCCTCGCCTTGTACCATAGTTTATTGATAGGTGTGTTTCCTTTTCTGTTATGTGTTGTGTGTTTCATTTTTATTGTTTTTGGTGTGTGTGTGTCTCCTTCTTCTCTCTCTCTCTCTCTGGTTGTAAGTTGTACATGAATCTATTGGGCCAAATGGATAAGGCACTAGTCAATGAATTATGTGGTTTAAAGTTGAGATTCTAGATTCTTCATGTCATTTATTCACTATTATTAGTCCATGTCATGTCCCCAAGTTAGAGCTAGCTGTCATCATGTAAATATGCAATAGGGAAATTGCCAATTTCCAAGCATGACAACTATATTCCTTGTGTCAAAATTTCTAGTTTCACCCTTCCAAGACATTCAGGGTCTACCCAGTCATTATAGTTGCCTCCCAATAGATGTTAATTTAGTCTCCTAGGTGATTTAGGAAAGTCAATTCAATACCCCTAGGTGATTTTAGAAGTTCTTTGAAAAATGCAAACTTTGAGCAGTTGTGGGAAGGGCTATCACTGGGCTTCCTAGGACTGAAGCAACCCCATGGATCGAAATGGAGAAGAAAATTTGGACACAGAGGTGAATCAAATGCCTAGGAACATCATGGAAGTGATTTAGTAAGATCCAAGAAGGATTCGAAGAAGTTGGGGCAATTACACAAAAATTAGGGTTCACAGGCCTAGGTAGTGCATAGGATCAAAAGAGTTATTGAGCTTTAGGAGGTGATTATAGGATCTCTACATGGATTTATAAGCCAAAAGAACATATTCAGAAAGGTAATTATAATCCCTACAAGATGTTGAAATCATTTTTTTCACAACACCTTGGTGTAATAGCTTTATAACTGACTTTTTCCATGTACAACTAGTGAGCCAGATCAAAAATCTAATTTTTTAGGGATTAAATAAAGGAATCAAGGCCTGATACCCCAACCATTGGATTCAAAAGGTCATTTTTAGTCAATATTATATATATTTTTATCAAAACATTCCATCAGGAGCTCAAGTTATTGTCGTTTCAAGTTTCCCTCTAGGAGCGAGTTTGGGAGTTAGCCAAATTTTGAACATGACACGTGCCAGCTCTAGGAGCCTAGAAAAATTTCATGTGCCTTACGTCCATAAATAAAAGGGACATGAGAGAAATAAAATGTTCTCATACCCTAAAATCCCTTTGGATTCTCATACGACCTCTCGGACCGCCAGTTCAGCTCTCAGGTGCTTACCAAGCTCATTCCCTCGCTCACTCAGATCGTGACAAGTGGCGGCTTCTGACACGCCATGTAATTTTATGTCCCTCATATCCCTTTTTTTGGGGGAAATCATGGATAATAAAATTTAACTAGCTCCAAGGGAGTCTTTTGGTCACCCATGTGACCCTCTCCAGTGCTTTTCCCCAACCCTAGGGAGCTAGAGCTTGAATCCTCAACCATCATATCAATGTCGCATGTCATCACCCGAAACACTGTGAAATTTTATATCCCTCTCTTCCCTTGTTCTAAGGGAAATTAGGGACAAAAAAATTCACACAACCCCTAAGAAGCCTCATGGTTCCTCATATGACTAGTTTTCAACCCCCAGATGCTTTAAAACTACTTTTTTGCTCAAATCTCCAACCATTAGATCTCCACCATGTGTCGTAACCAAGTGCCACGTGCAAATTTATGTCCATCTTGTTCATTAATTTTTAATGGAAATGAGAGAAATTAAAATGCACCTCACTCCCTACTTTGAAATTTTCAAAAAAATTCAAATCCTTCCTACTTCCCACTTCTAACTTCTAACTTCTTACTCTCCATTCCTGTGCACAGATTCACTCTGTAACTTGCTCTATAGCTTCTTGCCACTACTCCACCATAGAAAATAAATCCCTCACTCCATGATAATACATAGGTCCCAGAAGAAAGATTGATCAAACAAATAAGAAGAAACAAAGAACGAAGAAGTTTAAAAATCTTAATTGTAGTGAAATTGAAATTCGAAGAGATATTACAAACCACTACATGAAATGAAAAACAATTTTTGTCTGCTCTTTCTTCTCTCAAAATCCATAAAGAAATCACCTTCAAAACCTCCTTCTATAGAATAGAACATTCACAGCAAATAAATCCTCTTTCCTGCGTAGCGAAGAAAAAAGCTCAATTTCTCCTCAAACCAACAATCGGATCAAAGAGAAATTTCACAGGTAGAATCAAAATCAAAAACCCAAAAAATAATGTAATTTTTGTTGCAACAGGAGAAAAAACCAGACCTGTAATTTTTGAGGTCCATTAATGGTTGTCGTGTTCAGAAGCGTTGCCACATAAAAATTTTAGAACTTTAAAATCTCCCAAACCACTAATCGGGAAAGTATAAAGTTTCAAAGGGACGATATTAGGAAAAAAACCATATCAAAAAACTTTGTTTTATGGAATTCTGACCACCAGAAGCACACTTTCTAAAAATATCTGTTCTTCCACACAGAGGATTGCTATTTTGGGAAATTCACCAACTGAAGCAATTGCAAAGGTGACAGTGAGCACCGAAGGTGTATTACGAGAAGAAATTGTTTGAAATGTTCATCTCGGTCCAAAATTAACACTTACTAAGAATAGCAATTCATCCCATGAGCACCTGCCAAATATAGAAAAATGGTCCAGAAGGTGAGGGGAGCACAGAAGGAAGGAATATTTTTAGTTTCCTCAGTTTGTCAAGGAGAAAAAGGCATGATTATTTACCCTTGATAAAAATAGTAAGTTGTTTTTTCGACACTAAAAATATCAAGTCATCCCAAAAGGTGGATCTTCAAAAGAGGAGAATTCTAAGAGTGGAGCAATCAATGTGATAACCTCAGCTAGAGTTTAGAGGAAAGTTTCTACACTTACTAAAAATAGAAAGTTATTTTTTCTAAAAATAAGTAAGTTTGAGGGACCATAAAGTTCGAGTGGATAGGACAGAAGTTGATGCATCCTTTCTCCTCTAAATATGATATAGAAGATAGTGATGTCTCCTGCATGGATCTAAATGACCTAAAATCCCACATGACTACTAAGGAAAGGGGGACCAAAGAAGTCTAGATATATTCATGGATCTCAACAGTGTCTTTTAAAACTCAATCAGTATGTACAAGGAACGATAACTAGATCGTACCAAGCCAAGAACACAGATGCTAATCAAACACCACGATCAATAAGATGAAAGAAATTTTCCAGAATAACTTTACACCGCAAGGTACCCAAAACCAGTAACAACAAAATAAAGAGAGTAAAGACCCACTCTAAGGAATTACAAGAAGCTTGGCTGAAAAACTCGTACAATGCTGAAGAAGTTTGGTCTGAATCCACTGCTCGATCATAGAAATAAAAAACAACTGACATTGGGCTTCACCATAATAGCTCCATACAAGGAGACTGTCAACTGAGTGATGTCGAAAGTGTATAAAAACATGAAACATAATTTGACCAACTACTGCAAATAGGTGTGCCACGATCCAAGAACAATAACCAAAGCAACAAGGCAAGGACACAAACTCCAGAGTGTCATGATCCAAGAAAAGCCAAGGTAACAAGGCAAGGACACGAAACCCAAAGAAGCAAGATCAACATCACACCCTCCCATACTGCTGAATGGGTGGAGTGACACTACAAATCTGTATGAGTTACCCAAAATCAACTACTTGAACACTGACAAAACAACACTGGACTTCACCAGAATAGATCCCCCACAAGAGATACTGTCAACATGCCAAAAGTGTCGAAAATATAGATACAAAATCTCTCAAAAAACAAGAGAGATACACTACACCTGCTAAAGAAAAATGCTCAAAACAAGAAGCATCAAAATGCATAAGGTATAGAAAGTGGAGAAAGAGGTCGAATGGTGGAGGAGCCACACCTGTAGAGTCCTCTCAACAAATTCCTATGTTGCCGCCATGAGTGATCAGATATCCAACCCAAATCAACACGGATGGATGAAGAAGATTCCTGCATATGACTTGGTGCAAAATGCACAATGGGTTCATGTAAAATAACATCAGAATGTGTTTCAGGTTGATCATGTCTGAAAGCTAAAATATGTTAGTGTGAGTTATCTTATGTGTCCTCCTCTCATGTTGGAGGGTCATCTCACATGGGTTAGGTTTAGGGTTTCATATGTGTCATGCACTAGGGTTACTCAGCACCCTATATGTACCCCTTTTCTATTCATTTATGAGCATGCCAAGACACTCCGCTGTCTTTCCTCTATGCAAGATTTGTTTCTGTTAAGCAAGTTCTTCCATTACTGATCAATTATTTCCTTGCTATCGCTGGAGATTTCACGATTCCGTTGGAGTGCAACTACTTCGTGGTGCCTCGTTTCTGATTTGATTCTCGCAAACTCTTTTCATGGTATCAGAGCTGAGATCGGGTAAACGTGCACTCGATTTATTTTTTGTTGCTATTACTCTTACTTGGTTTCGTTATTTTACTCTGCATGCAAGTCTTTTGATCACCATTTTCTAGAAATTTATCTTGCTAATATCTCTAACAAGCTTTCTCGGAAAGTTTTTGTGTTTTTTTCTTGTGCATGTTGTCTGTGGTTGCAGGATCCTTGAGTTCTTCAGTCGTGGTTGCTACTCAATGAACTGCTGTCCCTCTGGTGTATTTTTTTGCTTCCCAGGCGTTTTTAATCAAATTTGCCACGTTTTTTGGTGTGGGCAAGTTAAAACGTGGTTGCTTAGGCATTTTTTGGACTCTCTAAGGCATTTTTTTTATTGCCAAGGTGTTTTTTAATCATTAGCCACGTTTTTTTGATAGCACAGGCGTTTTTTCATCATTAGCCACATTTTTTTGATTGCAAAAGCATTTTTTAATCATCTACCACGTTTTTTTTGCTTCACAGAGCTCTAAAAATCATTTGCCTCGTTTTTTTTCTTCACAGGGTTGTAAAAAAATCATTTGCCACGTTTTTTTTGGGCCTGCTAAAACAAAAAAGGCCTGGCAGAAGCAAAAACGGCCTGTACACTCTCTTGACGCGGCCAGGCAACATTTCTCTGCATTTTTTTGCTTCTCCTATGCGGCTGTGCATCTTATCTCTCCTGTGCAGCCTGGTCAGACGTGGAAACAATTTTTCTCAAAGTTTTTTGGTAAATTAAAGCTAAAACATGGCCTTTTTTGGCGCAGCCTGCCTGTAACCTGCAACTTCATTCACTGCAGCCGAATGCTCTCCAAGAAGGCACGTTTTTCAGTGTTTTTTGTGGTACAGTCAGTTGGTACAGTCGGTTGGTAAGTTCCTTCTTTTTTATCTCAAAAATCCTTGCTTTTTTAACAAAAACGACCTTGTTTTTTTTTCATGTTTTTTTTAAAAACAAATCAACTTTTTAGTAAGTTTTTTAAAGATTTCTAAACTTCACCTTGTTTCTTTAATATATGTTAAGTTTCTAAAATCAAATTTGAAATTTTTTTTTTAATTAGAAGTTTCTTCAAATATTTAAAAGATCTAAATTAAATTCTAAATCTTTTTCTTATCTTTTTTAGATCTTAATTATTTCCTGAAATTAATTAGATTTAAGTTAATTAAATCTATCTTTTATTAATTTCACATTATCTACACACTAAATTTCTTTGGCACTATAATTTGGTCTATTGGCTTTGTGTATTTTTAACCTTCCGTCGAGTGCCGAAGACGAAGAGGTGAGGTCTGGGATTGGCGGGTGGCTAATTCCCCCTCGCAATACAAATTAAACCCTATCTAAAATTCTATGCCATTTCCAACGAGCATACATACGACACCCTTTGCATGCGTTTCAGACACTTTTTTAATCCGTTTGCAGGTTTATTGGCTTTTTCTCATCAAATTGCGGGAATTGGTTTTTGCTATAACTTTTGACTCGTTGCTCGGTTTTGAGCACTTCTTTAGTCAAAGTTGCATGTTTTTTTGCACTCTAGATGATGGGATCATTATCTTTGTAAATTCACTAATTTTATAAAGTGCCGCATTCTGGGGGGTGTCTTTGTTTTGCTTAATTCAGCTCATTCTTTTGAGCTTTGTTCTATTCTTTTTTTCGTGGACTTGTGAGCGCGCCCGCCACAGTTTTACGACAAAGAGGTTCTTTCGTGTGACGTGAGACACTTTTTCTCACCAGCAGGGTTGGCTTTCGCCTCCTTTCTGTTTTTTGCTTGTGCTTGTTTACGGTGTTCCTCTTTTGTTGCGCTCCACGAAACACTGTTGTGGTCTCCCCTCTTGCGCGTTATTACGCTAATTGCAAGACGAGTTACCAAGTGTTTCAAACCGCATGCACGGACCCGATTGTAATCAACGCACTCAACTATAAAGTGCCGAAAGCAGGGGGGTTGTTATTGTCCTGGGTGGTTGTGTTTCTTTTCTACATTTCTTTCTCTCTCTCTCTCTCTCACTATGGATGCACTTTCAATTCCTTTGCTTACGCCATTCAACATTTTTCGAATGGAGATCAAAAATAATAATGAAACTAAGGGGTAAAGGGTTATACCACATCACC
This sequence comes from Taxus chinensis, assembly GCA_019776745.2. Classification (NCBI taxonomy): domain Eukaryota; kingdom Viridiplantae; phylum Streptophyta; class Pinopsida; order Cupressales; family Taxaceae; genus Taxus; species Taxus chinensis. The sequence continues at coordinate 955,719,697 of CM034147.1, read as the reverse complement.
ATGGGAACTGAGACTGAACCAGACGATGAACCTGAAAAATCTAAGTGGTTAAACCGTAGTGATGAAGCTTTAGGTCTTCTCTGCATGTCCGTTTCTCCTGACTTGCTCTTCCACATTGAGGCGTCTGAAACACCTACATCTGCGTGGAAAACATTGGATGCGATGTTTGGACAACTAGATGACATGAGAGCGCATGAGTTGGAAAACGAACTACTAGGGTTAAATCCTAGTGACTTTGAAAACCTACAAGCCTTCTTCTCGAAATTTGTCCACATTAGATTATTGTTAAAAGGATGTCAAGTAGAAAAGAAAGATTCTCAACTGATCTTGTCGATTCTCTCTAAACTAGGTCCCGAATACTCTGTCTTCGTGTCAACTTTCTACGCTACAAAAGCTGCTTTGGGCGATACTTGGATGATGCCCTCCTTTGACTGTTTTTCATCCCAACTCATTCGAGAACAGGACAAACTCATTCAAATGGGGTCTCTCAAGTCCAAGTCACATGCCCTTGTAGCAAGTACTAGCAAGGGAAAGAAGACTGAAAAGAAGAAAGAAACTAAGGATCAACCTAAGAAAGAAACCAAGATCAAACCTAAAAATGACACAAACACTTCGACTTCTGAGCCTAGGGCGCAGAAAAGCAAGTATTTGTGTTCCTATTGCAAGAAGACTGGTCACGACGAGCAACACTGTTTTAAGAAACAGATTGATCACTTATCTCATTTACTTGAGAAAAATAAAATAAGTGTTCCTGAATCAATAAAACAAAGTGCTTCGAAGGCCGAGTCTTCTGCTGCAAAAGGTGCTAGAAATGATAAGAAGAAAGGAAAGGCCCTTGTAGCCAAAGTTGCTCCTTCATCAACATGGATTATAGATTCCGGTGCCTCGCACCACATGGGTTCTTCGCATGTTGAGTTTTCCAACATCGAACCTTGTGGAATGTCCCAAATCACGATGGGTAATGACACGACAGTGTCGGTTTCCGGTAGTGGATCGGTAGAGATGGATGGGGGAACATTTAACCAAGTGTTGAGTGTTCCTGATCTCTCTACCAATCTCCTATCAGTTTACCAAATTACTCACCTTGGTGAAGGAATGCGAGTGGAATTTGGTCCTAACTCGGTGATTATTCGTGAGCTTAACAATGACACTACAGTGGCTAAGGGAAAGGTAGATCACCGTTCACGGTTGTACACCTTCTCCCACTTTACTTCTGATTCTACGCCCACTGCCTTGCTCACTCATGCAAATGAGGTTAGTAAGCTATGGCATGAGCGTTTTGGACATCTAAACTATCACTACCTTGAACAATTGAGTCAAAACGAAATGGTCAACGGGTTGCCTCGCGTCAAGTTTTCTAAGGGTCTTTGTGAGGGTTGTACCCTTGGAAAGCATCCTGAAAAGAACTTTGATAAAGGAAAATCCTAGAGAGCCACTCGTCCCTTGGATCTTGTTCACAGTGATGTTTCTGGTCCATTTCCTTCTCCTTCGTTTACTAGAGCTCTTTATGTGCTAACCTTCATTGATGACTATTCGCGATATACTTGGGTATATTTTCTTAAGCTTAAGTCTGAAGTCTTTGAACATTTTCAGGACTTTAAGGCTCTTGCTGAGAAACAGGCAGAACGGTCTATCAAGGTTCTCCGAACTGACAATGGAGGTGAATATGTAAACAATAGGTTCATGGATTTTTGTACTTCTGAAGGGATCTCTCTGCAGCATACAGTTGCTTATAGCCCTTCACAGAATGGAGTCACAGAAAGAAAGAACCGTACTCTTAAGGAGATGGCCACTTGTATGATTCACTTGAAGTCTCTTCCTCCGCAGTATTGGGCCGAAGCGGTGAATTGTGTAAATTACATTCAGAACCGTGTTCCACACAAGGCAGTAAGAGGGATGACACCCTTTGAAGCCTGGTTTGGACGCAAGCCTGATGTTGAGCACTTTCGAGTCTTCGGATCCAAGGCTATGGCTCGGATTCCCAAGAAGAAACGCAAGGCCTTGGAACCACAATCCAAACCTTGTATCTTTGTAGGGTATCTAGATGGCGTGAAGGGATATCGATTGATGAATCCTACTTCTCATGAGCTATATATTGAGAGAAGTGTTAAGTTCGATGAGTCTTCTTTGACTTCTACTTCTCCACCTATAGAGGTTCTTCAGCTCACTGATTCAGATTCTGACTCATCAGATGATGATACTGTTGAGCGTGCTCCTCTTCTGGATCCTCCCAACCATCAGACCTTTGAGTCTTCTGATTCTGACAGTAGTGATGATGAGGACTATGTCCCTTCTCACTCAAGTGAAGAATCTTCTGACTCTGAGCCTGATCCTCCTGGTCCCCTTTGGGCTAGGAAAACTTTGCAAAGTGCTGGAGATTTAGTTGGAGATACTTCAGATATGAGACGTACTCACTCAGATTTTGTTGGACCCCACTCTTTCTTCACCTCTGCTTCTGATCCACAGTCTTTCCAGGAGGCTTCTGGTATTCCTGAGTGGGATTCTGCCATGGATGAGGAGTATTCCTCTCTCATGAAGAACGATACTTGGGACCTCACCACTCTTCTGAAAAGGAAGAAAAATCGTTCAGTGTAAGTGGGTGTTTCGAACAAAGTATGGAGTAGATGGAGACGTCGAAAATTTTAAAGTGTGATTAGTAGCTAAGGGTTTCTCCCAGATAGCTGGGGTTGATTATACATAAAACTTTTGCTCCAGTTGCGAAGATGACTTCTATTCGACTGACCCTAGCCATTGCCGCAGCAAACAGATGGAAAGTCCATCAAATGGACGTTAAGAGTGCCTTCCTTCATGGTGACCTAGAGGAAGAGATCTATATGGAACAACCTCCAGGTTATGTCCAAGATTCCTCCCTCGTTTGTAAGTTAAAGAAGTCTCTTTATGGCCTTAAACAAGCCCCTCAGGCTTGGTATGCCAAGATGGACTCCTTCTTACTTACATCAGGGTTTACTAGGTGTCACTCTGATCCAAATGTTTATATTCTACGGCAAGATGACTCCATACTCATTCTTGTTCTATATGTTGATGACTTGTTGATCACAGGCAGCTCTTCCTCTATTATTGATTCTGTGAAGATCACCTTAGCCAACAAGTTTTCCATGACTGACTTAGGTCTGCTTCATTACTTCCTTGGGATCTAGATTTCACAATCTGACTCAGGAATCTTGATTTCACAACCTAAGTATGCTCTTGATTTGATAGCTCAGTTTCATATGTCTGATTGCAAGTCTTCTCCTACTCCTTTTCTTTCTGGGGTTAAGTTGGTTTCAGATTGCTCTACTCCCTTGGTTGATGGTACTCTTTACCGACAGTTAGTTGGGAGCTTGATCTACTTGACTCACACTCAACCCGATTTATCATATGCAGTTGGGATCATGTCTAGATTCATGCAGGAGCCACATGAGCTGCATTGGAAAGCAGCTAAATGGATCCTTCATTATGTTTGTGGCACTTATGCTGATGGCATACACTATCATGGAGGGGTTGATATTGACTTGATTGGGTTCACAGATTCTGATTGGGCTGGTGAATTAGATCATCGGAAATCTACTTCTGGCTACAGTTTCTCTCTTGGTTCGGGTCCTATTAGTTGGTCTAGCAAGAAGAAAAATGCAATTGCAATATCATCTACAGAGGCAGAATACAGAGGAGCAGTCAACGCTGCCACAGAAGCTATTTGGCTACAGGGTATTCTGACAGAGTTTGGCATCCACTTTCAGTAGCCTACCATTATCTACTGTGATAACACGAGCACTATCTCTATTTGTAGAAATCTAGTTCAGCATCAGCGGACGAAGCACATTGAGATCCATATGCACTTCATACGGGAGCTTATTCATAATGGTATCATCGACATTCAATACATTCAGACAGCTGATCAGATTATAGACTTATTCACCAAGCCTTTCACTGAGATGAAGTTTCTTCAATTACGGTCTCTTCTTGGGGTGAGGTCTTCTGCAGCTTCCCATCTTCTTAGGGCTATTTAGTCCTTCTTTTCTTCTTCTTCTTCTAGGAAGATTGTGTTTGTATATGGGCACCTTATCAGGCCTTTAGTTTCCAGGCCCCATTGACACATCTTTCTTAGTTGTTTAGGAGTGTCTTCCTCTTCCGTTTGACTCATCACAGCCGCTACCCCCAGCTTCGATGAAGGGGGGGTGTTAGTGTGAGTTATCTTATGTGTCCTCCTCTCATGTTGGAGGGTCATCTCACATGGGTTAGGTTTAGGGTTAGGTTTAGGGTTTCATATGTGTCATGCACTAGGGTTACTCAGCACCCTATATGTACCCCTTTTCTATTCATTTATGAGCATGCCAAGACACTCCGTTGTCTTTCCTCTATGCAAGCTTTGTTTCTATTAAGAAAGTTCTTCCATTACTGATCAATTTTTTCCTTGCTATCGCTGGAGCTTTCATAATTCCGTTGGAGTGCAACTACTTCGCGGTGCCTCGTTTCTCGATTCGATTCTCGCAAACTCTTTTCAAAATCTCAGGTTTCCAAGCCTGAGTGAAGATGTAGAACTCATGTGTTGCTCAGGATCCTCAGAAAGAGTCGAGTGAACAAAAAAGGAGCTCTGTCAATGTGTGATCCCAATGAAGTATCTGCTCGAAAACCAATGTCATGATGAGAATTCCACTTAACATGTGGAATAGAGGAAACAATACCCTGTGAATGTCTGCCAATGACTCCGCTAGTGAGACCCATAGAACGGAGCATGCAAGAACTGAATGCAGTGGTATGCTTCTCAAAAAATCCAAGCAGCTGAGCAGAAGTAGGATACACAACATGTGGTACTGTAATAGGCACAAATGTAGAAGAGCATGCAATAACAAGCCTCGCAGGTTTAGAAGCATCAAAATCAGGTTCAGGCTCAAAGACTTACAAATTAATGTTAGATTAATGTTAAAGTAGGTATTTACCTTAGCTCATGTTCACCTAGGTACTTTATTTACCTTTATTGTATTTATCCTCACCCACTTATGTGTGTGGATATTTATTTTATCTTATTTAGATATTAAGAGATATTATCCAGTTGTTAGGTATAATTCATTCCTTGATCTATGGTATTGACTAGATCCTTGATGTCTATCTTTTAATATTTTGCTCTGTTATTTATTTTAGGTGCTACTAAAACAAAGTAAAATGTTGTTGCCTTCACCACACAAATAAAATTAAAGGGGGTTGAAGTTAAGCACCTACTAATAGGAATCACAAGTTTTAAGCCCTCATATGACCATACCATATGACAAAGGGCTAAGGATTTTAATGGGTGAGGGATAGCATCCATGGACCCCTGCCAAAAAAGAAAGATCTGAAAACCTTCCTGTGCGTAAAATGATATAGCTACGCCTCAACAAAAAATTTCCCTGCGTAGATCTCTCAAAAAATCCAACAAACCCGAAAAAAATCCCGCGATTTCTTTTTCTGGTGGACGTGAATCCCGAGGGTGTTTCTCTACAACAACAAAAAATCCACAAAAAATGACTGTCTGTAGAAATGGCCAAGTTTACAGTCGATCCTAGGGTTTTCACACCTTCCAGATCCAATGGAAGCCTCTGTTTTCCATAAAAATGCATGTAGTAACAAAATACGACCAAATCCCAAATATATGAATACATAAATAATTTATTTGCAAAATAAAACTTACAAACGGATGCTAACAACAATCTCTAGCTTTGATACCATGAAAGGAATGATAACCAGATCGTACCAAGCCAAGAACACAGATGCTAATCAAACACCACGATCAATAAGATGAAAGCAATTCGCCAGAATAATTTTACATAAAACCTTTGCAAAAAAATGAGAAGCAATATCATATATTATTATGGAACTCAATGCAATACATTGAGAATGGGCCTTGCTTAAATAGGAAAGGAATAACAATATAATAACCAGTCAATGTCATATATCAAGCCATAAATCAAGGAAATAACTAGTCATCAAAGAACTAGTCAAGACCATAGATTTAGGAGAGAACTAGACATCAAGGATCTAGTCAATACCATAGATCAAGGAAAGAACTATATCTAACAACTAGATAATATCTCCTAATATCGAAATAAGATAAAAGAAATATCCACACACATAAGTGGGTGAGGATAAATACAATAAAGGTAAATAAAGTACCTAGGTGAACATGAGCTAAGGTAAATACCTACTCTAATAACAAGGCTAACCCAAAGAAAACTCACCATACTTGCGCATGTATATATGAAAGTTGTACCAGTTAAGTAGAGGAGCTTAGATTTCTAGAGCATTGGCAAGAAACCCAATGATTTTTCACCCGAAATTTTTTCTCACCAACACATCCACAACTTGCATCTATTACTTCATTGATATGCATATATCATTATATTACATGAGAAGGGACATGATCATCATGTAAGAATTCCTCTACAAATTCCTACAGCACATTGGTTTCAAAAAACAAAAATGACAGAGTTTTGATAAGAGAATTATCTCTTGTTACGAATGAGAGAACACCTCAATTTATAGAAAATGAAGGAGAGGAGAGAAAAACAAGAAAACTCAGATTTTCCTCTTGCACCAATTAAAAAGGGCCCAAAGTGGGTGGAAATCATGATATAAAATCTTCAAAAGTCATCTTTGATTGATATGCGACTTACACTGAGAGAAAATTGTTGCCCACACTTATTTAATGCTTCCCTAACCACTTTGAAATCTCTATTTGGAACTGGGTTCTTTTTATGTAAATTTCTCTTCTAAAACATCATCAATTCTTTAATTTCTTGATTTTTTTACATAGGTATCAGAACCATGATTCCAACAAGACAAATTTTGTGAAAATCCATTGAGAAACACTCAAGTTAATCTTCTAAGTGACTGTAGCTCATCACATTATGCATTTCCAATATTTCCTTCTAAAAAAGGAAATTTGGTTGCTCCAAACCTTCATGTTTTTTTGCGATCGAAACATACATTTTACAACATTTCGTTTCTCTTCGCCCATATTTTGCATAGAAGATGAAGTCTTTCCCATAACCTTGGGTTAATGAATGGTAGGGGCTCGAGCAATTAGCTTCCATATGATTCATTGAAGTGGGGAGAGTTAATGTTTTACAACATTTTATTTGTGCCTTAGCTCCAGTTGAAGGAAACTACCCCTTTTTAGCATTAGCAGTGATCTATTTTACTAATCCTCAATAAATGTTGAGGGATTAATCTTCATATGCACTTAAACCCTTAATCTTTCCAAGGAAATATCTGTAATGCTGTTGATTCATGTGATGGAAAAGAGAGATCAAGTATGGTTGATAGATCTTTCACATATGCAACGTAAATCACTCACCCTCCGCTTTACATACATCACATGAGCCAAAAATTTTACTTTGTGGTATTTGTAAAGATGCACTGTCTTTGGGTCTCACTTAGATACTCTTAATGCCACTTCTACACCTCTAGCTCAATGGCCTCCATGTCTCTAGGTGTTACATGATGAAGCTTCTCCTTTGGCATGAAAATCACCATGTCAATGCTTGTCAATGATAGATAAAGACTCCAAACTCTCTATGCTGAGTTAAGTCAGCCAATGTAAAATCTATCCATCCCATGCATCCTGAGTGCCCAACATGGGATTAACCAAATCCCACCTTCTCCACATAACTACACAATTACCTACTTCCTTTACTAGACAAATGGGTGGTTGATCTACGCATTTTCCTGCAACACATGCATCGGGTATTTTGGGTCCTAGCCAATTAGGTGTCTTGTGGGTTGTCCAAGCTCTCTACTTCCATCTTTTCCACACAACTCACCCATGGTTATTTCAGATCTTGGGTCCAAGTGTATCCCATGGGCCACTTGGGCATCCTAGTTCTGACTTCCCTAAGATGTTCCCGAACTCACCCTTCATCATTCCAATCCAAGTTTTTGAGTTCCTCATTAGATCCACAATGGTTCTAGTGAACTGATTTGACTTTGCGACAGGCCGTTAACCAATTTATCCTCTACACTATGTTGTTTTCAGCCAACTCAGGCCCTTAGAACACAGGAATTCCAATTTCTCTTGGGCCCTTTGGGATGTGCATTCCCACTCTTATCACGGTGAACCATCGAGGCTCACGAATTCGACTATCATCTCCCCTTTGCCAAATTTTCTAAGTGTTTTTCCCCAACCATATCTACGAAGCTTGTCATTCATTACACAAGTCTTGAGAAATTAATAGCTCGTGATGACTTTACTTGTGAGATTCCATGCTAAGTTTAACTCAGACCACCCTAAGTGTGAGCTCAACCCACCATGCTTTTGTAATTTGAGCCATATCCGAGCTAACTTGGCAAGTTCGTTTTGATTCAGATCCTATCTTGAAATGCATACCTTAGGCTCTACTATTGCAACTCGTTGTTTGTCCTAGACTACTTTTACTTGGCCATCCTACCACTGTTATTTTATCTTATCAAGTAGCTCGACCCTTTACATTTCTATCAACCAAATGAATCTCTAAATATGTGACCTATCATGTTGATGAGCTCAAGGAGCTTGACATTCCAATTCGGAGCCTAGAACTCAGTAACTCGCTATTTAGTACTCAGTCAGTCAAGTATGCAATAGCTTAGCTTGGGATCAATTTCTACAGCTAAGAAATTTCTTGTTATAAATGCCTTCCAATAGTTTTATACACCAACAAGTTAGCTTAGCTATAATATTATTTGGGAAACTTGGTCTCCCCTCCATTACGCTGAATCAACTCAGCCACTAGAATGGGAGCTTGATATCACTGCAACCTTACTTTTTTGCTTTGTTTCTTCACTATATGAGATCAGTGATTTCACTAACCACTCACTCCTTCGTTCAAGTCCCAGATCAATCTGTTGTATCTCTATCGCTTTGTAGATGCATCCACGCATATTTCAAATGACTCTCAGAGGTGGAAACAAATAGGAGGCATTTTACATAGCTTGACATACAATAAGTGCAAATAACTTGATTCAATTTCCTGAAGATATTTTCTATTTGGGGTAATAAATCTGTATCCAGAAGCTAGGCCCTTATAAAAACAAGTTAGTTTTTGGGATGCACCTAAACTGTTTAGAATTCATTTTTGAGAAACTCAATGGGGAAGCTTGTCCATATTTTATACCGACTCAAGAATCCCAAGGGGTAGCTCTGTTCCTTTGATACATGGCTCGGTGCACATATAAATGGACTTGATCTCCACCATTTACCTTGAGTTATCAATGCAACTCACCAAAGATCTTGAAGAGATAATATATCACGTGGAGGGATCAGCATTCAAAATTCCATGCTAACACTGAGTTTAATGGACCTGTGTTAGGCCGAACCAGTAATGATAAACATAAACAAATATCTTGGCATTCAGGGAAATAACTTAGCATACATTAAAGGGGACAACTTGGAGTTTGAGCGGAGCATAAGAAGGTGATTCAAATGGTAGGTAGTGTTATCTCAAATTCAACCCTCACAGTAATTTTGATAACCATGCATCATTTATTTAGGCTTGAGTGAGTAGAAAATGGTCCAAGGCCCTAAAAATCAGGTTTTGGGATTCCCTTTGGTTTCTCTCTGACTCCCCCATCTTAAGGAAAAAATCTAAGAAGTTAGAAAAAAATTGAGAAAATCTGAAAAAAATGGCTTCAGACAGTGTATTACGGGTTGATCAGAGATTTGCGTCCTAGACAACACAAGTTCATGTGGAACATCTGGGATCTAAAAAGTTATAAATGGCCGTAGGCGGTTCAAATCAAAAAAATCAGATATTTTTGTACCACTGTGGTCCACAGGATGTTGGGACAGTTGGGACCTACATGGCCAAAATCACCATAGGTAGAAGGAGTCAGAAAACTTAGATTAATTTAGCCCGTATGGTCTATGATACGTTGGGACATGAGTTCACCAAAATGCCAAAATAGCCAATCACAAAGGGATGCAAGTGGAGTGGTAGTCAATGACCCTTACGACCCGGTCAACTGTGGGACATGAGTTCTCTGATAAAGCCAACTTGTATAATTCTACAAAGTGAGATCAAATCCTGATGTGACAAGACGCAAAGGCTTCTTAGCCCATATGTTTTTACACTAAGGATATCCCTGGGACATCTCAAGATCCCAAATAAACTAATTATTTTGCATTGCTCCCTGAAAACTCTATGCTTGACCCCTCCCAAACTTGCAAATGTCCATAAATCTCCACTATGAGCTCCTAATATTTCATTCACGTTGCACTCCTTTCAACTACCACCATTGATGAGGGTCATCTATGTCAAAATAAAATACACATATTGATCTTTGATTATGGTAAATGATCAATCTCGTTAAGATAGCTTCACATCGTCTGTTCCCCACCCAAAATAGCTGCCTGCACTCAGAAATCCATAAATTTTTCATTTCTCAATGCAAGCTCTGTTTGGCTTGGTTCTCTTTGGAATCTTGGTCCTGACTTCCCAATGCAGATCAATCATTGAAACCTAGAATTTGATGAGGACCTCATATTCCCTGATTTGTTGTTAGAAAATTTCATTGGACAAGGTGTAGAATAATCACCTTTTACTCCAACGTTGGGATGCATCAATGAAGCATGGGCTACCATATTTCACTACTGTAAGTTATGGGACAGTATGGGGGGCATTTTGTAAGTGATATACCATCATTTCAATCTATTTATGACATCTAATGAGGCCAAAATATGATTGATTAATGTATAATATATGATCTCATCTTACTCTACTTTTTATTAAGTTTGATTACATTTTGTGACTTTTAGTTGATCTGATATGAGTTAAGATGCAATTGTCTATATTTTGATTGATTGTGATTCTAATTTTTAAAATATCTAAAATTCCTAATGAAGTGTGTTTGAAATTCAGTTTTATAATAAAACAGGTCTAATCAGTCAAGGAAATGAAGCAGGTAGCATTCAATATGTTTTCGGTAGCATCTGTTCTCACACAAATTAGTTTTGAAACTTCAAAGCTAGTTCTAAAACTCCATCACATAGTCATCATCTAGTTCTAGAACTTTCAGACTTAGTTCCGGAAATCCAGTATTTAGTTCCATAATTTTTGGATGTAGTTTCGGAACCCTTGTGTATAGCTCCGGAACTCTCATGGTTTTGATCCTTAACAATTTCTTATGGTTCTGGAACTTCTCTTAAGTTCCAGAATCAATGGAAGTTATCTATTCTAACTACATCAAGAGATTTTGCAGCAATGACCCTCTCAATTAGGAAAGGATGAAAATATTTCTGATACACAGATCCAAGGATAATTATCTTACAGTTTTACTGATCAACCACAATCCAACTCAACATCTATTCTGGGCACAATTCAATTTCATCAGAATCATAGAGACAGCTATGCTTGTAAATGTATATAAAAGCAGACCTGCATTAGATAGAAAAAATAATATAATATGATACAAAAATAGATATAGAACAAAAAAGAGACTAAGTACAAAAATCTGGTATGTTTTGTAATACCAAATGTTTTATCAATAAAATAGCCATTCATATTTGAGAGAATTCTGAGTTGTTAAATACTGATTCGAGGAGCAAGGGCCCACTCCCCTAAGGACCAGGATATTCATTTATTTGGTTTTTATATTTCTTCAGCAAATAGCTTAGATCTGTTAATTCTGTATTGTTTTAATTCTTCCAGTTAAAATCTGTTGTATACTTGTTCCTACAGGTGTTTAGATAGATTCGTATATTTCTTGCAATCATTTTCAACCACTCTAAATTGAGTTGTTTATTTTCAAAAGAAAGCGTGTTTACTTTCAGAAGCAAGTGTGTTTATTTCCATTATGCAAAGTGTGTTTTCTTTCAGCAAAGCTTTCAGTGTGTTTACTTTCAGCAAGTTTTCATAATATGATTTAAATAAGGATTTACCAAGAAGTCCTTAAGAAATTGAAAAGATCCCCCAGAAAATAAAAAAATAACTATAGTAAAACTACTAGATCGATAAGATTACTCTTGTTGCATATAGCTTTAGACACACCCCTGGTTTGATATGAAATCAACAAGAAGTTGATTAAATGAAGGGAATAATGACACCCATCATTTTTGTCACCATTTCTAGGGACACACTAGTTGGAACTTTCTAATTAAGTATTAGCAAGAGCAACAATCATACATCTAGTAGTTGAAGGATCTTCCCTACTATATCATAAAATATATGAGTAGACCAAGAGACTCAAAGGGTAGATTCCTCCCAAGAACATCTTCAAAAGAATTCACAATATCCTCTAGTTGAAATACGTAAATTGATCAAGAATTGGAGGCACCGTCATCCCTTATCAAACAAGAAACATAATTGCCACCTTTGGAATTCTTAGATCAGTCACCTGAAGGAACTAAAATTTTTAGGAAAAGGCTTATTACTCAAGATCCATTTAGGGTGAACTTTCATTCTCAATTGAGTAGTCAACCTCCTATTCCTAATTTTTTGCCTTCCCCAAGGCATACCACATACCACATTGATTGGGAGGAAAATTCAAAAAATATTTTAAAAATGGCACGAGAAGCTGAAAGAGTGCCTGATAGGACCTTTACTTATCCAATCCAATTGGGAAATGATGATACATCAATGAAAAATATCTCACCTGTACATTTACCCACATTTAGAGGGATGTAATTTGAAGACCCTAACCAATTTTTGTTTGAGTTTAAGGTGTTATGTTAGACCTATGACTATAAAATAGATAATCAAAAACTCAAGTTTTTTCCATCCACTTTGAAGGATGCAGCAATGAGGTGGTTCATGAGATTACCATCTAACTCTATTAGCACTTGGGAAAAAATGGAAACTGCCTTCCTAGAAAAATACCAAGATTATTGTAGAGGGAGAAATAAGAAGGAAGAGTTCTGCAAAATCAAGTAGGAGGAAGATGAAAATATAGAAGACTATTTAGACAAATTCCTCTTTGTGAGCAAAAGATGTGGATTTTTACTTCAAGAGGAGTTAAGTAAAGCCATTTTTCTTAAAGGTTTTGATGATGAATCTAGGGAATCCCTTAACTTGATAGGAGGTGGAGACATTGATCAATTAAGAATGAATGAAATCAAGGATATTTGTAGAATCTATTCCAGAACAAGGGGTGGACCTAGAAAAGGAAAATCAGTGAAAAGTTTGAACCCAGATATGAACAAACTAATGGATGAGTTAGAAAATTTTAAAATAGTCATTTTAGTTCAATTAACCTTTACTATGGATGGATTACAAGCTAAAGCAAATGCCAAAACTGAACCATTGGCTATGTATTGTCCTAGATGCAGGAAGAAGCATGCAATAAGAGACTGTCCTTTGGATAAAACATAAATGTGTCTTATCTTTGAATATAAACAACATGATATTGATGCTTGTTCTCTACTTCCAGTCATAAAGAATCAACTTAAACAAACCAATACATCATCCACAATAGAATAATTGAATTTTTTTCAGAGACAACCTAACCAAGGGAAGTTTATGCCAAGATCAATTCCTAATCCTTGGACGATGCCATGGGCTACTCAGTCAGTACCAAAAAATTAGGGACAACCACCTTGGGTACCTCAACCAACATGGAACCCTCAAGATTGGGTAAATCAAGCTTGGTATGCTCAAGGACATCAACAACCATGGGATGGTCAGGGAAATCCTTATGCTTGGTCACAACCTAGATGGAACCCTAGTAATTATGCTCAAGGAAGAACATATCCAAATCAGAATCAACAGGCCATCATGGGATCCCCTACATAGAATTCACAAACTGAAAATGTAGCCCAAATGTAAATACCAGCACAACCAATAGAAAACCTAAGAAACAAACAAACAACTCCTATTTATGGAAGAGAACCAGAAAAATTAGTTGATTTACATGCTATGGATTGTAAGGATATTCAAACTAGATTTGGAAAAATCATTAGCAGTCCACCTGTTATAATCACTGAAATGACAAAAGAAAATGAAATCCCTAGTACTGTCATTCCAAAATAGGATATAGGAAGAAAAGAAAAAGAGCTAGATAGTGACACTACTAAGACTCCATTTCCAGAGAGGTTTAAAGAATCTATAGAAGCCAAGGAGTCCAAATTGGTACAGGAACTAAGGAAATTAAATATTGAGATACCTTTGTTACAAGCAATTAAGGACATTCCTAAATTTAACAAATTAATCAAAATGTTATGTTTGAAAAATCCTGGAAGGAAGAAAAAATACCCCAATACTATTAAAGTAGATGGGAAACTTGTTGATTTATTAGCAAGAAAATTTTTACTTCCCAAATATGGAGATCCTGGAAGTCCTGTTATTTATGTCTCTATAGGGAATAAGGATATACATATTATTTTGGTAGATTTTGGAGTGGATATCAATGTAATGACAGTAGATACTCTGAAAACATTACCATTAATGGGTATACAACCTACTAATATCATATTGCAGAAGGTAGACCAATCTGTAGAAAAACTAGAAGGAATTATTGAAGATGTGGAAGTTATGGTGGAGTCATGGGACTACCCATTTGACTTCCTTATACTGTAGCCAAAAGGTAAAACATTGTGTTATCCCATTATTTTGGGTAGACCATGGTTAGCTACAGTTTCTTCTTTAATTGATTGTAGGTCAAGTGATATGATAATCTTGAATGGTAAGAAATCTAAACAAATTTCCTTATATTCTACTGCATAACCTTTTACTGACAATCATGAACAATTGTGGGTTGATTCTCCTAAAACTAATAAGAAAAAATTGTCTTCTTTGACTATGATCACATTGCATGATCATGTAAGAGAAGTAGAAGAGATGATTGATCCACCATTGGATTAGAAATTGTTGTCCTTGAAGCAATCAGATATAGTTCCAGAACCTGTGAATATAGTTCTAGAACTTGCGACTATAGTTCTAGAACCTGTGAACTAAGTTCCAGAACCTGTGAACTATGCTCTGGAACCTGCAACTATAGTTCCGGAACTTGCAGCTATAGTTCCAGAACCACCACATTTAGTTCCAGAACCATGACAATAGCAGTTCTTTTTTATTAGAAATAATTTCACTCTGAAGGAATGCTATTTCTTGTGGGGAGAGGTTGAATCAGTGGCTTTAGTTTTAAATACATCAAGGAGTGGTGAAGAATTTTTGGAAAGTAGTAGTGAAGAAGAATTTGTCCTGCAAAGAGATAAGTATCATAATTCTCATTATTGTCCTTTTTCCAGTATTCTATCTCAAGGAACTTTTAGAGATGTTGCTACATACCATATATTGTTACCACATGCATGTCCATTAAATACTCTAATGGAACCCTTTCAACAAATCAGTTCATCACACATTGTAACCAAGCATGTTGAGATTCAACCGGGTAAAACTTTGAACATTAACAACTAGTTGAAGGATGATGAAGAAGCTAAACTATTTGATGTTTTAAAAAATCATACTAAATATTTTTCTTGGGATTACAAAGACATGAATGGGATTCATCCAAGTATCTGCACTCATCACATCTATACTGAAAACATTAAACTAGTTAGGCAGCCTCAAAGAAGGATTAACCCAGCCTTAAGGGATATAATGAAACAACAAATTGAAAAACTATTACAAGTAGGTTTTATCTACCCTATCTCAGATAGTCAGTGGATATCTCCTCTTGTAAATGTTCCTAAAAAAAAGGTTAAATGGATAATATGTGTTTACTATAGGGAACTAAGCAAAGCCACACTGAGAGATTATTTTCCCTTACCATTCATAAATCAAGTACTAGACAACCTTTCAGGTAAACTGTACTTTTCCTTCTTGGATGGCTTTGGTGGATACAATCAAATCAGAGTTACTACTGAAGATCAGGACAAAAAAACATTTACATGTCCATGGGGTACCTTTTCCTATAGGGTGTTACCATTTGGTTTATGAAATGCTCCTACAACTTTCTAGAGATCTGTACTTGGAATCTTTTCTGATATAACAAATGATTGTGTTGAGGTATATATGGATGAATTCACTGTACACGGAAACACATTTGAATATGCTTTGAGAAATCTAGACAAAGTGATAACAATATGTGAACAACACAACATATCTCTTAGTGATGAAAAGTGTTTGATGATGGTGGATAAGGGGATTGTATTAGGACACCATATTTCAAAAAGAGGAATTCAGGTGGATCAAAACAAAATTAGGATCATTATAGATTTACCTATTCCTCAGACCCCCACAGATATCAAATAATTTCCAGGGCATGCTAGGTACTATAGACGCTTTATAAAAGATTTTAGTAAAAGTGCTAACCAAGGACTATGAATTTCTCTGGGATGAAAAGTGTTAGCATGCTTTTGAAGAAATTAAATATAAATTAATCATTGCCCCAATATTGAGAGGACCTAATTGGGAAAAGCCATTTCATATCCAAACATATACTTCAAATAATTCCATTGGTGCATTTTTGGGATAGAAGGATGAAGAAGGAAAAATGTATGCTATTTATTATCTTAGTAAGAATCTTACTCCCACTGAAAAGAATTACACCACCAATGAAAATAATTTCTTGCTGTAATTTATGCAATCAATAAATTCAGACATTACATTATAGGTTACAAGATATTGTACACAGATAATTCAAAAAATTAAATATTTGATGAACAAACTAGTGGTTAGAGGAAGAATAATTAGATGGTTATTAATTTTGCAAGAATTTGATTTTACCATTGCGGATAATCCAGGTAAATCTAATTTGGTAGCTGATTTTTTGTCAAAATAACCATTACAGGGGAGCAAGATCTAGTCAAGGATAACTTTCTAGATGAACAACTATTTGTTATTTCAGAAAATACACCATGGTTTACTGACATGGCAAATTATCTTGCAACAGGGAAGTTTCCCCCTTCTTTTTCTAAGAAACAAATAAGTTAATCAAAACTAGTGCACAATTCAAATGGTTAAATGGAATGTTATTTAAATGTGGGCCTGATTTTTTTTTACGCAGGTGTGTAAGAGAAGATGAAATCTTTGACATCCTCGGAGCTTTTCATGATGAACCAAGTGGATGACAATATTTAGTGAAAAGAACATCTCATAAGATACTTGGCACTAGTTATTATTGGCCATCTCTATACAAGGATGTGAAGAGATATATCAAGCGGTGTGATCCTTGTCAAAGGATGGGACAACCAACTTTCACCAATGAAATGCCTCTTCAACCTCAAGTTGTAATTTAATCATTTGAGAGATGGGGATTGGATTTTTTTGGTCCCTTTAATCCTCCTTCACAAGGGAAGGAATATATTCTTGTGTGTACTGACTATGTGACAAAATGGGTAGAAGTGCATGCATTGACAAATGCCACTGAAGAAGCAGTTGTTGATTTCCTTTGGAATAGAATTATGGTAAAGTTTTGGGCACCGAGGAGTATAGTTTCAGATTAGGGACCACAATTCATGTCTAATATGATCCAAGCTTTCACAATGTATTACCAAATAAATCATAGGAATTCATCTCCTTACCACCCAAAATTAAATGGATAAGCTGAAGTAACAAACAAAGAATTAGAGAACATCCTTACCAAAACAATTGAAGCTGGAGAAACGATTGGGTAAAGAGACTACCCAAAGCTATCTGGGCTTATAATACAACTTGGAAAACTAGAACAAGGTTTTCGCCATATGAGTTAGTCTATGGGAAAAATCTCTTGTTGCCTATTGAGTTTGAACTACAGACATTAAGGACAATAATTAAAGTGGGTATTGAGTTAGATGCAGCTAAAAAAGAAAGAATCCTTTAACTCGATGAGTTGGATGAATTAAGAATGGAAGCACTTCAGTAGATAGAGATAATTCAAGAGAAAAGGAAGTAATGGCATGACACAAATATCAAAAGAAGGCAATTCAAAGTAGGAGACTAGGCATTGTTGTTTAATTCTAAGTACCAATAATTCAAGGGAAAATTGAGAACTAGATGGTTGGGACCCTATCAGATTGAATAGATACTTGACAATGCTTCTATTCAGTTCCTTCCCATTGATGGCAGTAACATAACACTCTTGTTCAATGGACATAGGCTGAAACTCTATAGGAAGCCTCCCACTAAGGATGGATTCTTGAGGAAAATTGAAGCCGACAAAGAATTTGATCATATGGAAGAACCTAGTTCTTCCAAAATGATCAAATAACTAGATGATAGATCTAAAATAAAGGGAAGAAGATGAAAACTAGTAAATGGTGTTTTCTTCCCCCCCAAAAAGAAGAAATTCTCTCAAAGTTCAATTGAAAACCAGCAAATGGCGGTTAACCTCTTGTTTTGGCTAATTCAAATAAAAGGGAATTCTGTTAAATTCCAGCTGTCTTATTTAACCATGTTTTGTTCCACTTGTAGGAATGACGAGTCATCATAGCAAAAGGATTACATCATCAAGGATGGTAATTATATATTTTAACTTATTTAGGGTCAAATTAAATGTTTGCATGTGTGATTTGACTTGATTTAAAAGTTGGTATGATGAGTCATCTATTTATACATTATAAGTACAAGTGAGTAATCATGAAGATGATAAGGATGGGATAAGTAGTGGCATGGTTATTATTGGTAATCATTAAGGAAAATTTGAGTGAAATAAGTTGTAGAGAAATTTGTGATAAGCAACAAATTAAGCTTGTATTCTGCAAAAAAAAAACAGAGGATTCTGCAGCTAAGAACAGAGGTTCCACAACCAAAGTCATTAGTTCTGTAGCTAAGTAAGAAGTCCTGTAACCAATTTGCACAAAATCAAAGGAAAAAAAACTCAAGTTTATATGGGGATTAAAAAGAAATCTTAACCAGAGGATGATTCTAAGCTACTCGCAGACGAAGAAGTGGCATCTATCTTTGAGCATGTAGGATGGCTAGAGTTATTGAAGAAGTTTTTAAGTTATAATGATGAATTAGTAAGAGAATTCATCATAAACCTAGAGAAATCTAGGACAAAGGTGAGAAATATATTTATTCCTTTTTCTGTAAATACTATAAGTAATGTGTCTGGGGTGCTAATTATGCATGTTCCACACCTTGCCAAACAAAATTTGAAAGAACTGCTTGAAATCTTACTACAAGAAGGAGAAACTGAACCCCAGTACATCTACAATACAATGAAAATCATAAAGGGGTTCAGAAGGGCCAGTTTCCCCAAACCATTTGACAGGGTAGCATTTTGGATAGTGAAATATTTAACCTGTGATGGTCAATTTGGGTCTGTGGGAAAAGAAGTCCTAAAAATGCTCATATATCTAAAGTATGGAGCCAAAAAACCTGAGTACATAATAAACCTTCTAGGGTTTCTTTTTTATTCTATTTAGACCATGGCTCAGAGGTATTCTTGGGGTGTTGGGACAATCAGGCATCACAGTCTAATTCATTTAATATGCCAGCACTATTTTCTGTCAAAGAAAAATGGAGAAGAAATTTGGGACAAGTTTCTTGGCAAGTTCAAGAAAAACCATAATATTATCAGAAGGAAAATTCCATCTCCATTCTCTCCTTCAACTAATCTAGAAATTAATGCCCCTACAGAAGAACAGAGGGAAATGGAAAGAGAGAGTATACCAAAAATAAGGTCTATAAGAAAGATCAAAATAGTAGAGCCTTTTATACCTTTGAAGGAAATTCCTTCTTCTGCAACAGCTTCAAGGGAGCTAATAGTTGTCTCTAACGGTGATAGCCCACCCATGCAAGAGAAAGAAAATATAGTACAAAAAATCTCTAGAAGGAAATCCACTATTGGACATGTTGAAATTTCCCAAAGAATAAAAATTCATAAGAAGTCAAGGGAAACCCCAGAGGGAAGGAGTGAGCAGGAAAGGATGGAAAAGGAAGCTACTAATATTTTGGGTAGCATGGCGATGACTCCTCCTGAACCAAGCTGAGTTGAGATGGAAAGAGGAGATGAGAGACTTGAAGAGTGATATTTTCAGGAATTGGCTAAACCATTAGCGTTGCCATAAGAAGAAGAAGATTTGGCATCCTAGAGAAGAAAAGGAAAATTTCCTTTGATAGAGGAAGAATTCCCAGCTCCTCAAGTAATTTCAGAGGAAGAAGAAAGACATCAAGTTAAAAAGGATCCGTTTTTGTCTAGAGTAGAGCTCATTATCAGAGAAAAGGATGAGGAATCGGATTTCCTAAAACTCAAATTAGAACAAAGGGAAATGCTCATAGAGCTAATGACTCAGCTTACAGCCAGGATTGAGGAATTATCAGCAACCAAGAAATAACTGATAGAAAAAGAGGAAGAATTTCATACTTCTAGAAAACAAAATGTTGTGTCCACAGTCTCTGCACAGATTGAGTTAACCTATCTACCACATAAAAAACTATGGAATGACACTTGCAGGGAACTCAGAGAAGCCAAAACATCAAATGAAGAATTGAAGACCAAGATGGAAGAAGAAAATAAAGCAAGAAAATAATGGGAATAAAATTTTTATAAGGAGGAAGGAAATAAATATAAATGTCTTGCAAAAATTCATATGGTCTATATAATGAGTGAAATTTCTTTCCTGCAGGAGTCCCTCTCCTACATATAGTGTGTTTTTAGAAGATAATTTCATTCACTGACAGCTATCCAGGATTGCATGTGGACTTCCACATGAACTAAAATATGAATCTGAGCTGAATTCATGGTAGCTTACTCTCTATCTAGTCCTGTGTCGAAAAATATTCTATGTGAATTTTATCTTTGTAATTTTATGCTAGAGAAAAACACAGGATTTATGATCAATTTGTATGTGGGGGAGAGTCAACTCAATGCATTTGTCTCTATTATGCAAAACCAAATTGCATGGAAGGAAAGGGAATCTAAGTTTTTATTGAAAGATAACTCAACTGGTATCTACATGAGAGCTCACTATGGTAAACCTTCTACCTTCCTCATACATTTTAGAACTCATGCCTTTGATGAGAGGTTCAAGACACATTATCTTTCCATTCTACAAAAGAGTATTGATGCTTTTACCTCCTATGAGGAAGAAAAAATTGAAGATATTTATGAAGAGGTGGGAACTCCTTACTGTTTCCTTGAGAAGAAGGGAAGTAATATCCCCTAAAAATTTGATCTAGAGTTTAGAAAGGGAAAAATCATTATGCAGAATAATTCCACAGGTCAAAAAACCTAAGGAAAAATATGGATGGGGATGTGAACAAGGCCCCCTTTACTTCTCACCCCCATGTCTCCTTGGAAAAATAGCTAACCTCAAGATCTTACTGAATTTCAAGAGTTGGAGAGGAAAATAGAAGCAGGAGCTGGGTACAACAAATCTAAGTTTAAGCATTGGAAAATATAGTTTCAACCATTTGATCTGAGCAATCAAATGGAATGCAGAAC
This sequence comes from Taxus chinensis, assembly GCA_019776745.2. Taxonomy (NCBI): domain Eukaryota; kingdom Viridiplantae; phylum Streptophyta; class Pinopsida; order Cupressales; family Taxaceae; genus Taxus; species Taxus chinensis. The sequence goes on along the minus strand of CM034147.1, from coordinate 955,698,388 downwards.
ATATAACCCCACTTTTAAAGAATGAAGTTTGTAAAGGGACTTACAAACAAGTAAGTTTGGGTGAAAAAATGATGAGGCCAAAATATGCCCGATTAATGTATAATATATGATCTCATCTTGCTCCCTTTTATTAAGTTTGATTACATTTTGTGAATTTTAGTTGATCTGATATGAGTTAGGATGTAATTTTATTTCTTTTTGATTGATTGTATTATAATGTTTAAAAGCTCTAAAATTCCTGACAAAGTGTGTGTTTGAAATTCAGTTTTGTAATAAAGCAGGTTTAATTAGTTGAGGAAATGAAGAAAGTAGCATTCAGTATGTTTTCAGTAGCATCCGTTCTCACACATCATAGTTCTAGAACTTCCAATATAGTTTCGGAACTCCATCACATAGTAATCATCCAGTTCTAGAACTTTTGGACTTAGTTCCAGAACTCCAGTATTTAGTTCCGGAACTCCTGCGTATAGCTCTAAAAATCTCACGGTTTTGATCCTTAATGGTTTCCTATGGTTTTGAAACTTCTCTGAAGTTTGAGAATGGATGGAAGTTATCTATTCTAACTATATCCGGAGATTTTTCATCAACGTCCCTTTCAATCAGGAAAGGATGAGAATATTTTTGAACACAGATCTAGGGATAGTTATCTTATAGTTGTCTGATTAGCCACAATCCAACTCAACATCTATTCTAGGCATGATTCGATTTCATCAGAATCTTAGAGACAACTATGATTGTTAATGTATATAAAAGTAGACCTGGAGTAGATAACAAAATAATAGAATATGATAGAGAAATAGATATAGAACAGAAAAGAGACTAAGTACATAGATCTAGTACATTTTTTAATACTGAATGTTTTATCAATAAAATAGCCATTCTTGTTTGAGAGAATTTTGAGTTGTTAAATCCTGAATCGAGGAGGAGCAAGGGCCTACTCCCCCAAGGACCAGGATATTCATTTATTTGGTATTTATATTTCTTCAGCAAATAGCTTAGATTTGTTAATTATGTATTGTTTTAATTCTTCTAGTTAAAATCTGTTGTATACTTGTTCCTGCAGGTGTTTAGATAGATTCTTATATTTCTTGTAATCATTTTCAATCATTCTAAATTGAGTGTGTTTATTTCCAAAAGCAAGTGTGTTTACTTTCTGAAGAAAGTGTGTTTATTTCCATTCTACAAAGTGTGTTTTCTTTCAGAAAAGCTTTCAGTGTGTTTACTTTCAGCAAGTTTTCATAGTATGATTTAAATAAGGTTTTACCAAGAAGTCCTTAAGACATTGAAAAGATCCCCCAGAAAATATAAAAATAACTATAGTCAACTACTATATCGATAAGATTATTCTTGTTATATATAGCTTTAGACACACCCCTGGTTTGATATGACATCAACAAGAAGTTGATTAAATGAAGGGAATAACGACACCCATCAACATATTCCAAGTGCTGAGAGGAAAATATTTGGGATTTCTATTTTTCCCCTTCTCTCTCTCTGCTTAGATTTCTATAAATTGGAGTGTTGAGCTCATTGTTAAGGGGAATAGTTTTTTGAGTAGCAAAAATCTGTAAAAAAAATTTTGTGAAGAAAATGTGCTATAGGATCTTGTAGTAGAATCATTCTATGGTGATCCAAGCCCTTATTATGTAATAGATTGAATTGTGCATATCAATGAAGCAATAGATACAAATTTGTGGATACTTAATCCCCTATTGTGTTTGTTTGCATTCTTCTTACCCTTTCAAACTTATTACAAATATATTATGTCTACCTTATACTTTGTAGGGATTCATTCTCATTGTACATGTATGGAATATTATTGTGAATGTATTTGTTGGAATGTGGGGAACTATTATCATCCCTTCTAGTATGAACTTTTCTTCCATTCTTCTCACATTGGAAGATTGTTCTCACACCTTCCTTTTCTGGTGTATCACCACTTTAGTGTATGATTTATTTTCATGCACTCTCTCTCCTTGGTCCCTTGGAAAGTTAGATTAGGACAGATAGTTTTTTTCTCACATTAGAGTATATTATGGCAGGTAGTTTAGGAGCAAGAACCAGCTTTCTCTAGATTTCTATCTCAAGGAGCAAGTCCCACAACTTGGAGATAGTACCCATGTTATCCAATCACATTGTGAGCTCAATAACACACACTTGTACAAACTATAGGGTGCTGTGATTTAGTGATAATAGGTAGGTAAATGGATGAGACCGAGATAGACATAAATCCTAAGAAAGTAAATAAAGATCCAACTTGGCAAATTAGTGCTAAGCTGGCCAATGTTTTTAATACTCAGACATTAAAAAGTAAAACAACCCAGTTCTCATGACACAAATGAAAAAATTAACAAAAGGTCACATCAATATTAAATGAAAAATCATTCGAAATATATGCAAAATGTTGGAATGAGGAATTATTAAAGTTATCTTTTCTTAACCAAAGATTAAATGCACAGTCCCGTGAAGACCAAATGCCTGAGAGATTCAAATTACCCACCTACATTCAGAAGGCCATAACTAGAGAATTTCTTAACAAAATTGCACAAAATTTATGTCATTGGAATCATGGCTTTGAGATCGATGCACATAATTTGAGAAATTCAGGAATTGATGAATATTAAAGGGTGTATTTTTTAGCAAATGAGACTAGTTTAAAGATACAGTTGGAAAGTGGTTAGGAATGCATTCAATGAGTATGGCCATAGATTCTTTACTGCAGGTCACAGGACAGAAGGAGGAGTATTTTACAAGCAAGGTGTCATTGATTACACTCATTTATTACATCTTACAGGTGGTTGGACAAGAAATTTAATATTTTTATTCCTCTCTCTCTTTCTCATTCTATATATTGTAATCTGGGTCTCATTTTCCGAGGATTTAGTCATTTTTCTCTTCTTCCCTTGTTTCTTCTCTTCTTGGGGTGTGATCTGGGAGCTCAACCCTCCTTGCCAAGATTTTTAATGGAATTTTTCTTGCCTCTTACCTATTGTTGTTGTACTGTGCACAACTTTGGAGCAATATAATATGCCATGTGATGCATTTTTTCCATCATTTGCATGTTTTTGTTGTCTATAATAGCCTTTATTCACTGCTGGTGTACTGTGCATATTTCTAATTTTTATTACAGGTTTTGGAAGTTTTCTTATGAGTTTGAAGTGGTGTTCTGTGTGAATCTATCTCTAACATGTAGTGCATTTTTTCAACCCGTTTCATTGCTCACAGTTTCCCCATTTTAGGAAGTTGGATTCTTGATTTATTTCTTATTTTTCGGCACATCGCTTCTGTTACTTTTGTTTTATATTTTATTTTTCTTTAACCGTCACCTCACGAGATAGAGAAGATACAACTTATTTAAAATATTTAAGTCACCTTAGGGCACACATCTCACTAAGCTAAGGTTTCCTACAACTTTGATGGTTCATACACTAAGTACCATCATCAACATAAACCAAGGAAATCATATAAATATAAATCTATGTGATCAAAATGAAGGAACGAGCTCTAAGCATATACTATCATCACTTAAGCTTGCATCCAAAGGCATCTACGAGCATCAAAGGCAGCCATTAGCATCCATTCAAGGGACAAGGGATCAATTTTTTTGTATACACTCCATAGGAAGAGGAATTTCATTATTCCATCCACACATCTATTTATATTGATACATATAGCTAACGCCTACTATGAAGTACACTTGTATAAGGGATTCTTAGGGAAAAATTCTTTCACACACTAACCAAAACTACATGGAATTTGAGATGTAGTGCAACACTTGGTCATAAGCTCACTCAGTCAACCACCAAGGAACCACATTCATGTCACATATAGAATATGATCCCAATCATGATCTAATATATGGGATGGGATGGTCATAATGGATGGTAGTATCATCAATATAGTAATGTAATTGAATAGTGGCATCACTAGAGATGTTAGTCAATGAATGAGCAAGAAAGTGAGTGAATTTTTCGCGTAGCAAGCAAGTGCCAAAGGGAGAGTGATAAAATCCTTTGTAAAATATAAATATATAGGGGAAGGGATGAATGATAGTGAGCTAGTGAGTGTTGGGTCTACTCCATTCATAGATATTGGTGGGTCCATTCTAGTCCATTCATGCACCTGTTTCATTTTTGGCATGCATAGGCATATATATGATTGATTTGGATACGAACCAAACCTATTCTATATGCCCCTTATATATATTTAAGATTTTGGCCCTTGGTTTGATTCTATATGCCCTATATATTGATCTAGAAAATCTATATATATCTATATATAGATTCCATGTGAGCCAGATGGCCATATTGCAGAGTGCATTCCGTTGCACTTCCCCCTCGTTAAGGGGCGCACTCCGATACCGTTGATGTCCGATAGCTTTGATAGTAATGGCTGGATTGACCACTATCTCGTCCATCGAGTATAACGGGGCAAATGATGGTATAGCGATGAACATCGGGATAATACTAGGGAATATGGTCCGAATAATCTCTATAGTCGTTCCGTGAACAATCCTTTGCGGGATCGGATTTCTTCTATAGTGAAAATGCCATGAAGCGCGAACCAACATCCGTGATACGAGAACCGAAATCAGAATTGGGAAGAAAAAGATATCATGATGTGAGTCAATGATTCCTTGCATCACAGGTGTTGCCGCGTCTTGAGATCCCAATTGCCATGGTTCCGCAGCATCACAAGGAGCGATTGTGAGGACCTTTAGGTACTCGGAGAGGAATAGCCAAATCATTTCCTTATTCCAAATCATTTCCTTATTCCGCTGTTCTCTCCGATCTTTCGCTCCCGAAATCGAGAGACTCCCCGCCTCATTCTTCTACTCATAAATTGACCCCCTCCTTGCCCATCCTTTCTCCCAATCAATGCGCAGAACCCGGCTCTATCGGCCGAGTACTCTCCCCTCGTCCTCCTCCCCCCCCCCCCCCCTTCTATATAGATCTCTATATATCTATATAGATCTATATATATCTATATAGAGATCTATATAGATATGGGAGATAGGGGCCCCCTCTCTATGGCCCCCCGATGGGGGAGAGAGGGGGCCTATAGATATAGGGGTGCCAACGCCGCCCTCTCCCCCATATGGAGTCTAGGGGCATATAGACATCTAGGGGTCCTTCGTCGGACATACATGGATGCATCCATCTACCTCCTATTTATTCTATACGTGATACAACTGATGACTGGTATCACGTATAGAATAGAAAAGGTGGATGGATGGCCCTATATCTATATAGGCCAACGGCCTATCTATATATGGGGCACCCCCCCCCCCCTCCCTATAGATCTTATCTTATTGGGATTGGGCCCCCCCTCACCCTCCAGAGTTCAGATATGGGGCGGGCCCCTCCCCTCCCCTCTCTATAGATCAGATCTGGCAGATAGAGTGGGGCCCTCGCTGCCCCTATCTCTCTATAGAGTATAGATATGGCCCTATAGATCCCATATAGAGTGCCGGGGGGGCGAGTGGTTCGCTGCGCTCACCCCTCACCCTCCAGATAGAGATATAGGGGCGGGGCGGCCCTCCCCCTCCAGAGAGATCTCTCTATAGGGGAGTGCCCCATATCGTCATAGGGGCCCTCAATTGAGAAATCAATTGAGTGCCCCATATATTATATAGATATAGATCCATAGAAATCTATAGTATAGGGTCAATCGAGGGCCCCCTCTATATAGATGGGGGAGCGGGGTTCGCTACGCCATATAGAGATAGGGGCGGGGAAATCAATCCATCAATCACCATAGAATATCTAGAGAGGGGGGAGGGGGTGCCCCCCCCCCTAAAGAGATCTATATATATCTATATGATATCTCTATGGGCCCTATATAGAGAGATCTGAGGGGAGTATAGTATCTATACATAGTAGGCCGTCTCGTCGGGGGAGGCCCGAATCTCTATATAGGGGCGGGGCCCCCCCTACCCTATATAGAGATTGGAGATATTGGGCCGACTATACAGAGTTGGCCCGCCCCATCCCATCTATAGATATATGGGCGGGCGCCTATCTAGAATTCAATTCTGAACTATGGAGGGGGGGGGGGGGGAGCAGCCGGGGCCCCATATCTAGATAGGGCGGTCGACCATTGGGTTATTCCATTCGTGGTGGAATAAGCGGGATGGAAACGGGAAGACATCTTTCATTACGATGAAAAAGAACGATCCCAGGAGGATGGAAATCCAATTCCGGGTCATTCCTTGGTGAACGTGATCTGCCATAATCTCTTCGATCCCCGCATGAATATGCCGGAATGAATAGATATCCGATAGCAAAGTGGGATAAACTTCGTCCAATTCCGATATGAGGAGTAGGGAAGCAGCAAGCAAAAGGAGGTTTCCTCGGGCCGAGCTTTCAATGATACTATCTCCATCTCTCAATCTCAATCTATCTCCCAATCCACTTGTTCTTTCCTTCATGGACCCCCCCACCAATAGATAGAGACAAATGGGAATAACCGAACCACGTCTACGGAATGCCAGTACCATGCAGCTGCTTCAAAGCCAACGTGATGCTCCTTGGTCAAATGACCCGAATATTGGCGAATACCACATATGATTGGGAAAAGAGTCCCTATAATCACATGAAAACCATGAAACCCGGTTGCTGAGAAAAACGTAGGACCGTGAATACCATCCGAGACAGTGAAAGGTGCTTGAGAATACTCCATTCCTTGGAACCCAGTGAATACTAGGGCCAGTGAAACGGTGGCTACTAAAGCGTAAACTGCTTGTCGCTCCTTCCCCGCGAGTATAGCATGATGAGCCCAAGTTACGGCAGCTCCGGATGAAAGGAGAATAAGCGTATTAAGAAAAGGGATTCCCCAGGGATTCAAAACCCCAATCCCTTTTGGGGGCCGGATACCTCCAATCTCTACCGCAGGCGCCAAAGAAGAATGGAAAAAAGCCCGGAAGAAAGCGAAGAGGAACATGACCTCCGATACGATGAACGGAATAAAACCATATCGAAGTCCGAATTGTACGACTTTGGTGTGATGTCCCTCCAACGTGGATTCACGTATCACATCGCGCCACCGTACAAACATGGTATATGGGATGAAGATCAAGCCCAAACTGAGGAGTGTTGAACCCCCCGTGAATGAGTGCATGTACATAACACCTCCAACTGTGGTTGCCAAAGCTCCGAGTGAACCCGAAATAGGCCATGGACTTGGATCTACCAAGTGATGAGAATGCCTCTGAGTCGTAAACAACTCCGCCCCGTTCCGTTGCTTCGAGTATTGTCAACCCGCCCCGCCCTTCACCTGAGAGAGGACAGGACCTGAGAGAGGATAGTTCCCTCGGCCTCCCGATAGAACTCCCCTATAGCCCTATAGATTCAAGGGGAGGGGGGTCGGGCCATATAGAGAATCTCATTTCTATAGGAGGGGGGGGGTGCAGTTATAGATAGGGGGGGGGGCCGACTATAGAGAGCCCCCCCTCTCTATCTAGATGGGATATATTCTATCGCCATATAGAGAGAGAAAGGTACCCTCCCCCCTCTCTCTCTATAGGGGATAGAGAGGGGAAAGGAAGGTAGGGGTCGGCCGGGGGCCCTATATCTATATGGTCTGGGCGCCCTATCTAGAACTAGAACTCTCTATTCTATGGGGGGGGAGGAGTCTAGATGGGGTGACCTCGACATTCCTTTCTAAATGACCCCCGGCCCCATACCCCATCTATAGACATATAGGGGCTCGACCTCCCGAGGTCGAGCGCATAAATGACCCCGGGCCTCCCTATCCCGATAGGGGTCGGCCGGGGGCGCCCCCCACCCCCACCTCAGATATCTTATAGTTCTAGATAGGGTGACCCCGGGCCTCCCTATACTGATAGGGGTCGGTCCCCCCTATATAGATATTGGAGATATTGGGCCTCCCCCGTTAGGGGGAGGTTCTTTAGATCTCCCCGGGGGAGGAGGGGGAGTACCCCATATCTATATATAGATAGGGGGCCCGACTCTATCTCTATATAGAGCCGCCCCCTATATTAATAGGCCCCACCCCCATAGATATATAGGGGAGGCGGGCGCCTATATCCTATATAGATATAGGGGCGCATAAATGACCGTCGAGACCCTCCCCCAGCTACCAGCTATATCCCCCATAGAGAGAGAGGGGGGTAGGCCCCTATCTAGAATTCTCTATATGGAGGGCCTATCTACTAGATATAGTACCCCTTGGCCTCCCCGTCGGCCGAGTGCCCCCAGATATAGATAGAGGGGCGGCCGAGTGCCCCATATATAGATAGGGGCCCTCGACCCCATATCTATATAGGGGGTCGAGTGCTCTCCCGGGTTCTCGATCTGATATAGAAAGAATCGTTGGTTTCACCGGCGAACTACGTGGGCGGGGATCCTTATTATTAAGAATATGGGTCTTGAGTCACCAACTGGAGAGGTTCTCATCCAGGTCATTCATGCGCGAACTAAATGCCCGCCTTCCGTGCCTGACTATATATAGATAGCCGCCCCCCTCCTCTCATTCAGAATTCTAGATATGGCCGGCTCGACAGCACTCGGCCGATAGGCCGAGGGCATTTCTCTCCCCCTCCCCCATATAGAGATAGGCGCCCACCTCCCACCTCTAATAGAGTGAGTGAAGGAGTGAAGTTGGGGTTGGGGTCGAGGGCACTCGTCCGACGTCAGGGCCTTTAGCCTTTAGGCACTCGTCCGATAGGACGAGGCCCGGCCCCCCCATATCTCTATAGGGGCCCGCCCCTCTAGAGAGATATGGAGGGGGGAGGAGGACGACTCTGACCTGAACCCTCCCCCTACTCGTCCTCCCATCTATATCAATAGGGGTCGGACGAGTGCCTAAAGGCACTCGACTGACGTTAGGAAGTCGAGGGAAACCTCGTCCCCCTCCAGATAGATAGATATAGGGGCGGGGGAGTGCCCTCGACCCAACCCCATCCAATCTAGAGAGACCTGGGATCTGGGCGGGCGCCTATATAGATCCAGGGGTCCTCTCCCGTTGGTCGAGCCCTGACGTCGGACGAGTCCCTCCCCCCGATCTTATCTTCTCTATATGGCGAGTGCCCCGGGGGGCCCCATAGATAAGATATCTAGGGAGGGGGGGGCTGCCATCTATAGTTATCTCCGAGGCGGGGGAGGTTCTTTAGATCTCCCCCTAACGGGGGAGGAGGCCGAGGGCATTTATGCTCCCCTCTATATAGATATGCCCCTGAACTCTCCCCTATATAGATAAGGGGGCCCTATCCCTATATATGGAACATAGAACTCCCTAGAAATCTATATGGCGAGGGCCCCATATATAGATAGGGCGCCCGAGGCCCATATCTAGATAGGGCTACGCTCACCCCCCCCCTATATAGATTAGTCTATATGGCAACGGGAGATGAGATGAGATAAATTCATCTCATCTCATCAAGTTCACTTGGCCGTGTAAAACATGGATTAGCATTATGTTCTCCCTACAAGGTTTCCTCCATCCAGATAGAGGATTGGGAGTTGTGCCATACGAATACTTCGGAATCAGATAGAGGATGTTTCCCTCCATTCTCCGTGAGCCACTGATTCCTCCGAAACGGGATGGATAAGTGATTTTATTCTTCCTCCCCAGTAAGTCGGCGTCACACCACCGGGATACTTCGAATAAACTAGAGTCCACATAGGATGCACCACTGAGAGAACTTCTTACCGAAATATCCTCCAAACTGTTGGGGTCGTTGCTCCGGATGTTGTTCCCGTGTGGAACCAGTCGGTTCCGTGGTTTGGGAATTCTGCTGGGCCTAGGTACTCCATCATTGCATAGGGGAGGATGATAAGCGAAGAAGATCAGGCGACACCGGAAGAATTGTGCGAAATAAGTGAATTGATCCAGTTGGGGCATCATTGATCTAGTTCTATTTCCCCTTCCTATATCCAGAACTCTCGTACGAGTAGTGTGGTAATGGTGAAGATACTAAAAGGAGAGAAAGATACTACTGTAAAGAGACTACTAGGGAGATCTAGGGGGGGAGATATGGGGCTCATCTCAATCCGAGATCGCATACAAAAGTTATAGTTGTTTTAAGTTAGCTCAATAACTTGCATATTTAGTTCGAGAATTCACAAATTTACTTCTGGAACTTGCATATTTACTTCTAGAACTCAGCAAGTTTAGTTCCAGAACTCACAGATTTAGTTCCAAAACTTATAGATTTAGTTTTGAAACTTGCATATTTAGATCCTGTTATCCCGTAAAATTGACAAGGGCAATTTTACCGATAACCATACCGAAAATTTTGTTCCGATCCCTCATTAGGGATCCCTTGCATTCAGAACGTTGCAAAATCCCTTTTCTGGGAAATCTGGTTTTCCGAACTTAGTCATTTTTGGTCTTTTTGGTTGGGCGCATGGAATTGCTATGTAACATCACCTTTTGGTGCACCCCCTTTAAAACCTTTGGCGCGTATTTTATTGTGGCAACACACCTTTTGGTGAGCCTTGATATGTTGAGTCTTCCCTGCGTGCGCCAAGGCGCATGCGCCTTCGTGTTGGCAAATGCTTTGTTGCGCCACTTTTTTGGTGTGCCACAAGCGCACATAATCTCATGTCGACATCACTTTTGGTGTGCCAAAGGCGCACTTAATTCCATGCTGGCAGATGCTTTGGTGCGCCAAAGGGAGCATGCTTTCCTATGTCGACAGCAGCTTTCATGCGCCCTTTACAAAGTTGGTGGCACATTTATTGCTGACTCGCATATATATATATATATATATATATATATATATGTATTTGCGCGCCTGAAAATGTCATTATCACAAGAGCATCGCATTTTTATTCTCTAACCTGTCAGCTCCTCCTGCCCCATCGTTTTCAACGCATAGTGGACCCGTTTGCACGATTTTCACTATTTATCCGATAAGAGGTTCTTATCTCTTTCATGTGTTTGGCATTTCTGGATTCTTTGTATGCTTATTGTTTTGGTTTTGGGATCGAAATATTGATCTGGCCCCCCACCTTGCTGTCTTTCCATATTCTTCCTCCTCTTTCTAGATTTGCTGGTAAAGGAAGTTTTTTCTGAAAGCATGGTGTAATCCCTTTTGATTAAACCATTTTATTACCCAAATGACCTTGGAAAAGAAATGAGAAAAGAAGCTAAACCATGTAAAAAGACCCCTCTGAGAATAATCTAAGCTCTAAAAAGAGACTGTTTTTCTTTTCTCCTTGGTGCATCTGTCACCCCTACAACATGATCAAAATCCGCGCCAATGGCACGTACCCATCATGCCAGTGCACATTAAAAAATTTCGTGCCCTCAAGGCGCGCCTCCTTCACATGCTACAAGCGCTAGTCTTGCGCCCTCTTTGGCACACCAACCTTCCTTGTTACATCACATAAACATGCGTCCCTTTGGCGCACCCTGCATCTGCACAACATCAACTTAATCTGCGCGAAGTGAAAAACTTGGAAGGTGCAGGTGCTTTCCTCATTGCAAAAACATCATGTTGTGTAAACCCTCAATCGTGCACCGCGCCAAGTTACCTTTGGCGCACGAGAAGTTCCTGTTACACAAACCATACATGCGCCAAAGGGCGCACCAAATCCCCATGCAACATGAAAAATCTATGCGCCTTTGGTGCATCCTGTCTCTATGTAACACGAATGTCTCCATGCACCCTTTACAAAATATACCCTGCAGTATCCATGCTCCATGCACCTTTGGCACTGATTTAACCTTTGCAACACCTCTTCTCTGTGCACCTTACCTATTTAGCCCTGTAAGTTGTAGCTTTCATGTGCCCTATGCCCTGAGCCTCAAAATCACTAACTCTTTCTTCTGTTAACATTTCAATGGAAGATCAAATGGCTAATACAACCTTTTTGGATTGGGTCTCGCTTCTTCTTCGTGCAGATCAACAACTAAGCTCGAAAGAACATATGTCTACATCAAGCAGGAGACCTACCAAATCCAAAGGCAAGGCCAAACTTACAGAAGAAGAGATGAAATACAAGTATCAGAGAGTCAGAATGCCTGACTCCCAGGCCGAATGCGACCTAGACATCAGAGACTCAGAATTGGGTCACATTGATATGGAGGAATTCTGGGTCAGAACTCAGAAGGTGACTAGAAGTCCATGGATGGACAATCTAATGGGCAGTGCCCTACACTTCGCTGGAGGAATCCCAGTCAGCACCATCAACAATGAATTCATGATGGTGGTCGCCCGGTGCTACAACAAGGACATAAGGTGTGTCGTAAATGACAAGGGCAGAGGTCGTCATTAACCTCACTGCCCGCCACTTCGAAATAATACTCGGCATCCCTCATCACCGGTACTTTGTGGCCGTCAGACGAGAGGATTGTATTAAGGCCTGGGATGATCATGAAGATCAGTGCATGCAGCTGATGAATGAGGTCTATTTGAAGAATAAAAAGGTGGTGACCCGATGGCCTCAAACCATCCACCGCAGCGACTTCTCAGAGGAGCTCAGTGACACCATCACATTCTTGAGCAGGGTCTTTGGGCTTCCTGACGCCCACTTTTTCCATAAATGGATGTTGCGGTACTTAGAGACCATGAACAAGAATATGCCCGATCAGCGCTTTTGCTGGGGAGAGATAATAAACAGCACAATCTCTGAGCAGCTTCAACAATTTCAATACAACGGGGAGATTCTATATGAACTCCTATGTTGTCTATGCTGCAGCATCAGAGAGACTATCCAGGCCTGATGCGAAGTGGAGTTTGGCCCCAGGTCAAAATATATGAGTACTACCCAGAATTGAGGCTGGAGAATAGCATCTCTCAATTCACAAAGATTAACGATGTGTTTTTCTATAACATCATCTACCTGTTGAGGCCAAATGTGACTTATGGTCGTACGACCAAAAGCATAGTGGCAGCCACTAAGAAATGGGGGGCCCTGTTCACCCAATTTCCCACATTCACCTATCTGAGGGCGGCCAACTTCTTGGGACAGCCGACCAGACTGCCGAGGTATGCTGGGCCTAAGTGTGATTTTGCTGGAGCTGTCAAGACAGCTGATCACATATCACGAGAAGTGCCTCAAAAGAAACAAGGGTGGAACTCCTTTCCCCCTCACAGTAGGCCGATATACATGCCTTACCCACCACAAGGAAAAGGACATGTTCGCAGAGCTGGAGCTGCTTAATTTGAGACATGATTTCCCGGCCAGGCCTACCTTTGACCCAAGGAATTGTCTGCCAAGGGTGAAACTTGATCCAATCCATGTCCCCCAGATCGAGGACATCTACATCGACATCATCCATGAGATTGAGCTCAGGAGAAAGGATCATTCTCGCTTAGCCTTGGTAGAAATCATCCAATATGGGGTAGCAATTGACCCCAAAGGCTTCCAGACTACGGAAGATGAAATAGACCAAGTATATACTAACACGGATGGGGAAAATTGGCCTTTTCTAGCCATTGATAGAACTAAGGCACCTCATACGATTGAGGAGAGGGTTAAAGAAACTCTACACAGAACAGAGCATTGGTGCCGGATGAACGGGTTAATCTAACTCGGGGTTGATTTCACAACCTCCCCATTAGGTAACGCACCTCCCCAATCCAAACAGTAGCCTAAAGGCAAGGGCAAAGGCATAGAGGGTGAATAGAGCACCACTTAGGAAGAAGCTCCAACAAGTCCTCCTTTCGCCGCACCCGAATAGGTTATAACTCTGGATTCACCGGAGAAAGAAGTAGAAGAGGATGTTCCAATAGGCCCATCCACTTAGGATGTTGGTGTTACTACAACAACTGAGGTCCCTTCTATTTCTTCTTCTTCCCTTCCTTTCCCTTCTCGAGTGACTCAAGCAGCCATTCCTTTGGTCCTGTCCTCTCCCCCTTCTACTCCTCCCCCCGCTTCTTCGTCTATCTTCTCTTCCCTTGTGGATCTTTCCTCCTCCATTTCTTCCCTCATCTCTGAGCTCCCTTCCCTTCCTATGTCTTCCGCAGCTGCAGTTTCCCTTCCTCCTATGGGACTTCTTTAGCTATTCTCTCCATGCTTCCCCCACGTGTCTCCACATTTTTCCCCTCCACTACTGTAGCTTCCCCCTTTTCCGTTTACAGCCCTTCTCCCATAGGTCCAGCCTAGATCTCCCAGCAGGTAAGTCAGCAAAAGAAGAAAGTTCCCATCGCTTTGATGGACTTTTCTGTAATCCCATCTAAGGGGGCAAAGAAGCAGAAGCCCATCACATGCTTCTCTCAAAGTGCTACGGGAGACAGGGTTATGGAGATCGCATACCCCAATCCCCTCAAGGAGAAAAAGGATCTGTCTCTGACAGATTTTACTGTGACCGAAGTCACAATGGGGACATCTTCTGAAAGCCTTCAGGGGGAAGCCCTTTTTATAGTTGACACCCTCTGCAAGAAGCTTCAAGAGACAAAGGAAGAGAAAAGGAAATTGAAGGAGCAAAACAAATATCTGCTCCAAGCCTTACAGAAGATGGGTAGTGCGCCTCCCACAACTGCCACTGGGACTTCTGAGCTTCTTAGCCAGGAGAAAATTAATGAGTATGCAAAGATCGGCAAGCAGGGTATGGCCGTTTCCGCTTGGAGGAGCCAAATCCTCAAAGACAGTGAAAAAGTAATCGCCGAGTTCTCTTACATATATCTAAGCATCAATAAGGTGAATAAAGAGCTCCAAGTATTAGCGGGACCCATATCGGAAGAGCTGGGACATGCTAGACTGCAACACGAGACCTTCCAATAAATGTTCAACTGTTCAGTTGAAGATCTGGTTAAGTTCGGCGTCTTCAGCCATCCCAAGGCCCTCAACAAAATTATGTGCACTCTGGACTACCGGGTGGGTCAGCTGGAATTTGTCTTAGAAAAGATTAACAAAGTGAAGGAAGAAGCCCTGGACGCGATGCATCAAATGGAACGGATCGTTCTTAACATGTCGCCAGGGTTACTTACTCCTTCCTTCACTTTAAGGAAAGCTGATGAAACCACCCAGATCTTCAAAGAGATCATTTCTCAAGGGATGGGGCCAGAGGTCACTTTTGACGCAGAGTCTATCAAACAACCTGCTGGCCTGCCGAGACTTCATTGGGTTACTCATTGAAGCGGAAAAAGACTATTCCAAGCTCCATGAGAAACTCACAGATGAGCGGGAAACTTGTGAGGTGATCAGTGATCGGCACAAGGATCCTTCCCAGCATCAGCTAGGGCCAATGATCAACAAGTTTATGGAATACCGCTCTCAATTCCATATCTCGGTCACCTGAGCAACAACAAAAGCAATCCACCCCTTCAGGCCGCAGGATGATGACGACGAGTAGATTCTTCTTCTTCTTCTTCTTCTCTCTCTCTCTTCTTTGGATTTCTTTTCGAGAATATCTAAAGTATGTTGATACAAATGATGACATCATCCATGTTGCATCATGGGATGATGTCATCCATCAAGTTGTAAAAAGTCAACATGACTTTTAGATATTTTGTAAATATCTTTGTAAATAATTTGTTAGCTCCTTTTTGCCTTCTTTTCTCTCCTTCTTCTATAAATACCCCAATACTTGTTGTATTATGGATGGATGAATATCTTTCAGATGAAAAATAGAAGTAAGGAGAAAAGACTTTGAGCTTTTTGTAACAGAAGGAAAATATTAATACAATATTTAGACTTTGTGCTAAATACATGTGTTATGTGCATTAGATCTTTCTTACGTTAGATCTGTGTATTTATTCTGTTGGATCTACTTTTATTTTATTGTCATTTATTTATCATTAGTATTGCTTTGCTCATTTATGCAAGTAGGTTTGGCTCTATTTACTACCAATCCCAAAACATAAACCTTCTGACCTTTCTGCTTTGGAATTCATTTCTTTTCTCCCTTCGGACCTGCTCTTTCTTCATCCCTTCTTCCTTTCCTTTCTTTTCATAGTCGGAAACACCCCTACTGGGATGAGATCCTGAACCCCCGAAGGCAGAATTTGTGAGACTTGCACAGATTCCTGCTGGTAGAATAGCAATAAACCAGTTTCGCTTTGCTGACTCAAAGAGGGGTTATGCCCTGCACACTGTTGGCCCGTTTATCCATAGATCTGCCCAAGTGATAGATTTTCGGACCAACAGTTTTTGGCGACTCCGCTGGGGATCGAACTAGATCTATTAGATCTATGATGGTGGTAGGATAGAAAATCAGAAAAATAAGAAAATTGCTGCCTGTTTGCAA
This sequence comes from Taxus chinensis, assembly GCA_019776745.2. NCBI lineage: Eukaryota > Viridiplantae > Streptophyta > Pinopsida > Cupressales > Taxaceae > Taxus > Taxus chinensis. The sequence continues at coordinate 955,682,227 of CM034147.1, read as the reverse complement.
ATCTGCATATTTTGTCAAAAATCCAAAATTTTGCAAAAGTGACTCAAATTGAAAATTTTTCTTCTGAGATCCATAGATCTGGCCTAGTTGGAGACCTTTAGTTCGCTGAGTTTTTATAAAAATCGGTTTCTTGCCATAGATCTGAGTTTTTGACTGTTTGCCAAAAGTTTGAAACCCTTTGAAAAAAGTCAAAATTAGATCCGAAAATCAGCTTACTAATCTTCTCTGCCATCTTATCCTCGTTGTTATTTGTCATTAACCGCAATCGGTTTCCAAAAGAGGATAGTTTTTAAATATTTAGAAAAGTACATGCTGCTGGTTTTTGCCAGAAAAGCCAGAAAATCAGCAAGTACAGCCAAAAAGAAATTTTGAATCTGCACTATTAAATCACAGATTAGAAAGACACGCTGGTAGGTGAATCCTTTACACGTAGCAGGAGAGCTCGTGGAGAAACTGATCCTATTTTCGATTTTCTTCAGAGGCACAATTTCAGTGTAATACCGGCATGTTTTTCAATGCTAAGCTCGGCCGACCGGTCATCCAGGAGTGTCTCACCTCCACAAAGGAAACATCTTCTGCAAGGGGCATCCACATCCCTTTGTAGCGCCTTGCTGCTTAGTGGAACCGTGCTTCTAGCCTGTGTTCTTTTTCCAGCCTTTCAAACGGCTGGTACCATGGGGAAATGATATGGGTCCCTTGGCTTTACCACATCCAGTTCATGCACTCCCTCACGAAAACTGAAAGAATTTTCCAAAATTCGACGGGAGTGGAAATCAAAGCATGGATTCCCACATATCTACATTCATTATGTCATGCAGTATCCTGGATGTAACTCATGAGGACGTGTCGGTTCACCTTTTTCTGGAAAATCTACAAGGGGCCACAGCTGAATGGTTTCAGCATTTGCCGGCTGGATCTATTACGAGTTGGGCCACCTTGCAGGATGCTTTTGAAGATAGGTATAAACCTTCAGAAGATGCATTTGCATTATTATCACAGATCACTCACCTAAAGAACGAGGAAAATGAGACCATGCATGATTTTATCACCAGGTTCAATGCATTAATCAATCGTGTCCCTGTTGCCATGCTCCCAATGCCAGAAAATCAAAAGTGTTTCTTCGTAAACACTATGAGCTCAAAAGTTAGTTTCTTGCTCCTTCAAGAATGAATGGCTACCTTGATTCTCACCCAAGATGCTGCCATTCGAATAGAAGATAATTTGATAATATCTGGTGAATTGAAAAAGGAATCATCCAAGTCTAAATCTTTGGGCCCTTCACCCACTACTTTGTCTGATCCAGCCTTTCAAAAGATGGCGAATGACTTGCTTGCATTAAAGAAGTAGTTGGTCTAGGCCTCCCCTAGTTCCTCATACCGGGATATTCTGCATAGAGGAATTTTGTCCCTAACAATGTTTCACAAAGGCTGTGCTTACCCGCAACTACTCCATGGTTGGCGTTTGAGGCTCCTCCGATCAACGCTTTGGCCAAAATCAAAGAAGAAGAGCAGTATTATGAAGAACCTTCGTCTCAAGGCGAAGATGATCAAGATGTCGGTGAACCGACGGGTGACTCTACTATCGGGTATATGGAATTTGATGAGGAAGAATCTGATGAAGAAGAGGGTACCCAGGGATATGCAAGTGGACAGTCATACGCTATTTTTACCCGCTCGCAAGGAAAAGAAGCGGAAGTTGCTGCCCATGTCCAGCAGGAGAAGGCCATGTCAAACGTGCCTCCGATCATTGCTAAAAGAGGTAATCCTCTTCCTACTTAACTCCCTGGCAAATATTTTACAAGGAAATCCTTCCCCCCCATCTCTCCTCCAAATCAGTCATCTCATGTTCCTACCAAGACCAGTAATCCTATTACACCATTGTGAAGTGAGGGACTCATTCCTTCACCAACGCAACCCTTGGCCGCATTTGATATCATAGATCATGCAAAAAAGACCAAGATCCAAATGTCTGAAGATGAGTATCTTCAGTCAAATCCCGAACAGCTTGTAAGATTGACCAAGTATATTCAAAGTCAAGCTGTTGTATCTAAGCAGGTTTCCCCAAAAGGAATCCTTTCCACTCCCCCTGAATCCCACATAAATGTTGCCTCAACGTCTACATCAGGGAAAGATAGAGCCTTTCTATCTCTCCCTCCTAATCAATGGTCACAAGTTGAGTAACTACATAATTGATTCTGGAGCTTTTGATAATGTCATGCCAGCAAAAGTCACCCATGCTTTGGGCCTCACTCTTACCAAGCCTTTTGGTAGATGTTATTCCTTGGAAACCAAGCAGGTTCCATTGATTAGCCAAATCAAAGACACGTAATTTACATTTGCGGCATTCCCAGAGAAGAGAGTAAAGATGACAGTCCTCGTTGCTGACATTTCAGCAGCCTATGGAATTTTGCTGGGAAGAAGCTTTTATAGCGAAGTTGGTGGAGAGATTCATATGGATTGGTCTAAGGCTAGAATTCCTGTCAAAGGTGTAATGCAGACTTTGGAGCCGGAATCACAAAAGAAGTACTTGGTTACTAGCTCTGAGGACCCCAAAGCTCAAATCCTTTTTGAATCATCAGGGATGGGGAACTATTTCTTGTCTACCGAGTCTGACAAAATGGTTGTTCTCATTCAAGAAGGAGATCTTAATAAGATCTGGACCTTGCAGTTTGATGGCAGCTGTGCAACCAGCGGATGTGGCACCGGAGCCGTGCTAATATCTCCTGAGGAAGAAGTCATTCCTCTCTCTTTCAAGTTGCAGTTTTTTAACACAAATAATACTGCTGAGTATGAATCTTTGCTACTTGGCATGCAAGCCGCAAAAGAAAGAGGGATTAAGAATCTGAAAGTGCAAGGTGATGCGGAGCTAGTTGTGAATCAAGTTAAAAGGATTTACCAAGTGAAGAATGAAAGGCTCAGGCATTACCGTAATGCGGTATGGGACAGCATTGAAGAGTTTGATGCTTTTTCGATTGAATCCATTCCAAGAGCCCAAAATGACATGGCCGATTCATTGGCTGTTTCAGCATCCCTCATGCTCCCTCACCCAGGTTTGAAAACAAACAAATACACCATTGAGGTGGTTTTCCGCCGAGCGTGCCAGACAATTCTCAGCACTGGCAAGTATTCAATGACGATAATCAACTCATTGCCTTTCTAGAGAAGGCGGAAAATTTTAAAGAATTGCACTTTGAAGGATCTACTTCCACTTGCCGTGAATCAGTCACCGATCAAGACGATGAATCTAAAGGGAACAACGGCATATGTCAGCTCAAAGGAAATAAAATTCCAAAGGGCACTGGTTTCTTTGGAACGGTTGTTCGACAAGCATGACCGTTTTGTGAAAAAGAAGAGGCGAGATGACCCTGACTCATCCCCAGAAACCGAACTGGTCAATATAGGTTCGGTAGAGCACCCACAATTTGTGAACATTGGCAAATGTTGCACGCCAGAGGAGAAGCCGGAAATTTGTCAAGTTGCTGAAGAAATATATGGATGTATTGGCATGGTCCTATGCCGATCTAAAGTCTTTTAAGCCAAAGGATGTTCAGCATGACATCCCATTGAAAGAAGATGTCAAAGCCTTTCGCTAGAAGCATAGGCACTATAATCCTAAGATCTCGAGTACTATCCAGGCCGAAATTCAGAAGATGCTGGATGCGAGAATTATCTTTCCTATCCATCACAGTACTTAGGTAGCAAATATTGTGCCAGTGCGCAAGAAAAATGGTGAGATACGCATATGCGTAGAATTTCGCAATTTGAATCAAGCTTCCTTGAAAGACAACTACCCACTTCCGATAATGGATCAAGTTCTGCAAGCAGTAACTGGATCAGAGATGTTGTCCATGCTTGATGGTTTTTCAGGTTACAATTAAATTGAAGTTTCACCTGAAGATCAATTTAAAATAGGATTCACTACTCCTTAGGGTACATTTTCCTACAGTAGGATGCCTTTTGGCTTAACTAATGCTGGCGCCACTTTTCAGCGGGCCATGGACTTTGCATTCAAAGGTATGATGAGGAAGGTCATTGTGGTTTATCTAGATGACTTAACTGTGTTCTCTAAACAATGAAATGATCATTGTGATCATTTGGAGCAAGTATTGGCCAGGTGTCGAGAACATGGGATCTCCCTAAACCCAAAAAAGTCTGTTTTTGGAGTCACGGAAGGAAAGTTGCTAGGGGCATGTGGTTAGCAAAGAAGGAACAAAGATGGATACCGAAAGAGTTTAAGGGCTATTCAAAGCCTTACTCTACCTACAAGCAACACTGGTGTTCATTCTTTCTTCGGAAAGGTGAACTTTCTCAGGCGTTTTGTTCCTGAATTTTCTGAGAAGACTCGTCACATATTGAACATGATGAGGGGGTCACCAACTTTTTCAGATGGAGTGAGGAAGGGAAAAGGTCGTTTGAAGAAATAAAATCTTTCGTTGCTCATGTACCAGTCTTGGTGTGTCCCGATTTCTCCCAAGGGACTTCATCATGTATAGTTATTCATCTGAGCATACTGTGTCCACAATCTTGATGCAAAAGAATTCAGAGGATGTTGAATCTCCCGATTGCATTCATAAGCTCTCCCCTCAAGCCTCACAAACTAAAAATGTCTCAACTGGAAAAACATGCCTTTGCCATTGTCAAAGCAGTGAAGAATTTCAGGTATTACATTCTAAACTCTCATATGGTGGTGCTGGTCCCTGACACCGGTGGTAAAATCAATTCTAACTCAACAGGAGTTAGGAAGCTTGCGAGGAAATTGGATCGCAAAGGTCCAAGAGTATGACCTAGATATTAAACCAACCAAGTTAATAAGGAGCAAGGGCCTATGTCAGCTTATGGCTGAAAACAAAGATTCAGAAAACCCGTGATGAAAAGGGGTGACTACGCCGATGAAGCACAGGACTGGCTAGTAAAACCCGATTCACTGCCTCTGGTCCTATTTGTTGCGACTAGCGACTGAATGGTATTCCGATATCGCTTTCTTCCTCACCTACAACGAATTCCCAATGCACCTAACTGCAAAGGAGAAGTGCACTATAAAGCTCAGAGTAGCTAAATATGTCATCTAGGATGACGGTTTATATAAACGTGGGATAGATGGTGTTTTTTTACGATGTGTTGAAAAAACCACAACAGGTAAAGTTACTCGAAAGTTTTCATAATTCATCCTGTGGGGGTCATTTCTCTCTCCTCCGTGATAACACATAAGATCACCCGAGCCAAGCAACTATTAGCTGATGCTCTTCCAAGATACATCCACCTGGGTGGCAAAGTGTGAACCTTGCCAGCAATTTGTCGGCAAGCCGAAGTTGGCTGCTTTTCCCCTTAGGCCTGTCATTGTCAATGAACCATTCAGGCAATGGGGAATTGATTTTATTGGTGTGCTCAGTCCCCAATCGAGTGCCAGACATAACTATGTCCTTACAGCAACAGATTTACTTCACCAAGTGGGTAAAAGCCATACCTGTCAAGCATCGCCACTTCTGAGGTTGTTTGTAATTTCATTAAAGAAAATATCATTGTCAGGTTTTGGCGTTCCTAACAAAATTGTTGCTGATAATGCTTCTAACTTCTCCTCACGGGAAGTTATTGGATTTTGCTATGAATACGAGATAACTTTGGCTCACGCCTCAGATTATTACCCTCAAGGAAATGGTCAGGTGGAATCCAGTAACAAGAACTTGGTGACCATCATACGAAAGTTAGTGGATGAGAATCAACGAATGTGACACAAGTCTTTGTACGATGCTTTGTGGGCCGATCTACATTACTCCCAAGAGGTCTCTCGGTATGACACCTTTCCAAGTGTTATATGGCGCTGATGTCAAGTTTCCCATTTCTGATGAACTTCCTGCTTTACGCTTGACATGAGCTATCGAAGATGAAACTTTCCAAAATTCTCTTGAAAAGAGAATCGTGTATCTGACAGAGCTCAAAGAAAAGAGAGTAAGAGTGGTCGACAGGATCACTGAACATTAAAATCAAGTCAAGAGATTATTCGATAAAAAGGCTGAAGTAAAGGGATTTCCAAGTAGGAGACCTTGTCCTTCTGTGGGACAAGAGAAGAGAGTCTAAGGGCATGCATGGAAAGTTTGATTCCCTGTGGAGAGGGCACTTCGAAGATCAAGCATCTCAATGGAGAGAATAGTTTTTATCTCTCATATCTGGATGGAACTGAGCTCCCGCTTCCTTATAGCGGGCAACACCCTGAAAATTTTCAAGAAGTAGAGCTTGCTCTCTTCTTTGTATAGTTTACTTTGGTTGTGTGTTTGTTTTTGTCGTGTGTTTGCTTTCAGTTTGTTGTGTGTTTCTTCTTGCTGTCCCTCCCGGTCGCCCTTATTTTTGGACTCTGTTACCCAATGGATAGGCACATGAGATCTAGGATTCTCTACCCCCAAGTTTGCTCAGGGATAGTCCTTAGAAAGAGCCAGCTGTTATCCTGTAAAATTGACAAGGGAAATTTTACCGATAACCATACCGAAAATTTTGTTTCGATCCCTCATTAGGGATCCCTTACTTTTCAGAATGTTGCAAAATCCCTTTTTTGAGAAATATAGTTTTCCGAACTTAGTCCTTTTTGGTCTTTTTGGTAAGGCGCATGGAATTACTATGTAACATCACTTTTTGGTGCGCCCCCCTTTAAAACACCTTTGGTACGCATATCTTCCTGTGTCAACACACTTTTTGGTGCGCCTTGATATGTTGAGTCTTCCCTGCGTGTGCCAAGGCGCATTCGCCTTCGAGTTAGCAAATGCTTTTTTGCGCCACTTTTTGGTGCGCCATAGGCGCACATAATCTCATGTCGACACCAATTTTGGTGCGCCAAGGGCACACTTAATTCCATGTTGGCAAATGCTTTGGTGTGCCAAAGGGGCGCATGCTTTCATATGTCGACAGTAATTTTCATGTGCACTTTACAAGGTTGGTGGCGCATTTATTACTGACTCACATATATATATGTATTTGCGGGCCTGTAAATGTCATTATCTCTAGAGCATCACGTTTTTTATTTTCTCTGACCTGTCAGCTCACCTGCCCCGTCGTTTTCAACGCATAGTGGACCAGTTTGCACGTTTTTCACTATTTATCTGGGTAAGAGGTTCTAATCTCTTTCATGTGTTTTACGTTTTTTGGTTCTTTGAATGCTTGTTGGTTTGGTTTTGGAAATCGAAAGTTTTGATCTGGCCCCCCCCCGCCTTGCTGTCTTTCCATATTCTTCCTCCTCTTTCCAGATCTGCTGGTAGAGGAAGTTATTCTGAAAGCATGGTGTAAATCCCTTTTGATTAAACCATTTTATTACCCAAATGACCTTGGAAAAGAAAAGAGAAAAGAAGCTAAACCATGTAAAAAGACCCCTCTGAGGATAATCTAAGCTCTAAAAAGAGACTGTTTTTCTTTTCTCCTTGGCGCATCTGTCACCCCTACAAACATGATTAAAATCTGTGCCAATGGCGCACCCATCATGCCTGTTGCATTAAGAACTTTTGCACCCTCAAGGTGTGCCTCCTTCGCATGCTGCAAGCACTGGTCTTGCGCCCTCCTTAGGCACCTCAACCTTATTTGTTACATCATGTTTACGTGTGCCTCCTGGGCACACCCTGCATTTATGCAGCATCAACTTAATCCGCGCTAAGTTACAAAGTTTCGAAAGACGCAGGTGCCTTCCTTGTTGCAATAAACATTATGTTGTGTAGACTCTCCTTGCGCTGCGCCATGTTGCCTTTGGTGCATGATGAAGTTCCTGTTACACAAACCATACATGCGCCAAAGGGCGCACCAAATCCCAATGCAACATGAAAAATCTATGCACCTTTGGCGCATCCTGTCTCTATGTAACACAATGTCTCCATGCGCTCTTTACAAAATGTACCCTACAGTATCCATGTGCCATGCACCTTAGGTGCTGATTTAACCTTTGCAACACCTCTTTTTCTGTGTGCCTTACCTATTTAGCCCTGTAAGCTGCAGCTTTCATGTGCGCTGCGCACTGAGCCTCAAAATCACTAACTCTTTCTTCTGTTAACATTTCAATGGAAGATCAAATGGCTAATACAACCTTTTTGGATTGGGTCTCACTTCTTCTTCATGCAGATCAGTAACTAAGCTCGAAAGAACATATGTCTACATCAAGCAGGAGACCTACCAAATCCAAAGGCAAGGCCAAACTTACAGAAGAAGAGATGAAATACAAGTATCGGAGAGTCAGAATGCCTGACTCCCAGGCCAAATGTGACCTAGATATAAGGGACTCAGAAGTTAGGTCACATTGATATGGATGAATTCTGGGGCAGAACTCAGAAGGCAACTAGAAGTCCATGGATGGACAATCTAATAGGCAGTGCCCTACACTTCGCTAGAGGAATCCCAGTCAGCACCATCAACAATGAATTCATGATGGTGGTCACCCGATGCTACAACAAGGACACAAGGTGTGTCGTAAATGACAAGGGCGAGGTCGTCATTAACCTCACTGCCTGCCACTTCGAAATAATACTCGGCATCCCTCATCATCGGCACTTTGTGGCTATCAGCCGAGAGGATTGTATTAAGGTCTGGGATGATAACGAAGATCAGTGCATGCAGCTGATGAACGAGGTCTATTTAAAGAATAAAAAGGTGGTGACCCGATGGCCTCAAACCATCAACTGCAGCGACTTCTCAGAGGAGCTCGGCGACACCTTCACATTCCTGAGTAGGGTCTTTGGGCTTCCTGACGCCCACTTTTTCCATAAATGGATGCTACGGTACTTAGAGACCATGAACAAGAACGTGCCTGATCAGCACTTTTGCTGGGGAGAAATAATAAGCAACACAATCTCTGAGCAGTTTCAACAATTTCAATACAACAGGGAAGATTCTATATGAACTCCTATGTTGTCTATGCTGCAGCATCAGAGAGAGATTATCCAGGCCTGATATGAAGTGGGGTTTGACCTCAGGTCAAAATATATGAGTACTACCTAGAATTGAGGCTGGAGAATAGCATCTCTCAGTTCATAAAGATTAATGATGTGTTTTTCTATCACATCATCTGCCTGTTGAGGCCAAATATGACTTACGGTCGTATGACCAAAAGCATAGTGGTAGCCCACTAAGAAATGGGGGGTCCTGTTCACCCCAATTTCCCACATTCACCTATCTGAGGGTGGCCAACTTCTTGGGAGAGCCGACTAGATTGCCTAGGTATGCTGGGCCCAAGCTGATTTTGTTAGGAGCTGTCAAGACAGCTGATTACATATCATGAGAAGTGCCTTAAAAGAAAGAAGGGTGGAACTCCTTTCCCCCTCACAATAGGCCGATATACATGCCTTGCACACCACAAGGCAAAGGACATGTTCGCAGAGCTGGAGCTACTTAATTTGAGATATGATTTCCCAGCCAGGGCCTACCTTCAACCTAAGGAATTGTCTACCAAGGGTGAAACTTGATCCAATCCACGTCCTCCAGATCGAGGACATCTACATTGAAATCATCCATGAGGTTGAGCTCAGGAGAAAGGATCATTCTCGCTTAGCCTTGGAAGAAATCATCTAATATGGGGTAGTAATTGTCCCCAAAGGTTTCCAGACTACGGAAGATGAAATAGACCAAGTATATACTAACATGGATGGGGGAAAATTAGCCTTTTCCAGCCATTGATAGAACTAATGCACCTCAGACGATTAAGGAGAGGGTCAACGAAACTCTGCGCAAAACAGAGCATTGGTGCCGGATGAATGGGTTAATCTACCTCGGGGTTGATTTCACAACCTCCCCATTGGGTAAAGTACCTCCTCGATCCAAACAGTGGCCTAAAGGCAAGGGAAAAGGTATAGAGGGTGAATCCAACACCACTCAGGAACAAGCTCTAGCGAGTCCTCCTTCCGCTGCACCCGAACAGGTTATAACTCTGGCTTCGCACTAGAGAAAGAAACAGAAGAGGATGTTCGAATAGGCCCATCCACTCAGGATGTCGACATTACTACAGCAACCGAGGTCCCTTCTATCCCTTCTTCTTCCCTTCCTTCCCGTCCTTGAGTGACTCAAGCGGCCATTCCTTTGGTTGTGTCCTCTCCCCCCTTGTTCTACTCCTCCCCCCGCTTCTTCGTCTATCTTCTCTTCCCTTGCGGATCTTTCCTTCTCCATTTCTTCCCTCATCTCTGAGCTCCCTTCCCTTCTTATGTCTTGCGCAGCTGCAGTATCCCTTCCTTCCGTGGGCACTTCTTTGGCTATTCTCTCCATGCCGCCTCCACGTGTCTCCATGTTTTTTCCCCTCCACTACTGTAGCTGCCCACCCGTTTCCATTTCTGGCGCTTCTCCTATAGGTCCAGCTTGGATCTTCGCAGCAGTTAAGTCAACAAAAAAGGAAATTTCACATCGCTCCGATGGACTTTTTTATAATCCCATTTAAGGGGGCAAAGAAGTAGAAGCTCGTGACATGCTTCTCTCAAAGTGCTGCGGGACAGAGGGTTATGGAGATCGCGTACCCCAATCCCCTCAAGGAGAAAAAGGATCTATCTCTGACAGATTTTACTGTGACCCAGGTCACAATGGGGACATCTTTTGAAAGCCTTCAGGGGGAGGCCCTTTCTGTAGTTGACGCCCTCTGCAAGAAGCTTCAAGAGACATAGGAAGAGAAAAGGCAATTGAAAGAGCAAAACAAATATTTGCTCCAAGCCTCTACAGAAGATGGGTAGTGCGCCTCCCACAATTGCCAGCCGAGACTTCTGAGCTTTTTAGGTAGGAGAAATTTAATGAGTACGCAAAGATCGGCGAGCAGGGTATGGTCGTTTCCACTTGGAGGAGCCAAATCCTCAAAGACAATGAAAAAGTAATTGCCGAGTTCTTCAACTTATATCTAAGCATCAGTAAGGTGAATAAAGAGCTCCAAGCGTTAGCGGGACCCATATCGGAAGAGCTGGAACATGCTAGAACAAAAGCACGAGACCTTCCAACAAATGTTTGGCTGTTCAGTCAAAGATCTAGTTAAGTTCGGCGTCTTCGGCCATCCCAGGGTCCTCAACAAAATCATGTCCACTCTGGACTACCGAGTGGATCAGCTGGAATTTGTCTTAGAAAATATTGACAAAGTGAAGGAAGAAGCCCTAGACGCGATACATCAAATGGAATGGATCGTTCTTAACATGTCACCAAGGTTACTTACTTCTTCCTTCAATTTAAGGAAAGCTGATGAAACCACCCAGATCTTTAAAGAGATCGTTTATCAAGGGATGGGGCCAGAGGTCACTTTTGATGTAGAGTCTATCAATGACCTGCTGGCCTGCCGAGACTTCATTGGGTTACTCATTGAAGCGGAAAAAGACTATTCCAAGCTCCCTGAGAAACTTACAGATGAGCGGCAAGACTTGTGAGGCGATCAGTGATAGGCACAAGGATCCTTCCCAAGATCAGCTAGGGCCAATGATCAACAAGTTTATGGAATACCACTCTCAATTCCATATCTCATCACCCTGAGCAACAACAAAAGCAGTCCACCCCCCTTTCAGCTGCAGGATGATGACGACGAGTATCTTCTTCTTCTTCTTCCTCCTCTCTCTCTCTCTCTTCTTCGAATTTCTTTTCGAGAATATCTGGAGTATGTTGATACGAATTATGACATCATCCATGTTGCATCATGGGATGATGTCATCCATCAAGTTGTAAAAAGTCAACATGACTTTTAGATATTTTGTAAATATCTTTGTAGATAGGTTGTTGGCTCCTTTTTGCCTTCTTTTCTCTTCTTCTTCTATAAATACCCCAATACTTGTTGTATTATGGATGCATGAATATATTTCAGATGAAAAATAGAAGTGGGGAGAAAAGACTTTGAGATTTTTGTAACAGAAGGAAAATATTAATACAATATTTAGACTTTGTGCTGAATACATGTGTTATGTGCATTAGATCTTTCTTACGTTAGATCTGTGTGTTTATTCTGTTGGATCTGCTTCTGTTTTATCGTCATTTATTTATCATTAGTATTGCTTTGCTCATTTATGCAAGTAGGTTTGGCTTTGTTTACTACCAATCCCAAAACATAAACCTTCTGACCAATCTGCTTTGGAATTCATTTCTTTTCTCCCTTCGGATCTGCTCTTTCTTCATCCCCTCTTCCTTTCCTTTCTTTTCACAGTCGAAAACACCCCTACTGGGATGAGATCCCAAACCCCCGAAGGCAGAATTTGTGAGACTTTGCATAGATTCCTGCTGGTAGAATAGCAATAAACCAGTTTTGCTTTGCTGATTCAAAGAGGGGCTATGCCCTACACACTGTTGGCTTCGTTTATCCATAGATCTGCCCAAGTGACAGATTTTCGAACCAACAGTTCCAAAACTTGCATAATTAGTTCCGAAACTTGTAGAGTTGGTTTCAGAATTTGCATCAATCGAATAACATTTAGTTCTGAAACTTGCAATTCATATATTTATATTTTCAAGCAATTAAAACAATGGACAAAGCTGCAATGGATAAAATGATAGTAAGTTCTGTCCATAAACAGAAACAGAAAAGTCAAATAGAAAATATGAGAGAGGTTTTTGTTCATATGAATGTTTTTAACAAAAACCTCATTCATATTTGCTATAGATTTTACCAATGATAAAATATCTAACTTTTAGTGAACTGTAGTCTTGAGGAAAAAACATATTAGACAAGCGTCAAAAGTTCCACAATAAAAAACAACAAAGTCAAATGGAAAATCTGAGAAAGGTATTTGGTCAAAATCATATTTTGAGGAAACTACCTTCCAATAATAGAGGAATAAAATCATTATGATTCTTGTTACCAAAAAGCAAGGAGAAGATTTGGGAGCAAATCTTCCTAAAATAAGTGAGATAAGATTTGACTTCAATAATATATCTCTCTCCATATTTTGTGGAGATGGAGATCTTAGTTGTTAGGATTGGAATAAAGATAAGATCATATTGTATTTCCTAAACTAAGGAGTTGGTTGAATGCATGAATTATAAATGCAACCTTCCACACTTAGATATGTAATTCTTTTCTCACCAAGAAATAAAGATCTATTCTTTCCTCTCAAATATTCTTCTAGTTTTAAGATCTCAGAAGTATGATTTAAATCCTCTTCCAAGGAATGAGCTGGCCACTCATTCTAAGGAAGATGGATCTATGTGTTTTATGTGTTTATTCTTTATTTCTACAATTTTCATTTTGTTGTAAATTTTTTTTTTGTATTTATGTTATTGTAAAATTCAGTTGTTGTAAACCTGCAGGTGTTTTTCATTTTTATGTTTATTTTTAATTCAACAATTTCAATTTATGCAAGTGTGTTTTAATTTCATACAAGTGTGATTTCTTTCATGTAAGTGTGATTTCATTTTATGCAAGTGTGCATTAAATTTCCAAGTGTGTGTGCTTTCAATTTATGCAAGTTTGGATTGTGTTTAAGGGAGTTGTTTTCCAAGATTTTCTTCTCTTAATGCATACAGCCTTTAGACACCAACCCTAGATTGACATTATTAATGATGGGGATTGACGACCCTCATCATTTTGGCACCATTTCCAGGGACACGGTGTTATTAGGAGATTCAGAGTTCTCTAAAAGAATATTCTAGTGACAGTAGAATACCTTTTAGCAAATTCTGTGACAAGAAGAATTTGGTAAGTAGTTTCTTTATACTTTTATTTCTTGCAAGTAGATTAAAATTTTATTTATGCAATTAGGAATATTAGATTGTAAATATTTATCTCCCCACAAACTAACTCTGTGTATAAGAAAAATGACTATGATGTTTGATCAAGAAATATAATGGTATGAACAAAGAATTCAGATCTGGAAATGGTAGAATATGATATTGAATCTGGAAGTAGATCCAGTTGATGAAATATCATATGTCATTCTTGATAACCACCACCATTTCCCTTTGTATCAACTAACAAATCAGTGATCTTATTACACATAACCTTAGTAAAAAACTATCTTTTCTAGTTTGTAATAATGAAGTGGTAGCATTTCTAGTTAACTCCATCCATATTCAGGGATTTCATTAGAGCCAAAATAAAAAATCACCCATTAAATCCACTCATCCAAATTAGTTTTTCATCCCATAATAAAATTCAATCCCTAAACCATATCCATTAGAAAAATTTGTTTTCATGTCTTTCAATTTCTTCATTTTTGTATATGCTTGTATAAAAAATTAAGAAGCAATTATTGTGAATATCAAGGAAAGAACTTTTTGTGTACTAACATCTGAGGACTAGATCTATAGGAATTTCTAGAGTTGTTCTTGATACCAAATGTAGATTTTGGATCACCAACAATATCAACCAAGGAGCATGCAAATTTTGAGGGACACATGGATACCTTCACTCTCTCTTTTAACAACTCTCCATCTCCTGAGATCACTAGTCCAGGATTTTAAATTACTATGGTGATTCTGATATTGCACAATTCAAGATGGGCTTTGAAGACCTAAAAATTGTCTACACAATTTTTGGAATCTTCTTGGAGTTACCAAGTATGCAAAAAGGTTTTTATGAGATCTCAGACATTGCTTCCTATTTTACACAAGTTGTACTTTGATGAATATAGTCTGATGATGGATCAAATTTTTCTCTAATCCTTCTCATGCTATCATTTTAGCAAAAAAAATAAAAAAAAAAGTTTTGATTGGAAAACCAACTTGCTGGCCAATCAAAGGCAACTTAAAAAATCAATAATCTTTGATTGGAAAACCAGCTTGTTGGAAAATTTTAGGCAAAAAAAATAAAAAAAATCTTTTGATTGGAAAACCAGCTTGCTGGCCAGTCAAAGGAAAAAAAAAATTTAATTGGAAAACTAGCTTGCTGGCCAATCAAAGGAAAAAAGAGGTGGCTCTTTTCAAAGAAATCAACTGTTACCTGGTGGCTTTCTTCTCGGCACTATTTGACCATGTTAACAATAGGATGACAAAGACAACTAGAGGTATGATCAAGTTATTTTGTTCTACTATTTTATTTTTAAGCTTTCTTGTAAGTTTTTTTATTATAGCTAGATCCACTTTTAAATATTTCCAAGGAAGGAGATAAAATTCATATCTCCCCTACTTATATGAAAAATATGTGCACCTCTTTGCAATCAAACTTTTTGAATCTAATTTATGGGCAAGCATAAATAAACAACATGCATGAGGACATGCATGAGCTTAGGTGTGGAGAGAAGGAGAAGCATGAGCTATGCATTTTAATTTTAAATATGAGACACAACAAAGAAAGAGATCCACACAAGAACCTGATGTAAAAGAAAAAAATTAAAAGTAGCAAAAAGGAGATCCACACAAGAACCTGTTGTAAAAGAAAGAAATCAAAAGAAGCAGAAGGAGATCCACACAAGAACCTATTGTAAAAGAAAAAAAATCAAAAGCAAGTAGAAGGAGATCCACACAAGAACCTGTTGTAAAAGAAAGAAATCAAAAGCAACAGAAAGAGATCCACACAAGAACCTGTTGTAAAAGAAAGAAATCAAAAGTAGTAGAAAGGAGATCCACACAAGAACCTGCTGTAAAAGAAAGAAATCAAAAGCAGCATAAGGAGATCCACACAAGAACCTGCTATAAAAGAAAAAAATCAAAAGCAGCAGAAGGAGATCCATAAGAACCTGTGTCCTCAATATGGAGAAGAATCTAAGAAGAGGAGATAATAATGTAATGCATGAGGACATGCATAAGATTAAGTGTGGGGCAATGATGAGGCCATAAAATTGGCCAAATTACCATTATTTTGTCCTTCCAAGTTACCTTTGAAAGTGGATTTAAATGTAATCTAGGAACTTATAGTTTGCTTAAGATAGAATATAGGATATATATCTTGTTCATTCTTTAGAAATATTTTGTTATCTATTTTGTTGACTAATCCTATTGATTATTTGGGAAAAGATGCAAAGTCTTGTGTATGCAGGCCATAAAGGAAAGATAATGCTAGTATTGGGAAAAGTGGAATTGATCATGAATAATATATTTAAACTCAAATATCTGATTTCATATTCAGATTCCTCTTGAAAAATTATGCAAGTTCAAAAAAAGAATCATCTCAATCTGAGATCGCATGCAAAAGTTATAGTTGTTTTAAGTTAGCTCCAGGAACTCACAGAGTTAGTTCCAGAATTCACAGAGTTAGTTCCGGAACTCATAGATTTAGTTCCAGAACTCACAGTTTAGTTCCAGAACTCACAGATTTTTAGTTCTAAAACTTGTATCAATTGAATGAAAGTTAGTTCCAGAACTTGTAAATCATGGAAAAATTTAGATTTAGTTCTAAAACTTGGAAGTTCCAGGACTTGCATAAAAGGAATGAAAGTTTTAGTTCCAAACTTGCATCATGGAAAAATAGATTTTTGCAAAAAGAATGAAAACTGGAGTTCTGAGAACTTGCATAAAAGTGTTTAACAAAACCTCATTCAAAACTTGCACAAGTTTTAGAATGAAGAGAGATCTAACTTTTAGTGAGCTTTTGACAGTTTTTGAAAAGTGAATTGTGAAAGCATCAGAGAATCCAATGGAAAATATGAGAGAGGTTTTTTTTCATAGAAATGTGTTTAACAAAAACCTCATTCATATTTTCTACAGGTTTTACCAATGAAGAGAGATCTAACTTTTAGTGAGCTGCAGTCCGAGGAAAAGTGTATCAGACGAGCACTAAAAGTTCCATAAACAGAAATAGAAAAGTCAAATGGAAAATATGAGAGAGGTTTTTTTTCATAGAAATGTGTTTAACAAAAACCTCATTCATATTTGCTACAGGTTTTACCAATGAAGAGAGATCTAACTTTTAGTGAGCTGCAGTCTGAGGAAAAAGTGTATCAGACAAGCACTAAAAGTTCCATAAACAGAAACAAAAAATTCAAATGGAAAATATGAGAGAGGTTTTTGTTCATAGCAATGTGTTTAACAAAAACCTCATTCATATTTGCTACAGGTTTTACCAATGAAGATAAATCTAACTTTTAGTGAACTGTAGTCCGAGGAAAAAAGTGTATCAGACAAGCGTCAAAAGTTCCACAATAAAAAACAACAAAGTCAAATGGAAAATCTGAGAAAGGTATTTGGTCAAAATCATATTTTGAGGAAAAACCTCCTTCCAATAATGTAGAGAATAAAATCATTATGATTCTTGTTACCAAAAAGCAAGGAGAAGATTTGGGAGCAAATCTTCCTAAAATAAGTGAGATAAGACTTTGACTCCAATAATATATCTCTCTCCATATTTTGTGGAGATGGAGATCTTAGTTGTTAGGATTGGAATAAAGATAAGATCAGATTGTATTTCCTAAAATAAGGAGTTGGTTGGATGCATGAATTATAAATGCAACCTTCCACACTTAGATATGTAATTTTTTCTCCCAAGAAATAAAGATCTTGTTCTTTCCTCTCAAATATTCTGTAGTTTTAAGATCTCAGAAGTATGATTTAAATCCTCTTCCAAGGAATGAGCTGGCCACTCATTCCAAGGAAGATGGATCTGTGTGTATTTATGTTTATGTTTATTCATTTGTCTGTAATTTCATTTTGTTGTATTGTTTTTTTCTTTGTATTGTGAAAATTCAGTCTGTTGTGAACCTGCAGGTGTTTCATTCAATTATGTTTATTTTAATTCAACAATTTCAATTTATGCAATTTCAATTTATGCAAGTGTGATTTCCTTTCATGCAAGTGTGATTTATTTCATGCAAGTGTGTTTCATTTATTTCTGCAAGTGTGCCTTTAAATTTCTGCATGTGTGATTTATTTTATGCAAGTTTGGTTTGTGTTTAAAGGAGTTACTTTCCAAGATTTTCTTCTCTTAATGCATACAACCTTCAGACACCAACCCTGGATTGACATTATTAATGGCGAGGATTGACGACCCTCATCATTTTGGCACCATTTCCAGGGACACGGTGTTATTAGGAGATTCAGAGTTCTCTAAAAGAATATTCTAGTGACAGTAGAATACCTTTTAGCAAATTCTGTGACAGGAAGTATTTGGTAAGTAGTTTCTTTAGACTTTTATTTCCTGCAAGTAGATTAAAATTTCATTTCTGTAATTAGGAATATTAGATTGTAAATATTTATCTCCCCACAAACTAACTCTGTGTATAAGAAAATGACTGTGATGTTTGATCAAGAAGGTATAATGGTATGAACAAAGAATTCAGATCTGGAAATGGTAGAATATGATATTGAATCTGGAAGTAGATCCAGTTGATGAAATATCATATGTCATTCTTGATAACCACCACCATTTCCCCTTGTATCAACTAACAACTCAGTGATCTTATTACACATAACCTTAGTAAAAAACTGGCTTATCCAGTTTGTAATAATGAAGTGGTAGCATTTCTAATTAACTCCATCCATATTCAGGGATTTCATTAGAGCCAAAATAAAAACCCACTCATAATAAATCCACCCATCCAAATTAGTTTTTCATCCCATAATAAAATTCAATCCCTGAACCATATCCATTAGAAAAATTTGTTTTCATGTCTTTCAATTTCTTCATTTTTGTATATGCTTGTATAACATTAAGAAGCAATTATTGTGAATATCAAGGAAAGAACTTTTTTTACGTACTAACATCTGAGGACTAGATCTATAGGAATTTCTAGAGTTGTTCTTGATACCAGCATGCAGATTTTTGGAGCACCAACAGTATCAACCAAGGAGCATGCAGATTTTGGAGGGACCCACAGATACCTTCACTCTCTCTTTTAACAACTCCCATCTCCTGAGATCACTAGTTTGGGCTTTGAAGATTACTATGGTGATTCTGATAATGCACAATTCAAGTTGGGCTTTGAAGACCTAGAAATTGTCTACACAATTTTTGGAAATCTTCTTGGAGTTACCAAGTATGCAAAAAGGTTTTTATGAGATCTCAGACATTGCTTCCTATTTTACACAAGTTGTACTTTGATGAATATAGTCTGATGATGGATCAAATTTTTCTCTAATCCTTCTCATGCTATCATTTCAGCAAAAAAAAAAAAAAAAAAAAAATTTGATTGGAAAACCAGCTTGCTGGCCAATCAAAGGCAAAAAAAAATAAAAAAATAAAAAAGCTTTGATTGGAAAACTAGCTTGCTGGCCAATCAAAGGAAAAAAAAAAAAAAAAAACTTGATTGGAAAACCAACTTGCTGGCCAATCAAAGGAAAAAAAAAAAAAAAATTTGATTGGAAAAAATCAACTTTGATTGGAAAGACCAAAAATGGTGGCCAATCAAAGGAAAACAAAAAAAACTGTTAAAATTTTTTGATTGGAAAACCAGCTTGACAAAGACAACTAGAGGTATGATCAAGTTATTTTGTTCTACTATTTTATTTTTAAGCTTTCTTGTAAGTTTTTTTAAAAAGGAGATCCACTTTTCAAAGGAAATCAAAGTTACCTAAGATGGCTTTCATATTCTCCACTATTTGACCATGTATAACAATAGGATGCACCTCTTTGCAATCAAAGGTATGATCAAGTTATTTTGGGAACTATTTTAAACAACATGCATGAGGACATATATGAGCTAGATCCACTTTTAAAGATCTCCAAGGAAGGTAAGATAAAATTCATATTTGATTTTAAATATGAAAAATATGTGCACCTCTTTGGAGATCCACATCAAGAACTTTTTGAGTCTAATTTAAAAAATCAAAAATAAACAACACATGAACCTGACATGCAAGAAAGAAAATCAAAAGAGAGAAGGAGAAGCAGATCCACACAAGAACCTTGATTTAAAAATAAAGAAAAATCAAAAGCAAGTAGAAGGAGATCCACACAAGAACCTGTTGTAAAAGAAAGAAATCAAAAACAACAGAAGGAGATCCACACAAGAACCTGTTGTAAAAGAAAGAAATAAAAAAGCAACAGAAGGAGATCCACACAAGAACCTGTTGTAAAAGAAAGAAAATCAAAAACAACAGAAGGAGATCCACACAAGAACCTGTTGTAAAAGAAAGAAATCAAAAATAAAGAAGGAGATCCACACAAGAACCTGTTGTAAAAGAAAGAAAATAAAAAAGCAGAAGGAGATCCACACAAGAACCTGTTGTAAAAGAAAGAAATCAAAAAAAAAAGGAGATCCAGACAAGAACCTTTGTAAAAGAAAGAAATCTTTGAACTATATATGGAATCATACATGCATAAGCCTCAATACGGAGAAGAATCTAAGAAGAGGAGATAATAATATAATGCATGAGGACATGCATAAGATTAAGTGTGGGGCAATGATGAGGCCATAAATTGGCCATAAATTACCATTATTTTGTCCTTCCAAGTTACCTTTGAAAGTGGATTTAAATGTAATCTAGGAACTTATAGTTTGCTTAAGATAGAATATAGGATATATATCTTGTTCATTCTTTAGAAATATTTTGTTATCTATTTTGTTGACTAATCCTATTGATTATTTGGGAAAAGATGCAAAGTCTTGTGTATGCAGGCCATAAAGGAAAGATAATGCTAGTATTGGGAAAAGTGGAATTGATCATGAATAGTATATTTAAACTCAAATATGATTTCATATTCAGATTCCTCTCAAAAAATTATGCAAGTTCAAAAAAAGAATCATCTCAATCTGAGATCGCATGCAAAAGTTATAGTTGTTTTAAGTTAGCTCCGAAACTCACAGATTTAGTTCTGGAACTCACAGAGTTAGTTCCAGAACTTGTAGATTTAGTTCTGGAACTCACAGGTTTAGTTCCAGAACTCACAGATTTAGTTCTAGAACTTGTATCATTTTAGTTTTGGAACTTGCAATTATTGAAAAAAATAGTTCCGAACTTGCAATTTAGTTCCATAAAATTCAAATAAGTATTTATGGAAAATTAAAATTTAGTTCTGGAACTTGCAAATATAGAATGATTTAGTTCCAGAACTTGCAATTCAGAGTGAAATCATGAGAGTTAAATATTTAGTTCCAAACTTGTTTAACAAAATATTTAGATTTGCTACTTTTTAAAATGAAGAGAGATTTAACTTTTAGAACTTGCATCAAAAAGGAATGACAGCTCTGAACTTTTTTTTGAGGGATTGTGAAAAAAGAGAATCCAATGGAAAATATGAGAGAGGTTTTTTTTCATAGAAATGTGTTTAACAAAAACCTCATTCATATTTTCTACAAGTTTTACCAATGAAGAGAGATCTAACTTTTAGTGAGCTGCAGTCCGAGGAAAAAGTGTATCAGACGAGCACTAAAAGTTCCATAAACAGAAATAGAAAAGTCAAATGGAAAATATGAGAGAGGTTTTTTTTTCATAGAAATGTGTTTAACAAAAACCTCATTCATATTTGCTACAGGTTTTACCAATGAAGAGAATCTAACTTTTAGTGAGCTGCAGTCCGAGGAAAAGTGTATCAGACGAGCACTAAAAGTTCCATAAACAGAAATAGAAAAGTCAAATGGAAAATATGAGAGAGGTTTTTTGTTCATAGCAATGTGTTTAACAAAAACCTCATTCATATTTGCTACAGGTTTTACCAATGAAGATAAATCTAACTTTTAGTGAACTGCAGTCTGAGGAAAAAGTGTATCAGACAAGCGTCAAAAGTTCCACAATAAAAAACAACAAAGTCAAATGGAAAATCCGAGAAAGGTATTTGGTCAAAATCATATTTTGAGGAAAATCCTCCTTCCAATAATGTAGGAGAATAAAATCATTATGATTCTTGTTACCAAAAAGCAAGGAGAAGATTTGGGAGCAAATCTTCCTAAAATAAGTGAGATAAGATTTGACTCCAATAATATATCTCTCTCCATATTTTGTGGAGATGGAGATCTTAGTTGTTAGGATTGGAATAAAGATAAGATCAGATTGTATTTCCTAAAATAAGGAGTTGGTTGGATGCATGAATTATAAATGCAACCTTCCACACTTAGATATGTAATTTTTTCTCCCAAGAAATAAAGATCTGTTCTTTCCTCTCAAATATTTTGTAGTTTTAAGATCTCAGAAGTATGATTTAAATCCTCTTCCAAGGAATGAGCTGGCCACTCATTCCAAGGAAGATGGATCTGTGTATTTATGTTTATGTTTATTCATTTGTCTTTAATTCATTTTGTTGTATTGTTTTTATCTTTGTATTGTGAAAATTCAGTCTGTTGTGAACCTGCAGGTGTTTCATTCAATTATGTTTATTTTTAATTCAGCAATTTCAATTTATGCAAGTGTGTTTTTAATTCCTGCAAGTGTGATTTCCTTTCATGCAAGTGTTTATTTCTGCAAGTGTGATTTTCTTTAAGTGTGTTTATTTCTGCAAGTGTGCCTTTAAATTTCTGCAAGTGTGATTTATTTTATGCAAGTTTGGATTGTGTTTAAAGGAGTTGCTTTCCAAGATTTTCTTCTCTTAATGCATACAGCCTTTAGACACCAACCCTGGATTGACATTATTAATGGCGAGGATTGACGACCCATCCAGTTGATGAAATATCATATGTCATTTTTGATAACCACCACCATTTCCCCTTGTATCAACTAACAACTCAGTGATCTTATTACACATAACCTTAGTAAAAAACTGGCTTATCCAGTTTGTAATAATGAAGTGGTAGCATTTCTAATTAACTCCATCCATATTTAGGGATTTCATTAGAGCCAAAATAAAAACTCCACTCATAATAAATCCACCCATCCAAATTAATTTTTCATCCCATAATAAAATTCAATCCCTGAACCATATCCATTAGAAAAATTTGTTTTCATGTCTTTCAATTTCTTCATTTTTGTATATGCTTGTATAAAGTTAAGAAGCAATTATTATGAATATCAAGGAAAGAAATTTTTGTGTACTAACATCTGAGGACTATATCTATAGGAATTTCTAGAGTTGTTCTTGATACCAGCATGCAGATTTTGGATCACCAACAGTATCAACCAAGGAGCATGCAAATTTTGGAGGGACCCACGGATACCTTCACTTTCTCTTTTAACAACTCTCCATCTCCTGAGATCACTAGTCCGGGCTTTGAAGATTACTATGGTGATTCTGATATTGCACAATTCAAGTTGGGCTTTGAAGACCTAAAATTTTCTACACAATTTTTAGGAATCTTCTTGGAGTTACCAAGTATGTAAAAAAGTTTTTATGAGATCTAAGACATTGCTTCCTATTTTACACAAGTTGTACTTTGATTAATATAGTCTGATGATGGATCAAATTTTCTCTAATCCTTCTCATGCTATCATTTCAGCAAAAAATAAAAGATCAAAAATCTAAAAAGCTTTGATTGGAAAACCAGCTTATTGGCCAATCAAAGGAAAATAAAAAATAAAAAAAAAAAAAAAAGCTTTGATTGAAAAACCAGCTTGTTGGCCAATCAAAGGTAAAAAAAAAAATCAAAAAGTTTTGATTGGAAAACCAGCTTGCTGGCCAATCAAAGGAAAAAGGAGGTAGCTCTTCTTCAAAGGAAATCAACTGTTACCTGGTGGCTTTCTTCTCAGGCACTATTTGACCATGTTAACAATAGGATGATAAAGAAAACTAGAGGTATGATCAAGTTATTTTGTTCTACTATTTTATTTTTAAGCTTTCTTGTAAGTTTTTTTTATACAGCTAGATCCACTTTTAAATATTTCCAAGGAAGGTAAGATAAAATTCATATCTCCCCTACTTATATGAAAAATATGTGCACCTCTTTGCAATCAAACTTTTTGAGTCTAATTTATGGGAAGCCATAAATAAACAACATGCATGAGGACATGCATGAGTTTAGGTGTGGGAGAGAAGGAGAAGCATGAGCTATGCATTTTGATTTTAAATATGAGACACAACAAAAGGAGATCCACACAAGAATCCTTAGTTGTAAAATAAAAAGAAATCAAAAGCAGCAGAAGGAGATCCACACAAGAACCTGTTGTAAAAGAAAGAAATCAAAAGCAAGCAGAAGGAGATCCACACAAGAACCTGTTGTAAAAGAAAGAAATCAAAAGAAGTAGAAGGAGATCCACACAAGAACCTGTTGTAAAAGAAAGAATATCAAAAGCAACAGAAAGGAGATCCACACAAGAACTTGTTGTAAAATAAAGAAATCAAAAGCAAGAAAGGAGATCCACACAAGAACCTGTTGTAAAAGAAAGAATATCAAAAGCAAGGAAGGAGATCCACACAAGAACCTTGTAAAAGAAATAAATCAAAAGTAGCAGAAGGAGATCCACAAGAATGTGTCCTCAATAAAAAGGAGAATTTCATCTAAGAACGAGTCCTCAATATGAGAAAATACCTCAAAGAAGATATAATAATGTAATGCATGAGGACATGCATAAGATTAAGTGTGGGGAAATGATGAGGCCATAAATTGGCCATAAATTACCATTATTTTTTCCTTCCAAGTTACCTTTGAAAGTGGATTTAAATGTAATCTAGGAACTTATAGTTTGCTTAAGATAGAATATAGGATATATATCTTGTTCATTCTTTATAAATCTTTTGTTATCTATTTTTTGACTAATCCTATTGATTATTTGGGAAAAGATGCAAAGTCTTGTGTATGCAGGCCATAAAGGAAAGATAATGCTAGTATTGGGAAAAGTGGAATTGATCATGAATAATATATTTAAAATCAAATATGATTTCATATTCAGATTCCTCTTGAAAAATTATGCAAGTTCAAAAAAATAATCATCTCAATCTGAGGTCGCATGCAAAAGTTATAGTTGTTTTAAGTTAGCTCCAAACTGTGGAACTCAAGAGTTAGTTCCAGAACTTACACGTTTAGTTCTGGAACTCACAGATTTAGTTCCAGAAAACTTGTATCAATTGAATGAAAGTTCCAGTTTCATACAATATCAAATTTAGTTCCAAACTTGCATAAATTCAAATGGAAAAGTCTAACATTAGTTCCGGAACTTGCATCAACGGAATTAGTTTTTGAGAATTGTGAAAACTCAGAGATTCCAATGGGAAATATAACAAAGGTTTAGTTTTCATAGAACTTTTTTAAAAGGAATGAACCTTTAGTTTTGGAGGTTTGCATCAAAGGAATGACTTTTAATGAGTGCAGTTCAAGGGAAAACGTGTATCAGATGAGCACTAAAAGTTTTTAAACAGAAACAGAGAATCAAATGGAAAATCATGAGAGGTTTTTTTTTCATAGCAATGTTTTAACAAAAACCTCATTCATATTTGTTACAATTTTTACCAATGAAGAGAGATCTAACTTTTAGTGAGCTGCAGTCTGAGGAAAAGTGTATCAGACGAGCACTAAAAGTTCCATAAATAGAAACAAAAAATTCAAATGGAAAATATGAGAGAGGTTTTTGTTCATAGACAATGTGTTTAACAAAAATTATCATTCATATTTGCTACAAGTTTTACCAATGAAGAGAAATCTAACTTTTAGTGAACTGCAGTCTGAGGAAAAAGCGTATTTGACAAGCGTCAAAAGTTCCACAATCAAAAACAACAAAGTCAAATGGAAAATCTGAGAAAGGTATTTGGTCAAAATCATATTTTGAGGAAAATCCTCCTTCCAATAATGTAGAGGAATAAAATCATTATGATTCTTGTTACCGAAAATCAAGGAGAAGATTTGGGAGCAAATCTTCCTAAAATAAGTGAGATAAGATTTGACTTCAATAATATATCTCTCTCCATATTTTGTGGAGATGGAGATCTTAGTTGTTAGGATTGGAATAAAGATAAGATCATATTGTATTTCCTAAAATAAGGAGTTGGTTGGATGCATAAATTATAAATGCAACCTTCCACACTTAGATATGTAATTCTTTTCCCAAATTAATCAAGATCTATTCTTTCTTTCCAATATTTGGAAGTAAAGTTTTTCTGCAAGTTCTAAATTAAAAGTATGAATTAAATCCTCTTCCAAGGAATGAGCTGGCCACTCATTCTAAGGAAGATGGATCAATGTGTTAATGTTTATTTCTTTATTTTTGTATTTTTCCTTTTGTTGTAAATTTCTATTTTTTTATGTTATGTAATTTCTTTTGTGAACCTGCATGTGTCATTTCCTCTTTCCTTTATTTTTCAATTCATTTATGCAATTTCATTTCTTTATACAATGATTTCATTTATGCAAGTGTGCCTTTATATTCCTACAAGTGTGATTTCCTTTATGCAAGTGTGTTTACATTTCTGCAAGTGTGCATTTTAAATTTCTACATGTGTGCTTTCAATTTATGCAAGTTTCGTTTGTGTTTAAGGGAGCTTATTTTAAAGATATTTCTTCTCTTAATGCATATAGCCTTCAGACACCAACCTGGATTGACATTATTAATGGTGAGGATTGATGACCCTTATCATTATGGAAACATAGAGTTTTTTCTAGAGCCTAATACAATAAGGTTATGATTTGTACGGTTTATTACAAGGATATACTTATGCTTTATAACTTATAATACTCATTAGTGGCCTGAAAGTGTAGTTTTATATATGATTGAATTTCTGATATTTTCATAGTTTTTCATTGAGATATTTATTTGGAGTATTGAGTGATAATTTTATAACAATATAATGTTTTAGGTCAGTAAACTAGACCCATCATCAGGGAAGAGATTATCAGTATCAGAGAGAGGGGGGGTGAGGGGGTGAGTTCCCATAGAGAGATATGGGGCCTCACCCTCTAGATAGAGAGAGGGGGTGAGTAATTGGTCTACAAAGTGAACCACTCACCCAAAAAAGGAAGGTGAGATCTAAAGATCCTCGCCTGGAGCAGGCGAGTGCCCCCCCGAACCCTCACCCTCCAAATAGAGAGTTTAAAGGGGGAGGTCCCCGATCTAGCTGATAGAGTTGATTGGGGCCCAGTCTCTAAATATTATATTATTATTGGTGAGAAAAGTTTTTGAGGAAAAATTTATAGGTTTCTTGCCAACGCTCTAGGAATCTATGTCCCTCTACTTAAATGGTGTAGCTGCAGTATATGCATACACGAGTGAAGTGAGTTTTATTCTTGTTGGCCTTGTGGCTGAGGATCCAATAGGGGAACTCCACTAACCATGAAGAAAAATATTGTAGATATTTGTAGAGAAGGAAAGGGAGTGAGAATGTTAGACATGAGAAACTAATGTTAGGAATTTAGGAGAGTATATGGTGATTTAAGAATCTATTATGTCATGAGTTCTCTTGAAAGTGTTAGGTTCTTTAATAAAGACATTAGAATTTTTTATATATAAGCTTCTGTAGATTTAATTTGGCATTAAGGATCACATATGTGATATGAAATGACCTAAGAAAATATATAAAATTGGAAAAGTGATCATTGGGTGGCAAGATAACATGGGTACCATATCGCTAAGTGTGGGACTTGCAAACTATGAGGATAGTTTACCTCCAGAGATTGCTAGTTATTCTTCGGACTAAGCCTATTGCAAGGGATTATGCAAGATTCTACTGAAAACAAACTGCTAACTACTCCTAGATCTATCATTGTTCTAGATTGGGACTTTTTAGTTATGAGATATAACATAATAAATATAAGGAAAACTAAGACATTCATAGGTGATACACCAAAAGAAGGGTATGATAACACCTCACCCAATGTGTGAAAATGAAAGCAAAATGGAGATTAAAGAGGGTGATAACAGTTCCCCATAGTCTGACAACAAAATTTCACAACAACATGCAAAAATAATAATAATGAATCCCTACAAGATTATAAGGTAGACACAATATACTTGCAATAAGATTTAAGTGGCAAAAATAATACAAACAAACACAACAATGGAAGATACCTCAATAAACTTACATTTATTACTTCATGGGTATGCAGAGTTCAAAATTTTACAAATGTAAGGCATGTATCACCATAAAAGGATTCTAATACAAATTACTACAACACCATGGCTTCAAAAAATAAAAATCACAGAGTTTTGCTACTCAAAACTATCCTCCTTTACAATGAGCGCAATACTTTAAATTATAGAATTTTGAGAGGAGAGAGAGAGAAGGGATTTGATTCCTAAATTTCACTTTCCCACCAATCATAAGTCATTATAAATGAGTGTAGTTGGTGATTTTGATACTTGAGAAAGAAATCTCAAGGTGTCCCATAACTTGCAGCAGTGAAAGAGTGCTTTCCCATGCTCATTGAATGCTCCTCCAACCACTTTCCTACAACCAAACAGAACTGGGATCATTTTCATTAAAATAAACATCAAATATTCATAAATTTATCCATTGCTTGGTTTTTTCAATTCATTATCAGAGCCATGATTCCAACGAGACCAATTTTGTGAAAATCCGTTGAGAATTACTCCAGTTATGGCTCTCTGAGCGCAGGCAGCTATTTTTGGAAATGGCCAGGCTTACTTTCTTTACGGGGACTGGAAATTAAATTGTTGGTAGGAAAGATCATTTAAATTATTTTTCCCTCCTCTTCTAATGTTTTTCTAGCTATTTTAAATGAATTTTTCATTTAAAATGTGTACTTGGCTCAGGGCCCACTATCATTGATTTACCCTTGCTTTGAAATGGGGGGAAGGTCTTAATGTTTTAATGTCCTACAATTCTACTAGCTCAGCTAGGTTGACCAAGATAGTTCTCTTCTCTCCATTTTATAGTTCCCATATTATTTAAAAATACCTGGGGCCTTTTAAAATAATGGTGGACCCATTATACACTTTTATGTTTTGTATAAGGAGGGTGGTTGATGTTTGAATTTTAAATATTTATGAGCCAGCTAGACCGAGTTCGCTCTTCCCTTTACATTACTTAACATTGGATCCCATGAGGACCCCTTTATGTTTTGTTATTAACTCCCTAGGAACTGAGCTATTTTTTTATTTGCATAGGGCCCTTATTCCTACCATGTGTCAGGCATATTTTGTTTTCCACTTCCGAATTGGCGTCACCACCGAGTCACCTTCCTTGTTAAATTGACATTCCAGTGTACCCTTGACAAGTTATTCATTTATGCTTCGGGCTAGAGTTTCATTCGGAAATTCCTCTCTCTATGGCCTGGGCCATTTGGGCCACTCAAGCCTAGTTTTCCCAATTTTCTCATACCTCTGATGAACTCCATCAACCATGTCACCTCTATTGATGTCATCCTCATGAACTAGCCCAGACCCGTGATCAAGGTTCATGGTACCCTAAATTGAACCAATCAGGAAGTTGACTCATTCACCACACACAAAACTTGGTTGTGGCCAATTCGGGCTCATCAAGCCCATAAGTCCTAAGGGCTGCTTGGGCCCAATTTCTGTGCCATCGCACGTAATGGCATATGCGGCATTCTTAGGATTTTTTGGCCTGCTATCCCATGTGGCTCGAGCCATTTACACCTGATTTATACACATCACTCTCCAAGACTCCATGAACTCAGTGGAATGGATAATTCTTGACCAATGACCACATATCCACTTGAGTTGAGCTCATCCTATGTGAGAATGAATCGGTTCCCCTTGTTTCTCACTATGATTTGCAATGCGAAACTAAGTTAAGTTTGAAGCCCATTCTCCATTTTCAAAGTGTTGAACCACTCTAAGTGTACCCTACTGATTCTAACCTGGCTCGATGATGTATTGTGCCAATTTGAATCCAAGATTTTCATTCATTCTAGCTCATGCCAATTTTCCACCAAGGTCTCAAGTGGCTATGCATCAAACTTGCTTTGAATCATCATTTTTAATGCTCAAGCACAATAATCTCTAAAAGGATCCTGAAAAATCATGCGGCTTGATACTCTGACTCATCCTGTTCTTACTCCACCATATATGTTTGAAGTTTCTCAGCCTCTGTGCCTTCACACAAAATTCTTCATGTCTTATTATTTGGCATCATTTGAGCTCGATGGATTATGATGATGGTTTGAACTAACTTGATCGACCTAAGTAGCTTAAGGGATAGCTCGATCTATCTATTAAAGAACTTGATCTCTTTGCAATATGAGCTCGGCTTGGTATTGAAGTGACTTGGCTATTCCTTATTTGATCCCTCATGTACAATGCAACTTGGCATGCCTAAAAAATTACTCAACACCATCTTAAGTGGCTCAAATTTGGCTTGTCTCCCCTAGAATGTGATTTGGCTTTGGAAAAGTAGAAGAACTCGGTCCTTCCTTAGACTAACTCGATGCATGGTTTCATTAGAGCACTCACTATTTCCCAAAACATCTTGATGGTAAAAATTAGTGACTCAAGTCTCGGCATAGTAGCTTGACATTGAAATAGGCAGTTTGGTGGGGTTATGGAAAGAAATTGATCATGATCTCATTCATAGTAAATTATCATCAGCTAGTTGAGCTCATAAGACATCTCTTAAAAAATCCGTTCCAATTTTCCCATCACATTCTTTCCATTTTAACACTTAAAATGTTGGGAAGCTAAATATTAGCACCAAAAAATGTCTTAGAGCCATAATGCCAGATTTTTCCATTAGTTGCATATGGATCGTCATACCTACTAATTCCTTTTATAGCAAAACTTGGACTTAATAAATACCAATAAGAAAATAATTTCCTTTGTGACCTTCAAATATTCATGTATCCTTTGACAATCTCCTAGTGTAATCTTGCTATGTTGTTAGATTTTACCCAAGGGGTAAAATTGGATAACTATTTTGGTGAATCGCATGGCCATTTGCCTGCTAAATGGAGTATGACAGTTTTCTTGTGGCCTTCCATTGGGCATAGAGTTTGCATGATCATTATGAACTAGTTTGAACTCTGAAAACTTTACCCCAAAACATTTGAGATGTCATTACCTACTTCTGGAGTTGCCCTTTGTTGTTTGTATTATCAATTCTCATAAGAAAATTTTGAGATTTGTTTTGTTAGAGTAGAATATTGTTTTAAAACTTGAATTTCACCTATTCCCGAAACTACAATCCATGAGCCTAAATGATAAGCACATGTAACTGCTACCTCCAAACTAATTTTCTGACAAGTAATAATAGATGAAACTAACTTCTTGGCAAGGTGAAGCATCTGTCAGTTTTGACATCATGGAACTCTATTAAAATATGAATTTCTTCCTTCCTCTTCTGAATGTCTAATTTCAAACATGTTTCCTTGTTTTTTTTGTGAGGCCTGGGGAATGATTCTATTACTTGGGATTTCAGTTGATCATTGATTGGCATGTTATGCTTACAGTTTTTCTTGGATAGAATAATCAAGATCAACTCCTTAACTGATTTTAGTTTCTCTGCATTTGTAATGATTTAAAATTTGTAATCATTACATGTAACTATGAGCCTTCTATTTGCAACAATTGGGGGTATGATGCACTGCACAAGAACATACTTGAATTAATAGAATATGTTCCCAAGGTAGTTAGGAAATGGAAACTATTCTAACAACACATGCAGATGTGCACAAGCACTTGGAGGAAATGAAATTATACTCCTACTCCTACACTATCCAAGGAAATGGTCAACTAAACAAAACTATGCCATGGGTGTTGAGAAATATATACCCTTCCTTAAAATTGGTAGGCAAACCATGCAAATGATTTGACACTAGGCATGGCTGAATTCGAAATGAAAGACCAGCTACAAATTATCCTTCCACTCCTTCATGCAAGGTATCGACAAAGAAAAAGACATATATCTCTTCTAGTTGTTGCTCATATGGTATCAATAGGTGTAATGGTTTATCCTTAGCACGTTGTGGTTCATCCTCATGCTTAAAGGCAACCATGACTAGATTTGGATTCTCCCTTGATTCAAATGAGGAAAAGTATCTTATTGGGAAAGGTTTGGTCCATGGAATTTTCCCGCTTCTTTGAATTCCAACCTCAACAAGAAATCCATCTTGTGAGCCTTCCTGGAAAAGATGATTTTCTATAACTGGGTTTTATTCTTCTTGTACATCTACAGAAAACTGATGTGTCACCTTAGTGAAAGGTATGAGAGAGATGGAATCCTCTTTCCTTTTTCCCTTTGTAGTATCATGTAATTCCTCAATATGCAACTCATTAGTCAAATCAAATTTTTCAAATGAAAGTAAAAAAATTTCAATGATTTCTTTCTCATTATGTGTCTCTAAATATGATTTTATTTCTTCCATGTGCTTTGTTTCAGTAGTAGGTTTTTGAAAGATGCATGATGGAGCAGTAAAATTAGTTATTTCCACCGGATCTTCTTCATCAAATTCAGACAAACAAGAAAAATCTTCGCTGTTCCACTGTATTGAAGACTCTTTTTCTTCTATAATGACCCCCAAATCTTCAATTTTCTCAGCTTGATCCTTTTCCTCCTCAAACATGAAGTTAGTAAGCTCAAACTTATCCTCCAAATCAAAGTTTTTGGAGGATGAGAAGGAAGGGGGAATTGAAACCTCTCATATGCTTTGCTTCATAGGTTTCTCCTTGATGATATGAGACTCTTTAGTTGCTGCATTTGATAATGGTTTCGGTGGACTATTGCAACCTTCTAAGAGTGTTGCAAGCTCCTAGAATGCTAGGAAATGAGGTTAATTACATTCACTTGATATATTCTAGACACTTGGGAATTTATATTTACTTGTTTTCTCATTATTCTCTATTTGTTCTACTGCTGGTTTTTTCTCCTCTTTGGCTGATTTTGTAGTTGGTAATGGATCAATAATATTTGTGAATAAAATGCCATTGTGGAAAACTAAATTTTGAGTACAATGATTTTTTTTATCATCATCAACTTGATCTTGTTTTTCTTCTGCTATACTTTCATCTTTTAGCTCTTGTTTTAGCTCAGGTTTAGTATTATTTGTTTGATATTAAATTTGGCAGCCCACTCTTTCAAATTTCTTACCAAATCCTCCTTACTAGGCTCTTCCTTCTTCTCCTCTTGTCTTTTAGTTTTGTGATTCTTATTTCTTAATTGGTTTAACCATCAAAGGAATATTTTCAATACCAAATCTAAGATCCAAATTTTTCAATTCATTTGGTAGTTCTTCTTCATTCATATTCTCTTCTTGTTGCCCTTAAGTGGTATTTTATTCTTCATTTCCCAACATGATATTGTAAGAGGATGGGTAGGTTGGGTTATAATTGATACTTGCATTGTTTTTAAAGGTGGGAGAAGTGCAATTTATTTCCACTATGGAAGGGAAGGTCCCCTTTAGAGGGGAAAGGGAAGAAGATTGGAGATGGGATGGGAGACTAGGAGGTGAAGAAATGGGAATCCACAATTGGGGAAGTAACTAGACAATGGGACTCATGTGGATACCTCATGGTTGGAGGTATATGAAAATTCATAATATAATTGATACAATTTTCCTTCCATTGGAAATCTTAACCAATATTAGATTCATAAAACTCCCTTTCTTTGATCCACTCCCTAACTCGGATCAATGCTTTTAATTATGAATTGAAGTTTTTGTTGGGGACTTAAA
The DNA here is from genome assembly GCA_019776745.2 of Taxus chinensis. Lineage (NCBI taxonomy): Eukaryota > Viridiplantae > Streptophyta > Pinopsida > Cupressales > Taxaceae > Taxus > Taxus chinensis. Next base: position 955,649,013 of record CM034147.1, on the reverse strand, counting down.
TTACTTGGAAAAAGATCCAGTCCATGGATATGAGACGTTGAAAACTTATCTCAACTGCTCTTTTCACTTCTTTAGCTTTAATCAAAACCATGTTATGTTCCATCTCTTGAACCTTACTCTCTAAATAACCATCTCCAGATTCCACATAATGTTGTTCTAAAAATTTTGCATACTCATGAAGATATCGATACTGATTTACATCTTGATCTTTTGGGGTATGTATACTCAGATTGATTGTAATCATAAAATTGATTTAGAGGTGGCTAATAATAACCTAAAAAAATGCATCTTGCAATCTTGGAGATGGGTTGCATTGATATGGTTGTTACTGTAAATATGAATTCCACATGGGAAAATGCAACCATGATTGGAAAACTTCATGAATGGAAGAAGATGGAAATACGTGGAAAGAAAGATGATTGAAAATGGATGAAAAATAGATGGAAGAAGGGTTTCCAATTATAGAGAATGGGTTGTTTGGACCAAAATGGAGTCACTAGGTATGTTTTTATATGTGTCCAAAGACTGAAATCTTAACAAGAACACACCAACCTGTTAAAATGAAAGTGTTTTGAAAATGTTGAATCTACACCCCAGCTAATTATCTTGACTTCCTTGTGGTCCCACTGGGTGTGTTAGTTCTTTTATCATTGTTATTATGGTGGTTATGATCTTCAATGAAACACTATGAAATATGAGATTTGACTTGCTTGTCCCAGTCGGCATGCTAGAACTGTTATAAACTGAATCATAACAGCCTTTGACTTGCACAAGTGTGACTTCTTGAGCTCACGGTGTGTCTGGGTAACATGGGTACTATATCCAAGTGTGGGACTTGCTTCTTGAGAGATACCTTTAGAGAAAAATTGGTTCTTCTTCCTAATCCTAGTGCAAACTAAATCTACTGAAAGAAAAACTATTGACTATCCCTATCCTACAATTTCCAAGGGACTAGGGAAAGGGAAAGAACATGAAAATAATAGAAATCTAAACTAAATAGGTGATGCACCAAAATAAGAGTATGAGAATAAATCCCCAATGTGTGAAAAATGGAAACAAAAACACAAGTTAGAAAGGGTGATGACAGTTCTCCACAATCCAACAACAACATCTCCAACAAACACAACAATAATGGATCCCTACAAAATCAAATAATAGACATAATACACCTACAACAAGATTGAAGAGGAAAGAAGAATGCAACAAACACAACAAGGGAAACTACATCTACATACTTGAATCTATTTATTTAAAGGTATGCATGGTTAAAAATATTTACAAATGAAAGTCCTAGATCACCATGCAAGGAGTCCACTACAAAGGCTTGTAGCACATTGGCTTCACAAACAAAAAATGGGAAAAAAATTTCTACTCAAAATCATCTTCCTTTACAAGGAGCCCCAAAAAATTTTAATTTATAAGAATTTTTGAGAGGAGAGAGAGAGGGAATGCAATTCTCAAAATTCACTTTTCAATCAATTACAATTCATGATAAATGAGTGTGGTTGGTAATTTTGGACCCTATAAAAGCAATCTCAAGGTGTCCTATAACCTGCAATAGTGAAAGAATGATTGCCCATGCTCATTGAATGCTCCTCCAACCACTTCCCAACAACCAAACAAAAAATGGGATCATTTTGGTTAAAAATCACCATCAAATATTAATAAATTTCTTCATTTCTTTATTTTTTGTGCATCGAGCTCGGAGCCAAGGTTTCCAACGAGACCACTTTTTCAAAAAAATTGTTGATAATTTCTCTAGTTATGGCTCTCTAAGTGATGCAGTTACTTGAGTTTCACAGGCTTACTTCACTGTTATGAGATTGACAATTAAAATTCATTAGTAGAAAAGCATCATTTAAATTATTTTTTCCCTCATATTTCCTATATTATTTAAAAATGCATGGGGCCTTTTAAAATAATGGTGGGATCATTATACAACCTCATTTTTTATATAGGGAGGGGGTTGATATTTTCTTTTAAAATATTTATGAGCCAACTCGGCCGAGCTATCTCTTCTCTTTGCATTACTTTCACATTGGATGCCATAAAGAACCCATCTCTATTTTTTTTTGCTAATTTCCCTGGGAAATTATCTCTTTTGTTTGATTCACATAGGGACCTTATTCCTTAACATTTCAGGCATATTTCTTTTTTACACTGCCAACCTGGCGCGACCACCGAGTCACCTTCCTTGCCAAAATTGATGTCCCGTGTACCATTGGTGAGTTCTTCTTTTATGCTTTGGGATAGAGTCTCATGCATTGAACTCCTATCTTTGTGGCCTGGGTTATTTGGGCCACTCAAGCCCTATTTTCCCACTTTGCTCTAACCTTCGAAGAAATTTTCAACCATGTCGGCTCTATTACCGTCCCTAAGAACTAGCCTGTATTTGCGACTAGTTAACGGTACCTTGTTTTGATCTAATTGAGCCACTGACTCATTCACCACCCACACAACTTGGTTGTAGACAATTTGTGATTGTTGAGCCCATAAGTCCTGAGGGTAGCTTGGGCCCCAACTTCTTTGCCATTGTTGCAAATGTCCTATGCGGAATTTTTTGGGCTTTTGTGGCCTATTTTTTCCCATGCGGCTCAGGCCTCATACACCTGATTTTATCCACATCACTCTACCAAGAACCCATGAACTCAATGGAATGGATAAGTCTCGACTGAATACCGCATAGGTTGCTTGAGCTGAGATTAGCCTACGTGATAATGACTTATTTTCCCCTTGTTTCTCACTATGAGTTATAATGTGGAACTAAGTTAAAGAGCCCGTTATCCATTTGCTAAGTGTTGAGCCACTCTAAGTGCACCCTACTCATTCCAACCTATATTGATGCAAAAAAAAAATATTCCGTGCTTTGAATCTAAGCTCCTTCATTCATTCTAGCTCATTGATTTTCCACCAAGATCTCATGTGGATATGTGTCAAACTCACTTTGAATCATCATTTTTTAATGCTCAAGCCCAATAATCTCTAAAAGGAGCTTGAAAAATCTTTTAGCTCGATACTCCATCTCATCCTGTTCTTACTTCACCATATTTTTTTTGAAGTATCTCAGCCTCTATACCCGTCACATGAAATTCATCATGTCTTATTATTTGGCATCATTTGAGCTTGATGGATTACAATGATGGTTTGAATTAACTTGATTGACCTGAGTAGCTTAATGAGTAGATTGATCCATTTATTCACAACTTGATCTCCTTGTAATACAACTCATCTTGGTGTTGAAGTGACTTGGCTATGCGTGATTTGATCCCTCACCTACCCTGTAACTCAACATGCCTAAAACATTACTCAACACCATCCAAAGTGGCTTGGATATGGCTTGTCTCCCCTACAATGTGATTTGGATTTGGAAATGTAGAAGAGATCGATCCTTCCTTAAACTAACTCAATGCATGGTTTCATTAGACCACTCACCATTTCCCAAAACAGCTCAATGGGCAATATTAGTTACTTGGATCGGCATAGTAACTTGACATTGAAATAGGTAGTTTTGTGGGGTTATGGAAAGAGCTCGATCATGAGCTCATTCATAGTGAATTATCATTAGCTAGTTGAGATCACAAGACATCTTTGAAAGCATTCTTTCCAATTTTCCCATCATATTCTTTCCATTTTAACACTTAAATGTTGGGAAGCTAAATATCAGTACCAAGAAATGCCTTGCAACCATAATGTTGGATTTTTCCATTAGTTGCATATGGATCCTCATACTTTCTAATTCCTTTTCTAGTAGAACTTGGATTTAATAAATACCAAGAAGAGAAAAATTTCCTCTATGACCTTCAACTCTGACTGTATCCTCTGACTATCTCCTAGTGTAAGCTTTCTCTGTTGTTCAATTTTACATGAGGGGTAACATTGGATAACAAGTATCAATAAATCCCTTATTCAAAAAATTCTAGAAACTCCTTCTTGTATTGATGTTTAAGAAGAAATTGTACATAGTATGAAAATGGAAGTCATTTGAGAGTATAGGAAAATGGAAGAGTTTTATAACTCTTTAATGCTTCACAAGGATCTCTCTCTCATGAATTCATAAAAAAACAGCTAAGAACTAAGAAGTCTAAGAAGAAGATTGAAACTTATTACAATTTATAGAAGAGAAGAAACTCTTCATCTTCCCGGTTACTTTTCGTATGCCATATATTGACTTTAGGTTATTCATATTCATATTAAATGTTTAAGTCCCTTTTATAAAAACAAGGTGACTTAAATTTTATATTATGTTTCTAAAGTCACTTAAATACATATCAAAAAGTGCAAACCCCAACACGAAATTATAACATTGAAGAAATATAATGTTTAGAGGGAAGAGAAGAGAGAGAGAGAGAGAGAGAGAGAGAGAGAGAGAGAGAGAGAGAGAGAAGGAAGAAGAAGAAGAAGGAAGAATTATGTAGAAGAATGAGCCATTCCCGTGGATCTGATCTCTCTCCCTAACTGGTCTCCATGTTGCACTACAAAGAAGATTTCCATTCCTCATAATTCCTTACTAAAACAAGATGTTGTAGGTTCCACTTTGTCCACATGAGGAATGCGAACATATCTTAGAGTCTTCATCCATCCATCAAACACACTATTGATATCTTTGAACTTTCCAAACCATGATGGATGTTTCTATGTAATAAGTGCAATGGCACCCTGAATCTCTGAGAGGAACTCCAAGATATATTTAGTGAAGGAAAATGTGTTTCCTTCCTCTTTCTTGATATATTCCTATAATGGACCAATAAAATCATTGGCAGTTGTGTCTTCTCCCATTGTAGGTACTCCAAGTTTCTGGATTTGACGATTAATATTATCCTACAATTTTTATGCTTGTTCCTCCTTTTCATCCAAATCGGTGATGGCCCGATTGATTTATTCAAGTTTTAATGTCAAGGAACTTTCCCATAAGCATGACAAGTATTTAGAAGGAGTTCCAAAAAACCTTCTTATTAATCAACTCCTAAGAGCAAGTGTTGCCCATTTGACTCACTACTCGACCCAAAGGATCCTAGTAATCCCTTTCTTTCTCCAAGTCTTATTTGAGTGCCCACATCCTATTTGTTGTTGAAAACAAATAGGAAAAGAGTTTTATTTCCTCTTAGAGCACTAATTTTCCCTTTTCTAAAATTGAGGTAATCCATTCATAAGTGGCTCACCCCTGCATTATGAGCTCATGCATCCTCTTGATAAATTATGGATTTAATTTATTGATGGGTGTAAATTCTTCGATGGTAACTGTCGTGACATTTAGATCTACTAAATGTTTCACATAGGATGACAGAGTTACACCTATTCTTATAGCTCATTGATCTTCTTCTTATATTCATTTTTCCTTACCAAAAAAGTCCCTAATGATGATTCAATTCCTTTCAGGAAGGTGTTCGAGCTCCAAAACCCATTCTTAGTGTATATTGGTTGCCTAGACATATTTGCTTAGCCTTCCAACACATTTTCCATCTTCACACCTCTTTCTGCACATGTGTTGGCCTTTAGTGCTAGGACCACCACCCTTCCTGGGTGGTGGTTCTGAAACACCACCCAGGAAGGGCGGCGGTCCTGAACAATTTTTACAGATTCCATTATGCGTGTTTTTAACATGTGATGATTCAATTAACTTCACTTTTAGCATGCATCCATGGGCCAAATTGTATAAAAATATTTTTGATTACTTGGTTCTCCTTCCCTCTTCTAGTTTTTCATGTGCTTTACTTATTTGGAACTACCTCTTCTTGCCTTGTGCATGAAGGCACATCCCAACCCCAATTCTTATATATTCCATGATTTTATTCCAGAAAAAGGGCTTGAGATTTTTTGTGTAGCTTGCATTGTATTGCTACCACAATCTTGCTTGGAATTACATAGCCAAGCTCAGATCTCTTGTGTTATCTCTCTTCCACTTGCATTGCATATAGACTACCTTCAAGTTGCCATTTCTCAAGCGCCAACCTCTTTCCATTGTTCTTGCATTCCCAATCCCTTGGACTCATATGAACACTTAGAGAAAGAAAGGAATAAAATGAGGGGATAGATACAGATACAACCAGATTTTCCAAAGCTCTTTCTTATCTAGGTTAGAATTGTGTGTTTATTTTTATTTATTTGTTAAATTGTCAATTTCAAATCACTAGTTTCAATTACATATCAAATAGAGTAGTAAAATTGTTCATTTCAATAGGTTAGGCAATTACAAGTAGATCAAATCATTAGAAAGTTTTCTCTTTAACATTACCAAGAAATTTGTGGGGAATAATAGTCTTTCAGGGTCATGATTTATTCTTCACCTCTGAGGTAGGGTTTGAAGGATTTTGATTAGATTAGGTTATTTGTTTTAGATTAGATTCACATATTCGCACAAGTAACTAGCTACATCCGGTTGATTACTTGTCTTTAGTTTATTTATTAGATTAGAATGCATTGCTTAAAAATTAGAAAAGATCAAAAATATTTCCTTTGATAGATTAGTTTTCTTTTTATTACTTTTCTCTGATATATTGTGAAAACTCCAAAAACATAGATTAGATTTCCTTTAATAGTTAGTTTTCTTATTAAAATCATTTCATTTCATTCTGTATGACCATGAAAGGTCCACAACAAGAAAATACGTATAGTTGTGATCTGTTAGTCCCACAACCCAATGGGCTAGAATTGAGAACTGATATCGATACAAGTTTACATTTGACAATCTTACATACACCTGTAACTTTTACTGAGAAAATAGAACAAATAAATATGCTAAACATAGTTGCTAATCAATCCTATGATTATTGGACTTCTCCTGGAAATAGGGTTGGTTACATGCATGACCATACAAGGGCCACGACCTCCACGAGTCTTTGGTTGTGACCCTTAGGTCCCACAATCCAACGGGCCTATTAACCAGTTAGACATTAACACTAGTTTTCGTACATTAGTATTCATATCTTCACCACTTCCACTAGACATTATTGTACAACTTTCCTTACTAAACATAATAATGGATTAGGCTAAGACTTTCTGGACTAGACCAGAAAATCACCCATAAGTCCTTGTGACTCCACTATGTATCTTTTTCTCACTTCCATGACCTTGTATGGAAATCCATACGAGGCCCCTATAGGTCACTTTCCATGTGTTCAACATCCAATAAACAAAATCTCAGTAGAGCTAGATATTGATTTGAGTCTCTAAGTAGCTATTATATTAGACTGAGCCATTACACCACTTCAAGTTAGGAGATCATTCTTCACCTTAGACTTGTAGATCCTGATATTGCGTGTTGAATACATAAGATTTCCCAACTAGCTTGATCATCGTCACCACATGAACATTCACATCCATTCTACATAGGATTTCTAGGCATGACCTCAAGAGGTTGGGTGCGAAGAAGGTCACATGTTGATTTTCTATCGTACAAATTGGTGAACCTGACGTGAAGAGCTAGTGTCTAACGTTTACGCATTCTTTGTCCATCCTTTATTTTGACGGTATTCTTATACCCCCTGAATATGTCAGGATACAATGATTATGGTCAACCCATCCTGAGTTTTGACATGTACAACTACCAAACATGTATACCAAAAAAATCACCTTCACTCTCAACGTGGGTGGAAAACTGCTCAACTGCTCAAAAACCATCTTCTTTAGGGAACCAATGTTTGTTCCTCTGTACATATTAAGGAACTTGGCCAAATCATGCAGACTTATCCTCACAAAAAATCAAGTTCAAACAACAAGAATTTCACTAGGGAAGAAAGTTCATCTCCTCGGGTATTGTTTCGATAGCCCATTAGCATGCAATCAAACCAACTCCTACATCTAGATGAGGGATACTTAGCACGATATGCTAGGAGTGAACAACACTTCCAGAATATGAACCGATATTTTGATAGGTTGCAAGGACAAGGTGATGTTCTTCTCCAAAAAAATAATGCTACCCCTCCACCAACTAAAAATGTTGCTAATGTGGGGTGGAAACATATTGAATAGTTCATAGCAGGATACCACACTCCTCAACAACCTCCAAGGTTTTAAAAAAACACTTAAGCAAAGCACCACCCCGTCAACGAGCAATGCAATCTCAGCATTGGTAGACAAATTCAAGGAGATAGAGCTTTCCCAAAATTCTCAAAATTTATACGTGGGGCAAGAAATAACTTCTCCCTATCCACAGAATTACGGAAAAATACCTACTGCATAGAATCCTCTAGTTTATACGGGTACTCCAAACCCTAGAGATCTAATTATAGGGACAAGAACCTTAGGTATTCCCCCTCATGCCACATATGGATATTTTCAATAGGCACCGGTCGGAAGTGCATTTGTAAATTCTTTACCCACTAGAAATGCAATGTTCCCTGGCTTCATGCCTTCAATTCCATATCAAGGTAATTCACCCCCATGCGTACACATGTATTATAAATCTCCGCATGGGGATATGCACACTTACCCAAGTACGTATGGACAACTATAGGGGATGCCATATGCCCCACCAAATGTTTGTGTCCCATTTCAGCAACCAATGCAGCCTCCACCTCCCTAACAAGGATCTTCAACTGTGGAAATGTACACAATGGGGACCTACTCTGAATATCTTTGTAACATCCCCCATTTTAGTACATTAGAACAAGTAATTTTTTTTTTTTTTTTTGATAAATGCTTCCTAGTTCTAAATACATAATTTAGAACTCACAAATCAAAACAACCATTCTTATAACAGATAACCATATGCAGCTGTAATGACTCGGAGTACCTCTGATCTATTCATGAGTATCAAGAGTTGGCATTTTTATTTTAACACATCACTCTTGCAGTTCTCTTCCCTAATTTGGGATTCAAAATGCTCTGTCCAAGGAACCTATCTGAATAATTGTTACCATTATTCATCGGCATCTCGTCCCTTAGACTAGGTGACATAGGACAACGCAATCAGCAGCTTGTGATACTTTGGCCAAATATTTGAAACATACTACTTATGTCTCGTACTCCTTGACGACATACTCGTCAATCTAGAATACATCCTTCACCCCATTCCTATGTTATGTAGAATGTCTTATACTGACTTCTGTTAGTCTCTCCTGCCCCAAGTTATTCACTCAGGAACGTATTAGTAAAATGACAACGTTATAAGGATGCTCTCAGGGACTAGGGATACGCTAACATACTGGGTCAACCCTAGTTAACCCAGTGTGTCAAGATACCCCGAGTCTCCTTGGGCAGCCTTATAACATGACCATGTTCCTAATCAGTCCCAGAGTAAAACTTGTTCGAATTTAGGTGTAAATCTTAACGATCAATTCGAAGGGTGTCGCCATAAGTCACCTGCATTGTTGTATCTTCGAGAATATCCTAATCTTCTCGTGGGTACAACCCATGCAGTTGACTTGTGCCATCAACCTTCCAAAACCGCCTCAAAAAAGATCTACTTAACTTTAAGGTGTTACCTATGTTGAGATAAAGTTATACTTAAAAACGCTCCTTTTTGGCGTAGTCTTTTCCCATTCCCTAGGTTCCTTACCTTAGAATTGCCTTTCTTATTAAGACCCATTTCACAAGAGAAATTAATAAGGCTTGAGGTTTCATTACGGAGTTCATTGATGTACATTAATTTAAATCAACGAAATTGGGCAGTAGCCCAAAGTCTTCTCATAAGGTTGCTAACCATACTCTTTAGGGTTTATATTAGTTCTCAAAACTGAAATATATCTTACTTATTAGTATTAAGATATAGTGAATTAAAATCAAATAATACGCTATCTTGACTTTGTTCAAGGTTAGGGAGTGATAAATTACTCTTCTCGTTCAGCTTCTTGTTAAGGTTTATTTTACCCTTAGCTACTCGAAAGACAATGAACTAATTCCATATTAACTTTAGATAGAACATAACAAAACTACTAATATTTACAAGAATTCAATCACATAATCCTTGCAATGCTTACTTAGAAAATCCCAAATATCTCCACGGTATACTATAGTAAAAATGCACTTAAAATCATTCGAACCGAAGAAGATCAATCCATCAAGATACGAAGGTAAACACATAAGTAACAAATACCTCATTACATTAATTTCTAAGCTAATCAAATACATTCAATGCCTTCAGCATATTTGATACAATACTTGGCAGCAAAAGAACATCTTTCTTCAAGTATTACATTTAGAGAATCAAGTTGGATTTCATCATAAAACCAAATTAAACAATCTGAACATCATATCAGATCTGTGTGCCTTTACCACATACAGAAATCATCTGCAAAAATTGTCAACATGGGTCAGTTCGGTGAACTGAGCATGATAAGCACTAATTCTTAAAACAATTGCAATCCACCAATTTTTTTCATTAAACAACCTGTTTAAATGAAACACCAAACATGTAAACATATTTCAGACTATGCTCTTTTGTAATTCAAACATGACTATAAACGCGTAACTCATATTATAGTTACTAAATAGTCCTAGATACTTTTCAGATATTTCTTCATAAATATTAGTGACCAAGAAGAACAAATGTATCCAAAATAAACTATCCATCTGAATCCCAAGGACAGCAAACATCCGACAGACCATTACATTCAACAAAAAAAAGAATATCCTAACAATTCATGAATCCATCAGTATGTTTTAACAATTCCAACAGTTAAATATAAATATATCAACATATACTTTACAGCAGAAGAGAAAGAAACCGAGCCATTCAGATTTCCCTTCCAATCATGCTCATGACTGTACCGTCCTCTCAAGAGTAATGCATTCACATTATACGCATGCGACTAAGCCAGTCGAGACCACAGGAAGAACTACAGTTCGTCAAAATTCAAATATAAAAATTACCTGTAGCTTACTGAGCAATACAATAGCTCTCATGGCAAGGCAGTAATAAATAATCCAACAAATAGACTCAACATAGCTTTCCATATTATTTGACAAACGAGAAAATATCCAACGCCATCACTTGTCAAGGCACAACTAATAGCTCTTTATCTCAGTCAAGAACAAGACTAGATAACATTAAAACAGAAGACGTAACCATGCACAAACACAACAACAATCCCACTGAGTCAAAACACTCAGCAACATACAGCTCAATCTAATCCCTACTATAACACAGCAAGGACTTAAATCAAAATCCGAAATAAAAAAGAATAACCTCTTTATCACAATCAAACAAGAGGCTAGATAACATTAAAACAAATGATGTTTCCATATGCATATATAGTGACATTCACACTAAATCTAACACAAACATGCACAGCTTCATTCAACTGAAATATATATTAGGGTTTATATTAGTTCTGAAAACTGAAATATATCTTGCTTATTAGTATTAAGATATAGTGAATTAAAATCAAATAATACGTTGTCTTGACTTTGTTCAAGGTTAGGGAGTGATAAATTACTCTTCTCATTCAGCTTCTTGTTAAGGTTTATTTTACCCTTAGCTACTCGAAAGACAGTGAACTAATTCCATATTAGCTTTAGATAGAACATAAAAAAACTACTAATATTTACAAGAATTCAATCACATAATCCTTGCAATGCTTACTTAGAAAATCCCAAATATCTCCACGGTATACTATAGTAAAAATGCACTTAAAATCATTCAAACTGAAGAAGATCAATCCATCAAGATACGAAGGCAAACACATAAGTAACAAATACCTCATTACATTAATTTCTAAGCTAATCAAATACATTCAATGCCTTCAGCATATTTGATACAATACTTGGCAGCAAAAGAACATCTTTCTTCAAGTAGTACATTCAGAGAATCAAGTTGGATTTCATCATAAAACCAAATTAAACAATTTGAACATCATATCAGATCTGCATGCCTTTACCACATATGGCAATCATCTGCAAAAATTGTCAACATGGGTTAGTTCGGTGAACTGAGCATGATAAGCACTAATTCTTAAAACAATTGCAATCCACCAATTTTTTTCATTAAACAACCTGTTTAAATGAAACACCAAACATGTAAACATATTTCAGACTATGCTCTTTTGTAATTCAAACATGACTATAAACGCGTAACTCATATTATAGTTACTAAATAGTCCTAGATACTTTTCAGATATTTCTTCATAAATATTAGTGACCAAGAAGAACAAATGTATCCAAAATAACTATCCATCTGAATCCCAAGGATAGCAAACATCCGACAGACCATTACATTCAACAAAAAAAATAATATCCTAACAATTCATGAATCCATCAGTATGTTTTAACAATTCCAATAGTTAAATATAAATATATCAACATATACTTTACAGCAGAAGAGAAAGAAACTGAGCCATTCAGATTTCCCTTCCAACCATGCTCATGACTGTACCGTCCTCTCAAGAGTAATGCATTCACATTATACGCATGCGACTAAGCTAGTCGAGACCACAGGAAGAACTACAGTTCATCAAAATTCAAATATAAAAATTACCTGTAGCTTACTGAGCAATATAATTTCCTCATGGCAAGGCAGTAATAAATAATCCAACAACTAGACTCAACATAGCTTTCCATATTATTTGACAAACGAGAAAATATCCAACACCATCGCTTGTCAAGGCACAACTAATAACTCTTTATCTCAGTCAAGCACAAGACTAGATAACATTAAAACAGAAGACATAACCATGCACAAACACAACAACAATCCCACTGAGTCGAAACACTCAGCAACATACAGCTCAATCTAATCCCTACTATAACACAGCAAGGACTTAAATCAAAAGCTGAAATAAAAAAGAATAACCTCTTTATCACAATCAAACAAGAGGCTAGATAACATTAAAACAAATGATGTTTCCATATGCATATATAGTGACATTCACACTTAATCTAACACAAACATGCACAGCTTCATTCAACTGAAATATATATTAGGGTTTATATTAGTTCTCAAAACTGAAATATATCTTACTTATTAATATTAAGATATAGTGAATTAAAATCAAATAATACGCTATCTTGACTTTGTTCAAGGTTAGGGAGTGATAAATTACTCTTCTCGTTCAGCTTCTTGTTAAGGTTTATTTTACCCTTAGCTACTCGAAAGACAATGAACTAATTCCATATTAACTTTAGATAGAACATAACAAAACTACTAATATTTACAAGAATTCAATCACATAATCCTTGCAATGCTTACTTAGAAAATCCCAAATATCTCCACGGTATACTATAGTAAAAATGCACTTAAAATCATTCGAACCGAAGAAGATCAATCCATCAAGATACGAAGGTAAACACATAAGTAACAAATACCTCATTACATTAATTTCTAAGCTAATCAAATACATTCAATGCCTTCAGCATATTTGATACAATACTTGGCAGCAAAAGAACATCTTTCTTCAAGTATTACATTTAGAGAATCAAGTTGGATTTCATCATAAAACCAAATTAAACAATCTGAACATCATATCAGATCTGTGTGCCTTTACCACATACGGAAATCATCTGCAAAACTTGTCAACATGGGTCAGTTCGGTGAACTGAGCATGATAAGCACTAATTCTTAAAAAAATTGCAATCCACCAATTTTTTTCATTAAACAACCTGTTTAAATGAAACACCAAACATGTAAAACATATTTCAAACTATGCTCTTTTGTAATTCAAACATGACTATAAACGCGTAACTCATATTATAGTTACTAAATAGTCCTAGATACTTTTCAGATATTTCTTCATAAATATTAGTGACCAAGAAGAACAAATGTATCCAAAATAACTATCCATCTGAATCCCAAGGACAGCAAACATCCGACAGACCATTACATTCAACAAAAAAAAGAATATCCTAACAATTCATGAATCCATCAGTATGTTTTAACAATTCCAACAGTTAAATATAAATATATCAACATATACTTTACAGCAGAAGAGAAAGAAACCGATCCATTTAGATTTCCCTTCCAACCATGCTCATGACTGTACCGTCCTCTCAAGAGTAATGCATTCACATTATACGCATGCGACTAAGCCAGTCGAGACCACAGGAAGAACTACAGTTTGTCAAAATTCAAATATAAAAATTACCTGTAGCTTACTGAGTAATATAATAGCTCTCATGGCAAGGCAGTAATAAATAATCCAACAAATAGACTCAACATAGCTTTCCATATTATTTGACAAACGAGAAAATATCCAATGCCATCACTTGTCAAGGCACAACTAATAGCTCTTTATCTCAGTCAAGAACAAGACTAGATAACATTAAAACAGAAGACGTAACCATGCACAAACACAACAACAATCCCACTGAGTCAAAACACTCAGCAACATACAGCTCAATCTAATCCCTACTATAACACAGCAAGGACTTAAATCAAAATCCGAAATAAAAAAGAATAACCTCTTTATCACAATCAAACAAGAGGCTAGATAACATTAAAACAAATGATGTTTCCATATGCATATATAGTGACATTCACACTGAATCTAACACAAACATGCACAGCTTCATTCAACTGAAACAAATCCTTATGATAATACAACCATGACTTATATTGGAAGCCGTTTTCAAGAAAAATAATCACAACAAGATCTTCATAGAAGCTGAAATTCCATATCAGTATTTTCCTCAAAGTTTCATCCTCAGCCCAAGCTACTACGGAATACAACAGGGTCTCAAACCGAGTAAAATTTGTAAAGAAAACCCTTCCTTTAATTTCCACAGAAGTAAACAGAAAGGAACAAAAGAATCTTAAGAAGGAGTCTGAACAATATGCACGCACAACAAGGGTTTAAATCGAGAATCAAGCCAACTCGCAACATATCGAGATCTCCAAAAATATCACATACAACTAATGCTCATAAACAAGGCTTAGATTGAAGTTGATTTCATGTGACAACAATTTAAGAATCCCAATAGTATTCCCAGTAAAACTTCTACAGAAGTCGTAATTCAAGATACATATCAAGGACTCCAACTGAATCAATATCTTAAGTAATCTCAACTAAACATCAGCTTTCAAAACTAAGCTTAAGCAGAAGACGAAACATACGAAACATAAAAAAGAACTCCAACTGAGTCTGTACCAACGATATTCACTGCTAAGCAATAGTATTCATAAAAAAGCAATAGAAGTCGTAATACTAGTTACTTTTCAAGGACTCCAACTGAGTCTAACTAATAAGCACTCACAATCATGACTTCTACAGAAGTCCAAAATATACGAAACATTCCAAGGACTCCACAGAGTCATTTTCATAGATATTCCTTGCAAACTTTCAACGGATTATATCCCAAAAATTGCAACACATGGAGGACTTCTACAAACGTCGCATTCAAGTAGTATAAACACAGCAAGTTATCCAACCAGAAGTAACTTAAAGTATTATAGCAAGATCCAACAAGATTCAGCAACCATAAAAGTACAGCCAGTCTCAAACGAAGGGAAACCACAAGGAAGATTAAATACAGAAAATATTCCTTCAAGATCTTCTAAAAATCTGAGATTTCTAATTTCACAGGAAAAGAAGAACCAAAACAATGCTTCCAACCAACTGAATTGAAATCACCTGAACAAAGTTGTTTTAATGAAAGCATTTGAAGTAAAGCAATATTTTTAAAAGTCAGGGCCTATGATGCCTGGTAATGTCGCTTAAAAATCTGAAGAAGACCTCTAAATGAGCTCGAGCCTTCTCCTCTTCTTCCACATTAGATTCAACAACAATAATTTGTTATTTTCATGCCTTATAAACTTTCCTTGACAGAGAAAAGAGCTAGTTATTCTCATAGTTGCCATGCAACACCAAGTAGACTGGTTCGAAGAACCAGTGATCAAACAGAGAGAAAACTAGAGCGTATGGAAAACCAAACAACCAACTAGTTTTCCATTTTTTCATGTCTTCTTGAGCAATACGAGCTCGGAAACCGAGTTCATTAATTTCATTAACTCCAAAATTCCCGCTCAATCTCCATTTCCACTGACCGCCATAGTTGGCGATGGAAAAATGCAAACCGAAGACCATTTCCAGATTTGGCGACTCTACCACATCGGATTCGATGGCCATTTGAAACCTCCGCGAAATCCTTGTCCTTCATACGTATCCATCTCATTTAATGCCATAGAAACTACCGCCCATGGCTAACACCCCTTCATAGGTCCCTTTCATCCATGATCATTAGTTAGGTTAGAAACATAGGTTTAGACCTTAAGGTGATACTTAGTCTAACCTCCTTAGCGCTAGGTCACTAACCTTAGAAACATTAAGCTTATAGTTTAGAGCTAGGTTAGATTAGCACTAATCCAACCCATAAGTTATAGTTTAGGTTTAGGTTATTAACCCTAATAGAACCAATCTAGGTCTAACAAATAGAATCGTTCAGTAATAACCAACAGAGTATAATATTCCCGAAATGGATTCTATCCAGCATAGATAATTAGCTAGCAATATATATATATATATATATATCAGAACTTATTACCTGGCTCAAGGTCTAGACCTTGATATTACGATATTGGGAACCAATTCATTTAACACAATCAACCTGAGTTAGACTCTGGAATTGCTTATTCAACCCATTTAGACCTTGCAACCTTCGTAAGGTCTATAATTTTTTTTCATCCAGAATAAACTTAAAACATCTCTTGGATCAATGCCACTGATCCAAGGCTGAGTCATATAGATGGGTAAATCCACAATTCATTCCGAAATCAGATTAAACTCAGGTGCTAAAAATGAAAGAAATAAAAGAGTCCAAGCATATCTTGGCTCAATCAAAGATCTTCAAGAGCAAAGAAGATAAAATCCATATCAAGCATGACTTCACAATCAAAGGAACACGTCCTTTTTATAGAAGAAATCATATATCAACACTTGAATGCTCAGGAGGAAGTAACAATAGTTTAGAGTGTTACAATCTTAAGGAGCCTCTAGAATTATCCATTCAAACAGTCATGCTACCAAGACCCTTTCCTGATCTTTCAAAATTCAAAGGGGAGGGAAATCCTAATGCCCACATCAAAGCTTACACAATGGCCATTTGAGAGTTTCTCCCATGGGACACAGTTATTGTGAAGATTTTCCCTAAGATGCTAGAAGGTATTACTCTCGATTGATACTATAGGATACTAGAGGCTTTAATAAACTCCTTCAAGCCACTTGTATAAGAATTTATTAAGGATTTTTATTTGAACAAAATTTTGAGAACAGGAATAAGGGATTTCCTTCATATCAAGCAAGAGCGTAATGAGTCTGTAGCCCACTTCATTCAAAGGAGGTGACAAGTTCTCTACTCCTCTACAAGCACTCCAAATATGGATTAGACACAGCTTTTTGGTTTGTTCCTCCACTCTCTTAATAGGGATAAAAAGGAATAAGTTTAAAATTTCCCACTAAGGAGCTATGAAGAGGTACTAGAGGGTGCTCTTCTAATTGACCAAGCAGTTATTGACAGTGGTCATAATACTTATGGAGCTAATGGAAGGTTAGTCACCCCTAATCAAAATAACCCTGGTTACTCCAAAAACATGAATAATAATCAAGGACCAAAAATCCTTAATAAGAATCATGGATTCACAATGGATGGGGTGATAGACCAACCTAAGAAACCTAACATTGTTAATGCTCTCAATATAAGACTTCAAACAACAACAATAACAATGGCAATAGTCATAGAAATAATAAATTCACTCCCTCAGTCAACGTTGTAGATTTTAACCGTCATCAACAAAAACAACAACCTCAGAAATCAAGACAAATGAAGACCCAACGCCCTAACCAATACCTAGGAGGTTATCTAAACAAATTTCAAAATCAAGGGCAAGGGTTCCAAAAGTTTGGCTATAATAATCAATAGGGAAACAATAATCATAGTTTTGGACTGCAATAAGGTATAAACCAAAAGCCTCAAGATTATGATCCTGATTTATATTGCAATTTCCATAGGGTTTGTGGGCACAATGCAAGAATATGCCACAATTGTAACAAGTTTTTACAATGTTTTCCCAACACCTTATTAGATGAATGATGATGGGGCAGTGGTCAACATATTCCCCTTCTCTTTCGTTCAAAAGATAGGGTACAGAGAGACCAATTTATCTTTGACACGAAATACACTGAGAGGCTATGACAACCTCAAGGAAACTTCAATCAGAACTATAGTGTTACTAGTCACCCTTGGACCTAAGATAGCACTAACTGAGTTTTATATTATAGATCAGGAAACCAACTATAATATGATACTTGGTCATCCTTGGATTCATCCAATGAAGGTGATTCCCTCCACCTTTTTTTTTTTTAGAAATTTAGTTTCCTGCATTTAGGGGAGGTTTTTTTGGCATAGGGTAATCCAAAACCTTTCGAAATATACCTAGCTAACTTGAAGAAGAGGCCAGGAATCCACTCTGAGTTTGATCTTCCTACAAATTAGATAAATAAACCTGCGAGCTCAGTACCAGAGGAAAATATGTTCCTATAACAAAATTTGAATTCATGGGTTTGATCAAAGGAATTTTTGAGGTCAAAGATGAAACCGTCATCGTAGAGACAATGTCATTGGGGACCACAAAAAATAATTTTGAGCTATTGGAGAAGGATTTACCCATTCTTTCCTTTTGATTCTATGGGTATGGGACATACCCTGAGGACTCAGTTCTCTTCTAGCAGATGAGGTTTGTATGGTTGAGGTAATTGAGGTAAAGGAGGAAGATTCAAAAGATTACCCAACGTCCATTTTTCCAAGTAATTGTTGGAATCTCCATTTTGGCACCAAATTTCATTTTCGGTCGGGACAGGTGTGATTCTTACCTCTCCTGAGGGAAGGATTCTACATTTTTCCTTCAAATTAAACTTCGAGTGCACAAATAATGGGTCTGAATACAAATCCCTTCTAATTGGTCTCATCATAGCCAAAATAATGGGTGCTCTTAATATTAGGGTATTGGGTGATTCACAACTTGTTGCGAATCAAATATCGAAAGTATATGAGACTAGATCTGAGCATTTACAACTCTATAAATCAGTAGTTTTGAATCTAACAAAGATATTTGACTTCATATCAATCGAAGCAATTCCATGAGAGTATAACCTCCTCACAGAACTCGATAGTAACTTCCACTTCTCACTTCACTCTAAGAAGTGTGTTAGAAGATATAAAATTCATGGTCTTGGTTCGTGCATAGATTTTGGTTAGCAACACATTGGTATCTCCAATGTTGACATACATAGAGACTAAGAGCAAGTATCTCATTGCAGATCACATTGGCATTGACAAAGTAACTCTAGGATATCTAAACACTCTAGGATATCTAAAGGCTCTCACAGAATTGCATCTTACTCATCACGAGGTTGATCTTTCCCTAATTTTATACTCTTCCTCCTATTTCAGAAATCCTATTATAGAATCTTCCCCTGGGAAGGAAATCAAAATTTGTGAGGTAGGAGAAGAGGGGGATTTAGATTTGCCTCCGGCCATGCCTAAGTTTGAGGAAGGAAACACCTCCTTAATCAAGGGAACAATCGATATAAATATCAATACCAAGGAAGAACAAAAATTATTGAAGCTAGGATTTTCTTTAACTCACGAGGAAGTTTAAATACATAATCATAACCTTAAGGAGCATCAGAAAGCATTCACATTTAGCTACAAAGAAATGAAGGGAATCGCATCACACATTGTAGAGCACAATCTTGTCACCAAGCCAGATGCTAAGCCAATTAAGAAAAATTCAAGGACCATGAAGCCAAAGGTGTCCCTCATGGTGAAGGAAGAAGTGATGAAACTCCTCCAGGTAGGGTTCATCAAGCCAATTGACTACTCACAATGGGTGTCTAACATAGTTCCCATTCTCAAGAAAAATGGAAAGATCTGCATTTGGATAGACTTTTGGGATATAAATAAGGCTTATCCCAAAGATGATTTCCCATTACCATCGATTGATGTTATTGTTGACACAAAAAATGGTTTCAAATTTTTGTCTCTCATGGATGGATTCTCTGGGTACAATTAGATTAGAATCTTCGAAGAATATTAGGTCAAAACTACGTTCATAACTCCTTGGGGAACCTACTGTTATTTTGTTATGTCATTCAGGCTTAAGGACGATGGTGATAAGTACCAACGGGTCGGTGACTTATATATTGCATGATCTTATACATAAGATTATGGAATCCTACGTGGATGACCTTCTGGCTAAGGCCAGAAAATGCTGTGCAATCACCCAAAAGTTCTTTGTATCATCCTTTCTCGCTTAATCAAATATGACGTAACATTGAATCTAGAAAAATGTGTATTTGGTGTAACAAGAGGCAATATTTTAGGGTACATCATATCTTCATGAGGAATTGATGTGGACCCAGCCAAAATCCGAGCTGTATTGGAAATGACTCCACTGACGGACGAGTTTGGCATCAAATATTTTCTTAGAAAATTTGGGGCAATCTGAAGGTTTATCCTTTACTTGACCTTTTCTATTCACCCAATCAATAATTTTTTTGAAAAAGGATTGCTACATTGATTGGACAGATGAATTCAATGAGGCATTTGAGTTGGTTAAATGATTCTTATTGTCCCCTCCCATGCTCATGATGCCTAGGTCATATCACCCTTTGATCTTTTATTCACGAGCTACAGATATTTTTATAGCCTACATGTTGGCTAAAGAGGATGATGATAAATGAGAGCATGCAGTCTATTTTATTAGTCTAACATTTCTTGATTATGAGACACGTTACACCCAGGCAAAAAAAGAATGCCTTGCCATAGTATTTATGATAAAGTGTTTGAGACATTATATGTTTAATCAAGAAATGATGGTTATTGTTAAGTCAGATCACTTGCTGGACATTCCTCACACAAGGATTCTTATCTAAGAAATTTGGGTGCTTCATAACTCTAACGAGACAATTTTAGTTAACATTTCTTAATTAGAAATTCTTCAATGGAAAAATCATTATCGACTAGTTGGCTGATAATCCATTGGATGGAGGTAATCTAGTAGATCTAAACTTCCCTGATGAGTGTGTATACTTCGTCGAGACTAGGCCCCCCATTTCTGCAGTGTTCATGGTATACTAAAATCATTAATTTTATCAGTGGATCATACATGTATCTAGAAGGGGAAACATCACAACAAAGAAGGTGGTTATGTGCCATTTCCACTAAGTACATTATTTTGGAACAAGTGCTTTATCATAGAGCCTTCGACAAAATATTGTTAAGATGTGTTGACGCAGAAGAATATGAAAAGATTATTTATGAATCACATAGCAGAGTATGTGGAGGCCACTTCAGAGGCCACACCACTACTCGAAAGATATGTCATATGGGCTATTTTTGACCCAGTCTAGAGCATGATGTAGTAGAGTTCATGCGCATATGCCACAAATTTCAAGAGTTCCCCCACGAAATCCACATACCGGAACAAGATCTACAACCAATTTAAACCCCATGGCCCTTTTCCACGTGGGGCCTAGATTTGATAGGAAAATTCTCTCCCTCATCAACAGATGGCCATAACTTTATAATCATGGCCACAAAGTACTTTACTAAGTGGATAGAAGCTATGCCTTTTACCGCTGTACCTAGGTCTGTGATTGCTAAGTTCATCTTGAACCAAATCATTTATAGGTATGGGGTCCCAATGGTTATTATCTCGGATAATTGCACATCCTTAAAAAATGATGAAGTATGTGAATTGTGTGAAAAGTTCAAGATAATTTATCACATGGCTTCTCTTTATTATCCTCAAGCCAATGGAAAAGCTGAGGCTATGAATAAGACATTAAAGTCCATCCTCCTTAAGACCATTAAGGAAAACAAATGAGATTGACATTTAAAGCTTTTCCTAGCCTTTTGGGCTTATGGGACATTAGTTAGAACACCAACAGGGGCAACCCCCTTTTCTTTGGTATTTGGTGTGGAAGAATATTTACCACTCGAGGTCAAAATAGCAAGTCTCTGTATTTCATTGCAAGGAATCCTGGGAGAATAAGGTTATCAAGAAGCATGACTCTCTCAGTTAGAAAGTATTGATGAGGCTAGAATCAATGTTGAACAATGGAACAACATTTCTGTTGATTGGATGGCTCATAAATACAACAAGAAGGTCTACGAGCATGAAATATATGAGGGATATTTGGTCTTAAGACTTGAAAGTTGGATAGACAAAAATACCGACGAAGGAAGAAAATTCAGACCTAGGTGGTTGGGTCCATATCGAGTAGTAGAATACTACAATAATGGGTCATTTTTCCTGTATACACTAGAGGGTGAGGGGTTTAATGAATCTGTGAACTCTCTTCACTTGAAGAGGTATTACACATGATCCATTAGCATTTTTCACATGTATATTGTTGTATGTATATTGCACTTTCATTTTCTAATTCATTCTATAAAATTTGTGATCAAGGGACTTATTCTTATAGCAACTCCTAAAAACTTCTAAAAATAATGGAAAAACATTCAAATCATATTTCTTAAAAATTTCATGGTATCATCAATTGTTTTCAAATCATTTCATCGATTCAAATAGGATAAGATAAATTTTTTACTGTAGCCATACCAAGGCCTGCATACTTGGTTCTGCTTATAGTTTCTTTCTAGATTAGGTGTCTTTGCCTATAGTTTGTTCTAGAAGATTCATGGTGTCACATCTATCCCATTAATATCTCTTTGGAAATAAGAACATGCTAAACATTTTGCCTAAATAAGTAATTCAAATGAAAATCCATTAGAAAATTTTAATTTTACACATTTCTGTTCCCTACTAACCTTCAGTGTTGAGCCTGCATCTCTTACTGGTGATGTAGGGTTGGAAAAGGAGAGAAATGCCCTTACTTTCCTATGCCTTGTCCATAATGATGAGCCCATGCTTCCTACTAGTAGTATGGGGACAGGGTGTAGGGGGACTCTTTGATAAACTTTAAGGTTAGAAATAATCCATTCAAATATTGTGAAATCATAAGTCAAAAACAAAGTGAGTTAGATGTCCAAAATTCCAAAAGGGTTTAAAATCTCAAAACCAGATTTTTTCAACCAAGTGGCCATCTACGGATCTAAGTCTAGATAAAGTGGAAGGAAAATCACGTTTTAAACTATGAAGTAACTTGATTAGGGTGAGGTTTTAGTGTCTTAATTTGGTTCTGTCAAGCCATTGTCTTTCTGTCATCATTACCATTCAACAATTTTTCATAACTTATGCCCTCTCTAGCTCTTGGTGTTGAGCCCTCACATCCTACTAGTTGCATGGAGTCAGGAGTGGGGAAAGCACATTTTCTTATCATATCATTGTATAACCATGTTTTGCTAAGCCAACATGAAGTATTAAATATTACTTAAAGAAACTAAAGTTTAACATCACATTGTGTTCACATCATCATATATCAACATTATTAAATACAAAAACAAATCATTCTGTTATCATTGCATACCAAATGCATGCATTCTGAAAAGCATAGAAAAATGGAAATTCTAAACATCTAGAGTACATATGAGAAATAAGACAAAATAAATTCAACTCAGATACAATGGATTACCGAACCAAAAATAAAAATTTGTATATATCATGGTGAGTCAAGTTTGTATACAATGCCATCACGCGGTAGGGCATGGTCAAAATGCTCGCAATGAGCCTAAGATATACAAAACAAAATCATCATATGGTGCTCAAAAAAATGAAAACAAATCGATAAATGTCCCAATGGCCTGTTAGTCCCTATGGGATCCCTTGGATGGTGCATGAACACGTCCAGGTCTCCTACTGCAGCTACGGTGATGCTGAGAATGAACCGAATGGTGTCAATGCTCATGGTGTTGTCCATTGGATGTGGTCTCACTATAGGAATAGATCTGCCTCATCAAACTTTCAGTGGTATCATATCCAGCCACCTAGGTATGAAGGAAGGTCACCACCTTTGCTATCCTCCAAACATGAAAAAAACATTAGTTTGTCTGTCGTCTACTAGCAGCTGACCAGAATCCTCAGTCAGCTAATCTCGGGTCTTCCCCAAGGTGAATCAATAGGGTTTCCACACACACCCATTGGGTAAGCTCTCACCACTCTTATGCAGTTTCTGTAAGAAAAAAGAAGAAGAAACATGTGAGTTAGAAATAAAAAGACGCAAATAAAAATAAAGTGCCAAGAAAACGCTTCTAACTAATAAAGACAAGAAAAGATTATTAAACATACTCAGATCTCTAGGAATCTAGGTAGGGTTAGTGGTTACTACTAGTGGTGGTTACGGGATCTCCCTAAACCTAGAGACTAAACTTTGTCCCATCACAGACTCATCATCCCCTTCCCCTCCGCGAGGAAGTGTCTCCTCTGAGACCAATGTCTCTTTCTCCACACCGGCCTCCTCATGCACTACTCTAAGCATCTCTTGAGTGTCATGCCACTCAGGTCACTCTCTTCCTCCTCCATATGGACTGCCCTGCCACCCTCAACACTAACCCCCTCATCCTATTTCTCCTCCCCAACTGACTCCTCCTCAGTCTCATCTCATGTGTGTTCCTCAGAATCAGAGTCTACGTCAATGGGCTCATCCTCCTCTCCACTATGAGTACGAGTGGCCAAAATATGAAGCAAAGGCACTTGAGGGTCACCAATTTCCCATCAAGCATGGAATACATGCCTAACAATGATAGGAACCACTGGGGAAACCACTATCTAGCTCCAGATATTCTTTAGGGACCTTTTGGGCCTCTTGAATGGTCTTGTAGACTGGTACCACTAGGGGAAGTATCTTAGCAAACGAGAGGCCAAACTACTACAAAACCTGATCAGATGGATGAGTCTTGACTGTCCTGGCCCTGTCAACTAACCAACCTGTGGTAGAGTAAGCTACCACTGTGCTCACCTCTTGACCCCATAACCCTGTCATGTCTTGGTAGGGAGTATAATCCATGTCTGTCATGGTCAAGGAAGCCACTGGCTGATGTGGTTTCCTAAAAACTAATATAGCTATCCACCTCACCACCAAGATGGTCCCTAGATCTAGTACCCGCAATCCCCTTCCATAGGGGGTGATGCACTCATAAACCCAGCTCATAACAAGATTCGGGTGGCTCAGTGATTTCCCCTGAAGTCTTCCTACCCTACAAAGTCATGATAGATAGTCCCTAGGATGTCTGGTCCCCAGGTATATGAGTGGCCATGTTCCTCAATCTGTGAAATAATAGGAGACTAATAATATAGAAGGGTTTCACCTGCTTTGGGTGGTGATCCCTAAGCCGATTTGAAAGGAATAGAAGCCCATGATGACTCTACAGATGATAGGAATAGTAGCAGTGGCAATGGAATGGACCCTGATTCCCTTCTTCGAACCAAATGAAACATCGACGTCTCGCATATAGTTGGCCCACTGAGTCATCTCATCCCTAGATCCTATTTTTTCCAGAGTCAGTCTCCTCCCAAGTATCAGGAGCCCAAGAATGGGGTACACATCTCCAAGGTGATGGTCCACTCATCTCTGGCACCTAGAAACTGGAAAGTGTTCCGGTTTGTGTTCTAATAAGAAAATAAGTCACACAATATGTGACTAGAAGGGGCAACATGGGGCATGTGTGTAATCCTCCAGATTGTATGCCCTCTAGAGATTGTCTCTCCTAGCCTGAGTCAAATTATCCAAGATCTCAGGGAGCAAATCACACTCCCTCTCTCGGCTCGAATGGATGTACTCCTTTTGCATTCACCAAAACATGGAAAAAAGAGCAAGTTAGTAACGTATACAAGAAGATAAGCTCACCAAAAACATGAAAAAGCTTCAAAAATCCAAAAAAAAAATCAAGTTAATGCATGTTTTGGTCATTATGTTGAGAACTGTTGCCCAGTGCAGGGCAGTGCTTCAAGAACTGCTGCCCTACTTTGGGTGGCAGTCCTGAGCCAATTTTCAAAATATGCCCTTAACCCTAAAAAATTATCAAAAAAACAAACAATGGCCATTTCGAACAAAATAAAATAATTCTCTATGGGCACCCTCCCTTAGGGATTCATTTAAGACCAAATTTTTTGAAAATAGTCCCCCTAGGTAAACTTTTCAAACATTTTACATTTTAGGCATGAAAAGGAAAAAGTATAAAGAACCAACCTTAAACCACATTGGTCAATCTCCCGCTCATGGAGACATGATGATTCAAGTCCTTTCAAGAAGGTGTTTGAGCTCCAAAACCCATTCGTAATGTATATTTATTGCCTAGACATATTTACTTAGCCTTCCAGCACATTTTCTAGCTTCCTACCTCTTTCTACGCATGTTTTGGCCTTTAGTGCCAAGACCACCACCCTATCCTAGGTTGTGGTTCTGAAATCGCTACCCAGGAAGGGTGGAGGTCTATGAACGCCATTTTTATGAGATTCCATTATGCATGTTTTTAACATGTGACGATTCAATTAACTTCACTTTTAACATGCATCCGTGGGCCAAATTGTCTAAAAATAGTTTTGATTACTTGGTTCTCCTTCCCTCTTCTAGTTTTTCATGTGCTTTAGTTAGTTGGAACTGCCTCTTCTTGCCTTGTGCATGAAGGCACATCCCAACCCCAATTCTTATATATTCCATGATTTTATTCAAGAAAAAGGGCCTGAGATTTTTTGTGTAGTTTGCATTGTATTGCTGCCACAATCTTACTCGGAATTACATAGCCAAGCTCAGATCTCTTGTGTTATTTATCTTCTACTTGCAATGCATCCAGACTACCTTCAAGCTGCCATTTCTCAAGCACCATCCTCCTACCGTTGTTCTTGCATTCCCAATCCCTTGGAATCATATGAACACTTGGAGAATGAAAGGAATAAAATGAGGGGACAGATACAGATACAACCAGATTTTCCAAAGCTCTTGCTTATCCAAGTTAGAATTGTGTGTTTTTTTCTTTATTTGTTAAATTGTCAATTTCAAATCACTAGTTTCAATTACATATCAAAAAGAGTAGTAAAATTGTTCATTTCAATAGGTTAGGAAATTAAAAGTAGATCAAATCATTAGAAAGTTTTCTCTTTAACATTACCAAGGAATTTTTGGGGAACAATAGCTCTTTCAAGGTCATGATTTGTTCTTCACCTCTAAGGTAGGGTTTGAAGGGTTGTGATTGGATTAGGTTAATTTTTTAGATTAGATTCACATATTTGCATAAGTAACTAGCTACATCTAGTTGATTACTTGTCTTTAGTTTATTTATTAGATTAGAATGCATTGCTTAAAAATTAGAAAAGATCAAAAATATTTCCTTTGATAGATTATTTTGCTTTTTATTTTTTTGCTTTGATATATTGTGAAAAATATAAAAACATAGATTAGATTTCCTTTAATAGTTAATTTCCTTACTAAAATCATTTCATTTCATTTTGTATGACCATTAACGGTCCACAACAAGAAACAACATACAGTTGTGATCCCTTGGTCCCATAACCCAATGGCCCAGAATTGATAACTGACATTGATACAATTTTATGTTTGATAGTCTTACGTACACTTGCAACTTTTGATGAGAAGATAAAACGACTAAATATGATAAACATCACTGCTAATCAAGCCTATGATTATTGGACTACTCCTGGCAACAGGGTTTGATTATGCGCATGACCATACAAGGGCCACAACCTCCACGAGTCTTTGGTTGTGATCCTCAGGTCCCAAAACCCAATGGGCCTGTTGACCAGTTAGACATTGACACTAGTTTGTGCACATTAGTATTTAGATCTTCACCACTTCCAACTTTCCTTACTAAACATAACAGCCGATCAGGCTAATACTTTTTAGACTAGACCAGAAAATCACCCATAAGTCCTTGTGGCTCCACTATGTATCTCATTCTCACTTCCATGACCTTGTCTAGAAATCCATACGAGGCACCTGCAGGTCACTTTATGTGTGCTCAACAACCAATAAATAGAATCTCGATGGAGCTCAATATTGATTAGAGTCTCTGAGAACCTATTATATCATAACGATCCATTACACCACTTCAAGTTAGGAGAGCATTCTTTTCCTTAGACTCATAGATCCTGATATTGCGTGTTGAAGACATAATATTTCCCAACTAGCTTGATCGACATCACCAAACTCACATTCACATTCAATACACACCAGCTCTCTCGGTATGACCTCGAGAGGTCGGGTGTGAAGAAGGTCATGTGTTTATTTTCTATTATACAGTAACCTCCACAATCTTTGATGATGATTACCGAGAAGATTAATTTTGGCTTGCGAGCATACCTCGTGATTGGATGATCATGGATCTCTTTCTCTAGAACCAATCCCTCATTCTCCTAACCATCTTCTTAGTTAATTCCTTTATATCCCATGATTTTTGAATGTCCTAGTTTACTTGAGGAAATGAATAAACCTTGACCGCCACATACTCAGGATCATACATCTTTGTCCCATCATCCTACAAGTATCTCCATACCAAGAGAAATTTAATTTATTCATCTCATCGAATGTCATTCTCATATGATATTTTTCCCATACTTCAAATTTATCATTGAAATTGGACCAATAGTCTTTGATTTGTGGATCATGGCGTAATTATGAGATGTGGAAAGAATTAGGAGCATCTCAGATGTCAAAATTGGGCTTGACAGTGTAGGAATGCAAAGTCAAATATACAAAGGACACCTCTAGATGGGAGGTGCCATTTACATTCTTACATGTGAATATCTAGAGAGAGATGGGGAATGAAATAAACTTCTTTTTCTTTCTCCTGAGCCTATTATTTACCTATATGAACTACCTACAAAACTTAAATAATAGAATGTGATCACTAATGTACTTGGGATACCTTAATGAAGCTTTTTCAAAGCCGAAAACTCATAGGTAGGAGATAGTCAAGAATTATATGAAATAAGAGCCATATTTCTTGATTAAGGATGCTTCTTGTAGTGACATCCTTGCCTCCAAATCACCCTCCAAGATTTTAGACTACTTACATAGCGAATGCATCATTCACACGGGTGAAGTTCCTATGACTTTCCTCCATTAACAACTACGGGAGTTTCTCAAATGTGGGAACCTTGGCAGAAATGTTTCATGTGAGGGCCAATCCCTTAAATGATATTAAGCTGGTGAGAAAATAGACCAAGTAAGAA
This sequence comes from Taxus chinensis, assembly GCA_019776745.2. Taxonomy (NCBI): domain Eukaryota; kingdom Viridiplantae; phylum Streptophyta; class Pinopsida; order Cupressales; family Taxaceae; genus Taxus; species Taxus chinensis. The sequence goes on along the minus strand of CM034147.1, from coordinate 955,619,999 downwards.
GTTGTGTGGAACCTCTTTGTCATGGGCACCTGAAGTAGTTGCAAATGCAGATTGTCACTGATGATACGTCCCCAATTAATTCTCATTTTCCCTTCAGTCACTATCAAGATGAAAAGGCCCACCCAATCCTAAAAGTCTCTTTTGTTCACTTCTCACATCACCTTGTTGAGGAGGATTGATTGCATCTGAATATCCCTCATGAAACTCACATCTCAAAAGAATCTTTGGCATCCTTGAGGGCTTTCTCCCTTTTTTCATCCATGGCCCTAGTTTAACCCTTTCCACCTAGGCATCCCTTTTTTCCCACTCATGAATGACTCTTTCCTTTGAGATGATAACCATCTTAGGTGATGTTATAATTTTCAAAGAAAGAGAAATGGTTATGGGACTAATGACCACTATTACCGTATAATTTTCAGCTCGAATTGTTCATGTTTTGGGATCATAGTGATGTGAGTAGGCCAAAGAACAACTCAAAACTTTTTACAGACATGATCTATCATGCAACTATGAACAATCCACTTGTGCATACTTGGTATTCAATATTTCCTCTTTCCTTGGTAGTCATGCGAGCCTTCAGATCATTAAAATCTATATAGGATAAATCAATGTATTTTATCTCATACTCAAAAGTGAAAGGTTGTTTCAACTTCTGTCCTATCCATTTGCACTTCATGGTTCCTTAGCATGAGAAAGAAAATTAGTATTTTAAGTAAGTGTGAAAATTCTTCTCTGAACTCCAATTGTAGCTGCCAATCTAAATGTTCAACTCTCAAGATGCTCCTTCTGTGAAATTCACCCTCTAGAATGACTTACAATTATTAGTAAGTATGAAAAAAAATCAGCTCCTTCAAACTTCAATTGGGTATCGCAGCTCGAATTTCTCTTTTTCCCTATGTTCCTTCCACCTTTTGGACCAATTTTATATTATTAGTAGGTGCTCGTGAGCCCACTTACTATTTTTTAGTAAGTTTCCATTCTAGAAAAAGACGATTAGTTTGATGATTTTTTCTTGCGATACCACTTCTGTGTTCACCACCTTTTTCGTAGCTTCCTGAATTGGTGACTTACCCAAAATAGCAGTCTCCCATTTAGAAGACATGTTATTTTTAGAAAGTGATCTTCTAATGGTTCGATCATGGTAGAACGAAGTTTTCCAATATGGATTTTTTCCTAATATCACTCCTTTGAAATCTTATGCTTAGCCAATCTCTGGCTTATGAGATTTTAAAATTTCAAAATTTTCAGTTGGTTGTAGCTCTAGACATGACAGCAATTAAAAGAGCTTGAAACTTGTGTAGTCATTATTTTACCCTTAATACTTATTTCTAACCCAAAACACATCAGCCTACCATCCAACATACAATGGGTGCTCACCCAAGGCGTGCGTGAGCACCGAGCCCCTCTTTTATGTGAGCTTTGCAAGAGAGTTTCTACCATTCATGGAGGATTATTCACAGAAACAGAAGTACATTCACCTACCTCTAAAGGTAGAAGGTATAACTAACATATCTACACATTAATGCATCACAAAATCTAAATAACATTGTAAGAAGTACAAGAAACCAAATACGAGTCATGGATAAGCCATATAACATGAGGGTTTACACATGTAAGCAATTTTTACCTAATAGATCCATGTATATTGATTTAATAGAGTTTTTGGTATCCATACTACATTCAAAAGGGTCATCTAAGATCATATACACTAAATGATAGAGACTTAACTCCTATAAGCCTATCTGATAAGAGATCCTAACTATACTTTTCACCATTATTTCCCTTATTACAGATCCCAGTACCCATACATATGTTTTATGGTATCCCTTACAACCCTTTAGCACTAAGTACTTAAAACACTAGCACCATGAACTCCAAACCCTTAGAATTTCCTAAAATTTCTGTAGCGCTTCATTACTCTCCTTATTTTTCTCTTCTTTCTCCATGCGTTCTCTTTGCATTCCCTCTATGTCTCTCTGTGTGTCTACTCCTGTCCCAAAAACATCTTTAAATAGGATCATCGCCCACTACCATGAATTATCTTCTAAGAATATCATGTGCTAAGTGTCGGCGTGGTACTCCATTTTTGAATTCTTATCCTCTTTGAAAACCTTCCACTAACTGTAATGATGTCTCTAGGAATATTACCTACATGAAATATCCTTTTCTTGACCTCAAAGGTTCTAGGATGGCACCTTATCCACTTATCACACCTAGTTGGGTCCTTACATTTTTCCTAAAGTGACTCCATGATGCCGGATATAACTAAGTACTTTAAACCCTTATTCTACCTCCTACGCACATCCTAGTTTCTCTTAAACCCCTTTTTCCTACATGATTTTACCCAAGCACCCTTCTATCTATTGCTCCTATGCACGTATGCCTCTTGGTACTTAGCCAATATTTTGGGGTCTAACATCACCCCACACTGTGTGTGTTATCCATCCTCGGAAACATTCTACTTCCTCAAAGAATAAATAATTGAGGTATTTTAACAATAAAATAATGGAAGGATGAAAGAATAGAAGAATGTGCTACTGCTGCATGAGGAGTGGGAACTCCTTCTTCATGGATGCCTAAATCTTGATGATGGGCAGTGGTTAAGGAACTCCTATATATTGTGACACACATTTAACCAAGCCTTGTTGATTTGTGTCCATCTCTCTTTCCCATTCAAATTTGTAATGAAGTGTGTGGCCATATTCATCACTGGGTCAGTAATTTATGAAATTTTGAAGTAGGGTGAACCCTTCTTGTAGTCATAAGCCTCAATGGTCTTTTTAATGTCTTCCTTGTCTTCAAGTCATCATCCAATGAATCTCCTTCACAGATAAGGCCGGTGAAATTAAAAATTAGCTGGGGGGTTATGCACATCCTTTGGATTACAAAATATAAGTGGTCTTCATAAATGCATAAAATCAACCATTGGTATAGTCGCTTTATCTTACCGAAATAGGGTAACTCATAGAGTTGCAACAACCCAGCCTTTTCCATTTTTATCTTTACCTCATCATCATATATGGTAATTCCATCTGGTGTCCTCTTCTCTATATGGCAAACTAGTTCTAGTGTCATTTCATTCTCTGTGGTTCTTGTTCGATGGTTGTAATCACTAACAACCATCTTCCTGACGTGAGACACCCATTCTTTACCAAGAAATATGTCGTTGGGGTACTACATTTCCATGTACCATTATTCATTGAAAATGGTAGATAAAACTTGTTTTCTCTTTCCCTTTCCCTTCTTCGGTGAAAAAATTACTACTTTCCTTGGTGTCATTCCTTCATCAGATCCTTAAAACTTCTTCCTTTCTCCTAGTCATGGCTCTACTCAACTTTTTAGCTCAACTCATTTGTGGAAATTCCTTCAAACCCCATGCACTAACTATGCAACCCTAACCTAGAAAACCTTTTTTCCACAAGATGACACAACACCCACGGGATTATTCCACACAACATTCCTTCCTTATGCCCGTGTGCTTCTTTCCACTCTAGTTTTCTGATCAAACTAGCTATGCACACAAATCTTCACAACTCTTCTCAAAATTTCTTTGCAAGGATGCCCTCGTTCTCCAGAGATCTTTAATAAGTTAAAACACAAGGTAGGAATTAACACACCCCCGATCTTCTATTTATAAATTTATTTGGGTTGTGGAGCTTGTTTTCATGTGTGAAAGTGTTAAAGACTATACACTAAGAGTATTGTACACTTTCCACAGTTGTCTCGCTGGGTTCAAAGGCGCAGCCCTTGTGAAACTTTTTTTGCCTCAAAAAAACGTGCCCAATATACCAAGAAACGTGCTTTTATCATATGGGTGGGATTTTGACCCATAGTTTTATAGGATGGTTTTGAACCATGGTTTTGATACCCATGTTTTTGTAAAACTACTTAAGAATTTTTTTACTTATGAGGTTTTGTGCGTATGGTAGGTATGATGTAACATTACAGATGCATATGAATTTGGGTGTGAATTTTGTATATTTTTTTGAGAATAGCTCCAAACAAATTTGGGTATTGTATTAAGAGAGTAGTGGCTTGTAATAAAATTTGAGAAAGTGATTCTTAGTGGACGTAGCCCAAATTGGGTGAACCATGTTAAATATTATCTCTTTGTGTTGTGTTATTTTTATTCTGCGCTTTTATTTCATATCTATAATATTTTCTGCATATTAGTTTCTACTGTTACAATTCTGTGAGGGACTGTTCCACATATTTTATCCCTTATTTCCTAACAACTTTTTCTTTTCTCTGCAATAAATTCCATGCCACCTATCAATGTAATTTCGTAATAAAGATAGTTTTTCTCCAATTCTAACCTTCAATGCTTTTCCTCTACACTCAATCCTTCGTGAACACTTCCACAGCCTTCTAGCACTCAACTGCCTCGACCATAGAGTTCTTCGCACTTTATCCTATGCCAAAGTTAATTCTTCTTCTATGTATTGGACCGATTTATTTCCTCTACCTACCTCATATTGATCCTACACTTTTACCATTGTACATAGTTTCTCAAATCATTTTGACACCAATCTTCCCTTATGTTCACCTTTTCCACGCACAATCTTCCAATCCACATGTTTTTGATTTTTCAACATAGGCCATCCATAACCATAGCTTCCAGTACTTGTCACATCACTCCACCCCACACAAAAATGGATGCACGGTCCTCTATGCGTAGAGAATTATTTTAAAATAATAAGTGGCTACTAGCGCACAAACATGCAAAAAAACAAAGCAACAAGAAAGGGAAACACAAAGAAAGGAAACTACAACAAAGAAAAACCTAGGATAATAGGCAATTTTGCTTTATTTACAAATACAAAGAAGACTTATTTATAGTAGGGATTTAACCTACTCCCATTGAAATGGCTTGGCAACCATGTTCCATCTAGTGCTTATAACTGACAGGCACCTGAATCAAGTATATAGGATACAATGTATGGGCCCATCCAATGGACTTTGAACTTCCCAAGATGGTGTAGAAACTTGGAATCATACAATAGAACCATCTTTCCAACCTCAAACTATTTCTTCTTGATTTGTCTATCATGCATGCCTTCTTTCTAGCTTTTTCTATTTTCTAACTTCAGCGACCAATAGCTTGCCTCTCATCTAATTGCATTAACTTATCAATCCTCTCCTCAATCACTTGTTCATTATCTAATCCTCCTGTGCACGCTATACGTAGTGATGATAACATGAATTCAATAGGTAACACAAATTCCTCACCAAACATCAATTAAAAAGGTATAGCCTTGTTCAATCTCTTATAAGTAGTCTAATATGACCATAACACAACAAATTTTTTTATCATCCCAATCCTTTCTTCCCACATCACAAATCTTTGTTAACATGTGATTCAAAATTTTGTTAAACACCTCAACAGTCTCATTAGCTTTTGGGTGATAAGGGGTAGTTTTTGGTGGGCTACCATAAATTCTTCCAATAAGATCCTAACTGTCTCATTTAAGAAATGAGTACCCCTATCACTTGTTAAGCTCAACGGGCATCTATATCTACTGATTATGTTTTCCCATAAGAGCCTTGATGTTGTTACGACTATATAATCCCTTGTAGGTGCCACTTATGCCCACCTTATAAGGTAATATATGCATGTAATGATATAACAAAAACATGTCCTTTATGTGGCTGAGGAAATCATGCCTATGAAGTAAACTGTCCACTTCTTGAATGGTTGTGCAATGGAAATCAGTCTTAATTACATTTCATCTCTTTTTCCTAGTTTACCAAAGCATTGGTAGTGGTCACAGGCCTTGCAATACTTGATACAATCTTTATAAACAATTTCCCACCAAAATCTTTCTAGAAGGATCTTGCATGTAGCTTCATTCCCTGCATAGTATCCTCCTGCAATTCCACCATGTGCTTCCTCCATGATTGTAGTGCACTCATGCTCGAACACACATCGGTACAAAACATCATCACAGTATAGCTTGTATAAGTCCACTAATTAACATGTAGGGTGCAGCGCATATGGCTAATTGCTTCCTTTCCAAAGAATTCATTACCTCTGGTGCCACACCCATTTTGAGAAACAAAACAATATCTTCCAAGTCAGAGGGCACACACTGCAATCTAAATAGTTACACATCTAACATTATATCCTCAATTCTCTACACATCCTCATCTGATTCAATCCTTGATAAATGGTTAGGTCCAAAATTAATCTTACCTGGCTTCACAACAACTATAAACACAAAATCTTGAAATAACATGACCCACCTGCATATGCGCCCTTGTAAAAGAGGCTTGTTTACCAAGAAATTCAATGCCATGTGATCCATGTAGAATATAAAGGGTGTTTCCGACATATACTTCTTAAATATTTATAGTGCATAGATCATTGACAATGAATCGTGCTTGATATTAGTATAGTTCTGTTCTGATGGGGTTAGCTTCCTACTAGCAAAGCACAAGGGGGTGGTCAACAACTCCCTCTCCAAGTTGTGCTAATATTTCTCCAATCACCATCCCTAAAGCATCAACGTGAACATAATATGTAATATGGGCACAATGATAAGCCTATTATTCAATGTATCAAACACCATCTGCTGTGCCTCTCCCCAATGAAATGTAATTTTATGTTTTAGCAACTTTTCTAACAACACATAAATTTCATCATACCCCTTAATAAATTTATGGTAATACCTTATGTGGCCAAGGAATCTAGGCATGCCGCTCTTACTGATAGGCTCCCACAATCCCACAATAATAACTTTGGCATGATCCACTAGCAAGCCTTCCTTACATATGATATGTCCCAACAGGGTTCTAAATGGAGTAGCAAAAACACATTTCTTAATGTTGAGGGATATTCTCAACTTCCAAAATATTTCTAACATCAGCCTCAGATTGTCACAATGGTCTCTCACTAATCCATATATTGTCTGGTCATCCAGGTAGAATTGTAGAAACTTGTGGATTAAGTCCTAAAACGCTTGAACCACAATGTGCAAAAACATAGTAGGCGCATTCTTCAATCCAAAAGGCATGACGGTGTAGGAAAAACTTCCCCATTTAGTGGTGAAAGTTGTATTTTCTTGTCCCTACTTTACAATTCTAACCTGATGATACCTTGAGAATCCATCTGTGAAAGAATAGATCTCGAGCCCAACTACTCCTTCCAGGATCTCCTTAGTGAAGGGGGCTGAAAAAATGTCAATAAAACATACTGCATTTAGATCCCTATAATAAAAAAAAATCCTTATCCTCCCATCCTTATTAATAATAATGACCATTAGATTTATCCATTCTAATTCTTCAATAGCTTCAATGCTTCCTGAAGTGATCATATTGTAAATTTCCTTATTGAATTTGATGCACTAATTCAAATTCATCCGGTAAGGTCTCTTCCAAATTAGATGCGCACCTTCCTTTAACTTGATCTTCATTTCTCCTAAGGAGTGGTGAAATCCTTTAATCTCATGGTAACTGCATGGAAATAAATCCTAAAATTTACACAATAGATCAATAATCTTTGAAACCTCCTTTTCTGTCTATTAATCTCCAATAGTAGCCTCTCTTAGGGAGGTTCCACCTATAAACCAATGTTAACCTTCTTGGTTTTCAAGCAATCATAGTAGGTGTACACTTGCTCATCAACATTATCCATAACCTCATACATACCCATAATATGGTTAACATCCAATTTTTCCACCTCTTCACCATCGATCACATAGACTAACCTTCCTTTCTCTTTTTCCACACATGCACACTCAAGTTATATTTCCTCTAATTCTTCCTCATAAAATTATACTTCTAAGCCAAGCTCACCCAATAATTCTAGTATTCTATCCTCCACCATGGCACTATCTCCCATAGTTAGGTGCCTAACAACCTACAACGCCTCATCCACCAATGGCTTAGTACTTCAATATTTGAAAGCTTTAAGGAGATCAACCGTCAACTCTTGCCAGTTTCCTATCTGACAGTGCATCTTTGAGTGAATGTACCATGTGTGTGTGTAACCTTGTAAAGTGGAGTAAATATATGCACCCATAAAGATGGAGGCAATGTTGTAATGAAATTAATTATATAATTCATATTATGAGCAACAATAGAACACCAAATAACATAATATTTCATAATAATGATCTCAATATGCAATTAGAATAACTTCCTCACTTTGAGGGGGAAACCTACAAATCATATAATAAGACTCAAATGCTCAAATGATAATGAACTACTACCTACAATCCCCTATATATAATATTCATATGTTATGGCTATCACCAAGGCTGACCTATTAAGCAGGAGAATAAATGATATAATAAAATGAAATGGTAAGCCACAAGTTGGCTACACATATCCTAATACAAGAAATATGTTAAGGGCGTAGCATTCCCTTCCCATCCAAACCAACGTTTTCCTCAACATTGAATAATCTTGGATGTTGATGTAGAAAACCTTCATCCTCCTAGGTTACATCTTCTATGCTCAAATTCTTCCACTTGATCAGATATTCCTTAATGTCTCTTGTTCTCGGCCTCTTAATACGTGTTTGCAAAATATTCTTTGGCTCCAAAATGATTCTTCCTTCCTCATTAAGTTCTGGTAACTCTGTCTGGGATTCAAATTTTTGTCCAATAACCTTCTTTAGGCATGAAACATGGAATACCAGGTGTATGTGTGAAGATGGAGGCAACTCTAGTTTATAAGCAACACTGCCAATTTTCTGTAGAACCTGATAAGTGCCATAATATTTAGGAGAAAGTTTGTTTTCCTTTTTCTATTGCTTTAGGGAAATCTTTTTGTAAGGATGGAGATGTATAAAAACCCAGTCACCAATTTCAATATGTCTTTCACTACGATGTTGATTTGCTTGTTGTTTCATTTTGTTTTGTGCTAATGCTAAATTCTCCTTAAAACTAGCCAAAACTTGTTGTTGATGTTGAATGTGTTCCTCAACATCTCTGACCTTAGTGTGCACCCTCAAGGAGGAAGTGATAGAAGTTAGATGGTAACTATATAATGCTAAAAATGGGGTCATTTGAGAAGAGGTATGAAAATATGTGTTATACCACCATTCTGTAAGTGGTAGCCATTTAATCCACCTTTCCTACTTATCTGATACAAAAAAATGTAGATATCCCTCTAATAATTTGTTGACCACTTCTATTTTCCCATCAGTTTGAGGATGATAAGATGAATTGTGAGCTAGCTGAGTACCCAAGCATGAAAATAATTCCATCCAAAAATTACTTGTGAAAATAGTATCCCGATCACTTACAATTATCTTTGGGGCTCAATGTAGCCTTTGACCTACCTTGAAAAAAATAATTGTGACTTTATGTTTCACCCGATTCTAGATGTATTTCTTTGAATGTTGAAAAAATAGATAAGGGTAAAGGGCTAGGAGGAATACCTATTGAGATGCTGGTTGTAGGTTGTTATGCGTGTATGACTTTTGAATCCATAGCTGATCGTGACAGCTTCCTTTTTGCTTGGAGGAACTACTTAAAATGGAAAAAAATTCCACCAAATAAAAGTTAAATAATATATGTAGTAGACTACCTAGTGTGTGCTAGATTTGAGAAGTGTGATATTTCCTAGATGGCTGTCAATGCACTGTTTAAAACAAATTAATTCTTATAATAAGGAAAATCCTATTATAGTTAAAATGATTTAGGTATCTCATTTGTCTACAATAAGAAAATTCATTCACAATAGGCTAAGCTATGATTGAATCTGAAGGTCAAGGTCACTGTCAAGGTAATGGTACATATCAAGGTGAGATTATGGGGGTTTTAGGTATTTGGTGGAGTTTAGAAGCTCTGTTCTTGGTTTCTCATTAAATACATAGAGAACGATGTCGATCTAGTATGACTGGTGTTGGTTTATGTTAACTGGTGACGGTTTAAGGTAATCAGCGTCAGTATGGTTGGGGTATAGAAAATTCAATAAAACTTGGCAAGGTGATAGATATGGTACTAGATGAGAATGATAGGGAAATGACAAGGCTCGTGGGGGTCTTAAGTATGCACAAGAATGATGAAAGTCTAGATTTGGGAAGTTTAATGGTGTGGGTAAAGGGATGGTCAAGTTTGCATGGAGGTAAAAAGGGTGGTGGAATGAAAATGAGGGCAGAAACTAGTAACAGTAGCAAAAGGATCTACCCAATGATAAATTGACAAATGATGGTTACTAAAAGCACTTACTGTGTGTACGAGCTTGACATCTAGTTAGAAATGGTAGGTGATCAAATGGAATGAACCTGATATGGTGCTGGCACTTCCCCGGATGCTTCTGTGAAGGTAGATGGCTGTATGATTACTTCTGGTGTTGTCTATGGATGCTCTGATGTGTGTACTAACATTGGTTCTACTTGCATGCAGCTCTGGTTTTCTCACTTATTCTCAAAATATGTGTTAAAATATTTGAAATGTGCCAACCTCAAAATGAGGTTGTTTTGGGGGTTAAATGGTAATTGACAGTGGTTCCAGCTTACCATCGGTGGTTTAGGGTAACCAACATTAGTTAGGGTGGGATTTCCTAGGTTTACTAAACTAGGTAGATCCCCTTGATTTTTTGGGATCTCGTTTCATTTACTTCATGGATTAGCATGGAAACTTCCTTCTAATGGGTAGGAATGTGGTTAGAGGGAATTTTGACATTGATTTTTAGGGTTTGGGTAGGTCTTAATTAGTTATGGCAACTTACTAAGAATTGGTCTTAGGGTGAGGTGGCTAGATGAGGTGTTCTAGGTGAGGTGGATATGTCGGCATTATCCTAATTAGGATATTTAAATAATAAATATTGTGAGGATAATGAATTAATTTAATTAAATTAATATTAGAGTGGGATGAAAGGGGCCATGGTTAGGTGAATGTGTTCAAGGTGTTTATTTGACAGGGGACCAAGGGGAGTATGACCTAATTTTAGTGTCTACATTTTGCCCCTTTTTGTTGCGTAGCTTGTATCTATAAGTGATGCTGACAAAAATAAGATGTGGTTGCGCCATGTGTGGGTGAAGGTGATCCCCCTCAAACAAGGAACTAATGAGGTGGAAGGAAGAATCAGTGAGTGGTTTGATAAAAGGTGAATGTGATGAAGAAGAAGGTGGGATAATGGGTAAAAAAATGGAAAAAGGTCCACACGGGTAATCCAGGTAATGGGTTAGGGTCAAAGGTAGTGACAGTTGAATGCACGCACACGTATAAACTGCAACACAGTACCAGGTTGAAGAGCAGGAAAACTCAACATTTTCTAAGGTTGTATAGGATATGGTCAGGAAACACGAGGCAGGTTAGGTGTAGGAATGTTTAGGTATGTTCTGGTGCACCAAGGGTTGGGTCAGGATAAATGGTCATGGAAAGAGGCAAGCTAAGGTCATTAGGTCAACCACATTGGTAACAGTGTCACAAGATATAGTGGGCACATGGGGTCAAAGGTCATTAGCGATGGTCCAGGTCCAAATTTCTAGGTCATGGCATGGGTAAGGCCGAGGTATGGGTAAAATAATGAGTCCCTGAAAGAGGACAAGGGGAGGTAGTAAATGATAAGGTAAATGATTAGGTTTTTTTGGGTAAAGGTCACGGCCAAAGGCAAGGTAAGGTTGTAAGGCTAATCATCACGGTAACATCATTGCAAGGTAGAGTGAGTGCATAAGGTTGATGGCCACCCTAAGGGGCCTGGTGTGGGGAGAAGGATATGGTGTAGGTAAAGTTGTGGGAGAGGTAGAAATATGCCCCACCCGGTGGTAAGAGTGAGTGATGAATGATGAGGTGAGGCATGGATTGAGTTAGGTTTTGGTTAGGCGTGGATTGAGTCAGGTCATGGATTGAGTTAGTTTTTGGTTTAGGCATGGATTGAGTCAGGTCATGGATTTAGGCATGGATTGAGTTAGCTCATGGTTTTAGGCATGGATTGAGTTAGGTTTTAGTTTAATTTCCAATTTTTGATATAAAAAGGAAATGAAGTATGGTAGAATGGGGTTTAGGAAAATAAAAGATGAATTGGCTAGGGTAGAGAGTGGCCGAGCTAACCTCCAAGGGCCCCATGCCCCATGGAGTGCTTCCTACATAGTCCCAATGCAAAAGGGACCTCATGGCCGATGTAGTTCTCCCATAAGTTAGGGAATAATATGAGGAGGTATGAGAATGAGTTGGTAGGTTTTAGGCATGATTTGGGTTTAGGTCTGTTAGGTGTGGGTGAGTTGTGGGAAACTTGGTATAGGTGATTTCGATTGTGGTAGAAGAAGAAGATTACCCAAAGGTAAGCATCGAGAACTAAGTCTTGTATAAGGTAATCAATACATAATAAATAAGGTTAAAAGATAAGAGGGGGTAAGAAAGCCACCTGATTGGTGAGGATCATAACTGGTGGACCATACCATAGGTAGGCTAGTGAACATAAGACCAAAAATACTTTGCATGAGTGATTATCCTAAAGGTGAATAATAGTCACATGATCACCAAATGTCACAGTTCCAAGAGGTCCCTTGAGATGCGGTAGGAAATGGGAGTGTGAATGGTGAGAGGGATGAAAGGTGGTTAATTTTTATATGGTGCGAGGTAGCATGCCTTTGTAGCAAGAGATCCAAGGTCACAATGGGCAAGTCCATGACTAAAAGGTTGTTTGTTATTGATTGATATTTGAGATAGAGTGATCGATGTAGGAAGTCTATATGGGATGAGGAAATTAACTCCTTGAGGTATTCGTGAAGCTGATCAATGCGGGAAGCTTCAAATTCTTTCTTCTTTTTTTTTTTTTTTTGAAAGATCTTTATATAGTTGTCCTTCAAGGGAGTAGTCTATTTATAGCAGCAATTGTAGAGAGAAAGATGTCCTTTTGAAGGAGTCATCTTTTTATTTGAAGTGTGACTCAAGGAGTTGGATCCCATGTGAGGGCCTTTAAGTCATGGAAAAGACTAAGGTGAAGAATAAGATTCTTGTTCAGAAAGCAGGGTGAAACGACCATGGGATCTCATCTAAAGGTAGACAAAAAGTACCCATGAGAATCATGCTATGTGCAGCATCGTGGTACACATATTTAAGAGAAGATAACAAGTGACGGGTACACACATAATTCTTGTTTAATCATTGATGATGGTGTAGGAAGTGGATAGCGCTCAAGGGACGAGCATGGAAAGAGGCAAAAAGTGAGGTAGGACTAAAAGTCAATAGTAGAATGGTCAAAGATGCAAGGCATTAAGGGTCTTAGGTTCAGGTTTACCATCGAGTGAAGATAAACGTTAAGCACCTGATCCATAAGTATGGGTCACGATGTATGGTCCAATCCAATTAGGAGAAAATTTTCCCCGTTTTTTTCTTTTCTGCTTTAGTTACATGTTGATTTTCTTTCAGGACAAGATCATCGACTTGGAAGGTTCGTTCATGGACACATTTTTTGTAGGCACGTTTGATACATTTTTGGTAAACTTGAAGGTGGTCAAGAGCGTTAAGATGACGTTCATCTAATAACACAAGTTGTGCTAAACGGTCCTGACAAAATTCATTATCATTGAGCATGTCATGGAGAGAAATGTGGAGTGAGGGAGTCTAGACTTCAAGAGGCAGAACAGCCTCTCTACTGTAGACTAGCAGAAAAGTGTGTGGCATCAGTGGAAGTACGGATACTAGTGCGGTATACCCATAGGGTGAAAGGAATGTGCGTATGCCAGTCCTTCCCAATATCGTTAACCACTTTCATGAGAATTTTGTTTAGGGTTTGGTTGGTGGATTTGGCTTGGCCATTGGTCTGTGGGTAATAAGGTGATGATAAACTTAGCTGAATGAAGAAGGTGTCACAAAAATTTTGTAATGTTTTATTTTTAATTGTTTTTTCCATTATCAGTGATGAGGTGATGAGGAACACCAAAGTGATGAATGATGTGATGATTGATGAACTCACATATTTTCTCGAGCTTTCATGGAGATGATTGGTACATCTTCAACCCATTTTGTGTAGTATTTAGTAGCGGTGATGATCCATTGATGGCATTGGGAAGAATGGGGATTGATCTCTCTGACAAGATCCAAACCCCATTGAGAGAAGGGCCAAAGGTCGCGGGTGACCTGTAAGGCATGACTGGGTGTATGATGAAGGTTGGCATGTTGTTGGAATTTGACACAATGCTTGACGTAGTCGCAAAAATCATGGTTAAGAGTCAGCCAGTAATAGCCTAGGTGAAGAATAATTAGCAAACAGTAGGTGAAGTGACCTCCACATATGCCATCATGAACTTCCTTGATGGTATAAGGAATTTCAGAACTCATGAGGCATCGTAAGAGAATACCATCAAAGCCACACTTATAGAGGAGGCCACCCATGATGACATAACGAGAGACCTTTTTAAGAAAGGCACGTTTTCCATTACGGGTGAGGTCGGGAGGTAAGATGGAGAGAGAAAGATAGTCTGAGTATTATTTATACCAAAGGTCACTCGGGTCAGGGGCAGTGGTTCCGATAGAGTAAACGTCAAGAGGTAAATAAGAGGGTGATTGGAGTCATTTATATGGTGACAAATATTTTAGAATCAGCGGACGAAGTGGGTATTTGAGAAGCCAAGCAGGCCATGGTATCTGGAAAATTTGTTGGTTGAACATGGGGATGGTTTGAAGGGTGTAGCGGTCGAAGGTGGTCAAAAGTATGTCTATGTGATGTTTATATTTTTGAAGTGTCTCATTATGACATTGGTATATACCATTGACCTAGTTTACGACCAATTGAGAATCACCAAAGATGTTGATGGATTTGACATCCAAGGCATAGGTAGCTTGGAGACCTAATACGAGAACTTCGTATTCAATAATATTGTTTGTACAATCAAAATCTAGTTTGAAAGACAAAGGCATGGGTTCACCATCAAGTGGAATGAGGATAACTACCAGCCCCACCCCCACGCTGACACTTGGAACCATCGAAGAAGAGTGTCATTTGGTAAGCGGGTTCGTCTAGGGAAAGGGTAGCAATTGACTCATCTGGAAATTCAAAGTTAGAGGGTTGATCCCCAGAAATAGGTGCGTCAGCCAATTGGTCAGCAGATAGCTTGGCCCTTGATGGACTTTTGATGGATGAATTTGAGGTCGAGGTCAGTTAGAAGCATAAGCCAGCATGTCCAGCACATTGGTTTTGGTAAGGTTTGGCATACATGAAGTGTAAGGGGTCGGTGTTGGTCACAACATAGGTTTTGGCCGAGTACGTAATGGAAGAGTTTAGTGCAAATAAAAAACTAAGGCTAAGAAAAGTTTTTCGGGATGGGTGTATTGGGTTTCATAGTCCAAAAGAGTATGGCTTATGTAATAAACCACCTTCTCTCTGTGTTGTTCATCATGATGAGAGAGCATGGCCCCCAAGGAGTGGTCAGGTAGCAGAGATGTATAGGTAGAAAGGTTGATCATATTTAGGTGGAATGATTAACGAGGTGGTTGAAGAAGGTATTGTTTTAAGGCCTCAAAATCTTTGTGGTAGTCATCATCCCATTTAAAGGAGACATCCTTCTTTAGAGAGATGATGAAATGGTTGACATCGATTAGAAAATTACTGAAATGAAATGTCGAATAGACTGCAACTTACCTTGCAAGCTAAGAGTTGATAAGGATAGTGGGTGGAGGAATTTCAAGAATGGCCTTGACTTTAGTAGGGTCAACTTCTATACCATGTAAGGAAATGATAAATCCTAGGAGCTTTCCTGAGAGAACCGTACAGAAGACACACTTCTTGGGTTGAAGGCGTGAACACAATATTTAATGAGGAGGTCAAAGATGAGTTTTTAGGAATGGTGAGGTGCTTGGAGAGGTGTTTAGATTTGGCAAGGAGATCATCCATGTAATCTTCCAATATACGGATGCATGATGTCATGGAAGATATAAGTCATAGCCCGCTGATATGTGGCACCAACGTTTTTAAGGCCAAAAGGCATGAATAGATAGTAGAAGGTCCCCCAAGGGGTGATGAATGTAGTTTTGTGTTGATCTGCTGGGGCAAGCAAGATTTGGTTATAACCTGAGAAACCATCCATGAGTGATAGCATCTCATGACCAGCGGTAAGGTCAACTAGCTGGTCAATACCAGGTAGAGGAAAGTCATCTTTTGGGTAAGCTAGATTGAGGTCACATAAATCTGTGCAAATGTGGAGTCCCCCTATTGCCTTAGTGACAGGGAAAATGTTAGAAATCCAATGGAGGATAATCAATGGGTAAGATGAAGGAAACAGAAAGAAGGTGCTGAAGTTCTTCTTTGACAAGAAGAGCAATGCAAGGGTGCATTTTCCTCAGCTTTTGTTTGACGGGTTTGGCATCAGGAATGGTTATGATATTATGGACCACTATGGTGGGGTCAATACCAGGCATGTCAACATAAGACCAAGCAAAAGCATGGTTATGATCTTTGAGAAAAGAAGTGATGGCTTCCTGTTCAGCAACATCTAAAGATTGACCTGATCTTTAGGATGTGCGGGTCATCCTGAGTATGAATGTTGATTTCGATAGTCGATTCATTCAACATGGTTTACGTCTCATGATGGTAGCGACCGATGAATATATGAGTCTTCTGCACCAAGATAGGTGAGTATAGATTCATCATCCTAACATTAAATGACATTAATAGAAGGTGTATCATCATCGATCATTTCAGGATAATTTAGGAAGGGAAGAGAGAGAGGGAGCCTTTGCCCTCACATTGATAAGTCAGAGTCCCCAAGGAAATGGTGTTTATGAAAAAAAAAGTTAGGAGGGAATGGATTCCAAGGATCCATCGACTCTGTTGGTGAAGGTGGTGACAGGTGAAGAAGGTTGAGAAGGGCAATGGTGACTTCAAATGAGGTCAACCACCAATTTCTTGGTAGGTGGTTTAGCAAATCCAATACCACTATGATCATTATGTCTTATGGGTAGTACACTTTGAATAATGTATGGAGGCCTTGCTCATAAAATGGGCACTGAAAACTAAAAAATTCCATGCACATCAGTGCAAGGAAAGGTGTGGGCAAAAGTGGTGATTGGTACAGTGATTGGAGGTCAGGAATAGAAAATGAGGGGATGGTTTGTGGATGGTGGTTCAAGTGTATAAGGTTCTAGTATCAAGTCCCCCATAGGTGAGATTGGTGCTGAAGGTGGGGAGGACCATGTAAAGGATACTGTTCTCCTATGCGGTGATCATAATGAGGGTGTTGGTGAAAGGATTTTTCCATACTACTTGTGGAGTGAGGAATGTGTTAACATCCTATATAGGTGATACTCCCTCAGAGTGAGGCATTGAAAAATGCCTTCCAAGGGATCAGTGGTCGATATGTGGGTAGCTGGGATAGATCAATGTGTTATTGAGGTTGGATTGGAGGTGGAGCTAAATGAATTGGGGGGATGATATGGGTTGGCTGTGGAGGTTGTGGCTAGTGGTAGGAATGGAGAATATTAGGTGATGGTTGAGGTAGTGGAATGCATTGGTGAGGATGAGGTGTATGGGTGAAGGAGGAAGTGGTTGTGGAGGTAGATGCCTTGATGAGGTATAAGTTGACATCATTGGGTGCATAAAGCATGTTGCAAGTTTTGAAAGGTGATGCAGGTCAGCTGGAATGGTATAGGGTGTGTCCTTCATGCTCAAACTTTTACACAATGATGCAAAGTGGAAGGGACACAACCCATGACATGAATCTAAGGTCTGCTAAGAGTAATAATGTTATATTGAAATTCCCCCTCCAAGACGTAAAATAACTCTGGAATAGTATGGGGAAGACCAAACATTGACAGGATGATGGTGCCAAGTGTAGAGGTGATAGCGTCATTGAATGAAGTTAGACATAACATGACTGGATGTTTATGCATGTAATTATTCAGGTATGAGTATATTTGGTTGTATGCATGGTGAGGAGATGATGTTAATGCTAGCACCCCCATCGATCATAACACATCGTACACATATATTATCAATATATGGGAAATGAAAAGGGCTAGTCTGATCAGGGTCATCTGGTTGGATGTGGTGTGATCTCTTCACTCTGAGAAGCTGAGGGTGGCTACTTGGTGAGTAGGTCATGAGGTGTAGATAAGGATGAGTGATTTGGTGAAGCAAGGGTCACATGCATGAGGTGCTAATAATGCAGGCCACTGGGTGTGGGGTCATTGTGTAAAACCTCATTCAATGGATTGCAAGAACCTCCATGCAGAGCTTGTCTGATGGGACTCAGAGGTTTGTACAAGATCATATAAGGACATCTTTGATGTAGGACTGAAGATGTAATTGTTTGAGTATCGCACAATGATGTGTGACCCCATTAGAGATAGGGTATGTAAGGCCTGCATGAATATTGATTTTTGGCGTGGGTGTACAGATGGTATATTGGGTATAGGGTTGGTTGATGGGCTAGTTGCCTTTTCCTTTGCCTCTGTCTTTCTGAACGTGGGTGACACAACGTGAACCATGTTAACCTAAGGGCGAGGAGGATGAAGGTGGAGCCAGGTGACAGGTCATGAGTAGTGTAAAGAATGGCAAAAGCCCTAGACGGTGGGGAAGAATACCTTGTGAAATGAGTTATGATAGGCTGACCCAATTAGGTGGATAATTTGACTGATTGTTCTCTGATACAAAACCATGTTGATCTCAACCCATCCGCATACGGGGAATGGATTTTCTAATGAGTTGTGGGGGCGGAGATACTGGAGTCGTTGAGTGGGTAAATGAGGGAAGAATGTGTGGTGAATTGGTGCTATGAAATGAAACAGTGGTCCTCATCGAGAAGATCTTCATCATCAAATTTTTATTTAGGAGGAAAAAACGTATGCAAGAAGAAATAAGATTTTGAGATCCTTACAAGGAATATCTATATCATGTCCTGGCACACGAATGGTAGGTAAAATCTTGGTTTCGTCAAACCCTTTTGGTCTTGGCTTTGATATGGATCATAAGGTCTAAAGATGGCAGTAATGTAATGATAGAAGTGATGTCAAGGAGATTGGTTAAGATTTTAGTGTAGGATCACTGCTAACAGATCACAATGGGAGGTGAGCTCAGGTTTGGGTATCAGATGTGGATGATGTATGATGGAAGAGTCTTTATAAGAGGGAGAGTGGGTTAGGAGCTTGGTTTGGTAAGTGTGGTATTATCTTAGGTGTTGATGTCGTATCTTCTGGTGGGTAGGGACCTGTGGTAGACATGAACTAGAACTATAAGTGTTTGGTGTTTGTTTGAATTACTTTATTTGACGGGTAGTGCAGATTTAAGCCTTTCGGTTTCACCTTCTTGTGGTAAAGGTGATACATAGGAGTATGAGATGCAGAGGGAAAAGTGGATGGTGGATAGGGTAGGTTACCCATGGGGGTAATCAAGGTGTTGTGGAGGTAGGTGATGTAGGTTGGGCAGGAGGTATGAGGGAAACAAGAAGTGTGTGGGTAGTGAAGAAGTTATTAATGATATTAGAGGTGGGTGGGAGAAAGGTTGAGGGGTGGAGGACAACATGTGGGTCACTTGGGTATAAAGATCTGTATATGGGGAAATTTGAGGTTGCATTCTGAGTTTACTGGTGGATGGGGGTTTATGTAAGGTCAAGGGGTGAGGTTAGGATGGAAAGGGGTGAAGATTATAAGGATGTGGTGAAGGTTGGGGTCATGAGATCTAGGATATTTGTTTTTCTATTTAGGGGTTGGGTTGAATTTGAGGTTAGTTTTGGAACAAAGCTAAATCTAATTTGATGGGTGGACTAGTAAGGTTAGCCGTTGGTATGATTTAAAGTAGTACAGGCCTTAGGCATAGGAAGATGATGTAGGGTGGGTTTGGATGTAGATGCATGTTGCCCTTATGGGTAGAGATGTGAGTTGAGCCATGAGTGGTAAGTCGTGGACATAATTTGTGATAGTTTTGGTTGTGTTTGGTGCATCGGCCTGTAGACACCTATAATTACGCCCAAGCAATTTAAATACTTAAATTGTGCTAATTATCCCCTTTCTCACAAATCAATGACATATCGTCAAAAGCACTCATTTTCCCTCATATCATCATTAATTAATTACACTAAGCTAATTAATTAAGTTGCCTATCCAACAAATACCCTAATTAACGACCTTCCATTAATAAATCACCCCTTCTACCTAGACTAATTAATTATTATTAATTAATTAGTCTTTCCCTTCCATTTAACCAATAAATCAATATTTAATTGATTTAATCCCCTTATAATAGCCTAAATCGCACTAATATTCCTCTAATTGGCTTCTATAAGCTTACACCTACCTATTAATTAATCACCTTTGATTAATTAAAATACCCCCCAACTCCCATGACTTGCTAAACATGTATTAAACCCTTCTAAAGTAAGGTTACCTTTAATAAAGCAACCTTATCCATTCCTAATCATGTTTTACCTTTATCCCACATTCATGAGAATGTGTTGAATCCTTTATCCTTTGGGCTATATAAAGAGCCCTCCACCTACCTTTTTACTTACACCTAAACTCCTAAGAGAGAAAATGCAAAGCATATAGCAAAGAGACTAAGAGCTTGCACCTTTTTCCCTTTTGAGAGTTCATCATCTTGAAGAGTTAAGCCTCTTTCTTAAAGTGCTTGGGTCATATGGGAGGTGTCAAAAGGGTCTTGTAGCCCAACTTTGATTAGCCCCTCATTCCTAGGTTACTTGGCATACTAAGGACAACTATTTTGATAGCCATGGAGCTTACTTAGGTCCATTCATTTATTTGTTGTTAGAGAATAGAGGAGTTTAGATATTTAGCATTGTTAGTTTCAAAGTTTGTATTGATGAATGCTAGCATCTAACCCTTGTTTAATTCTTATCATGATGGTGTTTATGCTTTGTTTTAGCTAAATTGTAGAACTATTTTAGGTGGTAGTTCTTGCTTCATTTGATTTAGCATTAAGAAAAAGTATACATGCACACATTTGGCACACCCGGTGGGACTTACTCCATTGTCCTTTGCACTTAATTTCAAGTTTTTGTAGTTAAGTTTTATTTTTGGTTACTAACCCTCTTTTACACATGTTGATCTAACTTGTTTTTTTTAACTTGTTTTGTTGAGTTTGCATGTGTTGGGTCTTCCTTGTAGGTATGAAGGAGGTGAAGTGCTGTCAAAATTGGAATTGATGGGAAAATTTCAAGATTTCTCCATGTTTTCATTTTTAGAGCTTACTTTTTTAACATTCTACATGCTAGTTTTGTCAATTTCTTGAAAATTTTAAATTCTTGAGCATGTAGGTTAGTGTTTGATAGTGCTGAGTCTTCTATTTACATATTAATGTGGTGGGTTGCTATCAAAATTTAATCTTGGTGAGAAAATTTCAAGATTTCATCATGTTTTCATTTTTAGAGCTTACTTTTTCATCATTCTACATGCTAGTTTTGTCAATTTCTTGAAAATTTTAAATTCTTGAGCATGTATGTTAATGTTTGATAGTGTTGAGTCTTCTATTCATATATTAATGTGATGGGTTGCTTGTCAAAATTGAATCTTGGTTGAAAAAATTTTCCCATTTTTCAGATTAAGAGACGTTTTTTTGACATTTTTTGAGTGCATGTCAAGTGCATACCCGTGAGCATAAGAGCATATGCTTAACCCATCTTCCGAAGGCCATAAATTTTGTCTCCTGATAGCTCGAAATGACTCCATTTTTTTTAATGTTGGAAAGGTATTGAAGTTAACTATGCAATGGAAACATAAATTTGGAGATTTATACTTATTAAAATTACAAGTTTTTTTGTTATTTTTAACTGGTCATTTCTAACATGTCTAATGTTTTGATGAATGTTGCGTATTTCCATCTTCTCGATTTAGGCCATAGCATTTTGCTCCCGAACTCGAAATGACTTGAATTTTTTGGTGCGTTGGAAAGGTCAAAAAGTTAAATATGCTCTGATCTTATAACATTGGGATTTAACTTACAAAAATTGAGGTTTTTCATTTTGCTTAAGGGACTGGTCATTTTACTAAGCATGTTTCAATGGTTTTGATTTGAATGTTTATTTCCATTTCTATACTCGATTTAGATAAAGTTTGTGTATGCTCTTATCTTGCACCTTAGGGTGATATTGAGAATCAAAAACAACTTTAGATCTTCATTTTTTAACATTGGGATTAAATTGGAAACTTCATTATTCATTTTGCTTAAGGGAATGAACCTTTTACAAAGTATTTTTCAATGGTCCTTTGATTTGAAGTTTTCCATTTCTATATAGTTGGGATAAAGTTTGTGTATGCTCTTCTCTTGCACCTTAGGGTGATCTTGAGAATCAAAAACAACTTTAGTCTTCATTTTATAACATTTGGTAAATTGGAAACTTCATCTTTCACTTTTGGTTTAAAGGGAATGAACATTTATCAAGAATTTTGTATGGTTCATTGATTGAAAAGATTTTCTTTACTTTTTAGTTAGATTATTTGTTGTGTATGCTCTTCTCTTGCATCCTTGGATGATCTTGAGAATCAAAAGCAACTCTTAATCCTCTTTTAAATAATGTGATTTTCTTGGAGAACTACTAACGCTTGAGTGCAGGACCTAAAAATGCTTGTCAAAGAAAGGAGGAATCAAAACAAAATCAAAAACTACTAATACAGTTGTTATACAGGTTGCCAAAAGGTGTTCAAGCAAACCACACCTAATTAAACAAGATAAAAAGAACAACATATTCAAAACACTGTATTGCAGGTTTCAGAAAAGGGTACGTCCCTCTCCGCTCAACTGGAACATAACCCCTTTGGCATAACGCCTTAAGCTACAACAATGGGGGTGGTTCCAGGAACCCCAAAGTAGTCCACGCAAGAGGGAACCTTGTGGATGAAACGGGAAGTGCTCTGCACTACCTACTTGACTAGTGATTCCTTTGTGAGATAGAGTTACAGGTTGTCCGTTGTGGCGACCCCAGTGATAGTACACGTAGACGCACTAGTTGCCTACTATTCTTGAAGGGGGTAAAGTAAAGCCGAGATACTCCCAAACTAGTCAGTGTGACTTTTTGGGTAAATCACGCTCGCTCATGTGGCAACTTTGTAACACCTAGGGTGAGAGAACCACCTAGGAGAATATACTTTGGCCAGGAGCCCACTTTGACCATTTTAAAATAGTGTTGAGTTGTGAACCTTCTTTTTGAGAAATGTGTGACGTATTACTTTCGCCTAGTTTTTACTTGCCTTAGGGCGAGGCGAAACTCTGCTGAAGTGAGGCTAGCATTTTTTGTCATTTTTCTTGATTTATTTCCTTCATATTCTTTTGACACTTTGTTGATCAAAAGAGGTGTGATTACCTTTGTGTTGCCATTTGACTGTTTCTCTCACTTTTATGTCTGTTTACGCCCATCCATGTTTGCGGTTGGGTTAGTTAAACGTCTAAAGTGAGTGGAGGCATTTTCACATCATTTGGTAGCCATTGTGATCTTGATACCCATGTCAAGATCGTCATTGTAGTTAGGTGTGGTTCATCACTGCGGACTTCCATAGAGGAGTTAGCTTGTTTGTCTCGTATCATTACAATTTTGATATTTACGTCTTGTTTCTTGTAAACTCGACATAAATACCTATATTGTACAGTTACGCTGCACACATTCTTAACTATTCCTAGCTATACTTTGAGATTTTTTTGTTCGTTTTATTATTACCTCGATTTCAAAAGGTGCTAGGCACTACCATTTGTGCATGTTATATCAATAACACCTCGATATCAATACTTCACTTTCTTGCAAAGTGGGTTAACATATCTTGGTGATATTGTTGTGTCATTCACAAATCATAATTGGCACTTTTTGAGATATAGGTCTTAATCAGACTTGAGCTTGCTCATCGTATATCTTGATTGGGAGATCACATTTAACTTCATGTATTTACTTACGTCTTGTTCATTCCTTTGAACTTGGCATAAGTGGAGACATCTTGTTAATCATCTGGCATCGTAAATTACTTTGAAACGTAGTCTAGGAAGTACTTCATTTGATTAAGTTTTGGTACCAAACAATTGTTTCATTGGTGACTTTATCACTCTATCACATTGGTATTCTCACACTGTTAATTTACTCTTAACACGTACATCTTGTGTTTCACTTAGGGGTAGTCATTGAATTTTGAACAAATCTACAACTTACCTTAGTGAAACTTATCACGAAAACATGGCTCCCAAGACACATCTAGGTTTAAAGAAACAAACATATGAGGAACAACAAGCGCAAGCTTGGGAAACCTCTAACAGACAAGGGTCAAACCCATTTATCGGACACGATCTAGGACCACTATTTTCTGTAGAAAAGGAAACTAGAAGAAATGGTCGATCATAGTGGAAATGAATTAGAATCACCACACGCAGACTTTGATTTTGACCCCACTCTACTAGATGAGTTTCTCCTTAGAAATAAAGATAGAGTTTTGGCACGGGTCATGGAATTAGGGGCAAAATTTCCCACCGAGAATGAACCAATATTACCTACAAATGACACTACTAAGGAAGAATGCCCCCTTATCAATATGGAAGATATTTTAACAGGTGGGCATGCTTCCACTTCTTACGCAGAAAATGATAAAGTGGTAGGGCATAGAATACCCCTCATCAAAGTGCCACGAAGAAACAAGATAGAACATGAGACAGGGGAAGAACCTCCACAATACGAAGAGGAAGAACCTTTAGAAGAAGAAGACACAAACCAAGTCACAATCCAACAACAACTCAGTAACCTAAGCCGACAACTAGCTTTGCTTACTTTCCAGGTACAGAAAGACACAAACAAGAACATTCAAAAGTCAAAGCCTAAGTTTAGGATCCACGAACTCCATCAAGAAAACCAAGGAGAAGAAGACACAGGGGTATCATCATGTACACATCCCCACTTCTCCCACTAGAGAACAATTGCTCGCACAAGAAGTGCAATCTATGAAAGCAACGCTTGCGAGCATACAAGAAAGAAATATAGGGAGTATTAGGAAATACCAATACGAAGAACTATGCCCCTATCCTTTTGACAAGACAATGACCCTTCAACCCTTTCCAAAGAAATTTGATATGCCAAAGTTTGACAAATACAAAGGAAAGGGAGACCCAAGGGATCATGTTAAAGATTTCTACATGGCATGTCAAGAGGTGTCTTATAGTGATAATTACCTCATCAGACTTTTTCCTAAGAGTCTCAGAGGTCAAGCATTGGAATGGTTTACGCGCTTACCACGAGGATCAATTTTCACCTGGCCAGAATTGGCGGAAAGATTCGTGCGTCATTTCTCATATAACATAGAGAGTGATGTCACCATGGCAGACTTGTGCGGCACAAAACAACGCCCAAATGAGACCTTCGCCAGCTTCCTCCAACGATGGAGAGGGATAGCTAGTCGCTTCCCTTGCGCTTTCCCTGAGAAGCAGCTAGTCAGTATTTTCATCCCTAATCTCAACCCAGATATAGCTTTCCACCTCCAAATGCATTGTGTCCGCACCTTTGAGGAGGTTATCGAGAAAGGGATTCAAATAGAAAAGGCTCTCATTGCCAAAGGCACCCTCAAAACCCAATCTAAAGACAACCAAAGTGTCAAACCCGCTGAAAAGCCAAAGATCTTTAACAAAAACAAAAACGTGGTGGGAGACGGAATCACTGATTCCAAACGTGTTCAAATGGTCCAAACCTAGTCAACCTTTTAAACTGACCAAGGGCCCAATTCAACCACCACCAAAGTGACGAACATTCACCTCCCTCAATGAACCATTGTCCATCATACTAAAACAGTTGGATGCGGCCCACATGATGACCTATCCTACAATGCAACCATTTGATGACAACACTCCTAAACCTTCATGGTATAAGGAGCATGAATACTGTGAAATGCATCGCGTTAAAGGTCATAAAACAGACAAATGTTTGCGACTTCACCACTATATTCAAGACCTCATTGACAACGGGGAGATAGAGGTGGATAACCCTGGCCACATGCAAACACCTAACGAGAAAATGGGGATTTATAAGGAACCATTCCCTAAGCATGATAAGTCAGAAAAGACAAAGCCGGATCAGGGAGAGTCATCCCAAACCTATAAAGCCATGAATTACTTATATACCAAAAGAGATAACAATCATTACGATTCACTTATCGGATGTATTCACTCCCCTGCTGACCATGTCAATACCATCCAGATCAAGGGAAAGGACTGCGCTGCGGTAACAAGGCGTGCCCGCCTCGTGATTCCGGAACCCTCTCTGTTGACCCCGCAAACTGGTAAATATAACCTTTTAGAACAACTTGAGAGGACACCTACTAAGATCTCGATCTTAGATCTTCTCAAGATATCCAATGTGCATAAGGACATTTTGTATCAAACTCTTCAGGGGTCGGGAGTGCCTTTAGAAGTCGATCTTGCGTACCTTCAAGCCACGGTGGCAAATATTGCACCAAGTGAGCATCTCACTTTCAACCATAGGGAGGTCCCTACCAGAATCCTACACATAATCTTCCCTTATACATTGAGGTAGTTGTCACCCGTAAGAAAATCAAACGGGTGCTTGTGGATAACGGATCTGGATTGAACATCTGCATGCTTAAATTAGTCAAACAATTGGGACATACGGAAGAAGATCTTGAGTCCCATATCATCACTATCACCGCATATGACAACGCGGAAAGAGAGTCAGCAGGCACCATTACGCTACCCATGGAGGTGGGCCCCACTTGCCATCAGACAAAGTTTCACGTCCTAGACTTGGAACTTCCATATAATATGCTTCTAGGCCGACCATGGATTCATGCCATGCAGGCCGTGCCATCAACATTTCATCAATGCATCAAGCTGAAGCATGAGGGACATACAGTAACAATACCAGGAGACTCAAAGCCCTTTGCTCATTGTAGAGCTCTTAATAGCTTTGCACGAAAGGGTACATATGCATGTCCCTCCATGGATATAGCCATTCCCTCTTCATTCTGAGGCCATGGAATCTCGAGTAGATTCAAATTCTCTTAGTTCTTGCACTCATGGGGCATCCACTTCCACATCTCCATTTGATTCATGGGAGATGAAAATTCTGGAATATGGCTATGGGGAGTATAATGTACAACAAGCGCTCTTGGTTTCTGACCTCTCCTTGTCGCCCAAGACTAGAGGTCGACCCAACTACCGCTTCAGGAGACCTAGAGAGGAACACACTATTGGGTCATTCCTACCTGGAGGCTTGTTAGCTGAGGAAAAATTACTTGATCCACCTACTACTTGGGTCCCTAAGGACACTCAGCCATCTTGTTATCAAACCCCAGAATATGAAAAATCTAGCAGAATGATGTACTCCATGGGCTACAAAGGCCTAGGATGTGGGAGGAATGAACAAGGACAAAGAGAACCAGTCCCTCTTCCACATTTCAAAATAGAAAGATATGGCATTGGGATTCACCCTTATGGAGCACACCCCAATGATCAAGATGCGACTTGTTCTAAGCATGAGGATAGCTCTGAGTACCTAGACAGCGATATGGATTCCCATTGTAGCCTATATGAGGATCTGGCCTCCATGAACCTTTTCATGAACAATGTTGTCCTGACCATAACCCCCACCGAACCAACCCTTGACCTTGTGTACCCTTCCCTTGTTGAATGGGACCAACAACGTCACGTGCCACTAGATTTATTCAAGAATGATGAGGCTATTGCAGATTTCATGGGCATAAGGGATACAATTCCCATTGGAGATCACAAGAAGGGTTTCTTTATCAACTTAAACACCTACGCCTACTTCGGCGAGGAGGCTGAACTTCGTGGTCAGCAAAATTTAAAGAAAAGTAAGGGCAAGAGTTCTAAAGAAAATCCTTGGCAAAAATCAAAGTCCAAGTCACACAGTGAAAACCTCTTTGAGGCATTGGCTGACAAACAAATAAGAAAATCAAAGGACAAACAAAGTGACCACGCCAAGGATGAAAATCTCGTAGAGACATCCTTGGATGAAGATCTCAACCTACCTCCCGATCCTACGCGTATGGAGGATTTATCAAAATTGTTAGTTGAAGAAACCATTGATGTCAATATTGGTACTGAAGAAGATCCCAAGATAGTAAAATTGGGAGCATCACTCTTAGCCAGAGAACAAAAGACGTTCACTATGCTACTGCGAGAGTTTATTGATGTGTTCGCATGGTCTTACAAAGACATGCCTGGCTTAGATCCAAATTTGGTCGTGCACAACCTGGTTGTGCACACAGATGCTAAGCCTATCAAACAGAAGCTCCAAAAGATGCACCCAAGAGTGGCCTTGTTAGTTAAAGATATTGGAACAACAATATTGTCACATAGGAAAATAATAATATGATATTGTATTCGACATATATTGAATTACATTCACAGGCTAATATATAGCCATATCAATAGGAAAACTGGCTTCCTATAAAATAGGAAACTACAACACATCCGAATATATATTGTTATAACAATATATATGTATAATAAACTAACATGTAACAAATACTAACCATATGAATACTAATT
Source organism: Taxus chinensis (assembly GCA_019776745.2). Lineage (NCBI taxonomy): Eukaryota > Viridiplantae > Streptophyta > Pinopsida > Cupressales > Taxaceae > Taxus > Taxus chinensis. The sequence continues at coordinate 955,591,607 of CM034147.1, read as the reverse complement.
CCTAACATTCCCCCCCTTAGTGTTTGCATGGTAGAAAAACATCCACACTCTCAACTGCAGTATGCTCACCCCTGTGGCATGTCCAACTCTATGACTCATGACCTTGATCCAAAAGAAAGGCCTCTCTCCTTCCATGGTTTTAAACAGGCTTACCATAAACCTTGACATGACAGGAACCTCATCAACTGTCCACCTCGTGTGGTTTTCTGGATTCTCCCACAAACCCTTTCAAGATCCATGAACTGACTTACTCTAGTGCTACTATTCACCACTATGCTTATACATCAGGGAATTATGTAGGAAACATAACTTGCATATCACAAAACTACAAAATAGAAGATATACTGAAAAAATTTCACATTACTTCCTATAAGAATCATAATGTTCTTAATTGTAGTCTCTGTCATTCATCGCTATCACTCGATCTCGAACAGCATAAAAAACTGCCACTGCCACTGGAAGCTTTCCTTGACTAAGTCATTTTGGGTGTAGAATGGGAATGGAACATTGGTATGTATTACCCCCACAATGTGAAATTCCACTCATATAGATACTGAGAAGAAAAATGCATCAAAGAACATACTCCTGAATGGATCTTGCTAGTTAGGTTTTGCTGCACATGGTCACTAATGCTAGTGAACATATTCTTCTAGCTGACCATCTTCCAATGAAGTACGGCAGTTAGAGGACCAAGTCAGTCAGAGGATCACTGACATTCATCTGCGCTCCAACACAACTTTCTTTCCAACATCCATCAAATACCACACAAAACAGGAACTCTGAAAAAGAATCATACTGAGAAAATGGAAACCACAGTGAAAATCATATACTCACACCATACATATGCCACCACAATTTCTGCATGGCCTCGTCGTTTGTGACTGACGAGAGGTCGTTGTCTGACCTCCAGCCTCCAATGCCTCCTTCCTCCATTATACGTGCTGCTAACTCAGCTGGATTGGGATATGAAGCTCAACTGTTTCCACATTTTTTATTATATCTTCCCTCCTGCAATGTGAAAAAACTTTTTTTTCGGAAGTCGGGTAACACCGAAAATGCATCCGTGAGGCAAAAAAAATTATTTTTCAGACTTGAATTTGACTCACAATGAACTTTAGACTCAAAACGACAATACAAATAATCCTAAGATCACCTATTTTTGAATTTTTTTTTTTAAATACGTTTTTTGCTCTTTTGAACTTGGAGTTCCAACATAAAATATACATTGACTTACACAATGCAAGGACTTTTTTATAATAATGTTTTGACTTGAAAAAAACTTGTTATGACAACTTTACAAGATAACTTTTCCTTGATTGACAACCCATAATGACATTCTAATAATTAATACTCTTGACTTTGAACATTTTTCTCACATTAACACTATAATGACATACTAGACAAAGTTACAATAACAATAAAAATCATTCAAACCAACGAAATAAGGGACATACTTTTATACGCGACAAAGTGTCCACAACTGCATGGTGAAGAAAATGGTAGATTCGGTGTGAAGTATGGCAGAGTAGACATGCGTATATGGTATTTTGCACAAAAATTCAGTCGATTTAATCTTCCATGGTATTATTGAAGATTAATACAAATCGCTAATGATGATAGTGTGAGGATATGCCAACAATAAAGATTGATCAAATCTGTCAATGGATAGCAAACTGGTTTGCATCCAAATGTGAAAGTGAATGGATTAAGCAAATAAAATTTCAACCTCATAGGTATCTCCCTAACACCAAACGTGGATCGGAAGACATGGTCAATGGAGGTCCCGAGCCAAAGGATATACACAGCCCCCAAAAATAGGCACGGATCTCAACCAATGTGTAACTGTTGTACATGAGTGTTAAGTGAATTGTTCTTAAAAAAACATATGATTTACAATTTTCACTTGTTCAAGGACATGAAATACATAGACCTGGAAGTTACAAGAAGAATAATATGTTGACGTTATGAGCAGGATTTTCCACTTAGCAGATCATGCATACAACACGTGTTGAATCGACTACCTTAGTAATCATCTGAATCATTTGTGATCAGGATTCGGTACATATGCCAATGCAGGCTGGGCAGTGACAAATCCGATGCAAACTCTACAAAATGCAAAAAAAGAAAACTTTAATATGTCACCAAGAACACCACGTTCAGTTGGATGGAAAGCCGTCCATAATTTCCCCTCCAACGCAAAGTCACAGATCTCTTTCGCTCTGATACCAAATATTGGAACAACAATATTGTCACACAGGAAAAATAATAATATGATATTTTATTCGACATATATTGAATTACATTCAAGGCTAATATATAGCCATATCAGATCCAACTTTGGTCAAAATGCACAACCTGGAATATGCATTGTTAGAACAATAAGCCTATGTAAATAGAAGCTCTGTAAAAATATGCACCCAAGTGAATGGCCTTGTTAGTTAAAGAAGAGTTGGAAAGGTTACTTGCAGCAGGATTCATCAGGCCAATTGATTATTCTAAATGGATATCAAACATTGTTCCTGTCCAGAAGAAACCTATCGGTATTTGAATCTGCACAGATTTTAGGGACATCAATAAAGCTTTCCCTAAATATGACTTTCCATTGCCCAACATTGACATGATTGTTGACTCAACCGTAGGGTACGAAATGCTATCACTCATGGATGGATTTTTGGGTTATAATCAAATTAAGATCACTGAGGAAGACCAACACAAAACAACTTTCACAACTCCTTGGGGCACCTTCTGTTATCAGGTGATGCCATTTGACCTTAAGAATGTGGGAGCAACTTATCAGCGGGCCATGACAGTAATATTTCATAATATGATTCATGACATCATGGAAGACTATGTAGATGACATCCTGGGAAAGTCCAAAACAAGAGAGGATCATCCTATCATTTTACAGTGTATCTTTGAATGCCTGCGTGAATACAAAGTCAGGCTGAATCCAAAGAAGTGTGTCTTTGGTGTGCTATCTGGGAAACTATTAGGCTTCATCGTGTCAAGATGAGGTATTGAGGTAGACCCTGCTAAAGTGTCTTCCATAATAGAAATGCCTCCACCTGAGAATATCAAGCAACTGCGTAGCTTGTAGGGGAAAATTCAAGCCATTCGCCACTTTATCTCCCAGCTTGCAAATAAATGTCACTCATTCACTCATTTTCTTAAGAAGGATGTCACTTTCATCTGGGGACCCGAGAACCAGCAAGTCTTTGCTTTTCTTAAACATTACCTGGCTAATCCACCTATCCTCATGCCTCCCACTCCAGGAGAACCACTTTTTCTCTATATTTCTGCTACGCAATACACTATTGGTGCATTGCTCACCCAATATGACCTTAGCCATAAAGATAAAGTAGTGTAATATCTGAGTCGCACCCTCATCGCCTATGAACTGTAATTATCCTCAGATTGAAAAGGCTTGCTTGGCCATTGTTTTTACCTTTCAGAAACTTCACCATTACCTACTAAATACTAAGACCAAGCTCATATCCAAGGTCAACCCACTCAAGTATTTGTTGTCCAAACCCACCCTCACAGGTAGAATGGATAATTGGATCATTCTACTCAATGAATTTGATATAGAATTTGTCCATCAAAAATCAGTTAAAGGACAAGTACTTGCCGACCAGCTAGCGGAAGCACCTTTGCAAAGCACAAAACCTTTAAGTCTAGATCTGCCAGATGCATCTTTGCTCTACATTGAAGAATTGGTCATATGGTAGATACATTTTGATGGATCTTTTACGTTTCATGGTTCAGGTCCAGGAGTGGTCCTTATTACTCCTTCAGGTGATCCTATACCGCAGGCTTTCCACCTGGCCTTCCCTTTCATGAACAACATTGCGGACTATGAAGAACTCATTGTATGGATGAAGCTAGCCATCAAGTGGAATATTCAACATGTTAAGATTGTAGGTGATTCGCAGCTAACCATCAAACAAGTTAATGATGAGTATAAAGTTAAGGATGACAAGCTCATACCTTACAAGCAGTTGGTGGAAACTCTAAAGGAGTATTTTGTGTGCATTACCTTTGAGCAGATCCCAAGATCACAGAATAGATTGGTAGATGCTATGGCAACAGTGGGATCTATGCTTTGTATTCCACCAGGGAACAATGATATGCCATTTTTTGTAGAAAATCTACACCAGCCCACGTATGACGTGTCGGAATCTTACCTAGCTTGTGAGGTTGTTGGTCCTTATTCCCCATGCTATGAACCCATTTTCACCTATCTTAAGGACAATACTTTCCCTCCCAATATCTCCCATTCTGAAAAGCAAAGCCTGATTCACCAGATAGCCCATTACACCCTTTTAGGAGGTACACTTTATCATCGTGGCTATGATGGGAATCTGTTACGTTGTTTGGATGTGACGGAGTCAATCCAGGACAATTAAAGAAGTACACGAAGGAGTATGCGGAGCACATACAAATGGAATGGTCTTGGCTAAGAAACTGTTAAGAGTAGGTTACTATTGGCCCACCATGGAAACTGATTGTTGTAATTATGTTAGAAAATGTGTGCTTTTCCAAAAGTATGGAAATTTCATCCATGCTCCATCGCAACCATTACAACCAATCACTACCTCATGGCCATTCTCTAAGTGGGGACTTGATCTAATAGGGAAGCTTACTCCTACCTCATTTAATGGTCATACACATATCATCACAGCTACATAATACTTTACAAAATGGGTGGAGGTTGTCCCTTTAACATATGTCACAGGAGCACAGATTTCTAAATTCATCATGAATCACATTATTTACTGATATGGTATCCCTGCAGCCATTGTCACAGATAATGGGAAGTCATTTAAGAACAAAACTGTGAAAGGTCTTTGCCAATGGTTCCAAATCAGATTGAAATGGTCCACACCATATTACCCTTAGGGTAATGGACAAGCTGAGGCAACAAACAAGACTTTGGTAAGGATAATGGAGAAGATGGTTAGCAAAACTGGTCGAAACTAGCACCTACAAATCCACCCAGCCCTCTGGGCCTACCGAACATCAATTCACACTCCTACGGGTGTGATGCCATATTCCCTAGTGTTCAGGACAAAATCTATCATCCCTTTAGAGATCGAACTCCCATCCCTAAAAATTTCTCTTTGGGACTATTTGGATAAGGATGAAGATTATCGAGTGGCAAGATTGGCTAAGTTAGAGCTCCTGGATGAGAGGCGCATTCGCGCTCTTAATCACCTAAAGGTATATCAACATAGAATCTCCCGAAACTACAACAAGAGAATCATCCCTCGTCAGTTTGAGGTTGGTGATTTAGTTATGAAGGAGAACCAGTTCAACACCAGAGTCAGAGCGAGAAAAGAAAGGGAAGTTTGAACCACATTGGTTAGGACCCTATGTCATAGTTGCCAAGTATGGCACCGGGGCATACAAACTGACTCACCCCAATGGTGATGAGCTCTAAGAGCCCATGAATGCCATGCATATTAAGAAGTTTTATGCTTGAACATGGCACAAGAAAGTTAAAAAAAAAAAAAAAGAACAAACAAAATAAAAATCAGAAAAAGAAAAAGAGAAAATAGGCCGTCCACTAGTGAAAACCACGCAATTGTGGCACTTTGGACAAGTCCTTGGGTGAAAACCAGTTTCCGGCGCCTCGGGAGGATTCGTTGTTAACAAGCATTCTATATTAGAAGGGTAGTTGATCTTTGGCCTGGACCTAGTTCTACCTTTGAGTTTCCTTGTGCACACCATTCTGTCCAGCCTTGATCCGGATTTTCCTTCTTCTATTCATCTGTGAGGGATGTGGTCTTTCGTTATTTCCCATCTTACACTGGGGCAACTCAACGACTTCACCTTCTTGTTCATAAGTGCATGGCTTTTACCCTTGTATATTCCCCACCTAACACTGGGGGTATCCATGCTTTCTTGGTTACCTACACATAGCTTTGGAAAACTGTTAAAAACACAAAAACAATAGAAAATTGTTTCGAGAAAAACACAAAAACAATAGAACATTGTTTCGAGAAAAACACAAAAACAATAGAAAATTGTTTCGAGAAAAACACAAAAACAATAGAAAATTGTTTCGAGAAAAACACAAAAACAATAGAACATTGTTTGAGAAAACATAAAAAACAAAAGAAAATTGTTTTGAAAACACAAAAACAATAGAAAATTGTTTCACAAAACACAAAAACAATATAAAATTGTTTCACAAAAACCTAAACAATAGAAAATCGGTTTATGAAAACATATCTTACAAAAACATTTACTTGCATTGTCTTGTTTTCTTGCTTTGCTTGTTGCTTGTATAGTGTTTTGTGTGCTTTCTTTTGAGTTGTTTGTTACTTGGGTGTACTTTGTCATAGTTTATCTTTTCTTGCTTAGAATAGATTCATTCTTGCTTTTGCATATTGTAGTGGGTTTCTACATGCTAGTGTGTTAATTCATTATTTCTTTCTTAATGCATTTGGTTGTGTTTTGTTACTTGTTAATAAGGCATGGTGATTCATGGTGTATTGCATTAATTCCTGGTGTTCTTTGTAGCATTTGGCTATGTTTCTTACATGTGCTCTATTTTGTTATCATTCACATCACATTACCATCACTATCATCACATCTAGCATCATCTATACATCATATATAAACAAAAATGCTAAGTTTTACATCATGCATGTATGCTAAGCTAATCATCACATATCATATCATCAATGGGGGCAAGAGGGGTTGCGCATAATCAAAAATCTATCCCCCCCACACCAATATCATCATATCATCCCATCCATATACATCAAAATAACACTTGAAAACAACATTTGATATTGTCTACAGATCTATCATCTACAATCTACATCACATGCCTCAAACGATCACATGTGATCACCATCTCTCCTAAGTGTCAGAGCCTCATGGTAAGTTTTCTAAACTAAGTGGTTAAAATGAACTAATTGCGATGTTTTTACCCCACCTGGGGGGTATATTAACCTATTTTTCACTGATCGGACGGTCGGGACACCCGTTTAGCTCACCACTTTCTCCTCTATTCGTTGTGGAATAATTATTTTTAATTAAATAATTATTTTTCTCTTATTTTTCACCATATTGGGGCATTTTTTGTCTAATACCCCTTTCTTCTCCCCTGAGAAAATTTTATTGCTCCTTGGTGATTTTTATTCTTCTTCACACTCTCGTAAATAATTATTTTTCAAATAATTATTTTTTCTTAATTTTTCCACTAAACAAGGACATTATTTGTCATTTGTTTCTCAAGATTTCTTCCACCTAGGGCACTTTCTGTTGCCCCTAGGCCCTTCTTTTTATTTCTTCTCTTTTCTTCTATTGTTTATCAAATTTTAGAAAGCCAAAACAATACAAACATTTACTATATCAAAAAAATCCAAAAACAAGGCAAATTTTTTCAAAAAATTCCTAAAAAGTAAAACACCCTACAAAATGGTAACTTGCTTCTTATGGCTGGAAACTTGTGTCTTGCGCATGGTATTTTCTCCATATCCTGTTGGTTTGTCTCACATATGTCCCCAATTAATACAACTCACAGGATCACCAGATTCACAACCATTCACAAAAGCTAGCTGCTTGCTTCGTCTGTACTCTGGGGCACATTTGGTTGCGTGGTGTTGTTTCGTTGCACACAAATGCTTTTCATGGACCCCGTGTCCATTTTCATTTCCCCTTGCATATATCCTTGCTTGGGGCATCATTTTTTAACCCTTGTCATCAATCATGAACTTGTGGATCTCTTCAGCACTGATAACAAAACATTTGTACAACTGTCTTGACCGTTGTTGGGTTAGGATATGTGCCCAACAATTCGTACTTGTTTTCCCTGTTAGATGAGCTTGTTTCCTTCTCGTATTGCATTGCATTTTTGTATGTTTGCATGGAGTTGGTATTTTCAGCAATGGACAATTGTTCGTAGTATGGCTTTTCATGTCATTCTACATCTTTTTCGTATGCTTATATTTTTCAGAAGGACCAATGACGTAGTTCCTATGGCAATATGATGACATCAAATTATTCCAAATAAACAGCGGCTAGAGGCTAAGCTCTTCTCTCCCCTCCTCCATATTTCTTCTACACCACTTCCCTTTCACCCCTGACATCTCTCTCTCACTGGGGCATCTTGCCTCCTCCCATCCTTCTACCTATATCTCACCTTTTTTGATCGTCGATCGTCTTCTACTTCATCACCCCATCGACACTCGAGGGGGCATCTCTCCCTCCTACTAATTTTTCTTCTATCCCTTCAAAAATTATCTTCCAGTCTACTATCTTTGAAGTGACGTACACTTACACCACCCCAAAGAGGGGAAAATGTAGACACCTATAATTACGCCCAAGCAATTTAAATACTTAAATTGCATAAGATTATCTGCCTTTTCTCACAAATCGATAGACATATCGTCAAAAGCACTCATATTCCCTCATATCGTCATTAATTAATTACACTATACTGCTAATTAATTAAGTCACCTATCCAAACTAAATAGCCTAATTAACGACCTTCCATTAATAAATCACCCCTTCTATCTAACTAATTAATTATATTAATGTCAATTAGCTTTCCCTTCCATGTTAACCAATAAATCAATATTTAATTGATTTAATCGGCCCTTGCTATCAGTACCTAAGGATGGAGTACTATATTCCTTCATAATTAGCTTCTAGAAGGTTGAATGGAGATGCCTACATTAGTTTAAACACATCCTCTTGATCTTAAAACATTCATTTATGATTTCCATTTTTTTCCAGGAGGTCGCCTAAGCAGTAAATTAAACCATTTTAGAAGTGGTATATTTAGGGGTCTAAAGAATACCTTATCAATTTAGCACTAATCATATTGAGTATTTGAGGTACTTATTTTGACCTTCTCATCCCACGGTTTAAGGGATGAAATTTGTTACTACCCTCTCGAATTTTTACATTGGAGCTTATAAGGATTTTATCCATCTACCTTCAAGAAGTAACCCCTAAACCTATTGATATGAGCATGATTGTCATGCATATCTCATAGACTATGTTCTTGATACATGTTCATTCTTCTTATGAGGTCTACCATTGTTACAGAGCTAATATTTACACTAGGTCTCAGCATTCTGATAAGCATCAAAAAGCTAGGGTGGTTGATCCTAATTTTTTGTTTCAAATATATCTTGAACGAGGGTTCAAATCCACAAACACAATATAAAATTGTTTCACAAAAACCTAAACAATAGAAAATTGGTTTATGAAAACATATCTTACAAAAACATTTACTTGCATTGTCTTGTTTTATTGCTTTGCTTGTTGCTTGTATAGTGTTTTACGTGCTTGCTTGTGAGTTGTTTGTTTCTTGGGTGTACTTTATCATAGTTTATCTTTTCTTTCTTAGAATAGATTCATGCTTGCTTGTGCATATTGTAGTGGGTTTCGACATGCCAATGTGTTAATTCTTTATTTCTTTCTTAATGCATTTGGTTGTGTTGTGTTACTTGTTAATAAGGCATGGTGATTCATGGTATATTGCATTAATTCTTGGTGTTCTTTGTAGCATTTGGCTATGTATCTTGCATGTGCTATGTTTTGTTATCATTCACATCACATTACCATCAGTATCATCACATCTAGCATCATCTATACATCATATATAAACAAAAATGCTAATTTTTACATCATGTATGTATGCTAAGATAATCATCACATATCATATCATCAATGGGGGCAAGAGGGGTTACGTATAATCAAAACTCTATCCCCCCTGCACCAATATCATCATATCATCCCGTCCATATACATCAAAATAACACTTGAAAACAACATTTGATATTGTCTACAGATCTATCATCTACAATCTACAGCACGCCTCAAACGATCACGTGTGATCACCATCTCTCCTAAGTGTCAGAGCCTCACAGTAAGTATTCTAAACTGAGTGGTTAAAATGAACTAATTGTGATGTTTTTACCCCCCTGGGGGGTATATTAACTTGTTTTTCACCGATCGGATGGCCGGGACACCCGTTTAGCTCACCGTTTTCTCCTCTATTCGTTGTGGAATAATTATTTTTCTCTTATTTTTCACCGTATTGGGGCATTTTTTGTCCAATACCCCTTTCTTCTCCCCTAGAAAATTTTATTGCTCCCCGGTGATTTTTATTCTTCTTCACTCTCGTAAATAATTATTTTTTCTTATTTTTTCCACTAAACAAGGACATTATTTGTCATTTGTTTTTCCTTTCTTCCACCTAGGGCACTTTCTGTTGCCCCTAGGCCCTTATTTTTCTTCTTCTCCTTTCTTCTATTGTTTATCACGGTTCAGAAAGCCAAAATAATACAAACATTTACTATATCAAAAAAATCCAACAAGGTAAAAAATTTCTAAAAATTCCTAAAAAGTAAAACACCCTACAAAATGGTAACTTGCTTCTTACGGCTGAAACTTGTGTCTTGCGCATGGTATTTTCTCCATATCCTGTTTTTTTATCTCACATATTCCCCAATTAATACAACTCATAGATCACTAGATTCACAACCATTCACAAAAGCTAACTGCTTTCTTCGTCTATACTCTAGGGCACTTTTGGTTTCCTGGTGTTGTTTCATTGCGCACAAACGCTTCTCATGGAACCTGGGTCCATTTTCATTTCCCCTTGCATGTATCCTTGCTTGGGGAATCATTTTTTAACCCTTTTCATCAATCATGAACTTGTGGATCTCTCTAGCACTGATAACAAAACATTTGTACAACTGTCTTGACCATTGTTGGGTTGGATATGTGCATTCGTACTTATTTTCCCTGTTAGATAAGCTTGTTTCCTTCTTGTATTGCATTGTATTTTTTTATGTTGCATGGAGTTGGTATTTTCAACAATGGACAATTGTTCATATTATGGCTTTTCATGTCATTCTACCTTTGTCATATGCTTATATTTTTCATAAGGACCGATGATGTAGTTCCTATGGCAATATTTTGACATCCAAATTGTTTCAAACAAATACATTAGCTAGAGGCTAAGCTCTTCTCCCCTGTCATCCATATTTCTTCTAAACCACTTCCCTTTCACCCCTAATTCTCCCTCTCATCAAGGCATCTTGCCTTGTCCCCCTTCTTCTACCTATATCTCACCTTTGTCGATCGTCGATCGGCTTCTTCCATCACCCCATCGACACTCGAGTGGGCATCTCTCCCTCCTACTAATTTTTATTCTATCCCTTCAAAATATCTTCTGTCTACTATCTTTGAAGTGGCATCACTTATGCCACCCTAAAGAGGGGAAAATGTTAGACACCTATAATTACACCCAAGCAATTTAAATACTTAAATTGCGCAAATTATCCCCTTTCTCACAAATTAATGACATATTGTCAAAAGCACTCATTTTCCCTCATATCATCATTAATTAATTACAATAAGCTAATTAATTAAGTCACCTATCCAACAAATACCCTAATTAACGACCTTCCATTAATAAATCACCTCTCCTATCTAGATTAATTAATTTTTATTAATTAATTAGTAAATCAATATTTAATTGATTTAATCTCATTCTAATAGACTAAATTATACTAATATTCCTCTAATTAGCTTATATAAGCTTACATATACCTATTAGTTAATCACCTTTGATTAATTAAAACACCCCTCAACTCCCATTACTTGCTAAGCATAAATTAAACCCTTCTAAAGTAAGGTTACCTTTAATAAAGCAACCTTATCCATTCCTAATCATGTTTTACCTTTATCCCACATTCATGAGAATGTGTTGAATCCTTTATCCTTTGGGCTATATAAAGAGTCATCCTCTACCTTTATACCTACACCTAAACTTTCTAAGAGAGTGAATGCAAAGCATATAGCAAAGACTAAGAGCTTGCCTTTTACCCTTTTGAGAGTTCATCATCTTGAAGAGTTAAGCCTCTTTCTTAAGTGCTTAGGTCATATGGGAGGTGTTAAAGGGGTCTTGTAGCCCAACTTTGATAGGCCCTCATTTCTAGGTTACTTGGCATACTAAGGACAACTATTTTGATAGCCATGGAGCTTACTTAGGTCCATTCATTTATTTGTTGTAAGAGAATAGAGGATTTTAGATATTTAGCATTGTTAGTTTCAAAGTTTGTATTTATGAATGCTAGCATCTAACCCTTGTTTAATTCTTATCTTGATGGTGTTTGTTGTTTAATTCTTGCTAAGTTAAGGCTATTTAGGTGTTAGTATTTACTCATATTAGTATTATTTTGAAAACAACACATGCACACATTTTGCAATGGTGGAATGGGCTACTATTTTTTTAGTTTACTGGTCAGTGGAGGTTTCTTAACCATGTTAGAAGGGTAAGGTCCTAAGATAGAAGAAGAGGGTGAAGGTGATGAAGGTGTGATCGGTGAGGTTGGAGTATGAGATTTATGGGGTTGGCTCTTCTGTTTTGGTGTAAGAGTATGTTTGGTATTGGCCTTGGAGGATGTAGCTAAATCTAATTTGATGGGTGGATGAGTAAGGCTAGCGGTTGGGATGACCCCTAAGGTAGTGTTGGGTTTAGGCAAAGAAGATGATGTAAGTGTAGGATTGGGTGTAGATGCATGTTGGGTTATGGGTAGGGGTGTGGTTTGAGCCATGTGAGGTATCATGGAAGAAGTTACAATAGAGGTGGTTGTTCTTAGTTCAATTGGCCAAAATATTTTTGGGTAGATAGTGGAAGTGTCAGCAAGTGACATTTGCATTTACATTGAGACAGGAAGTAGAAGACACCCCCAAAGTAAATCTCTATCCACATAATCTAAGTGATTTACTAAGCATGAGAATGGCACGGCTGTAGGAAAGGTTGATGAGGACCTAATGGAAATTCCCATAAAATTTGTCTTAGAGACAGGGAATTTGCTAGCTTCAGATTCCATGGGTAAGAGAGCTGAAAGTAAGTCTGCAAGCTCTTGGGTAGATGATGGAGAATGATCACCTAGAGGAAAACGTATCTCTACTAGATCTTTGATGGGTGAAGGTGGAGGAGATGATGGGTGCTCCTCTGTAGGTGGAGGAGATGATGGGTGCTTCTCTGTAGATGGAAGATATAAACACATATCCTCCCTGGACTAAAGAAATACTGTGGGTGACAGTTCCAAAGGTGAAATAGTTTTGATATTAACAGAAGGCTCCTCCACGAGTGAGGAAGGAGGTGAGATGTGTTCCTCTATGGGTGGAGGAATAGGTGAGGTGGATTCAAGTGTAGGTGGAGGACTTCAAGCTATGATTTCCTTGATGAAGGGAATATGAGGTAATTGGGCAGTAGCGAATGTATTGCTGAAAATAGCATGGACCTCATGAGTATGAATATCATGAGTTGAGGTCTTTCTCGTTTGATCAGAAGAAGGGGCATGATTAGGAAAAGGTTTCTTGAAGATATGTAGGTTTTGATTGGCAGGTGTGTTAGGATTATCCAAGGTTATCTTTCCTTTCTAAATAATTTCTTGGAAAATGTTTTTGAAAGTGATGTAATTTTCGTCACTGTGACCCTTTACTCGATGATAATTATAGAAATCGTGCTCTTTATACCATGTGGGTGTGGGATGATCAGGGTAAAACCCAGTGTGTGGTTTCACGAGAGGAAGGGTGATGGCCCCAAATTTTATGAGCTTCTCTAGAATAGAAGAATAAGGTTCCCTAATTGGGGTATACTTCCATTGTTCTTGTCTGAATTGAAAAGTCTGAATGGGTGAGAGATTAGATGAGGGGCTAGCTTGATTTGATGGATGAGTTGGGCTGGCTTTGAGTACCACTGCGTTAGCAGTCCCCTTGGCCTTTGAATAATTTTTTTGTGGTTTTTAAGAAGAAGAGGTATCATTTGACTTGAATGTCAAGTTATTATTGTGTAATTGGATTTTCTTCTCTTCAATGGCCTAAATATCAAGATTTCGTGCCATGGTGAATTCTTCATTGAAGGTTCGGAAGGTTTGGACCTATAGAGTCGGTGAGATATGCCTAGAGCAAGCCCACGTGAAGAGTTCGATGAGTTCGGTTTGCGGTAGTTAGAATGTGAGTTGATTGATCAGGCTATGCCAGCGAGCAAAAAAATCTGTGATGGATTCATCATCATACTGACATGTAGAGTAAAGGTCAGTCATGGTAACCTTCTTAACGATATTAATGGAGAAGTGATCCAAGAAGGCTTGGGCTACTTGATTAAATGAGAATATAGAGTGTCTAGGTAACCCACTATACCAATCTAATGTGGGTCTAGTCAGAGACATGGGAAAGGTCCTCAGGAGTAAAGCATCATCATGGGTGATCAGATAACACCCATGTTTGAGAGACCAAAAATGTTTTTTTGTGGGTCTTCCTTGCTATTGAAATGGTTGAATTTAGGCATTTCCCAATGCAAGGGATATGAATGGATAGGAATGGATGGGTGTATAGGCTCATTACAAATCTCATCATAGGTGAGAGTGTTACAGGAGCCAAAAACTGATGCCTCCAATGTCTGCATCTTGTCCATCATTAACTTGATTAGGTCGTTGGTAGGTTATGATGGATGAGTGACTCATGTAGCATAAGAATTTTGGTGTTGGGCATATAACAGGGGTGGCATTCCAGTATATGGTGCTACTATATAGGTAGATTGAGAATAAGGCAACAAAATAGGGGGTACATACCCAGAATGAATAATATATGAAACAAGAGGTTTTGATAGTATGTATATAGAGGTGGAAGGGTTGTGGTGACCCTAGTGGTAATAGGGGCTAAAGATTACAGAATAGAAAGGATGACATTTTGAAAAGGCGTAGGGGTCACCAACACCAAGGGTGGAAGTGTAGCTATGGGTATATGTGAGACAATAGGTGTGGATAAGGTTGTGTTCTGGGTGGTTAGCGAAGGTATAGTGGTTGTGGTGGGTACAACAGATGTAGCAAACATGACAGTCATAACAGGTATAAGGCCTAGCTACGAAATGACTGGGGCTAAAGTAGATGCGAGTAGCACAGAGCCAGATTGGGCTGACACAGGAGTGGGAATGAGATTCGGGGGGATAGATATGAGCATTTCATATATCAACTGACCCTTGGCATCTCGATTGGACGAGTGGGAAAGGTAAAACTGCAAGGTGGCAGGATTTTGGTCAAGGAGTTGTGTGAACTCCTCATCTCTGGTGGAAATAGAGATAGGCTGGATAGGTTCCATGGTTGGTGATAAAATGGAAGGTGGTGAAGGTCTAGGTGGGAGTAGTTAATACCTGACATGGAATACATGGATGCTTTCTTGTCAACATGTTAGTACCATGTGAACATGTACTAGTGTGGTAAGACTACTTTCTGTAAATGACACAAAAATACAACACAGGTAGGATAAATAGGTAGTGGTAGGTGAATTGGGGTTAAAATATCACCTGGAAAATGACACAAGATAACCGATGTCGATCATAGGTAACCACTGCCAGTCACTATGGAAAGTGGACAATTGGTAAAAAAAGGTATAAGGCCAAATTTTCTAGGTATGTAAAATGCTGATGAGAGTTACCAGGTCAATGGATATGATAAGAGTGACAGAGACTCTAAACAACTGACAAAGGGGAATAGGTGTCCTTTTTGGGTTGGTTAATGAAAATAACAGTGAACCAACATCGGTTTGGTAAAACCAATGATGGTCAGAGGGTAGCCGATGACGGTCATTGGACCGACACTGGTTACTATGAAATTGAAACAGTAATGAAGAAAATGTGGTTGTGAGTTAAAATTAAATGTGGAATCAAACCCAAAATTATGAGAATGATGAGAATAAGGTCCAGGCACACTCAGATGAAGCTAGAATACACCAACTATGATGAGGAGTGTGTAAGGGGAAATAATAAAAATGAAGAACATGACCTCTCACCTCAAAATGCAAGCCAAGTTTAAACACTAAGAAAAATATGATCCTAAGAGTGATTTTTCTATTATGCTTATTTAAGGACTGACTCATGAACTTTGGAATAGAATTTCTGGTGAGGATGGCTTCCTACAAAGAAGGATATCTACAAGGAGAGGTTTCAAGTATGTTATGGTGGGGGGTGGCCATCCTCTGATGGGGTACTGGACAAAGATAACTAGTGGGGTGCCCACTGTGTCATGATCATGTGATCACCTACAACTTCTTCCAGGTGAGATGTTGTTTAAGAATGTGTATATATTTTAAATTCATGATGTTTGGGTAAGACTCAGAGAGAGAAAAAGAAAGTAAGTACTTTTCTATGATTCATTTGTCAACCATCAGCTGGGAATGACTTCCAGCGTATAGTTTGCTCTCAATTAATGTGAGCTAATGCAAAAAAGCATAATGAAATGAAATAAATTTTAAACCCAAATCAAAATGTAGAATTTGATGCCACAACTAGATGAACAAGAGAAAATATGCTATTTCACTAATGCGATACTAATGAAATGGAAGAAATGTTCGTTTTAAGCACCAAAATAAGATTTCTCTTAGACAATAGAAGAGAAGAAGGTTCTAGGGGAGAAAGTTTTAATGTAAGAACTTTTTAGAAAAGAAACAAACATACAACGTTTTCACCTAGAAGTGAAAGAATGTAAAGAACCCCGAATGGGTCCCATCGGGTGTGCTAAAATGTTTCACCTGATTCTAGATGTGTTTATTTGAATGTTGAAGAAATAGATAAGGGTAAAGGGCTAGGAGGAATACCTGTTGAGATGTTGGTTGTAGGCTGTTGCACACGTATGACTTTTCAATCCACAACTGATCATGAGAGCTTCATTTTTTCTTAGAGGAACTACCTAAAATGGAAAACAATACCACCAAATAAAAGTTAAACAATATATGCAGTGGACTGCCTAGCGTGTGCTAGATCTGGGAAGCATGATACTTCCTAGATGGTTGTCAATCCACTATTTAAAACAACTTAATGCTTATAATAAGGAAAATGATACTGTAGTTAAAATGATTTAGGTATCTCATTCATCTACAATAAGAAAATTCATTCACAATAGGCTAAGCTATGATTGAATCTGAAGGTCAAGATCACTGTCAAGGTACTGGTAATTGTCAAGGTGAGATTCTGGGGGTTTTGGGTATTTGGTGGAGGTTTAGAAGCTCTGTTCTTGGTTTTTTGTAAAATACACAGAGACCAACGTCAGTCTAGTATGACCGGTGTCAGTTTATGTTAACCGGCAATGGTTTCAGATAACTAGCATCGATATGGTCAGGGTACAAAAAACTCAATAAAACTTGGAAAGGTGATAGATCTGGTGCTAGATGAGAATGATAGGGCAATGACAAGGCTTGTGGTGGTCTTAGGTATGCATAGGAATGATGAAAGTCTGGATATGGGTAGGTCAATGGTGTGGGTAAATGGATGGTCAAGTTTACATGGAGGTAAAAATGGTGGTGGAATGAAAATGAGGGTAGAAACTAGTAGCAATAGCAAAAGGATCTACCCAATGATAAATGGACAAATGCTGGTTACCAAAAGCACTTACCACTAATACGAGCTTGACCTCTGGTTGGTAATGGTAGGTGATCAAATGGAATGAACCAAATATGGTGCTGGTGCTTCCCTGGATGCTCCCGTGAAGGAAGATGGTTGTGTGATTACTTCCGGTGCTAGCTATGGATGCTCTGATATGTGTACTAACACTGGTTCTACTTACATGCAACTCTAGTTTTCTCACTTGTTCTCAAAAGATGTGTTAAAATATTTGAAATGTGCCAACCTCAAAATAAGGTTGTTTTGGGGATTAAATGGTAACCGACGGTGGTTCTGGGTTAACTAGTGGTGGTTTAGAGTAACCGATGTTGGTTAGGGCGGGATTTCCTAGGTTTACTAAACTAGGTAGATCCCCTTGATTTTTTGGAATCTTGTTTCATTTACTCCACAGATTAGCATGGAATATTCCTTCTAACAGGTGGGAATGTGGTTAGAGGGAATGTGGGCATTGATTTTTAGGGTTTGGGTAGGTCTTAGTTAGTTATGACAACTTACTAAGAATTGGTCTTAGGGTGAGGTGGCTAGATGAGGTGTCTAGGTGTGGTGGATATGTGGGCATTATCCCAATTAGTATATTTAAATAATAAATATTGTGAGGATAATGAATTAATTTAATTAAATTAATATTAGAGTGGGATGAAAGGGGCCATGGTTAGGTGAATGCGTTCAAGGTGTTTTTTTGATGAGGGACCAAGGGGAGTATGACCTAATTTTAGTGTCTACACTATACTGACTACAAATGGATGTGATAGGGCAAAAAAATGGTCATATTTTGTGAGCCTATCCACAATCACAAAAATAAAATTATTACCCTATGAACAAGGAAATCCGGTGATGGAATCCATGGAGGCCTCCTCCCATCTCTGACTAGGAACTAGTAAGGGTTGCAACAGACCTGGTTTCTTAATTATTTCCCCTTTGTTCTGTTAACACACTAAACACTTTGATACAAAATTTTTACATCCTCTTTGAGTCCTTCCCAAAATAATTCTCTTTTTATTCTATGATATGTCTTCAAAAACCTAGAGTGTCCTCCAACAAGTGAGGCATGTAGCTCTGCAAGAATCTTATGCTTCAACTTAGAATCTTTACTCAAGTATAACATGTCCTTGTACCATAGGGCATTACCTTTCCAATAAAATTTGTAAGATGTCATATATCCTTGCTTGATATTTTGTATTAGAGATTTTGTATCCTTGTCTTGATCCCATTCAAATCTTGCTTCATCCACCCAATCGGCCATCAACATGGGCATTCCACATAGTAAGGCATCTACGGATGTATCCCTTCTAGACAACGCATCAGCTACTACATTTTCTTTACCCTTTTGTATATGATTTCAAAATCATAACCCAAAATTTTTTTTACCCACTTTTTTTGTTCTTCAGATGATAACCTTTGCTCCAAAAAGTATTTGAGACTTTCATGATCAGTTTTTACCTTGAAGTGTATACCCAAGAGATAGGGCCTCCATTGCTTGACCACATGAAGAATAGCCATCATTTATTTCTCATAAAAAGGTTTGAGAAGATATTTTCCTTTGAATTGGTGACTCTCAAATGAAATTGGTCTTCCTTCCTATGTTAGAACTACTCCCAATCCTGATCCTGAAGCATCACATTCAACAATGAAGGTTTTTGATAAGTTGGGAGTAGCCAAAACGTGGGTGTTGCATGTTTCTTCCTTCAGATACTCAAAGGATTTAGTGGCTACATCTGTCCAATTAAAGGCATCCTTCTTTAACAATGCAATGAGTGGGGTTGCTATTCTATTATATCCCTACACAAATTTTTTGTAGTACCCTGTTAGTCCTAGGAACCCACAAATATTTTTTAGAGTTTTGGGCCTTGGCCATTCCACCATAGCTTTGATCTTCTGAGGATCAACTTTGACGCCTTCATGGGATACAATGTGACCCAAGTACTCTACCTATTTTACACCAAAAGAAAATTTGGATGGCTTTGCATAAAGAGTATGTTTCTCCAAAAATTCCAACACTTCATTTACATGTTGTAAGTGTTCTTCCCATGTCTTAATATAAATCAATATGTCATCAAAGAAAACTAATACAAATTTCCTTTAAAATGGCCTAAAAATAGTGTTCATCAAGCTTTGAAAGGTTGAGGGTGCATTTTTAAGACCAAAAGGCATTACCAAAAACTCATAATGGACTTCATGAGTCCTAAAAGCCATTTTATGAACATCTTCCACTTTTATTCTAATTTGATGGTACCCTGAATGAAGATCTAATTTTGTGAAATAAATAGCACCATCAAATTCATCAAGTAAATCATCAATTATTGGAATATGAAACTTATCTTTGATGGTGTACTTGTTGATTTCTCGGTAATCTGGAAACATAGTCACCATGTTTCATCCTTCTTATGTACCATGACCACTAGTGAAGAATATGCACTATTGGCTATGCCTGATGATACCTGCCTTCACAATTTCATGAATCATTTTCTCAATCTCACTTTTCTGGGAATATAGGTATTTGTATGGTATGATGTTAGGTGTTTGGCTCCCTGGAATCAACTGAATGGCAACATGATCATGATCCCTAACTAGTGGTAGTCCCTTTGGAATTTCATCAAAAACATATGAGTGAGCATCAACAATCTTCTGAAGATCAGGTGGCATTGAAGACTTTGTATTTTATACTTCTATGGAAAATAACTTTGCTATAAATCCATCTACTCCTTTTTCTAAGAACCTCCTACATCTGATGAGAGATAATAATCTGTGGATACTTAGCTACCATCCCATTCAATTTTATTGTCCTTCCATTTGAATCAAATCACATGAACAATTCTCAGAAATTCATCTTTATAGTACCTAAGGTTGTGATCCGTTGGACACCCAAAACAATATCTTCCCCTCCCATAGAAATAACAAACATAAGTGAGTCTAACATGTAGTCTCCCATGAAAATATTGATACTATGGAAATTTCCTATGCACTGTGATTGTCCCACCATCCGCAATCATAACTTGCATTTTTGGAGCTGGGTAAATAAAACAATTGAGGCAGGTAGCTAACTTACTATTTATGAAGTTATGAGTACTCCCCGATTCAATCAATAGTGTCACATTACCTTTTTTGAGATAGCCAATAACCTTGAGTGTTTGAAGATTACTAATACTTAACAATGCATGGAAAGAAATTGTAGGTTGGTGATCCTCTACTTCATCTTCTACTAGTTCTTTAGCCTCTCCTATAATTTCAGCTTCCTCATCATCCTCATTACCTCCATCAATATAGAATAGCTTCTTCTAAGAACATTTGTGTCCCAGTCCATATTTTCTATCACAGGTAAAACATAATCCTTTTTCTCTCTTTTCTTCCATTTGTTGAGGAGTCAGTTCTAATTGGCCTACAAAATGAAGGGGAAGAGATACTACGGTCTCTGGTGTTAATGAAAGGTGGCCTCCTACTACAAATAAATTTTTCCTCTACTTGACGTGCCATGATAATAGAATCAGAAAGATCTAGTGGATTAAACATTCATACCTCATGCTTGATGTGGTCCTTAAGACCCCAAAGAAACAGGTCATTCAGATTCTCTTCTGGAATATTCTCCACCTTTAAGGACATGTTCTAGAATTGATGCACATAATCTTTGACTGATCCTATTTTCCATAACTTTACTAATTGAATAAAGTAGTTCTTTAAAAGACTAGAGCTATAGTGCAGTTGCAAATCCTCGGTAAACATTTTCCAAGTGACACCGAGACCATTCTTATGCCTCTGAGCATATAACCATCGATACTAAACAAATTGGTCTGGTTCAAGATACAGGGATGCCAATGTCACCTTTTATCCTGATGGTGTTTGATGTAACTCAAATAAGTTCTCCATTTGATTTATCCAATTCATGGGATCCTTACCATCAAATTTGTGCATACCCACTTTTGGCATCATAGTTCTGTGGTTACGAATAAGTTGGATTCTGATTGGGCTAGAAAAGTGATACAACATGGTTATTTTTTCCATGATTTTGAACTGAAGATCCTCCTTGGTTTATATGGGCTAGATATGGGCCATACTGTTTACCCTTTACATGTTGCATGATTTGGTCTATGTCTCTGTATGTACCCAAAATTGTAAGGTACTGTACTGCGGAACGGTGTAATAAATGCCCCAATGATGATACAGGTCTCCTCGCAAGGTGTTCGGGATCTAGAAAGAGCTCTTCGGATATGCGTTAACATCCCGCATACCCCACTTAGCCCCCATGTCCTTTGTTTTCCCCTTTTTCCCTCTTTTCTTGCCCCTTTTGATCTTCAGTGACGAAACCGCCGCCCTTCAGGGCGGTGGTCCTGGGCACGTTTTCCAGAATGCCCTTTTGATATGACCCGCGTGAAATATCACGTTTCACCAGCTTTCCTTGCCAACTTGAGCATGCATTAATGTTTTTGGTCCCCTGGAACAGTGTTTTTCCTTTGTTTATTGTTTAGGAGTTCAATTTGGTTTTGATTCTTGGGTGTTTGAATTCCTATAAATGCATGGTTTGTGTACATGCAAATGGTTTGATTTTGGTCTGAATTTTGGCTGAGTTTGTGTGAAGAATTTGAGCTGGAGTTTTAATCACCATTTTTCCTTGTTAGAGTCTTCTGGTTTTTAGTATTTTGGTTAGCTTGCTTAGGATTGATAGCATAGTTTACTTCATACTTGGTTTAGCATTGCTCAGATGTTGGTAAGCCACAGACCCATCTTGTGCAGGTAGTGCTGTTGCTCCATCCAATCCGGTTAGAAGCTTGCCTCTGAATTCCTTTTGCTGTAAATTTGTTTTACTGTGACTTAGAGTTCTTAGTTCAATTCATTGTATACGTGGTTAGCTTTATTCAGCTGTTGGTAAGCCATATATCCAACTTGTGCAAGCAGTGTCTTTATTTTGGAACGAAATAGCTTAGGAAGCCATTAAAGTTGCAGGTTTTTCTCTTCGTATAGGATAGTCAAAGGTTCTGGTCGCTTCATGTTGCATGACTCGCAGTAAAATCCTGCTAGGAATCGCATAAGCCAAGATCTGTACTCTTGCGCTATCCCTCTCCTACTCGCATTCTCGGTCTGCATTCTGAGTTGTCCTTGTCCCAAAATCTACTCCTATCGGTGCTAGCATTACATGCTTTCCTAGATCCAAGTGAACACGAAAGAATGAGAAGATCATACTGAGGGGACGAGATCACCTACACCATCAGATTCGCCACTGTTCTGCGAAGTCCAGGTTTTAAATTTCAAAGTTCTAGTCAGATTTATATCAAATAGAGTAGTTAATCGCTTTATTTCATTTCATTCTATTCTCGATATTGCCAGGGAAGCTGTGGGGATTGATAGTTTCTAAGAAACTATGATTCACTCCTCACTTCTGAGGTAGGATCGAGAATCTTGCAAGTAGATTAGACAGGATATCATATTTATTTAGAATAATTCTACAAATTGCACAGGCAAATAACCACACTCGGTTATCTTGTCTATTTTAAATTATTGTTTAGTTATTATTTCTAGATACACTTAAAAT
Organism: Taxus chinensis; assembly: GCA_019776745.2. NCBI lineage: Eukaryota > Viridiplantae > Streptophyta > Pinopsida > Cupressales > Taxaceae > Taxus > Taxus chinensis. The sequence goes on along the minus strand of CM034147.1, from coordinate 955,568,646 downwards.
AGTTTGTTTTCCTTAGAATTGTTAGAATATTTATTATAAAGATAAAGGTTATATATGTTAGATTTATTTCACATAGTTAGAATTTATTTCATTACAGTTAGATTACATTTTGTTTTGTATGACAATCACGGGACCTCAAGAGCCCAAGGAATATATATTTGAGCCGATCGTGCCTCAACCAAGCCTAACCACAGCAATAGTTGACATAGACCAAAATCTCAGGATATAAGTATTCCGAACAACCGCAGATCTACAACTGATCAGCTCACAGTTAAGAGGATTAAACATAGAAGATGACCAAGCACATGCATTTTGGTCAAGTCAGCCAAACTACATATTACCCTAGAAAATATCCACATGACTGTAGAAGGGCTCGAAAGAGAACAAACATTCGAGTGTGATCCTTTAGTTCCATAGCCAGATGCTGGAGACACCCTCGTAGATATAGATACCAGCTTAAGAATCCAGGTTGAAAGAACGCCTATAAGGTATTTTGAGAAGATCGCAAAACTGTTGGTTCTAAACGTAGAAGCTGAAAAAGCGTACGATTACTGGATACTAGGGATTAGAACTTGATCTCGCGTATGACCATAACAGGATCGCAACAACCAAGAGTCTATGGTTGTGATCCACAGGTCTCGCAGCCCAACGAATCCACAAGTCAGTTAGATATAGACACTGGCCTACGCACACTAGTATTTCAGTCCACTCCACTTCCACCTATCATCGTCGAACAACTGTCCTTACTAGATATAGCGGCTAACGAAGCTAGAGAATTCTGGACTAGGCTAGAGAATCATCTATAGAGTTGACTATATCCGCCATATGACCTTATCAGGAGATATACATGAAACAATCCCAAGTCATTTTCCACGTATTCTGCAACCCATAGATCGAATCACGCCAGAGCTCGGTATTGATTGGAGCCTTCGAGAAGTCATCCTCGCTGATCGATCTATCACACCAGTCCAAGTTAGAAGGGCCTTCTTAGCCTTAGATTCACAAATTCCACTAGTGCGTGTCAAAGACATTAGATTGCCTAACTAGTTTGTCTGCATATTCTACCCCCACCGGCTGTCTTAGCACGACCTCAGGAGGTCGGGTACGAGGAAGAGTCACTTGTTGATTCTCACGCTCGCCTATCACTTTTCCGACGTACAAAATTGGTGAACCCAACGTGAATCAAACAATTATTCCACCTTCTCTTTGAGAAGTTTCATCTTCTCTCTTTCACCTTCGCTCTTTCCCATTATTCTGCGGGTATTCATATAGCCCCCAAATATGTCAGGATTTGACGCATATGGAAAACCCCTCCTGGGTCTTGAGGCATACTACGCCCAACAGAATAGGGAATCATCACCCTCGCTCTCAGTATGGGGTGACAACTATTTAACTAATTAGTTGTCAACTCAAACCCCAAGAACCAGATATAGTTTGTCTCTTCAAACCGAGGAGTTAGATCAACCCCCTCGAACCCAACAAATGAAACCTTCAGGTTCCAACAATATGACGTTTACAGGAGAATCTGGTTCATCTCCTCAAATGTTACTCAGACCACATATTAGTAGACAATAAGATCCATACCTGGTCTTAGACGATGGACAATCAATACCTTATCCTAGGAGTGAACAACGCTCCCGGGGTATGTACCCACCTATAGGAGGTTGACAAGCACAACCCGAGACCCATTTTCAAGAAAATACCTCTACAGGAAATATTCTTGGAGAAACTTGGCAAGATAGCAATCAGTTCATGACAGGCTATCACATGCCTATACAACACCAGGGTACACAACAAACGCCGCTCAGACAAAGTATTGTGACTTCACCAAATGAAGTCATTTCAACATTAGTAGAAAGAGTGAGAGGGTTAGAACTTGCTCAAGCAAATCAAAATTCTTTGTTCATGCAAACGGGGAGTTCCAATCCTCCATACCACTCTGGCCAAGTAGATCTCCTCACAGGAGTAGGCACGTTAGGCATGCCTCCTCAATTTTCTCAACAAGTGCCAACTAGACCCACTATCGCTAGCACTGTTCCTCCAGGTCTAGTACAGAGCAATCCATTCCTGGATAATACCCCTTCGTACTTAAACATGTATTCAAAATCACCACAAGGGGATATGTTCTCCTCTCCCGGCATGTTTTCTCCAATGCAGGGACCTCCTTATGCCCCTACCAATGTGTACGTTATGCCATATCAACAACCCATTCCGCCATTGCTCCCTCAGCAACCACCATCAATGGTCGAAAGCTATGCAATAGGGACATATTCATAATATCTAAAGGAACCCTTAGATTTCACCATACGAAGCATCATGCTTCCAAGACCTCTCCCTGATTTTCCCAAGTTCAAGGGCGAGGGAGATCCAAACGTGCACATCAAAGCTTACGCTACAACCATACGAGAATTACTCCCGTGGGATGGGATTGTTGCTAAAATATTTCCCAAAACCTTGGAAGGCATCACTCTCGATTGGTATTATAGAATACCTGAGGCTTCCATACATTCATTTAAACAACTCATGTCAGATTTCATCAAAGCCTTCGACATGAACAAACTACTGAGAACAGGAATCAGGTAATTCTTGCATATCAAACAAGAACACAATGAATCTATCACTCATTTCATCCAGAGATGGCGTACAGTTCTTTATTCATCAGCAAGTGCTCCAAACATGGATCAGATGGAACTATGCGATTTATTCCTTCATTCTCTCAGCAAAGAAGTGAAGGAAGAAGTCCAGAAGTTCCCACTAAGGACTTATGATGAGGTACTTGAGAGCGCTCTGCGAATTGATCAAGCAGTAATAGATAGTGGTCATAAGACTTACAGAGCAAATGGGAGGTTAATCACCTCCACTCAAAATACTACAACTACCACAAATGTCAATCAAGGACCCAAAATCCTTAACAAAAATCGTGGGGTAACAACGGATGGGGTAACCGACCAACCCAAGAGGGTAAATGTTGTTAATACTCCGTCATAAACAAACAATCAACGAAACAACAATTTTACCCCAACGGTCAATACAGTGGATTTTAATCATCCACAACAACAACAACAACGGTGAAATCCCATACAAGGGCCAAGCCAAAACTCATTTGGTTACCAAAACCAAAGTCAAAACCAAAAACAACAATTCCAAAACTTTGGTCCTAATAGGCAACAGTTTGATCAGAATTTTAGGCCACAATACACACCAAACCAACAAAACGGGAATTATAATCCCAATTCTTATTGTGGTTTCCATAAAATTCATGGTCACAACACTAGAACGTGCCGTGACTACAATAAATTTATGCAACGTTTGCCAGAAGAACAAAGACAGTTCTTCACAGACTTGTTTTTGGCAGATCCCGTCTCATCATCACCCAATACATTCACAGGGGCAGTTTCCCCTCAAAATGCTCCTCTCAAGATCTTTAACGATCCACTCCCAAATCACGATAATAATCGACTAAATTCAACGAGAGTAAACAAGGGTGTAATAATAGGAAACAATGACCATGAAGCCTCGACTTCATTAAATCCGTCAGTTGCGCCACAGTTGGGAGCTCAACCAAGACCTAAGATAGTTAGTTTGGTAGAATTAGACACTGAACTACCTATCAAAGCTATAACAAGAACACGAGAGTATTTCTCTCAACCGAGCCCAAGTCATCTTCCAGAGATAGATAGGAGTCAACAAATAATTGAAAAACCCATCAGTGCCTATGATTTAATTAGTGACCTAACAAAGACCTTTTCACACATTTCATTCTTAGACTTGCTAAAGAACTCTCCCCCTCACAGAGATGCTCTTTTAGAAGCATTAGGTCTAGGCCATCTAATTAACATCACTCCACCTCATGAAACACAAGTAAATCACGTAGATTTTGATATCCATCCTCCGGGGCAGTCGGACAAGGATGTCGAATTCATCTTCGAAATAAGTAAAATGCCCACAGATGCTGAGATCGCACGCCGAGGTGACCCAACCTTACACTTGCAAGTGTGGGTTTATAATAACTATGTAAAACGGGCAATGGTTGACGACGGGGCCGCAGTTAACATAGTCCCTTTCTCTTTCCTCCAAAAACTTGGATATGGAGAAACGAACTGTTCTACTACACGAAATACCTTGAGAGGCTATGATAGCCTTAAAGCCACTTCAATAGGAACTATAATACTACCGGTCACCTTAGGGCCCAAAACCATCTTGACTGAATTCTATATTATAGATCGGGAAACTAACTATAATATGATCCTCGGCCAACCTTGGATACATCGAATGAAGGCAATCCCTTCCACACTATTTCAAGAAGTAAGATTCTTGCATCTGGGAAAGGTATTCATAGCCAAAGGCGATCCAAAACCTTTCGATTTGTACCTAGCTGATTTAAAGAAAAGACCAGGGGTGCACTCAAAATTTGAACTTCCAACAAACCAACTTAATAAACCCTCTGACCCAAAGCCAGAGGAAAAGTTGATACCTACGACGGATCTCAAAACTACCAGCATAGCCAAAACAACTCCAACACCTAAAGTTAAAACTAAAGAACCAGTATCATTAGGGACTACTGTGAAGATCGTTGAGTTGATAGAACAAGATTCACCAATGTTCTTACCATTCGATTCAGTAGGCATGGGATTTTCCTTAGGTGTTGGTTCCTTGCCAACAGAAGATCTCTGTATGGTAGAAGTAGAGTGTGCAAACGCAGCAGATACCCCTACATCTATACTCCCGGCTAAGTATTGGACTCTCCATTTCGATGGAGCTAAATGCCGTTATGGAGCGGGGGCAGGTATAATTCTTACCTCACCCGAGGAGAAAGTCCTCCCATTCTCTTTTAAGTTAAACTTTGAATGCACAAACAACGGTGCTGAGTACGAGGCTCTCCTCCTTGGCCTTACCTTAGCCAAAAGAATTGGTATTGATAACATCAGAGTCCTCGGAGACTCGCAATTAGTAACAAACAAAGTTTCTGAAATATATGAAACTAAAGCCGAACATTTACAACTCTACAAAAATGTTGTATTAGATTTAAGCAAGGCGTTTAACTTCATATCCATTGAAGCAATCCCGTGAGAGAAAAATCTTCTCACCGATTCAATAGCAACCTCAGCATCATGCTTCACTCCAAGTAATGAGCTAGAAGATACTCACTTCACAGTATCCATTCGTAACGAACCATTAATAAAAACAATGACAAATCCTCTTTCAAACAGAAGTGAATCTACCGTCCTAGACCATGTTGGAAACGATGCGGCTACTTTGGATTACTTAAATGCCTATGCAGCAATACATCTCTCTTATCACATGCTAGATTTATCTCTGATTCCGCATTCATCTTCCTACTTCGGAAATCCCGTAACGGGTCTTCCCTCACAAAGGGAACCTAGCATATACGCAATAGAAAATGGGGATGATATAGATTTACCTCCAGCACCACCTGAGTTCGAAGAGGGTAACGCCTCTTTAATCGAAGAAACAATCGATGTCAACATTGGGACAGAGAATGAACCAAAGATATTGAAACTAGGTTCTTCATTAACCCCAGAAGAAGTAGAAATACATACTCAGGTTCTCAAAGAACATCAAAAGGCATTTGCATTTAATTACAAAGAGATGACAGGAGTCACACCCCACATTGCGGTGCACAACCTCGTCACTAGATCAGATGCAAAGCCAATTAAACAAAAATCAAGACCCATGAAGCCCAAAGTAGCTCTCATGGTAAAAGAGGAGGTAATAAAACTCCTTCAGGTAGGATTCATCAAGCCAGTTGACTACTCCCAATGGGTATCTAATATCGTTCCCGTTCTAAAAAAGAATGGAAAGATACGCATCTGCATAGATTTTCGAGACATCAACAAAGCGTGTCCTAAAGACGATTTCCCATTACCATCCATAGACGTTATTGTTGATGCAACAGCTGGTTTTGAACTCTTGTCTCTCATGGATGGATTCTCAGGATACAATCAAATCAGAATATCTGAGCAAGATCAAGCTAAAACCACCTTTATAACTCCTTGGGGAACCTATTGCTACGCTGTTATGCCATTCGGTCTCAAGAACGCTGGTGCTACGTACCAGCGGGCTATGACTTATATATTTCACGATTTAATTCATAAGATCATGGAATCCTATGTAGATGACTTGTTGGCTAAGGCCAAGAAGTGTTGTGACCATCCCGAAGTACTCCGCGTCATTCTTTCACATTTAATAGAATACGGAGTTACGCTAAATCCAGAGAAATGCGTCTTTGGTGTAACAGGAGGAAAACTCCTAGGTTACATCATATCGTCACGAGGGATCAATGTTGATCGAACCAAAATTCAGGCTGTCCTCGAAATGGTCCCACCCTCGAGTGAATCTGGAATCAGATCATTTCTCGGAAAGCTGGGTGCAATCCGGAGATTTATCCCAGATCTAAGCTTCGCCGTTCATCCAATCAACAATTTACTCAAGAAAGACTATAGCATTGATTGGACTGAAGATTGCAACGAAGCTTTCAGCGTAGTTAAGCATTTCCTGTTATCACCACCCACGCTAATGCCACCTAAGTTAGATCACCCATTAATTCTATACTCACGGGCTACTGATGTCTCGTTGGCCTGTATGTTGGCCTAGGAAGACGATGACAAGAGAGAGCGTGTAATTTATTTCATTAGCCGAACATTGCTCGACTATGAAACAAGCTATACACAAGCAGAGCGAGAATGTCTTGCCATAGTCTTTGCTACTAAACATCTAAGACATTACATGCTAAATCAAGAAACAAAGGTCATGGTAAAGACAGACCATTTACGGACTTTTCTCACACAAGGGTCCTTGTCCAAAAAAGCTGGACATTTTATAACCTTAATGGGAGAGTTCGAATTAACGTTTGTAAACCAGAAGTCAGTTAAAGGACAAATCATCGCAGATTGGTTAGCTGACAACCCATTAGACAGAGGCGATTTAGTAGATTTAGACTTTCCAGATGAATGCGTATACTACATCGAAACTCGACCTGCTATCTCTGAGTGCCCTTGGTACACTGATATCATTAATTATATCATGGACCATACGTACCCAGAGGTAGTTACACCCCAACAAAGAAGGCGGTTACGCATAATCGTATCTAAATATGTCATCATAGAGCAGGTGCTCTATCGAAAAGCATTCGATGGAATGCTTCTAAGGTGTGTCGACACAGAAGAATCCAAGAAGATTTTCTATGAATCTCACAGTGGTATATGTGGAGGCCACTTCGGTGGCCATGCCACCACTCGAAAAAATACATCGAATGGGCTATTTCTAGCCCACTCTAGAACATGACGCGATAGAGTTTGCACGCAGGTGTCATAAGTGCCAAGAATTCTCTCACGAGATCCACATGCCAGCACAGGCTCTGCAACCAATCGCTACTCCATGGCCCTTTTCTACATGGGGCCTAGACTTAATAGGGAAATTCTCTCCCTCATCCACAGACGGCCACAATTTTATAATCACGGCCACTGAGTATTTTACCAAATGGGTAGAGGCTATGCCTCTTACTACCATACCTGGCTCGGTGATCACTAAGTTCATCTTGAATCAAATCATTTGTAGGTACAGTATCCCGCAAATCATTATCTCTGATAATGGAACTTCTTTCAAAAATGAAGAAGTCCGCGAACTATGCGGTAAGTTCAAAATAAGCCATCATACGGCTTCCTTGTATTATCCCCAAGCTAACGGACAGGCTGAAGCAACAAACAAAACGCTGAAAGCCATTCTCCTTGAAACAGTGAAAGAAAACAAGCGGGATTGGCATTTGAAGTTATATTCGGCCTTGTGGGCCCACCAAACCTCAATAAGAACACCAACGGGAGCAACTGCTTTCTCGCTAGTATTTGGGGCAGAAGCAGTTCTCCCGCTTGAGGTCAAAATACCCAGTCTCCGCATTTCACTACAAGGGATTCTGGATGAAGACGCTTACAGAGAAGCACGTCCTCTCCCAACTAGAAAGCCTAGATGAAAATAGGTTAGATGCTGAACAATGGCATAGAGCTTATGCTGACCGAATGTGCCGGCAGTATAACAAGAAGGTCTATGAACGCGACATATATGAAGGTGATCTAATTCTAAGACTAGATAGCCGGATCGACAAGAAGACCGGTGAAGGAAGGAAATTCCAGCCCAAATGGTTGGGCCCATACTGAGTCATGAAGGACTACGGGAACGGTGCTTATCTCCTATGTACGTTAGAAGGTGAGGAATTTGGCGAAACAGTCAATTCCCTGCACCTCAAGTGTTTCTATGCATAAGCAACAAGCGTTGCCTATATAACTATCTACATTGCATTTCCATATAGATTAGGATCATTTTGTCCACTTGTTCTTACACAAATCGTGATCAAGGAATCTATTCTCAAAGTTATTCATTACAAACTCATGATGTTGTTGGCACAAAAATTTCTAATCATACCTCTCCATCTTCGGTATCATCAAGTCATCTTGGAATCTTCTATCAAATAAAATCAAACATGACGAAGTCCTAACGGTAACCATACAAAGATCTGCAAGTTTGTTCTCACTTTGATTTCTTCTTAGGATAGGTGTCTTGCCTATGGTCTGTTCTAGAAGGTTCATGGTGTCACATCTATCCCATACACACATCTCTTTGGAAACAAGCATATACTGATATATTACTCAAAAAGACAAGTCAAAAAGTGATTAAACAGAAAATTTTATTTTTACACATTTCCTTTCCCTACCAACCTTCGGTGATGAGCTTGCATCTCTTACTAGTGACGTAGGGTTGGGAAAGGATGGAAATGCCCTTACTCACCTATGCCTTGCCCACGGTGATAAACCCACGCTTCTTACTAGTAGCATGGGGCAAAGTGTAGGGGGTCCTCTAGACAATGCAAAACGTTAAAAGGTCATAAACAAACTATTCAAACTTTGAGGCAAAAACGAATGAATCAGATGCTCAAAATTCCAAGAGAGTTAAAAATCCTAAAACCCAGAATTTTGTCTACTATGTGGCCATCTACGGGTCTAAGTCTGGATAAACCGCAAAGCAAGTTGCATCCAAAACTATGAAGTCATTCAGGTAGAGTAAGCTTGTAGTTTTCAATTGGGTTCCACCAAAGCTTCGTCTGTCTTTCATCACTATCATTTCACCATATTTCATAACTTGCGCCCTTCTTGGCTCTTGGTGATGAGCCCTCAGATCTTACTAGTTGCGTGGAGTTAGGAGTGGGGCAAGTTAATATGTTCATCATACTGGTTATTTTCATCACTTTGCCAAAACAAACATGAGGTATCCAAATTGCTCACACAAACTAAGATTCAAGATCACAGTATATCTACAATATCATGTATCAGCATCATGAAACATAAAAAGAAAGTAAACATTTGCATCATCTGTTTTCCATTGCATACATTCTAGAAAGCAATATAAAACATACATCGTAGTATACACGAGAAAGCTGGAAACAGAAAGGGAAAACACAAGTGACAAAGTTTTGATCCAAAAACGAATGCATATATATAAATAATCAATGTTTGTATACAATGCCATCATGCACTAGGCATGGTCAAAACGCTCAAAGAGCCCGTGATATACAAAAGAATCTATAATACAAAAAGTGCATAGGAGCCAAGTGGCCTCTCAACCCCTACGCGATCCCGCTGAAGGTGTGCGCCCTCACCTAGGACTCTGGCTACGCCGAAGCTCTGAATGGATGGAGGGCTCAGGGTCTCGAGGAGCAGCTGTGGTCTCGCCACGAGAATGGCTCCTCATAAGACGCTCGGCTGTCCTATAGCCCACCAACTCTATACGGAGAGTCGACACCATCCTAGCCACATGCCAAACAGGAGCGAAGACATCGGTGTGCCAGCCAGCTGCTGAGGGCTCCCCGGGCATCTACAGATAGCTCCGCACGGGTCTTATCCATAGGGATCATCAGAGAATCAGTGCATACCCTACGGATTAGATCCCGCCACTCGTCGACGGTCTCTAGAAAACAAAGAAGAAAGAGGAATTAGGAACTAGGCAAGAGGCTAAAATATACAAGATACAAATATAAGGAGAGATAGCAGTTGAAACAAGTCCTGAATCAAACTAACACTGAAAGGGAGAGAGGATGACTTACTCAGATCACCGGGCCTCCAAGATGGGTCACTAGGGCCAACGCCCACTACAGATGCCGCTGCCGACTGTGGAGCTGCTCCTGTGGTAGGGGCAACATGTCGCCCCACAACAGACTCGTCCTCTCCACCACAGCCCTGAGAGAGTGGCTCCTCTGAAACTAGAGTCTCTCTCTCTCTGCACTCTGCTCCTCCCTCTCTGCCTTCATAATATCCTGAGTGTCATGCCACTCAGGATCACTGTCATCCATCTGCTCCTTTGACCCTCCCTCTGTGGACTCCTCAGAGTCAGAGTCAATATCTATAGGGTCATCGCTACTATGAGCAGGACCCGCAGTAATCTGAAGTAAAGGTGCCCAAGGCGCACCAGCTCTCCCTCTGGCCCGAACAATCCCCCTGGCTGCAATAGGAATACCAGGAGTGACCACTGTCCAACCACGGCCTCTAGGCCCCCCTCTAGCCTCCCGGACTGATCTATAGACTGGTCCCACTGGAGGAAGTATGCCCACATATGGGAGGCTGAATTGTTGAGGGACCCTACCGAAAGGATGTACCTCCACCCGTCCCACATGGTCAATAAGCTGCCCTGTGGTTGAGCAAGAGATCAATGTGAGAGCCTCCTCTCCCCAAATGCCGGCCATGAGCTGGTACGGTGTGGCCTCCATATCTGTTGTGGTGAGGGAAGCTACTGGCTGGTGAGGTGCTCTAAGCACCGACATATCTGACCATCTGGCTGCCCTCACAGCCCCGGGATCTGCCACCTCCACACCTCTGCCATAGGGAATGAAGCGCTCATACACCCAACTCAAAACTAGAGTAGGGTGGCTCAAAGAATGTCCCTGTAAACAGACCACCCTGTATAAGTCATGATAAGTGGTCCCTAAAACATCTGTGCCCCAGGTGTATATTTGACCATGCCCCTCTATCTGTGCAATGATGGGGACCCAGCAGTATAAACAATGTATCCCCTCCCTTGTCCCCGATCAGTCTCGAGGCAAGGATCCCCATGATGGCCTGTCGAAATACGGGGATGGGCAAAGAAGGAATGGATCTAACTCTCACTCCCTTCTTCGGCCCCGTGGAAATAGCTGCATCCCCCATATAACCTGCCCACTGTGTAATCTGTGCTCTGGACCCAGCTGTCTCCAGTGTGAGCCTCCTCCTGATGATCGGGACCCCTAGGATACGGTAAACATCCTCCAAAGTGATGGTCCACTCACCGCGGACCCCTGGCAGTCAGAAAGTGTTCCGATCTGCATCCCAATATGAAAATAAGTCACAAAGGATGTGACTAGATGGCGTGACATGGGGCACACGCGATATACGCAATATGCCGGCCCTCTGCAACGTGTCCTCCTCGTCTGGCGAAAGGGCATCCAATACCCTGGGTAACCAATCACACTCTCTCTCCCGGCTCCATCTAATGTACTCCTCCCTCGCCTGCATACACCCAAAAACACACAAAACAGAGCAAGTTAGTAACTAATCAATGCAGGGAGAATCATAAAAACGTACAAAAATGCAAGAAAATATAAGTATAAGTCTCCAAAACAAGCTCTTTTGCATTCTGTGCAAAACCGCCGCCCTGAGCAGGGAGGCGGTTTTGTAACCGCCGCCTTAAAGGTGGTGGTCTTGTAACCGCCGCCCTGGCCAGGGCGGCGGTCGCGGTCCGAAAACCCGCGCGGGTTTTTAACCCTAAAAATCCAAAAAAACGTAAAAATAGACCATTTTAGCTAAAAAAAGAGCCTACCCAGTAGGCACCCCCCCTAGATGGACCTTTTGAACCAAACATTTTCAAAAATAACCCCCCCATTACAAATAATTTGCCATTTCAAATTTGAAGGGGGAAAAATGCAAAATTGAAGAAAACCAACCTGTGATCTCGCGGGGTGGCATTCCACATGTGGAGGCATGATCACGATATCACTGCGGACATTTCGACTATACTCACGCGAGAAACTGTCACCGTGGGTCCCAGAGCTCAAAATCGATCAAATCAACTTGCACAAATGAATAGGAAAATGGGCCCACTTTCATATATATATATATTGTTCTATTTCATCTTAAAATGAATTTTTCGCAGGTTCGGAGCGCTGACGGAGGTAAGTTCCTATCCCCACACAAATGGTACGTCCTCTTTCCCTATTATTTTAGCGTTTATTTCAAATTATTGTATCTATCTGCACTTGAGATCTCTTTTCATTTTGCAGGTAGTGGGAATTTTGGATTGCGCCATTTCGACACACGGACGTGTAAGGTATAACTTCTAAACCCCCCATTTCGGGACTGCCATACTCGGACCCACCGTTTTATGCCCTTTCATGGCTAAAATGCTTCTCCGAGGGGGCAATATTTACGTACCCAAAATTGTAAGGTACTGTACTGCGGAACGGTGTAATAAATGCCCCAATGATGATACAGGTCTCCTCGCAAGGTGTTCAGGATCCAGAAAGAGCTCTTCGGATATGCGTTAACATCCCGCATACCCCACTTAGCCACCATGTCCTTTGTTTTCCCCTTTTTCCCACTTTTCTTGCCCCTTTTGATCTTCAGTGACGAAACCGCCGCCCTTCATGGCAGTGGTCTTGTGACCGCCGCCCTGAACAGGGCGGCGGTCCTGTAACCCCTACCCTGAGCAGGGCGGTGGTCCTGGGTGTGTTTTCCAGAATGCCCTTTTGACGCAACCCACATGAAATATCACGTTTCACCAACTTTCCTTGCCGACTTGAGCATGCATTAATGTTTTTGGTCCCCTAGAACAGTGTTTTTCCTTTGTTTATTATTTAGGAGTTCAATTTGGTTTTGATTCTTGGGTGTTTGAATTCCTATAAATGCATGGTTTGTGTACATGCAAATGGTCTGATTTTGGTCTAAATTTTGGCTGAGTTTGTGTGAAGAATTTGAGCTGGAGTTTTGATCACCATTTTTCCTTGTTAGAGTCTTCTGGTTTTTAGTATTTTGGTTAGCTTGCTTAGGATTGATAGCATAGTTTACTTCATACTTGGTTTAGCATTGCTCAGATGTTGGTAAGCCACAGACCCATCTTGTGCAGGCAGTGCTGTTGCTCCATTCAATCCGGTTAGAAGCTTGCTCTGAATTCCTTTTGCTGTAAATTTGTTTTACTGTGACTTAGAGTTCTTAGTTCAATTCATTGTATACGTGGTTAGCTTTATTCAGCTGTTGGTAAGCCACATATCCAACTTGTGTAAGCAGTGTCTTTATTTTGGAACGAAATAGCTTAGGAAGCCATTAAAGTTACAGGTTTTTCTCTTCGTATAGGATAGTCAAAAGGTTCTGGTCGCTTCACGTTGCATGACTCGCAGTAAAATCCCGCTAGGAATCGCATAAGCCAAGCTCTATACTCTTGCGCTATCCCTCTCCTACTCGCATTCTCGGTCTGCATTCTGAGTTGTCCTTGTCCCAAAATCTACTCCTATCGGTGCTAGCATTACACGCTTTCCTGGATCCAAGTGAACACGAAAGAACGAGAAGATCATACTGAGGGGACGAGATCACCTACACCATCAGATTCGCCACTGTTTTGCGAAGTCCAGGTTTTAAATTTCAAATTTCTAGTCAGATTTATATCAAATAGAGTAGTTAATCGCTTTATTTCATTTCATTCTATTCTTGATATTGCCAAGGAAGCTGTGGGATTGATAGTTTACTAGAAAACTATGATTCACTCCTCCCTTCTGAGGTAGGAGCGAGAATCTTGCAAGTAGATTAGACAGGCATTCATTTTATTAGAATAATTCTACCAAATTGCATAGGCAAAGTAACCACACTCGGTTAGTCTTGTCTATTTTAAATTATGGTTAGTATTATTTCTAGATAAGCTTAAAATAGTTTGTTTTCCTTAGAGTAGATTGTTAGAAATTTCTTATAAAGATAAAGGTATAATGTTAGATTTATTTGGCATAGTTAGAATGCTGTTCATTACAGTTAGATTACATTTTGTTTTGTCTGACAATCACGGGGACCTCAAGAGCCAAGGGAATACATATTGAGCCGATCATGCCCTCAACCAAGCCTAGCCAAGCAAGAGTTGACATAGACAAAATCTAATGATACAAGTATTCCGAACAACAGCAGATCTACAACCTGATCAGCTCACAGTTAAAGGATTTTAAAAATAAAGACGACCAAGCACATGCCGTTTTGGTCAAGTCAGCCAAAAAACTACAGATACCCTAGAAAATATCCACTGACTGTAGAAGGCTTGAAGAGAACAACATCGAGTGTGATCCTTTAGTTCCACAGCCCGACGCTAGAGACACCCCGTAGATTAGATACCAGCTAAGAATCCAAGTTGCCTAAGAACGCTGTAAGGTTCTTTAAGAAGATCACACAACTGTGGTTATAAAAAGTAGAAGATGAGATAAAAGGTATACAATTACGGGATACGAGGATTAGCACTGCTCTCGCGATCCCATAACAGGACCGCAACAAACCAAGAGTTAGGGTGGTGATCCAAGGTTCCACAGCCCAACGAACCACAAGTCAGTTAGATATAGACACTGGCATATGCACACTAGTATTTTAGTCCACTCCACTTCCACCTATATCGACGAACAACTGTCCTTTACTAGATATCGCGGCAAATGAAGTAGAGAATTCTTGATAGGCCAGAGAATCGTCCATAGGTGGGACTCTATCCGCCCATATGACCTTATCAGGAGATATACACGAAACAATCCAGGTGCATTTCCACGTATTCAGCAACCATAGGATCGAATCGCCAGAGCTCGATTGATTGGAGCCTCGAGACAGTAATTCCTCGTGATCGATCTATCACACCAGTGCCATAGTAGAAGGGCCTTTTTAGCATTAGATTCACAAATCACTAGTGTGGTGTCGAAGACATTAGATTGTCTAACTAGTTTGTCTGCAAATTTCTACCCCCAACGCGCCGGAATGACCTCAGGAGGCTCGGGTACGCGGAGAATGAGTCACTTGTTGATTCTCGGCTTTCCTGTCACTTTTCTGCTGTACAGTATCCTGAGAGGCCATCTCATATTTTACATTTTAGAGCTCATATCAAGTGACTCACCTTGATAATCAATGAGGGGTAAAACCTACTGTGAGGAATCTATATTTAACCATTATGAACATCCATCTCTTTAATCACTACCCAATCTTTATTTGGGCTTTTACCCAGAGTACTGGATGATTTTGTGATCTTATGGAAGCCCAAAAAATGATGTAAAACCTTAGGGGTTTAGGTTTTGATTCCAAATTTGGCCGAGCTAGAAAAAACCAGAGAAAATAATAATACTATTTTTTTTAGAGATAGTCTACACAATTGCAAGGCAATAAACACACTCGTTATCTGTCTTTTTTAAATTTTGTTTAGTTAGTCTTTCTAGATACGCTTAAATAGTTTGTTTCTTTTAGAATTGTTAGAATATTTCTTATAAAGATAAAGGTTATATATGTTAGGATTTATTTGACATAGTTAGAATTTATTTCATTACAGTTAGATTACATTTTGTTTTGTATGACAATCACGGGACCTCAAGAGCCCAGGGAATATATATTTGAGGCCGATCATGCCTCAACCAAGCCTAGCCATAGCAATAGTTTGACATAGACCAAAATCTCAGGATACAAGTATTCCGAACAACCGCAGATCTACAACTGATCAGCTCACAGTTAAGAGGATTAAACATAGAAGACGACCAAGCACATGTGTTTTGGTCAAGTCAGCCAAACTACAGATTACCCTAGAAAATATCCACATGAATGTAGAAGGGCTCGAAAGAGAACAAACATTCGAGTGTGATCCTTTAGTTCCACATCCAGACGCTAGAGACACCCTCATAGATATAGATACCAGCTTAAGAATCCAAGTTGCAAGAACGCCTGTAAGGTATTCTAAGAAGATCACACAACTGTTGGTTCTAAACGTAGAAGCTGAAAAAAGCGTACAATTACTGGATACTAGGGATTAGAACTTGATCTCGCGTATGACCATAACAGGACCGCAACAACCAAGAGTTTATGGTTGTGATCCACAGGTCCCACAGCCCAACGAATCCACAAGTCAGTTAGATATAGACACTGGCCTACGCACACTAGTATTTCAGTCCACTCCACTTCCACCTATCATCGGTCGAACAACTGTCCTTACTAGATATAGCGGCTAATGAAGCTAGAGAATTCTGGACTAGGCCAGAGAATCGTCCATAGAGTTGACTATATCCACCATATGACCTTATCAGGAGATATACACGAAACAATCCCAGGTCATTTTCCACGTATTCTGCAACCCATAGATCGAATCACGCCAGAGCTCGATATTGATCGGAGCCTTCGAGCAGTCATCCTCGCTGATCGATCTATCACACCAGTCCAAGTTAGAAGGGCCTTCTTAGCCTTAGATTCACAAATTCCACTAGTGCATGTCGAAGACATTAGATTGCCTAACTAGTTTGTCTGCATATTTCTACCCCCCACCGGCTGTCTCGGCACGACCTCGGGAGGTTGGGTACGCGGAAGAGTCACTTGTTGATTCTCACGCTTGCCTGTCACTTTTCTGACGTACAGTATCCTTTAGAGGCCATCTCATATTTTACATTTTATAGCTCATACTCAAGTTGACTCACTTTATAATCAACTGAGGTAAAACCTACTGCTGAGGAATCTATATTTACCCCCTTATGAATCCATCTCTTTAATCACTACCCCATCTTTATTTGGGCTTTTACCCAGAGTAACCGGATGCTTTTTTGCTCTTATGGAAGGCCCCCACCATGATGTAAAACCTTAGGGTTTAGGGTTTTGATTCAAATTTGGCCGAGCAGGAAAAAACAAAGAGAAAATACTAATACTATTTTTTTTAGAGATTTACAAAAATGTAAAGAACTTGAAAAATATTCCACAATTTGCACCCTAGGGAGAAATTTTATGAAAAAAACCTAAATTTGTAATAACTTTTGCAAAATAAATCAAAAAAATTTGAAATTTTTAGGGAACCTTATTTGAAATATTTCACAACTCTAGTAACAATATCTCTCACCAATTCTCTCTGGTTTGAAATATATGGTGGAAACAAAAATATTAGGGTTTTTTACCATAATTTTGGCCCAGATTTCAGCTCTAATACCACTTATAATGAAATTACTTGTATAATTCAGATTATAAGAAACAATAGAAAAACAAAAGAACACAATATTTCAGAATAATGGTCTCAATATGCAATTATAATAACTTCGCCACTTTGAGGGGGGAAACCTCCAAACCATATAATAAGACTCTAATGCTCAAATGATAATGAACTAATACCTACAATCCCCTATTTATACTATTCATATGCTATGGCTATCACCAAGGCCAACCTATTAAGCATGAGAAAGTATAAATGATATAATAAAATGATATGGTAAGCCACAAGTTGGCTACTTCATATCCTAATACAAGCAATAGGTTAAGGGCATAGTAAATGCTTCTGTGCCTTCCATCCAGGGCTTATCACATTCTTGGATGTGAAATGAGGTAGGTTCCTTCCAATGGTAATATTGTATGATAGTAGGTTAATTACTCTAGAAAAATCAATAGAAAACATGATTCTCACTTCCCGCCACTCTAGAAGGTTATCATAATGGGTCACCCACCAACATGTTACAGTTTCGAGCAAGGTATAGCTAAGCATCCTTCTCCTTTCTATCTCACATCTCCATTAGGTCTCCATTTCTCACAGGAAAACATTAGGGTCAGCTCCCCTAGAATAACTTGGCAACTTCTTGCCTCCTAGGTGCTTAACTGAGCATGCCTTTGTTACTCTCATCACAGAGCCTCTTAACTACCTTTCAACTAACTCATATGTCTCGTGCACCCAATTGTCACATGATAAACTAGTTATATCACTTATAGATTGAAATTCTTCCCATTGAATAACGTATTTTTTTTATTGGTTGGATAACCTCAGTGTCCCAGATAGTGCACACATAAATTCAGTTTAGTTCTTCTTCTCCTATAGGCTCAATATAGGGTGCTAACTTCCCATCCATCAAAGGAATGATAACACATTCCTCTTTGTTCTCAAAACTTATATAACCCTTATCGAAATGTAATTCAAAAAATTTCTTATAACACTAGGGGCACCCAAGTAACACTAGAAAGTTTTCTTCCTCAAAAAGTGCTAAGATTTCAAAGTCTCTAGTGAATTTCGTCCCTTGGATAGTGATAACAACATCTTTAAAAACTCCAATGGGAATTTACTTCATCTTGTTTTCCATATATATAACATTCAAGGATGGATGTAATGGGGGCCTTCCCATTTGATTCCATGCATCCAAGGTGAGAATGATAACTTATGCACCTATGTCAATTAGGATATTTCTCAAGGGAAATCCATCAACCACAACATTTAGGTTAATTTCCTTATGATATTCAATGTTGTGAGGGGGCAGATTAGCATGTAAAACCTTCCTTTCACACTCTACTCCAACACTTGGTATATTATCCCTCAACCATTCTCCTAAGATAGGAATGATATTGTCTTGGGTGCATCATCTTACACACCTCTCTAACATCATATATATTTGACTGAAGGACCTTAACACTTTTCTTCTACCTGAACTTCTTGGATTTCTCCTTTAGACACTGAATTTCCCCTTGAAGACTTTTGATTATGTTTATGGTCTCTTGATAGACTTCCTTTTGATGGGTAGGGTCTGGATACTTCCCATATACCACCTTTTATATTGTAATCATTGGTATCTTCTTTGGTATTTTCTTGGCACACATAACCTCAGCTCTTGTTGTCACCAGTACAAGTTCTAACTATGACTCATGCGCCACCCTTGGCATCCACTATGAGTCTTCTTTCTTCATGCTTACCATCCTGGAACCCTTGTATTTTTGTTTCTGCCAGCTCATGTGTTCAAATAGATTCAGGCACTTCTCATACTTGTGCATCTTCCCACACTAAGAGCACTGTAGCAGGTCAGAAAATTCACGCTTGTAATGCTCTTTGGACCCACAATTATAAAAAATTCCATGAGGGAACTCACCTCTTCCTCCTCCTCGATTTCCATGGCTTCTAAATCCTCCATGAAACCCTCTTCCATGAGCTCCTCCATATGTGCATCCTTTATAGTGGCAACCATCATCCTTGGAATTGTTTGAAATGTTGGTCTAACACACACCAATATCAATGGCATCATGTATCTAATAAATCAATCTACAATCCTTTGTGTCATGACTAGTAGAGGTGCATATCTTGCAATAACAAGACACATTCTTACAGATCACACATTGCAATAGTGGAAACCTACTTACATCATGATCTTCATGGGAAATCTCACAGTCTATTGTCACAGTGCATACTAATATCTAAGAAAAAGTGTCCTTCGTATGCCCCTCTACCTCACAATCCATACACCATAGGCCATTGCAATTATCATGTGCTGAGTTTGTAATTAGCTTCTCCAACTAATTTTCCATGAAAATGGTCTAAGCTTCAAGAAAAGTACTAACACTGGTATCCACGCTTCTCATAGCTTCATCACACAAGACAAACTCTAAGGCCTCGTACGGGTCTGTGAAATTCTTATGCGACAACACTCTCTTAAAGGGCATTGTTAATCCTCTAAAAAACCATTGATCATGTTGAGAAGTATGAATATCATAAGACAGTTTTAATAAGAGATTATTATAGCGTGCATCATAATCCTGGACAATATTTGTCATATCTTGTTGAATCACCTTCAGCGTGCTAATGATTTTCTGTTCAAACTCAAGAATATGGAATTTAGCTAAGAAGGCATTATGCAGTGTGGTATAATCTATTATTGTCTGGTGAGGGCCATACTTCTGGTACCAACTATGCACTTGCCCTTGTAATGTCATTTCAAAATGAATTGCCTTCCATTCCAGGGTAGTGATCCCCTTTGTGTGCCATAGTTAATCACATTTTTTCATATGCTCTCCAACATCCTCAACACCTTTGTAATCTGACCAATGCAATGACCTTTAAAAGAACACTTACTGAGGTAGTTGAGGCCTTTGTTCACCTAACCCAAAACCTAGATTCCCCCCTATGTTTCCTCCACCACTAGATCCACCAGTGCTCATTCCTCCTAACCCACCAGATCCTCTAGATCTACCAGGTCCACTAGTTCTTATTCCACCTGACCCACCAAATCCACCTCTTGTAGTTGGTAAATGTCATGAAGCAATCACACCTTGTGTCCCCATTCTCACGCTAAAATATGTGCCAATAGTCTATGATATTACACCACTACCATATGTGTGTCTCGCACCACTTATAGATGTGATACCCAAGCTTTGTGTACACATACTTTGTCTAAAAATTGTACTAGGAAATACAATTCTGAACACAGGAAATGATTATGCATCCATGGATGTACCAAATGAAAAATTATACCTCCTAGGTGTTTATCGGTTACTTCCACCAATACCAACTGGGTTGGTAATACTTATCTCTGGATTTGGAAAACTAAGTGCTAAAGGCTGATCACCAGGTGGATTTATATGCATTGTGATAGCTCTTCTCATTTCTTTATATGATGAGCTCTCTCTAGAAGCTAAGGGGGTTTCTCTTCCACACTTTCCAAGATGGGGTAACACAGACTTCTCAGGTTCCATGTCCTCCATGTTTACCTCAAATACTTCTCACAACATCTTCCTCCATAAATCAATCACTCCTACAGGTTCACACTGTCTCACCAACTCCCTCTCCCGAGCTTCATTATACTTGAGCCTCCTCTCCTCTCTCTCCATTTCTACCATAAGGTCTACCATCCTTCTACCATGCCATCTTCTACGCCTATGCCTAGCATGATTTTAGTTGGCCATGAGAAAGGCTTCTAAACTCAAAGTAATGACTAGGATCTTGATAGCCAATGGAATAACATGCAATAATGATCCTCTAAGATCCCTTAAGAACTCAAACTCAACAATCTCTAGGAAAGAATACATAGAAATAACATATTCCAAGGTATAGCAAGTCATTACTCTACTCCATTAGTGATCAACAACACATGTCCATGTCAGATCGACATCATGCAACCATTGATATTCCTCTCGGGTCCAAAAATGAGGTCTATAGTACCATCTTGATCTATATGTGTACATCAAAATCCATTCATACAAATCTATTGGGAAACAACAAAAGAATGTCTTTATAGAGTTTTTGATATAGGTTCTCCTCCCCCCATTGTCATGCATCAAAATCAGATCTAGTACTGAAAATTTGAGAAAAATAATCCTCCATGTTTTTGAGCCATGCTTCAATACTATCCAAGGTCAAGCACTTTGTTATCACACATTTGTCTCACAATAGCTTCAAAAGAGGTATCGGCAACAGAACCAAGATGTAGTTATTATTTTACCCTTAATAATTCTTTGTAACCCCAAGCGCATCGTCCTACCATTCAACATACATTGGGCGCTCACATGAGGTGCACACAGGTGTTGAGCCCCTCCTTTATGTGATATTTGCAAGATACTTCTACCATTAATGGAAGATTATTTATAGAAATAGAAGTAAATTCATCTACCTTGAAAGGGTGAAGGTATAACTAATAGATCTACACATTACTACATAAAAAAAATCTTGAATAACATTTTAAAAAGTAAAAGAAACCAGATCTAGGTCATGATAAGCCATATAACATGAGGGTTTACACCCGTATTCAGTTTGTACCGAATAGATCCATGTATATTGATTTAACAGAGTCTCTAGTAGCATTACTACATTCAAAAGGGTCATCTTAGACCATATACACTAAATGACAGAGACTCAACTCTTATAATCCTATCTAATCAGAGATCCTAACTATACCTTTCCCCATTATTTCCCTTGTTATAGATCCTAGTACCCATACATATGTTTTATGGTATCCCTCACAACCCTCTAACACTAAGTACTCTAAACCCTACCACCAGGAAATCCAAACCCTTAGCATTTCCTAACATTTCTACAACACTTCGTTACTCTTCTTCTCTTTCTCTACTTTCTCTATGCATTCTCTCTACATTCCCTTAGTGCCTCTCTTTGTGTCTGCTCCTGTCCAAAGAACCTCTTTAAATAAGATCATCGACCACCGCCATGACTTCTCTTCTAAGCTAATCGCGTGCCAGCTGTCGATGTGGTCCTCCAATGGTGAATACTTATCCTCTTTGCAAACCTTCCACTAACTGTAATGATGTCTCTGGGAATATTCCCTATGTGGAATATCCTTTTCCTGACCTCCAAGGTTCTAGGCTGGCACCTTATCCACTCATCATGCCTAGTCAAGTCCTCACATTTTTCCTCAAGTGACTCCATGATTTCGTATACAGATAAGTTCTTTAAACCTTTTTTTCTGTCTCATGTGCACATCCTGGTTTCACTTAAACCCCTTTTTCATGCACTCTTTTCCCTAAGCGCCCTTTTATCTACTGCTCCTACGTGAACACCTCTTAGTACTTAGCTAATATTTTAGGGTCTAACAAAGTCTAGTTTTCTTCTCCATTTGTAACAAAAATAATATTTTTTATATAGGATTTTTTTCTCATTCCACCAATGAATTTTCTCTTCAAATTGATTGTCAATTTGATGGGAAATATGATTTTTGTCTTCGTTGAGCTGAAAGAGAGGTTTCTTCACTGTAAAATATTTATGCTACAGAAATAATATTTTTTTCAGGGTTTTTCATGGCGTCTAAAAATTAATAATTTAGGAAAACATGATTCTTTATTTTGTGCACTGGTTTGCAAGATATGTTTGAATCTTCGTCTCACGAGAATGGAGGTTTTTAAATGGATTTCTTCATTTTTCTCCTTCGTCCTTTATTTCTTTTATTATTTTGATCAATTATTCCTCTGGAACCTATGTATTTTCATGGACAAGAGGGTTTGGTTAGAATGGAAAAGCTAGTTTGGAGCAGTAATGGTGGACTAGGTGTAAGCAAGCACAAAGCTATGACAGGGTATGAACTGTGAAGAAGAAACAAAGGGAAATAAAGCTAAGTTTCAGCTTTAAAGAAATTCAAAAATGCATACCAAGGGTGGGGCACATTTTTTTTCCCTGACATCCCTTAAGCATTAAGGGATGAAAGGGACATCAAAATTCACATCGCACCTCAATGCAACACTTGGTGGAAATCCAACAATCAAGCATTAGGGCTTAAAACTTGAGAAAAGCACCTAGGGGGATGGAATTTGGTCATGGGGAGAACTACGAGGCATACCTAGGGCTGGTAAAATTCTCATGTCCCTTATGTCCCTCAAGCATTGAGGGATGAAATGGACATCAAATTACACATCACGTATGGAGCTGACAGTTGTGCATTTGCCTCCAACTAGCTCCTAGGGGCTTGAATTTTTCACTGGAGGTGGTCATAAGGATGACCTGAGGGCTTCAAAGGGCTAGGAAAAATTTCACGTCCCTCATTTTCCTTCACTAAAGGGAAATTAGGGTCATCATTTTTCACATCGCGCTAGGTTGCGCCACTTGTCACGATTTGAGAAATTGTGGGAATAAGCTTCAAAAAGCACTTGGGGGCTGAACTGGCAATCCAAAAGGTTCTATGTGTGACTGGGAGGAATATTGGGGTTGTGTATTTTACTATCCCTCATATCCCTTATACTGATAGATGAAAGGGACATCAAATTGCATAAGGTTCCTAGAGCTGACACATGTCCTCATCAAAATTTTACTAACTTGGAACGACGATATATTGAGCTCCCGATGTAATGTTTTGGAAAAATTGTATATCAATTTGATTAAAAATGGCCTTTGGAATCCAATGGTGGGGGTATCAGCTCTTTATTCTTCTATTTAATAATTGAAAAAATGGATTTTGATCACGGTTCCTAGCTAAGCATGGAAAAAACTAGATATAAACTAGATATAAACCTATTGTGCCAAAGTATTATGAAAATTATGGCTTAACTATCCTATATATATTTTAATTACCTTTCCGAAGATGTATCTGTTATCCAAAATTCACCCCCCAGGGTAAATTTGATAACATGCATTAGGATGTCCAAATTCCAAGAAAAATGACTGATTCAGAGCAAAATCAGGTTTCTAGGGTCCCTTCAGGAATCTTTCTAAACTCCCCAGGCCGAAGAAGGAAGGAGCAAGCTTTGAGAAAGTGCGAAAAGTTGCAGAAAGGCAAATAGGATTGATCTAGGAAAAAGTGAAAAAATTGGCTAAGTCCTTCTAGAGGGAGCAGTCGGGACAAGCGGGAAAGAAATACCCGAATCGGCCGAACCGGCCGAAAAGAGACAAGTCAGCCCAAAAGTAATTGGGACAAGCGGGCCAGAAATACCCGAACCGGCCGAACCGGCCGAAAAGAGACAAGTCAGCCCAAAAGCAATTGGGACAAGCGGGCCAGAAATACCCGAACCGGCCGAACCGGCCGAAATTGTCCCAAAAGGTCCAAAATCAAAATAGGACGTCCGGGACAAAAAGACCCGAAATACGCGAAGAAGCCGAAGGAGCCGAAAGCCAATCAAAAGGTGCCACGTGTCTTTGGCCAAATGAGGGACAAGGAAGCCCATTTCGGGCGGATCGGAGGTTTTTGTCCCAAGCAGCACTGGGACATCCGGGACGAATGGACGCGAAGTACGCGGAAGACCCGGCAGGCCCGAGAACCATTGAGAAATTGCCACGTGTCATCAAGGAAAAGCCGAAGGGTCAAAGGGAAAGATTTGAAGCGCTGGCCCAAGCCAATAGAAATTAGACACGTGTCCAATGGAGCATAGAAGTGCGGAGCTCGGGGAGGAGTTGGAAGGTTTTGCCAAATCTAAGCCAAAAGGGGTAAAAGTGAAGGAAGACCCGGCAGGTTCGTGAACCAACCAATGCATGCCACGTATCCCTAGTGGCGGGGCATGGGAAAAAAATGTGGAAAATATTCCAAGAGCACCAAAAGTCAAAATTCAAGAGACAGCCCACCGAAAAGTAGAGGAGAGAGAATTATTCAGCGAATCAGAGCATGCCACGTGGCGTCCAAGTGGCAATGCGCGGGAAAATATTTCAAAATCCGTTTTCGCCTATTCCGTGTCCTAAATCTTCAGATCGACATATCTTTCGATCCAGAACTCGAATTTGCACGTTCTTGATATCAATGGAAAGCTGTTGAAATTCTCTACACGTTTCCAGGGTCAATCTTGCATTTTGGTATAGTCCGGAGGGAGAAAATTGAGAAAACGCCTTTGGCACGAAATAACAAGCAGAGGTAATACTTCAACAACCACTTTAATGCAGCAGACAATTCGCCGCTTCTGTTAGGCAAACCGCCGCTTTGCCAGAACCCGCCGCTTCTACCATGATGGACGAATTAAATGCAACCTAGAGGTGGTTGGGGTAAATTTCGAATTACTCTCTTTTTTCTCTCCCATTCTTCCTATAAATTGTAAGGAGGGGTTTCTTTCTGGAGTTAGACATTTTCTGCTTTGCACCCTCCCTTCTCTCCTGTTCATAAGAAGATTTGTGGAGTTTTCAAACCTTCCATATAGACTGTAACACCGTTTTTTGCCTTCTGGCTATTGCAATGTATTGAATCGATCCTTGAGTAATATATATGTGTCTGTGGTTGCTTCTAAACCCTCTTACATATTTATTACTGTCATTCTTGATCTTTCATTGCATTTTTGCTGTCTGTGCATGGTGTTGTGTTATATCTACATGGTCTATGTTTAATGTGGCAAAGCATATGTTCTTAATTCCTCGGTGCATCACCTCTATTAGCTTAGATTTATTTTATGCATCTTCTTACCTTGTCTCCTTGGCAAATTAGATTAGATTCTGAGAAAACCCTCTGCATATTTCGTGTGCACCTGAACAGAGGAATAGGAACCAGCCTTTCTCTGGAGATTCCTTTCTCACTCTTCAAGTCCCACACTTGGAGAAAGGATTCAATGTTATGCAATCACACTGGATATTAATATGATCAACCTAGAAAACTGATCAATATCCAGGGGTGCTGTGATTTTGCACTAACATTTTTGGCACGCCGGGTGGGACAGAAGGTCTCATTTTTTATTGCAGCAAGGTTGATGTGCATCTGCTGCAATTTTCTTGCTTAAGAAGAGCTATTATTTTCATATCTGGTGACTCCAAAGGGAAGAATCAACTAAGTTTCAGCAGTCAGGCCTAAAAGCTTATGAGAAGAATCACAAGGTCAAGAGTTGGAGAAGAAGAAGTGTCATTTGAATACCTGCAACTATCTCCAAGAAGAAGGCAAAGAGGAAGAAGGATTCAAAGGTCTCCATCTCCACCAAACAGAACTCTCTCAACTCCTCCACTTGACAGGCCTTTCTTTCAATATACAAGGGTTTTAAGACCAATCAGAATGGTGCAACCAGTAAACCCCTATGTCAACTTCACAGGCAGCAGCCCACTTGCTCTCAATGCACAAAATCCAATCCCAGTTGCAGCATTGAAGAACATTCCATATTTTACTGGAGAAAACCAGACCACTCCTGGTGATCATGTCAAGGACATCGCTAACATTTGTGCAATCCATGAGATTAATGAGATGCACGTAGCTGTCAAATTGCTGGCATCTTCATTCAAGGGAAAAGCATTGAAATGGTTTAGGAGCCTTGAAGCTGCTTCTATCACGAACTGGAATCAGCTGTGTATTGCACTTCATAATCAATTTGGAGAGAAGGGAGACAACTTGTCTCTTTTGGAACAGCTGACAACCATCAAGAGAGCTTCCAATGAGCAGCTAACTGACTTCAACTTCAGATTTCAAAGATCTTGGGATAGAATTCCAGTAGCAGTCAGACCAACAGCAGAAGGTTCTTTTCTATACTACCTTAAAGCTTTAAATTCTGATATTTCTATGTTGATTCAATCCATGGGAGGCACAACTATCCCTGCTGCTTATTGTATTGCCATTAGAGCTGAAAATTTTCTGATTCAAGCTGGCAAGCTAGCTCCTAGGCCTCTAATGCCATTATATCCAAGTTTAGAGAGCCCAAGTACTAGTCAGGCACCTGTCTTAGCTCCTTCTCCCACTCCTAGAAATCAGAGTTCAAATGAAGCTTCCACTTCATCTCCAAGTGCCCCAAATGAGCTTCAAGAAGTCATGAAGCAGCTGCAAAATTTAGGTAATGAGCTGGTCACACTTAAGAGACAGCAAACTCAAGGCTTTAGACCTTCGTATCAGCCTCAAGCTCAACCTAATAGGCAGCCATATCAACCTCAAAGGCCACCTAATCTAGCTGCAAATATGAATCAAACAAGGCCTCCTGTCAATAGACCATTCCAGCCCTATAATCCAAATGCCATATCTGCCTCTAAGGCATTAGTACCAGCACAAAACAATATTGCCCAGGAGTATGAATGGTGTTTTCCATGTAATGAACCCCATAATCAATCCATGTGCTATAATGGTGCTTTAACCCAAGCTTTAACGGTAACAAGTGCTGGTATGGAGGGTGAAAGTAGTCAAGAAAATAGCCAACAACAAGAAACATTCCAACAGCAACCTGCCCCAAATGACACCACATTGGTAAATTGGCAGGCAGAGGATTTCTGTGGTATGAATTAGGTAGTCTCTCAAGGTGTTGCAGCCAACACAAGGTCAAAAAGGAGAAATTTGGGTGAAGAATAGCCGTTAGCCCCAGCTAATCCACAACCTTCCACAGCTCCACAAATGATTGGCAAGCAAAACCCAGTTTCAAATGCACGAGGGCAGCCAAGAATAGCCCCTTGGCCAAATCAAATGCCAACTGTTGCTGCCCATATTCAAGGAGCAAATGTGCAAATCAAGGGACAGCAGAGAGATCCTTCATCACCATTCAGTATCATTGATCAGATGAAGAAAACAAACGTCAATATATCTATGTGGGAATCCCTATCCATCCCAGGCCAAAGAGATCTGCTGCAAGCTGCTATGAAGGACTGGCCAATTTCGAATCAGCAGGTTCAAAGGCAAGACAAAGTGCTTACAAATGCTGCCCATCCTGAAGGAAATCATGGAGCACAACAAGGTAAAATATTGAAGCCCCCTCCATTTTATGTTTCATTAATCATAGGAGACAAATTGGTACATAATTGCATGATTGACTCTGGGGCAAGTAGTTCAGTAATGCCTAAATAGATAGCTAATCAGCTAGGGCTCTAGTATGAAATAACAACTAAGGGAGTAGTGCAATTAGATGGGACAGCAGTAGCCACAGTTGGAGTTATAAAAAACTTGAGTCTTACCTTGCATGCATGTCCCAATGTGGTTGTTTTGCAAGACGTCTCAGTCATAGACCTTCCACCACTCTTTGCCCTATGCTTGTCAAGGGACTTTACTGCCAGGATTGGGGGATATTTGTCCGCTGATTGGTCACACATGCTGTTCAGAATGAGGTATGGAACTAAAGCTACAATTAGGTCGGAACCTATTGCAGATTTCCACATTGAACCCTATACTCCAAGTCATATTAATACCAATTGCTCAACATTTGATCAAGAGGATCACCTTGGCACTGATGAAATCGACACTAAGGTTGGAAGTATCCCAGATTTAACTCTTGATGAATGGGCAAGCAAGGTACATGCTTTTGATCCTTATCAAGAGGTAGAAGAATCTGAACTAGGAGTCTATTGTATACACGAAGAAAGTCAACCTATTCCTAGCATCACCAAGCCAAACCACAAGTATGACAACGAGGTATGGCAACTGTTTTTTGATGGATCAAGGAGTAGACAAGGTGCAGGAGGTGGAGCCATGCTTGTTTCACCTCAAGGAATAAGGTATTATTCATCTTTTAGATTTCAATTTGCATGCTCCAATAACACTGCTGAATATGAAGCCTTGGTGCAAGGGATGCATTGGGCAATAAAGAGAAAAATAAATAACTTGCAAGTTTTTGGGGACAGTGAGCTGATTGTAAATCAGGTCAAGGGACAACATACTGCCAAAAATGATCTACTCAGATGCTACAAGAACAGGGTGTGGGACCTCATGGAGGATTTTGAAGGTTTCGGCATCAAGGCCATTCCCAGAAAAGAGAATCAAGCTGCTGACAGGCTTGCAACAGTAGGGGCAGCCTTTGACATCGTAGAAAACATTCAACAAGACAAGGTACAGCCAAACATCCACATGATTGTGAGGCCTTCAGTGCCGGATAATGATGTCAGTTGGCAGGTATTTGAGAATGATCAACAAATCATCCGCTTCTTGCAGGAAGAAGCTGAGTTCTCAGCTAAGAATCAAGAGAAGTTGGAACAGCAATATGGTGACCAGGTGATACAGCTGAGAACTGACAAGCTGCCCAAGGGACTTGTCACCTTGGAGTCCATTTTTAACCCCAATGATCAGTTTAGAAAGGAGAAAGCAAATATTCAGGTCAAAAGGGAAGATTCGGTATCCATCTTGGTAAAAGAGAACAAGCCATTGCAAATTGGAAAAATGACAACTGAGCAAGAGAGATATGAGTTCATACAGCTTTGTCAAGAATTCCCTGACGTGTTTGCTTGGAGCTATGAAGACTTGAAGGGCTTCAATCCCAACTTAGCTCAGCATACCATCGAGTTGGATCCAAATACTAAGCCTGTCAGGCAGAAATAGAGACAAGTCAATCCACACATGGAGCCTCTCATGAGGAAGGAGCTGGACAAGCTGATTGAGTCAGCAATTATATTCCCTATCAAGCACTCAAGCTGGGTTGCGAACTTGGTTCCGATCAGAAAGAAAAGTGGAGAGATTAGGCTATGTGTTGACTTCCGAGACCTCAATAGGGCATCTCTCAAGGACCATTATCCACTCCCTTCCATGGAGCAAATATTGCAGGTCATAACTGGTGTCAGAAAGGTTTTCACTACTTGATGGTTACTCAGGCTTCAATCAAATTATGGTGAGGGAGGAAGACCAGTTCAAGATAGCCTTCACAACCAAATGGGGCACATATGCTTACAAGAAGATGCCATTTGGACTGTCAAATGCCGGAGCAACATTCCAGCGAGCTATGGATATGGCATTCAAAGGCTTGATCAACAAGACAGTACTGATATACTTAGATGACATTATTGTCTTCTCAAAAAATGCTGCAGACCATCTCTTTCACCTCAGGCAAGTGTTTCAGAGATGTAGAAAGTTTGGAGTGTCTTTAAATCCTAAGAAGTGCATCTTTCTTGCACATGAAGGGAAACTCCTTGGCCACATTGTCTCTAAGGAAATATTAGCAATTGATCCAGAGAGGGTTGAAGCCATAAGGGCTCTACCATTGCCAAGTCACAAGAAAACTCTTCAGAGTTTCCTGGGAAGGATAAACTTTGTTCGAAGGTTTGTCCCAAACTTTTCAACCCTTGTCAAGCCTATTACCAAAATGTTAAGGAAAAGCATGGCTTTCAAATGGACGGCAGAAGGCAAGGAGAGCTTTGAAGCAATCAAAGAAGCCATCTCCCAGGCACCCACTCTCATCAACCCGAACTTTTCCAAGGATTTCATCCTCTATGCATTTGGGGGTGATGACACTATTTCTGCCATTTTGGTGCAACAGAACAAATATAATGATGAGCAGCCGATTTCCTTCTTCAGCCAAAGCCTAAATGACTGCAAATTGAGGTACTCTTTTATTGAAAAACATGTGCTTGTAGTAATTAGGAGCTTGAAGAAATTCAATCATTTGGTCTCAAACAACAAGGTCCAGTTGCTGGTCTCACATGCTGGGGTTAAGGACTTCCTCCTCAACAAGGATTTGAATGAGAAAAGGGCAGGATGGATCACCCGTGTGATGGAGTATGACATTGAGATCAAAATCACCAAGCTGGTAAGAGGCAAAGGTTTGTGCGAGCAACTCGCTTCCAAACGACCAGACAGCCCAGAAGATGAAGAGGACGCTGTCCTGCTATTACAAGATGATAAAAAATAGGAAAATGATGATGTGTCCACTCCCTGTTGGACTCAGAATAAGATACATTTCCTACAGACGGGTATGTGCCCTCTAGAAATGAGCAAAGCAAAAAGAAGACACTTCAGGTTGCAGGCAATTCCATATACCATCATTGATGGAGTTTTGTTCAAAAAGGACCTGAATGGAGTGCTGCTGAGATGCATTAACACAGGTCAGATCCAGAGGGTATTAAAAGAGTTTCATGATGGACCAGCCGGTGGCCATTTTGCACCAAGAGTGACAGCTCTGAAAATCATGAAGGCTGGTTATTATTGGCCTAAAATATTCAGTGATTGCTATGCATGGATCAAGAGGTGTAGGAATTGTGCATTTTTCACAGGAAAAGAGAAACTTGCAGCCCTCCCATTACATCCAATCTCAGTTGACCAGCCATTCATGCAATGGGGTCTAGACTTCATTGGAGTCATCAATCCCAATTCGATTCAAGGGCACAAATGGATTTTGACAGCCACAGACTACTTCACCAGATGGACAGAAGCAGTAGCAGTCAAAGAGGTGAATGAGTCTAGCATCTTGGAATTTTACGAGGGAATAACTACCAGATTTGGGTGTACCTACTACAATAGTCTCTGATAATGCATTGGCATTTATTGGATCTAAAGTTATTGAGTGGGCTGTCAAGAACGGAATCTACCTGAGCACTTCATCAAACTATTACCCTCAAGGTAATGGCCAGGCCGAGTCTACAAACAAAAACTTGCTGAGGATCATTAGGAGGACTCTTGATGAGAATCAGAAGGCTTGGCATACCAAACTGAAATCAGCCTTATGGGCAGATAGGATAACTCCCAAAAGATCCACAGGTAACTCTCCATTTAGACTTGTCTACGGAAGAGAGGCAGTCTTGCCCATGTCACTTGAGTTGCCAACGTTGGAACTCATGAAACAGCTGGAGTTGCTAGAGTTTTGGCCCATGGAGGTGAGATATGCAGAATTGATGGAGCTGCAAGAAATCAGAGATCAGGCATTCCAAGCAATGGAAAAGGATCAGGCTTTGATCAAGAAGACCTTTGATAAGAAGGCCAAAAATAGATCTTTTTAAATAGGAGATCTAGTATTGAAATGGGATGTGGACAGAGCAAAACCAGGAAGGCATTCAAAATTTGATGCCATTTGGAGTGGCCCATACATGGTCACAAAGTGCAAGAACAACAATGCTTTCCAATTGGCCTCATTGGATGGTGAAGAACTCCAGATTCCAGTAAATGGAATCTATCTCAAGCGTTACTTCTAGAGGGAGGTTCACTACATCTGTAAATACTAGTTTAGAGTTTCTTTCCTCCAAGTGCTTGTGCACTTTGTTTTGCTGTAGATTAGTTTTGTTTTCCCTAAGTGCTTTGGCACAGGTTTTGCTGCTCTCAGGTTGTTTTCTACAGTTTAGAGTGTTGTTGGAGGGGAAGTTGCAGTATCAGGCTTGTTTCAGGTTAATGCTTAACTCCATGCCCAATGGATGGCTTCAGGCAACTGGCCTTTTCATCTAGCAGGCAGATGATCCCGCTGAGTCACCA
Source organism: Taxus chinensis (assembly GCA_019776745.2). Classification (NCBI taxonomy): domain Eukaryota; kingdom Viridiplantae; phylum Streptophyta; class Pinopsida; order Cupressales; family Taxaceae; genus Taxus; species Taxus chinensis. Next base: position 955,536,152 of record CM034147.1, on the reverse strand, counting down.
AATTGTTATCCAAAATTCACCCCCCAGGGTAAATTTGATAACATGCATCAGGATGTCCAAATTCCAAGAAAAATGACTGATTCAAAGCAAAATCAGGTTTATAGGGTCCCTTCAGGAATCTTTCTAAACTCCCCAAGCCGAAAAGGGTCAAAGGGTAAGATTTGAGCGTTGGCCCGAGCCAATAGAAATTGGACACGTGTCCAATGGAGCATAGAAGTGCGGAGCTCGAGAAGGAGTTGGAAGGTTTGGTCAAATCTAAGCCAAAAGGGGTAAAAGTGAAGATTTGAAGCACTGGCCCGAGCCAATAGAAGACCCGGCAGGTTCGTGAACCAACCAATGCATGCCACGTATCCCTAGTGGCGGGGCATGGGAAAAAAAATGTGGAAAATATTCCAAGAGCACCAAAAGTCAAAATTCAAGAGACAGCCCGCTAAAAAGTAGAGGAGAGAGAATTATTTAGCGAATCAGAGCATGCCACGTGGCGTCCAAGTGGCAGTGCGCGGGAAAATATTTCAAAATCCGTTTTCACCTATTCCGTGTCCTAAATCTTCAGATCGACATATCTTTCGATCCAGAACTCGGATTTGCACGTTCTTGATATCAATGGAAAGCTGTTGAAATTCTCTACACGTTTCCAGGGTCAATCTTGCATTTTGGTATAGTCTGGAGGGAGAAAATTGAGAAAACGCCTCTGGCACGAAATAACAAGCAGAGGTAATACTTCAACAACCACTTTAATGCAGCAGACAGTTCGCCGCTTCTGTTAGGCAAACCACCGCTTTGCCAGAACCCGCCGCTTCTGCCATGATGGACAAATTAAATGCAACCTAGAGGTGGTTAGGGCAGATTTCGAATTCCTCTCTTTTTTCTCTCCCATTCTTCCTATAAATTGTAAGGAGGGGTTTCTTTCTGGAGTTGGACATTTCTGCTTTGCACCCTCCCTTCTCTCCTGTTCATAAGAAGATTTGTGGAGTTTTCAAACCTCCCATATAGACTGTAACACCTTTTTTTTTCCTTCTGGCTATTGCAATGTATTGAATCGATCCTTGAGCAATATATATGTGTCTGTGGTTGCTTCTAAACCCTCTTACATATTTATTACTGTCATTCTTGATCTTTCATTGCATTTTTATCTGTGCATGGTGTTGTGTTATATCTACATGGTCTGTGTTTAATGTGGCAAAGCATATGTTCTTCATTCCTCGGTGCATCACCTCTATTAGCTTAGATTTATTTTATGCATCTTCTTACCTTGTCTCCTTGGCAGATTAGATTAGATTCTGAGAAAACCCTCTGCATATTTCGTGTGCAACTGAACAGAGGAATAGGAACCAGCCTTTCTCTGGAGATTCCTTTCTCACTCTTCAAGTCCCACACTTGGAGAAAGGATTCAATGTTATGCAATCACACTGGATATTAATATGATCAACCTAGAAAACTGATCAATATCCAGGGGTGCTATGATTTTTCACTAACAGTATCATTTATCTCCTAATTTCATTTAAAGATCCTACAATCACTTCTCAAAGTTCAGTAGCTCTTTCGGTCCTATGCACTGCCTAGGCCTGTGAACCCTATTTATGATGAAACTACCCCAACTCCTACAAATCTTTCATGAATCTTCAAAAATAAAATCCATGATGTTGTAAGACCTTTAATTCATCTCTATATCATATTTTCTCCTCCTTTTCACTCCAGGGGGTTGTGCCAGCCTTGGGAAGGCTAGTGGTAGCCCTTCCCAACACTACCCAAAAATGGTAGTCTTCAAGAACTCCTAAAATCACCTAGAGGGGTTGACTTGAATTTCCTAATTCACCAAGGGGACTAAGTTAACATCCAATGAGAGGTCATCAGATTGAGTGGGTGGACCAGTGATTCCTTTGAAAGGTAAAACTTGAAGGTTTTGACACAAAGGTATATTTTTCATGCTTGAAAATGATCAATTTCCTTGTTACACATTTGCATGACAACAACTAGCTCTAACTCGGGGACATGGTATAGACTGAGCACAACGAATACATAAGATGAAGAATCCCAGAATCTCAACTTTACAATATAATAACTAGTTCCTTATCCATTGGGCCCTACAGATTCATGTATAATTTACGAGAGAGAGATAACAAGAAGAACACACACACACAAAAAGGAAAGACACACATAATTGAAAGGGAAACACACAAAAAAATCACCTATGGTACAAGGTGAGGGACAACCCACTTTCATTAATGATACAACTTCAGATATTTCCCATTGCAAGGTAATTCCAGTAGTGTTCCATCCAGATATGAGAGTAAGAATACATTTTTTCTGCATGCTTCATGTACCTGGAATGGGCCGAGCCACAATGAATCAAACTTCCCATGGCTACCTTTGGGTTCTTTCCTTTTTTCCCATAGTAGGACAATATCTCCAACTTTGAATTCTCTTGCTTTAGAATTTTTTTCAAACATCATCTTCACCTTCAATTCATGTTCTTTGATACGGTCTACCACCTGAATTCTATTTTCCTTTAGCTTCTCATGAAATAAGATCCTCTTTTCAATAGAATCCTTTTATTGTCCATCTTTTATTCCTTGGAGAAACTTCATATTTGAAATTTCAACTGTGATGGGAATTTTTGATTCAAATCCATATAAAATTTGAAATGGTGACATCCCAATTGCTTTCTTTGGAGTGATGATGTCCGCTAACAATGCATCATATAACTTCTTGTGCCAATTCATCTGGTTTTCATCCATGACCGGTTGTATCACGTATATGGTCTAGATATAGAGAATGATGGATAGTTTAGCATGGAGGATATAATGGAGAGGTGAGGGGTAGAAGAAAAATTTTGTGGGGCTCTAGTAGTTAACCTAGAAATATGGAAAAATGATATAGGGGCGAGGGGGTCATGCCCCTATCTATTATCTGATTCGATGCTTGAGAAAAATTCTCATGATGTTCTTGTTACTAGATTTTTCCTGACCATTTCCCTTTGGATAGTAGTTTGATGAGTGGGACAGGGAGATTCCATAGCCATAAAAAAAATCATTCAACTCCCTTGAAGAAAAATAGGTACCATTGTTAGCTACGATCTTCTTTGGCACTCCAAAATGTACTGTGATATTCTCTTTAATGAATTTGCATACCATTTTAGTGTTATCTTTGTTGACTGGGATGGCTTCTAACCACATCTTGAAATAATCTATCACTGTGAGCACATAGGTGTGCCTTGCACTTGAGTGAGGATTTAGAACACCAATGAAGTCTAGTCCCCACTTTTGAAATGGTTCTTCAATGAAAACTGGTCTGAGAGGTAGTATTGTGAGTTGTGGTCTCCCAAGAAATTTTTGGCATGATTCAAACTTGGAAACCCATTCTTGAGTTTCTGTGAAGAGGGTTGGTCAGTAATATCTTCCTCATATAATTTTGTGTGCAGTGACCATTACTAAAAAATTCCCACCACATGCTTGGTAATTTCTTACTACCCTTTGTCTACACATTTGAGAAAGCAATCATATCGACCTCTTTTATAGAGCGCATGGTTCCAAATCACAAAATTTGTTTCCTTGAGATTGATTTTTTGCTTGTAATCAAGATGAGGAGGGCATTCTCCATAGGTTAGGTAATAGGAAATCTCAACATACCACTCATCGGTGGTAGATTCAAAGAGGACCTGTTAGTGCCATTTTTGAGCTTGCACCATTTTGCCCTAATTTTTTCCTTCATTTTGTGTGCTTTGAAACATTTTTCTCTCAAATTGGTGGTCTGTAAATTTTCCCCTCTTGCTTGGATGCTTTGAAATGCTCACAAACTTGTTGTTTTACCCCAATTTGAAAGAAATTTACATGTGTGCCCTGTTTTGTGCCCAAATTTTTCCAAAATCTGTGAGATCTATTTTTTTCCCTTTTACCTTATCATGGAAGTTTAAAATTGATTGATATGCACTTGTATTCCATTGAAAATCCAATTCCATGATAAAAAATGCTTTAAAAACATGTTTCAATTGGTTCAATTACAAGAAATTTGTCATCCTTAGTGAAAAAATTGAATTCTAGGGCATCCCTGGCATTTTCTATGTTTTGACGATCATACGGGCATCATTTTCCCATCAATTTCTTCTTTAATAGTCATCCACAACATGGCTTGTTCTATTTGGCTGAGGGATGGTGGAAAATTGTTTTACCTTATTACTTTTTTCTTTTTTGGCAAAAGGGCAAATTTGGTCCCATGGCTCCACTTTACTCTGATTGGTTCTAATGTTGCTGATGTGTCCTCTTTTGATTGGATGAGAAACAACGAATCTTTTTGTGCCTTAAGGAATTTTTGGAAAAAGAGTTAAAGTGTAAAGAAAATTCCTAGGGCTCGTAACGAATTAGAATGGAACACATGGCGACTTCATAGCCAAGGACAAAATTGCGGGTGGTTAGGTTATTTTAAAGTTTTTTGACTTTATTTGGTTAAAAGATTAAAGTCACAAAACAATCTGGAACTCTGCAGTGAATCACAGGTGGACACATGTCATGTTTGCATCAAAGGCAAGAATGAAGGCTGGTGTAAGACTTAGATTTTTTTTATTTTTAGCGAAAGGGAACAAAAGTTGTGAAAAGGGCCATGGGTCCACCAAGCCAATCAGGAGTGGACACGTGGCAGGGAAAGGTAGAGGTGCAGGAGTGTGGAGGAAATGGTGAAAATTTTCCTTTGTGGAAAATGTTTTTAAAATATAAATAAGAGTGCTGCCCTACAGCGAATCAGGTGAGGACATGTGTCTTACGGGAGGGCGGAACCACGGAGGAAAAAAGAAAAATTTTCCTTTTTCCAAAAAGAAGCAAAATGTTTAAAATTGAGTCTCGACTCCGTATCTACTCATATTGCGCCATGTGTCAGAGACAAAATTGGAGATGCGGGCCTACATAGATAATTTGGAGAAATTTCCTTTTACCAAAAAGGGTGGAAATGTGTAGAATCAATCTGCGATTCCAATGGGACCCATATTGGGACATGTGTCAAGCTCATTTTCAAAGGGCAGAGGGGTGGAGAAAAATGTCAAATTTTTACATTTTTCCAAAAGTGTTAAAATGTCAAAAATTGATCCTAAGCCCATTTCCAATAACATTGTGACATGTGGAGGGCTCAAATTAAAGGATAAAGGAAGATCAACGGTAATTGTGCATTTTTCAGTTTGGCTACCATTTGAGCTCTAGGAAGTGTGGAAATGTGTTTTTTGCATCGATTTTGATTGATTTTTTGACAAATTTGTGTCGTTTGTGCCTGCAAGGACCAATGCAATCAGTTTTGAGGATTAATTTGAAGATCAAATATGTTTTTGAAATGAAATTTTTCCCTAAACCATCTAAAAACATGAAATACCAGATCCAAAAGTTACAGAGTCAAATTTTCAAGAGATAAGGATGAAATAATGAAAGGAAGGGGGTCTGCATGCTTTGAAGATGAAAAAATTTCTTCCACAATGGATAATGATGTGAATTTTGCAATGATTCATCTCTTTTTGAGACAACTGGAAACTTTTTTGATGTAGTCTGTTAAACGTCCCTGTCTGCGAATCATGAGGAATTTTTTTAACAAATTCAATCCTTTGGAATATTCTTTTCTTGGGAAAGAAGGCTTGAAGGAGATTAAAAGCTATATGTTTCATGAATTTTTCATGTAAAGGGTTGGAAGAGTTTAAAAAATCCTGGAAAACTAAAAAATTTCATAGGAAAATCTCGGAAAAGCCCATTCTCTGAGTGACCACTTGAGAAACTCATGTAACTCTCTCTATATCAGATTTCAAATCATGTTAAGTTGGTTGCACATGTATAGCCATTAACGAACTCTGAGATTGTTTTTCAAAACATTCCCCTGCTGATAAATCTAATCATTTTTGAGTTATTCTGTGTTGTCTTTGGGAAAAATCTGTGAATTCTTACATTTTAGAATGCATTTTAAATTTGTGTTTCTTGTTTCCTATTACAGTCTTGTGTTTAAAATATCTCTTGATTATACATGGTCACATTTCTTGTTATAGTTTAGTGGCATTTGCAATCTCACATTCAGAAGAGCTTTCATCTAATAAAGAGATAAACAAATTTAAAATCACTTTACCTTCCTTGATTTCAGAGATTGTTTGTAAACCTTTGGGTGCACCTTAGGTCATGATTAAATAGTGATTGCTAAATGCTTCATTGGTTCATTCTAACACAATATTTTATGATAGATGATCAAATATTGTGTGGAAAAGTGCAGATCTGGGCCTCCATTTGATGCACATATCTTGGTTAAAGGGATGATTAACCATTTTCATACTTTCTGTTGTTAACTTTCTCCATATTTTACTGAAATCCTCAAAGAGTCTGGTGGACCTTGGTTTGTCTTATCTAAACTCCCACCCAAAATCATTCAAAATAACTAATCCTACCATGTTTTACCCCTGTTTTAACATGTATACCCATAGAAGATCAAAATCCATTTGCTAAAGTATGTAGGATAGATGAGGATTTCAAAATGTCTTCAGTAACCCTTGCTTTGCATTGAAAGTATCTCCATAATCTGGAAGTGAAAACTTGTGAAAGTCATATTTGGAGTGTTGATCATATTTCCCAAGGCCCTTTTCATACTATTTACACAAATTGAGGGATATCTTCATCTCCTTCACCATTTGAGGGTTGCAAAATAGGTTCTCTTACCTTGGTTGAAAGGCACAACCTAAAATAGTTAGGACAAGATCAATTCCTATTTGAGTGCTATCCATCTCTCTAAAAATATGAGTGTCAGTTAGATCATATCCCTGGCTACAAAATGACACACACCATGATCCATCTGTCTTGAAGCTTCATGCCATATCTTTGATGTTGCTCATACTAAAAAGGAGAACAAATTTGGGTACCAACAGGACTAGTGGACTATCTTGAAAGGGTAGTTGTCCTCACCATGTTGTGCTTTGAGGTCTTAATCTTCGGTGATCAATCTACACACACCATTTCCCCACACCAAATTGAAGGGCTGAATCTCCAATTTATATTCTTGAATCTTTGTAACACAATTACCTCTTTTAGCTCTAGGATCTTATTATTTCAAGATGGACTTGATTTCACTCCCGAGGACCATCGCCACCCTATGATATTTGAGTATGTAAAAACTAAAAAAATTCACGTCCTTGAGCACTGCATAGGCATGTTTCTCCAACTGGATGTAGTTTAGTTCATGATTTTTCAATGGACAACTCATGAAAGAAATGGGTGCCTCCACACCTTCATCATTATTTTGGACAAGAAAAGTAGAGAGTGTGTGTTTGATGCATAACAACACATGATGATTTTTTTTTTGAAATTTGGAGACACAAGATTCAAATTTTTGGTAATGGATTTTTTTATTTCTTCAAAAGCTTATTTTCCCTCGTCATTCCACTTGAAGCTTTCTTGAGGCTTCATCATGGTGGTGGTGTGATTTGTTACTTATGCAAACTCTGGAACAAAGTGATGAAGATAGTTTACCTTCCCAAAGGAGTGACCTGGTGTACCTTCTTAGCTCAGCTGATCCACCATGATGAGCATACCATGGTATAATGATAACTCTCAAGCCACTAGAAAGTAAGCATACACTTGTCTCTTTCCTCATGCAAGATTTAAGACAAATTTATAGTCATGTAATCAATGATAAATACTTCAATGGTGTACCATCTATCTTAAATAAAATTCATCATTCCATGAATCCTTTGTATTTTTAATGCATGTTTTAAGACTTCATTCCTCCTACCCTGATAGTTAATGAATTAACCTAGTAGTATTCAATGTAGTGAGTCCAAATGATATAACTCTTGTTAGGAATCCAATAAAGTTCTAGATCCCTGAAGAGTTGACACTCTCTTTTCTTCCACTAATCTTCATTTTCATCTATTATCCATGACACTCAAATGGAGATTCTACTAGCAAGTCTAGGCCACCAAACCTATTTTAAGAATACCCCCCTTCTAGTGTGTTACAATATAGATTGTTTGAAATATCCCACTATAAAATATCAACTCTGAACTATACACCCCACATATATACAATAAAGAATCATCAATTAATATGTCAATAATGCCTTGTTTAGTAATAGGTATAGATTTGGTTCATAAACTCATTCCATGGTGGAAATCAGGTGTATAGGTTACTAGTTATCATCTTGAGAAAATTATAATCATTGAATTCAAGGTCATATAATTGTTCAAGCCTTCTATTCTCACATGAAAATTCTGTCTCATAATCTAACCTCCATTCTTGAGGTTACTCGCATATACGCTTCTTAAGTTCACTTAGTCATAATTACCATACAATGGAGTCATGCTACAAATAGATTCACAAGATGATTCATACCTGGTCAAACATGTTTAAATGCATCATATTAAAGACTTAGGCTCACTTATGAATGAACTAGTATTGGTCTCCATTTTGGAATCTTAGTACTTTGCCCCAAGCTTCTTATGGTTCTTGGTTTTCCAAATCAAGGCCTGAAATACAAATGGAGGTATTTCATGCTTTGGATCCATGTTACATTTACATCCCTCACCATGTTTGGAGTGTTCCCAAACTTACATGCACTAGCTCTATGGTCTTTTTTCCCAGCTACCTTCACAAGTAACATGTGAAATGATCTAGTAAAGTATCGCAATTAGTCTTCATTTAGAATGAAGGCATTATTTTCATGAATTTGTCTTTGAGATCACTTAAATTAATCAATTAAAATTTATTCCACCTATATATCAAGTTTAGGGTCATGAAAATCAAACCATGATGAAAATCTAGTCTTTTTAGTTACTCACTTGTACACTGTATTTTCACTATTATAGCTTGAAATTTTTGAGATCGATAACTGCACCCATACTTTCTTAATCACCCTAAAATTTCTTAGACCTATAATTCAAGATGAGATAGAGGTAATTTGAAAATATTATCCTATTCGATCAGTGCAAACAAATGCTATGGGAGGCCTTGAGAACCAATAAGTTGTTATAAAAATAAATTCATGCATTTTCAAGACTCATAAAAATGATGGTGGCATTCCTCATCAACTGTAGAAAATTTAAAGCTTAAAAATCAAGTAATTTTTCACATATAAATGGATTTGAGGGTTTTATACCCATTATTTTGGCACATTTCTCAACACAGTCCACTGTAATCCTTCAAAATAAGCTTAGATCATCCTTTAATCATTAATTTTTCACTATAATCATGTCACATGCATACTATAAGGGGGGATTCAGATGTCTATGAAGCTAAGAAGTTAAATTCTCTTCATTATCATATTTAAACATGCTTTACATCATGATTTCTATGAAAAAAAATTTCACTTCTTCTCTCCCATAATCCAAATTTCTCTACACATTACTCATGTTTATTTTTTCTCCTTTAGATGAAATTCGATATCTATTATCTTAGAATGATCTTAACTTGAATATAATAGTCCTCATCAAAACTATAATTCCTCTTTTGAGAGATACTCTTAACAAAACAATCACAATACAAGGAGTTTCCTTGTCACCCCATGAAAATTGGGCATCTAAATCTTGTTAACACAATATATTTATACCTTTTCAATCCTCCTCCTATGAAGATAATGGAGATAATACAACTCATACACACCTAGACACCCAACAGTAACCTTATTATGGATTAATACACTTATTTCTACTTTTATACTTGTACAAAAGGAATTTACATCACAAATTCAAATATTCAAACCTTATGACAACTCCTAATACATTTTCAATGCCTTTTAAAGGCTTATTCAAAATTTATTGTCCTTCAAAGCTACCATGATGATTCTCCTACATTAGGCTATCCAAATTGAAATTTTCCATGAGCTCTTAATCATGAGTCTCCTTCATCAGTTCTTGCTCTTTGTTATTTCTCATTATTTCTTCATTGTTATCACCATCGTGTTAAAAAATTATTGGTCTCAATGTTGGTGTAGATATTTTTTTCCACCATTTCTTCATCTTCCCTTGAATACCTGGATTCCATGTTATCCTTGACCATACTAGTTTTTGTGTCTTCCTGGTATATTCTCTATATCTCATCTTCTTTCTCCTTTGTCTCTTCTTGTATTTTCCTCTTCTTGTCTAGTTCTCAACCATAAGACTCCACATCATTTCTTTATCTTTCATATATGTCTTCATGATCTACTTATTCTATTGTTTTCAAGAGCTCTCTCATATAATCATGAGCTGCATCCACCTTATCAGTTGCTATACCCTACATAAACACCACTAAAAGAAACCTTAGATACTAAATTTTGAAGACATGAAGCTTCTTGCTTGACTTCCTGCTGCTACCCTTCTTCTTCTTATTTTGTTTTTTTATTGACCAATTCCAATTTGGTCTTTTTATATATGTTTTTTCCTTGCATTGATTCATTCCTAGGCTTGTTAATGAGCTTCTCTTTCAAATATTCCATGATGACTGCTACATTTACTTTTCCTTTCATGATTTCCACTTCTTGAGACTCAGTTTCCTTCTTCCATTCACTAAATTCTTTCATCTCTTTTTAGGATAGATATTTTCCTTTTCTCCATAAATTTTATGATCTAAAACATTGATCTCATCTTGCAATTGTTCCCAAATTTCATGCACAAATACATTGTCTTTTACCTCATATTGTAGCATCTCTTCAAACATTTTTTCATCACTAATCTATCTAGTTTATTCTCCTCTAAGTGTGTAAGAGCATTCATCCTACTGCATATCAACTTCCTCAAACATATTATGACATGGTTCATGATGCAACCTAGAATTTACCAGATAACACCCTATTCATGCTGGCAACATCACTAGGCCTATACTGAGCACTTAGCTGAACCACGCAAAGGTACCAGGTCCCTCTTTAGGGTTGTTGTAGCAGGATGCTAGCATGATGAAGAAATAAAGATATAGTTCCATAAATAATCCATCATTCTACAATGCATACCATATTCATATTTATGAAGGACCAAGTTTAAACAATAATCATGATTGAATCAAGAACATGCACTTATTGATTACTCACATGAATGACACATAGATTCAGCCAATAACTTCCATCTATTAATAAACATAGAAGCTCCTTCAAATAATGGCATTCTATACCAAGGCGCGTATGGATCTGATACAATAATCTTGTCGTATATCTCTCTATCACACACAACAATTTACTACTATGTGATTTTTTATCATTTATATATAGGGTGGGGACTTTCCCTTCACCACTTCTCTATTCCAAAAATAGGCTACATGCTATTAATAGCCACGTTTTGTTTACAGGCATAGCCACATGTGTAAGTGTGCTATCTATAGACCTCTTGCAGTTAACTAAAGTGACAATCCTATTCTTATCTCATCTCCATGCAAAACACTTCGATCCAATCCTATAAAGATAGACAATGCATGGTGCGCATGTCCCTACATTGTTGGTGTGTTCCACATGCCATCTTCTAAAAATATGTCTTCATGCTCAAAATAGGCTGAGTTCTGAATGTTGAACTTGCCCTTCACACGTGTGATCTTCCTTTCCATTCACACCCTTAAACCTAGTCTGCTTTCCCACGCGGAATTCTTCTATGAGTTCTGTCAAGTGTTCTCTGATCAACATTACCCCCACACTAATCTCATTATCATCCTGAAATTGAAGTAAAGAATAGAAGAATGGAAAGAATGTAGATAAATAAATAATTTTTATGAGGCTATGAGGCAGCCTCCTCTAGCATTAGTTTGAAGTATCAACTTTGGATACTCCTCCTTTATTTTGGCATCTAAGGCTTGCCATTTAGTGATAACTTGTTCTACTTTCTCTAGAATGTCCACAGTAATGGATTCCAACTCATCTCTTGTAATCTCTCCTTTTTCATTCTACACAACCAACACAACACTGGACATTGATGTAATTCTTCCTTCGAGAAGATACATATTTTGCATAATGATCTTCCCAAGCTCTTCCAGTCGAGTCTTATGCGGCTCTTGTGTTGCTGTGAGGGTCTTTTGCTTCTACTTAACCATCGAAAATATTTCTGTATGGCCCAATGTTTTTTCTTTCATTGCTCTCTGGACCTCATTTCTTTCTCCCAGGGTATTCATGTTGATAAGTGCCTTTGGAGCTATGCATATGTTTAAAGCTTGGTATGCTTTCTTCAATACTTCCTGTAGCACTTGTAGCAGCCCTTCATAGGATGCAATCTTTCACATCACTGAGTATTTCTCTCATTATTCCTCTTGATCTGACTTCCTTAGCATTGTCATGTGTAGAGGTTCATCTTCAAGTACCAAGTCCACCAACTTTCCTACATAGTGTATCACTGAAGGAAATTTCTATGATACCTTGGTCTCCAAGTGTGCCCAAGCTCTTATGACATTGTCCCCAATCTCCTTTGCAAAGATAATAAATACTTTTTTCTTCTTCTATACCAAGTCCCTCTCTTGCATTATGCATGCTATCTCTGCATATTTTGTCTTGAGCTCCTCGAGAAATGCTCTTATTGTTGAATATTTGTCCATGTTTCTCCTTACAACTTCAGTAGAAACCTTTACCAATGTGTTGCTAACTTTCTCATCCAACATGATAGTAGGATTTATTGGCATATGTCTAGCTTGTGGTGCCTTCTTCATCCGTCTTGAAACAAATGACTCTTTGCATATATCAAAGTCAGGCTCATCCATATGGGTGTGCATTGACCATGATAGTTGCTTCCAAGTGCACATAGTTTCCATATCCTCATCCATTACCTCCCAGCCAAATAAATTTTTCTGTGCTATCGTGATCTGGAAGTGGGTGTGAACAATTTTACCTACATCCTCTGCATACCCCATGGCTGGTGGAATGTGCTCTCCACTCATTCTTCTAGACTATCACTGCTTAGGGACCTTAGCTTCCAAATTTGGGACTTATGTCTCCATGTCCTAAAAAATTCTCTGCAGCTGTCTCCTCTAGTCCCTTCTTGTCCTCTCCTCTTTCCTTTGATTCCTCACCCTGTTCTTCTATGTTCTCTGGAAGTGTAGGAGAATTAGGCACACTTTCCTCTGACTCTTCTACCTCCTCATTTAACTTCAGTTTCCTCCTTCTTTGCATAGTTTATTCCTTCTATTGAGAGATTCTAGGTGATCTACGCACTATGATTGGAGGAGCACCTTGGTTCCTTATTCTCCTAAACACCCTCTTAAATATGTGCTCCCCTTGGATTGCATTCAAGTCCTCATCATCCCCCTCTTATGGCTGAGGTGGTGTAGTGGCACACTCAGCTTCACCCTTATTTTTAGGATGTCTCCCACCGCTATGCTCTAAACCACCACTATCTTTGCACTCCTCCTCCTCATCCTCCACTTCAATTAGCTTTGTGGGCTTAGGCACTGGGATGTTCTCCATTGTATGCTTTCCCTTTGGTGGTGTTGGAAGTGTGAACTCACCTTCCACGTACTTTTTATTGTCCATATTTGGCTTCAATTGGAGATACACCAGTGCTGCTCCAATAGCTCCCACCACCAAACTTATTGATTTAATGCTCAAAACATCATAAATGAGTCTTTCAACATATACACCCTACCCTGGATACACATATTTTTTCCTTAGTGTGTGGTAGTCACAATCTACCTTATCCACGTTGAACATTAGTCACCGCACATCTGTAAACTTGTGTACTAATTCCTGGAAGTACCTTGATGTGAATGCATATGGAAACTTACACCAAGGAATCCATTCCCCATCTTTCATTGCAAAACGTGCTATACATAAATGTTGGTATACAAAAAATTGAACTGCCTTTCCAACCACTGAAGGAAAGTCCTTGTGGATGTGCCACTCTTCCTCAAAAGCCACACGAAGCCTATCATACCACTTCTCAGCCCATTTCGTAACCTGCTCTGTCATAGATCCCTCACATAGGTAATTTTTGAAGCATTCTGCAGTTTATTTGTGTTCCATCGGATACTCCCACACCTTCTCCTTTATTCCATCAGGCACTCCGATCTCCATGAACACTAGTGATAACATAACAGCTCCAAATTTGATCTTTCCCCTTGCACATGCCTCTTCAATAATTTTCTCTGCGATATACCATGAAATGTTGTAGACTACTCCTGCAGACATCTTTTTGTCAATGTGCAACCACATGGTGTTCACTTATGACCACCTTTCTTGGTCATTGAGCTTTGTAATGAGACGTGCAGTCGCTTGTACAACTAGATGCTTCTTTAGATTGTCGATGTCCATACCACATAGACCCTTTTTATATCCCAACTCCTTCTTGGTCTCTAATATTGTACTTTTATCTATCAGATCATCTTGTAAATCATCTCCTATGCCTTTCAACCCTATCACTGTGGAGATGAGCGTGGTTAAAATTCTGACTCTACACCTTACAAAGTAAAAAAAATCCTCATACACTCTGATCATAAGCCATTGGTATAATGGATCATACTTCCTAAAATAAGGGAGCTCATAAAGTTGGTAAATCCCTATCCTTTGTAAGAGCTTCTCACTAACATCATCATACACTAGCATATCTTCCACTGTGAATTTATTTGTCTTTATGTTCAACAATGTGTCAAGCTCCTTGTTCTCAATTATACGGTGATTGTACTCACTCACTTTGCTTTTCCTTATGTGAGAATCCCACTCCTGGCCAATAATAACCCCCTCTAGATATTGCATCTCCAAAAAATTGCTTTTTGGAGCCATTTCTTCCTCCTCGATGACCAACTTCTTCTTTCCTTTTACTACTACTACAGCTACCTTCTTGGGTGCCATTTTTACCTTACAATCCTTTGTAGATCTTTTCCATTCAAATTATGCAATGTGCAAAGAAAACCCTAGTTTGATTCAGTGTGACCTAGGTGAAATTACGTGCCCCTAACTCATCTTTGTCACCTCACTTTGCTCAAACCCTTCATCACCAGGGACACAAGCTTCTTTTGCATACAGATCTCTTCGTCATAACTGGTTACACATCCCATCCTTATATAGATTTTTCAAATTTTGATGCACTTATTGCTCCTTCACCTACCATATATCCCCTCATTCATTGACCAAATTTGTTCATTCCACGCAGTACATCTTCATGCCCCAGCTATAACCTTCTGGCATGGCTCCCTACCCTCTGGTCACAAACTTCTCTTCATTGCATGCCCTTGTGCCTGAGTACCTCATTACTGTACCTCCTCCTAGTAGTTATCATGGCCTTTGCTTGCCTTGCATTATATTGTATCTTCTTCCATCTCCATCCTTGGTCACTTTTGAGAAGCAATCTTCGTTTGACTTAAATCACACCCATAGTAGCTTATTCCTTTATCCTTTCAATTCCCATTGTCTTTTACCTAGATATAAACAACCACCCCACACTAAAAGTCCTCTATGCATAAACATTCTTAACATAGTAATTAGCTTCATACACACAAACATGCTTAATACACAAGAACAACAATGAAATTGACAAAGCATAATGAAAATGAAGGAAATACATAATTGAAAACCTAATCTAAATGGCAATACTACCTTATTACAAACACCAAGAAGACTAATTTATAGTAGGGCTTCAACCTACTCCCGTTGAAGTAACCAGGTAGCTGTGTTCCATCAAGTGCTTCTAACTGGAAAGCACCTATTTCAAGTATGTGAGTGATGACATACGACCCCAACCAATGTAATTTGAGCTTTCCTAGATGGCACAAGAACTTAGAGTCATAAAGAAGTACCATTTGTCCAATCTCAAACTTCTTATCCCTTATGTTTCTTTCATGCCATGCTTTTTGCCTGGCTTTTTCCTACTTTTGAATCCAACATGCTATGGATCTTTGCTCATCTAGTCAAATCATTTTCTCAAAATTCTCTTCTAAATCTTACTCATCAACTAGACCTCTAATGCATGCAATGAACAAAGAAGGTAAAATAAACTCTATAACGAGAACAGCTTCTACGCCAAACACCAATTGAAATAGTGTGGCTTTGTTCAATCTCTTGTAAGTTGTTGTATATTCCCAATGAACAGCTGACACTTTATCATCCCAATCCTTTCTCCCAACATCATAAATTTTTATCAAAGTTTGGCTCAAAATCTTGTTGAAAGCCTCAACAATTCCTTTTTCCTGAGGATGATAGGGTGTAGTTTTATGGTGTGTAACCATAAACTCATCTACTAGGATCCTGATTGTCTCACTCAAAAAATGTGTACCCCTATCACTTGTCAATCTTAAAGGACATCCATATCTTGTAAGAAAATTCTCCCATAGAAACCTAGCTATTGTAGCTACTATACAGTCCTTCGTAGGTGTTGCTTCTTTTCATTGTGTGAGATAATCTATGTAAGTAATGATATAGCGTGACCCAGTCTTGCGCGTGGCTGGTAAAATAGGTCCTACAAAGTCAATGGGCCATTTCTCAAATGGTTCATCACTAGTAATTGGTCTCAAAGGCATTTCATCTCTTTGCCCTAGTTTTCCTAGGTGCTAATAATGATCACATTCCTTATAATATAATTTACAGTCTTTATACAATGTCTCCCACCATAATCTAGCAATTAGGATCTTTCAGGAAGTTGCATCACCTGTATAATGTCCTCCTATAATACCACCAAGGGCTTCTTCCATAATATCCTTGCACTCATGCTCTAATACACAACGGCATAATACTTCATCTCTTCCTAACTTGTAGAGGTCACCACTGATTAACATAAATGGTGCCACACATATGGCAAGCTATTTCTTTTCTAATGCCTTCATTCCTTCTGGTGCCATACCAGTTCGTAGAAAGATAGCAATGCCTTCTAATTCCATGGGCGCACGTTGTAACCTATATAGCTATGCATCCAACAAGGTTTCTTTACTTATCTGTGCTTCTTCTCCTGAGTGAATTCTAGATAAGTGGTCTGGTCCAAAATTACTTTTCCCTGGCATCACCACAACTATTAAGTCAAACTCTTGAAATAGGAGTACCCATCTGGATATGCGCCCTTGCAAGACTAATTTGTTCACCAAATAATTTAATTCCATGTGATCTGTATAAAACACAAATGGTGTTGCTAACAAGTACTGTCGAAACTTGTGCAATGCATAAATCATTGACATAGATTCGCACTCTATAGTTGTATAATTCCTTTCAGCTTGAGTCAACTGCCTACTAGCAAAAAAAATTGGATGATCTATAATACCTTCACTAAGTTGAGCTAACATAGCACCAATCGCCATGCCAGAAGCATCCATATGCACATGAAATGGTTTATCCCATGAGGGAAAATGAAGAATGGGCATGGTAGTAATTTTTCTTTTAAATCTCAAACGTGCACTACTACGGTTCTCCCCAATAAAATGTACCTTTCCCTTTTAGTAATTCTTCCAAGGGTGTAGAAATTCTGGCATACCCTTTGATGAACTTTCAATAGTAACCTATATGACCCAAAAATTCACATACCTCACTTTGACTGGTAGGTGCTTCCAGGCCTAGAATGACTGCAACCTTAGCTAGATCAACCAACAACCCTTCCTTGCATATTATATGCCCTAACAATACTCCAAAAGGTGTAGCAAATATGCACTTTTTGATGTTTAAAGAGATACTCAATTTTGTACATCGTTCAAACATTAAGTGTAGACTATCACAATGATCTTTCACAAACCCATATAATATCCAATAATCTAGATAAACCTACAAAAAGTTTTGAATAAAATCTTTGAATGCCTAAACAACTATACTCGAGAATACAACAGACACATTTTTTCAATCCAAAAGGCATCACATTATAGGAAAATCTACCCCATTTAGTAGTAAATGTAGTCTTTTCCTAGTCCTCCTGAGAAATCATAACCTGATGATACCTGAAAAACCCATCTATGAAGGAATATATCTCGCGCCCTGCAACTCCCTCTAGTATTTCCTTTGTAAATGGAATAGGGAATGGGTCTGTTACACTGGCAACATTTAGCTCCATGTATTCCACACATATTCTAAGTTTTCCATCCTTCTTGACACTGATAACCATTGGACTAACCCATTTTTACTCATCAAGGGGCTTTATAATTCCAGATTTCAACATTTTATCAATTTCTTCTTTTACCTTTTTTGTGCAAATTAGGATTAATTCTGTAAGGTCTCTTTCTCACGGGGCATGCACATTCCTTAAGCTTTATCTTCATTCCCCCAAGTGATTCATGTACACCTTTAAGTTCATGATACCCTCGAGGGAATAAGTCTTGATAGTCCCTGAGTAACTCAATGATCTTTGCCACCTCGGAGTTTGACCGGTAGTCTCCAATTATGACCTCCTTAGGCTCAGCCTCTAATCCTATATTGACCTTTTTGGTCTTTATTGGTTAATGGTATGCACATGTATCCTTATCTACACTATCCAAGACCTCGTGTGCCCCCTGTGAATGGTAAATATCCAAATTTTCAACTTCCTCATCATCCACGATGTACACCATCTTACCTTTTTCTTTCTTAAGATAAGCACGATCAAGCAATATGGAGTCTTCTCCTTCTTCTTCAAAATGCGCACCTGATTCTCTCTCACCCATTAATTCCTATATGATTTCCTTTACCTTTTGCACTATCTCCCATAGTTAACCGCTTGAAATTTTTTAATGCCTCTTCTATTAGAGGTTGGGAAGAAAAATAGTCAATGGTCTGGATCATTCATATATTCAAAGTTTTCCAATTCCCAGTCTCTCTGTGTAGTTCTTACATATACATACTAGGTGTGTGCACATCCTTGTAGAGTAGAATACAATCTATGCACCCAGAGTGAAGGTGGTAATGCTTCTTGTCTCGCTTGTCCAGAGTCTCTCACACTACTGAATGTGATGCTGACCAAGTTGATCACCATCATAAGTGCAAATCTGTGTAGGTGCATTACTCCTTATAAACCTGGTAGATAGGGAACTTTTGATCTCCTTCCACTTTGTAAGATTATCTCTATGAACTACCCACCAATGTGATCCTATCCCGCACAAGACATATGCTAACATGTCTCTTATCCTAACTTGGTCTATGCACTGTTCCTCCATGGATTCTCAAAATATAGGAAGATCTTTTGCTCCTGTATACCAAGCTACTGTTTCTACCTATCTGTTGAATAGAACAAAGTCCCTTTTTGTGCAAGCAACCACATTTTTCACCTCGTGCCCTACTAGTTCATATGTACCATGAGCCCAATTGTCACAAGAAATACTCGAAGTATCACTGATAGAATGAGAATCCTCCCACTATAGGATGCCTTCCTTTGATGGCTCATTGACCTTTAGATCCTGAAAAGCGTGGACATAGATTCTGTTTAATTCCTCCTCACTTAGAAGGCTCAACATATGGTGTAGACTTCCCATCTATCAAAGGTATTGACAACCCTTTCCTCCTTGTTCTCAAAGCTGATATACCCCTTATTGAATCTCAAGTTCAACATTATTCGCATAACACCAAGGGTGTCCAAGTAAGGCTAGAAAATTGTCTGCTTCTGCAAGTGCTAATACCTCAAAATCCCCAGTGAACTTGGCCCCTTGTATAGTTATAGATGCATCCTTCAGAAATCCTATGGGAGTGGCCTTAGTTCAATGGTTTGCCATAAACAACACATTAGATGATGGCTGCAATGGAGGCCTACCCCATTTGTACCCATGCATCTAATGTAAGCACATTTACTTCCACACCTGTATCTATTAGAATATTACTCAACAACCATCCATACACAACAACATTCAGAGTAATTTATTTTTCATAGTCAATGTTATCAGGGGGAAGATTTGCATGTAGGATCTGATGTCATCATGTCTCAATACTTGCATGTGCAGAGTGTTCCCTTTTAACCAACTTCCTAATAGTGGGATGATGTTCTCCCGGTGCAACATTTTACATACTTCTCTCAGATCATCAATATCAGTTTGGACCATCTCTGATGCTTTCTTATGCTCCTTTAAGTACTGTATTTCACCTTGAAGATTCCTTATCACTTCCATGGTATCTTGGTAAACTTCCTTCTGATGAGTAGGATCTGGGTACCTTGTATGAAAAACCTCCTCCTAGGTGATTGTAGCCTTCTAGTGAAATGCCTCTCTTACGTGTGCCACTTCAGCTCATGTAGTAATCTTTCAAAATTAATGCCTCAAGTCCTTGGTGTTATCTTGGGCATCCACTGATATTCTACTATGCACTATATTCTAACCATCCCGGTGCCTTTGTTTTCTTTCTTATGTTGCTTACTCAGATGCTCATATAAGTCTAGGCACTCTTCATAGCTATGGTTCTTTCTACAGAAAGAACATGTAATATACTAAGGACATTCATGCATATAGTGGTCACGAGATCTGCACATATAACATGTTCCATGAGGGAACACACCTCTTCCTCCACCATGGCCTCATCCTCCATATCCACCATGATATCCATGACCTCCTTCAAAATTCCCCTCATTCCTGTCATAGCACATTTGATTATGATCCTGATCCTGGTGCTCATTCTTACCCTTAGAATTATCTATTACACTTGTCTGTCATACCCCAATGTCTATAACATCCTATATCTGACCAATCAACTGACAATCTTCAGTATCATGGGTCGTGGACCATAAAATTTTACAAAAACAAGACACATTCTTTCTTATCACATGCTGTAACAAAAGATAGTGACTATCATCATGATTCAAATGAAAAATCTCATAATCCAACAGTAATGAGCATAGTAATCTGTGAGGAAAACTATCCTTGGTGTGACCTTCTACTTCACAATCTGTACACCAAATTCCTGAGCATGTTTCATGGGATGGATTCGCTAATAGCTTCTCTAACTATTTGTCCATAGCTATAATTTGTGCCTCTAAGAATGGACTAATGCCAGTGTCAATGTTCCTAACTTCCTCAGCACATAAAGATACTTCCAGCGCTTTGCGTGGATTAGTGTATGTCTTATGTGACACTGCTCTTCTAAATGGTGTAATCCATCTGCCAATGAACCATTGTGCATGCTGGATTACGTGAATATCATAACATAGCTTAGATAAAAGTGTCTTAAAATGGACATCATACTCACGTACACTCTCAGTAGTTCCTTTCTTGATATCCTTGAGTGCACTAATAATCTTCTACTCAAACTCAGGGATATGGAACTCTTTCAGGAAATAATCCTTCAATGCTACATAATCCACGTAAGTTTGATCAGGGTCAAACTTCCTATACCAGTTGTGTGCACGTCCCTGTAATGTAGTAGAAAATTGACCTTGTATTTCACTCAGGAACCATGATCCCTTTAGTGTGCCATAAGATCTCACACATATGCACATGTTTAGCAGCATCCTCTATACCTCTATACTCCAGGAGACATAAAGACATCTCCATATAGAGATTATGTGGTTGCTGTGGACCTTGACCACCTAATCCTGAACCTCCTGTGTTCCCTCTTGCCTCTAGAACCACCAAATCCACCAGAACTAGAACCACCTATACCTCCTGATCCTCCACCTGTAGCTAGAATAGAGACCTCTATAGATGTACTCCCCTATGCTCTGATAGTAGTACTATACTGAACCCCTATAGTATGTGAGGTAGCTCCACTTCTAGAGTTTGAATCCAACATTCTGTGCACTCACCTTCTATGTGGATGATGCACCTAAGAATGTTCCTCGAAATATCATTGAAGTTGTCTGTCCTGCCATTGATGTACTGTCCCCTTGACTTACTTCTTCTCTCCTACTTCCCAAGTTAGCTTGCTGGTTACTTTTTGTACTAGATACTAGAAAACCAAGTGCAAGGGCTAGGTCATTAGGTGGATTAAGATGTGCTCCCATGGCCCAGGTAGTCTCTTCTGGTGCATTTTGTGCGTGAGGCTGAGGGGGGATCTCTATCATTTTTTCTAACATGGTGGAGTTCCTGATGCTCTGGCTCCATGTCTTCTACGTGAGCTGTAAATCCTTCATGAGCCATCTCTCTCCTCAATGCCATACTTTCTGCAATGGAACATTACTTCTCTATCTCCCTCTCACGTGCACCTCATTATACTTAATATGCCTCTTGTCTCTCTGCCTATTTGCCACTAGGTCTACCATATTTCACCAAACTTGTTCCTACCCTCCGCGTATGGTGAATTTTAGTTAGCCATCGGTTTACTCTCCAGGTTCAAATTTACCATCAAGATCTTGATCGCCATGAGAATGCCTTGTAGATATGTTCCTCTAGGATACCGTAAAAACTAGAATTCAGCTACCTTCGGGCAAGAATACGTCTAAATTGAATATTCTAGAATATAACTGTTTAGAACACCACAAAACCACGTATCCACAGCGCAATTCCATAGATCAGGTCAGCATCATAAAGGGCCTGAAATTTTTCCTGTGTCTAGAACAAGTGTGTGATACCTCCAATTATTCTTAGATGCATAAGCAGTAAGCCACTCGTATAATTCTACTAGAAAGATGGTGAAAAATTTCTCATATAAGCTGTCATATATATTTTGTTCTACCCCAAGTGTCTGCATTAAATTTAGATCCACTACTTAAACCACCAAGCATATTCTTCTTCCAGATTGTGTATCCACTCCTCAATACTTGCTAGAGTTAACCGGTATGTCTTCATCATGAACCATCCTGAAAATAACTGAAAAAGAGGTCCTAGCAACGATAACCAATGATGCAGCCTAGAATTTACCAGATAATACCCTAGTCATGCTGACATATCACTCAACCTAGACTAAGCACTCACCTGAAAGCGTGCAAAGGTACCAGGTCCCTCTTAAGGGTTGTTGTAGTAGGATGCTAGTGTGATGAAGAAAGAAACATATAGTTCCATAACTAATCCATCATTCTACAATGCATAGCATATTCAGATTTATGAAAGAACAAGTTTAAACAATAATCATGATTGAATCAATAACATGCACTACTTGATTACACACAAGAATGACACTTAGATTCAGCTAATTACTTCCATCTATTAATAAACATAGAATCTCCTTACAATAATGGCATTCTATACCAATGCATGTATGGATCTGATACAGTAATCCCATCGTATATCTATCTATCACACACACACACCTTCCACTACTATGTGATTCTTATCATATATAATAGGGTGGGGAATTTCCCTTCACCTGGTTCTCTATTCCAAAAATAGGCCACATGCTATTAATATCCACGTGCCATTTATAGGCATAGCCACACATCCAAGTGTGTTATCTATAGACCTCTTGTAGTTAACTGAAGTGAAAATCCTATTCTTAGCTTGTCTCCATGAAAAATGATTCGATATGATCCTCTAAAGATAGACAATGCATGGCACACACGTCCATACATTGTTGGTGTGTTTTGCATGCCATCTTGTAAAAATAGGTCTTCATGCTCAAAAATAGGCTAAGTCCCAAATGTTGAACTTTTCCTCCTGCGTGTACTCTTCCTGTCCATTCTGTGCCCTTAAACCTGGCCTGCTTTCCCACACAGACTTCTTGTGTGAGTTCTATCTAGTTTTCTCTAATCAACAGTTCATTAATGGACTTATCACTATTTTCATTAGATTCATTTGACACATCAACATCCAAAATATTCAACATAATTTGTTTACATTTTTATTTACAAATGGTTTTCTATTCTTATTTACCTTTTTTTCCTTGTCATATTCTTATTTTCTAGAGTTTACTTCAACTCTTTTCCAAAAACTCTTTGGGACAATTACCACCTTCCTGATTCCATCATATTTACTTCTCTCTTGACCAATATTTGTATTCTTATCTTACCCACACTTTCTTCACTAAAATTATTGGCTTCTCAAATCCATTTAGGGATTATATGCCCATGCATCTGAGCAAATTATCTAATTTTATCTTTATTAAACCTCTTTACAACTTGTGCATCATCATTTGTTTCTTTTCCTTCTATACATTCCTTAGATACTTCATGTGTTTTGATTTCTACATACTCTTCATTCATAAAATATAAAATAATAATTAGAATTTGTTTCCTTTATCTTCTCCTGAATGTTCTTGAATGTGTTCACTTTATCTTTCTTGATATCATCTTGTCTTGTATCTTCTTGTTTGTCACTAGAAGTGTTGAGTAATGTATCAACCAATCTGATTTCTTCTTCCAACATGAGGTCTTCCTTTTCATCATAAACCCTATCATAGGGAGGAATCTCTTCTTTCATCTCATGAAATTTTCTCTCATTTGGCATATCAACTTCATCAATGAATTCTTCATCAAACCTTGGTTCATCACCTTCTACTATTCCTTCAATGTACTCTAGCTACTCCACTTTTGCATGTGGGTGGTTCCCATAACTATTCTCAAATGCCATCAACCTAGCATCATCTATCTCTTCTTCTTCCATACTCAATTCTTATTCATCTCCAATATACCATTCATCATCACCTTCCATGAGGATTTCACACTCATACTATGTTTCCTCTTTACAAGGGTCTTCACATGCTTTACTTATAAATATTAACTCCTCTTATGTATCTGTTAGTGAAAATTCATAGAACCCCCAAAATGACCTTCAGATCTACTTTTCTAAGGAAAGTCATTTGGTGTGAATGCACAACATTGAGTTTTCTCTAAGATGTGGGACCTTGCAAGGTGAGAAAACTCTTCAGATTGAATCCTGGTTCAAACTCCTCTGTTGATAGGTCCTCCTGCATGTACCCTTTGCAGATTCTCTTATGATTTCAACCACCATTCCTACTCTATAATTTCCAAGGAGATAAAGTTGAGAAGAATAAAAAGAAGAAGATGGAATAATAATAACTAAGTAAGAATAAGAAAAATAAATGGCACTAAGAGGGAGAAATAACCCAACCAATTATTTTGCAAATGGGGACAGGATATACATGTCCACTGTAGCTCTTAAACAAGCTCCTCTTGCCATGATACTACCGACAAGATTATCCGACAATAGATTTATGAAGTTCAAAGGATTGGACGATCAATCACAGAACTTCACATATAACACATCTCTACCTTTTAATCATAATGCATGTGGAATGACTTGGAATCGAACACAATTTTTTTGTGAGATTGTTTCTATAATCTCTATAAGAAAAGGTAGTGAAACTGGTTCTAATCTACCTACTAATCCAGATCCATCAAGAAGAGCTAGCAGATTAAATATAATTTTTTTTTTAAGAAAGGTTTAAATCCACTAAATATTGTTAAGACCTCATAGTTCAGTATGTTCAGATGAAAACATAGGAGGAAGCAAATGAGATCTGTGAGGGACTCAACCATTTCATTATTAATAGGTTTCAAATCACCCTGGACACCCATCAAATTGAGCTCTATTTCTGTCTTGCTTGATGGAGAATATGAAAAGATTCTAAATTTAATGCTCAACGTTGTCTTCGAGGTGGGATTTGATCCTCCAAAGAGTTCATGGCAATGAAATTTGGACCATGTTCATGAGATTTCCCCCCATTGAAGTAGAATATGATTCTACATCCTATGGCATGAAAGGTCAAGAACCCTAACAATGGCAGGATTAATGCCTAGAAACCCAAAACATGGTGGAAGCGATATCATTGTTACATTGAAATTGTGAAAGATGAATTTAACAATGTCTGCATTAGAGGGAAGTTTCCTGCAATATAAAATGATATTTTTATGCCTCCAATGTATAGAGGAGATCAAGATCTTTCCAACGAGTCTGATTTTTCCCAAATCTGATCTCTGGATTGAAATATATGCCCATTTGAAGATTTAGGGAAAAATTAGGGCGTAAACTTGGGCACAAATTTTGAAGCATGAATTAGGTCAAACTTGGTGGTAAAATCAGATTTTGAAAATGGGTCCACGGGCCGAAATTTGACTTTTTGCACTTTTGGAAAATTTTCCAAAAAATGTCCATGTCCCCACCGCTTCGAGACACGTGGCACCTCCTGATTCATATGCAGGCCAAAGACCTATCCTTTTCCTTTGCATTTTCATATTGGGAAAATTTCCCAAAAACTCCCCACGCCCCGCCACTCCGTTGCTGATGTGGACATGTGTCAGCTTGTTATTGGCACAGAGCTTTAACCATTTTCCTCCATTTTATTCCTTGCAGGCCGATTTTGGACTTTGAGCCTTTCACCCCAAAAGCTAAGTGCCAAATATTTCTCCCTGGTCCTGCAAGTCCACTTTGTTCCTTCAGCAGGCATACGGGCCAAAATTTGCCTTTGTGCATTTTTTCCAAAAGGGAAAATTTTCCCAAATCTCTTTGTGCCTCTGCTAACCCACTTCCTTCCTTCGTCAGGCCTGTGGGTCAAAATTATCCTTTGCACCCTTTGACCAAATGCCAAAAACACCAAAATCCTCCCATCACCCACCGCTCCACCCTGACATGTGGCATCTCTTCATTAGCTATAGGCATGTCTAGGGAAATTTTCCCCTCTAAACCCCACCAGGCCATAACTTGAAAATTACAGGGAGTTAGGAGGAATTTTTTACCTTTCTAGAAAGGTAAGAAAATTTTCTATCTGATGGAACCATTTCCATAATCTTTTGAGTGCTTGTAATGTGTGAAAGTTGAATTTGAAGCACAAGGAAGGGAAGAATGAAGGTAATTTAGCCAAAATAAGCAGGGGCTCATTTTGGATAACAATTTTGGTGACTCAGAGGGGTCATATGCCTGCTAGATGAACAATCGGTGGCCTTTTTTACATCCATTGGGCATGGAGTCAAGCCTGATAACTAATTATAATCTAAAATGTGAAATTATGATCTTTGAGCCACTTGGAAACCCACTGAAACTTGGAGTTGGTCCTCACCAAAAGCTACTGAAATGGGTTGTGCAAGAGCAACCAAAATAACACCAAACAACTATGTACATAATTGAAAATCATACATACCTCAAGTGGGATATGCAGAGTGTGTACAAGAACTTATTCTACTAAAAACAAACCTACCTACTCTACTCTAACTGGAAGCAAAGGTAAGCTAAACAAACCCTATAACTGGTTTTGAAAAATAGCTTCCCTTCTTCAAAATTGGCAGCCATG
Organism: Taxus chinensis; assembly: GCA_019776745.2. Classification (NCBI taxonomy): domain Eukaryota; kingdom Viridiplantae; phylum Streptophyta; class Pinopsida; order Cupressales; family Taxaceae; genus Taxus; species Taxus chinensis. The sequence goes on along the minus strand of CM034147.1, from coordinate 955,509,233 downwards.
CAAATGATTTAGAGCTGATCATGGCTATTTGGATGAGTAGAAAATCAACAAGAAGTTGGTCTTCTACCAAAATTAGTAAGGTGTCAACTGAAAGAAAATTAGATACCTCTTTTAGTTGCTCTGTATTTGTATTGAAGAGGTATTTCAGTTGATCCTTGGTGCTTTGCATATCATCCTCATGCTTAGAAGCAAGCATGACTAGTTGTGACTTCTCCTTTGGCTCTAATGAAGCCAAATACCTTATTGGGAAAGGTATGATCTGTTTGATCTGACCATTTCTCTGAAATTCAACTCCAAAAATGGAGTCCTCTTATAGGCCTTCTTGAATGGATGGTGTGGAAAAAATGGTGAAGTTCTCCTACTCTTTTCCTTCCTTCATGGCAGCATGGAACTCTTCTATAATATGCAGCTCATCATTATTGATTGCAACATCCAATGAAGTTGATTTTGCATTATTGTAACCTAATACAATACATCGTTGGCTTTGGAGTTCCTCCATTGTAGCTTTTGGAAGATAAAATTCTTCCAACTTTGATTTAAGAGGCATGTTGAAAACTGTAGGCTACTATCCTTGAATCCTCTCCTCCATGGCATCGGGTTCTTGTTGTTGAAGGATGAATGGTGAAGAAGGAAAAGTTGTAATTTCAGCTGGATCCTCATCCAAACATTCTTCTAATTCTGATGGAAAATCAAAGTCTTCAATTTCCTACTATAGCAAAGTCTCTCCCTTTTGTATCCAGTGACCTTAAAATCTACATTTTTTTCACCATGTGGAGTTTCAACTTCAAACATGAAGCTTGTCAGCTCGAACTCATACCAAAAATCAGATTTTTGGAGAGATGAAGTGGGAGAGAAATATGCAACTTCTTGTACAACCTACTCATGATTCTACCTTTGAATTTGTTTTGGTCACCTAAATGATGGATTCATCAATCAAATCAGGCCCTTCAAATGAAAGCAAAAAATATTTGATAATTCTTCCTTCATCTAGTTCCAATTCTGATTTGATTTCTTCCAGTTGCTCCTCTTCAATGGGACTTGGAGCTGATTTTTCTTCCTCTTTGTTGACTAATTTTGCAGCTTGAATTGGACCAGCATTTTTTTCAAGTAGAGTCCCAACATGGACACTACATCCTGAGAAAACTGATTGCTGATCTGTTTCTTCTCTTTTCTCTTCTTCTGCTGCAACAAAATCAGTCCTAACCACCATTGACTCTTCATCTTTGGCCTCTTCTGTAGGCTTCACCAGAAAAGGAATTTTCTCAATCCCATATCTAAGAGCCAAGCTCATTTTTTTTTTTGATCTTTTCATCCTTGTTTCTTCTTATGGTTGTTTTCCTTCACTATCATTCTAATTTTTATCTTCCCAACATGGATTTGGGAATGCAAGAGGAGGGGTGGGTTGTAACTCAATTGATTTTGAATTTTTTTTTGGTGGTGGAGGAGGTAGAAATTCATATTTCTTTTGAGGGGATGGATGTTTGGAAGGGAAAAGGACAAAAGATCTGAGAAGAGGTGGAATACTAGGAGATAGAGAAATGAAATCAACACTTGGGGCAGCATGGGCTAGATTTGGAATTTGTCATTCAAAATGAGATGGTGTTGCTTGAGGAATGGAAAGAGAAAAACTAGATGATGGTGTAGAACTTACCCATTAATAAGGATTCTTGGCAACAAATTCATAAGCCTTTATCTCTTCAGTCCATTGTGCAAGTTGGGGCAACATCTCCACCATGAAGTTCAGCTTCTCCTAAGGGCTAAAGTGTCTTGGAAAAGGGCCAACCCATGGACAAGGTGCCCTACAATCAATTCTAAAATCCTTCATTTGAGTTGTTGCTCTTGATTGCACCATGAAAATCTCCATTTTTTGGATCTTCTCCAATAGACCAGCATCTTGCATTTGACTTCCTTCATTGTTTGCATACCCCTACTCTTGGAAAGCTCCGTGGCCAAACTAATTTTAGCACTACTGCTCATAGGGATAGGCATGTTGATTTTGAATTTGTTCAAAATGCTGATTTGGAGGAGTTGTAAAACATATTGGAGATGGATTATACTGCTGTTGTAAATGTGAATTCCATGATGAAAATGAATTCATGATTGCACAACTTCGTGGAATGATGGAAAAGAATGAAAGATATGGAAAGAAGAGTGAATGGAAATGGATGGAAAATAGGTCTGCAACTCAGAGGATGAGTTATTTACCAGATGGAGTCACCATATGTGTTTACAAGTGCCTCCAAAGGCTAAAATTTTAAACAAGAACACATCAACCTGTAAAAAATGAAGTGGGAGACCTCTTGGTCCCACTGGATGTGCCAAAACTGTTAGTGCAAATTCACAACACCCCAAAAATGACCTTTAGATCTACTTTTCTAAGGCAAGTTGTTTGGTGTGAATGCATAACATTGAGTTTTCTCCAAGGTGTGGGACCTTGCAAGGTGAGAAAACTCTCAATATTGAAGCTAGTTATTACTCCTCTATTTAGGTGTATGCATGTAATTTTTTCAGAGGTCTTGATTCAAAATTCCTACTCTAAAACTACCAAGGAGATAGGGTTGAGAGAAAACATAGAAATGGAAAACAAAACTAAGCAAAAATAGAATGGTGATACACCAAAGGAGTGCTGGACTTATTAATTTGTAAATTAGACATAGATCATGAAGATTGCAGCACGAAAACATGCAAAGATTACCAAAATATAATGAAATATCATAGGACAATAATAAATGCATGAGAGGATTGGAAAATCAATCACATAACATACATTATCATTCCCAAGTTTTAATACAATGCATTACAATGGCTAGGAGGTAAAAATATGTGCTGCAATCTCCATGGAAGGTCTGAAACTCCTTCAAATCCACCTGCTAAGGATAAAAGAAGAGCTTGCAGAGTAAAACATCCAACAAAACAAAGGATTGAATCCTTTGCATTTACAGCTAAAACAAAGAAAAAGAAAACATAGGAGGAAGAAAATCAGATCTCTAGGCTCAACCACCCGCCATTAATCCCTTCAAATCACCCTACAAACTCATCAAATTGAGATTTATTTCTACCTTGCATGCTGGAGAAACAAAAAATAGTAAATATAATAAAACGTTGTCTTCGAAGCAATCTGATCTCACATTTATGGCGTGAGAAGACATTTTAGGTTTTTCCCCCATCAAATCAAGATGATTCTCCATCCTTGGCATGTGGAAGAAGGTCACCATGGTGGATCAAGTAGAAAATGACATGTTCTAAGCAATCTGATACACATTGAAGGCGTGAAATAATTTTTTTAACATTTTCTCCATATAAACCTACAAACAATGATATTTTTATGCCTCTAATGCATAGAGGAGATCGCGATATTTCCAACGAGTCTGATTTTTCCCAAATCTGATTTCCAAATTGAAAGATATGCCCATATGAAGATTTAGGGAAAAATTAGGGCGTAAATTTGGGCAAAAATTTTGAGGCACGAATTAGGTCAAACTTGGCCACAAAATCAAATTTTGAAAATGGGTCCATAGGATGAAATTTGACATTTTGCACTTTTGGAAAATTTTCCAAAAAATCTCCACATCCCCACCACTCCGAGACACATGGCACCTCCTGATTCATCCATGGGCTAAAGACATATCCTTTTCCTTTGCGTTTTCATATTAAGAAAATTTCCCAAAAACTCCTCGTGCCCCACCACTCTACTGCTAATGTGGACACATGTTGGCTTCTTATTGGCCTAGAGCTTTGACCACTTTCCTCCATATTATTCCTTGCGGGCTTATGGACTGATTTTGGACTTTGAGCCTTTCGCCCCAAAAGCTAAGTGCTAAATATTTCTCCCCAGCCCCATGAGTCTACTTTGTTTCTTTGGCGGGCCTACGGGCCAAAATTTGCCTTTGTGCATTTTATCCAAAATGGAAAAAATTTCCAAATCTCTCCGCGCCTCCACCAACCCACTTTCTTCCTTCGTCAGGCTTGCGGGAAAAAATTTTCCTTTGCACCCTTTGATCAAATGCCAAAAACTCTAAAATATTCCCAACGTTTTCTGCTCCACTCTGACATGTGGCATCTCTTCATTGGCTACGGGCCTGTCTAGGGAAAACTTCCCCTCCAAACCCCACCAAGCCATAACTCAAAAATTACAAGGAGTTAGGAGGAATTTTTTACATTTATGGAAAGGTAAGAAAATTCTCTATCTGATGGAACCATTTCTAGAATCTTTTGAGTGCTTTTAGTGTGTGAAAATTGAAGTTGAAGCATAAGGAAGGGAAGAATGAAGGAAAGTTAGCCAAAATAAGCAGGGGCTCATTTTAGATAACAGCATCCATCATCTTATCCTATTTGTAATCATCTTCTTCATATAATCTATCAGCTAACACTGCATCTTCTTCTATAGGGTCTTCATCATCCCTATACTTAATCCTTCTTGTGTTAATAATTTATCCTCCAAAAGTTCAATCTACCTCCTTATATCAGAAATCTCCATTGCTCTCTTCATCTCTTTCCTCTTTTTCTCTTCTTCCACTCTCATCCTCTTCATTTCTTACACTATAGCTATCACCTCCTTTGAGTCCATGATCTCTCTCTCTCTATTCTCCAAGTCTCTATTACCTTGGATTATAGTCTCTTTCTTCCTCTTATCTAAACTATTTCTTGGATATCTTAGACTACCTTTTCTTCTTTCTCTACCTTCTCTATTGTTGCAAGCTTTGTGGCATCCAACCTACATATTTGGCTTACTCTTCTTCTTTGCTAGTTGTAGTATCTCTTATTTCACCTGAATCTGAAATCACACTTCATTCAACCATTAGTATAATTATACAAATTTGACATTTATACAAACATCTATATTCTCATTAGAAAATTCTCACAAGTTGAGGTATCACCACTCTGATACAAAAATGGTGTTCCTTCTTAGCTCAGCTGATCCACCATGATGAGCATATCATGGTCTAATGATAACTCTCAAGACACTAGCAAGTAAACACACACTTGTCTTTTTCCTCATGTAAGATTTAAGACTAATTTACAGTCATGTAATCAATGATAAATACTTCAATGGTGTACTAACTATATTAACTCAACTTCATCATTCTATTAATCCTCAATACTTTTGAATGAATGTTTTAAGACTTCATTCCTCCTAACCTGGTAATCAAAGAATTTTCCTAGTACTATTCAATGTAGTGAGTCCAAATGATATAACTCTTATTAGGCATCCAATAAAGTTATAGATCCCTAAAGAGTTAAAACTCTCTTTTCTTCCACTAATCTTGATTTTCATCTATTATCTATGATAATTAAATCGAGATTCTACTAGTAAGTCTAGGCCACCACACCTATTTGAAGAATACCCTCCTTCTAGTGTAATACAATATAGATTTTTTAAAATCTCCCACTAGAACATATCAACTCTAAACTATACACCCCACATGTATGTAATAGAGAATTATCAATTAATATGTCAATATTGCCATGTTTAGTACTAGGTACAAATTTGGCTCATAAACTCATTACATGGTGGTCATTAGGTGTATAGGTTACTATTTATCATCTTGAGAAAATTAGAATCACTAGATTCAAGGTCATATAATTTTTCAAGCCTCCTATTCTCACATGAAAATATTGTCGCATACTCCAACCTCCATTCTTGAGGTTACTATCACATATTCTTCTTAAGTTCACTTAGTCATAATTACCCTACCACAGAGTCATCCTAAAAACTAGGTCACAAGATCATTCATACATGGTCATAATATTAAATACTTAGGCTCACTTGTGAATGAACTAGCATTTGTCTCCATTTTGGACTCTTAGTGTTCTACCCCAAGCTGCATGTGGTTCTTGGTTTTCCAAATCAGGTCATGAAATACAAATGGAGGGTTTTCATGCACTATATACATGTTCCATTGACATCCCTCACCATGTTTTGAGTGTTCCCAAACTTACATGCACTAGCTCTATGGTCATTTTACCCATCTACCTTCACTAGTAACCTATTAAATGATCTAGTACAGTCTCACAATCAGTCTTGCTTTAGAATGAAGGAATTATTTTCATGGATTTTTCTCTAAGGTCACTTCAATTCCTCAATTAAAATTTATTCCACCTATATATCAATTTTAGGGTCATGAAAATAAAACCTTGATGAAAATCTAGTCTTTTTTGCTACTCACTTGTACACTATATTTTCACTATTATAGCTTGAAATTTATGAGATTGATAACTCCACTCATACTTGCTTAATCAGCTCGAAACTTCGTGGACCTATAATTCAAGATGAGAAAGAGGTAATTTAAAAATATTAGCCTATTCTATTAGTGCAAACAAAAGTTATGGGAGGCCCCGAGAACTAACAATTTGGTATAAAAATCAAATCATGCATTTTAAAGGATCATAAAAATGATGATGGTGGCATTCCTCATAACATGTAGAAACTTTCAAGCTTAACAGTAACGGAATTTTTCACATATAAATGACATTGAGGGTTTTATACCCACTGTTCTGGCACATTTCTCAGAATAGTCCACTGTAATCCTCCAAAATAAGCTTAGATTATCCTTTAATAATTCATTTTCACTATAATCATGTCACATGCATACTATAAGGGAGGAATCAGATGTTTATGAAGCTAATAATTTCAATTCTCTTCATTATCGTATTTAACTATGCTTTACATCATGAGTTCTATGTAATTTTTTACACTTCTTCTCCCAAAATCCAACTTTCTCTACACATTACTCATGTTTGTTTTTTCTCCATCAGATGAACTTCAACCTCTACTATCCTTGAATGATCTTAACTTGACTATAATATTCCTCATCCAAGATATAATTCCTATTTTTAGATATACTCTCCACTATACAAGCATAATATAAGGAGTTTCTTGGTCAACCATGACCTTGGACAGCTAAATGTTGTTAACATAATATATTTATACATTTTCAATCCTCATCCTACAGAGATAATGGAGATAAGACAACTCATACACACCTAGACACCCAAAAATAATCTTATTTTGGACTAATACACTTATTTCTACTTTTACACTTGTACAAATGGAATTTACACTACAAATTCAAATATTCAAACCTTATGAAAAATCCTAATACATTTTCAATGCCTTTCAAAGGATTATTCAAAATTTATTGTCATTTAAAGCTACCGTGATGATGCTCTTGCATCATGTAATCCATTATTTCTCATGGGTAAAGATAGTTCTTGAATGGTTTTTACTCTTTCCAGGTCAATGTGTGCTCCATGTTTATTCACAATGTGCCCTATGAGTTTACCTTTTGTAACTCCAAAAATGCATTTTTTGGATTTAAGGATATGCCATGCTTTCTACATTTTGTGAGTACCTTTTCCAAATGGTGAATATGGTCCCCCCCTCTTTTTTCATAATACTGTGAGATCATCCAAGTATATGACCATAGAATGCTTTGAATATTTGAATGCTAGATCCACCACCCTTTGGAACATAGATCCTACATTGTTCAAAACCAAAAGGTATTATGCTCTATGCAAAATTTCCCCAAGGTGTTGTGGAATTTATCTTGGTGTGATCCTCCTCTACCACCTTGATTTGATTATACCCCGAGAATCCATCAAGTAATGAGAGAATTTCAGATTTGGTGATTATCTACAAAATGTGATCCATGAGGGGTAGGGGGTAATTATCTTTTAGCTCAGGTTGCAGAAATCCACACATATTCTTGTTTCCCCATTCTTCTTTTGCACTGGCACAATGTTTTCCACCCATGTGGAATGATGGATGGGAAATATGATTCTTGCATTGAGAATCTTCATCACTTCCTCTTTGATGGTGTCCGTTATCTTCAAGTTGTATAGCCTTTGTTTTTTCCTGAATGGCTTGGCATCTGGGTTCAAGGGAATTGAGTGATGCATTTCCTTTGGTTGGAAGGATTTAAGATCATTTTAAGAATAGGCCAAAACATCTGAATATTTTTTCAACAAAGAAAAAAACATTCTCTTTTCTTCAGGTGAACAACACTTTCTGATATTAACCATCATTTGCTGCTCTGTAGTGCCAATATTATCCTTCTGAAAATCAGCTGGGTACTTTTAAGATTTCTTTTCCTTCTCTTAGATGAATCTATCCTTCTTATCAAACAAATCTTCCAAAGAGACAAGACCTTTTGTGATTTTATTTCCTTTGAATTTGATCACTCCCTCTTCATCAATTCCTTCTTTCTCCTCTTCGGCTATTGCTTCCTTGTGTGGATTCTCACTTCCTTTAAATAAGAGATCATTGAAATTGTATATTTGTTCCAGGAAGGCCAAAACATGATTATCGTCATTGAAGAATTGCAAGTGATTTACATTTTTGGGCACGCTGGGTTTGAACACCATCTCAATGGTCACCTAATCTTTACCAAAGAAAGGATGGGGTGTAACTTGGGAAGATGACATAGTAAGGGAATCATCCTTTTCATTTTGTTCTCACGGAACAGACTTGATGGAAAATGCATCAAAATATCCGATGTAGTCCCATACTCTGTTTCTATAATTACAAAGTCTTGTATTTTTCACCTGATATTGCTTCCGAGCTTTCTTTACTATCACCTCTGCATCACCTTGGCATTTCAATTTTTTTATCCCCATATCTTCTGCTACACCCATTCCCAAGAGGAGAGCTTCATACTCTGTTGTGTTATTTGTATTATCAAAATGTAGCTTATAGGTAAATGGGTATAATTTTCAAGGAGAGCACAACACCAAACTTTCTCCCAAACCTGCACTAGAGTGACTACCATCAAAATTCATTTTCCATATTTGATCATATTCCTCCTCCATAAGAAGTGGAAAATTATCATCTTTCTCTTATATGAGGAAGTATTTTCCTATCCTGCTGTCCTAAAATAGAATGTTTTCCCTCAAATCATTAGAATTTCATACCGTGTACTTCATCTTATTTACTGGTAGTAATTTAATCATCTCACCTTTCACCAGAATAGTTATAGATGACCAATCCATTTTAATTTCTCCACCCAAATCTCTACAGAAGCTTCAGCTCAGTAGCATCCCAAAAGACACTGGAATGTGTGCCACCAGGATGGTGAGAAGCACCTTCTTCTCTGGAAAATCAGCTAGTGCTACTTGTGCATCCTTAATTCTCTCTACCAATGGCACTTGTTTGGATTCCATATAATAATAGGAGCCATTTTCTTGGTTCAAGGTGAGGCCTAGAGAATTTGTAATTTTGACTAGCATCACATTATCTGAAGCTCTAGAATCTATGATGAAATTATTGAGTTAAAATCCTTTGATGAGAAGTGATAAGTAAAAAGGTTCAACTTTGTTGGTTTTGGAGGCACTGATGGCTAGCATGTTTTTTGAATGTGGTGTGGATGGTGTGGGAATTATGCCTTTGGAATTTGAACTTGATTCTATAGAACTACCACCACATAATACATCTATAAACCTATCTAATTGGGCAGGGTGTGTTTGTAGGTATTCTATCTCTATGATCTAGACTTTAGTTTTTTTTTGCATGTTCCACATAATTGAATGGGGTTATAGTGGTAAAGGTGAAGGTTTTAGGGATGAAATGATATTTACATGGTGAAGGTTTTTCTATTTTTGGGTTTGGATTTTATTTTATGAGTATAGAAACAAACTTGGAGGAAGATGGGGATGCAAATTCTGATGGTACCTTAGATGATTTTGTAGGAACAACATTTGAAGGAGAATTAATTTTAGTAATTTTTGAGCTAGGAGAAGGACTAGATGAATTACTTGGTATGGCAATGTGATCCTTGCTAACCAATGGGTCTAATGTTTCTTTAGCTAACTCCATCAAAGGTGCTAGTGGCGATCCTCCACTGATGATTTTGTTTTGAGGAATTTCTATAGGAGAATCCTCTTTCTTTTTCTTTTCCTTCCCCACGACCGTTGAAGATGAGGCTCCTTTCTTGGATTGTGCATGGGTGAAAACTGCACATGAGAATCTTAGGGATTCTTCATCATTTTCATCTTCATCTCCATTAACGTACTCAATTAGGCCATTGTGCATATCACCATAAAATTCTTCAACCTCGAGATAGTTATCATCCTCTCCTACATCTTCTTCTTCAGGTTATTCTATCTCTACTTATTCCTCTGGCTCCTCAGTTTCACAAAAAACATAGACAAGTGGTGATTCGAGAGTGAGATGGTGAGGAGGTGGAGTAATTCTCAGTCTATTGGGAGGATTTGGCTTCCTTGGAGTATTCCAAATAGTCATCTGAGACAATTATTTCTTTATAAAAATTAAGTCATTAGCCATTTTCTAGAATATTGGATCCGTGGTAACTGAGCCAAAAATCTGGCCCTTTTTCTTTCCATTCAGACCTTTCACTATGCAATAAAAAATAAAATCATCCTTTGTCTCGATCATGAATTCTTGTGCTTCCCTCAAATTTCTAGGTTGGGCTCTTCTGAGGAAGAAACCAACTTCTGATGGAAAATCACTGATGAAGAATATTTTTAAAAAAAATTCAGGAGGCACGACATCTTTAGGAATTCTTTTTATCATCCTGTTATATTTGGAGATGAAGTATCGCATTGATTTAGAAGCATATTTCTTCCTTTGTACCAATTGGACCAAGAGATCCTGACAATCTTCCATAAATTTGAGCATATACTTGAATGCGCTTCTTATATCTTCCCAGTAGGTGGTAGACCTTGGGGGAAACATGTGGAACCATTCAGAAGATTTTTCTTAAATTGATTCCACAAAGATCTAGATTGATATATCTTCATGCTCCATGCCCAAAACACCACAAGTAGAGATGAATGATGCTACATGTTCATCAGGGATTTGGGAACCATCTCCTCTAAATTTCAGAATTTTTTTTCTTGATCCTTTTGGTAGCTCATGGAGTGGTTGAGAAAGGGAAATTAGGCCGGTATTTCTACCCCATGGTACATTAGACCTATATTCATTATGATCATGATCCTCCATTCCATTTCTAATTCTATCTTCCAACCTCTCTAATGATATGGCTTTAGCTATCACTCTTTTGTTTGCTTTGGTTTGAGATCTTTCAATCTCTTTAATTTGGGATCTTATTTCTACTTCAGCTCTTGCTTCTCTTTCTATAGATTATTCTTCAGTCTCTATGTTAGTGAAATCCTCAATATTCTAATTGATGTATGGAAAATCAACATACAATGGATTAAAAATGCTCATGATCCAAATGTGACCAATTGTGTGATGAAGGGGAGACCTCTAAATTATGAGTAGCTCTTGTCTTCTTTGAAGTTCTTCAAAAGTTGGATTGGTTTGTCCTCCTTGTCTCTATTTCTGAGTGTATCTTCTATCCACCAGCTTGGAGATTTATGCTCTTCTTTTTGGTGCATGAATTTCTCTTTTTCATTCTATTTCACTAGTACATTCTTCTTCAAGGTCAAGTATTCTGGTGGCGATGAAGTAGTGGTTGAAAATTTTGGTGTTATGCTCAAAATCCTCTAGAAAATCCAAAGCAATATCATCTTGAATGTGGAATAGTAGCTCAGGTATTTCAATATGAGAATTTATTGGAATAGTCATGGTTTTAGAGACATAAGGCTCAATAGCTATTCAAATTCCAGAAATTTTATTTTTTCAAAATTTTGGATTCTATGATTTTTTTTTTGGTATTTTTGAAGTTTAATTTTTGGTGCAAATGCTACTAAATCTACCCCACAGTGGGAACCCAAAACTATTGGCGAGAGAAAAAATTTTAGGGACAAATTGGTGGGATTCTTGCCAACACTCTAGGAATATAATTCCCTCTACATAAATGGTGTAGCTGTCATATATGCATGCACGAGTGAAGTAAGTTTTATCCTGGTTGGTCTTGTAGCTGAGGATCTAACAAGGGCACTCCACTCACCCTACAGAAAAATCTTGCAAATATCTGTAAGAGAGAAATTTTCTAGGAGAGTGGGAAATGGAATGAGAATGTTAGACAAGAGAAACTAATGTTGTAAGTAGAAAATAAAATTCTTGCATACATCATTTAGAAATTTCATCGTGGGAAGAAACAATACTATAAACAACAACAAGACCAATTAGAATTTAAATGAGCACAAAGTATCAACAAATACCTTTGTCAAAAAAGGCTATAAAATCCTTCTTGTATTGATTCTTAAACATAAATTGTAAATAGTATGAAAATGGAAGACATTTGAGAATAGGGGAAAATGGAAGATTTTTTTAACTCTTTGATTATTCACAAGGACTTCTCTCTCTCATGAATTCACAAAAAACAATTAAGAACTAAAAATTCTAAGAAGAAGCTCAAATGAGGATCTCATTAAAATTTATAGAAGAGAATCAACTCTTCATCTTCTAGGTGACTTTTCGTATGCCATATACTGAATTTAGGCTGTGCATATTCCTATTAAATATTTAAGTCCCTTTTATTAAAACAAGGTGACTTGAATGTTACATTATGTTTCTAAAGTCACTTAAATTCATATCAAAAAGTACAAACCCCAACATGAAATTAGAACATTGAAGAAAGAGAGGGAGAGAGAAGGAAGAAGATGAATAATGAAGTATTATGTAGAAGAATGAGCCACTCCCATGGATTTGATCTTACTCCCTGACTAGTCTCCATCTTGCACTATTGAGAAGATCTATGTTCCTCCAAATTCCTTACTTAAATGAGATGTTAAAGGTTCCACTTTGTCCACATGAGGAATGCAAACACGTCTTAGAGTATTCATCCATCTATCAGACACACTATTGATATCTTTGCACTTTTTGAACCATGATGGATGTTTCTCTGTGATAAGTGCAATGGCAGCCCAGAATCTCTTTTTTGAGAGGAACTCATCAGGGTATCCTTAGTGAAGGAAAATGGATTTCATGCCTTCAAATTTCTTGACATATTACTTGAATGCATTGGTAGTTGTACCCCCAAAGGATCATCACTTTCTTTGAGTGCCCGCATCTTGTTTGCTGTCACACACATGTAGGTGAAGAGTTTGACTACCTCTTGGAGCACTGAATTTCCTTTTTCTAAAATTGAGGCAATCCATTCATTATTGGCTCACCCCCTGCATCATGAGCTCATACATCCTCTTGATAGATTCTAGATTGAAGTTGTTGATGGGTTGTAAATTCTTCAATGATAATTTTCATGGCATATGGATCTACTAGATGTTACACATAGGATGACAAAGTTCACACCTATTATTTTATCTCATCAATATTCTTCTTATATTCTTTATTCCTTTCCACCATGTGAGTGGAATATTGTTGATAGATATGCAGACCCCCTTCATGAGTAGCCAACCCTAGTTGTATTGTACTCATCTCATAATCAACTAGTGTTATCTCATCCACTGGCTTGATCACCTTTGGTCGGGATACTTAAATATATTGATTACTTGTTTCTCTCATTGTAGAACCATGAGGGCATGTTTGTGAACTTCATTTTCTTTCCCTTGGCCAATGAGGCAATCACTTATAAATCAGGGGCTGCCACTTGTTGAAAAATGTGAGATTATGGTGCTATTGTTTCCCACATCCATGGGAACATTTCATCAGACTTAGGATATATGAAAAGTGCATCAATCATTCCATGGTCTAGAGGAGGAGATGCATCTTATATGGGAGATAAATTGGTGTCGATGAGAGGAGATACATCTTTTGGTGGTTTAAAGATTGGGTCTTGAACTTCTTGATCTTCCTCCACTTGTGTTTCTATCACTGGATCTTCTTCTTACATCTCTATATCTAGGTATTCCCCTTGCATTGTTGCAGCTATAAATTCTTATGTCCAAGCATTCTTTGGTGAATTTTCAAGAGAGGTAGTCTCCAATTCTATGGATATTCATCTTGAAGTAAGCTCCAGAGTTTCTTGAACTTGAAGTGACCTCCACAACCTTCAAAAATGACTGATGAGAAGCTTGTTTTTGGCTTGTTGGCATACCTTGTGACTGGATGATCATGGCTCTCTTTCTATGGAACCAATCTATTATTCTCTTGACCACCTTATCATTTCATTCCTTTATATCCCCTGATTCACGAATGTTCCAGTTGACTTAAGGTAATAGAGAAACCTTGACCACCACATACTCAAGATCATTCATCTTTGTCCCATCATCTTGTAAAATATCTTCATACCAAGAGAACTTGAATTTATTCATCTCATCAACTATCATCCTCATATGATCCTTTTATGGTACTTCAAATTCATCAATGCAATTGGCCCCAATAGTCTTTGATTTGCAAATCGTGGCACAAGTCTGGGATGTGGAAAGAATCAAGATCATCTCGGATGTCGAAATTTCTCATGGAAGTGTAGGAATGTAGATACAAATGTGAAAAGGATGCCTCCAGATGGGATGCGTCATTTTCATTCTGACATGTGAATACCCTGAGAGAGAAAGGGAATGAAATTAACTTATTTTTCTTACTCATGAGCCTATTATTTACCTGTATGAATTTCCTATAGAGTTCAAATAGTACAATGTGAAAACTAAGGCACTTGGGAAACCTTAGCAGAGCTTGGTTGTAAGCCAGACAACTTAGAAGTAGGAGAAAGTCAAGAATTGTATGAAATAAGAGCCATATTTCATTGATTAAGGACGTCGCCTTTTGGTGAAATCCTTGTCTCCGAATCACCCTCCAAGATTCAGACTACATACATAGTGAATGCATCATTCACGTGGGTGAAGTGCATGTGAGTTTCCTCCATTACCAACTACAGGATTTTCTCAAATGCGGGGCACCTTGGCAACAATGTTTTGTGTGAGGGCCAATCCCTTGAATGATCTCAAGCTAGCGAGGAAAATAGACCAAGTAATAACTCATGCGTAACTTATTTTTTGTGGGCACCTGAAGTTGTTGCAGATGCGATATTGTCACTGATGATCTATCCCCAGTCAATTCTATGTTTTCCGTTCAATCACTACCAAGATGAAAATGTCTCCATCCAATCCTGGAAGTCTCTTGTGTTCACTTCTCCCATCACCTTGTTGAGGAGAGTGATTGCATCTGAATATCCCTCGTGAAAACTCACATCTTGAAAGAGTCTTTGGAATCCTTGAGGGCTTTCTCCTCTATTTTCATCCATGACCCTAGTGTAACCCCTTGAACGTAGGCATCCATTTTTTCCCACTCATGCATGACCCTTTCCTTTGAGATGACGACCATGTTAGGTGATGTCAGGAATTTGTCAGAGTGAGAGAGATGGTTCTGGGACTAATGACCATCATTTTTTGTACCATTGTCGGCTTGAATTTTTCATGTTTTGGGCTCATAGTGGTGTGAAAAAGTCAAAACTAACTCAAAAATTTGTACATACATGGGGTGTCCTGTAGCTACAAACAATCCACTTGAAAATACTTGGTCTTTAATATTTACTCTTTCCTTGGTAGTCATGTGAGCATTCAGATCATTTAAATCCATATAGGAGACATCACTGTCTTCTCTCTTATATTCAGAAGTGAAAGGATGTGCATGGATTTCTGTCCTGTCCATTTTGTACTTCATGGTTCCTTAACATGAAAAAATAAACTTACTATTTTTAGTAAGTGTGAAAATCCTTCTCTGAACTCCAACTACAACTACCAATTTAAATGTTCAATTTTTAGGATGCTCCTTCTATGAAATTCACCCTCTGGAATGACATACTATTTTTTAGTGAGTGTGAACGAGACGACTTACTATTTTTAGTAAGTATGAAAAAAATCAACTCCTTCAAACCTCAATTGGGTATCGCAAACTCAAATTTTTCTTTCTCCTTGTGTTCCTCCCACCTTAAATAGTTTTCTATTTTTAGCAGGTGCTTGTGAGACCACTTACTATTTTTAGCAAGTTTCAATTCTGTACCAAGATGACGATTTCGATGTTTTTACCTGCAATACCATTTATGTGTTAACCACCTTTTAGGTAGCTTCTTCAGTTGGTGACTTACCTGAAGTAGTAGTCTCCGATGTAGAAGACCTGTTTATATTTTTAGAAAGTGAGCTTCTGATGGTCGGATCAAGATGGCAAAATGAAGTTTTCCAATATGGGTTTTTTTTTCCAACAATCACTCACTCTGAAATCTTAGGCATACACGATCACTGGCTCATGAGATTTTAAAATTTCCAAAAATTTCACCTGGCGGAAGCTCTGGTACACAACAGCCATTAACAAAGCTTGAAAGTTGTAGGTTTGGTTTTCTTCTCCATTCATGAAAAAAAATCATATTTTTGATATGGGTTTTTATTTCTCGTTCCACCAGGTGAATTTTTTCTTCTAACTGATTGTTGGTTTGACGGGAAATCCAATTTTTGTCTTTCGTTGAACCGTTAAGAGAGAGTTTTCTTCACTGCGAACAATTTATGTTGTGGAAAGGAGATTTGTTGTTGGGGTTTTAATGGCCTCTAAAAATGAATAATGCAACAAAAAATAGTTCTTCATGTTTCATGCACTGTTTTGCAAGATATGTCTTAATATTCCTCTCATGGAAAATGGGAGGTTTTCAGATGGATTTCTTCACTTTTCTCCTTCATCTTTCATTTATTTAATTCTTTTGATCAATCCTTCCTTTAGAACCTATGTATTTTCATTGGAGTGGATGGTTTTGGTTGTAATAGACAGAGCTAGATTTGGAGCATTAATGGTGGACAGGGTGTAAGAAAGCACAAAGCTATGGCAAGGTGTGAACTATGAAGAAGAAGTGACAGGAAATAAAGCTAAGTATCAGCTTTAAAGCACTTCAAAGATGCATACCAAGGTTGGGAGATATTTTTTATCCCTGATGTTCCTTAAGCATTAAGGGATGAAATTTACATCAAATTACACATCGTGGCTCAATGCAACACTTGACAGAAATCCAACTGTCAAGTATTAGGGATTAAAACTTGAGAAAAAAACTTGAGGAGCTGGAAGTTGGTCATGTGGAGAACCAGGAGGCATACATAAGGATAGAATAATTTTACAATACCCTATTTCCCTCAAGAATTGAGGGACAAAAGGTACATAAAATTTCACATTGATCCAAGAGCTGACACTTTGTGAGCATTTGATGGTTGTGCATTTGACTCCAACTAGCTCTTGGCAGCTTGATTTTTACACTGGAGGTGGTCACATGGATGACCAAAGGGCTTTGAGGACCTAGGAAAGTTTTCATGTCCCTCATGTCCCTTTTCCAAATGGACATAAGGGTCATCAATTTATACATCGTGTCAAGTTGCGCCACTTGTCACAATCTGATCGATTGAGGGAATAAGCTCTGATAAACACCTAGGGGCCAAACTGGCAATTTGAGAGGTTCCATGTGTGTCTTGGGGGCATATTAGGGATGGGAAAATTTTATTATACCTCATGTATCTTATCTTGAGGGACTAAAGGGACATTAAATTATGCCAGGATCCTAGAGTTGATACGTGTCCTCGTCAAAATTTGACTAACTGCGGGAAGCTCATGTTGAGGGAAACTTGAAACGACAATATTTTGAGATCTTAATGGAATTTTCTGGACAAAAATTATATGAATTTCACTAAAAATTTCCTTCTGAATCCAATGGTGGGGGTCCCAGATCTTGATTCCTCCATTATAAATATATATATATAAATATTACGCCAAAGTGTTGTAAAAAATATGACTTCACCATATTGTATAGATTTTAATTCAATTTTTGAATCTATCTCGTTTAGCTCATAAATCCATCTAGAGCTCCCAGAATCACTTTTCGAAGTTCAATAGCTCTTTCGGTCCAATGCATTGCCTAGGCTTGTAAACCATGGTTTTGATGAAACTACCCCAACTTCTCCAAATCTTACCTTAATATTCCAAAATAAATTCCATGATTCTTTTAGACCTTCAATTGATCTTCATCTCATAGTTTTCTCCTCCATTCCACTCGAGGTGGTAAAGTCAGCCGTGGGAAGGCCAGCGGTAGCCCTTCCTAACACTACCCAAAAATGACAGTCTTCAAAAACTCCTAAAATCACCTAGGGGACTGAGTTAACATCCACTGGGAGGTCATTGGACTGATTGTGTGGGATTGAGGTGCCTCTAAAGGGTAAAACTTGAAAGTTTCAACACAGGAGTATTATTGTCATGCTCAAAATTGTCAATTTCCTTATTGCACATTAGCATGACAACACTTATCTTATCTTATTTCTATAGAAATTAAGATCTCACTTGACCAACGAGTCTGTAGACACCAAAATTGGGTCACACTCCCCTTGTCCTTGATTATATAACCAACTTAAACATGGGCACCTAACCATGGCCCCCTTTCACCCCACATTAATAATTAATTTAATTATTTTAATTAAATTAAATACCCATCCTCACAATATCCATTATTTTACTACCTTAATTGACCTAATTTCCACCTCACCTAGACATCTCATCCAGCCACCTCACCCTAGACCTATTGTTTGACATGTTTCCATAACTAACAATAACTAAGTCCTTACTTACCTTAATGAGATAAGATTTGGTCTAACCCTAGAATCAATCCCTAAAATCTCTCTAACCATATTCCCACCCATTAGAAGGGAAGATTTTGTTCTGATCCATGAGAAAAAAACTAACTGGGTCCAAGAAATTAGAAAGATCTGCCCATTTTAGTAAACCTAGGGAATCCTACCTTAACCGACGTCAGGTCACCCCTAAATCAATGGTCAGTTAACCCATGGAACCGTCATCGGTTACCATTTATTCACCTAAGTAACCTTGTTTTTGGGTTGGCACATTTTGATAGCAAGAAGGATGAGAGGAGAGCTACATGACAAGTAAGAACCAGAGTCTTTTCATGCACCCATGCATCTATAACCAGCACCAGGACAAATCTAGAGGCATTGGAACTCATGGTAACATTCCAGGAAGCATCACTATTGCACCAAGCTCCATTCCATCAACTGATCATTTACCACCACCCAACCATTGGACCTGCAACATTGGTAAGTGTTTTATCATTAATCATTTATCATTCTTATTTTTTTCATAGAATTGTTATCATTCATGTTATTATTCTTCTATTAACATTCCCATCCCTCCATAGTCTTATTTCTAAAAAACCCAAAAATCTCACCCACCCATTTATTAGATCACGTATCCTGGCCCTTCCACTTCTCTGAGTGTTCTCAGTATCTCCCACATAGACCTTTCCATCTCCTTCTTTAGCCCCGTACAACCTCACCTAGCCTCTACAATAAGGTTTTCATTGATTTATTGTCATGTCTACTGTATTGACGTCAACTACCCATAACCATCGTTGGTCTCCCTTAACAGATCATCAGTTGTACCCAACTGACATCAGTCTCTCTGTTTTATACCCTACCCAAGAACAAAACCAAAACAACCTCTTACCAGTTGACCTAAACAACCCCAAAATCAGACCCTGACTAGTCCCCAGTACCTTGACAGATACCCTCATCTTGTTAGATCTAACTATAGCCTAGCCTATGCTGTGATTGGATTTTCTTATTGTACTTGAATGAGACACCTAAATTGTATCAACTACAGTAGGAGTTTAATTATTTATCGCATTAATTTTTTTTAAATAGTGGATTGACAGCCATCTAGGAAGTATCACACTTCCTGAAACTAGTACATGCTAGGTAGATCCACTATCATATATCAATTTAACTTCTCATTTGTGGTCTTGTTTTCTATTATAGGTAGTTCCTCCTAGCCAAAAGGAAGCTCTCACAATTGGCATTGGGTTCGAGAAGTAATGAACGCACGCATCAACATCTAGCCAACACCATTTAATAGGTATTCCTCCTAGCCCATTACCCTAATTTGTTTTTTCATTCAAAAAGGTAAATAAAATGGTGAAACATTTTTGGCGCTCTTGGTGGGACCCATCAAGGGTTCTAATGTACATTTTCTTCATTCCTAGGGAAAATTTGTGTGTTTGTTTCCCTTCAAAAAGCTTACTCATGGTAATCTTCTTCCTTAGTAATATTCTCTTCTTTCTAATTTCTCTAAAGGATACATTTTCTTTTTGGTGCCTTTGAAAAGAAACATCCTTCTTGCTTTTTGCATTTAGTGAAAGAGCATACCCTCCCCTATTAACCATTTGTGTCATCAAACATAATCTTTCTATTTGGGATTAAAAATTGGTTGCATTACATTATGATTTGTTGCATTTAGCTCACATTAAAATGAGGGTAACCTATATATTGGAATTCATGCCCAGTTGATGGTTGACACAAAGAATCGTAGAAGAAGCACATTCTCTCTCTCTCTATGTGTCTTACTAAAATTGCACAAAATTTGAAATATACACATATTTCTTAAACAACATCTTACCTGGGGAACACCTAACCGTGATCACAGGATCAGATTGGTATGTACTCCCCAACTCGTTTCCTTTGTTAATTCCATCATCTTAGAGGACGGCCTTGCCCCTGCCATAACATACCTGAAACCTCTCCTTTTATATATCCTTCTTTGTAGGATTCCTTCCTAACCAAAAAAATATATTCTAAATACACACAGTTAATTTTAAATAGATTAAATTGAACACACATAAAGAAAAATCACGTTCTTAGGATTGGATTTTTCTTAGTGTTCTTCTTGCTTTGCATTTTGAGGTGTGAGGACATGATTCCACATTTTTGCTTTTTCACTTGCACACTCCCCATCATAGTTGGATTATTCTGACTTTATCTGAGTGTGTTAGGGCCCCATCTTCTCATTCTCAAATTCCTGAGTTTTGATTATTTGCTTGATTTAAATCACGACCCAATTTTCTTCATTTCTGTCTCAATTTCACAGTAACCAGCGTCGGTCCAGTGACCATTGTTGATTTTCATCTGACCGTCATTGGTTAAACCTAATCAGTGTCATGGCTCCTGAATTTCTAGGTACTTTTGGCCTGGGACAGTCTTCATTCTTCATTCTTGTTATCATTTTTGGCCCTTTGAGCACTAACATATTTTATTGATACTATATTCTTCTCTGTTTGATATTACCATAATATAGAAAACATTTCCTTGTAATGTTTATCAACCCTGTTTCATTTTTTGAAACTAGGAATTTTCCGCAGTAATTGGCATCAGTTTCTATGACCGACGTCGGTTCTCCAACAACCATCACTAGTTAAAATAACCATCGTCAGTGTCTAAAGTTGGTTTTCTAGATCCAAATATTGACCAAATTCACACTCCCAGCCTCATTCTTTTTTGTCCTGCTACTTTCTGTGTCATCTACAGAATACAGTCTTATTATGTCAGCACTTGTTCACATGGTGTTGACTCACAGCCAGACCAACACTCTTATATTTCACGTGCAAGTTGTTAAACCAATCCCACCCAAGTCCTTCACCACCCTCTATCTTGTCACCCATGGATCCAACCTTACCTACCACCATTGTTGCAGGTGACGACATAATTTGCATGACTCCTTCATCAGAATCCCAGTCGCCTTACGGTTCTACCTTTCCCACTCTTCCATCATAGGAATCCTCAGGTCAGTTGATATATGGCATACATGTATCCATCTCTCATACCCTTATTCCCACTTCTGCATCAGCCCCCAATAATGTGGTGTTACCCCTCACCTGCTTCACCCCTAGTAGTTTTGCAACTAGGACCCATACCCACCATGACTGCTATGTTTAGAGTATCACTCACACCTGTCATATCTGTTGTCCCCTCATCAACCACCCAGGCCATAGCCCAGTCCACACCCATTGTCTCACAAATACCCATTACAACACAACCGCCTGTGGTGTTGGTGACCCCTAGTCCATTCCAGAATCTTGTCCTATCCATCCCAAAATACACTACCCCCAATCACTACTAGAGTCACGATGACCATCCCACCTACATACATATACTATTAACAACCCCCTATCTCATTTGTTACCCATTCTGGATACATACCCTCTATGTTGGTCCCCTATTCTCATCCTCCCTATTCGGCATCACCATACAATGGAATACCGCCCACATCACAGGTTCAATACCAGCCCCCTTATGCCATAGGAGGAGCCCTTCCACCACAACCTACCAATGACCTCATCAAGTTAATGATGGAAAATATGTAGACACTAGAAGCATCAACTTCTAGATTACATAATTCCCTCACCTATGATGAAATTTGTAATAAGCCTATTCACCTGTCCATTCCTATTCGACCATACCCCATACATTGTGAAATGCCAAAATTCAACCGCTTCAATAGCAAAGAGGACCCACAACAAAATTTGCAATCCTTTAAACATGGATGTTACCTGATTGCCCACGATGACGATTTACTTCTGAGGACTTTCCCAATGTCCTTGACAGGACCTACATTAGACTGGTATAGTGGGCTACCAAGACATTCCATATACTTGTTCAATCAACTAGCCTACGCCTTCTTAGACCACTTCTCGATTAATATTGTCAAGAAGGTTACCATGACTAATCATTATTCCACTCAACAATATGACAATGATTCCATTGTTGAATTTGTCACTCGTTGGCACAGTTTAATTAATCATCTCACATTCTAGCTACCTCAGAATAAGCTTATAGATCTATTTACTCGGGCTTGTGCTAGACACATCTCACCTACCCTATAGGTGTAGAAATTTCATACTTTTGACAAGGCATTCACCATGGCATGGAAATTGGAAATTCATGCTATCGAAGAAAATAATATTCAACTTCATAACAAGGAACATCACATTTTAAATCAAATGATGCTTCTTCATCTTCAAAACCCCAAAAAAACTATTCAAAACCAAAAGGGGCTTCCAATGACATAGTTTCTCAAGGCTAGTCCACCTCATCAATCAAGCCCAACCAAACCTCCTTCTAACCTCTCTCCTGTCCAAGCTTTCCAGCTCAGATGAGATCAATGAAAGTACACTTCGATAGGAGAATCTTACTCTTCTATTTCGGAAAAGCTTGTTAAGGATGGTTTCATTACTCTTCCACCTATAAACCACATACTGGTTTTGACCCTAAGTGACCCATGCCCGCATGGTATAAGGAACACGATTTTTGCAACTATCATCATGTCAAACGTCATAGCAAAAATAACTGCATCACCTTCAATAATATCATCCAAGAAATGTTAGACAATGGAGATATAGTCTTGGATATCTCGAATGCACCTATTAACCAAAACATACACATATTTAAGAATTCATTCCCTAATCATGCCCCATATTCCAACCAAGTTGGTGATGCCTCAAGCAATGATAGCAATTTCTATGAGGTCTATGCTATTTTTGATGACATATCAGTTACTTCCCAATTACCTCATGTTCCTTCCATAGAAGAAATCTTATCTCGAGCTCCCCTACCTACACAAGAGCCTATTTTGTCTACTCCTTCATCCATAAAGGAACCCTCCTCATTTTCTCCTTCACCCGTGGAAGAGACTATAATTAGCATGCTGCCTTTGACCCCTCAAATTTCCAAACACTTTTCAGTGGCACCTCTCCTACTCATAGAAGATGCAAGTCCACTGCCTACACCAGCAAAAAGAGAGTCCACTTTGTCTAGCTCGTCCTATCCTCTACGCATGGAGGATTCTATAAAAGTACCAGTGTCTTTTCATGACCCTTCACCATCAGACCTTCAAGATCCTGTTGGTCTACTTTTAGCTCTCTTACCCATAGAGTCCGAGGCTAGCCATTTCCCTATATCTAAAACACATTTTACAGGGGATTGCCCCTTGATCCACATCGGCCCTACCTATGTCAGTACCATTCTCACGCTTGGCCGATTTCTTGGACTATGTCAATAGATCCTTACTTTGGGGATGCCTTCTACTTCTTGTTTCACCAAAAATTCAGCTATCACTCACTGACACCTCCACTATCTATCCAAAAGTGTTTTCAAGTGACCAAACGAAACACAACCACGATTATTGCAACACCTTCCACGTCACTACCCATGGCCCAAATCACACCTCTTCCCATAACCCAACATAAATCTACACCCAAACACCTACCCACGCCTATATCATCTCCCTTACCTAAACCTATCACTACCTTAGGGGTCATATCGACAGCTAGCCTCAGTCACCCACCCATTAAATTAGATTTAGCCACATCTTCCAAAACTAACACTAAATTTAACTCAGCCCTTAAAAAGAAGAGCCAACCTCCTACACCTCATACACCAACCTTACCTACCACACCCTTATCATCATCACCCATTCCGTCCATCCTAGGACCTCACCCCTCGACCTTGGCCAAGAAACCCCCATCCACCAGTAAACCAAGAATGCAGTAGCCCATTTCCTCATCATAGACCTTTAATATACCCAAGTGACCCACACAACCTCTGTTGTCACCCGTAACCTTCTTACCACCCATACCACCACTACCATCCATAGCTGATTCACTACCCATGACATTTTCTTCTCTTTCACTCATGCCTCCTGCCCAACATACACCACCCACCTCCATAACACCTCGGTTACCCCTATGGGTAACCCCGTCCTCTTCCACCATCAGCTTTTCCCTCCAAATCTCATATAGCCATGTCATCATTTCCCAAAAGATGCAACCTAAATCTAAAAATATGCTACCCTCCAATAAGGTAGCTAAACCAACCAAACCTTCCATTTCCATCTCTTCTACCATGTCCCTACTAGAGTAGATACGACCAACACCTAAGACCACACCACACACCAAACTAGTAGACCAACCTACTCCTCCTCCTGTAAATACTCTTACCCCATAATCATCCACACCTGTACCCACACCCACATTCACCTTTCATTTTGATCCACTAGCAGGATCCTACGCCAAAATCTTAACCAATCTCCTTGAAACTTTTGTCATCACATTACCACCTCTTAGACCTTACGAACCACTCAAACCCAAACCAAAAGGGTTTGATGAAACCAAAAATTTTGCCTACCATCATGTGTCAGGACACAATGTAGAGAACTGTAAGGCTTTAAAAACTTCCCTTGTCCAATTGTGTCCTCCCGAAGAAAAATTTGATGATAATGATCTTCTTAATGAAGACACAATTTTTCCTTCACCAATTTCCATATATCTTCTCCCATTACCTATTCAGCGACAAAAATCTACACCCCCACAACTCTTTGATCCACCCCCGAGATTCAGGATCAACATGGTTCATATGAGAGAGTTGGTGAAACCACCACTAAAAATCCCATGCACCCTACTAATTTCACAAGGATCGTATCCCCCACTAGGGTTTTGTCCCTCATGCAATTATACATTCCATGACACACCCTCTTCATCCACCTCCCCTCAAATTAACATGATCAACATTACCACCCATCCTCAGAAAGATAAGGGCAAGGAAAAAGCAATTGGCTCATCAACCAACCCTTTATCCAACATACCATCAACACCCATACCCAAAGTCATCATTCGAGCTCCTGCGTATCCTATTTCCGACAGGGTCACACATCACACAATGTTAAAACAACTACACTAATCCCCCCTCAAAATGTCTTTATATGACCTCATCCAAACCTTGGAGTCACATCGTCAAGCCCTCATGGACGTCCTTCAATCTATTGAAGTCTTACCAAATGACCCCTCACCTGTCACCTCCATCATTACCCCTCATCACATAGCCTCTCTCACCAGGTCTTCGTCTTCCTCTTCACCTCCACCTACTCACCAAGTGGCCACCCTTAGTTTTTCAGATGAAGAGATAAATGATCGATGGAGGTGGGAATCTGCATCAACAACCCAACTATGACATCCGCATCAGTGATGTTTTTCCTTATGGACCTCCCCACCTTTGCACCAACCTAACGTATGGGGGACTTAATGTTGCCACCTATAAACTCGAACCTCCATCCTAACCATTTTTGTCTAACCTACACTCCCTCACTAATTGTTGTTTTTCTCACACTTTCCTCCACCAGTGCACGTGGAAAGGATTTGGCTTTATTTTTTACAAACAAGGCCGCCACACTGTCATTTCCTATACCTCTCATAAACAAAATGACCCTAGTTACATGTTGTTTTATGCTCCACCCTCCAACAAGGTTTTTGTTGACCTTATCCATAATGAGAAATCTTCCCCCTCTCATTCACCCACATTACCATCTTCACCCTCGGAGCCCATAGATCCCGAATCTATTCCTCCTAACATTTTTTTTTGTAAACACCATTTCCCTGAGACCATTGAGCTATAAACATGATGGCGAGGCTCCCTCTTCTCTCCCATTCCTATATCCTGACATGATCGATGAAGATATGCCTTCTATTAACATCATTCAATGTAAGGATGATGAATCCATCCTCACCTACCTTAGTGCAGAAGACTCTTATATTCATCAGTCATTACCCTCTGAGACCTAAACCATGTTGAAAAAATCAATTATCAAAATCAACATTAACACTCAAGACGACCCCCACATTTTAAAGATCAGCCAATACTTAGACACTACTGAACAGGAATCCTTTGCCTCTTTCCTTCAGGACCATGGCAATGTGTTTTTCTATTCCTATGCAGATATGACCGTTATTGACACAAAAATTTTGATTCACAATATCGTAACCATTCCTGATGCCAAACCCATAAAAAAATCTACAAAAAATACATCCTCGTATTGCTCTTCTGGTCAAGGAAGAGCTGTAGTGAATTATCATGATTTCCTTCATTCTACCCATTGATTATCGCTAATGGAATTATAACATCGTTCTTGTCACAAAAAGTGACAGGAGAACTCTACATTTGTATAGATTTTCGTGACCTAAACCTTACCTATCCCAAAGATGATTTCCCACTACTAGGGATTGACCAACTAGTTGATCTCACTACTGGCCATGAAATGTTATCACTCATGGATGGTTTCTTGGGCTATAATCAAATATTACTAGATCCATAGGATCAACATAAGACTACCTTCATCACCCCCTTGGGGGACATTCTGCTATCGAGTCATGCATTTTGGCCTAAAAAATACTGGTGCTACATATTAGTGAGCCATGAGTTACATCTTCCATGACATCATGTATTGCATATTGGAAGATTATGTCGATGATCTGGTTGCCAAATGCAAGCATCAAACTGAATACCTACCTTTTCTTAAAGTCATCTTTGACTTCCTCCTCAAGCATTGTGTTTGTCTTCAACTAAAGAAGTGCATCTTTATGGTACTTTCTAGAAAAATCCTAAGTTTCATCATTTCTTTGCGTGGCATAGAAGTCGATCCTGCTAAAGTCAAGGATATTCTTAAAATGCTGCCACCCAATAATATCCTTCAACCTCACATCCTACAAGGAAATTTGAAATCAATTCGTCATTTTATCTCAGAGCTTTCTGACCACTATCAACCATTCCATCATCTTCTCAAGAAATACATCTCATTAAAATGGGATGTTGAAGGCCATAAAGCCTTCAAAGCCTTGAAACAATACCTCCTTCAACCACTAGTACTCATTCCTCCTAAGGATGACCAGCCCTTCTACCTATATATTTATGCCACTAACCATTCTCTAGGTGTCATGCTTGCTTATCGTAATGACCATCATCGAGAGAAAGTAGTTTATTACATAAGCCATACCCTTCTTGACTACGAAACCAAATATACCCACGCTGAATTTTTTTTCCTAGCCTTAGTTTTCACCACCACCAAACTCTGTCATTACCTACTCAACCAAAAAACCTTTATCATTACTAATACTGACCCATTACGCTATATGTATGCCAAACATTATCAACATCAATGTGCCACATGTTAGCTTATGCTTCTGGCTGACCTCAACCTTGAATTCATCCATCAAAAGTCCATTAAGGGCCAAGCTATCACTGACAAATTGGTTGATGCACCTATTTCCAGGAATTGCCGCTCTAACTTTGAGTTCCTAGACGTTTCTATAACTACCCTTTCCCTAGATGAACCCACTTACCAAATGACACTCTTCTTCGATGGCTCTAAGTGTCAGCGTGGGGGTGGGGCTGGTATTATCCTCATTCCACATAATGGTGAACCTTTGTATTTGTCTTTCAAACTAGATTTTTATTGTACAAACAATATTGCTAAATACAAAGCACTCGTATTAGGTCTCCAGGCTGCTTATGCCTTAGATGTTAAGTCAATCAACATCTTTGGTTATTCTCATTTGGTCATAAACCAATTCAATGGTATATACCAATGTTGTAATGAGATGCTTCAAAAGTATAAGCATTACGTAGACATAATTTTCACCACCTTTGACCATTACGCATTTAAAACCATCCCATGTTCTACTAATAAATTTACAGATACCATGGCCTGCATGGCTTCTCAGATACCTACTTTGCTTGCTGACTCTAAAATATTTGTCACCATACAAAGGCTACAATCACAATCTTATTTACCTCATGAATTTTACTCTGTCAGAACCATTTCCCCTGACCCACGTGACCTTTGGTATAAGCAATATGTAGACTATCTTTCCCTTTCCATTTTACCCACCAATCTCACTCATAATGGACAATGTGCCTTTCTTAAAAGTGTATCCCATTATGTCATCATGGGTGGTCTTCTTTACAAACATGGTTTCAACTTAATTATCTTACGATGCCTTATAAGTTCTACAATTCCTTACACACCATTAAGGAAGTCCATGATGGAATTTGTGGAGGTCACTTTAGTGATCGCATTGTCGCAAAACACATTCTTCTCCTAGGTTTTTAGTGGCCAACCCTAAACCGTGACTATTGTGATTATGTCAAACACTGCATGAAAGGCTATCAACATGCTAATCTCCATCACACACCTAGTCATGCCTTACAAGTCACATGAGACCTTTGGAATTTCTCTCAACGGGGTTTGGATCTTGTCAATGAGATCAACCCCCATTCTTCACAACACCACCAATGAATCATAACCGCTACCGAATATTACACCAAATGGGTAGAAACCATTCCCCTCATTTCTACCAAATCCAAGAAGATATGTGAATTCATCAACCATCACATCATGTTTTGTTTCGGTGTTCCGCACCACATTATCAATGATAACAGAAAATAATTCAAAAACAAAACCCTACGCAAACTATGTGACGCTTTTGGCATTCGACTCAGTTTATCATCACCTTATTTCCCCGTAACCCAATAGTCAAGCCGAATCAACCAATAAAACCTTGAAAAAAATTCTTATGAAGGTAGTCAACGATATTGGGAAAAATTGGAATATGCACATTCCTTTCACCTTGTGGGATTATCATACTATTATTCGCACTTTGACTGCTGCCACCCTCTTTTCTCTGGTCTATGGTATCAAGGTTGTATTACCTCTAAAATTCCAAATTTCATCTCTCTACAGCTCACAATAAGACATGCTCAACGACGATGAATTTCACCAGGATCATTTGGCACAACTTGAGTTATTATGTGAGTGTCATCTCAATTCTCTTGACCATCTCCAAATCTACCAAAAATATATCAACCATGCCTATGAAAATTGTGTTCCCGAACGAACCTTTCAAGTTGGTGACCTCATCCTGAAGGAAAATCAACATGTAACCAAAGAGGAAAAAAGTAAACGGGAAAATTTTTCTCCTAATTGGCTTGGACCTTATATTGTTACCCATGCCTATGGATTAGGTGATTATCATTTGTCTTCATTAGAAGGTAAACCCGAACCTGAGCCCCCTTAATTCCTTACATCTTTGACCATTCTATTGTTGATATCAAGTCTTCTATCACTTTTTTTCAGTTGATCTCTCATCCCTTGAGCATTGCTCACCTTCCATATTACCCATTTTGAGGATCTACGACTAAACAAGAATAATGTGATTACCCTTCACCTTTTATCCTTGTCTTCAATATGAGTACCATGACTCTACTCATAGCATAATTCTCATGGATACTTTTTTTCTTCTTCAAGATGGAATCCCTTGGTCATCCATCACTTGAAACCACATCTTTCATAGTTAATCTTTATGTGATACGGTATTTTCTTCTAAATAAGAACCTAATTTTCCTTTATAGTCTTGTTCATGACTTAAACGTCCAAAAATAATAAGGGATACAACTCCTTGAGTCAAACTTCCAGCAAAATATGACTCCCTCAAATGGGACATCTCTTCACGCTAATTCCACCATTATAAATAGACTTCTCCCTTGAAGGACAACTATATAAGGTCATTAAAAACATGTAATAAATATCCAGAAGCTTCCCACATCGATCAGCTTCATGAAGACCTCAAGGAGATAATATATTTATCCCATATAGACTTCCTGCATTGATCAGTCTATCAAAAAAAATAGAGATGAAATTTTCGTCATGGACTTTCCTATTCTTGATCCCGAGTTTCTTGTTCTCATAAACACTCTGTCATACACTAAGTTACACTAAACCTCCCATTCTCACCTCCTTGCCTTTTTAGCCTAATTTCTTCTTTACTCAAGTGACTTGCCACAAATGCAACATTTTGTGATCATGCAACTTTATTCACCCTTAGAATGGTCCATTATGCAATGCCTTTAGGGTCTTATGTTCATAAGCCCCTCTTAGGTATGGATTGACTCATTAAGGTTCTTATCAAATTAAGCAGCTATTTCACCACCTATTACCATTCGCCTTCCTCATTACTTATTTATTATCCTATACAAGACTTGATCCTCAACACCTATATTTAAAAATCACTCAACCATGCCTATAACCTAAACTTAACCATGCCTATGACCTAAACTCAGTCATGCATATGACCTACATTTAACCATGTCTATGACCTACACTCAATCATGCCTATGACCTATATTCATTCATGCCTAAACACTTATCAATCCATTCCTTTCCTTCATCACAATTTTCCCTAGCTTATGGAAGAACTACATCGGCCTGAGGTCTCTTTTTGTCAGGACTATATAGGTAGCACTTTGAGGGCATGGGGCCCTTAAAGGTTAGCTCGGCCACTCTCTACCCTAACCAATTCCCCCTTTCCCTTTCCTTTTTCTATTCAAATTCTACCCTAGTTAATTTTCTTTCTATATCAATAACTGGAAATTAAACCACACAAGCAATAATTGCTAAACATCTTTACCATCATAATTTACACATTCATTTCATCACATCTACCATTTCTCTATCATAGTCATACATTTTCCTACAAATCATCTTAACATGATCCATACCATCACAAATCCCACACATTAATGAACTATAAATTCAATCAACCACATATCCTGATTCGATCCATGCCTATTTAGCCTCTGATCATGATTACAGGGTTGAATGAGTTTAAGAAATAAAGGTAGACTCCTCAAGATTGTGGCTTCAAGAAAAAATGTTTATAAACATCATTTTCATGTAGCATAGAGCACCCAAGATTTGAATTTTCCTTCAAAAACATTCTAAGCCAAGAAAACATCATAAATGAACTATATAGTACTTTAGAAATGATCAAAATAGACCTTTTGGAACAACTTCATTTTCTTTTTCCTATTGATTCAAAACACATTATAGGAGAGAGAAAAACTGCTTCACAAAAATGCTCATATCTTTTCAATAACAAGTCCAAATGACTTGATAATTTTTGCACTGGTTTATGATTGGAATCCTATTCAAAAATTTCTTCTATGATTTATCTGAAGGAGACACTATATTTTTTCATGACTGCTAAGAAGCCGGGAAACTCAAAACGAGCTTTTCAATAGACCACTTTTGTAAAAAATTACACAACTTGCTCAAGTGACCACTTGAGGACCTGAAATTTTGAATGAAGCATAAGGAAACCTTACTCCATAATATCCCATGATTTTTTTTGATAGGAATAAATCTGAATTGATCGAGTCTATCTCAAATTTATACAAGAAAATTTCTAGTTCTCAAGACCAACTTTTAAGAAACATAGAAATCTGAATCTTGGGGATAATTTGAGCCTTTTATTTTCTCACGCATGTTGTAGAAACTCTTCCAAAGATTCTCTCATGTTCATATTACTTGTAATTTGTCTTCAGAGACCAACCACATGCCAGAATGAGCTTGTAGCACTTGAAACCAACTTAGAACCTTCCTAAAGTTTCTTGAAACCAACTGAATCCTCTAAACACCATTGGATGCTACATGATATGCATGTTCTTGAACTCTCCCCTTTCCATAAATTCTATTGACATCAATGAAAACAACCATCAATGCAATAGGGTGCAATAGTATGCACTCAACCGTCCCTCGATCAAAAACCATTTACACTCGATCAAATGGCCATATCCATCTCCAGCTCCATCTCTATCTATATAAAGAGGAGAGGGGTTCTCAGCAGTGATGGGTGATCTCACTCTCTATCTCCACCCAGGCCTATAGTTCTATATGGACCTCTCCCCTCTCTATATAGATAGTAGTCGGGGGGTGACCCACCCTCAATCAATCAACTATGTGTGTGTGTGTGTGTGGGCCCTACCTAAGTCACATATCATGTTACATATAGAATAGGTCAAGCACACCATCCTGAACGGGTCTTCGAGCTGAATCAACCCATCACTGGTGCCCATATATATAATATATATATATATAGATAAGCAAGGTGTTGATTTCCATACGATCTCCCCTATATAAATAGATGGTGGCCAGGGGGGATCAAACAGATGCTTCTATTTTAAGGGAGTACCTAAGGTCAAGTTCAGTTTTCAAGGTCCATCCAGCCGTATGCAAATAGATTTCAATTACCATGTCCAGATAGGTGCTTGTAGTTATTACTGATAATATATTCCCTCTCTCAAATTCCCTATTTCTATTTCTTCGTATTAAAATGGTAATGAAATGATCTATCTAGAGATAGAGGGCTAGGAGCTTCTCTTTTGTCCCCATGGTTGAGATAGAGGGAACCAGCTCTCTCTATATAGGGAAGTTGATAACTGTCTCAGTCCTCTATCTCTATCGGGAAGAATGAGATTCAGTTCAGTGGGTTCGATTACGTTAACTAATGTCAGATCCCTCTATTCTATTATCTAGACATCACCTAGGCCTACTCTTCCCATACATATATATATATATATATATATATATATATATATATATAGAGAGAGAGAGAGAGAGAGGGGATGCCCTTAGAACTATAGGTTATGTCCCTATAGTTCTACTCTATATGGTACCTAAATATTCCATTCTAGTTTCTCCTAACTACTCACTCGATCCCCTCCCCCTCTCTAAATATGGATATGGGGCCATATTTTTCTTGACCTAAAGAACCAACATGCCAAATTTCCCAATGTCTGACTAACATGAAAGCTATGGTATGGGCTCAACCCTAACCCACTAATATATATATTAGATAGGGGAATGCATTTACGGGCTCAGGGCCCTATTAGAGACAAATGCAAATCTACTTAACCTGCCTAGGGAATGTTCCTGTATAGAGAGGAGGCCAACTTGGACTGAGCCCAACTCAACCATCAGGAAATCACCCCTAAAACCTACCTATTATTGGTTAGGTCCCTAGCTAATCTATATAGTTAGATATATAGGGGGCATCCCTCCCCTGGTTAGGAATCAATTTTTTTGTTGAGGGATAGGTGCCCTATCTATATATGGCGTGTTGGTGCCATTTTTGAGCTTGCGCCATTTTTCCCTAAATTTTTCCTTCATTCTATGTGCTTTCAAATTTTTTTCTATCAAATTGGTGGTCTGTAACTTTTCCCTCCAGTAGAATTCCTTGAAATTCTCATAAACTTGTTGTTTTGCCCCAATTTTAAAGAAATCTGCATGTGTGCCCTATTTTTTCCAAAATCTGCGGGCTCTTCCATTTTTCCTTTTTTCCCCGATCATGGAAGTTAAAAATTGATCGATTTGTACTTGTATTCCATAAAAAATCCAATTCCATGATAAAAAATGCTTTGAAAACATGTTTCAGTTGGTTCAATTTCGAGAAATTTGTCATCCTTAGCAAAAAAAAATTGAATTCTAAGGCATCCCTGGCGTTTTCTGTGTTTTGACAGTCAGACGGGCATCATTTTCCTGTCAATTTCTTCTTTAGCATTCATCAACAACATGGCTTGTTCTAATTGGCTGAGGGACGACGGAAAATTGTTTTACTTTATTGCTTTTTGCTTTTTTTGCAAACAGGTGAATTTGGTCCCATGGATCTGTTTTACTCTGATTGGTTCTAATGTTTCTTACGTGGCGTGTTTTGATTGGAGGAGGAGTGGTGAGTATTTTTCTAAACTCTTTTATTTTTTAGCTACTTTGGCTAAAAGTTTCAAATTGCCCCCGTGGCCCCCGCCAAGTGCTAATCTGCCTAAATTCAAGTGGCAGAGAAAATTTCTAAATTTTTCCCGAAAATGATTACATGTCCTCTTTTGATTGAATGAGAAGCAGTGGGTCTTTTTGTGGCTTAAGGAATTTTGGAAAAAGAGTTAAAGGAAAATAAAATGTCTAGGGCCCACAATGAATCAGAATGGAACACGTGGCAGCTTCAGAGCTAGGGACAGAATCGGGGATGCAGGTCCCACAGGAATAATTTGGAAATTTTTCCTTTTTCCAAAAAAAGTGGAAATGTATAGAATCGGTCCACAATTCCAATGCTACCCACTTTGGGACACATGTCAAGCCTATTTTCATGAGGTGGAGGTGCAGGGAAAAATATAAAAATTTTCCAATTTTTCTTGAAAATTTTAAAAGATAAAATGAATCTCCTAGGTCTGCATCTAATGGAATGGTGTCACGTGGTCGCTCAGAATAAAAAGGTCAAAAGGGTAAAAATGTGAAACCCATGCTCGTGTTGAATGAAATCTTGTCATGTGGCCATTTCTTTTCAAAAATGCAAAGTGGAAAAAGGTGCCTCCAAAGCTCATCTCCAATGGTTTTTCTCCACGTGGAGGGCATAGATTAAAAGTTCAATGTCAAATCAATAGTAGCCATGCATATTTTCTTACTCTGCCACCATTTTTTCCCTAGGAAGCTCTAGAAAGTTTGGAGATGCATTTTTGCATCAATTTTCATTGAATTTTTGACAAATTCGTGTTGTTTGTGTCTATAAGGACCAATGCAATCGGTTTTGAGGATCAATTTTAAGATCAGAGTTGTTTTTGAAATGAATTTTTTCCCTAACCCATCCAAAAATGTGAAATATCAGATCCAAAAGTTGCAGAGTCAAATTTTGGAGGGTTAAGGATGAAATAATGAAAGGAAGGGGGGTTTACATGCTTTGAAGATGAAAAACGTTCCTCCATAATGGATAATGATGTGAATTTTGCAATGATTCATCTCTTTTTGAGATAACTGACAACTTTTTGGATGTGTTCTATTAAACATCCCTCTCTGTGGATCATGAGAAATTTTTGTAACAAATTTGATCCTTTGGCATATTATTTTCTTAGATAAGATGGCTCGAAGGAGATTGAAAGCTATATATTGCATGAATTTGGAAGAGTTTAAAAAATCCTGAAAAACTAAAAATTTGAGGGGAAAATCTCAAAAGAATCCCATTCTCTTAGTGACCACTTGAGAAACTCATGTAACTCTCTCTGTATCAGATTTCAAATCATGTTAAGTTGGTTGCACATGTATAGCCATTAACAATCTCTAATATTTTCTTGCAAAAAATTCCCCTGCTGATAAATCTGATCATGTTTGAGTTATTTTGTGTTTTCTTTTGGAAAAATATGTGAATGCTTACATTTCAGAATGTATTTCAAATTTGTGTTTCTTGTTTCCTGTTGCAGTTTTGTGTTTAAAATATCTCTTGATCATACATGGTCTCATTTCTTGTGATATTTTAGTGGCATTTACAATCTCACATTCAGAAGAGCTTTCATCTGATAAAGAGATAAACAAATTTAAAATCACTTTACCTTGACTTTAGAGATTGTTTGTAAACCTTTGGGTGCACCTTAGGTCATGATTAAATAGTGATGACTAAATGCTTCATTGGTTCATTCTAACTCAATATTTTGTGATAGATGATCAAGGATTGTGTGGAAAATTATATATTTGGGCTTCCATTTGGTGCACATATCCTAGTTGAAGGGATGATTAACCATTTTGATACTTTCTGTTGTTAAGTTTCTCCATATTTTGCTGAAATCCTCAAAGATTCTGGTAGATCTTGGTTTGTCTTGTCTAAAATCCCACCCAAAAATCATTCAAAACAACTAATCCTACCCTCTTTTACTCATATTTTTCCCTGTATACCCACATAAGATAAAAATCTAGTTGTTAAAGTATGCAGAACAGATCAGGATTTCAAAATTTCTTCAGTAACCCTTGTCTTGCATTGAAAGTATCTCCATATTCTGGAAGTGACAACTTGTGAAAGTCAGATTTGGAGTATTGATCATATTTTCCCAAGGTCCTTTTCATACTATTTTCACAAATTGAGGGATATCTTCATCTCCTTCACCATTTGAGGGTTACAAAATAGGTTCTCTTACCTTGGTTGAAAGGAACAACCTAAAATAGTTAGGACAAGATCAAGTCCTATTTGAGTGTTATCCATCTCTCCACAAATTTGAGTTCCAGTTAGATCATATCCCCGACTACAAAACAACACACACCATAATACATATGTCTTCAAGATTCAAGCCATCTTCAAGATTCAAGCCATATCTTTGATGCTACTCAGACTGAAAAGGAGAAAAAAATTGGGTACCAACACTAGTGGCACCGTTTCTGGGGACTTAGTTCAATTTGATCCATGTGCATACATATTTGAAATATTTGAATGCATATCAAACCCTGGTAATGTCTCTTGCAAGTTCTATCTACAAATATATTGTTAAAGCATCATTATATACTAAGATTTGCAAGGTGTATGTAAAGGTTTCAAACTCTATCTACAATTTTTATCAGTTTCTAGCAGTAGTTACACTTCATTTGCATTTGTGGTTGATAGATTCAAGAAAAGGAATATCTGATCTATAAAGTTTGGAAAGATTTTCAGTGCTGATAGGTACTTAACAGAGTATTTTAGTGCATTTGCACAACTAGGGTGAAAGTCCTAAGTGGCGACTCCATTCTATTTTGATCTTGATAAATACCAGTGTCTTAGCTTTCTATCATTTATTTTTTAGTGCTGCTAATCTCTACAAAATTGGAAGGAAGAAGATCTCTCTTCATTACAGACTCTACTAAGATTTTTTTTTCAGATTCAAGGAACTCAGAGTTAGAAGGGAGAAGAGTTTGGAAGGTGGTTAGAGAGCAGAGCTCAAGGAAGGAAGTTCCCTTCATTGAACTTGAGATTGATCAGCCTATCATTGAGGACTACTGTTCTTCTTCAGGTAAATCTAAATTAGACATTCCTCTTGAAAATTTTCATTCTCCATCTGGAGAGGGACCTTCATTTATCTTTGAAAATCTTGCTCCTCATTCTGCCCCTATTTTTTCCAAATCTACTAGAGTTTATCAAGAAGTTAATCCTATAAGGGATATCCATTTTGAAGATTACATTTCTATTCCCCAGAGACCTCTCACTCCTCATCATTATGTTTCTCCTCCAAGATCACCACCTCAAAATAATATGGCTCAGCCTAGACCTCCATTTTTGGTTAACACCTTTGGTCCTATAAATTTTAGAGGAATGAATGGTTATCCAAATGTTGTCCCTTAAGATGTCAGGAATAGGTTTCCAAAGTTCCAAGGTAATAATGCTATAACTGGTGATCGACATCTCAAAATTTTTGTTAACATGATGGAGGATTTTGAAATAGAGTTTGAAGATGTGTATGTCAAATTGTTCATTCATACACTAGAAGAGGATGTAAGGGATTGGTACAAGGCTCTTCCTGATAATTCTATTGATTCTTGCATTAAGATGAACAATGCATTTAGGTTGCAATATGGTGACAAAACAGATCCTAGGTTTCTATTTTCTAAATTTGAAAATATCAAGAAGAACCCCAATGAATCAGTGCATGAATTTAACACAAGATTTAACAAAACATTGAGAATACTACCTGTTAATATGAGGCCTTGTAATTAATATTATTTAATCAAATATGTAGATGCATTTGACAAGAAAGCCTAAGAGATAAGAACCCTACCAATTTAAGGCATGCCTTTACCATGGCACTGCATATTGAAAATAACATCAAGGCCATTTGGAAAAATCTTAAGAGGGATGGTGTAAAGTTGATAAACCCTGAAAAACATCAAGCTAGCAAGGGTGCTGATTTGGAGGAGATTGTGAAAACTTTGGCAGGGGCTATCAAAGAAATCTCATACAAGTTATCTTAGGAAGAGAAGGGAATTGCGTAGGCTTCACAAGGTCAGAAAAAAGCAAAAAAATATGACATATTTTCCAATCATCCTAGGGGTGATCAGAGATCTGATGATAGAGGGAAAGGACCCATGGGGTCTACAAATAGAAATCCTCAAGCACGTGAAGGAAGAGTGTTACCTGATCCCCTAACTGCTAGGGTTGCTGTTGTTGAGGAAGTTGTTGATATTGACTACTGTGATAAGTATTTTCTACCCCATCCTCCACGTGAAGTGGACCAGCAAGATGGTGCATCTAATAATGATGATGGTACTAATGATGATATATACATGGTGGGCTATTCTTCAGTCTCACAAGAAGGAACAACATCAAATGAGGTAATAAGTGCAAAGACAGCTGCAACCTTTGAGATTACATCAAATGGGTACAAGTCCTTCTTCCCTCTCATACTCTTGAGGTAGATGTAGTGCAAGGTTTTGAGATTCCTAACAATGACTTTGAATACTTAAGAGCTTTGATGATTAAGAAGTATGATGGTGGTATCCCTTTGGAGGAAGATAGACAATTGTTAATGAATGTTGTTGTGGCTCAAGAGAAAGAGTATAACATTAGGAGCAAGGTTGTTAAGGGAGTTAGGCCTCACGCCAAACCTAAAACACCCTTTCTTAAAAGTATTCCCAAAGAAGCTCCTAGAAGAGAAATACCTACCAAAATATCTGATGTCCCAGGAAAAAATTTCAGTCCTCCTCATGCCCCAAGATGCCATCTAATGAATCTACTTGTTTCCCTTCCAATGTTTCCTTGCCATCTAATGAATCTACTTGTTTCCCTTCCAATGTTTCCTTGCCGAAGAGTGTTCCTATGCCATCTAATGAATCTACTTGTTTCCCTTCCAATGTTTCCTTGCCGAAGAGTGTTCCATATGACATATCCTAGGTATTGAGCCAAATCAAAGTGAGTGCTCCAATCATTGAGTTGCTTAGGATTCCTAAGCACAAGAAGAGAGCATTTGATTACTTGGGATTGAAAGAGGAGAAGAATACCCCAAGAAGAAATGTAAATGTTGTTGAAACTCCTCCTCAAATCATTGCAAACCTTAAAACACCACCAGCATTAGAGGATCTTGGAGAAAAACCTAACGTATACTTGGGGACATCCTTGGTTGATTCCCAATTGAATGTTGATACATTATTTACAACTTTGATCATAAATGATAGACTACTTCACAATTCTATGTTTAATTCTGGTGCATCATGCAATGTCATGCCTCTAGAAGTAATGAATGAGTTGGATATCAAAGTAACAATAGCCTATGGAAAGTGTATTTCCATGGACTAAAGAGAAGTGCCGGTAGTTGGTTGTGTGAAGGGTTTGGTGGTATAACTTATAGCCTATCCAGGTAAGAATTTGAAACTTGATGTTGTGATTGTTGATTGCCCTGCCAATGGGGTATGCTTTTTTCAAGAAAGTGGGCTGCAAGTGTTAGTGGGACTATTCAAATGTACATGTCTTTTTCCAATATTCCCATTGAAGGAAGCCTTGTCAAGTTCTATGGAGAAAAGAAGATGTTACACCTTATTGAAGATCCCAACAATGCTTCCTATGAGGTGTTGTTTGCTAATGTTGATGCTGATAACTTTGTTGGGTTTGCTAATGGCAAAGAGCACAAGATGGATCATTCAAAGTTCCTTGAATAGGTAGGTTCCCCTTGGACCTTGTTATTTGATGGAGCTTCCTCCAAATTTGGAAATTGTGTTGGTATAATTATGATTTCTCCTAGCTGGGAAGAGTTGTTTTTTCCTTCAAGATTAATTTTTAATGTACTAACAACAATGATGAGTATGAAGCCTTGTTGTTGGGTCTTAGAATTGCATGGAAGTATGGTGTCAAGGAAATCATTGCAAAAGGAGATTCAGAGCTAGTTGTCAAACAAATAAGAAAATTGTATGCTATAAAAAATCAGTGAATGAAACAGTATAAACATGCAGTTTGGAATCTAATTGAGATGTTTGATTCCTTCAACATTGTGCATCTTGACAGAAGTTTCAATACTATTGTTGACAAGTTGGAAATGTTGGGGTCAAGATTTAGAAATTGCACCATTTCACCTTATTGTGAGTACAATACTGAAGTGTTAACTAGGCTAGTTATCCCTGACAACATCAAGCATTAACAGGTGTTTAATGATGATGCTCAAGTACAAAGGTTATTACAAAATCAAGGTGAGTTTTTAGATCAAAATATTGATTGGGAAATAATGGTATGTGTGAATAAATGAAGAGAGAATTTGTTTGGAAAGGATATTATCCAATTGAAAACTAACACCATTCCTAGAGGTCTTGTTGCACTTGAGTCAAATTTTGACAATACTGATTGCATCATCAATAGAAACATGTCTACCTCAAGGGATATGGAAGAGAATAACTTGGGCACGAATGATAAACCAAGAAAAATTTGGTTGGGCAGTAATCTAAACAAAGAAGAAAAACAGTCCTATGTTCAACTATTGAAGAAATATCAGGACTGTCTAGCTTGGTCTTATTCAGCACTGAAAGCATAAAGAGAGGACTTTTTTTAGCATGAGATTCCTCTTGAAACAAATGCCAAGATCTTCAGACAAAAGAAAATTCCAATTAATCCACTCCTCTCAATGAAGATGCAAGATGAATGGAAGAAACTAAAGGACGGTAGGGATCATTTAGCCCACAAGGTATTCATCTTGGGTTGTAAACCTTGTGCCAGTCAAAAAGAAAAATGGAGATATCAAACTTTGTGTAGACTTCATAAATCTAAATAGAGATTCATTGAAAGAAAATTATCCTTTCCCAAACATGGAAAACATGCTGCAATTAGTTACTGAATCTGAATTGTTGTCCACCTTGGATGGTTTCTTTGGCTACAATCAAGTTGTTTTCAAGGAGTTAGAAAGATTTAAAACTACCTTTACCACTCCTTGGGGAACATATGTCTATGTAAGAATTCATTTTGGTCTTATGAATGTTGGAGCTACTTTCCAAAGAGCAATGGATGTTGCTTTTGTTGGTTACATAAATGACTTCATTACAGTTTATCAGGATGATGTGACTATGTTTTCAAGGAGCAGAAAAGATCACTTGCAGAACTTGGAAATAATTTTGGTCAGATGTAGAGAATATGGCATTTCTCTCAATCCAAAGAAGTGTCAATTTGGAGTGAAAAATTCCAATCTACTTGGTCATATTGTTTCAAAGGCTGGTGTCATGATTAACCCTGAGAGGGTAGAAGCAATCATCAAGGTTCTAATTCCAAGAACAAAGAAGGGCATCCAATCCTTCTTTGGGTAGATCAATTTCATTAGAAGGTTTGTGTATAATTTTGTTGAATTGACTCTTCCTATTACATACATGTTAAAGAAAGACCAAGTTATCAAATGGGAGGAGGCTGCTATTCAGGATTTTGAAGGAATCAAAGAAGCATTGAAACATGCACCTCTCTTAGCATCTCTGAATTACATAAAGCCTTTCCAAATCTTCTCCTTTGCTTCTGAAAATACCATTGGATCTGTTTTTCTATAGAAGGATGAAGTTGGGGCTGAGAGGCCTATTTCCTTCTTTAGAAAGGCTTTACAAGCTGCTGAGTTAAAATACACAATCATGGAAAAATAGGAATTTTCCTTAGTGAAAGCAACAAAGGTTTTTAGGCCTTATATCTTAAGTTCAAAAGTTGTTGCTTATGTTCCCCACACCATGGTAAAAGACATCTTATCAGAGATGGAGATCTCAATAAAAATATGTAGATGGGTGAACAAACTACAGGAATATGACATGGATATTCAAACCACAAAGTTGGTGAGAGGTTTGGGTCTTACTAAGCTCATGGCTGAGAGCAACTTTCAAAATATGGAAGTGAATTAAGTAGAGGAAGAAAGGGTAGATGTTCTTGAGAAGTTGGTAAGTTCTAAGTGGTACAAGGATGTAATATTTTACCTTAGACACCCATGCTACCCTGATTATTTGAATGAAAATCAGAAAAGAGCCCTTAAGCTGGCTTTTGAAAAATACATCATCTCTAACTTTGGGCTGGCTTGGAAGAACCCTGAAGGTGTCCTCTTGAAATTTATAACTGAAGATGAAGCTCCCAAAATAGTTACTGATTTCCACGGGGGTGTTTGTGGAGGACACTTTGTTGGAAGGGTTACAACACACAAAATTTTGAGAGCTGGTTATTGGTGGCCTTCTCTCTTCAAATATGGAACCCTACTGGTTAGAAAATGTGAAATTTGCCAAAATTTCTCTAGAAGAACGAAAGATTCAGGCTCCCTTCCTTTGCAGCCTGTATCAATTGGGGCTCCTTTCAAACAATGGGGAATAGAATTCATTGGTGAGATTTCAGACTCTTTTAGTGCTAGACATAAGTGGATACTTGTAGCTACAGATTACTTCACCAAGTGCGTAGAAGCAATCCCCACCAAGAAATCAACACACCAAGTTGTTATGGACTTCTTGTTGAATCATATCATGTGTAGATTTGGTGTGTCAGTCAAGATTGTTGCTAATAATGCCATGTATTTCAGAGCTAATCCCTTGATGGTAATGTGAAAGGAGTATAGAACCAATCTGACTTATGCTTCAAAATATAACCCTCAAGGGAATGGAAAAGATGAGTCCAACAATAAGAACTTGTTGAAGATCATTAGGAGAACCTTGGAGTTGAACAAGAGAAAATGGGGTGAATAACTGAAATTTGCAGTTTGGGCTGATAGAATCACTACCAAAAGAACTACTGGTAGGATCCCATTTGAGTTAGTGTATGGAACTCAGGCTCTCTTGCCATTACATCTAAAATTATCTTCATTTCAGTTTGTTCAACAACTTGAAGATCAAGAGGTTAGTCCATATGAAGCAAGGATTAATCAGATTGTTGAGTTGGATGAAGAAAGAAGAGCATCCCACTAAAGGCATGTCATATTTAGAGAGAAGTTGAAGATGTTTTTTGAAAAGAAGGTCACTCCTAATGCCTTCAATGTTGGAGATCTGGTTTTTTTGTGGGATAGCAAGCATGAAGATAAGGGAAAACATGGTAAATTTGATGCATTGTGGATGGGCTCTTACTCCATTGATATCAGAATTGGTGAGAATACCTTTTTTCTCAAGGACTTAGATGGGGAATTTCTTTAACTTCCTATTAATGGCAAGAATCTGAAGTATTTCTTGGATTAATCCCCAAATTTTAGGTATGAACCACTTGTATAGCATACAGTCTTTGTTTTTTGGCTCTATTTTTGCTATTTTTGTCGGTTTGTGCTTTGCCCTGTTCTTGACAGCCATTTTTTATTGATTGGGTCTAGCTTTTCTACCCTACATTTTTGAATTTTTTGCCCAATGGTTGTTTTTGGCACTTGGTCTGCTTATTTTGTTCATGTGGCACTTGTTGGGAGTGCCCATCCTCGAGCAGGAGCCGATGTTGGTGCCATTTTTGAGCTTGCACCATTTTGCCCTAAATTTTCCTACATTATGCATGCTCTAAAATGGTTTTATCTCAAATTGGTGGTCTGTAACTTTTCCCTCTAGTTGAATGCCTTGAAATGCTCAAAAACTTGTTGTTTTTCCCCAATTTGAAAGAAATTTGCATGTGTGCCCTGTTTTGTGTCCTATTTTTTCCAAAATCTGCGGGCTCTTCCATTTTTACTTTTTGCTCGATCATGGAAGTTTAAAATTGATCGATTTGTACTTGTATGCCATAAAAATCCAATTCCATGATAAAAAATGCTTTGAAAACATGTTTCAGTTGGTTCAATTTCAAGAAATTTGTCGTCCTTAGCAAAAAAATCAAATTCTAAGGCATCCCTAGCATTTTTTATGTTCTGACGGTCAAACGGGCATCATTTTCCCATCAATTTCTTCTTTAGCATTCATCAAAAACATGGCTTGTTCTAATTGGCAGAGGGACGGTGGAAAATTGTTTTAACTTATTACTTTTTGCTTTTTTGGCAAAAGGGTGAATTTGGTCCCATGGATCCACTTTACTCTTGATTGGTTCTAATGTTGCTTACATGGCGTGTTTTGATTGGAGGAGGAGCCGGTGAGTATTTTTTTGAACTTTTTCTTTTTTATCTACTTTGGATAAAAGTTCAAACTACCCTGTGGCCCCACCAAGTGTTAATCTACCTGAATTCAAGCGGCGGAGAAAATTTCTAATTTTTTCCTGAAAATGATAGCGTGTCCTCTTTTTATTAGATGAGAAGCAACGGGTCTTTTTGTGCCTTAAGGAATTTTGGAAAAAGAGTTAAAGTGCAAAGAAAATATGTAGGGCCCGCAACAAATCAGAATGGAACACATGGCAGCTTCAGAGCTAGGGACAAAATCAGAGGTGCGGGTCCATGGGGATAATTTGAAAATTTTTCCTTTTTCTAAAAAGGTGGAAATGTGTAGAATCGTTCTGTGATTCCAATGGGGCCCACTTTGGGACACATGTCAAGCCCATTTTCATGAGGCAGAGGTGTGGGGAAAAATATCAAAATTTTCCAATTTTTCTCGAAAAGCTTAAAAGGTAAAATGAAGCTTCTATGTCCGCATCCAATGGAATGGTGCCATGTGGCAACTCAAAATAAAAAGGTCAAAAGGGTAAAAATGTGAAACCCGTGCTCGTGCTGAATCAAATCTCACCACGTGGCTGTTTCTTTTTAAAAATGCAAAGTGGAAAAAGGCACCTACAAATCCCGTCTCCAATGGTTTTTCTCCATGTGGAGGGCATAGATTAAAAGTTGAATGTCAAATCAATGGTAGCCGTGCATCATTTTCTACTCTACCACCATTTTTGCCCTAGAATGCTCTAGGAAGTTTGGATATGTGTTTTTTGCATCAATTTTCATCAATTTTTTGACAAATTTGTATCGTTTGTGCCTACAAGGACTAATGCAATCAATTTTGAGTATCAATTTGAAGATCAGAGATGTTTTTGAAATGAATTTTTGCCCTAAC
This sequence comes from Taxus chinensis, assembly GCA_019776745.2. Taxonomy (NCBI): domain Eukaryota; kingdom Viridiplantae; phylum Streptophyta; class Pinopsida; order Cupressales; family Taxaceae; genus Taxus; species Taxus chinensis. The sequence continues at coordinate 955,464,250 of CM034147.1, read as the reverse complement.
CCGTCCAAAAACATGAAATATCAGATCCAAAAGTTACAGAGTAAAATTTTGGAGGGATAAGGATGAAATAATGAAAGGAAGGGGGTCTGCATGCTTTGAAGATGAAAAATGTGTCTCCACAATGGATAATTATGTGAATTTTGAAATGATTCATCTCTTTTTGAGACAACTAGAAAATTTTTAGACGTGTTCTGTTAAATGTCCCTATCTGCAAATCATGATAAATTTTTGTAAAAAAATTGATCCTTTGGCATATTATTTTCTTAGCAAAGAAGGATCGAAGGACATTGAATGCTATTTACTGCATGAATTTTTCATGCAAAGGGTTAGAAGAGCTTTTTTTTTTAAAAAGAGCTTGGAAAACTAAATATTTCACAGGAAAATATGGGAAGAAGCCCATTCTCTGAGTGACCACTTGAGAAACTCATGTAACTCTCTCTATATCATATTTCAAATCATGTTTAGTTGGTTACACATGTATAGCCATTAACAAGCTCTGAGATTGTTTTCAAAAGCATTCTCCTTCTAATAAATCTAATCAAGTTTGATCTATTCTGTGTTATCTTTTGGAAAAATCTGTGAATGCTTACATTTCAAAATGTATTTCAAATTTGTGTTTCTTGTTTCCTATTGCAGTCATTTGTTTAAAATATCTCTTGCTCATAAATCATCTCATTTGTTTTGATATTTTAGTGGCAGTTGCAATCTCACATTCAGAAGAAATTTCATTTGATAAAGAGATAAACAAATTTAAAATCACTTTACCTTCCTTGACTTTAAAGATTGTTTGTAAACCTTTGGGTGCACCTTAGGTCATGATTAAATAGTGATTACTAAATGCTTCATTGGTTCATTCTAACTCAAGATTTTGTGATAGATGATCAAGGATTGTGTGGAAAAGTATATATCTGAGCCTCCATTTGATGCACATATCCTAGTTGAAGGGATGATTAATCATTTTGATACTTTCTGCTGTTAAGTTTCTCCATTTTTTGCTAAAATCCTCAAAGAGTCTGGCAGATCTTGGTTTGTCTTGTCTAAAATCCCACCCAAAAATCATTCAAAACAACTAATCCTACCTTGTTTTACCCCTATTTTTCCCTGTATACCCATATAAGATAAAAATCTAGTTGTTAAAGTATGCAGAACAGATCAGGATTTCAAAATCTCTTCAGTAACCCTTGTCTTGCATTGAAAGTATCTCCATAATCTGGAAGTGACAACTTGTGAAAGTCAGATTTGGAGTATTGATCATGTTTTCCCCAAGGCCCTTTTCATACTATTTACAAAATTTGAGGGATATCTTCATCTCTTTCACCATTTGAGGGTTAAAAAATAGGTTCTCTTACCTTGGTTGAAAGACACAACCTAAAATAGTTAGGACAAGATCAAGTCCTATTTGAGTGCTATCCATCTCTCTACAAATATAAGTTTCAGTTAGATCATATCCCCAGCTATAAAATGACACACACCATGATCCATCTGTCTTCAAGCTTCATTCCATATCTTTGATGTTGCTCATACTAAAAAGGAGAAAAAATTTTGGTACCAACAAGGCGTATATCTTATCTGGGCCTAACCACCACACTTGAACACCATCTAACTATATGGGGGAGATATAAATGAATCGAGTGTTCCCAAAGCTCAAAGTGAATGATTGATTTGGAAAGTAGAGATAGAAATGGCTATATAAATCCATAAATATTATCTTTCTCGCCTGATCCACCCCATATCCATATAGATCGATGACTTGAGATATAGGGTTTCATCATCCCCAAATTTCTATATAGGGCCGATCTAGGAAGATAGGTGGACGAGAACCCCTATATATCTGGGAAAGTAGAAATAAAGATCTCACCAACCTACATCATATCTGAGATCTCTATTCTATATGTAATATAAATGGACATTAAATATAGAATCCAGATTGATATGAAAATGGGCATTGCTTTGTATTACATATAGAACTATAGAGTAGTCGGTTTATAAATTGAGAGGATGGTGAGGGGGGTTGGAAGAAGGAAGTTAAATATGGACATAGAGATGTAGGGTAAAATATCATTTCAAATGAGGGCATGGGCCCATATATGCCCCTATCTCCCTATATCTCCCTGCCATTCTATTATTTACTTCCGATAGGGGTCTGACACATATTTTTTGTAGAGATATGGGGTAGAGGAAAAAAGGGGAAAGGGAATAAAGAGGAAATTCAAAACCCATGTCCTTATATAGTCCATATAGAAATATAGGGTATGATAGGGTAGGGTAGGGTTATGACTCTAGAGAGCCCCAAGATCTATTCTATCACCTATAAATAGGGGTGTTAGGCCTTCAATCTATCACCTATCACCTATTAATAACTAGAGGGTAGGGTATTCCAAATCTAGATATAGGTAGTTTCCCACCCCATAGAGATATAAGGCTCCTCCCCCAACTATAGAGAGTATAATAGAGTATAGTGGGTCATTGATCGAAAGGATATCTATTTAGAGGGAGTTGAATCCATCTAGTATAGAGCTGATATATAATAGAGAGGGGGTCCCACATAATCCATCTATTATGTACATGGTATGACCGATGACTTATTATGTCATATCATGTAGCATAACATATGGCTGGATGGAGACGTGCGTGATACGATTGATGAATGATATCATGTATCATAATGGATGGCCCTATCCATAGTTTGGGGCACTATTTAAGTCATCAGGCCCCCTCTCCCTTGACCAACCAATCAGAAAAGTTAAGTGTTCATAGAGATAAGGATTCCATATTAATCATAGGAAGGGGAAGAATGGGGGAACCATATGGATAGGTGGGATCATCCATGTCCATATGGTTTATCCATCACATAGTGTAGTTTCTAATATAATCTAATCTGACTAGAAATTATCTTTCCTACTATATCGGATTGGAATGCACCAGCTCGGAACACATCCATTAGATGGATGCCTGACATTGAGAGAGAGATATAATCTAATATGAGGATCCCTATCTATCATTCCTTCCATAATCTAACATCAGTCTATCGATCTATTCATGTCATTCCATTCCATGCCATATCAATCCATCTCATGCCATATATAGAGTCAAATTCAGTTGAGCATCCATCCTTCCCTTCTATGTCAAGCATCTACCCTTCCACCCTATATATTTCTTTCTATATAGTGATCAATCCTTCTGTAGTCAAGTGGTGCATTGACATCCCATTTCAATCCCAAAGAGATATAGGAAGTGTTTTCTATAGATATGGATGACATGTGTCCTATTCCAATCCCAATCTTGAACATGGAGTTTGAGTGGCACATGTCATTGAGATTCTATCCATAGTAGATCATATGGGAATCCAGTCACCAATTAGATCACCAAAGTATGGTATGATCTAATGTGTTTTTTCCATTACACTCATCCAAAAATTGGGGCTAGTTATCTATAGATATGGGCCTTCTCCCCCTCCTCAAAATGTATATATATAGATAGTTGGCCTCCCAACCCAACTTGACTTTAGAGGTGGGCATCTAGACTATGATACCATGATATGGCCTAGGGAAAATCCCCCATATCTAGGGACTAGACTAGTTAATATGGGTGTTGACGAGATGCTCTAGTTAGACAGAAGGGCCCCTATTTGAACTATCTCATCTTAGAAGGATAGTACTGACAAGCTCCCATAGCTACTCTACTGGCCTGAATGACACCATATATGGATCTAGGGTTCCCCCACCCCATTTGATCTTATCTATATGGGATTGAGTATAGATAGGGGAACCCATGAAGATATAGGCCCCTCATAGATATAGAATATATATTTAGGTGGCAGAGGGAACTCAATCGACGTTAGGCTCAATGTTTGACCAAAAATTTGGGGATCCATACCATACCATACCATACCATAATATATCTCAATCTATATATATATATATCTATAACTCTATCTCTCTATCACTCTATATCTCTATCACTTTATCACTCTCTAGAGGGTTGGGGAGATGAGATGGGGGGAGGTATAAAGAGAGGAGGAGATTCCAATGGTAATTTATTCAAAGATGGGCACCTCACTCTCTTCAGTGTGCTTGGCTCACCTTAGCCCATAGAATCACTATATAGATAGGGCGATGTGAAAAGAGAAGGATAATATAGAGATATACCCATCCCCATCTATATAGATATGGTATACACTTGATTGACGAGGGATGAGTAACGACTCAATTACAAGCTATAATGATATTTCAAGGTGAGGTCCCCCTCTATATACTCCCCTTGCTCCCTTGTATGGGCCCATATAGTTATAGGGCACAAGGTTAGGTCACTGTAATTAGAGTTTAGTTTAGATACATCCCCCTCTACCCCTTCTCAAAAAATAGGGCTAGTACTAGTTGAAACAGAGGCTCGTTCTTTCCTAGAGACACCTTCATCACCCACTCTATATTCTAGTCCCTGACATCCTTTGGTTTGAGAATAGTATGTTGATTGCCCTATCTAACTATAGGCATCCTTTGGGAATAGTCCATAGGTTGTCTGTTAATACAACATGTATTTTGATAAGATAAAAGTGGAGCATTGCATCACACCCCCCACCCTCATTCTAGTAGAGGGGAGTAGAGGGATTGGCCAAACTAACACTATGGAGCCCATATTGTAATATAAAGGGAAGCAAACAAAACACCCTTCATTCAATAGTAATATAGTGTGATATAGGGCCCCAATAAATCAAGGCCCCAACCTTGAACTCTAGATAGGGATAGGGGGATGATGGAAAGTTCAGGGTCAATCGAGAGGGTCTAGTGTCAACTGTATAGTATAGCCTAGTCCCCCTTCAAACCCCCACTCCCATAGTTCTTTGTAGATAATTATCCCCCAGTTTGCTATCACTCACTCCTCATTTTATGGATTAAATAGGGAGTCCAATGTTATTATATCCCATATCTATAGTTTCCCCTCCCCTAGATTGAACTAGATATCAGATATGATCAGAGAGTGTAAATTTATTCTATCACCATATATGGATCATTTCACCCATATCGGGCTCAGGAGGGAGCCAAAGATATATCCTTCCCATATCCTTATAGATTGATGTTGATGTTTGTTTTTAATTATATCTATTTCCACTCCCATCCAAGTATGTCCATCGAGATATAGGGGCACATGGTCATCCATCAGCCATGGTGTGATAGGAGGCCCCATAGAGAGATAGGGACACACGGTCACCCATCACCCATAGTGGGAGGCACTTGGAAGATAGAGTATGGGTGAGTTGGGATTGAGGTTCCCCATATGGTATATAGGGATGGGAAACCTCATTATCATTTAGAATAGGAGAATGGGTAGTATGGTATTGTCTCTGAGGGAGGAAAATTCGGAATGAGGGGAGTAGCCCTAAACTCTATATATGGCACCCCGACTCAAATATCTAGGAATAGCTCTAGTAATAAGTAAAAAGAGATCTAGGGCTTCCCTATCCCCTTTAAATTGAAATGGGCCCCTATCCCCCATAATTTAGATAGGACAGGGAGGGAAGATAGGATAGAACCCCCCTAAATTGAAAAGGGGGAGGGGTATATAGATGGATAGGGTGGGGAGGGCATCTAGGCTAGAGATAATCTAGACTAGGTACTATTCAATACAAGGTAGAGGATGGGTAGGATAGGTTGGCCCCAACCATATAGACTCAATACTTGGAACCCTATAGAGATATTGGCACTTTGGCCCTTTTGGACAAGTCTGATCAGTATAGGGAACAACTAGCTCTATACAATAGAGGTGATCCTCATCCCAGTAGGCCAAGGGAGAGAGATATATAGGTATATATTTATATAGGGTATCGCCATCTATAGTTATCATGTAGTGATAGTGGGTACTCTATCTAACATATAACATAGATGACCATATTCTAATGATTTATGTGAGAAGCTGGGGGGAAGGGATCTATTCCCTCGGTGTTGCTAGGATGAGGGCTCTCTTCTTCACATCAATGAATTATAGAGATATATAATCCTGGAGGGATGGGTATGAAAATACCAATTTGGGGTTGGGAAGTCACCCTATATATATGGATATAGGGGGTCACTTCAAGGATATGGCTTCTCGATGGCCTACTCTCTGTTCTATAGAGTATAGATCTAACTCATCCAATTCCCTATCGAGATATAAGGACCTGATGCCTATCTGAAACATCATGAGTGTGGCACAGTATAGAGAGTTCAATTGGAACCCCCTCTCCATATATGGTGAGTTCTCAATCGAGGACCCCTATCTAGTGAACCTATGTATTATATGACATAACTCAATTCCCCTATCTATGGGAGATTTAGGGCTCCTATCTACAAACTATTATTGAACAACCCTTGATCTGATCACGAATGAATGGATCATATCTCTATAGAGAGGGTTGGGTCACCCATCACCCATAAATGGGTGGTGGTTATGTTTCCATGATCAGGAATGTGGTAACTAGAGGCCCAACTAACGCCCAAACAGAGATAGTAGATAGTGCCCCAAACCCCTCCCTCCTTTATCTATATTCCCCTATAGAGAATAGCAGTGTCTCCCTTTGGTTCTATGCCTTTGTGTGACTTTAAAAAAAAAAACCCTGTCACAAAGATCCAAATTGGATAAGTGATCACACCATCGTGATCGTCTCGAAATTCTAAGCAACTTTTATATATAACTAGAGATCTTGAAGTGATCAGAAGTTCCCCAAAATTGCACTTTTATGAAATTACCTCCTTATTCCCTTGACACCAACCTGGCACCCTCTTCTATAAACCTATGTGAGCTCATTTTCTAACTTGATGTGCTTATTTGGCAGATTGGCTAGGTAGGTTTCTTTAGAACCATGAGGTATGGAGTTTAAATCACGGTGCCTCCTTTTGCAATGATTTTGGTTTGTTGTTGGTGAGATTAAATCCCATATTGGTCATGTTGTTGAGAATAAGGGCATTTAAATTAGCCCACCTTACATGTTATAGATGAGGATTTGACCACATTGTGCATTTTTTTACACACTAATACGAATTTTCTATGTTGTTTCACTATATATAAGCCCGAGGATGGTGCTAGATGTTGATTTTTCCAATGAGCATATATGTTATCCGCTAGTTCCACCGGTAATGTGGAGTTGGTTGTTTGACTCACCAAATCTGTAAGGAGATAATACTATCTCAATTAATGATGTGGATAGCTGTGTGGAATAATACCTAGTAGAATTAAAAACTCGGTCAATTCTGAACATGGTGAATATTTACCAAAGCAATATGAAATTTGACTACACAATAATATGATATTTCAATAATGAAATATGGCAAAGTGGTGGCAAGCCACATGGTGGTTTGAGGACCCACCACGTCAATGATGATATAATCATCCTCACAGCAGCCATGCTCCCCTCCGTAACAAAAGTTGAGCCTCTTGTTTCAACGAATAACTTTTCCCCTGACGAAGACTGGAGGTCACAAACCAATACTTCATTTTTTGTCCTCTTTCTCCTTTTATCACTTGTCCCACTTCCGAATGAGCCACTTGGCCAATTTTGCATGAGTACATGTCACCTTGGACCTATTGACCAATGTTAACCTTCCAGTTGACCAAAACTTTGACTAGACATATCTTGAGCTCAGAGTGTCTGTTTTTCATGTTCTTAGAGTCATCAAAAATCTCTCTGAAGGCTCTACTACACTGGTATGGTTTAGGGAAGTTTAGGGAAAAATTGACACTAAAATTGATCCCCTGATCACTTCTCCCTACTGAGAATGATTCTTATCCACAAAAAATTGTTTATTAACAACAAAATAATGTTATCTCTTCCTGCATTACAAAAACACATACAAGAACCCAAAAAACCATTCTAGGTTAAATAAATGTAAATAGTTGATTATCTAGTCACATAACCGATCAGATAATAACACCCAATTAAGCTAGTGTTCAACTGAAACACTATGACCCTGTCAACTCTACACACAACTATGAATTTTCATACCCCACTGTAATGCCATCACAAATAATTGACTAGATAATAACACCCATTCTATTACGGAAAGCTAGTGTTTAATGATCACTTAGTGATATAGCCGATTACTTAAATTACAATTTCATAACACATATAAGTATACTAGATATCTAAATTGCCCACAATTAGGCTAGTGCCCCCTATCCATCTGAAACTGTAACAATTACAAGTATTCACTATCTAGAATAAAATAGATTATTGATGCCCAAAAATATCTATAGTCAACAACTGAATCCACGTGAATCTGCCAAACACACTATATTGCCATCACAAATAATAAGTCAGATAATAACACCCATCTATAACAGAAGTTAGTGTTCAGTTGAAAATTTGTGATTATGTTGATTACAACTACAAATATTCACTATCTAGAATAATTAAACCATCAATGCCCAAAATGGCTATAGTCAAAATCTGAATCAGCGTGAATATGCAAATATTCTATCCATATACTGAACTATAAAGGGATACATTATAAACTATATGCTTACCCACATTAGTGAACTACCATAATCTACAAAATGACCACCTGGTGCCTTTGCAAACCAGTTTGTTAGTGTCATAAATTTACACCCTAATTGTAACCACATCTGATAGTTACAAAAATAAAATTTTCTCAAAATGAGGGTCTTATAAATTAGTGCAAATAAAACATATGGATACAACAAGTTTTTCTATTTATTACCAAATCAAACAGGTTCTTGAATGGGTCTGATAAGAATCCATAATATTTGCACAAATCACAACACCGTAAAACTACAAGTTTCAAAATAGACATTCTGATGATGCCCATCCCTACATAATGTTGTCAGAAATGGAATAACCAACCAAAATGTGAGAATATGAATATGAGTATGATGAACCTATCACTCAAATATTATCTACGGTTGCTTCCAAATTATTTCAAAGCTAAATATAAACATAGGATCAAATCCCTAAAATATAGCTATGAAAATGTTTGCATACTTTCACCAGTTACTGTAATGCAAACATAAAGTTGAGGAATGTTTCACCCATCTAATTACTTGGATTTCTCCGTTTAGGTGTTTTACTTCTCCATTACCAGAATGAGCATTTACATGAGTTAGATCAACAAATTTTGGTTTGACATCATTTTCCTTTTTAACAACTTTCCACTGTTGCACTGAAGGAATATACCAACACATCTTAAGATCATGACCATTCTTTTTACAATAGGAAAAAAATTTAACTTCCCTGTTTTTAGGAGTCTTACCCATTTTTCCATTCCCTGAACTCTGTCTAGGAGAATGACTCCTCTATTTAGGAGAGTTAACCCTTTTTCTATTTCTCACCTTACCAAGGAGAGATTGGTCTTTAACACCTACCTTATCATTCACAAAAGGCATTAAATTCTTAACCATTGTTTTCATCTTCTAACAATATGTTATAGAATGATTAGAACCTTCACAAAATGTGCAAGGAAAACCATACTTTTTTTCTACCAAAGCTATATTGTTCAAACTAAAAGAGTGTTTTAGAAGTCTAAGGACATAATTTCCCCTTAGTGTTATTTTTAGTGTAAGTGGGACGAGCTGGAATTTCATTACCTCATTTACCTACTTTCTTACACATTTCATTGTTCCTTTTGATGACAAATTATTGCATTTCTAGAGGTGTAGATCCTTGGTTGTTGGAAGCTTTTCTTCCTTTAACTACTTTATAACTTTCTCCAATTTCCATTTTCCCACTAGAATATCCCAAACCTACAAACCAAGGTTGATCCTCTACTTGTATTGGGTTAGCATCACCTTGTCCATTTTTACCAAGGCCCTTTCCATTAAATCCCATCTTAACCATTAGTTTAGACCCAATTACCTTAGTATGTTTTTCAAACTGACCCAAAGGAATATCTAAAACTAAATAAGAGGAACTATTTTCACGTGAATAATTTATAGTGCATTTTTCTATCATAGTACTTGCATCTACTTTGGAAGGAATTTCCTTCTTGTGTTCACCTTATTATAGCTTTTCCAAGAGGGCATCCTTGGTCTGTATTTCTTCCTGTAACTCTTTAACAAAAACTTCAACTTCTGGCTCTTTACAAGCATTTCGTTGACATATCCCCTTTCTTGGTTATAGAGGATTGTGGCTTAGATTTTAACTGCACTATTTCCTCTTCTAAAGAACAAAAATTATCTCTTAGGAAAGAGTTTTCTTCCTGGAGTTGGTAGTTTATGGCTTCAAGCTCATCCATTTGCTCCTGTTTGGGTGAATTTCCCATGATTCCCTGTTTCCTACAAACACAACATGTACTTCCAAAAATGCACACGACAAAATAAGATAAACAAGCTTCAAAATGTTTGCACACTGAAAAATGAAATCAATACTGAATCCGAAGCCAAATTTTTAAACACAATTAGAAGCTAATCCAACAATCTAACAGCTCTAATACCAAAACTTGATCCAAAAATGGGTGCTTGAAACTAACATTTTTAATCGCTTTAAAGGATCTTCAATTTTAACAACTTAAGAGGTCTTAATACTCCAAATTATTGATTAAAAATCTGATTATGGACTAAATTCAGAACTGAAATTAAGTTTGTAATTTACTCAAATTTTCACTATTTGATCAAAGCCCAAAAAATCAGATGTTTTAGATTTAATTCATTTTCCCAATTTTATCAGTTACTGATTATAGTTGCATCCATATTCATATTTTGAATTTAAATTACTTTCAAATATTAGAAATTGAAAATAAAAAATTAGAACACAACACTAGATTGTTTACGAGGTTAAGAATTCTTACGTCCCTGGGTTCATGGTGAACTGATCCATTAATAATGTTAAATATGTAAATACAATAACCTTTACATTAACTAATAATGAATCAAAAACCTTCAAAACTATGTTTTAAACGTTCAAAAGATGTTATAGGAGCTCAGTCTATGTCCTTCACCTTCCTAATCCATTTGTAGTCGTGTCTCCCTTTGGTTCTACGCATTCGTGTGACTTTAACAGAAAATAAATCTATAAAAAAAATAGAAATTGGATAAATGATCACACCATCATGATTGTCTCAAAATTCTGAGAAACTTTCATATATAACTCAAGATCTGGAAGTGAGCAGAAGCGCCCCAAAATTGCACTTTTCCAAAACTACCTCCTTATTCCCTTAACACAGACCTAACACCCTCTTCTATAAACCTATTCAAGCTCATTTTCTAACTTTATGTGGTCATTTGGTGTATTGGCTAGGTGGATTTCTTTAGAACCCTGAGGTGTGGAGTTCAAATCACGGTGCCTCTTTTTGTAATGGTTTTGGTTTGTTGTGGGTGAGATTAAATCCCATATCAGTCACGCCATTGAGAATAAGGGAATTTAAATTATCCCACCTTACATGTTATAGACGAGGCTTTGACTACATTGTGCATTTTTTTGCACATTAATACGGGTTGTCTATGTTGTTTCACTGTATATAATCCTGAGGATGGTGTTGGATGTTGAGTTTTCCACTAAGCATGTATGTTATCTGCTAGTCCCGCCGGTAATGTGGAGTCGGTTGTTTGACTCGCCAAATCTATAAGGAGATAATACTATCCCGATAAATGATGTGGATAGCTATGCGGAAATAATACCAATTAGATTTAAAAACTTGGTCAATTTTGAACATGGTGAATAATTACCAAAGAAATATGAAATTCGACCACACAATAATATGATATTTCAATAATGAAATATGGCAAAGTGGTGGCAAGCCACATGGTTGTTTAAGGACCCACCACATCGGTGATGATATAATCGTCATCACGGCAGCTGGGCTCCCCTCCGTAACAAAAGTTTAGCCTCTTGTTCAACAAACAAATTTTTGCCTGACAAAGACCAGAGGTCAAAAACTAATACTTCATTTTTTGTCCTCTTTCTCCTTTTGTCACTTGTCCATTTCCGAATGAGCCACTTGGCTAGTTTTGCACACGTACACATCACCTTGGACCTATTGACCAACGTTGGCCTTTCATTGACCAAAATTTGACTAGACATATCTTGAGCTCAGAGAGTCCTTTTTTCATGTTCTTATAGTCATTGGAAATCTCTTTTAAGGCTCTACTACACTGGTATGGTTTAGGGAAGTTTAGGGAACATTTGACACTGAAATTGATCCCCTGATCACCTATATAACAATTAAAAGTTTCCATATACACTATACTTGTCATATACACTATAATTTCCCTATATCTTTCTATATGGCTAAGCTGAATGCTTAGCCCAACACTCTGAATGAAACACTAAACTCTCTATCTCTCTCTCTCTATCTCTCTATATCTCACTCTTCACTCTTCACTCAATATATTTCTCTCACTCTTCACTCTTCATTATTCACTCTATATCTATACTCTATGGTGAACCTATAGTTCACTAGAGCGAGGAGAGCCCAAATCTACATATAACGTTTTGGTGGGGGAGTGCCTCATATCATAGTGAGATAAGTCCTCCCTCCCCCCAAAGTTTAGAACTAAGGGGGGAGAGGAGTGTTTTCTAACTATAGATACGATCCCTATATAGGTCGGGGGGGGCCTCAAACTCTATATAGCTGGGGGAGGAGCCAAATGGGGGACCCTAAACTATTCTAATGGGGCCTAATCTTTATCCTCTATAGTTAGGGGAGGAGGGGGAGACTTGAACTATCCCATAGTGTGAGAGTAGGTGTGAGGATGAAATATTAATATGGGGAGGGGGAGGAGGGCTCAATGTCCTTCAGACATCCTAGAGAGAGTTGATAGTTTAGAGAGGGGGGCATATCACTATATAGATGCCCTAATTCTGAATGGGCTACTATAAAGAGATGACTAGGTTATATAGAGAGATGGGCCCATCCCTATAGTTTGATAGGTTTCTTGTTGGATCTCCTGGTTCAAACCCCCACCTAATAATTCTCTTTACAGGGAAGGAATTGAGAGATCCAACAAAACCATAACTATAGATTTCTATTTCTAGTTGAGGGGAACCTTATCTCACTATCTATGCTCCCCTAGTGTCTAATCTCTATATATAGTAAGGTAAGCTGATTAGGATTTCCTCGACACTCCATCCATCTCCAGAGAGAACTATCATCTAATATCTATATCAAGCCCCCCTCTATACATATCTCGATCTGATCAACACTTGAGGGACATGGGGTCTCACTTGTGGGGTTGGTGTTTTAATGCCTTCTTTTAGTCGAGGCATCTCCCAACTATCACTATCTCTAGTGGGTTGTCAAGAGAGGTTCCTTTGGATCCTAGCGATTACTATAACCATATAGAGATCTATTTATCAACCCCCAGATCCAGATAGAGTTGATAATTCAGATAGGGGGGCAGGCAGTAGATAGGATCTATATGGGGGTGTCACCCATATCAGGGATTCATTCCCTCATCCTACTAGATGATTCCCTCCTCTTCCACTAGTCGGGGGCCCAAATAGCTAGATATTTATCTAGGGGGGCACCAACTCTATCTTATTGGCTAGTTGTTAGGGCTCCCTGTGGGATTTGTAACACAGAATAATCACATCACGTGTATTCATTAACTCTGGTGATTGTATCAGAGACTAACACTCGTGGGTTTTGGTCTAATGGTAATAGTGATCCAAAAAAATGGTATCAAAGTGAAGGGTCATGGGTTTGAATCCCCTTGGGTAATGTTTAGGGGGGATTTGTTAGATAGTTGTCAGCACTTCCCATTGGATTTATGACATGGACTAACCGCCTCCTGTGTATTCATTAACTCTGGCAATTGTATTGAAGACTAATAATAATGGGTTTTGGTCTAACGACAATCATGATCCTAACATGTCTGAGTACCCCATATATAGATAGGGACCCCCTATAGATATATATATATAGTTATCACCATATATAGATAGGGACTCCCTATAGATATATATATAGTTATCACCATATATAGATAGAAATGGAGTATCATATATAGGATAGGGGGACTGCCCCTATGGATACCCTATATATTATTCTAAGGGTCTCTAGAGAGATAGGCCTAGATATAGATAAGGGGAAAACCTAGATCTATATATATATATCCACTAGCTGCCCCCATATATAGATAGGTCTCCCATATCCATGGATAGGATTCAGACCCCGGATAGAGATAGGGGGCCCAACCCAACACAACTTAGATATATTTTCCCTCTCCAAGAATCTATTGATGTGTATTATACATAATCACCCCATATCTATATGGATAGGGGTTAGTTAAGTCGAGCCCCAGTTCTCTATATAGGGCTAGATGAATAAATGAAGATCAAGTTAGTGGATGCATATTGATGCCTTATTAATAAGTATAGGGTTCGAGCTGGTGGGTGCATGTAGATTCCCTATTGATAATTATAGGGGTCAAGTCCCAAATGTATGCCAATTAATTGATTATTGGAGATGGATGTAACATTTTCCTATATATCAGATTCCCTATGACCTTATGATACTTAGATGAGCTATGGATATTCATGTATGCAGGCCCCTAGATAAGCCCTAGAGAGAATATAGGGTGGGGTAGATGTAGTAAATTCCATATATCTATTATCTATATAGGGGGAAGTCCCCAGATATATAGATAGGGAGGTCAACTGGTTGAGCCTCGTATATATAGTTAGAGTGATCAACTAACTGAAGTCGTCAGAGGCCTGGGGAGGGCTGCCCCCCTCTCTATATATGGGTAGATAGATATGATAAGATATAGAGCTGTCATCAGGGGCAAGACCCTATACTTCCCATATAGAGAGAGGGGGGAAAGTTCCAAGGAAACTATATACATACCCACCTCCCACCTGTGTAATCTATATTAGAGGGTATGGGGATCTAGATAGGTGGCTTTGTTCACCCCTCTCTTATATAGATTGTAGATATAGCAGATAGATATATAGGGTCAATTGAGTAAGGCCCCCCGAGAATTATCCCCGGGAACCTATATAGAGATTTGGGAGATAGAGAGCTACCCCTTCCCCTTTCACCTGATCTGGAGGAGGGTGGGGGCCCTTTATAGAGTATATATTTATAGGGTAGGGGCCCCCCATAGACATAAAACCCATATAGAGAGAAGGGGGATCCCTATCCATATAGAGATAGAGGGGCAGGAAGGGGAGGAGGATAATTTTGTATATAGCTCCCCTATATAGAGATTAGAGAGGGGCACACTGATCCGAGAGATATTGAGCTGATTTGTTGATCTTGACCATAACCCTATATCTATATAGCACACCATAGAGATCTATAGGGACTTTACTGATCTGATCAAGTTCTTTATGTAATATACTGACTAGGTAAGATCATACCTTGATGGATCTCCAACTGGAGTACCTGATATTCTCTTCCATATTATGTTTTTGCTTCCCTCTAGATCTATCCATCCGAAATTTCCAGTTCCTCCAGCTTTTTCTCCTACAGCTTCATCTAGTTGAGGACTCCCAAATCCCATTTATAGATAGGGTGATAAACTATCATTATAAGGATCCCCCCTTCTCTCTATATGGGTTATATGTCCATGGGGGGCATAATGACTCCATTTACGCTCTCTTATATATATATATATATATATATATATATATATATATAATTTGAACTTTGAACTTTGAACTCTATATCTATATATCTAGGGTCTATTCCTACTCTATATGGTTGGGACTAGACTCTATACAATTTGGACTATACTCTATATAGATAGATGGGTTAGGAAAGGGTGTCACCACCATAGAATATATACATAGGGGAAATTGATGGGTGGTATCCCTGAACTATTATCTGGGGACAGATGCTACACTATATAGTCTCATTTTCAGGGTCAAGAATCTCTTCCTAGATATATATATTCCCGTCATCTATCATCTTTCTAGGATAGGGATTGTAGACACCCCAAATTTACATTCATGTTTCTACTTGTTCCCAATATTATGCTAGTACACCCTATTATTCACCCATTTTTAACTAGTTAATTAAATTTATTAATTAATACACATTGTACCCCTCAGATTAATTAAATTAATCCCATGTACCCTTTTTACCTCTTTGGCTAAATTAATTTTTTATTTATTAATTAAATGATTAATTAATTAAGTGTGTGCACATCCTAGTCATTTTCCACTTGATCTAACTCCACTTTGACTACCCTAGTTAACTGCACTTCTAGAATCCTAGAAAGGTAGGTGCAATTAAAATGCACGTATAACCACCTTTCCAGATGAAGTTTTTTGTAATTAATTTCATTATTGCCCCCGACACTATTGCAACTTCCCATAATGTTATTTTTAGCATGTTCATTTATCTGTGTATAACCACTTTCAACTACCTTCTGCTTCTATAAATTACATGCTTACCTTCCTTTCAAATCCTCTTGAATTTGAAGCACAAAAACTCTATTGAACTGTGTCTATAGAATTTTCCTTCAAATCTTGGAGAGCACACAAGAGCACCCACAAAACACTTGACATTCATTCTGCAAGGTTTCAGAGGAGGCTCTTATTGGAGGTTTACGTAGAAGGTTGCTAAGAGGTTTGCATGGTTTTTTTTATCTTTCATTTATTGTAATTTTATCTATCCAATCCCTCCCCAATCCCCTTCCCCTCCCTCCTACGTCTTCCCTCCCAAGCCATACCCATAGGCCGTCCAATCCATCCCCCCCATGATCCCGTCCCGTTTCCTTCCTTGCACCCTCGAACCTTTGCGTTACCCTTGCTCGCCAAACTTTCAAACCCACCAACCATTAGCCATTTCCACCTCACTATTGAGCCACTCCCCTCCTAAGTCTTCCAACTCACCGACCCAAGCCACTCTCTCCTAAGCTCACACATGCACACACTCCACCACACACACAACACCATCTAAGTCTCTTTCCTTTACCCTTCTTTTAGGTGTAGGTTACGTTTTTACATTTATTTCATTTGGTCCATATATATATATATATATATATATATATATATATATATATATAAACCTATAGTTATCACTTGAGTTTTAGGGATGGTCAACTTTGGTAGGATTTAGGTTTAGCTAGTTTTTATTCATTTCTTTCTTTTTATGTTTAGCTTTTCATTTGTGTTTATTTTTATTATTATTTTAGAATAATTTTATTTTATTTTACATACTTCTAATGTTCCTTACCCCCTCTACTTCGATTACAATCCTCTCCATCTATTTTCTTTCATTTACTTTGTTTATTTTAATTTAGTCTTTTGTTTATTTACTAACTGTGCAATTTCCTTTTGCAAGGTTCATGGAATATTTTACTCATTTATTGGGTGCTACTTGTCCATGTTGAAATTTTAGTGTTATTGGAATTTTTGGTTCAATTTTTGTCACATTTTTAATCACTTTTACACACGTTTCATTATTTTTGTTTATCAACTAACCCTTTCTAACATGTTTTTTTGTTTACTTTTCTTTTATTGTTTTTGTGTAACTAACCGTGACATGATCACACATATGCTCTTCCCTCACACTTTTTCAAGTGATCTTAGGAATCAGAAACATGTTTGTTTCTTTATTTATTTTTATTTTTTGGGAATTAACGTTTAACTTTATCACTTGAGTTTTAGGGATGGTCAATTTTTAACTTTAGAACAAGTGAATTTTTTTTTTTTTTTGATAATTGCATACTGGTTCTAAATACATAATTTAGAACTCACAATTCGAATAACCATTCATATAACAAGCAACCATATGCAGCTGTAATGACTCGGAGTACTTCCGATCTATTCATTCCATGACTCGGTAATCTACCGATCTATTCATGAGTAATAAGAGTCGGTGTTTTTATTTAACACATCACTCTTGCGGTTCTCTTCCCTAATCTGGGAATTCAGAATGCTCTGTCCAAGGAATCTAACTGAATAACTGTTACCATTATTCATCGGCATCTCATCCCTTAGACTAGGTGAATCAGGACAACGCAATCAGCAGCTTGCGATACTTTGGCCAAAGATTTGAAACATACTGTTCATGTCTCGTATTCCTTAACGGCATACTCGTCAATCTGGAATACGTCCTTCACCCCCATTCATATGTTATATAGAATGTCTTATACTGATTACTGTCAGTCCTTTCTTTCACAACTGAATCACTCGGAGGCAGATTAACAAGGTGATAATGTTATATGGATGCCTACGAGGATTAGGGATATGATGACATACCGGTTCAACCTTGCAGTTCAACCAGTGTGTCATGACACCCCAAATCTTCGAGGCAGTCATATAACATGACCACGTTCTTAACCGGTCCCTGGGTAACTCGTGCGAAATCAAGTGTAAATCTCAACGATCAATGCAAGGGGTGTCGCCATAAGTCACCTGCATTGTTGTAACTTCAAGAAGATCCTAATCTTCTCGGAGGTACAGCCCTGCAGTCGACTTTATGCCGTCAACCTTTAGATCCGCCTCGAGAAGATCTACCCAAAACAAGCGTTACGCACTATAGTTTAAATTACTTCTTAAGACTTTTCCCTAAGGTTAGCCTTTGCAAATCCCTGGATTCATTTTCTTAAGACGACCCTCCTCTATTATTCCATTACTTGGTAGAGGTATTATGGTCTAGTTTCTATCAAGGAGTCATTAGAATACATCTGATTCTAAGCAACAGATTCAGACAATATCTCATAACCTATGCTTGAGATTGCCACCCTGAAACTCCATTGATTGCCTATCAGTTCTCTTAACTGAATTCATATCATACCTTTCATTTTAAAGCTATGAATGATTAAGAATCCAATCTACTATTGTCCTATTATACTTAGGACTAGGGATTAGTAATTCAATCCAACTTGTTTAGCGTTATCTTTTAGGCTCAATTTTTTAACCTATCTTCTAGAGAGACAATATTTAAGTTAAAATATTGCATTATCCAGATCAAATTAGAACTACTAAATACTCATAAGAATTTAGTCTAATTACTTACAAGCTTTCATTGTCAATCACAAAAGCATCCATATTATACAAAGATAACTATGCCTCTTCGTTACGTAAACCGAAGAAGTTCATCATTCATAATAGAATACAACACATAAGTATCAAACACTTATTTTCATTCCTTTCGAAACTCGTACAATTACATTTTATGCAACAGCATACTTGATATAATGCTAACGGAAAAGAAACATCTTTTCTCATATAGTACATCCATAAAATCAAGCTGTAATTCATAATAAATCAAATAAACTATCTGATCGGACTGCCAGATCTGCATTGTATTTACCTCTTACGGCAACCATCTGCAAAAATAGTCAACATGAGTCAGTTCAATGAACTGAGCATGATAAGCACTAACTTTTAAAACAATTGCAATCCATCAATTGTTTCCATTAAACACCCTGTTTAAATGAGATCAAATATCCAAATAAGAAAACATATTCAGGCTATGTCCTTGTAATACTAAATGATTACAAACATGTAACTCTATCATTGTTACAGAATAGTCTTAAACACTTTCTAATTTTTCATCAGATATTAAAGAAACAAGAACGAAGGCATATAAACAATCATTGAATCCAATTCACGACACTGGTCAGATTGTTGCATTCTTTCAAAAAAAGGAAATAACATAACAATTTGGAATCCTATCAAAACGTTACCAAATTAATTTCCTACTGATAGTTCATTATCAATAATATTAAATAAAGGAAGAGAAAGAATCAATCCATTCTTACTTCCCTTTTTACATAAGTTCATCACTGTACTGCCTTCACTTATGAGAACAGTCAACCAGTATATAAATGAACAAGTTAGACAGGCCGAAATCAAGATCACTGTTCTAAATCACGAAAATAGAAACCCAGCAAATCTCTTGTACAGCAACTAACACATCAACTATCCATAAATCAGTCTGATGTCCAAAACTAGTTTCACCTAAACACAGTAAGGCTTTCGAACCAAGTTCGAAAGCAAGAGCTTCAAGCGTATTGCTGTAACCAACAACTCTATAACATTAAGCCTTTTAAGGTTTCCGAGAAACTATGCTATGATGACCACACATTGATTCCAATTCATGTTCAGTCAATCGAACTGAACAAACAGAAAGGAACTTAGCATACTTATACTTTCTCAGTCTATCGGGCTGAACAAACGGAAAGGAACACCATCAATCGATCCCTACCTTGGTGCATGCAAATCCCTAGTGCAACTCACCCAAACAGGGCCAGAACACGAAAACAGTCATCAATGACGCATATAAAAAAATCAGACAAACAATCAAGCTCTTATTTCAACCAAGAAACCCGACTGTACTCTGCCAATAATTTAGCACAAATAGAACAGGTTGAATATGTAGTTGATCACCTAAGGAATCTGTACCACCAAAGCAACATGCAACACAAAGTACTCCAAGAAAATACAGAGGTCTTCAGTACAGATTATCCCTTCAAGTCACTGTATCAACACTTAACAACTGTATATACACATATTTTAACTTGAACGGTGACCAAAATAGAAATAGAACATTGAAACGTCTCCTCACAGTCGTTCGGAATTCAATCCTAATAAATCCACTAATTCACACTACATACTGATAACGGATTTGCGCCCATAATCACAAACCCAACAACAGTATAAAAATAGAATTAATTGATAAATCCTTCCATGCCATTCAAGACAAACATTCCGAATGAAACAGGTATAAGCAATTCAATATACTCATTCCAAAACAATGAAATAAACTGAGCTGCTTCGAAACCTTCGAACAATTTTCGCAAGGAAAGGCAATACATCCACAAAAAGTCAATACTCAGTATTTACTACAATAACGGTAGCCACAAAACCTGTCTTTTCCACAAGGCTTCCACGACAATATAATAACAAAACTCAAGATGAATCTACATTCACAACAGTAGATTACTGTAAACGATTCAATCATGAAATCCACTGAGTCGTTAAAGACTACGGTAACTCAACAGTTGCCTATTCCAAGCCAGAAATTGGAAAACAATGAAACCCACAAAGTATCATTAGTCGCTGTTAACAAAACCATGACAGAGCTTCGAAAATCTTCAAAAGCACAGAACAATCAAATGGTACACCAGTATCATTCCCTACTGTCTCACAACAGCATTGACGATCGAAAAGTCGACAGCAAAACAGTGATCTATACCCTTCACAAGTATATTCGACGGGCTCTCGCCAAACAGGCCGAGCATTCAAACCTTTATAAATATAAATCTCTCATATTTAAACCAGAAGGAATACACAACAAACAGAGTTGAAGTTCGATTTCAACAAACACCCAACAAGCGGAAATTGCCAAAAATCGAACCAGAAGAGATACAGAGCCAAAATCAATTAAATCTTCATAGAAAATTTATCTAATCTTCACAAACAAATGAACAGAGTTGTTTTAATGAAGACATTTGAAAGACAGCAAAATATTTAAAGGATAGGGCCTAACATGCCTGTATTTTGATCGAATTTCCGAAGAAGACAACAGGAAGAGCTCAAACTTCCTTTTCTTTTTCCCAAATACAGCGACCAACAAAATTTCGCTGTCCCGTTTTCAATATATCCTCCATGGCAGAGAAAAGAGCCAGAGAAATTCATTCTCGCCATGCAACTCAAAGAGAACTGGTGCGAAGAACCAGTAAACTAGCAGAGAGAGAGAGAGTAGACCGAAAATCGCGATACACCAACAAACCTTCCAACTTCTCGTTTGCATGCCGTTTCGCGAGCTCCGGGCTCGACTCCCTAAACAATAAATGCCATTAAACCAATTTTCCCGCCTAATCTCTACTCCCACCGACCGCCGCCAAAATTGGCGACAGTCCAACAAAATCTCAAGTTCATTTCAAAACTTAGTAATTGCCAAGTCTGCCAAGGTTAGCCGCCGCCTAAGCCTCCGCCATCTGCCTGTCCCTCATCCTTATCCTTCCCATTTATTGCCATAGAGAATAGCGCCCATGGTTCGCCACCCTTCAAAGGCCCCTTCCCATAAACTCTTAGTTAGCTAGGTTAGTATCTTAGGTTAGAGTTTTAGGGTAAGAACCATGCTAACCATTTTGCACTTAGTTATTATTTTAGGATCATAACACATAGCCTAGGTCTAGGTTAGACTAACAATAATCTAACCCCTAGGTTAGGTTATTGTTTTAGGTTACTAACCCTTAGTAATTCAGTTTGGTCCTTCTCCTGAAAACTCGGAGAGACCTGCATCATACTTTCTAGAACAGAGCCACTCCTGTTCTTATTACAGAATTGTATGTCAATGAATTATTACCTGGTCTTTAATCGAGACCTTCCAGATATACCAGATATCGGGAACCGTTTTCATTTCTCAAGATCAGCCTGAGTCATACTCCTGACCAGCTTACCAAATGCTTCCATACCTTGCAACCTGTTCAAGGTTCGGGATATAATTTTATCACTTCACAAAATTAAAGCATTACATGGATCAATTCCTCTGGTCCAAGTCTAGATATTATTGATGAATACCTGTATAATTTCATTCCGTGATCAGATTAATATTCAGTCACAAGATGAAATAAATAAAAGAGTCTATTAATATTTTGACTCAGTCAAGATCTGCAATCTGCAAGAAATTTAATACATATCAAGCATGATTCCCCGAATCGAGGTACACAATCCATTTACTAGAAATCACATATCAACACTTGAATGCTTAGGAGAAAGTAACAACAGTTATTTTGTTTTTATTTCTTTTTGTAGTAGTGTTCCACACTCACTTTTTCCTAAATACTCCTTGTTATGGATCCATCTTTCACTTTTGGTGGACAAAATGGGATCCTTTTTATCCTACCTGACTAGTAAAGCCTTTGTGAGTTAGAGTCATGGATATCCTTAGTGGCGTCCTCAGTGTGATTCATTCTGATCAAGGTGTTTGTTCAGGGTTTCAAAGGGGGTTAAGTTAAGCCATCATTATAAATAGTATCATGCTCACTTGGATATTTTGCCGATACCTAGTTGAGAGAGCCACTCAGGAAGCCAAACACTTTCCAAGCCAATCTAATGTAAAGGCCGAAAAAAAATTCAAACAAAAACTTCTTTTTTGATTTTCTTATTTTGTTTTTATTTCTTTTTGTAGTAGTGTTCCACACTCACTTTTTCCTAAATACTCCTTGTTATGGATCCATCTTTCACTTTTCTTATCTTTTCATATTTTTTTCCATACTATATTTGTTTGGATTCTACTTTCATCCCCATTTCATCTACTCTCGTCTTCTTTTCTTCTCGTCATTAGTCATTCAATAACCTTCATTTTACTCTCAATTTTACCCTTTTCGAAACTTTCATCTCTTTTTCATTATTTCAATTTTCTCTTCTTTTCATTCTCATTGTCTTCTCCATTTGAGCTTATTTCACTCATTTGGAGTTTTTATTCACTTATTTTATTCTTCCCCTTTCGTGATTATCAAATCCTTCTATCTTTCGTATTTACCTCCTTGAGTTCATCTCCTATTTCATTCACCACTTAAACATTTGGATTAAATTTCCTAAAGTTTAAGTTCTTATCCTCTTTTTGACATCAAGTCTTGAGTTGCGGATATCCACGTCCTCACTCAAGTACTTTTATATTACAACTCGCATCTTATTGGTGTTGTGTTTCACTTTGCCATAACTTATTTCATTACATTTCAACTTCATTCTCCTCTTATGACCTTTATTTTGACAACATCACTGTTAAACTGAATACATTTTTTTTCTTCATGTCTCTAACTTGACAACATATTTGTTTCATTCTAGACACTTCATCATATCTTCTTTTCAATGCTTACACTGTCAGTATTTGAATCTTATTTCTTCATTAGCCTCTTCCTTCTTAACTAATTCTTGTTAAGGGTTGAGCACATCGCATACGATTCGACTCATTTTTTTTCATACCCTCTTCCCATTTAGCATTCATTTTTCTAGGTGGTAGAGTACATTTTGCAATGAATCTATCCTCGCTTATTCACTCTAGCATTCACATTGTTAAAGGTTGAACACATTCAAACTTTTATCACTATAACTGTCCTTCATTCTAGCATTCACTTTGTTAAAGGATGAAAACCTTCATCACATCATGCCACTCTTCCATCTTGGCATTCACTTTGTCAAGGGCTGAGTTTATCAAACACTTTCGTACGCTTCCATATTGACATTCACTTTGTTAAGGGTTGCGTCACTAAGATCTTTCAAACCTATTTCCCATCTTAGCATTCAATTTGTTAAGGGAAAAGTTATTATAAAACTTAATCATACACCTCTCTTCCATCATCACATTCACTTTTTTGTGGGTTGAGTTATCTTTCACATATCTATTTTGCTCCCTACCTCTTTTAAAAATGGTGGGAACATGACACAACGATTATAGTCCTTTTGGAAATTTTGATAGTGATAATGACCAAAAATTTGAGGATGATCAGAGTGACATCTCACTCGAATAAAAATATCATGTTGAAAATATATTACGTATGAATAAAGACTAATTTTTGCTTTTTATCCTTGAAATGAGAGAAAAAGTACTCTCTAACTTTGATGAAGCTATTTTAAAAACATTACTTGGAAAACCACCACCTAACAAGGGTGAACCTTTCATTTCGACAAACAATGATGAAGAGGCAAGACCTAGTCACACAAATAATGATGATCAAAAATTGTCCACCTCAAACAACACCAAAGGTAATGAATCAAATAAAGAAACAAAGGAAAATAAACTGATTTCAGCCATTGATCCTACTCAATCCCTCATGAATCAAATTAATGACATGGATAAAAAACTTACTATTTTAAAATTCTAAAGTCGCCAATGAATTCCATGACAAGGAGGCACCAAAGAATTCTAGTGATGCTTCATTTAAGATTCATACCACACACATCAAAGATAACAACAAATCTACAAGTGATATCTCCTTATCTTTCTTATAGAACTACTCACCATTTTCCCAAGAATGGAAAATGATGAAGGATAAAATATCTAGTATGAAACATCAAAGAAAACAATTCAACTTTGAATAATTGGGTCCTTACCCAGTCGATAAGGACATTTTCCGTATTCCTTTTCCAAAATAGTTTGAGATTCCCAACTTTGAAAAATACAGGGGCAAGAGTGACCCTAGCGAGCATATCAGGGAGTTTTATATGGCTTTCCAAGAGGTGGCCTATAGTGATGTCTTCTTCATGCATCTTTTTCCATGAAGTATAGGAAGACAAGCCTTGGACTAGTTCTTACTCCTCTCCAAGGTCTTTGTGTAAAATTTCGTGGACCTATCAGAGAAGTTCATCAAATATTTCTCATTCAACATAGAGTCTGAAATTACAATGATAGACTTTTGTAATGCCAAACAAGAAAAAAATGAAACCCTCACACAATCCCTACAAAGATGGTGTGGGATTACTATCTGTTTCCCATGCTCCATGTTTGAGAAGTAGCTCATGAGCATATTTTTACCCAATCTCAATAGTGAGCTATCCTTTCACATGCAAATTCTTTTCCTTAATAATTTCAAAGAATTTATCAAGAAAGGATTATAGATTGAAAAAGCTGTTATTGTAAAAGGTTTGATTAAACCTCATTAAAAAGACAATGGGGAACATAGTAACCATTCTAATAGATCTCACCAAGACAAATCTAAACATGTTAACTGCAATTGTAATATGGTAAATGAAAGTATTATAGACAACCGCAATGTCCACAATGTCCAAAACACTCAGACTAGACCAAACAAAGGTAAACAATCTCTTATTCTTTCTAGCAAAGAGGTTTCATACTCTCCTGATTCTAAATGAATTCATTTCAATCCTTTGGGAGAACCTCTATCAAATGTCCTTTAACAACTTGTTAATGCAAACATGGTTACTTATCCCATCACCAGAGCTTGGGTTGAGGGAGAACCCAAGACTAATTGGTGCAAGGTTGATACTTATTGTAATTTTCATCACATTGACGGTCACCCGAATGATCGATGCTTTCACTTATGTCACTTTTTCCAAGTTATCATTGATAGTGGAGATATCGCTATTGAAGAATCATCACCAAATAAGACACCCAATGACAATCTTTAGGTGTTCTCAACCATTTCCAAAACATGGTGGTGATAATAAAAATGCTGACAAAGTTCCTACTAATAACACTGATTTTATTTCAATTATCTCATTTATTGAGGAAGTCTCATCTATAATGTCTACCATTAAATTCACACCTTGGAGTAATTTCGTGACCAAACACAAATGGAAGACATGGGTTCCTATGGAAAACCAACCGTCTACATCTTCTATATAACCTTAAATGTCTAAACCAACAGCTCCTTAAAATCAAAATTCAAATTCTAATGCCAAATCATCCACTCTAGTTTAGTATGACTTCATCAAACAATTAGCAACCACGCTAGCACATGTTTCTCTCATAAAACTACTAAAAGAGTCACCTAGCTTTCAAGATATTCTCACTCGTGCTCTAAATGAATCACGTGTTCCTCGTACTCTCAATTTTCAACAATTTCAGGATATGATTGTGAACCTTACGCCCAAAACTCATATCCTATCTTTTGTCCCTCAAGATATGTTGAACCTGAATCTAGTTAACAATAACTCCTTGGACATCGAAGCCTATGTTACCGATCATAAAGTCAAGAGAGTTCTTATAAAAAATGAAGCAAAAATTAACATCTATTCTATAAAAATTCTTTGTTGCCTTGGTCATACAATAGATGACTTAGATGCTAATATCATTACCATTCATGGTTTTGATAATACTGAGTGCCAGTCCTGTGGTACCATCACTCTCTTCCCATATAAGTAGGCCCGCAGCTCCTTGACACTATGTGCAATGTAGTGGAGGCAGACACATCATATAAAATTCTTTTAGGTAGACCTTGGATACATGTGATGCATGTCATACCTTCCACTTTCCATCAATGCATAAAGTTTCCACATAACGGCAGAGAGTTCACCTTGCATGGCAATACTTACCCCTTTGAATACTATAAGTTTTTCAAAGCAAGGTACAAAAAGGAAAACTATTGTCCATCTTCTGATAGCACAACCAAACCTATCCCAAATCCTATTATTACCAACCATATTAACCTTGATATACTAGTGAGCCCTCATACTTCTACACCTTCCTTTAAAGCATCTACATCTAATGTGTCACTTTATGTTACATTCTCTCATAAAGGTTTAGGAGAGTATGCACTTGACAATAATTTCCTTGTTGGAAAAACTCCCATTATCACCTCATAGGTATGGGCATCATAACACTCCTCATCTATAAGAACATATAGCTTACTATCTTGTAAAAACTCTTTGGAGATGATATGGATATCTAGAAGATGAACATATTCCAGTCTCCAGTGAATCTTAGCTATACGATGAAAGGATGGCAGAATTCTATGAATCCATTGATTACACCAAGGGCCATAAAATGATGAAAAACATGAACTAGAAAGGAAGAGGCCTTGTCCCACAAGGGCATGGTGTTCTTGAACATATGAATATAAGTTCTAACCTTTATACATATAGTCTAGGATATGAGACATATGAGAAGAGGCCTATAGTCTTTGAGGTATTATCTAGCGATGTGGACTAAGATTTGTAAATTGAGACCGGTTCCACACATAGCCTCCTCGAAGATCTAGTAGAAACTTCACTTTTCCTAGACTACTTATCTATTCAAACCCTTGACATTGTTTATCCTTCCCTCATTGATCAGGACCAATAGTGTCATATTTCCATGGATCTCTTTCAAAACGATGAGGCCATCCAGGAGTTCCTCAGGGCTTAGAATGCTTTTCCCTTGTCGGATCACAAGAAAGGTTTCGATATAAACCTTGATGCTACTACTTACTTAATAGAATAACTTACAATCTCCAGTGCTAAATAAAAATTATATCTTGCATAGTGAAAACCTTTCTGAGGAATTATAAGAAAAGTAAAAAATGAAAAAGAAAAAGAAATAAAAGGATGCATCTCCCAGTGAAAACCTTTCAAAGGAACTAGAGAGAGGAGATTTGGATCTAAAAATATCTAAAACTCTACACAAGCCTCTAGTATCATTTCAAGATAATGACACTTCTAAGTTGTTGGTAGAAGAGACAACAACCATTAACATTGGAATTGAAGACCAACCAAAATTGTTACAACTAGGTGCCAGTTAATCAGAAACTGAAATCAAAGCCTTCAAAAAAATTCTAACCGAGTTTCAAGATGTATTTTCTTGGTCTTATAAATATATGCCCACTCTTGATCCTTTTCTTGTGGTTCATCACCTTGTGTTGCACCCAGATGCTAAACTTGTCAAGTAGAAACTACGTAAAATGCATCCCAAGGTTGCATTGCTTGTTAAGGCTCAACTACAAAAATTATTGGATATAGGCTTTATACGGTGCATTGATTACTCAGAGTGGATATCTAATATGGTACCAGTTGTGAAGAATAACCCCAAAATCCAAATCAGTACATATTTTTGTGATATTAACAAGGCATGTCCTAAGGGTGATTTCCCTTTACCTAATATTGACATGATTTTCGATTCTACTGTGGGCCATGAGATGTTATCCCTTATGGATGGATTTTCTGGGTATAACCAAATTCAAATTGCTGAAGAAGACCATCATAAAATAAATTTTACAACCCCATGGGGGACATTTTTTTTACAAGGTCATTCCTTTTGGCCTTAGAAACACTGGTGCAACTTATCAACGTTCCATAACTGCTATTTTCCATGACCTTCTTCAGGACATAATGGAAGATTATGTCGATGATATTCTTGCTAAATCAAAGACTAGGGTGGATCATCTAATAGTTCTTAGGTGTATATTTGAGTGGTTAAGGGAGTACAAGGTTCTCCTTAATAAAAAAAAATGTGTCTTTGGTGTCATTTCAGGGAAACTTCTAGGATTCATTGTCTCACGAAGAGGGGTTGAAGTGTACCCTACCAAGGTCAAAGCTATAATAAATATGACACCTCCTCAGAACCTTCAAAAATTAAGGGGCCTACAAGGAAAAATATAGTCTATTCATTGGTTCATCTCCCAATTGGTGGATACGTGGCATCATTTCAGCCAGTTTCTTAAAAAGTATGTCCAGTTCAAATGGACACAAGACTGTCAAGACGCCTTTGCAAAATTGAAAGAATACATGGAATCTCCACCTGTACTCATGCCACCTATACAGGATAAGCCTATTTTTTTGTATACATCTGTAACACAACACACCATTGAGGCATTATTGGCACAACACAATGATAAGGGTCAGGAACAAGTTGTGTATTACTTAATCAGAACTCTTCTTGAGTATGGGACCAAGTAATCACAGGTTGAAAAGGATTGTTTAGTAGTTGCTTATACTTTCAACAAGTTACGGCACTATATCCTAAATCATACCACCAAGATAATTTCAAGGGTTGATCCTCTTAAGTACCTACTTTCAAGACCAATCATAACAGAACATATGTCTGGCTAGATTGCGTTACTTAGTGAATTTGACATTAAAATTTTCAATCAAAAGGATATAAAAGGTCAAGCACTGGTAGAACAACTAGTCGCAACACCATTAATAGGTTCACAACCGCTAAATTTTGAATTTCCAGAGGAAGGATTTTTGTACATAGAAGCGACACCCTTATGGACATTATTATATGATGGATCTTACAATATCCATGGTTCTAGAGCAAGATTTATCTTGCGTACATCAGATGGAGACCTCGTATGGTGCAGCCTATAATTTACTAGATAACACCCTAGTCACGCTGACACATCACTTAGCCTAGACTGAGCACTCACCCAAAGCGTGAAAAGGTACTAGGTCCCTCTTTATGGTTGTTGTAGTAGGATGCTAGCATTATGAAGAAAGAAACATATAGTTCTATAACTAATCCATCATTCTACAATGCATACCATATTCAGATCTATGAAAGAGCAAGCTTTAAACAATAATCATGATTGAATCAATCATGCACTACTCAATTACACACAGGAATGACACTTAGGTTCAACCAATATCTTCCATCTATTAATAAACACAGAAGCTTCTTACAATAAAATGTCAATCTATACCAATGCACGTATGGATTTGTTACAGTAATCCCATCGTATATCTCTCTTTCACACACAAATACATCCATATATCCATCTCTCTTTGTGTATATGTATATATCTTACTATGTACTTCATATCATATATATGGGGTGGGGACTTGCCCTTCACCACTTATCTATTCCAAAAATAGGCCGCATGCTATTAATAGCCATGTGTCATTTACAGACATAGCCACACATGCAAGTGTGCTATCTACAGACCTCTTGTAGTTAAGTAAAGTGACAATCCTATTCTTAGCTCATCTCCATGTAAAATGATTCAATATAATCCTCCAAAGATAGATAATGCGTGGTACGCACGTCTCTGCCTCGTTGGTGTGTTTCGTACACCATCTTCTAAGAATAGGTCTTCATGCTGAAAATTGGCTAAGTCCCAAAAGATGAACTTTCCCTTTGTGTGTGGGTCCTTCCTGTCCCTCTGTGTCCTTGATCTTGGCCTCCTCTCCCGTGCAGAATTCTTGTGTGAGTTCTGTCAAATGTTCTCTGATCAACATTACCCCACACTAATTGCATTGTCATCCCAACAATGGTTATCCCAAAATTTGAAGTAAAGAATATAAGAATGGAAAGAATAAGAATGAAAGAATGTAGATAACTAAAGAATGTTTTAAGAGGAAACATCCTCTGTATCAGTTTGAAGGAGCAACTCTGGATACTCCTCTTTCATTCCGGCCTCCAATGTATTCCATTCAGTGAGTTCTTTTTCTGCTTTCTCTGGAATGTTCACCAAAATGGATTCTACCTCATCTGTCACAATCTCTCCTTTTTCATTCCATAAAACAAACACAACACTGGAAATTGATGGCATTCTTCCTTCTAGAAGATCCATCTTCTGTGAAATTAGCTTCCTAATCTCTTCCAGCTGAGTCTTATGCGACTCTTACGCTACTACTAGGGTCTCACGCTTTTGCTTAACCATTGAAAATATTTCTATGCAGCCCAATGCTTCATCCTTCATTTCTCTCTAGACCTCATTGCTTTCTTCTAGGGTCTTCAAGTTGATAAGTGCCTCTAGAGCTATGCGGATGTTTAAAGATTAGTTTTCTTTCTTCAATACTTCTTGTAGCACTTGTAGCAGTCCTTCATAAGATGCAATCTTTCACATCGCTGAGGATTTCTCTCATTCTACCTCTTACTCTGACTTCCTTGGCACTATCATGCATACAGGTTCATCTTCAAGTACCAAGCCCACCAACTTTCCTACATAATGTATTGTTGAGGGAAATTTTTGTGGTACCTTAGTCTCTAAGTGTGGCCTAGCTCTTATGACATTGTCTCCAATATCCTCTGCGATGCTAATAAATACTTCATTCTTCTTCTACACAAAGTCCCTCTCTTGTGTTATGCACTCTATCTCTGCATCCTTTGTCTTTAGCTCCTCTTGGCAAAACTCTGATTGTTGCAGCTTTTTCCATATTTATTCTATCCACTTCAGTAGAAACCTTCACCAATGTGTTGTTGACTTAGTCATCTAACATGACAGTAGGCTTTATTGTCATGTGTCTAGCTTGGGGTGCCTTCTTCAACCATCTTGAAACACATGACTCTTCACATATATCAAATTTAGGCTCATCCATATGGGTGTGCATCCATGATAGTTGCTTCTGAGTCCACACAATTGCCATATCCTCATCCATTATCTCCCATCCGAATAAATCCTTCCGTGCTATCATGCTCTAGACGTGGGTGTACACAATTTTACTTGCATTCTCTGCATACCCCATGGCTAGTGGAATGTGCTCTCCACTCATCCTTTTAGATATAGGACCCTTGGGAATTATAGCTTCAAGGTTAGGAGCCTATCCCATTACATCCTGAGTAGTTACATGCATGGATCTAGAGGTTTCCTTTTCTTTTTATTCTCTGTCCTTCATCTCTTCATCTTTTTTCTCTTCCTTGTCCCATGGTTCATCTTCTTGCTCGAGTGGGGTAGGAGATGTACGCTCACTCTCTTTTGATTCCTCTACTTCTTTATCCAACTTCAACTTTCTTCTCTTATTTGGTTCAATGGTCTCCTTGTGTGGAGAGAGATGATGTGTTTTCTATACCATTTGTGGGGTTCTACTTTGAGTCCTTATGTGTCTGAACACTTTCTTAAACCTATGATACCCTTTCTCAACCTCTGTATCTTCCTCTTTATTCTGTCCTTGAGGTGGATTGGCCATGTGCCATGACTCTTCTTTGTTATATGGTTGCTTTCTTCTGTGCTCCAAGCCTCAACTATCTTCACGCTCCTCCTCTTCACCCTCTACTTCAACAATTTTTTTGGGCCTTTATACCGTTATGTTTTCTATTGTGTGCTTACCCTTTGGTAGCCTTGGGAGCATGAATTCATTCTCTACATACTTATTGTTCTCCATCTTGGGATTTTTCTAAAGATACACCAAAGCTGCCCCTACATCTACTATATCTAGACTTATTGGCTTGATATTCAACACCTTTGAAATGATCCTCTTAGTGTAGGCACTTCTTTTAGGATACACATGCTTCTTCCTCAACATATGGTAGTCGTCAGTCTACCTTATCTGCATTGAATACTAGTCGGCGTGTGTCTGTGAATCTATGAAAAGATGCTTAGAAATACCTTACAGTGAATGTGTAAGGAAATTTACACCAAGGACTCTAGAATCCATCTCTCATTGGGAAGCACGTAAAGCAAGAATATTGATATACAACAAACTAAACTTATTTCCCTACTACTAATGGTAGGTCCTTTGGGGATGTGTCACTCTTCTCCAAATTGCTGCATGAGAGCCTGTCGTACCATTTCTCTTCCCTTTTCTTGACATCATCTTTCATGGCCCCTTTACATAGGTACTTACTAAACCTTTCAGCTTGGTAACTTATTCTCCATAGGGTATTCCCACACCTTTTCCTTTGGCCCATCTGGTACTCCAATTTCCATGAATACTAGTGATAGTAGAACAACTCCAAAGCTGATCTTCCCTCCTATGCACACTTCCTTGACTATTTTTTCTGTAATGTAGCCTACAATATTGTAGATTAATCCTTCTGACATCTTACGCGCAATGTGTAACCACATAGTATTTACTTGTGACCACCTCTCCTGATCATTCAACTTTATAATAAGGTGTACTGCTGCTTGCACAATCAGACAATTATTCAATTTGGTCTATATCCATATTGCATAGACCCTTTAGATACCCCAAATCCTATCTGTGCTTTATAGATCATGGCTTTATCTGTGAGATCATTCTTTATGTCCTCTCCTGTGGCCTTCAAACCTTGTTGCATCATCCACCCTCTTGAGGGGGCCATTCCTCATCCATTATGTTTCCTGGGGAATCCTTCTACTTCACAATTTTCCACTTTCTGATTTGCATGCGTCTACTATCTTTAAAGCACTATTACCCTGCAATAGCAATTTAAAGAGGGAAAAAATGTAGATACCCCAAACTTACATTCATATTTCCACTTGATCCCGGTATTATGATAATACAACCTTGTTATTCACCCATTTGTAATTAATTAATTAAATTGATTAATTAATACACATTATACCCCTTTGGATTAATTAAATTAATACCATGTACCCTTTGTACCCCTTTGGCTAAAATTAATTATTATTTATTAATTAAATGATTAATTAATTAAGTGTTTCACATCCTATTCAGCTGCCTCTTGATCTAATTCCACTTTGACTCCACTTTGACTACCCTAGTTGACTGCACTTCTAGAATCCTAGAAAGGTGGGGGCAATTAAAATGCATGTACCACCACATTTTTGGATGCAACTTTTTGTAATTAATTTCATTATTGCCCCCGACACTATTGCAACTACCCACAATGCTATTTTTAGCATGTTCATTTATCTGTGGTATAACCACTTTCAACTACCTTTTACTTCTATAAATTATAGGATTACCTTTCTTTCAAATCCTCTTGAATTTGAAGTATAAAAAATCTGTTGACCTGTTTCTATAGAATTTTCCTTTAAATATTTGAGGGCATTCAAGAGCACCCACAAAAAACTTTTGACATTCATTCTGCAAGGTTTCACAAGAGGCCCTTATTCGAGGTTTGTATAGAAGGTTTCTAAGAGGTTTGCATAGTTTTTTATCTTTCATTTACGGTAATTTTCTCTGTTTACAAGGATCTATCACTCACCCCAAATATAGACTAAAGACTATAGTCCCGAGATGGGATAGAGAAACTAGATGACCTAATCATATATAGATATTTTCCCCTATCTATATATGGGGGGTGGGGGTGAGGGCATCTATTTTAGATATAGACATATCCAAGAACTATAAAGAGTTATCTTCTCCCATTGGCTATGAGATGAAGCCATGAAGACCCCATATTCTAGATGCAGGTGGGCTCGAATGGCCCTAACCTAACCCATTCTAGTTCCTTCCAACTAGTAGCATAAATTCTATAGAAGATACAAAGAGATGAACATCTATATATTATTTTGTAGTATATAGAAATGTGGTCATTTCGGAGCTAGGAACTGGGATATAAAACTGACCATCACCGAGTTATAGTTATATATATAAGACACACCACATCTAATACCTTACGGTTCTCCGTTGGTCGAGCCCTCACCCTCTATATAGAAATTCCCTAGATAGGGGGCCTAAGCCTACTCTAGGGTTGATTCAAGCTGGGGTAGACTTGATTCAATGAGGAGGTCCCATTGATTCCTATGATTCCTATCTGTTGAGAGGCATGGTTAGTCAGTCAGCCTAAATTCTTGGATAGTGTATGTAGTTTAGTCTCTAGTTGGCATTTATACATATAGGGTACCTGCTGACTATATATAATCTCTATAGCCACATCACCTAGCAGTCAAGATCCTCTCCTTCTCCCTCCCAACCATCTACCACCTCCATTCACCCATATATAGATAGGAGAAATATAAAGATAGTCTCATTTAGAGTCTATATAGATATATAGAGTGAAGAGTGAGATATAGAGAGAGATAAAGAGAGTTTCATTTAGATTTTAGAGTTTAGATAATATCATTAATTTATAGATATAGATATATAGAGAGAGATATAGATATGTAGAGATGTAGAGAGACATCAGATAGAGATATAGAGTTTAGAGTTAAAAGTGAAGAGTTTAGATAGTCAGTCCACCTGCACATATAGATATAGATGGTAAGATAGATGGTCACATCTATCTATACTATTCAAGGGCAACGATCCCCCTACCCCCTATATTAATAGGCATAGGCCCCCTTAGGCTCTATCTATATATGAGGATGGGGAGGGCACCCTATATATATGATATGTTGATTGATTTCTCAATTAAATTGAGGAGGTAGAATAAAGAGGTGGAATCCCCCACCTCTCCTTTATAGAATAGATATATGGGGTTAGACCCCTATATAGATATGGGGAGGGGGAGGGAATCATCTATATAACTCCATGGTGCCTACTAGATAGATAGATATATAGGCATCCCTAGATGGATATATGGCCTCCCTAGATGAATATATGCCCCTACTAAGAAACAAGGGCATGGGTGATTCCTGGGTGAGCGATAGCGAACCCATATCTATATAGGGGGACTACCTAGATCTCTATCTCTATCTCTATCTCTATATAATAGATGGTATTGGGGCCCTATCTTTAACTAGAGTTTGAGGTGAGGGGATACCCTCTATATATATGGGGCCTATTAATATATAGGGTGGTTATATAGACACTCCCCCAACCCTCCCCTGATGGTAGACCCTATCTATATCTGGGGGATAGGTGCATACTCTATATAGCTTATATTTGGGGGAGCCTATATATCTATATTAGAAGGGCCCTTTCTATATGGTATCACGATATATAAAGCGAAACTAGGGTAGAGAGAGGCTCTAAAATATATAGATTCTATATATGGCGATGACCCCATACATAGATAGGATGTCATGCGGCTCAACCACCCCCACTAACTAGAAACTATAGAGAACTAAAACTCGACTACCCCTCCTATATATAGAATCCCCTATCTATATATTGTACCTATAGTATAGTTAGTCGGCTCTAAAAAAGGACCTGTATATAGAGAGGGCCCCTATATAGATCTATTTGGCCTACTAGAGAGAGTTGGGGAATGAGCCCTCTATATATAGGTGGAAATTATCTATACTATAGCTGGAACCCAATATAAACCTATAGGTGAGAGATCAAGGAGGAACTCCACTCTAAAGGCCATATTTAGAGAGGGGACCTACTATAGAATAGATATTCGGTGCTCCTCCATATATCTATCTGGATCTCTAGGGCCCTGCCTCTCTATATAGGGGCTATATAGGCCAACGGCCTCTCGGCACTCGACCAAGTTAAGATAAGATAAGAGGGGGTGGGGGGGCGCTATCTCTGAACTATCTTTGGGGTGGGCGCCTATCTAGAATTCTAAACTCTGGAGGGGGGGGAGCTGGGTGCCTCCCCATATAGATATATAGATAGGGGTCGCCATATAGAATCTATAGGGCCCTCTATACTCTCTATATGCCCCCCCATAGAATATAGAGTATCTAGGGGCCATATAGAGAGTATAGAGGGGGGTCGAGCCATGGATGCATCCATCATCCATCCACCCATCATCCATCATCCATCTATTCTATCGGCTGTGATACGACTGATGACTAGTTATATCACGTATATAACGGATAGATGGATGCATCCATGGCCCCCCTCTCTCTATATGAATATGGTCGGGCCACTCATGTTGCGTATGTATATATTCCGGACTACATCACTATAGTCTTAGTCTGGACTAGACTCAGCCCATAGAGAGATAGATCGTGTCGTATCTCCTTCCCCACAGCTACCTACAGAAGCCGGGATAGACACAATCGATCTATCTCTCTCTCTATACAGCTGGGGATTTGATGACCGATTCCCCACATGTTGAGAAGAAAAATTATGACACTAAGAAGAAGGCACATAAAATATTCACGTGGGGGTAGCAAGATAGATTTGAAGGTGTGGAAGGATAGGGAAGGAGACACATGTGAAAGACATAATGAATTTGGAATTAACCATTTTCATGGATATGGGCTATTTTTGGAGATAACGTGTGGGGCACACAATTAGATGGGAAACTTGTGCAGTACGTAAATGCTATTTTTGGAAGATCATCTACTAAGTGATTTGTATGAGTTTGAGTTAATAATAGGATTACCACTGACAATTGACTAGAAGAGATCTATTATTAGCGTACTTGCATGTGTGTCTATTATTGTAAAGGTGCATGGCTATTTTCAGCATGCAAACTATTTTGGGAGTTATGTAAGTGGTGAAGGGTAAGACCCCCACCCTTATAAATATGTAGTAATCTATGTAGGTTAAGAGATTATTGTGTATGAGCTTTTTTTGATTTATGTTATTAGAACTGATGCGCACATGAATTTATAGTACTACATATTGTAAGAAGCTTCTGTGTTCATTGTGTATTAATATAATGGAGTCTATTAGATGAATAATGGTTTCAAACATGACTGTAACGAGTTATTACATAGATAATTTCATGATGTTTACCTTTTGATTCATGATTCTTTAAGATCTAGATCTAGAATGTGCTATGTGGAGAGTTTATACTATTTATGGATATGAATCCATTAACCCTTCATCATGTTTGCATCCTACACAAGAAACTCTAAGGAGGGGCATGATACCTTTGCACACTTTATGTGAGTGATTAGTCTAGGCTGAGTGATGTGCTAGTGTGTTTGGGTTATTCTTGATAAATTCTAGGTTGCATTATTGGTTTCATTTCCGGGACCTCTTTTTCAATTGTTTTCAGGATGGTTCCCGATGAAGATGTATCGGCTGACCTTAGCAAGTGTTGAGGAGTGGATAAAATATCTAGAAGAAGAGTATGCAAAGAGGTTCATCATTGGAGTTGAGTTTGACGCACGCGCGTGGGTGGAACACAATCTATATGATAGTTTGTATGAGATATTTTTCACTAATTTTCTAGTAGAACTGTACGAGGGACTAGTTGCTTATGCATCTAAAAGGGATTAGAGGTATCGTGCACTTTTATGGATGTAGGAAGAATTTCAGGCCCTTTATGATGCTGATTTGATTTGGGCACATGTTGTGGATACTTGGTTTCATGGTGTTTTGAACAACTATATTCTAGAGTACTCAATTTCAACTTATTCTTTCCTTGAGGTAGTGGAATTACATTTTTTACAGTATCCCAAGGGAAATTAATTGCAAGGCATTCCACTGGCAATTAAGATCTTAATGGTAACCGTAAACTTATAAAGAAAGCTGATGGCTAACTAAACTCCACCACGCGCGGGGGAAGGAGTAGGTTTGGTGAAAGATGATGAACCTAGCAATAGAGAGGAAGAGAAGAAATGTGACTTAAGTACAATGAAGCATGTGATAGGGAGATAGAGAAGCAATGTGAAATTACAGAGTGGTTGACGTTGAGGAGAGAGATGGACTGCAAAGGATTTAGAGCTCACACATAAGGTGTGGAGCTAGAGCATCAAGAACTCCCCCATTTGGGTAAGCATGAAAGGGAACCCTCTTTAGCCTCACATGGGAGTGCACCAACCGAGACAACCTAGGCCACAGGTGTACATCTGAATCTACCTAGCAACCTAGCCCTTGTGATTGGTTTTCCAGTACTTAGAACATCTAATAGTCAGCAAGCTGATTTGGGTGGTAAAAAAGCAAGAGTAAGTCACATAGAAAGTACAATGATGGTAGGGAAAACATATTCATTGTTATTTAGAGTAACCTTTTTAGGTGCATCATCTGCATAGAATTTGAGCACGCAAAATTTGGGGCTCATGTCTAGGAGTAGTACCACTAGGAAGACTATAGGAGTTTAGTACAATAATAATGTTAGGACATAGGGAAGTACATCTTTTGGTCCACTTCTGGATATGGGTGGAGGATCAGGGGGTGTATGTGGTTCTAGATATGGTGAATCTGGTGGTTCTAGAGGTAAAGGCAACACAAGGGGGTTCTGGATCAGGTGGGCAAGGTCTGTACCAACCCCAAAATATTTACATGGAGATGTTTGTTTGTCTTCCAAAGTATAAAGGAATAGAAGATGTTGTTGAGCACGTGCACATGTGTGAAATACTATGGAACACAAAAGGGATCACGACTTCTTAGTGCAAGGAAATTCAATTTACAACTACATTACAGGGACGCACACATAGTTGGTACAGGAAGTTTTACCCTGATCAAACTTGCGTAGATTATGTAGCATTCAAAGATGCATTCCTTAAAGAGTTCTATATCCCTAAGTTTTAGTAGAAGAGTATAAGCACGCTCAAGGATTTTAAACAAGGCACTATTAAAAGTGTCCAAGAGTATGATGCATGTTACAAAAAACTTTTATCTAAGCTTTCTTATGATATTCATGCAAGCCAGCATGCACAATGGTTCATTGGAGGTTTGATCACACCTTGTAGGAGGGATTTGTCACATAAGACATACACTGATCCATGTTAAACACTTGAAGCAGCGTTGTGTGATGAGGCAGTCTAGAGTATAAACACTGGAGTCAGTCCATTCTTGGAGGCACAAATTACAGCTATGGTGAAACAACTGGAGAAACTACCGAAAAATTTGACACATGAGACGTGCACTAGGATTTGGTGTAGAGATTGTGAAGTGAAAGGTCACACCAAGGATAATTTTTCCCATATATTAGTGTGTTCATTACTGCTAGACTATAAGATATGTCACCTGAACTATGACGCCAACCATTTCCCATTATTACAACATGCAATAAGGAAGAATGTATCCTATTATTATAAGATTTTCTAGTCCACGACTCATGATATAGAGGAGTGTAGGTTGATCAGTCAGATCCATGATTCTATAGATATTGGTGTGCCACAAACAAGAGTATCAGCTAACTCTAAAAGTAAGAATGAGCACCAGGATTGGGATCACAATCAAACATGTTATGATCGAAATGAGGGTTGATATGATAGAGGACATGGAAGAGGTCGAGGATACCATGGTGGATTCGAAGGTCAAGGCCATGGTGGTGGATGAGGTGAATTCCCTCATGGAACATGATTTACATGTGGATCACCTGACCACTACAGGCATAAATGTACTTAGAATATTACATGTTCTTTCTGTAGAAAGATTCATAGCTATGAGGAATTCTTGGACTTATATGAGCATATTAGTAAGTATCATAAATAAGAAAACAAAGGCAAAAGGATGGTTAGGATATAGTGTGCTATGGAAAATTAGTGGATGCCCATGTTGGAACTGGATTCCGAGGTATTTCCTATAAAGATCACTACCCGCACTGAATCTACGCATGCTAGAGATGCATTACAATAGAATACTACTATCACTAAAGAGGAGGTTTTACATGCCCGGTACCCAGATCCCACCCATTAGAAGGAGGTTTATCAAGAGACCATGGAGGTCCTTACAAATCTTCAGGGTGAAATATAATGTTTAAAGGAGAAATCATGGAAGATGGAACTAAAAGAGGTAGATACGGTCTAGTAAAATATTTATAACTTGAAGGAGGTATGCAGAATGCTACGCCAGGAGAATATTATTCCATTACTAGGGAGTTGGCTAAAGGGAAACACTCCATATGCTAATAATGAGAATAGGCGATAGATCCTGCATGTAAATATTCCACCCCCCCCCCCCATAGCTTAGACTACGATAAGGAAATCACTTTGAATGCTATTGTGGATGGATAGATTTTGAGAAATATATTGATTGATACAAGCGTAGAAGTCAATGTGCTTACTTTAGATGCATATGTACAGATAGGGAGACCTAAATTGCAACCATCTTCTAATTTATTATTTATGGCTAATCGAACTAAGGCCACTCCTATCAAAGTTTTAAAAGATGCATCCATTACTATACAAGGGGCCAAGTTCACTATGGATTTTGAGGTTTTAGTACTTGCAGTAGTAGACAGTTTCCCAACTCTGATTGGACACCCTTGGTGTTATGCAAATAATATTGATCTTCGGTTCAAAAAGGGATATATTAGTTTTGAAAACAAGGAGGAAAGAGTTATTATCCATTCAACAGATGGAAAAATTGTGCCCTATGTTGAGCCTTTGAATGAGGAAGATTTGAATAGGATTTATGTACGCACCATCTAAGACCCAGTAGTTCTCGATCCATCTAAAGAAGGAATCCTCTAGTGGGAATATGTACATTATATTAGCGATAATACAATTATTTCTCATGATAATTAGGATCATGGTACTTATGAGTTAGTAGGGTGAAAAGTAAGGAACACATTTTTATGGAAAATTAAACCTCATTGCATCAGGAGAATAAGTAACAACCCTGAACCTTAGTACACTGGGGAAGGGGACCCTACAGTATTCCTGTGTGCCATGGAGGAATAGTGGATGGATCAATTAGAGAGAAGAAGTATGATAGCATATACCCTATGTGGGACAACAATGCATTGGTGGATGGTTCACAGCAATAATATTGTAGAATGGAATGAAGTCAAGATTTCTCTTATAACTTGGTTTTCTAGGAGAAATGCACCAACTCGAATCTGCACATATCATGGTAATCAACCTATTCAACACCACATCCAGTAGTGTGAGAGGATTTTGATAGAGGGAAAAGAAATATTACCACATTCACTATGGGTGTAAAAACTTTATCCCACTTTACAAGGTGGTGCACACACTTGGTATGTATATACAAAGCTACATAGAGAAACTGGAAATTGGTAGGATTTGATTATAGGTATGGTCCAAACTTTTGACTACTCCTCTACTAAACCTCCAGTAGAAGTGGAATTAAGGTTAATAAAGTAGTTAACTATGGGAGATAGTGCAAAGGTAGAAGAACTCATTCAGCATTTATTTGATGGAAATAACTCATGAGTGAGTTTTTTTTGAAAGAATAGAGACTGATGCCACAATACTTAAGCACGTTTTCTTTGAGAAAGAAAAAGGGAAGATGGTATACATAGTGGATGATGAAGAAGTTGAAGAAATAGATATAGATCATTCAACAGGTGCGTGTGAGGTCTTAGATATTGTAGATAACAACGCACACACCTATCATGAACCTATGAGGACCAAGTAAGTGAATATTAGTACGGATGTTGAACCTAAAGAGGCAATAATTAGAGATTATTGGTTTGAATTTGAAGTAGAAAAAATAATGGAGTTTATCTATGATTTTTAGGATTTATTTCTTAGGGCTAACATGAATTGAAAGGATTTGATGCATCATTAGGAGAAATGAAGATAAATCTTAAGGAAGGTACACACCTAGTTAGGAAGAAACAAAATGTTGAATTCTAGAATCATCAAGCCTCTAGATGGGTCGGAATGGGTTAGCCTAATGGTGATTAATATAAATAAATATGGTAAAAGTGGGATCTATGTGGACTATAGGGAGTTGAATGCTACATGTGTAACTGATCCTTTCCTACGCCATTCACAGAGGAAATATTAAAAGGCGTTGCAGGGTGCGAAGTCTATTCCTTTACAAATGGATTCTTTAGGTATCATCAAGTTAGGATTTCACCAGAGGATCAAGAAAATACTAATTTCACCACTGAATGGGGAAATTTTGCATATACTATGATGTCATTTAGACTAAAAAATGTGCCTTCTGTATTTTCACGAATAGTTGTTCAAGCATTCTAGGATTTTATTCATATTTTCTTGCAATTTTACTTGGATGATTGGATGATGTATGGGCTTGTTAAGGATCATTTTGATAATTTGTGCTTAATGTTTTAAATATGTAGACAATTAAGCATCTCTTTGAACATCAAAAATTTTGTTTTTGCTACACCTTTTAGTACTCTGTTAGGGAATATTATCTAAAAGGAAGGTTTGTTGGTAGATCCAGCTAAAATTACAGTTATTATCAGCCTAAAAGAACCTACCAGTCAAAGTGAGGTGCATGGATTTTTGGGTCATACTGGGTATTATAGAAAATTTATCAAAGGATATGCTGAGGTTACTGTACCCTTGGAGGAGTTACTAAAAGGAAAAGGGACATTCTATTAGGGGAACCGTAGCAGCGCACATTTGAGACATTGAAGGAGAAACTTACTATGATGCCTATTCTGTAATTTCCCTCATGGGACCAACCGTTTCGTGTACATGTGGACACCTATGGCACAACCATTAGTGTGATGTTGGCTCAACTTGGAGAAGGTATTATAGATCATCCTATCTATTTTACTAGTAGAAATTTGACTCATGTAAACCAGAATTATACAACTACAGAGCGTGAAGCTTTGTCAGTGATCTATGCGCTATATAAATTCAGACAATATCTTCTAGCAACACCATTTTTATTCTATATCGATCACATGGCATTGAAATACTTGGTAAATAAACCAATATTACAGGGGCACATATGTCGATGGTGCTCTTATTCCAATAATTTGATTTTACAATTATGGTAAAACCAGGGAAAAGTAATTATGGCCTAGACCATTAATCAAGGATACAATTAGGGGAGGATGCACAAACAATTGAAGATATAATGCCAAATGTAGAGTTATACAGGTTACATCGCGCACCTTCAGAGTTGGAGGATATTGTTATTTTTCTACGCACAAGTATGGCATCAGAAGGACTAAAATCCTTAGAGAAGAAACAACTTATAATTCGTGCAACACCTTTTATGTTGATCAGTGGTGACCTCTACAAGTTAGGTCGAGATGAAGTATTGTTCCAATGTGTATTAGAGCATGAGTGCATAGATATCATGGAAGAGGTTCATGGTGGTATTGTAGGTGGGCCCTATGCAGG
Source organism: Taxus chinensis (assembly GCA_019776745.2). NCBI lineage: Eukaryota > Viridiplantae > Streptophyta > Pinopsida > Cupressales > Taxaceae > Taxus > Taxus chinensis. The sequence continues at coordinate 955,420,501 of CM034147.1, read as the reverse complement.
TGATGCCATTGTGCACAAAATTCTACTCACTGGATTGTGGCGGAGACCCTGTATAAGGATTGTAAGGCATATTGCAAGGTCTGTGATCAGTTTCTGTGCCTTGAAAAACCAAGGAATAGAGATGAAATACCTTTAAGAGCTATTCCTAGTGTAGATCCATTTGAGAAATGGGATATAGAATTTTTGGGTCTTTTCTCACCAGTCGCACGTAGGACTGGATCGCGCTACATCATCACTTACACATATTATCTTAGAAGGTGGGCAGAAGCATCACCTACCAAGGATTGTTTAACAGCTACAACAGCCAGGTTCTTATGGGAAAATGTTCTTACAAGGTATGTATTCTTGTTGAGTTTGACCAGTGATAGGGCCACACTTATTTTTAATGAGACAATTAGAATTCTATTGGATGAGTTCATGATTACACACCATAAGACTACACCATATCATACTCAGGAAAATGGGATTGTTGAAGCTTTCAACAAGATTTTGAGCCATACATTGACAAAAATATGTGATGTTGGAAGAAAATATTGGGATGATAAACTTTTTGTTGTGCTTTGGGTGTATAGAACAACATACTAGTGGTTGAACAAGGCCACACCCTTTCAATTGGTGTTTGGTGCAAAAGAATTTCTTCCTAAGGAATTCATGTTACCTTCTTTATGTATTATGCACACATGAGGTCTAGCTGATGATCAAGCATTAGAAGAATGAATTGGAAAGTTGATCAAGCTAGATGAGTGATAAGAAATATCATGATGGATTCATAAGAAACAAAAGGTCAGGCTGAAAGCATGGCATGATAGGCACATCAGGGACAAAAAGATTGAGATAAGACACATGGTGCTTCTTTATGACTATAAGTTTTTGCACAATCTACAAAAATTTAAAGTGCATTGGTTGGGACCGTATGTTATCACTCACATACTTGAAACAAGCACTTTCTAGTTAGAGGCGCTTGATGGTATATGGTTACCCAGTTACTTTAATGGGAGTATACTGAAGCCCTACTATAAATAATTCTTCTTGGTGTTTGTAATAAGGTGGTGTTTCCATTTAGATTAGGTTTTAATTTATGTATTCCCTTAATTTATTTCCTTCTTTATCACTATGCTTTTTCATTTTAGTCAGTATTTTGTGTAATAAGCGCATTTGTGTGTTGGAAGCTAATTACAATTTGAAGAATTTTTTTGCGCAGAAGAATGCACATACCATTTGTGTGGGGTGGATATTAAAAAAATGGGTACACATAAAGGAACAAACTACTACAGGTGCTAGTTAAGTTTGGGGTGTTGTTGGAAAGAATATTGCTTCCAAACAAGGACCGTAGATGGAGATAAATGAATGAACAAGTATAACATGAGGTAAGCAGAGGCCATGTAGACTACCAAGGGAAGGTGTAGTGGTGAGGTACTCAGGCGCATGAAAGCATGCTGAAGAGAAGTCCACAACCAGAAGGTAGAAATGTGTGTTAGAAGGTTATAGCTTGGCCCGAATATGTACCGCATGGAAAGTGTGAAAATGGTCAATTAATGAGAGGATTATTGGTAGGTGGAGGAGCAATAAATGCACTAACTTTTTAAAAATATATATCAGGATGTGATGCGATTTCATTTTTACCATTGTGATCATAAGAATTTAAATGATCTAAGTGTGACTAAGCCAAGTGAAGAGTATTGAGGTGTGAAAAGTGTGAAACTAGACGTGAAGAGTGGATTTATGCGTAGAAGAAGCTTGCGTCCCCATTGGTGAAGGGTTTGAGTGAAGCAAATGCATTAAGAAAGAGCTAGGGCACGTAATTTCAAAATAGGGAATGTAGATTCAAGCTAGGGTTTTGACTTGCTCACTACAGAGGAAAGAATGTTGAGATTTTTAGATGGCACCAAAGAAAGCACCTACTGTAGGAGTTAAAGGAAAGAAGAAAGTAGAAACAGAAGTTGAAATTTCTCCCAAGAGTAATTTCTCAGAAATGCAGTATCCAAAAGGTGTGATAACTAGGAAAAAATGGGATTCCCATATCCATAGCTTCAAGGTGAGTGATTGCAACCACCACACTTTTGATAACAATAAATAATTGGATGCATTATTGAGTACAAAGACCAACAAGTGAACAATGAAAGATATGCTAATATATGATGACACTGGGGAGAAACTATTAAAACAAGTGGGAGTCTATCATGGAAAAGTATGAACCTCTATTTTGGAAAAGTATGAACATCTATACCAGTGGCTTATGAGTAGAGTCCATGAGGATTTCTTCTATTTTTATGGAAAAATGGTAAGGATTACAACAGCCCTGATTTCGGAATTGACAGGATTAAAAGGCACATGAATAGATCTGGCTAGTGACCTAAGTGATAAAGAAGCAATCATGGAGACACGGAAGGAGTTGGGGTACACAAAGGGTCCACAAGGAATGGAAATTGAAAAATTAAAGAAGTACCCAGTGGTACAAGTAGCTATGCATCTAGTGACCAAGTTGAATGATCAAGAGAGATGGTCGCAGTTGAATATAATGTGGCTCCATGTCACGAGGAAGATGTCTCAGGGAGTAGTCTATAACATAATAGGATACATTGTAGAAACCATCATCGAAGAAACACACACATGTGATAAGATTAGTTTTTGTGGCATCTTACTTTCTTTAGTATTTATGGAAATTGGAGTGCCTGATGGGCCAAAGAATAAGATTTGGGAATATCCCATGGAAAATAAGTCACTGGCAGAAAAATTTGACAAGTATTTATGTGAAGGGTCCATGAGTGGGTGGTTTAAACAAAGGGCGAAGATGTGGTATGATCAACTACACGTGGCATTTGAAGAGGAGTGGCGCATCCCCAAGGAGATACCTACGGTAGTTGGAAAGGTAGTACAGTTCATAGTGTACCAACCCTTCTGCATCGTTCGGTTTGCTATGAGGGATGGGACATGGAGCCCATGGTGAAAACTACCATATGCCTTCACATCACACTTCTTCTAGGAATCAGTCCATCGTTTTACTGATGCACTCTTCCTAAATTTTATTACAAACAAGTTAGAATGTGACTACCACACTCTAAGGAAGAGATGTGTATTTCTAGGATGGACTACCTATGTTGAGAGGCTCATTTTAGATGTTATAAGCATGAATCCTATAAGCTTGGAATTTGGGGACATTGGAGCAGCACTCGTATACCTTCAACTTAAGCCCAAGCCGGAGAATAAAAAATATATGGAGAATGAGTTTCTGCTCCCAAGGCCACCTAAGGGAAATCATATAGTAGAGAACATGCCAGCCCAAAATCCCACAAAAGCTATAGAGATAGATGATGATGAGGAAGATGAGGATAGTGGTGGATTAGAACATAAATGCCGGAGGTAGCCCATAGATAGACTAGAGACTGAGCACACAAGTACCCCACCTCAGGTATAAGAAGAAGAAGAGGACTTGGAAGCATTCTAAGGATATTTTCGTTTCAAGAGGGTGTTTAGAAGAACAAGAGCACAAGGAATGGGAACTCCTCATTTAGTTAGGAGGTTTCCATGACTCTCTCCTCAAAAAGAGACAACTTAGAGGAAAAGGAGGAAGTTAAAGCTGAATGAGGAGGTGGAGGAGTCTGCAAAGAGCACACCCAGATCCCCTGTATAACCAGAAGAAGTAAAAGAACCCAAGGATGAAGATATAAAGGATAAAGAGGTAGGAGAACTAGAACATGATACCACTCAAAACACTGAAAATCTAAATTTTAGCCCTAGTGCTCAGGTACCTAAGGGGCCAAGAATGAAGTGCACAAGTGGGGAATATAATTCTCCACATATGGGCTATGATGAGGAAATAGGTAAAATTTTCCACGCCCGATTCTAGAATACCACGGGCCTCAAGGAGTTGTATAGATGGGAGTTTATGGACCTAGACATGAAAACCATGCGCACAAGGAAGAAGTTGTCCTAGTCCATGCAAAATCACATGGATGAGCCCAATTTTCATGTATGTGAAGACACATGAAGAAGCCACCATGGAACAAGAATATAACTATAAATCCCACTCTCATGTCTGATGAGTAGTTAAGTAATGCTTTGGTAAAAGTATCTACAGAGATAGCATTGAGGAATTTAGATAAGGCTGCCACTATTAGAGTGCTACAAGAAGAAAACATGGCCAAATATGACAAAATAGCATCTCTAAAAGGAGAGAAGGACCTAGAGAAAAATAATAATGGGGCTCTCATCAACATGGTAGAGGAGATCGACAATCATGTCTTCAAGGTAAGACCACACTTGGAGTCCAAGGTACCTAAGAGGTTCCCTTCGTCTATGCATTATGTGCATACCTTAGTTGATTTGGTGCTTTAGGATGGACCAATTCAGATTCTAGTGCCAAAGGACCTTGAACAAAAAGGGGAGAGAGCAAGGCCTCAGTAGTTAGAAATATTTCATCTTATGAAGCCTTACTCCATACTTTGCAGAAAGAGTTGAAGAAAGAATACCATGCATTGAATATTTGTGTAGCTCTAGAAGTAGTAACAAGAATTTGGATGATGGTATAAGATAATGAAGTCCTGAAAGAAATGAAGGATGATACTTTTTGGAACACAAAGAGATTAACACTAGTCAAGAAAAACCACGAGGACTTTGCAGCAGTCCAAAACCCCCATAAACAAAGGCTAGATGAAATTGGGAAGCTTATAGTGTAGAAGATGGATCTTATGGAAGGAAGGGTGACTACAATGTCCAACATTTTTCTAGTATCATAGAATGAGAAGGAAAATGTTTCACAAGAGGAGTTAGATTTTATTGCATCGGATATTCTAGAAAAGGTAGAATCCACGCTAAGTGATTGGCAAACCTTAGAGGCTAAAATGAAAGAAGAATATCTAGATTTAATTCTTCTAGCTGAAATAAAGGATGTTGTAGGGTGAAAAGTTCATTCTTTGTATAATAATTCTTTAATTTTATTTCATTCCCATTATTTATTCTTTGAAGTATCAAAAGGAACACCATTTCCACAGTAGAAATGTAATTTATTATGGGCTAATGTTGAGCAGATGAAGTATGAAACTAAGAAGAAGGCACACAAAATATTCATGCAGGGTAGCAAGATAGATTTGAAGGCACATAAGGATAGGGAAGGAAGTGCATGTGAAAGATAGAATAAATCTGAACTTAGCCATTTTCATGGTTATGGGCTATTTTTGGAGATAACATATGGGGCACACAGCCAGATGTAAACTTGCATGGTACACAAATGTTTTTTTGGAAGAACATCTACTAATAAATTTGCATGAGTTCAATTTAATAATAGGATTACCACTACTAGTTAACTAGAAGATATCTATTATTAGTGTACTTGCATGTGTGTCTATTATTGTAAAGGTGCATGGTTATTTTTAACATGCAACCTATTTTGAGAATTATGTAAGCAGTGGAGGGTAAGACCCCACCCTTATAAATATATAGTAATCTACGTAGGTTAAGAGAGTGTTGTGTATGAGCTATTATGGATTTATTCTACTAGAATTGATGCGTGCATGAATTTATGGTACTATTTATTGTAAGAAGCTTCTATGTTCATTGCGTGTTAATATAATGGAGTCTATTGGATGAATAATGGTGTCAAATGTGACTGTAACTAGTTATTACATGGATAATTTCATTATGTTTACCATTTGATTAATGATTCTTTAATATCTAGATCTAGAATATGCTTTGTGGAGAGTTTATATTGTTTATGAATTTGAATGCATTAGCCCTTCATCATGTTCACATCCTACACAAGCAACTCTAAGGAGGGCCTCATACCTTTGAGCACTTTGAGTGAGTGCTTAGTCTAGGCTGAGTGATGTGCTAGTGCATTTGGGTTATATTTGGTAAATTCTAGGGTGCATCACCACATCTACCTACACAAGTCCGATCAGGGGATAAATGATATGTACTCCAATTTTGGTGATAATGCACCCATTGCTTTCCATTGAGAGGGAGTCAAATTAAGGGGACAAATACACAAAACAATGATTTTCCATTCTCAAACAACCCATATTCTCCACATTGAACCAAAATTTGATAGATCATTTGACCCTGAGAAATTCAATTCATTGGTGGGGGTTTGGTCCATTAGCTAGTATTCATCCATCTATTCAGATAGTGATGAGAATTTTTCCACCTATGCATTACATACCTTATGCAAATCCAACTTTCAATAGCATAAAAAATATCGTGAGAGATGTTGAAGGGGGTTGGTCACTTTATTATGTGTATGCTAATGGGGAAAGTATGTTTTCCATTGTAGTTTACCCCCATATTTTTAACAGTTTGTATCATGTGAGTTATGACATTCCCATGGAATTTTTTTGGTGCCTTGAAGTTTTCATCTCCACATTCATGATAGTGAGTGTTTCCATATGACATGCACTACCTCGAGCTCAAATGAGCTTTTGGGGAGCTATAATAATTACAAGCTTAGCTAGCACCACACCTGTAGTGGGATATATAATAGTGACTTAGCCATGGGGTGGTTTCCTTGGGGACAATGCCACCTCAAATCATTTCTCTGGTCCTCAATATTCATTCCCTCTTATTCTAGTAGGCACAATTCCTCTTTATCCAGTCGCATTGCATTAATATGGATCAAAGCATCCATTGGGTGTGCATTCAAAGATGGATAGATACACTTTTTATCCCTATTTCTACGTGAAGGATCTAGTAGGTCAGGTAGCTTCAAGTATCATCTCTTCCATTTGGATTTCTTGTGCTCCTAATGTCTTGGGGCATCCTGAAAATTATATACCTGCTAATCTGATAGCCACCCCACCTCAAATTGTTATGGAATAGTATACCCAATAAATTAGGAGGTGTATCCACAATAGCACTCATTTCTTCATTTTTGTTTTCTCTACCTTTATGAACATTTCGTATGTTTGTAGCTCATTTTTCACTCGATCTACCAAAAAATATTTTGTTTTTTCCTGGCAGATTTCTTACCATCAGGTCAGATCAGATGTGAACTCGCAGAGGCACCATATGTGACTATTGGACAAATTCCTCTAGTAACAATCTTCTTGTTTTTTTCCCTAATGCCCATTCTAGGACGAGTTAGAAAAATATGGACTGATTATTATACAAATCACTTATAATTTGAGGGTATTGATCTCTCGACCCTCTAACTATATATATGTTGAGGACCCTGTTTCACCGTTTTCTTTACGCTTTTGAATGATGAAACAGATAAGGGTAAGGGCTAGGAGGAATACCTATTAAATGGGTTGGTTGGAGGTTGATGCGCATGTTCAAACTTCTCTACCCTATGTCAATTGTGAGAGATTCCTTTTGGCTAGGAGGAACTACCTATAATAGAAAAAAAGACCACAAAAGAGAAGTTAAATGGTTTATGACAATGGACTGCTGAACGTATGCTTGTTTCGGGAAGTTTGATACTTCCTAAAGGGCTGTCAATCCACTGTTTGAAACAAATTAATGCAAGAAATAAGTAAATTCATACTGTAGTTGATATGATTTAGGTATCTCATTCAAGTAAAATAAGAAAATCCAATCACAACAGGCTAGGCTATAGTTTGATCTAAAAGATGAGGTATCTATCAAGGTACTGGGATTAATCAGGGTATGACTCTCAGTTGTTTAGGTCAATTGGTAGGAGGTTGTATTGGCTATGTTCTTAGGTAGGGTATAAAACATAGAGACTGATGTCAGTTGGGTATAACTGATGACAGTTAAGGGAGATTGATGATGGTTATGGGTAGACCGTGTCGGTACAGTAGGGTGAAAGTAATTCAATAAAAAACCTATTGTAGAGGCCAGGTGAGGTTGGATGGGGTTAAAGAAGGAGATGGTGAGGTCTGTGGGGATACTGAGAACACTCAGAGAAGTGGAAGGGCTAGGATAGGTGATCTGATAAATGGGTGGGTGATATTTTTGGGTTTTTCAGAAAGAAGGCTATCGAGGGATGGGAATGTTAATGGAAGAATAATAATAGGATTGATAAAAACTCTATGAATAGAATAAGAATGATAAATGATTAATGATAAAACACTTACCAATTATGTAGGTCCAATGGTTGGGTGGTGGTAATGATCGGTTGATGGAATGGATCTTGGTGTAGTAGTGACACTTCACGGAATGTTACCATGAGTGCCAATGCCTGTGGATCTATCGTAGTGTTGGCTATGGATGCTTGGGTGCATGAAAAGACTCTTGTTTTGCTTTCATGTAGCTCTCTTATCATCCTTCTTTCTATTAGAATGTGCCAACCCAAAAGCAAAGTTTCTTAGGTGAGTAAATGATAATCAACGTTAGTTCTGGATTGACCGGTGTCAGTTAAGGCAGGATTTCCTAGGTTTACTAAAATGGGCAGATCTTTCTAATTTCTTGGGCCTAGTTAGTTTTGTTTTCATAGATCAGAACAAAAGCTTCCCTTCTAATGGGTGGGAATATGGTTAGAGATATTTAAGGGATTTATTCTAGGGTTATACCATATCTTAGCTCATTAATGTAAGTAAGACTTAGTTATTGTTAGTTATGGAAACATGCCAAGAATACGTCTAGGGTGAGGTGGTTGGATGAGATGTCTAGGTGAGGTTGAAATTAGGTCAATTAAAGTAATAAAATAATGGATATTGTGAGGATGGGTATTTAATTTAATTAAATTAATTATTAATGTGGGGTGAAAGTGGGCCATGGTTAGGTGCCCATGTTTAAGTTTTTTATCTGATCAGGGACTAAGGGGAGTGTGACCCAATTTTGGTGTCTACATTTTTCCCCTTTTTGTTACATGGATTTTATTAGTAAGCGATGCTGGAAAAAAATAGATGTGGGTGACCCATGTGTGGGTGAAGGTGATCCCCCTCAAACTAGGAAAAAATGAGGTAGAAGACTGAATCTGTGAGTGGTTTGATAAAGGTGGATGTGATGAAGAGGAAGGTGGACAATGGGGGTAATGGGGTAAAGGTTCAATGGGGTAATCAAGATAATGGGCCAAGGTAAAAGGTATCAACATTCAAATGCAAACACATGTATAGATTGCGGGATGGTACCCAGGTTGAAGAGCATGTAAACTCTACATTGTCTAAGGTCAATAGGTTTATCCAAAATAAGTGATGTGATTCTGGTATCCAAGGTATAGGATATGGTCGGGAAGCACAACATAGGTTAGGTATAGGAACGTTTAGGTCTGTTCAGGTACACCAAAGGTAAGGTCAGGATAAATAACATGGAAATAGGAAAAGTAAGGTCATTAACTCAAACAACACAGGTAACAGTGTTGCAAGGTATAGTGAGCACATGAGGTCATAGGTTAGTAACAATGTTCTAAGTCTAGGTAGAAAGGTCACAGCATGGGTAGGGGCCAAGGTAAGGGTAAAATATCAAGTTTTAAAATATAATTAAGGATAGGTATAGGGAAGGTAGGCATGGAGGTTGGTTGTAATAAGGGTGCGTAAGGTCAAACGGTGGCTGGGTTGGTTAAGAGTTATTTGAAAATGGGGAAAGGGTATGGGCAAGAGTATGATAGGTAACCGATGTTGGTCATATAGAACTGGTGATGTTCTAGGTAAGGTGATCACGGTTTATTAGGGAAGATGACCGATGTCATTTTGGGTACAACCAACCACGGTGTGCTAGGGCACAGGAACAATGTCAGTTTAGGTATAAATGATGTTAGTCAGGTCAATGAGGGTATATAAAAAGAAAAAAATCCATATAATACGGATTCATTTATACATTTTGGATTTTGGGAAATCGAAGAGAGCACGAGACTTGTGTGGCTTGGTGAGAGGAAAGTACATGGGACCATACAAAGGTGAGGTGGAGAGCTCTAGGTGGGGAGAGGAGTCATGTGGATGGGCCCACAAGATCAGGAAGAGTGAGTGGATTGGTGGAGAGGTTAGAGGGAAAATTTGACATGGCAGAGGTAGGGGAGGACTCGAGTTGACCACTAGCATAGCGGCTATACATGCCCCCATGGAGGTAATGTCGAGATGAGGTAAGATATAATCCGTTCATTGCTGGTTGATATAAGAAGAAGTGAATGGGTAGATCAGTTTGGGCAAGGTAGAGAATTTTAAATGCGTGTTTAAAATTTTGAGAAAGGATGGGGTGGGAAAGGTCATAGGTAGAGGAAATAGGGTTAGGGAGGGATGTGGGGTAGGTTTGGGTAGGTGTGTAGGGGAAATGGGGAAGAAATGGGGGGAAGAAAATTGAGGTTTCAGGATTTGGACATGGTAATGGTTACCCGACACCAGTCAATGTATGGCCGACGTCGGTCTTAATATATCGACATCAGGTAGGTATTGGGAACTGATGGCAGTCTAACATGGACCAATTTTGGTCAATGAATTTAGGGTGTAGGTTTGTTCAGGTTAGGGTTTGGGGTTCAGGTTTTAGGTTGGAAGGTTTGGGGTTTGGGTTTTAGGTTGGAGGGTTTTAGGGTCAGAGTGGGGTAATGTTGGGGTTTGGGATTTAGGTTAGAGGGTTTAGGTTCATAGGGTTTAGGTTAGGAGGGGTTAGGTGGGGGGTTGAGGGTGTTGATTGATGGGAAAGTTAAATAATTTTTGTATTGTTGTGGATGCAAGCCAGAGAGCAGCTACAGATGAGGGACCATGTACCTCCTTTATTGTTGTTGGTATAATCGAATGTCACTGTCGATGAGTGGAGGCATGTGACAGAAATCAGCTTGATAGGCATGAGATGTTATAGGAATATAGTACAGGATCCTATCCTTATGGTCACACTCATCGATAGATGGGATGCATCGACCAACACATTCTATTTACTGATGGGTGAGCTGACAGTCACCCAAGAGGATGTTTGTCGGATCCCATGCCTACCAATAGTTGGACAACAGGTGTATTCTATCTCCTCAGAGTCCTTTGAGGAGTTGATGCTGACATTGTTTGGTGAGGGTATGGTAAAGATGAGGCTCCATAGCGCCAGTCTGAGCTATGGTGAGATGTATGCAGCCTATCTAGAGGAGATGAGGCTAGTAGTTTTGATTATGGAGGTAGTGTGTTGTTTTACACTACTAGATATAGAGGGTGGGAGATTCCCATAGGAACTGATGGGGGTCCTTCATGACATGATGGAGGAGAGGACCCACTTTACTTGGGCACCAGCATACTTGGTGCAGTTATACAGGGAGTTGTGGTTATACAAGAGATTATGGTGATTAATCCTATGCTACACCTTTCTTCTCCACTATTGGGCATACGAGTAAATTGTATGTGTGAGGCTACTAGGTATGCCTTGGGTTAATTTATTTGAGCCAAGTTTTGTTCAAGTGGGTTATAGGCGTTGGGTGCCAGTTACTAGAGCGCACAGATCTGCCAGGGCTACACATGATGTAGCCTATTACAGGTGTTTGTTGGAGGGGTTGTCCAGCGTGTACATTATTTGGAGGTCCTATGTGGGTTTTCCATCATATGGGTGGATGACTATGGAGTTAGACTAGCTGCAACTAGTTTGATGGATAGAGGGGTGCCATGCGGGAGAGCATGAGATGATACCCATAGATAGGGTCAAATGATAGTTTGGGCTAGTGTAGGATGTACCTCCTCCATTCCCACTATACAGAAGGGATGACGTGGAGAGGTTGATGTCCCCTCCACAACCTACTATGCCAACAAGGTAGGAGGAGGCACTAGTGGACTAACACATTGATGATGTTGGGTGCACTGATAGATACAGACTATGGTGCACAGCTCAACTATGAGTAGCACTACCTAGACTAGGATAACTAGACATGGCCACCCTCACAATCCAGAGGGAAATGTTACAGGGACAAGTGGCCATCTTACAGGGCCAGGTTATAGGTTTACAGGGATAGTTTACAGGGTCACAAGTAGAGGTGGCCACATTCCACGCATAGGTAGTGGCCCTTCACGCCTAGGTCACAACATTACAGGGGCAGGTACCCACACAGGGTGGGGCCGAAGATGGGGAGCAAGTTGCCACCCTATAGGCATAGGTGATATGGTTACAAGGTCAGTTGGCCATTGCACATGCACAGATTGTGGCCTTACAGGCCTAGAGTGCTATGCAGACACTGACACCCGACACAGGAAGCAAGATAGGCTCAGGGACATGGTCTCATGGTATAGGTACAGGTACAGGGTCAGAGACCCTTATTGACATGTCAAAGGACATAGATTGTGGTGAGACCCATGGAACCTTCTCAGATGATTCCCATGGTGAGATTTAGGGACACCCTAGGTGAGGCAAGGTATTATGAAGATCATTTGGTAGCAGCAAGGATATATATCCCTTCATATGCAGAGTACCGAGCACAACAAGCTTTGAGTGAGAGGACCTGATCCTGCACTCATATTGTGGAGAACACATGGAGCTGACGAGCCTAGAGGCAGGATCAGGGTGAGGCCACAAGTGTACATAGGCCAGATCCGGGTGGGGGGCACCACACAGGAGCAGTAGAGGAGTTGAGAGAGACTTACACAGAGATTCGAGGGACAAGTGAGGGATATCACCATTTTGGATAGTATAGGGATTATCTGTGATATGGACCAGCCCACATGTTGATGAATTTTTATATATGATACCAGCCTGCGTGTCGATGATGTTTTGTTATATGATACAAGCCTTTGTACCGATGATGTTTTGTATATGATATCATCTTGTGCGTCGATGATCTTGAGACATTTGGATTAGAGACATTGTATATTGGAGATATTTATATATTTAGATATGGTGATGATGATGTTTATTACATGATGTGTATATGTAATTTTGATAATGATATTGTACATGTGATGGAAATAAGGTAAGTTAGTCATAATAGAGTCAGATCATAAGCATGGATGGAGTCAGGTCATAGGCATGGATTAAGTTAGGTTAATTTAGGCATGGATTGAGTTAGGTTGGTTTATGCATGGATCGATTCAGGTCCTAGGCATGGATTGATTTAGACATCTTGTATCATTTCTTTTATGGATATTTTGAGCAAAATCTAAAATGTGGTGGTCCATCTATTCATTGACAAAGCTCTTAGTGTTATGCTCAAATTGTTCCTAGGTATGAGTTGTCAAGACTTTCTCTCAAAAGTGGTAATCACATGTTTAGGTCATTGAAATTAATGAAAAAGGATATTTTCAAATTCTCATTCTATTTATTCAAAGAATTTATCAAACAAGGAAAAATAAAAATCACAATTATGTCAGCCTAATTTATGAACACAAGGAAAATTAGGTAACTTGTTCAACTATGTGTTGTTTGCAATGTTGGGGGCAGTTTGTGGAATTTTTCATGCAAATGATATGAGGAAGGATTCTAATGGCCATCTAGTTCCTCCTTAGAATGTAATATATATACCATTCAAGCCTTCAAAACTTTTTCTTGTGTTCTAATAAACCCTGCACTAATCCTCTACATTACTGCAACTGGTTTTCTTGTCAAGCTGGGACCAATTAAGGATTTTGCATTATCTTCTAACATTGGAGGATGATGGATAGATTTTTTTAAGTCCTTTTATAATATAATTCATTCATTTTTATAGACACTGCAAGAAGATATCCTTTTTATCTTCTCTAAGGCTTTACACAGTTCACAACCCTGGAGTAGGGTTTTTTGGAGAAACATTTTCTTGAATCTTCTTTGTTATCCAACCAAACCACTTAAAATATTGGACATATGTCTTTTAATGGTCTCATAATGGTTTGTAAAAAGAATCACATAAATTGTTGGAGTGTGCAAAGAGTAGTTTCTAGAAGAAAGTTCACTATTCGTGCTTAGACTGGTAAAGCAAAATTTCCTTCATGGTTTCATAAAACTAGTGTTGTTCAAATCAAATCATGAATTAAATCTTGATCTAAGGGAGCCAAATAAATTGTGGAGAACCTTCTTGGTGTTTTTAATGGATTCATTCTCTTCAACAGTAAATATTTTTTCAACAGAGAGAGTATTAGTGTTAAACATTAAAAAAATGTGAAGGTAATGACTCTATTTCAATAGTGTATTCCTTCCTCCAAGATTTCTAGAGATTTGAAAGATTTCATGAGTAGATATCTAGAAAAATAAATTCATGAAAGTTTGAGAACAAGGTCCATTCTTTCTGGAGTTCAAAATTTTCTTGGGACAAGGAAATATGGACTTGCACAGTTACATACATAGTAGTGTCTTGTTGATCAAATTATTGCTTAATAATATAAGGTGTTGGAGTAGGATTCTATGACTCTTTTGAAATTATAATAGTCATATGAACATGTCTTAGAAGCATAGTTAGCTCAAATGAAAATCTAAAATGGGTATTGATCAAGTTTCTAATAGAGGTAAAGGTTGAACACCAAGGGTTAGTGGTAATCAAAGGGTAGAAAATTTGTTTTGAATAAAATGAAACTCATTAGTTCCTAAAATAAATAAGAATATCAACCACCACTTCTTGAATTTGGCACAAGCTCGAAGGAGTGGTTTAAGATTCAATGGTTTGTCAAGTTGTCAAAGGCATGTTAAAAAGTTGACATGTGATGTGAATTCAAAGGGTCTGAAAGGAGTTACAATAAATTGTAAAAGAAGTTATATAGACTGGGTGAATTCAAATTTTCTAACTGAAATATAGGGATGCAGAAACTGAGAAAAACAAAGAAGGTATAGATACTTGAAAGTAGAGTGTACTGAAGACACAACAGAGAGATGTGAAGTGTAAGTAAAAACTATATATACAGTCTTGTGTGAAATACTTTTAAAGATATAGTAGTGGTAGAGTGTAAAATAAATTGAATGAAATTGTTAATAAGTATGAAGGGAAATTAGGGGAAAACAAAGAAGTGTTAAGTCCTTCTATGAACTAGCTGAAAATTTGCATATAGCAGAAGGTAGAAGAACAATGCAAGGAAGAGTCTTGTCAGACAGAAAACAATTATTCAAAAGACTGAATAACAATGAATTTTAGGGGTTATAGGACAAGTGAATGCATCAAAAAACATGATGACAAGAGCACAATGAAATGATTGAAGGAATGAACGATGATTTTCTGATTTATGATCATCATCAGATGTTCAAATCGTAAAACTCAAGAGTAATCATCTCTTTATTGTTCAAGATAAGTTGTAGCTCAGTTGTACTAGGGATTTTTTGCTTCCTTATAGGTAGCAACTTGCAGAAGGTCAGTGGTAGCTGACTAAATCATCTAGGAAGTTGTTTCTTCTTACACCAAGTTGTATCTTGAGTGGATATTGAGGTTATTGCCTCAAAATTTGAGTTTTAGCTCATCAAATATTTGTAACCTTTTTCCATATAGTGCAATGGTTTAGAGTTTTTTCTCCCAATTTGGGTTTCCAACTTAAAAATACTTGTCTCTTTTGTATCTGTGATGATGGTTTCTCTTTTTGAATTGCTTTTTAGTTTTATTAATTGATTTAATTGGTTTGAAAAGATGAATTGAACATTAATTCACCGCCTCTCAGTGTTCCAGTTTCTAACACATATTATATAGTAGATAGTCAGTCCCCCTCCTCCCTCGGGGACCAGCAATAGTTGGGCTCAAGACCAGACATATAGTCAGTGCTCCCCTTACGGGAATTGATTAGATATCTTGATAGTGCAATCCACGATGCCTACACTCACCATATATAGGGGAAACAACTCAACTTCTGGGGGAAATTCCTATCTAGATATGGGGTGCCCTACCCCCTACCTTGAACTATCTAGTTCTCTGATCAACCCCATATCTATATAGAGGATAGTGATTGATAGATAGGTAGTGATATCACCATATATAGATAGGGAACCAAATTGATATCTATTTTAATGAACCCCTCATCTCCTCACCAAATAAAGCTAGAGGTAGTCCACCAGATAGATACATTAAGCTATGTATGTCATCCCAACCCCTATCTATATAGATATGCGGTGAATTTATTTATTTATTTATTTATTTATTTTATTTTGTGTGTGTGTGTGTGTGTGTGTGTGTGTGTGTGTATTTCACTTTTGCATATAGATCTAGTTAGGCGATGACCATATCTAGAATATTCTTGACCTTCACCTAGGTGGGAATAGACATGGAATAGATATGGATGGTAGTTTATTATTGAGAGATCCATATATCTATATAGGGGAGATCCCCTATACCTATCTATCATAGAACATATGTTCCTAGTTCACCCCCCTCCAAATAGATAGAAAAGGGGGATTGAGCGATAGGATATATAGTGTTCTAGGTGTATGTTTAGGATAGGGTCCCCCTATCTCTCTATAGGAGCCAAGAATATATGGCATTGATCATACATAAATATCGTGGACATGACTGCCATATATAGATAGGCACGACCCATTCATATATAATTTGAACTCTATGGGGGGTTCTATTTACATATAGGTGCCCACCCCTGTGTAAATGAGGTTGGCCCTATATATATATGACTATTCACAAGGTTTATTGTAACAATGTTGGTTGGTTAGTTATATAAGGATGATGTGTGCGTGTGTGTGTGTGTGTGTGTGTGTGTGTGTGTGTGTGTGTGTGTGTGTGTGTGTGTGTGTGTGTGTGTGTGTGTGTGTGTGTGTGTGTGTGTGTGTGTGTGTGTGTGTGTGTGTTGAGGGAGGGCCACTTGACTATATCTTGAAAATCCCTATATGTAGATGACAACATTAGTCATCTCATCGAGCTAATCAATCGGGCCTATATATGGATAAGGAGTGATCGGTCCCTAATACGATTATATCCAAGACAAGATGATTTGATTCTTGATATCTATATCTTCTCAAGACGACTCTATCCAAGACAAGACAATTTTATTCTCATGTGACCAATCAAACATCTAGAGTAGGCCTACTAACTGGTACCTCCAACTCTCTAATCTATATGGAGGGGGTCCTCCTATCTATATATGATATGGCATCCATCCATCATCCATATATTCTATTATTTTTATACATGATATAATTTATCATTCGGTCGTATCACGTATGAAATATAGTCTTGTCACCGGCCCTATATAAAGAACTAGGGAACCTCACTCTGTAGATGGATAAGATAATGTTGATGATTATATTTTTAGATGAACCATCAAATTCATGGGATACCTTAGGGAAGTGGGATGTGATCCCTAAGATAACCTCTAGTGTTTAAAGAAGTTGGATCTTCTCTATGGTGTGAGGTAAGTGTTAGAGGAAAAATGAAACAAAGTACAAAAATAACAAAGGTGATGTGCTAAAATAGATCTTAAAAGAAATAAAGATAGATTCTAGGAAACTATTTAAAATAGACAAAGAGTGTTTAGCATGATCTACTATTTTGTAAGTATCTTGAATTATCTAATGTCAAGAAAGTGTAAAACATAATAACATGTAGATGATAGATGCATATAGAAAACCCAAGGGTATGTAGCATGATAGATCTTCAAAATTAATCTAAAAACTACTGAAAATAAAGGATGAAAGGCACAAACTATTGAAATCTAAAATGCATATAAAAAGAACTCTTTATTCATATAGAAAATAATATATGAGGCCGATATGGAATAGATTACAACGTTCTTCTACAATAGATCCTTGTTAAGGCTAGCAAATACAATAACTAATCCTAGAATTCCTTTTCATAGTTCTGGTGTGTTTTATTTTCTATCTCCTCCCCCTTGATTCTGGATTAGAACATTCCTTTATAGATCCCCTTATCTCTTGCTTCAATGACTGGAATAATATATTCCACCGATAGCATTTAATATCCTTAAAAAATATTTAATTTTTTGGGTGAGATCTCAACTACCTATTGGTGATATTTATAATCGCCTTTAAATCATCCAACTTGCGCTCCTTTGGTTAGTGATGATTCTTCTCCATCATGTGGACGTCACACACTTGTTTGAGGTCATTTCTTGGGGATTTTTCCTTAAAATTTCACCTAAGTGACACATGGAGGGCATGCACTTGTTTGAGATGGTTCCTTATTTCTCTTTATTTTAAATTGTGCTCAGGAGACACATGGAGATCCTGTGCATTTTTAATATATCCTTGAATTTTCAACCCACCAGGGTAACTTTATCGAGCCTAAGACACATGGGTGATGCGGTGTAATTTTTTGAGCATTCCTTTCTCCACTTCATGCCCCAAGTGTGCCAAAGGGACACATGGACATCTTTTTCATTCAACTTCATACTTAGTCGAATTTAGGCTCAAACAAACAAAAAGAACTAGGGATGGGGTGAAAAAAGATGGTGGTCAGTAAAAGAGTTTCATACAAAAATAAATATACAGTTTTGGTGACTCACCAAGGGACTCCGTTCTAGTCATGGAAGAATCCAACAATCCTCCTAGCCTCAAAAATCAAATTTTGGCTTACGAAACTCCACTCAGATCTGTTGCAAAGTAGTTCAATAATGGAGCCATTCTTCCTTTGTAGGGTAGGTTCTTCACTACCAGGCCTAGAAATCTCGATCCAACTCGATTATCTCCTTGTGAGAAAAATTTTAGAGACTCTGCACTACTACATGTAAACAGAAATCTAACTACAAGATTGGGTTCAGGATGGCTTCCACCTCGGTGGCGTTAGAGATTTTTTGTAAAGATTGAAAAAAAATTCGTGTATTATCATTTAGCGATCAAGAGTTGTTAAATTTGGTCCTTTGATATTATTGTAGTTTCATTGGGGAAGGAGGAGGGGAAGCCTAATTAGACCAATTCATTGATTCTTTGCTTTTGCTCTTTGATCCCCTATTAGATTTGGGTCAAGAGATTCTGGCATTTGATGGATGCTTTGTTGTAGCTCAGGATCTCATTGATCTTCATAGAAATCATCCACATGTTTTTGATTCTAGAACCTTTTAGGGTGGATTCAGAAGAATCATAAAGTTTTTGAATCATTAGTAATGATTCAGGGACCTTGGTAGATACAACATTACTAATGGTGGAGGATATGGTTTCCACATTTGAGCATAACCCCTGTGCATCAGCTATAAATCCAAGTGTGGGGGCTAGATTCATTTTTGTGGTGGAAATTTGATCACAACAAGAGGAATATATCTCATGCTCTAATGATATAATTTCCCATTTCTATGGTTGTTTCCCCAATTTATGGGTCAAGTCCTTGACTACTTCCTTAGATGATTTCAACCTTGTCTAGAGGCTGCCCTTTTCTATGTCTATAATGCATAGCTTTTCCTGGATTGTAGCCACCTCTTCCTTTCTTGAATCAACCTCCTATTGGAGGGCTTCTTTCTCATGTGAGAGTGAATTGGCCGAGGCTTCAGACATGGCAAGTTTATCTTCCATATTCTTAGCTTTCGCCTGAGAAGCCACAATGACTTCTCGTGAGGGAGCTTCCTTCAATTCCTTATTGAGTTGTTTGATCTCTTTTCCCTTTCCTTTAATCTCAACTTTTTGGTTGGCCACAGTGGCTTCTACCCTGTGGATGATAGATTGTTCCTTCTTGATCTAATTTTTGAGCTTAAGGTAGTCTTTCGTGACTACAACCGTAGTTTCATTCATTAATTCAACCTTATCCTAAGGCCGGAATTTTGAGACGTTGACCGTGATAGTGCTGATAGAATAGTCTTTGGGTTAAATTTATTCTATGGCTTTTAATACTTAGGGGACTAACTATGTGATGGTCAAGGATATTATTTGATGGTCATATAATGAGTGCATCTTATTTGTTACTTTTTCGACATTTCCTTATTCTTTTTCTTCACTCTTCTTCTTTCTAGGGATGCCTTGGTGGTTTCATCTTGACTCAAAAAATATGAGGGAGAAGGGAAAACCCCACCCACGAATGGTAACCTAGGTGGCAAGCCCTATGGAATTGTGACTTGTGGTTGAGGTAGTGAAGTTACCAAAGCCAAATAAGGGCATGTCACCATATGGGGGGAGAAATTTGGGATGGTGGAGGGAGGTTGAGGCAAAAGATGGGCTCCAAGTGGAGGGAGAGTCTGAGATGGGGTTACTAATAAGGGGATACCCCTTGAAGGGAAAAATTATAGTGGAGGAGGGGATTAAAAGGGAGCCCCAAGAGGAGGTAGAGGGGAAGGAGATGTAGGGGTCATGATTGAATTTAAATTTTTACACGAGGGGCTCAACATCAATTCCTCTAAAGGTTCCCTGCCCTAAGGAAATGATGTGATTTACAGCGTGGGCGCCTGAATCAAAGGACCTTGATAAGAAGTGGAGGGTGATGGTGGTACTAGAAATTAATTTTGGGAGAGCCTAGAGGATTCCACATTTGATCTCATAGGCCACTCTGAGGTGATTATCACCATGTACTCACTCTCTACATTAAATCCCAAAACTCCTCCCATTGCTCATCACTAGATACGCCCTCCAAATTAAGGGTGGTTTGTCTGATCTCCTGCCTATACTTCCAATAGAATTCAATTTTTTCTATGCTCTAGTATTTTTCACGAGGGTCCACTCTAAGTCCTTTTTTCATGGTGAGGGTGGGATCATTCTTGTGTCAGTCTGGAAGGAATGAATCCCACTCTAGAATTAGAATGTGGCTAAGGTCAACAAACATGTTGGGTGACTTTACTCGAGGGGACCGCCTGTCTTCAAAAAAATTCCTAGACTCGTGCTTGGAGGAGTCTAAAACCTTGTTCTGAACCAAATTCGAGGCCATCATCCCATCTAGGTCATACCTCCATGAGTCATGAATTAGGGAGAAGTCATAGGAAGCAAACTTTTGTGTGAGCATATGCTCCACCTTCCTTTTAATCACAATAATTCCTCCCTTGCTCAAGAGGAGGTCAAAAATTTCTTACATTTTTTAAATGGATCTAAATTCAATATCCAGGAGTACCAGCTACCTGGATATCTCTAGACCTACCACCCATTTCGTGAGGACCCTCGAGATCATAAAGGATTCATACAAAAAACCATGCAGTCGAATCATTGAATGCCCTACCCTGAAAAGATAATCACATGGGTATAGGGGATCTACAAGGATGGACTGGACAGAGCTATTCATTCTATTTTTGACCCATTTTGAGTCAAATTTGAGTAGGAGAGACTCTACAAAAGAGTTAAAAAATAATATCGTCTGATGAGCGTGATAGTACATGAGTCCAAGCAAACATTGGAATGATCTTTTGGGGGTCAACCTCCACATCCCATAGTGTTAGGGTCATGTAATGGATGAGGTACTAGGTATTCTGATACAAAATATGGTGAAACAAATATGAGGAATACTTGAAGGTGGATTTTACTGGAAACATGGCCAGCTGCTCGCAAATGGACTACAAAGTGAATTCAGTGAATTCGAGTCAGTATGCTTGCTCTTTCTTCATAGACCTCATTCTAAACAGGGATGCCTTATGTTAATCCTGGACATTCCTTTCCAAATCTTAGCCAAAAATGAATATTAGCATGTATTAGGAATTTTGAGAATCTACCATTAATGACTTCAAGGGGATGGGGAAGCCTACAATTCTTGAACTGCCTGAATCTATTTGCCTTAACTCCCTATTGAGAAATGAATATTTTTTTTGATATTGAGCCCAAACTCTTTGGATCTTAGCCATATTGTAGAAACTGGTAGTTGGGTCATAAACTAGAGCCAACTTGTCTCTAATAGCTTGAGGTGTGATTACCACCTTTATGTTTCTACCCTAGATGACATTAGTGTCGGTGTCGAAATAGTTTGCACACATCTCTATAAGCTCTTGGTATGGGTGCACGAGAGGCATCATATGTTGAGAAATTTTTTTGCTCCAAATTCTTGAGCCACAAGCCTCATAATTCCCTAGGTTAAGAAATATGGCATAGCCTACCTCTCTCAGAGCTTTGGGATTCTTGCTGAGAATAAGGTTAGAAAATTCAGAAACCAAAGAAGGGTCACTGAATCGTAATCCCCCATCAAGGAACCTCAAACTTGGTTGAAGAGGGTGTGGGGGCATGGGATGCCCCACATAATACTTTGCTTGTGGTGGAGAGCTAGGAGTCACCATGGTAGTTTTTAGAACTAGGAGAAGGCTCTGATTCTTTTACTCGAAACTCATAAACTGATTGGAAAAATCTAGCATTTGAAATGAATCTGTTGGATGCTCCCAATGATCTTAAATTACTTCCTTAACTTCTAGAGTATTTTTTTTCACATTTATAGAGTCACATCCTATAATGGCCCTTTTTATTTAATGACCCTAAGTGTAAAAATTTACATTTTCCAAGAGATTTTGTATCGATTATCAATCTTTCTCCCAAAATAGGTTAGAAATACGTTGGATCATTAATTTCAGGGAGAACTAAGAAGATGAACTTCCTCCAAAACTTTAAAAATAGGTAAGGGTGATCTGCAAGGGACATGTGTCTAAGACACTCAAGAAAGGAAAAAAAAAAAAAGCAAAGAGAAAGAGGAAAAGAAAAAACTATACATATGATACGATAGTTTAAACAAAGAGACTCAATGGAAAGGCTTTAAGTGAATCCCATTTACTATAATTTCCAAGGGGTCACCTTCCATGGTATCAAGATTGAAAGCATTGTGTTTCTTGCATGTGATGATTTTAAAGGGTCATATCCATAAGGGGTCAAACTTTCCATGATTTTCAGGCTTGGCAACCTTTGCATCCCATTACAAAACCATAGTACCAACTTGGAATTCTGGCTCCAACATCTTTTGATCAAACCAAGTTTTCACCACATGTTGGCAGGTGATCATGGCTTTATGAGTGGCCTCCTATTTCTCTTGGAGCTCTACTAGCTTAACAGGTCTTACTTGCATTTCCCCAATTTTCCTCCATCTTAGTTTTTGTTAATAGTTGTAACACACAAATTTCGAGGGAAATTAACATCACAACACTTTTCCCGTAAACTATCTCATATGGAAAGGCTCTCAGTATCTGTTTACGTGTGATTCAATTAACCCATAAGGTTTTCTTGACATGTTCATGCCACAACCTCTTATACTCATTCCCCATCCTTTTTATGAGCTTGTTCAAATTTTTGTTGGTGGATTCTGCCAGACCATTCCCTTGTGGGTAATAATTAGAGGATTTTTTCAAATAGATCCAATGCCTTACAATGAATTCAGATACTTTGGCCCTCAAAATGGCCTTAGCATTATCTGATATAATAGTGTCAGGGGTCCAAAGTAGGTAGTGATATCCTATATGAGTCCCAGGATCACATTCTCAGTGGCCTCTTTTAGTGGGACTGCTTCCACCCATTAGGTGAAGTAATTTGTTGCGGTGAGGATCCATTTGTTCTTGAAACTTGAAGTGATCCATAGCGATCTAAAATGAATATACTTCATCAAAAAAATTAGTACAAAGAAGGAAAAATGAAACATAGAGGTTCTCTCTTTTTAGTAATAGGACCGCCGCTGTGCAAAGTGGTGGTTAAAGAACCACCGCCCAAGCAGAGCAACGGTCGTGGATATTTCGGAAAGAAAAAAATATATAAAACAAAAATCCCAGAATTTGGATAGTTTTTTGTATCTCTTCTCGTCCATGACCTTTCCCATCCTCTAGTGCATGGGAGGAAATGGGAGAGGCTATAAATACATGTTTGTAGAAGAGAATTGGATCATCGAAGCATGAAAGAAAGTGAGCAAGAAGTTATTAGTGCTGGAATTGTGTTTTGTAGAAGAAAGGAGTGTTGAGACAGAGAAAGCAAGTATTTGGGAGGAAGTGTGAGATATTATCTACTTATCTTTCATACTTATTATAAATTTTGTACTTGTTATTTTGAATTGGCCACTAAAAGTGGGAAGAAAGAGAAATTTCCCTTCCCGACTGGTTTTTCATCCTCTGGAGGTTTCCAGGATAAAATTGGTTACTGTTTATGAGCTTAAATTATTTCCTTTCCTACAATTACGGATTCTAAGTATAAGCATAATTCATTCACTAGCTATCTCTATCATTTTCTATAGAAAGTAGAACAACAACGTTAATTGTGTTTCTGTGGATAATTCCAAAGTTGAAGAGTTTACAGATCATTTTGGTATTAGAGCTAACAGTTATCTAGGACTGTGGTATTCATTCTTGGATTTGTATGATAGTGACAAGATCTAAAGGTAAAGAGGATTTACCTTGCGATCCAAAAATTTCTAAAAATAAGTGGAAATAGAGAATTCAAGGACAAATGGAGGAAGAGAAATTGGTCCGTAGAATCAAGATGTTAGAGACCATGATGGATAGGATGTTTAGAAGGCAAGAAGAGCTTTCTGATTTACAAAATACAGCTTCTATCAAAAAAGACTCCATGGAATTAGTGGTTCGGGGATTAGCTGAAAAGTTTGGCATAGGAAGGAGCCACCATAAGGAAAATTATGGGGAAGAACATGAAGAAGAGAATTCAAACACAAGAGAAAAGGTAAAATCCCATCATACTCCTTTTAAAGTTGAGATGAAATTTGGTATTAAAATATTTGAAGGAAAAGTAGATGCGGAGTTGCTTGATAAATGGTTAAAATAGTTAGAAGTCTACTTTAGCATCCATAATGTCACTGAGGCACAGAGGATCACCTTTTCACATTTCAAAATTGAGGGACACACTCTGGTTTGGTGGGAAACCCATCTAACCACTTATGAAAAGAAGAAGCATCCTATTGTGAAATCTTGGCAAGAATTTAAAGAACTACTTAGAGATAACTTCTATCCTATTAGCCACAAGACTGACCAAATGATTAAATGGCAGTATTTTATACAAGGTAGTGGTCAAAGTGTGTAGGACTATACTACAGAGTTTTGGAGGTAGACCATGTTGTTAAACATGGACTTGAAGGATGAGGATATTCTGACTAAGTACTTGGGAGGACTTCACACTCACCTTTGAAGAAAAGTCATCTCCACCAAGCCCAAATATCTCAACAAGGTGTGTGTGCAATAATACTACATAGATGATGAAATGAAGACATGGGAAGTAGAGCTAAGAGCAAATTAGTTGAAAAATCAGTAGAAAAAAGAGTATGGGAAAACAAGTAACAAGGGTAAATGGAAAGGGAAAGGTAAACAAGCTGCCACTACTTTAAATACTTGTAAATATCGCAAGAATTTTTGCAAGAACTATGATATTAATGGTCATACTTATGCTACATGTTGGAATTTGCATCCAAAAAACCAAACCAAGGACTCAAAGAAGTCCATGAAAGCTATAAGAACAGAAGGGGAGGTGGAAATCAAAGATGAATCTGATGTAGATGAAAGGCTTGGATGCACGGTCACCAACATGGACATCCAGGAAGAGGAGATGAGTAGACTATTCCAAATCAAAATATAGATCAAGATAACTAAGGTAAATGCTTTGGTTGATACCGGTTCTTAGTCTAACTTGATTTCTGAAGTAGTTGTAAAGAATCTTGGTCTTGATACTTACGAGCATCCACACCCTTATCCTTTGGGTTGGGTGAAGAAGGGTGTTGAAATTCAGGTAACAAGAAGATGTAAGGTCAAGTTTGGGATAAATTCCCAGTATATTGATGTTTTGGAAGTTGACATTATTCCACTTGATGCTTTTGATGTTGTATTTGGGAGTCCTTACTTGTATATCTGAGATGCTATATTTATGAGAAGGGAAAACTGGTACCGATGGGTCAAGGATGGGATCATCTACAACATCTGAGCACACCAACATAAGACATAGGTTGCTATGGTGAGTGTTAACCAAGAAAAATGACTTATTCAGGAAAATCATAATCAGTTTTGTTTACTTTTGTTAAAAGATAAACAAGATGGGGTAGAAGTTTAAGAGATTTATAACTAGGGAAAGCATGATTTGGATAGTATTATTTAGTTATTTTAGGAATTTTTTCAGGCTCCTAGTGGGTTACCACCAAAATGGGAAGTAGAGCATGAGATTCAGCTATTGCCAGAGTCCCCTCTACTAAACATCAGTTTGTATAGGAAATCCTTGCTTGAGAGTACTGAAGTAAAGAAATAACTCGAGGAACTACTAGACTAAGGGGTGATACGTCTGAGCACCTCACCATGTGGTTCACCTATTGTGATGGTGCCAAAGAAGGATGGTTCTTGGAGAATGTGCATTTACTATCGCACTTTGAACAAGATCACCATAAAGAATAGATATCCACTTCCTCGCATAGATGATCTCTTGGACCAGCTTCAGCATGTCAAATTCTTCACAAAGTTGGATCTCAAGTCTGATTATCACCAAGTTAGAATGAAGGAGGGGGATATATGGAAGACTGCCTTCAAAATAAAATAGGTTTTGTATGAATGGTTAGTACATCCTTTTGGGTTATACAATGCACTCGCTACATTTATGAGATTGATGAATGATGTATTGCAGGATTTCATAGATTCATGTGTCATTGTATATCTAGATGATATTCTAATTTTTAGTGCCACATGGGAAGAACATCTAACCCATTTACATCAAGTCTTACAAGTTCTCAGGAATAAATAGCTGCTTTGTAATATGAATAAATGTGATTTTTCCAAACAATCACTTGTCTATCTTGGGCACGTGGTTGGAGGAGGAGAGCTAAAAGTGGATCCAAAGAAGGTGGAAGCCATCACCAACTGGCCAACACCTACAGGAGCTGCAGAGACCAGGAGTTTTGTGGGAGCAATACAGTACATGCGGAAGTTCATTCCGGGCTTATCCACAAAAGCAACACCTCTACATATAGTGGCTGCAAAGAGTAAGGGTTTTGACTGGGGTAAGGAATAAGACAAATCCTTTGAGTTATTGAAATAAAATATTAGTCATGCTCCAGTACTTTCTCTTCCTAATTTGTAGCAACTTTTTGAAGTAGAGACAAATGCCAGTGATTACATCATGGGTGCAGTGTTGCTTTAAGGAGTTAAACCCGTATGTTATTATTATGAAACTTTCACGTCAGTAGTTAAAGGATATTCAGTATATGATAAGGAAATGTATGCACTAGTTCAGGTAATTAAAAAATGGAAGCATTATTTTTTGGTTAAAGAAACTATTGTGCACACTGACCACAAACCTCTCTAGTATTTGTAAGCACAATCTAAATTTCAATAGGCAAGACACTACAAATGGATGGGGTTCTTTCAGCAGTTCCATCTAGTGATCAAATACAAGAAGGGTATTACAAAATTGGTGGCAGACATGTTGTTTAGGCCACCCAAACAAGAGAAGTTTTCCTGTTTGGCCACTATCTCTCAGATTGAGCCCTTTACAAAGGAAGCTTATAGAGAGGCATATTCCCAGGACAAAGACTTTGGGGTGACATTTCAGTAGTTGCATTCCCAAGGGGCTAAAAGAACATAGATTGAAGATTGTTATCTCAAACATGGGCTGCTCTACCGATGGGGGAAGCTTTGGGTGCCAAAAGAAGAAATAATTCTATTGATGAGGGAAGTGCATACCTCAAAATTAGTGGGACATTTTGGTGTTGGTAAGACCCTAGCTCACTTGCAAAGGTACATGTATTGGACCAATATGTAAGAAGTATCAAAATTTATACGTGGATGTTTAATTTTTGGTACTAGCAAGCCTAAGACTAGGAAGGAGGGTTTGTATATGCCTTTTCCAGTACCTAATCGTTCATGGGAGGACATTTCTATGGATTTTGTAGGAGGATTTGTGTCTAAACATGGTCATGACTATCTATATGTTGTTGCTAATAGATTCAGTAAGATGTGTATCCCTATGGCATGTAAAAAGATAGTAAAATCACATGAGGTAGTAGATATTTTCTTTGCTAATGTATGGGTGCATTTTTGTTTGCCAAAGTCTATTGTTTCTGACAGGGATTCTAGATTCTTGGGGAAGTTTTGGACTACTTTATGGGACAAGATAGATACCAGGTTACATAGGAGCACAACTTTCCATCCACAGATAGATGGACAGATAGAGGTGGTAAACAAGAATTTGGTATAGTTGATCAGAGGGTATAACAGCAAATATCCAAGGACATGGGATGAGTCCTTAGCCTACATTCAGAATTCCTATAACTGGGAAGTACACACATCTAGTATGAAGTCACCATTCAAAGAATACTTGGGATATCTACCTATAAATACATTGGACATAGTAGTTGGGAAGTAAGATGAGGTGGAGACACGAGACACAAAGGTGACTAGAGCAAAAAAATTCATTAAGAGGATCCGACAAATCCATCTCAAAGTCAAAGGACATCTAGAGAAATCTAAAGCCAAGTACAAAGCTAGGCACGATCAACATAGGAGAGAACATAAGCTACATGTTGGAGATAGAGTTTGGATTTACTTGAGAAAGGAGATATTACAAGGCCAAATATGGAAACTCAAGCCACTAAGATATGGGCCCTTCACCATATTGGAGTAGGTTGGAGAAAATGCTTTTCAAATTGAATTTCCACCATTTATGAGGATGTACTCTGTAGTAAACTGTGAGAACTTGTATCTATATGAGCCATCCATGCTAGATGAAGATGAAGGTCTATAGTTTCTACCTTTCATTGAGGATTGTGTCTTGGAATCATGAGGTGAATTGGAGAGGATGTAGAGATGCAGTTGAAGGTCAAAGAGACAATGAGAGGTCCACATGAGTCTTGGAAGATTAGAGTGAAAGGAAAGACACCAACGCAGACACGATGGTACTCAAAAAATTAAGTGAGGGAATTATTTCCTCATCTACTCCCCCACTAAGATTTTTTGGGACCAAAATCCTCCTAAGCATGGGAGGTGTGATCCATAGGGATTCAAAATGAATCTACTTCATCAAAATAGTCAGTACAAAGAAGGAAAAATTAAACACGGAGGTTCTATCTTTTTAGTAACAGGATCTCCGCTCTATGCAGAGTGGTGGTTTTAAAACCATCACCCAACCAGGGAAGTAGTCCTGGGACCACCGATCTACATTGGGTGATATTCCTAGCTCTTTCAGATAGAAAATGAAAATATGAAACGAAGAACCTATAATTTGGACAGTTGTTTGTATCTCTTCTCCTCCATGACCTTTCCCACTCTCCAGTGCATGGGAGGACATGGGAGAGGCTATAAATACATGTTTGTAGAAGACAATAGGATCATCAAAGAATGAAAGCAAGTGAGCAAGAAGTTATTAGTGCTAGAATTGTGTTTTGTAGAAGAAAGGAGTGTTCAGATAGAGCCAGAAAGTATTTGGGAAGAAGTGTGAGATATTATCTACTTCTCTTTCATACTTATTATAAATTCTATACTTGTTATTTTGAATTGGCCAATAAAAGTGGGATGAAAGAGAAATTTCCCTTTGTGACTATTTTTTCCTCCTTTGGAGGTTTCCAGGATAAAATTGGTTGGTGTTTATGAGCTTAAATTATTTCCTTTCTTGCAATTGTGGATTCTAAGCATAAACGTAATTCATTCACTAGCTATCTTTGTCATTTTCTATAGAAAGTAGAACAATAGTGTTAATTGAGTTTATGTATTTCATCATGTATGGTGTGTTGGATGATATCCTTGTTGTAACCATGTAGGTTGGCATACGTCCAAACCATCACTTTTTCATACTTATGGCATAGAGACACAAGTATTTCCCTTTCCTTTTGAGTGACTCATCTCCCAACTTTTGCTTCCTCCCATTAGTCACTTCTAGCTCAACGTAATCCTCTTTTACCACTACAAAACTCTGTCAATCTGAATTAGCATCATTAGAATAAAAAATGATTTCTAGTGTGATTAACCCTTTTATAAGTTTGTTCATCTTCAACTAAATAATCTAATATCCATAAGCTTCTTCAATTTTGGGTTGGAGTTTGTTCAAAAACTGTTCGAATTGCTGGAGGAAGTATATAATCTTTCAGTCACTATTAAAAACATGTCAATGATCGATGTTATTAGGTATAGAAGGGCGGATGATCAATTTTATGGTACTTTATTTTACTATTAAATCCTAGATTGGGTTGAAGTGCAACATGATTAGAGCCATCCTATCAACCTCCATATTTTGATCTTGGGGAAGAACCTTGATATTAAAGGCTTAAAAATATTCAATGAGATCCTGCACCCTATGTTGATAGGACCTCATTCTTGGATTTTTTGTGGTGGCAATGTTCCTTACTTGTGTCACTACCAACTCCGAGTCGCCAAAGAATCTCAACTGTTTGATTCCTTCCTTTCGTGTCATGGCCAAGCCATATACTAAGGATTCATACTCTTCTTCATTGTTGGTACAGGAAAACTGAAAGCAGAATACCTGGAGTATCTTCATTCCACTTGGGGATAGCAAGCATAATCTATCTCCTGAGCCATTTTTTATTTTAGCTCCATTGAAATGTAGGGTCCATATCTGGGAACCCCTGATGGGGTCCCCTTTTCTTTTATCCTCTTCTTTTACCACCTTTGGAATCATGGAGTCTTCATCGAAGATGATGTAAGTTCCCAAACCAGTCAAATAAAATTTCTTGAAGAGATTGGTTGGGGGAAGGTTTGATAAATAAATTCCACTTTGAAGGTTTCCATCCTCTATATATGATTCCTCTTCTCAGGTGATCATGGTGTGGGAAGCCTCAAAACTTGAGAACGCTTGGTTTGTTATATGTTCCTTGGCAAGGGGTTCTGATAATACCTTCATATTAGACTCATACTTGGTCTAAAAAATTAGATGGGACCAATCAAGAGACATGTAGCCTCCTATCTTAGCTATGAAATCATGGGAGAGACATAGTTTGAATACTGGTGGAACATCAATTACTACTATATCCTATGGAATGGTTATGTTCAGGCAAGAATAAAGTTACAATGGGAGCCCCTTGATAACTCCTATGGTTTGGACTAATTTTCCATCTAGTTACATGACTCCCTTATTTAAGGGATCATATTCAATTCCCAAGGTGTCTGCAATTGCTTTGGGCATGACCGTAGTGCTTGCGCTAGAGTCTATCATGGAGTTATGCAATAATTTCCTACCTATGATAAGAGTCATAAAAAAGGGGTTGGGCCTTGGTTTACTTACTTCTCCTTTCTAATTTAACAACACTACCTCTGCTGGGGCCAAAATCATTTTTACTTGTCCCTTCCCTTTGTTGGCAGAATTTGGGTCATCATTTTATCTCAGTGCTTCTTGGAGTAAATCCTTTTTCTCTAGAATTACCAAAAGATCCCACAAGGATATGTTGACTGGAACTTTCTTGAGTTGTTGGACCACATTAATCGATTCGAGAAATGATGTCTTGGATGATGACTGGTGTTTTATTCATTCAACTATGAGATGGAGGCCATCTTGATTCTGGACGGTCCTTGGGATTTATTTTACAATTGTCATCGGTGAGATTGTGATGGGTGGAGGATCTTTTTGTGTCTTACTAATCATACTTTGGATATGAGCGACCATCTCTATAATCCTTTTTTTGAATCGAGTGTTTTAATTAAATTGAATTTGGTTGGAAGTAGCTACCTAATTTGTAAATATGAATTCCTCTTCTTCTACCCAGGATAAAAGTGTATGCTCTGGTGTGATCCCTATTTCCTTCTCTGGGGACATCCCTTGAATCTATGGAACGAAGGATAAATTTTGGACTTCCATAGACTAGTAAGGTCCCGATGTGTTTGTATCATATCCCTCACTTGCTCTTTGTTCAACTACCTTTTGCTATAAAATTTCCTTGGGGACAATATTTTGGCATGTGAGGAATATTACAAGGGAAGCACCATGTGTTGGGATCTTCTGCCAAATTATTTTTCCTGGGTACCATTTCCCTTCCGATATTACGTGGGATGGTCTGAAGTGGTGTTGGAACTGGGATGAGTTGGTTAGATGATTGCGTGAATAGAACCTCTAAGTATTTTGATGTTGTTAAGGATAGGTAGGTCTGTCACCCTGATAGCTTTGATAATTTTGTCTTAGGTAAGTGTTCTAATTCCTCTTAAGATTTACTATCTTTTTAGAGAAGTTTCTAATGATATTTTTGACTTCCTCCATCTCAGGAGAAGAAGATGATGATGTTGTAATGGGAATAAGTGTCAGATGAGAGGGTGGGTAATTATATAGGAATGAAGGGGCTTGGGTAGATCTCGTCACCTGTGCTTGTGTAAGGGGAGCTATTTCAAGGTATATTTGCAAAGGGATCTCAGGGGAAGCTTACCGGAATCTATTAAATTATTCTCAGCTTGGATCACAATATCATATGCTTATGGTAAAGACTCCCCCCTAACGATTGAATCATCACATAAATATCTAAATTCGGAGATTTTAAATAAAAAAGTAATAGCCATACCTGAAGGAGGCCTTGTTAGGAAAGGAATCCTTTGTCATGTTTTGTTAAATCTAGTGTTAAAATCATTCATAAGCTCTTGTAGACCCTTCTTGATGTTTATAAGTTGTTGTAGGAGTGAGGATCTATCCCCTTTCTTGTTGAATATTTATACCAAGACATTTCCCAGTTATTCCCAAGTGCCGATAGAATTAGGGGTTAGGGACTGGTAACAATCAAGAGCCTTCCCTTTAAGGGAAGTAATAAGTAACCACAAGTTAACATCATGTTCCCTGATATAATGTACTGTGCATATCTTTGTTATGTCCTGCAGGTGTTTCTCCAGATTTTTTAAGTCTTCTCCGCTAAATTTTGGTAGTTATTTTAGCACGTTAACTAGAATAGGATTCCACACCACCAAGGGTGTTGGAAAGATTAGTATACTCCCTTTATTCCATGAAACAAACTATCTCAGTGGTGGACCATTAAGATACATTTGAGCATTCTAGTTGACTGTAAGAAGGTCCTACCTAGTGGAGGTCTTGAGAGATTTTGGTTCGGAGGAGACAAAGACCTCTAAATATGTCTACCTCTTCTATTGTGTGATAGAGATAACTATAGGTATTCAAACAAACCTTATTCTCTTGTTCTCACTCTTGTTCACATTCATCTCATAAACTAGAGAGTACAAAAATTAATACTACTGAAATCAATAGATTTTAGGTGATGGAGTCTTCAGATGTGTAGTTGTTCATCCCACCAGGTGTTCCAAGAAAACTGTTGATGATTATCTTTACAGATGAACCATTAGATTTGTGGAATATCTTAGGTAAGTGAGACATGATCCTTAAGATAACCTATAGATTTAAAGAAGTTAGCTCTTCTCTATGGTGTGAGGTAATGGTTAGAGGAAAAATGAAACAAAGTACAAAAATACCAAAGGTGATGCACCAAAACTAATTTTAAAAGACACAGAGATAGATTCTGGGAAAATATTTAAAATAGTTGAAGAGTGTTTAGCATGATCTACTATTTTTGGAAGTATCTTGAATTATCAAATGCCAAGAAAGTGTAAAACATAATAACATGTAGATGATAGATGTATATAGAAAACCCAAGGGAATGTAGCACGATAGATCTTCAAAATTAATATAAAAACTACCAGCAATAAAGGATGAAAGACACAAACTATTGAAATCTAAAATTCATAGGAGAAGAACTCTTTATTCATAAAGAAAATAATACATGAGGCCAATACGACACAAATTACAACTTTCTTCTACAACAGAGCCTTGTTAAGGCTAGCAAATACAATAACTAATCCTAGAATTCCTTTTCGTAGTTCTGGTGTGTTTTATTTTCCATCTCCTCCCCTTTGATTATGGATCATAAAATTCCTTTATATATCCCCTTGTCTCTCACTTCAATGTCTAGAATCATATCTTCCACCCATAACATTCAATTTCCTTACAAAATATTTCATTTTTTGGGAAAGATCTCAACTTCTTTTCGGTGATATTTACAATCACCGTTAATTCATCCAACTTACAGTCCTTTGGTTAGTGATGATTCTTCTTTTCCACATGGAGGTTGTTCACTTGTTTAAGGGCCTTTCTTGGGGCTTTGTCCTCAAAACTTCACCTAAGTGATATGTGTAGGGTCTCACCCTTATTTGAGACGGTTCCTTCTTTCTCTTTATTTGAAATTGATCTTAGGTGACACGTGGAGACCATGTTTGTTTTTACTATATCCTTGAATTTTCAACCCACTTGGGTAACTTTATCGAGCTTAAGACACGTGGGTGATGCGACACAATTTTTAGAACATACCTTTCTCCACTTCATGCCCTGAGTGCACCAAAGGGACATTTGAACATCTTCCACATTCAACTTCATACTTAGTTGAATTTAGGCTCAAATGAATAAAAAGAACTAGGGTCGGGTTGACAAAATATTGTGTTCGGTAAAAGAGTCTCATATAAAAAGAACTCTACATATAATATCTATACAGAGGGGGAGAGGGGGGACCATTGATAAGAGATAGTGGGTAGGGCTCCCCATAGAGATATAGGGAAAGGTATTCTTGATATACCAACATGGATCTATATAGATATGGTACCCAAAAAAACATGTAGACTATAGTTACTAGGGAGGGGGCACCATATCTAGAATCTATTAGCCAACAAGCCACATGTTAGGGTTTTAGGCCTGTATCTATATCTAGGTCAAGGTCACATTCTCAAATCTAAAGGAAGAGGGAGGAGCACCATTTCTAGAACCTATAATGTCAATAGGGCCACATGCCATATATATATTCTCAACAACCAACCAACCAATATTTGTTTTTTTGTGTTGGTTTCATTCGGGCATTATTGACAAGTCAATTAAAGTACATATCTGGAGAGAGACATCCCTTCAACATATACTAAGGAAAGGAAGCATTCCCATGCCAAACCCCTATCCATAGATCATTAGACATAGACTGAAGGGACATATACTGAATGCGGGTAGAAGAGGGAGAGCCCCATATACTATATAAATGGTGGATAGGTGGAGGAAAAATATAGTCTCCTCTCTTCTATTTCTCTAAATAGGGGTGGGGATAGGGCCACCCGAAACTCCAGATGAGAAAAGAATACATCTCGAGATAGGACTAGCCTTACTATAGATGATCAACTAGATAACCCTTGAATGGGCGATAGAGGAGAGATAGGGGGACCCACTAAGCAGGGATCGATTTCCATAATCCCCCTATCTAGAATTTTTGGTTGGGCTCAAATCCCTAAATAGATAGATGGGTCATACAGAACTATATACCTCTTTTGGCCCCTAGTTGGGAGTTGTAAATTCCATACCCCATACCATAGTTTGTTTAATATCTAGTTGGGACGGAAGCTATTTTATGGTTCATTCAGTATAATCTCACTTCCCGACCCCGACTATATATAGCTATATTTCTCGCGGTATAATCCATACCATATAAGACCTTTCAGGAGAATCAACATGTGTTTATAGAATTTGCACCCGGTGTGGCATGTTGGTCATATATATAGGAAACCAATCTAGATAGGTGGTCCAACCCCATCCATCTATATTCCTATCCCCATCTAGATGGATGTAGAGAGTAGAGAGGGTGAATGAGGATATATGACTTAATCCCATACAACGATAGGGAACTAGCTCCCTCCTCTATATGTAGGGTTGGGTCACCATAGAGAGAAGAGATGGTGCCCTATATCTCTATAGGGGATATATATATTTTACTCCCCCCTCTAGTCTAGATCGAGGCGGGGCCTATATAGTCCATAGTTCCTCAACCCCATAAAGAGAGAGGGAATGGACTATCAAAAGCAGGGGCGAGTCCACAGATAGAACTATAAGACCAACCCCTCCCTAATATATAGAGGCCCTTAACTATCTTATCTATCTGCCTGATCTATATCTTAGGTAGTTTCTCTATATATTTCAAATCTATATCTTCAAGAAATATCTTTTCTGCCCTCTCTATTATATCTTGGTATTCTCACCCATATATATAGAAGGGCTTGATATTCTATATATCTTGGCTCTATATCTTATGTATATATGGCTTCATTCCCCTCCGATGAAAGCTCTATATGGTATAAGGGGAGGGACCACTCTCTATTATATCTCAATATTCTCTATATCTCAGTATTCTCCCCCATCTATATAGAAGGGCTTTGTATTATCTATATCATTTATATTTGGCTAGGATATCTCCAACACCTATAACTAGTTTGGGGCTATGGCAGGGCCCCAGCCAACAAAGGAGTAAATAACCGTAGCTAGTAATGATGCTCTCTCATAGAGTGATATAATAGTAGGTTGTCACCATATCTATTCTCTATAGATAGGGTGGAAACTCTCGATTAAATAGAGATAGTCAACCTATATAGACCCATATCTCTAGGGGGTCCTAAATTCCCCCTCCCTAAACTATTTGTTCTATATGGCTACCCTATCTATCCATATGTTATTCACCCCATATATATCACTATAGTGATCTAGTGAGTACCCACCTAGATGTAGAGGATAATTCAAGCCCATGGATCTATACTATGGGTCTATATAGGTAGGTTGGGTCCTTGGATCTATATCAATGGATTTTATCATAGGTCTTCCCTCAATGTATGGGAAAAATTGCATATATTTGGTGGTTGATCAATTGACTAATTATTCCCATTTCCTTTCTATGCCTTTAGGACATAAGGCAACGCAGGTAGCTGAGACTTTCTTCAAAGCTATTTTTAGGCATCATGGGTTGCCTAAGAGTATTGTTAGCGATAGGGATAAGATTTTCATTAGTACATTTTGGTAGGATATCTTCAAGCTTGTAGGTATAGAGCTGACACCTAGGACCAGCTATCATCCATAGACTAATAGGCAAACTGAGATAGTGAATAAGTGGATAGAGTGTTACTTGCGTAGCTATGTTGTAGGACATTAGCATGCATGGGTCAAATAGCTACATATGGGTGACTATTGTTACAATACCACCTACCAGATGAGTATTGGTATGACTTCTTTTTGAGCATTATATGGTTGTGAGGCATTCCTAATTTGTAGACCTAGTATTATTAGATAGTCGATCTCCCAAAGCTCATGATTGGGTATAGGAGAACCAAAACATTCTAAAGGATCTCAAGGAGAACATACAAAAAGTGTAGAATCAGAGAAGGTGTATGTAGACAAGCACAAAGTTGAGAGATCATTCAAGGTTGGAGATTCAGTCTTCTTATGGTTGTAGCCCTTACTAACAATCCTCACTCAATAAGAGCGGTGTAGAGAACCTAAAACCATAATTCTATGGGTCATACAAGATAGTGTGCAGAGTTGGGGTTAGTAGCATATGAGTTGGAGCTTCCAGAGAACATTAATATTCATAATGTCTTCCATGTTTCATGCCTTAAAAGGGCACTTGGGACTACATATTGCACTTTCCATAGATTTACCACCATTGGATGATGAGGGGAAGTTTTTCTTAGAACAAGAATCTATTATTGAGGTAAGATAAAGAAAGCTTCAGAATAGGGGTAATCACATAATATATACTGTAGTGGAAATACTTAACACTAGAGGATGTCACTTGGGAGGGAGAGAATATTTTACAGCACCCTAGTTTATGTTTCGATTGAGGACAAGAAAATTTCAGGAAGGGGCAGTCTGTAATGTTCCCATTCCTACCTCCATGATCTAGCGACTGGTTTTCCATTTTAGTATTGGTCATACCCAAGGGGCTAGCGGCATAGATGGTTTTTGGGTATGGGTTTTCACCTACATTTCACTTATTTGTTATGTTTTGGCATTATGCATGTACTTTATGATGACTTAATTGAAAAAGGTAGGGTAATGTTCTATTTCTTCATTGGGGCCACTTAAGTGGGCCTTTTTTTGGCCTAGGATAAATAACGTCACTTTAAGTGATGATTAAAACATGAAATATCTCCAAGGGGGGTCGAATTAGGGTTTTATGGGAACTTTTATGATGGAAAAAAGTTATAAAAGGTGGTTTTTGGGGAGGAAAAAGGATCTGGGATTATTTTTCCCATCTTATGTTGGAGCTTTCAACTTCCTTTCCTTACTTGTGGAGGTGAAATTCCATAGGAACCCTAGATTTATGTAGTGAAAGATATACCCCTAGCTAGTAGAGCACTCTTCGGTGGTGAAAGATCCAGCCTTAGTTTGCTATTGTGGAGTTTATTCAGATCAGGTTGTCAAATTCAGAGTTTCAAAGGCTTTTTGATCCAGTTTCAAGTCCAAAAAGAGAAGACAACCATATTCAATAAGAGATATCATCTATTTTATCAGTGGAAACTTCTTGTTATTGCATGTCATAGCATGTTGATGCATGTTAGTTTAATTGCAATAAAAGTGAAGATATTGTTATTTTATGATTTTATACCTTGTTGCCATAACTGTACTTTGTTGTCATATTTTTCTATATATTGTTGTCATAAACATCATATTGTTATTTGTGAAAATTTGGTTGGAAATGTTGAATATAAAATAAATATAGAAAAGGAATATTTTAGTGGTCTCAGAGTGGTCTTTCCTGCATCCTGTTGGGTAGTGTATGAAGGTTTATTCCAGAAGGAATACACCTAAGAAAGAAGGTCCAAACATGGTCGATAAAGACAGAAAATCAAAGGAACAATTGAATGTGGAGTTTATGAAGAAAATGTTTATAAATATGGTGAAACAACAGGAGACTACAAACCTCTACTTGAGGTAACTCATAGAGAGATTATCATAGGGTGGCCTTGGGAACCATATGGAAAGAGGTGAAAACAGTAATTCTGGGCTATGGACTCACATAGATGAAAAATTGCATATCAGGGCAGCACACTCCTTCATCCCAAAACACATGGCTGAGCATACATGAACTAGTTTTCCTAAAAGATCCAGAAGTGACACTGTTAGGGAAACAAGGGGATATTGTTGATGAGGAGACTTGTTGGGAGAAGTTTGAATCCTTGAGTGAAGGGTTCAAAGCTAACATTTCTTTCCTAGAGTATTATAGGATGAAGATTAGTAGCTGGCCCAAGCGGGATCACTACCCTCATGTTCCCGAGCCATAGAGGTAATTGGGGAAGATTTCAGTTCCACACTGATGGATCCAAGAAGTGTACCGCACAATCATCGATTCATAAGTTAAAAACTTACTTTGACTTTAATCCCATGCGCAAAGAGGATGGAATAAAATTTTCAATCCTATATCTTGAGGGAGATGCACATGATTAGTGGCATTATGGCCTTATCACATAGGGACACATGCATATTACCACTTATGTCCATTTTTTAAAGACATAGGTGGATAGGTTTGATAGGTGGGATCCTGATAGATTCTTCATAGAGTTGACTTATTTAAGATAGATAGGATCCTTGGATGGGTACATTGCAGATTTTTAGTGGTTATCAGTAATGGTTACTGATGTTTCTGAGGTGAGGTTGACTTCACTTTTTATAACAGGGTTTGTGAAGGCATTCAATCCTTCTTCACTACATAATGCCATTAGGAGATCCTGAGATTTAGAGTTATCCACTTTGAAGTCGAGGTTTTCCACCTCAAGTTCAGTAGAGAGGACCCCCATCTAAACCTGATGGTTTCCAATCAAACGGGCTACCATAAAGAAAGGAGATGGCTAGAAATTCATTTATTTCACGATAGCTTAGGGATGAGTTGAGGTGAAAGAAACTTTTTTGATTTCCATTCACTGTGGGCCCTGGGACATGATTACATAGGAAAGGGCAAGGCCCAATTCATTGAGGTGTTTTGAGAAGGAGAGAGAGAGAGAGTAATGGAGATGAATGATAGAGATGAAGATTCTTTGGATCATACTAATGAGCAAGAGGAAGAGGTTTTCCCTCAGGAGACTATAGCCACTTTTCCTAGTACCCTGAGGTACAAGGCATTCAGAGTTAGGGGAGTTATGTAGGGGTAGTGTGTTGTGGTACTTATTAATAGTGGGGCTACCCACAACTTTATTCATATATACTTGGTTGAGAGATGCGAGCTATAAATAGAGGAATTTGAGGGCTTCAACGTTGTTGTATCCAATGGTGAGTCTATGTTATGCACCCTGTAAAGTTCCACAGTTGAGCATCACAATGGAAAACTACATCGGTACTAATGACTTCTATATTTTTGGCATTGGAGAGACCAACGTAGTTTTTTGGAGTTCAATGGGTTCACTCCCTTGGGGGAATTTCTAATACTAAAGTTCAAATGATGGAGCTGAAATTCAAGTCAGAGGGTAGGAATGTGACC
Organism: Taxus chinensis; assembly: GCA_019776745.2. NCBI lineage: Eukaryota > Viridiplantae > Streptophyta > Pinopsida > Cupressales > Taxaceae > Taxus > Taxus chinensis. The sequence goes on along the minus strand of CM034147.1, from coordinate 955,380,699 downwards.
TTAAGGGGTATATCTATAGGAGCACCTAGGGTAGTCACAGTTAAGAGGATGGAGATGATCTTTTATCATGATGGGTTGGAATTGGGTCATTCATTGCTTGGTTTTGACCAATAATATAAGGAGTGACTATCTAAAGTATCATATGGATGTCCAAGGCCTATTGGACAAGCATAGTGTAGTTTTTTAAGACATACCTCTAGGTGTACCACCAGATAGGGGGTTTGAGCATGTGATTTAGCTTGGGGACAACAAGCCAATGGTTACTACTCCTTACTGTCACCCCAAATGGTTTAAGGATGGAGATTGAGAGGACTATACATGATAATCTAGACATGGGGCATATTAGACCTAGTTCTAGTCCTTTTACTTCTTCAGTGGTGTTGGTGAAGAAGAAGGATGGAACCATGTGAATGTGCATAGATTACCGTGTATTGAATAAGAATACAATAAAAAATAAGAATCATGTGCCACACATTGATGAACTATTAGATGAGCTACATGGAGTAGTATATTTTTCCAAAATAGAATTGTGATATGGATATCACCAAATCAAGGTTAGAGAGGAGGATGTGCATAAGACAGCTTTCAAGTGCCACTATGGCCACTTCGATTTTTTAGTGATGCCATTTGGGTTTTCTAATGCACTGGCCACATTTCAGTCATGCATGAACCATGTGTTCAACTGTCATTTGTGGAAGTTTTTATTGGTCTTATTTGATGACATTTTGGTCTACACTAGGACGTGGGAGGATCACATTTAATATCTTGATGAGGTGTTGGGAATTTTAGAAGCTAATTCACTTTATGTGAAATATTCTAAGTGTGAGTTTGGTATGACAGAGCTACTATATTTGGGCTATGTGATCAGAGGAGGCAAAGTCAAGGTTGATAGGGAGAAGATTCAGGTGATTTTGGATTAGCCATCACCTATGAATTTGAAACAGTTGAGAGGATTCTTGGGACTATGAACATAATTATAGGAGGTTTGTGAAGAGCTTATCTCACTTCACTACAACCTTGATAGACTTGACCAAGAAGGGGGGCTTTTGCTTGGTCAAATTCAGCACAATTTTTTTTTTTATCACCTTAAGGCGGTGATGAGTTCTTACCCAGTTCTTACATTGCCATATTTCACTCAGACATTTGTACTCGAGTGCGATGCATCAGGAGTGGGTGTTGGAGAAGTGCTCATGTAGTATAGACATCCTATTTCCCTAAGAGAGTCATAAATTGAGTCCAGTAGAGAAAGGATTCTCAATTTACGACAAGGAGATGTTGGCCATTATGCATGCATTGGTCAAATTTAGACAATATTTAGTGGGAAGAAAAATTTTGGATCATATATATCACAATATAATGCGGTTATTTTTGGAGCAAAAGAATCTCAATAACCATCAACAGAGATGGGTAAATAAGATACAAGATTTTCATTTCGACATAGAATATAAGAAAGGTAAGAATAATGTGGTGGCTGATGCATTGTTTAGGAGACCTTGCTTTGATTCTATGATTTGCTTTATGTCAGATATTTCAGCTGATTGGAAGGCTCATATACTTGTTGAATACTCCAAAAATTAGTTTTCATGTGATATTATGGATGGCATTATTTAGGATGATCGATACAGAGTTGTGGATGACCTCATCTACTACAAGGATAGAATTTTCCTGTATACCAGAGTCCAAAATGTAAGAGAAAATCCTTCGATGGTAGGTGGCATGATACTCCCTTGGCTAGACATCTAGGATATTTTAAGACATTTAGGTACATCAGAGAGATATTCACATGGAACGGGTTTAAAATACGATGTCCTTAACCATGTCAGGGAGTGTTTGGTTTGTCAGCAAACCAAGATAGAGCATTCTTTCCTAGCAGGACTTCTAAAACCTCTACCTATTTGGGAATAAAAGTGGGAGAGTATATCCATGGATTTTATCACAGTTCTTCCCTCAATGTATGGGCATGATTGGATATATGTGGTGGTTGATCGGTTGACTAAATATGCCCATTTCCTTTCTATTCTTTCAGAGCATAAGGCAACGTAGGTGGCTTAGACTTTCTTCATAGGTATTTTTAGGCATCATGGGTTTCCTAAGAGTATTGTCAGCAATAGGGATAATATTTTCATGAGTAAATTCTGACAGGAGATCTTTAGGCTTATAGGTATGGGGGCTAACACTGATTATCAGCTATCATCCATAGACTAATGGGTAGACTAAGATAGTGAATAAGTGGATAGAGGGATACTTGCGTAGCTATGTTGTAGGGACATCAACATGCATGGGTAAATTGGCTACATATAAGTGAATATTGTTACAATACTACCTACCATATGAGTATTGGTATGACTCCTTTTTGAGCAATATATGGTTATGAGGCATCCTCGTTTGTAGACCTAGTATTATTAGATAGCTGAGATCCTAAAATTCATGATTGGGTATAGGAAAACCAAGACATTCTAAAGGCTCTCAAAGTGAACATACAGAAAGAAAAAAATCAACATAAGGTATATGCACAAAGGCACATAGTTGAGAGATCATTCAACGTTGGATATTTTGGTCTTCTTATAGTTACAGCCATACTGGTAATCCTAACTCAAGAAGAGAGGTGCAGAGAAGCTAAAACCATGATTCTATGGGCCTTACAAGGTAGTGCATAGAGTTGACGGTAGCAGCATATGAGTTGGAGATTCCATAGCATAGTAAGATTCATAATGTATTCCATTTTTTGTTCCTCAAAAGGGCACTTGGACAACATATTGTGCTTTCCACATATTTACCACCATTGGAAGATGAGGGGAAACTAGTCTTAGAACCAAAATCTATTATTATGGTAAGACAAAGGAAGCTTCAGAACATGGTAATCACATAATATCTAGTGTGTTGGAAAGACTTACCACCAGAGGATTCCCCTTGGGAGGGAGATAAGATATTATAGCACCCTAGTTTACATTTTCTTGAGGAAAAAATTTTTTTAGGAAGGGCAGACTGTAGTATCCCCATTCCTACATCCATGGTCTAGCGACTAGTTTTCCATCTTAGCCTTTGTCATACCCAAGGGGCTAGTAGCGTAGATGGTTTTTGGGTATGGTTTTCACCTACATTTCATTTATATATTATGTTTTGGTATTATGCATGTAATTTATAATGACTTAAGTGAAAAAGGTGGGGTAATGTTCTATTTCTTCATTGGGGTCAGTTAAGTGGACCTTTTTTTGGCCTATAGGAAATAAAGTCACTTTAAGTGACAAGTAAAACATGACATATCTCCAAGGGGGGTCGAATTAGGGTTTTATGGGCACTTTTATGATGGAAAAATTTATAAAAGGTGGTTTTTGGGGAGGAAAAGGTATCTGGGATCATTTTTCCATCTTATGTTAGAGCTTTTAGCTTGCTTTCCTTAATTGTGGAGGTGAAATTATGCAGGAACCCTAGTTTCGGTAGTGAAATATCTACCCCTAGCTAGTAGAGCACTCTTCGGTGGTGAAATATCCAGCCCTAGTTTTCTATTGTGGATTTTACTCAGATTGAGTTGTCAGATTCAAAGTTACAGAGGCTTTTTGATCTAGTTTCAAGTCTAGAAAGAGAAGATAACCATATTCAGTAAGAGAGATCATATCTTTTATCAGTGGAAACTTCTTGTTATTACATGTTGATGAATGTTACTTGCATGTCATTACATGTTGATGCATGTTACTTGCATGTCATTGCATGTTGATGCATGTTATTTACATGTTACTGCATGTTAGTTTAATTATAATAAAAGTGAAGATATTGGCTATTTATGATTTTACACCTTGCTGCCATAACTGTACTTTGTTGTCATATTTTTCAATATAATGTTGTCATAAACATCAGATTTTTATTTGTGAATTTTTGTTGGAAATATTGAATATAAAATAAATCTGGAAAAGGGATGTTTCATCCTACACACTATAACCCCACGCAAACTCTATATCTATATATATGGCAAGCCCCCATATCTATATAGATATAGATATAGATATATAGATATCTATATAGCTCCCTTCTCTATATACACACATTTCCACCCCCATATCCACATATTGGCCAGATCCTTCTTCCACCCTCTCCCCTCTTTTAACCAACCCCCTTACCCTCTCTTTTTTATCTAGTCTCTCTAGTCCCTATCTTCCCTATTGGCCTAACCCATCCAATAAAGAGGGGGGTACCCCCCCTTTCCATATATCTTGAAATATTTGGCTATGATATATATACCTTCCTATCGGTTGAGGGGTATGACATACAGAAATTCCATGAGGAGGGTCAGGGAGGGGAAAATGACTATTTTATCTCGAGTTTAGTCTAGTCAGCAAGGTGGGGCAAATATTGGGGATAGTCAGGTATATAGACAGTAGTTCCTCCCAATGATTGATTGGGGTCCAAACTCATAGCATATCATATCTCGCATAAATTTAGCTCTCTAAGAGAAAGGGTAGTCAAACAAATGGGTAGTCTTCCAACGGGTATTCATATATCTATGTATCTATAAGGTAAGGGAGACATGGTTTATATCACCATATCTATATAGTTATGCCCATAGGCCCATCACTAGCATTCATGGGCATTTATTGGCCCATATCTCTATAGGGGTGGCGTCCTTGCCTTTATGATGTCATCCCTCGCCGAAGAGACCAAACCCAATAATATGGATATGACCATGACTGGTTACCCCTATTCTCTATATGATCCAGAAATAGGTAAACCCATTTATTGAATATAATCAAATAGGCCCTCCGGAACCCCTTGATTCTATATGGGTTAAATCCCCACTTATTATTTCTATCTAGGGATCATATATAGATAGGGAGCTTGGCCCATATTTCTCTCTCTATATGGTGTCATCCAACAAGAAGATCTATATAGGCCCAGTTAATTTATATAGATAATCCCCCCTCGGGTTTGATCTACCGATGAGATGAAGATTCACATCTATCTATCTTGGATGATGGATTATCCTACCCATAATGGTATCTCTCCCTCTCTATAGTAGAGTAGTGGATATGAATGGATGAATCATGTGTGATTGACCCTATATATAGAACTCCACTGCATGGGACTATGACCCGAGTGCCAAATAACAACTACATATTGATATGATATCCTATTAAACCACCTTTTTCCTTTATACCATACTAAGGGGTTGTCTAAGTGAGTTATATACATAGGGATCTCCCCAAATATATAGAGGATAGGGGATCGAGCCCATGACGACTATACCCATGGGTCCAACGACATAGGAGATCTATATATATATGGAGGAGACTCGCTATATAGATATATAGGGATCTCCCCTAGCTATATAGAGAGTGATAGTAGGGAATCACCATATAAATATATATAGAGAGATATATAGATTTCAAAGAGATACATAGGGCTCCATTACATATAGATAGATATAGAGGGGTTCCCCCTCTCTATTATATCTTCGATATAGAGGGGTGCCAAGTTCTAGTATAGTCTAGCCACCCACAGTTAATCTATATATATGGCATCCAGATACTTAAGATATCTAGGGAGGGGAGAACTCCCCTCCCTCTAAACTCTATAGATGGTGATGGGTCTACCTCTCTCTATATTTTCTATCTTCCATTCTAAACTATCCATCATTCTCTATATCTAGACCATATATGTGATACGAGTGATGAGTTTCTATATCTATATAGAAATCCCCAAAGACTCAAGGCCATATATCTATAGTATATAGGTGGAAAATCAAGATACATAGAGAGGGGTATTTACCATCTCTCCATATCTTCATATCTATATAGAGAGGTCGGTGTTTTAATATAGTATGGCATTAATGTGGGCAGTGTAGACCAGAGATATATATAGTCATTTCCTAGTCGAGCCAGATATATATCCAGAAGGGGCATACCATAGATATATCTAGGGGAGGCCCCTACCTATATACAATGTAGCGAACCACCATCTAGTTATATATGGCCCACCTGAAACTAATAGATGAGGCCATCTATCTGTATAGAGGGCCAACTCAAAGTCAAGGATCCAAAGGACCCCGTCTTATCTGGGGGATGAGTGAGTGATAACAAACCCATATATATATATATATATGATATCAAACCCATAAATAGATAAGGGGTCTGATAGGTAGGTTAGGTGCCCTATCTATATATGGTAGATAGAAGGGCCCTCTCCCTCTCTATATATCTTATCTCACCTGATATTCATGGAAATAGAAGTCTATATAGATTTATCTGTAGTGAATAATATAGGAGTAGAGTCCTCACTTCTCTATTCTCTCCATCTCCATCTCCATATATATATATAGGGGGAGGGTCCCTATATGGATATGATATATGGTGATGGCTATATATAGATAGTGGGTGGCTATTGGCTATATAAAGAGAGGAGTTCCCATATCTCTATCCATTCACCATGTATGTAATTAAATGATCCATCATGCAACATAGAGGAGCGCACAGTGATCTGGACCATCATGCAATGTGGCCTCTAGTATACAGTAGATATAGATATAGAAAGAGATAAGAGAGATGACCCTCTCTATATATCTTGATGAATCATCTATAGAGTAGAGAGGAGTATAGGGATATGATATTCACCCCTATATAGAACTGATATATAGTTGGGGTAGAAATGCAACGAAGATCTCGAACAATCTTACTCCAGCCAGACCCTTTTAAACAATCCCATCTAGTCAAGCCTCGACATGGCTTTTTCCCTTTACTATGAGAGAGGACCATCATCGGTGATTGCTCAATCTAGCCCCCCTCCATATATATATTCTCTTCCTTCCTTACCAATACCACTCTGTCAATGCACATAGAACCCAAACTATCTATAGGCCATATTTTCATTTAATCATCCAAGCTACTATCAGTGCTATCGGATGGATAAAATCAGTTCCAATTTTTTGTCCTCGTCCTCATCCAAGCTGTTATGTTCTCATTCCCAATCCATTCCATTCTCATGTCCAAGATAAACCTATACCTATATCTCTATGATCATTTGTTGGCCTACCACGAACCCACCATTTCTATATATTCTCTTGAACCCCCATCTCTAATATATCTCATCTTCCATATCTATATAGGGGGCACTTGACGTCGAGGGAAGAGTGGGAATGAGAGGTACCTATATAGAGAATTGGGAACCTATGAGAAATCTCTAGGGGAGGGCCCCTCTTTATAGTTCTTTAGAGGGGCTAAAGATTACACACATGATTATGAAGGATTGTTGTGATGGTATGGATCACCGTTGCATGACTCTGCTTCACAGGTCATCAATATCTATAGAGAGGGCCATCTATCTTCATCTCATATCACTTATATATGTTTCATGATGGTCCCCCATATTTATTTACTTGTATATAACCATGAATGACACATGTATTATTAATGAATGATAACAACTATTTATTGAGAATAGATAACAAGTATAAATGGTAGATGGTGGATGGATAGTGACTACAGACTATCAGATATATATTCTATATGTGATACATTTATGCATGGGTGGATCTATACAATGTCACCATATAATAGGTTCTACCTATATTACAATCAGTCCCATCTCCCCATCATATAGATTATGGAACATAAGTGGGGCATAAAGAATGAGTGAATATCCCCTATAGAGATATATGGGGGGATTGGAGATTCTTGTTATGATACTTAAGACCTTCTTTCTCTATATGGTTAGCCAAATCATATTATCTATCTAGTTGTATCTAGCCTACATTTCTCTCTAGGGTGTCCCTTCTAGATCTATGCCCCCCCTCTGAAATCTATGGTCTATGGTCGGTGCCCCCTCTCTATCTAGAGATATTGAATCTAAGATATCCTAGTCATATAGGGGGGCCTATCTATCTATGTGGGGCTCCCAACTATATAGAGTAGAGGGGGGGCGCTATCTATATATGAGGGGCCCAAATAGAGATAGATGGCATCCTTAGATCATCATAGATCTATAGGGGTACATGAAGGGAATGAAGTTATATGGAGGCCATACCCTCAACTTCCTCTTCATATATATATATATATATATGGCCTCTCTCATTTCCATATCTATATACATGGTGAGCCTAGTATGTAGAGAGTTTCATTGGCACACCACTCTATATATAATTATGGGAGTGAGTGAGTATAGATATGCCCCACTATATAAATGTTGATATATAAGCATATAGATATATAGAGGTGATCTCTCATTGTTATATAATGGTTTGGCCCTATCTATCTATCTATCTATCTGGAATATTAGTGGGAGGGGAGAATCCAACTATCTATATAGAGGTAGGGGTGACTACGACTGCTATAGGTATTGATCTCTATTTATCTAGTTGAGTCATCATATCTATATATAGAGTGTATAGATAGGGGATGAACTTGAAAAGGATTCTACCATCAGTCGGGATATAGATTAGATCAGAAGATTATATCTCTAGTATATGGATAAGGATTGAGCCAGCGAAGCTGATATATGGGTTGGCCTCGGGCTTGATCATATATATATATATATATATATATATATATATATATATATATATATATAGGGAATTCACATTCGTTGCCCCCATTGTATAGAGTTTCATCGGTAAAGTGTTGAGATAATAGATAGGGCCCCCCATGGAGATTTATATTTATATTTAGTATAGATAGGTTTCAAATTCTATATCTATAGAGGGTCCCTGACTACCATGTCTATAGGATAGGGGCATAGAATTTATGTGAGATATGAGTGAGTTTTTAATTCTGTTCGAGATCAGTTGCATGTAATAACTTCCATATATCTAGATTCTATATGGGTTCCTCTCTATATATCTGATTGGGTTGGGCCAGTAATCACACATATATATAGATATAAGCATTTTGTCCCACCCCTACACTGGGATTTTATCTGAGCTGGTAATCAATATAGATATATAGATAAGGAAATTTTATAGATATGGCACCACCGGCCTTCTCTATAGACTATTGTTGGGCAGGTGACAGATAGGGTGGCACCACTGGAACTTATTAGATATAGATGCTAGACTAGATGATGATACCATATGGTGGACCTATATTCTCTATATTGAGCACACCACTGGTGTTGATTGTTGTTGGGTCAGTCCTATCTATATATCAAGTGTTTATTAGATTATTGTTGGGATGGACCCATATATCTAGAATCGATAGGAATAAAAATGTCAGAATCTATATCTCTCTATATATATGGGGCATTTGACAAACCAAATAATTTAATCAGCAATCTTGGGGGACACCCATAAACACCCCAAAGAGATTATACAATCAAGGGCCCTAACCAGTATGTCTTTAATTAATACCCGAGTGGACCCCTTTGTAGAACATATATAAAATGAAAAAAATCATCTACTCTATATATCATCACATCACCACCAATATGATAATCAATTGGTTAGGCTAGAGACCACTCCTGTGCTCCTCACTAGTAAGTACATAGCCCTACTAGCCCTATCTAGTTTAGCTGGGATAGATGAGGAGGGCCAGTACTAGGATGCCCCCCCTTCACTCAGGTAATCCTGATTCCACTATTAAGAGATTTTATTTTATTTTATTTCTCTCCCTTCTACCCTTAGGGGAAGAGGGTTTTGGGGGCAGACGTACACTCTTAGGCATGACCATACCAAATAAGAGGAGAAAGGTGTGAAATGAAACAAGTAAGATATTCTTTCCTGCTATTAATAGTTTAAATATCCTATTTTCTATTAGGAATATTACGAACGTGACTTGAGGCCCTCATCTATAGATGGAAGGGGAGATGACCTATATGCTTGAATCTAGAGTGGACAAGCATAACATATAGGATATTTAGTGGCATAACCCAAGATGCCCGATTGAAGATGAAACTATCTTGGCATAAAGTTCTATTTGTGAAGGATGGCATGGTTTGTCTGATATTAAGGGAAGGGAATAACATTTAATTATGTCTAGAATGTCAAGAAATATATCAGGATCTATATAGAGGGGGGTTGGGCCAATATGAATAAGTTATTCTCCATTACCACACTACAAAGGAAAAGACCAGTAGTGACATGTTGATCTTCCCTTTAGTTTGTGTAGTAGCACAATAGTGGTATACAGTAGAACCTCTAAGTATAAGATATATGGGACCCACGATGAATGATATAGAGCTTTCCAAATCTTGGTTTCTTGTTTATGTTCACTCTTATGTAGCTCTTGGTCTAACCCGTGATAATAGAGATAATGGGTTATTCTTATAATACGATACAACCCCAGATAATAATGGGGTGAGGGGTAGGAGGTATAGAAGAAAGATAAGAGAACCTTTGTATTTGTTTATATCATTTTGATATGGACCATAAGATATAGAGCTGAGTCGAGACGTATTTTGTTTTTTCTTGTCTTGTCTTATCTCAGAGGAGAATTGAAAAGATGTTATAATTCTCTATTAGATATTCAATAATAGTCTTGTTATTATCTATATAAGACAATTTGATTCTCATTCAAGAGGACAAGATGATTCAAAATAAATGAAATAGATTTAATGAGATCAAACCTATATAGTAGGCATTGAACCTACCAACCGATACAGATGTCCCAACCCCAACTAGGTAGGTGTAGATGGATGGGGCCCTAACTAGAGATTCTAGACCCTCTCCCTCTATAATTATATATGTATTCTATACACCCATACCATAGATTGATTTTATCGAGCAAACATACATCTACATTTCTCTATATCGGTTATCCCGCCTATCCCATCGGGGGGTCTCCCATTTAGTTAGATAGGGATTTATCTATATAGGGATGCCCCCCATCTATATATTGGGATATAGGGAACCCATCCATGCTAGATATTTAGATTGGACCCATCTAAGAATTGAGACTCTAAATCGATATGGCCCCTCCCCTATGGAGAATGGGATCATATGACTTCCATATTCATAGGGCCAACCCCATATAACTCTATGGGGATTTAATCATGTTAGATGTTTGGTAGAGATGCCACGGTCTTGCATTAGACTAGTGATTTTTGTTAGTCAGTTAATCAGTCAAAGTCCCTCATCATCCCTAGTCTATAGAGATATATTCTCCCCAGATAGAATAGAGGGCCAAATCTCCCCCTTAGATATAGATCTGGGAGCTGCAAAATGGAGAGTAGAGAGTGGGGAGGGGGCCATCTCTCTCTATATAATAGCCTTCATATATATATAGTCAAGGAGGGAGAGGTACTCGACCAATAGGGCTATATGGATATGGGGGTACCTATATGGAATATAGAGTCAAGTTGGCCCCCCTCTCTCTAAATGGGAAAGGTAAGAGACCGCAAAGGATGTTTAGGGGACTACATAGATATAACATGCCCTTGACCCCATCTATATAGAGGGGGGGACTCTAGTACCTATATTATTTATATATGGGGCACTTGGCCCCATATATTCTATCTAATCCAGAAGCTCTATAGGCTATAGTTATACTTGGGAGGATGGAAAACTCCCACGATAGAATGAAAAACTCCCCCGATGCTCTAGATATTTGGGCAACCTACTCTATCCATAGTCAGTCTCGACCACTTTCATCTAGATCTCGATCACACTCAATCAATAGGCTAAGGGATAGGAGTAGGGTTATGGAGGGTGATAAACTCCACTACCCCATATCTATATATAGATAAGGGGTACCCGCTATATAGAGCCTATAGCCTATAGAAAAGTTAGGGGGTTGGGTGTTATATACATATGGGGGTAGCTAGTATAAGTATATAAGTGACATTGTATAAATTATATTGTCAGTTGTATAGAGATTACTAGTCAGGCTTGGATCCCTATAGATCTATATGCCCCTGGACTCTATATGGAGGAGAGGGCGGCTATATAGACTATATTTAGAATCTACAGGATCTCTAATCTATCTATCCTCTCATTCCGCGATCCCTTTACTGCTAATTCAAGGGGGTAGAGACCAGGGCCTTGGATGTGATTATGGAAAGAATGTAATAGGGGGAATAGGATTTTTCTATATGGGGTGTGAACATGGGGTGACTACTTAGAGTGAATCAATCCTAGGCAGGGGTTAAATTTGAAGGCCACCTATGCTTATCAAAGTATTTTTAGGTGACGGTAAATTTCAATTTTTTACCTTCAAAATGTAAAATAGTGTTATTTTTATACTATTAATAAGAATTCTAGAAGGTTATTCTTTATATATTTAAGTATATCTATTTGTATAGTTTACCAATAAATCTGTATAAATAATGATGATCATACTTTAAATTTGAAAGTCAAATGTGACAGGGTTTTCAAATATTTGTAATTATTTTACAGCTAAAATCATGAAAAACATCTAAATGACCATTAAATTTAACCCCTGCTCCTAGGATTCGTCATATAAATCAATATGACCATCACCGGTTAGAAGTGGAAGTGGGTCATCTGGAACCCCACCTATATCCTACTCTATTCCATTATATATTCAATAGGTTATATTTCCAAATCCCTTTCCTGGTGAACCTATTGAAAATAATATAACATTTTTTGACCCCCTCCCCCTCTCTATAGACTAGACTCGATCTCCCATATATAGATAAGGGATCAATCTCATCTAATAGATGAGATTAGACACCCTAATTATGGATATTGGGGGGTTGACCTAGTTCATCAATACATTGATCCATCCATTATACACATGCCATGTATAAATCTATATAGTTTTTCAGTCAAGAGATAGATCCCTATATAGAGAGATATGGGGCTACCTCTTGAACTACCATAGTTGAGGGAATTTGTCTATTGGCCTATTTATACCCTTATCAATTGAGTTTCTTGGGGCCAACCATCTATATTTTTTGTATTGACCCTCTCCCCTCTCTATGTTCAAGGTTCACACCCAATCTCTCGTTTAGTCGGCTCGACCCATATATGGATAAGGCTTGACATTTTTACCTATGATAGATGCCCTTATCCTATATTCTGACCCGCACCCCCTATTTATAGCTATATACTCATCACCATATATCTATACTCATTGATGGTGATGCACGATGGGAGATTCCTATTTCTGGATATCACGTATGTAATAATAGGGACGTCACTCTAGATTTTAAATATATTTCTCATTGGTATAATTTTCAAGCATGACAACGATACCCCTGTGTAAAAAATTTCAAATTTTACATTTCCAAGACATCCTAGGTCTACCTATCTTTAGTACTGAACTTACCCAGTTAGTCTAATGACCTGCCAATGGATGTTAACTCAGTCCCCTAGATGAATTAGGAAATTTAAGTCGGTAAAATTTTACCTTTCCCATAAATTTGAGGTCTACCTATCCTAAACATCAGCCTTACCCAATTAGTCCAATGACCCCCCAATGGATGTTAACTCAGTCCCCTAAGTGAATTAAAAAATTCAAGTCAATCCCCCTAGAGCGTAACAGAGGAGAAAAATCCAACATGGAGATGAATCGAAGGTCTAATAACATCAAGGAAATGATATTGGAATATTTGGAGGTTTTGGGGCAGATTCCCCTAGAAACGGGTTCTAATGCCTGGGAAATGCACAGGGCCAAAAAAGCTACTGAGCTCTGAGAAGTGATTATGGGAGAAATGGAATAATTTAAGATCTAAAAAATAAATCGTTGGAAATGGAATTTAGAGCTCTACAAGATGTTGGAATCAAGATTCTTCACAAAACCTAGGTATAATAGGTTAATATCAAGTTTTTTCTCATGCTCAATAAAGGAGCTAGAGAAAAAATCATATTTTTCAGGGCATAAATGGATGGAAGTCAAGAGATGAAACACCCACCATTAGATTTAAAAGGAATTTTTCACTCAATTTCATATAACATTTCACCTTAAAACTCATCCGGAAGCTCTCAAGATATCGTCGTTACAATTTATCCTCAAGGTAAGCTTTCAATAGTTAGTCAAATTTTTGAAGTGGACACATGGGTCACCTCTAAGAGTTTGAATAATTTTGATGTCCCTTTCATCCCTTAAGCTAAGGGAAATAGGGGACATTAAAATTATCCTAGCTCCGTATTTATCCCTCTGATCACCCATGGGACCCTCCACATTGCTAGTTCAGCCTCTAGGAGCCTGTCAGTGTCTATTCTCACATTGCACAGATGCCCACCACAGTGTCAGCTCCAGATGTGCAATGTGCAAACTAATTTACCTTTCGTTACTTTATCCAAATGGAAATATGTGTAAATATAATGTGCCCAGTCCTAGGTATTCCTCTTGGTCCTCCGTGAATATGATTCCTCAGCCCTCAGGTGCTGCCTCTTGGTCCTCCATGACGCCTGATTTTCAGCCCTCAGGTGCTTTACTCAAGCTCTCTAGCCCAAATGCTCAATCGTTGGATGATTGACAAGTTTCAGCATGGAGGTGCAATGTGCAAATTTGATGAAATTTTCATAATTTGAGCTAAAGGATATGTCAGGGACAACAAAAATTCTCCCTAGCCCCTCCTATGTGTTGTTTGAATGCTTTAAAGCTAAGGGCTTAGTATTTTTTCCCTCCATTTTAATTCCTCACAACTTCACATCCATACCAGAGCTCTGTCCAAAATTCTTTAGAGATGCTCAATCCACCGTCATTGAACTAAACTAGCTTTGTAAAATCCATCAAACCATGAAAAGAGAAATATCTCAAAGGACAAGTTTGATCGAAAGGAATGAAGTACATGGAAGAGAAGAAACGAAGAACTCCATTCAGAAAACCCTCGTAGCCATGAGATCGAAGAAATCAACAAAACTTACAAACTAGGGCACAGATCAAGACAAGGTGTTTTCCTATCTTAACCATTTTCAGAGGCCGTGAAAACCCCAATAACAGATGTCCCATTCACAGCAATTTTTTTTCACAGTGAATAGATCCTCTTCTTCTTGGCACAACGAGAATAAAAATTTGATTTCCTGAATCAACCAACAATTAGTTTGCAACAAAATTTGACCAATGAAATAAGAAGAGAAAAACCCACATCAAAAATGAAAATTTCATTACAATATAATTTTGAAAAGGAAACCTACAATTTCTAAGATCCATTAATGGCTACATGTCCATAGCTTCTAGATGAAAATTTTGAAGTTTTAAAATCTCATAAACTAGTGATTGAGTAATCCTAAAATTTCACGAGGGGTGATATTGGGTAAAAAACCCATATAGGAAAACTTTTTTCCACCATGATCCAACCACCATAAGAATACTTACTAAAAATAGCAGGCATTCTATATGGGAGACTACTATTTTGGGTAAGCCATCCATATAAAGAAGTTGTGAAAGAGGCGGTGAACACAATGAAGATATTGCAAGAAAAATTCTTTGAAAGGGTCATCTCAATCAAAAATTGACACTTTCTAGAAATAGTAAGTGATCCCTTGAAAGCCTACTAAAAATAGAAAAAAATATCCAGAAGGGGAGTTGATCTGTAGGGAGAAGAAGGGATTTGAGTTTCCATATCCTATTCGAGGTTCGAAGGAGATGAATTTTCATACCTACTAAAAATAGTAAGTTGTCTCATAGGAACCTACTAAAAATAGTAAGTCATTCCAGAGGACATATTTTCAAAAAGGGAGCATTCTTAGAGTTGAAAAATCAAATTAAAAGCTTGTAGTTGGATTTTGGAGAAGAATTCTCTTGATTACTAAAAATAGTAATTTTCCCTTCTGGAAATAGTTTATGCCGAGGAACCATAAAGTACAAGTTTTTCAAGACATAAGCCTGCAATACAACCTTTCACCTCTGAAGTATGAGATAGAAGATAGTGATGTATCCTTTATGGATTTCAATGATCTAAAGGCTCGCATGATAGCCAAGAAAAGAGGGAAGATTGAATATAAAGTATTCACAAGTGGGTTGATCATAGCCATGGGACACCTTGTGTGCCATAGAAAGTACTGAGTTGGTCTTGGCCTACTCACACCGCTATAATCCTGAAATGTAGACAATTAGAACCAAAAATGGTCAAGAAATGGAAATCATTAATCCTTAGAACCATCTCACTTTCTTTACAAATTCCAACATCACACAACATGGTCATCATCAAGAAGGATAAATCTCATGCGCGAGTGGGAAATGATAGATGTATATGTGTAAAAAAGTGCACTATGATCATGGATGAAGACAAGGAGAAAGACCGCAAGGATGCCAAAAACACTTTCAAGATGTGAGTTTCAGTGAATGTTATTCAGATGTAATTACTCTCCTCAACAGATGTGGTGGGAGAAGAGAACATGAGGGACTTCCAAGATTGAATGGCCCTTTCCATCTTGATAGTGATTAAAGGAAAACAACAAATTGATTGGGGGTAGACAAAAATTGACAATTTGACATCTTCATTTGCTCCAAGTGCCCATGACAAAGAAGCCCCACATGACTTCTTACTTGGTCTATTTTCTCACCATTTCAAGGTCATTTAAGGGATTGTCTCTCACAGATAACATTACTGCCAAGGTGCTTGCATTCGGGAAACTCCTGCAGTTGGTAATGGAAGAAAGTCGCAGACACTTCACACATGTGAATGATGCATTCACGATGTACGTGGTCCAAAATTTGGAGGGTGATTTGGAGGAAAGGATGTCTCCACAAGAAACATCCTCAATAAAAAAATAACATGGCTCGTATTTCATATAATTCTCAACCTTCTCCTTATTGTGAGTTTTGAAGCTTTGACTTAAGCTTCCCTAAGGTTTTCTAACTACCTTAGTGACAAAAATTATACTATTTGAGATCTGTAGGAAGTTCATACATGTAAACAACAAACTCAAGAGTAGGAAAAATAAGGTGATTTCATTTCCCATCTCTTCATAGGGTTGTTCACATGTAAGAATGAAAATGATGCATCTCATCTACAGGCTTCCTTCAAACATTTGACTTTGCATTCCTACACTTCCAGACCCAATTTTGACATTTGAGATGATCCTGAATCTTTTCATGTTCTAGATTTACACCATGATCCACAAATTGAAGACTATTTTACCAACTGTGTTGATGAATTTGAAGTACAAGAGAAAGATCACATGAGGATGACAGTTGATGAGATGAGAAATTCCAGTTCTCTTAGTATGAAGATATTTTACAGGATGATGATAATAGAAATGTATGATCCTGAATATGGAGGTGATCAAGGTTTCCCCATTGCCTAAAGTCAATTGGCATGTTTGCGAGTCAGGAGACATAAAGGAAAAAACTGAGAAAGTGGTCAGAAGATAACGAGGGATTGGTTCCAGAGAAAGAGAGCCATGCCCATTCAATCATGAGGTACCCCCACAAGTAAGAAACAAGCTTCTCAGATAGTCATCATCAAAGTTGTGGAAGTTACTTCAAGTTCAAGACAATCTAAAGCAAGTTCAAAACTGAAAGGCCACATAATTGGAGACTTCTTCTCATGAAAAAGTCACCGAAGAGAGCCATGGACATAATAGGGATCAATTGTTGCGACAATGCAAGAGGAAGAATTGGTTGTAGAAATGCAAGAAAAAGACTCACAAGAAAGACAAGGAGAAGAGCACATAGTTCAAGACCTAGTCTTTGAAACCCCCATAGGAAGTCTCACCTCTTGTTGATGCTAATGCCTCTCCCATCCAAGATGTGCCTCTTCCCTCAAGTAGGGAACAATTGGTATGCCTCTCATGGAGCATTAATTTGATGAAATGTTCTCATGGATGCAAGAGACAATAACACCTGATACTCACATTGTTCAAAAAGTGATAAACCCCTATTTTTAAGAAATTGCCTCATTGGATAAGGGAAGGAAAAATAATCTCACACACATGGCCTCATGGTTCTACAGTGGAGAAAATAGGTAATCAGTATATTGAAGTAGCTGACCGAAAGGTGATCAAGCCAGTGGATGAAATGACACCAACTGATTATGAAATGAGCACAATCCAACTAGGGTTAGCTACGCATGAAGGGGTATTTTCATATGTATCAGCAGTCTTCTGATTGCTTATGGTGAGGAACAAATAATATAAGAAGAATATTGATGAGCTAAAAGAATAGGTACAAAATCTTTCATCCTATGTGTAACACCTGGTGGATCCAAATTCCTTAGAAATTCCCATCGAAGAAGTTACACCCATAAGCAACTTCAATCCAAAATCTATCAAGAGGACATGTTGAGCTCATAATGCAAGGATGAGCTAATAATGAATGGATCGACACAATTTCTAAAAAGGGAAATTTAGATGCTCTAAGAGGAATTCAAACTCTTCACCTACATGTGTGCAACTTTAAACAGACATACATGCACTTAGAGAATATTTGTTGAAAAGAAAGGGATCATTGGGATCCTCTGGGTCAAGTGGTGAGTGAAATGAGAAACACTCATTCTCAAGGTTTAATTAACAAGAAGTTTTTTTTTTTCTTTCCTTTAGAAGACTTTTCACGTGTTTATGGGAAAATAGCCTTAGCAATCAGATTTGAAGAAATCAATCGAGCCATCGCTAAGTTGGATGAAAAATAAGAACAAGCATACAAGTTAGAGGATTAGTATCAATCTGCCAAATTTAGAAACTTGGAGTGCATGCAATGGGAGAAGACACAATTGCCAATGATTTGATTGGGCCATTCTAGGAATATGTTAAGAAATAGGTGGGAAATCCATTATCCTTCAATAAGGATACCCTAGAGTTCCTCTCAGAGATTTGGTCCACCATTAAACTCATTGTAGACGAAGCATCCATCATGGTTCAGAAAGTGAAAAGATATCAACGTTGTGTCTGACACGTGGACAGAGACTCTAAGCTATGTGTGCATTCCTCATGCCAACATAGTGGAAAATGCAGCGGCTTGTTTTAGCAAAGAATTTGGAGAAACAAACATCTTCTCAACAGGATACGAGATGGAGACTGGTCAGGGAGCGAGATCAAGTCTGATGGAGCAGCTCATTCTTCTGCATGATTCTTCCTCTTTATCCTTCTTCCTTCTCTCTCTCTATCTCTCTCTCTCTCTTCTCTCTTCCCTTCCAACATTCTCTTTCTTCAATGTTCTAATTTTGTGTTGGGGTTTGCACTTTTTGATGTCTTTAAGTGACTTTAGAAACATGATGTAAAATTTAAGTCACCTTGTTTTTATAAAAGGGACTTAATATTTGATAGGAATATGAACAACCTAAAGTTCAAAAACATGGCATATGAAAGGTCACCGGGAAGATGAAGATTTTCCTCTTCTATAAATTGTAATAAGATCCTCATTTGAAGGACTTCTTAGTTATTTTTGTGAATTCATGAGAGAGAGAGAGATCCTTGTGAAAAATCAAAGAGATAGAAAATTCTTCCATTCCTCCCATTCTCAAATTTCCTCTATTCTCATACTATGTACAACTTTTGTTTAAGCATCAATACAAGAAGAGTGAGTTTCTATCCCTCTTTGACTGAGGGATTTATTGATACTTTGTGCTCATAAATTCTAATAAATCTTGTTGCTATTTACGTAGAGTGTTTCTTCTTAATTTTAATGCATGTGATGAAACTTATAATTGATGTATGCAAGACTTTGATTTTCTACTTGAAAAATTAGTCCTATGCTATCTAACATTCTCACTCCTTTTCCCACTCTCCTCCTAGAAAATTCCTCTCTTGATAGGTATTCTTAAGCTTTTTTTTGCATAGGGTCAATGGAGATCCCATGTTAGATCCCTGGCCGTAAGGCCAACTGGGATAAAACTCACCTCACTCTTGCATGCAATATACAGAAACTGCACCTTATAAGGCCATAAATTGGCCATAAATTACCATTATTTTGTCCATCCAAAGTTACCTTTAAAATTGGATTTAAATGTAATCTATGGAACTTATAGTTTTATTGAGATGAAACATAGCATATATATTTTGTTCATTCTTTATAAGTCTTTTGTTATCTATTTTGTTGACTAATCCTATTGATTTGCAAAGTCTTGTGTATGCAAGTCATAAAGGAAAGAAAATAATATTTTAGGAAAAAAGGAATTTATTATGAATAGTATATCTAAACTCAAATATGATTTCATATCCAGATTCCTCTCCAAAAATTATGTAAGTTCAAAAAATGAATTATCTCAATCCGAGATGGTGTGCAAAAGTTATAGCTATTTTTATTTAGCTCCAAAACAATTGGAGTTAACTATGGAATGATAATTTTAGTTCTAGAACTTGCATCAATGGAAAGACAATTCTAATTTTGGAACACTACGGAATGCCAACTTTTAGTTCTGGAACTTGCATAAAATGAGGAATTATGAATAATCAGATAATCCAATGGAAAACTTGGAGAGAGGTTTTTTGTTCATGGTAATATGTTTTAAAAAAATATCATTCAAATTTGCTACTGTTTTTACTAATAAATATAAATCTAACTTTTAGTAAGTTGTAGTCAAGGGAAAAAGTGTATCAAATGAGCACAAAAAGTTCCACAAATAGAAATAGAAGAATCAAATGGAAAAATTGAGAGAGGTTTCGGTTCATGGAAATATGTTTAACAAAAAAACTCATTCATATTTTCTAAAAAAATTTATCAATAAAAATAAATCCAACTTTTAGTGAGTTGCAATCCAAGGAAAAAGTGTATCAGACAAGCACCAAAAGTTCCACAATCAGAAACGGAGAATAAAATCATTTAGATTCTAGTTACCAAAAAATCAAGGAGAAGATTTGGGAGTAAATCTTCCTAAAATAGTGAGATAAGACTTTGACTCCAATAATATATCTCTCTCAATATTTTATGGAGATGGAGATCTTAGTTGTTAAGATTAGAATAAAGATAAATATCATATTGTATTCCCCAAAATAAGGAGTTGGTTGGATACATGAATTATAAATGCAACCTTCCACACTCTTATATGTAATTTTTTCTACCAAAAAATATTTATCCGTCCCTTCTCACCAATCTTCTGAGTGAAATTATTCTACAGGTTTTGAATTAAAGTTTGAAAATATGAATTAATTCCTCTTCTAAGGAATGATTCGGCCACTCATTCCAAGGAAGATGTATGAATGTTTTATGTTTAGTTCTTTATTCTATAGTTTTCCTTTTGCTGTGAATTTCTGATTTTATGTTATGTAATCCTTCTTTCCATGTAATTTCTTTTGTGAACCTACAGGTGTCTTATTTATTTTTCATTTGTTTTTAATTCAGAAATTTCATTTATGCAAGTGTGATTTCCTTCATGCAATATTTATTTCTGCAAGTGTGCCTTTCCATTTCCACTTGTGTGATTTATTTTATGTAGTTTGGATTGTGTTTAAAGGAGTTGTTTTCCAAATATATTTTTTCTCTTATTGCATACATCCATTGCACACCAGCCATGTATTGAAATTATCAATGAAGAGGATTGACAACCCTCATCATTTTTCCACCGTTTCCAGGGACTCATAGTGTTATTAAGAGATTCATATCTAAGAGAATATTTTAGTGATAGAAGAATACCTCTTAGAAACTTTTGTGGTAAGAAGTATTTGGTGGTAGTTTCTTTAAACTTTTATTTTCTACAAATAGATTAATATTTCTTTCATGCAATATAGATTAAAATTTTATTTTTGCAATTAGGAATGTTAGATTGTGAATATTTTCCTCCCCAAAAACTAACTTTGCGTATAAGAAAAATGGCTATGATGTCTGATCAAGAAGGTATAATGGCATGGATAAAGAATTCAGATCTAGATTCTATTTATGAAGAAATGGGTAGAAATATGATATTGAAGTAGATCTAGTTGATGAAATATCAAATGTCATTCTCAATAACCACCACCATTCCCCCTTGTATTAACTAATAGCTCAGTGATCTTATTGCACATAAATTTAGTCAAAACTAGCCTTATCCAGTTTGTAATAATGAAGTGGTAGCATTTCTAATTAACTTCATCCATATTCAGGGACTTCATTAGATCTAAAATAAAAACCCACTCATAATAAATCCACCCATCCAAATTATTTTTTTCATCCCATAATAAATTTCAATCCCTTAACCATATCCATTAGAAAAATTTAGTTTTGTGTCTTTCAATTTCTTCATTTGTATATATGCTTGTATAACATTAAAAAGCAATATTTGTATATGCTTGTATAACAGGAATTTCCAGAGTTGTTCTTGATACCAAGCATGTAGATTTTTTGAGCACCAACATTATCAACCAAGGAGAATTTTGGAGGGACCTATGGATACCTTCACTCTCTCTTTTAACAACTCTAGACATAACACAATCCATCTCTTGAGATCACTAGTTTGGGCTTTGAAGAAATAATTACTTTGGTGATCCTAATAATGCACAATTCAAGTTGGCCTTTGAAGATGTAGATATTGTCTACACAATTTTCGGAAATCTTCTTGGAATTACTAAGTATGCAAAAAATGTATTTATTCAGATCTCAAACATTGCTTCCTATTTTACACAGGATGCACTTTCATGAATATAGTCTGATGATGGATCAATTTTCTCTCTAATATTTCACATATTATCATTTCAGCAAAAAAAAAAAATGTCAAAAAGCTTTGATTGGAAAACTAGTTTTTTGTCCAATCAATGGAAGAATAACTTTGACTGGAAAACCAACTTTTTTGGCCAATCAAAGGCAAACAAAAAGGGGTGGCTCTTCTTCAAAGGAAATCAATTGTTACCTAGTGGCTTCCTTCTCGAAACTATTTGACCATGTTAACAATAGGACAACTAGACGTATTGTTTGGACCCTAGAATATTGACTAAGTACAAAAATGCATAGGCACACAAGGTCCCAATTAAAGAAAGGCACGCAAGGACAAAGCACACAAAGTAGGGTTTCAGAATTGGGTTTAAGGAAGCTTATGGTGTGCGCAATGCATGTGGACATAACCAAGGGTTCGAGACTTAGACAAATTAGACGTTTGGGGTAGAACAAGTGAAAAGCATGACCCAACTGCACGTGGATAATATGCCAGTTTGGTGACAGGTTGGCCTAGGAAGGATCATGACTGTAGTAGAATCTTCTAGAAGCCACATCATGGTATAAAGTGGAAAGCTCAGGCTTGGAGGAGCATGCTCACATAGAGGACAACATTCAGACACTTGGCATTAGATCTGAGGGCACTGGAGGATGAGTTGGCATTCTAGAAAAGCTATAAATACAAGCACCTACAGAGTAAACTGAGAGACTTAGAGTGTGGGCAGAGCTCTGCAGAAATACTGCAAGAATTCTGTTAATGGGTAATTACATTTAGGAAAGGATGTATTGGGCATGAGGATTGTAATATATTTATTTTTGGTAGCTTAGCTACATAAGTCCAGTTGCAATGCATGACTGTGGTCTGCTTCTCTATGACACTTTGTAATGGCTCTATGGATGTAATGAGGTTACCTGTTATATGTACATGAATATCAAGGATTATGATGCATACTTATTTCTCATGAGTTATATTTCCTTTTATGCTAAGTATGGATGCTTGTATGCTTCTTTCTGTTATGATACATGTTATAGATTCTGTTAAGTACTATATCTGAAATGACTGCAAGGATCTAGAGGCCGTTCTGAGCTCTATGGTTCTTGTATGTCCTAAATCCATTTGAAAGTATTTTAAACACAAATCATAGATGTTGTTTCCCACTAAAATCACATAAAAGAGAGACTTCGACACCCGTGCGTGCCTCGGGTGAGCACCCATATTTCACTGGGTGATAGGCTAACATGCATGGGGTTCCTTTCTTTTGTGTTGAGGGAAAAAATGACTACACCTTGGTTCCATTTCCAGGACCTCTTTTTGAAGTTTGTAGTGGGAATTAGCATTCATCATGATCTGTGTAGTGATTAATGACAGAGCAGTTAACTTTGGAAAGTGTTGAATCATGGTTTAAGAGCAGGAAGGATGAATTCACTTAGAAATTCAGAACTAGACTTGAGTTTAATACACATAGATGGGTATAAGAGAACCTTTACCATGATCTGTATGAGAATTTTTTCTACTGCTTTCCTAGTGGAAATGTATGAACGGATCATAGCCTATGCATCTAGATCAAGTTGGCATTATGGATCATGTGTGTGGACCTAAGAAGAATATCAGAGGCTACAGGATACATATATGATGTGGACCCATGCTTTGGATCATTGGTGGAAAGGACTATTGGCTAGCTACACTCTGGAGTATGTCATTTTCCATATATTCTTGTCCAGAGGTTACAGAGTTTGAGTTTTTGTAGGAGCCCAGAGGATCATTTCTACGAGTTGTCCCTCTGGCTATGAAGATCTTAATGGTTACCATGAGTTTAGAGGCATTCCCAATGGTTGGCTAAACCATTCTGAGTGCTAGGAAAGGAAGCTAGGGTGGAGGAATATGGAAGATGTTGTGACAGAGAAAGATAGGGAGGAAAGATGACTCCAAGTATGGTGAAGCGCATGAAAGGGAGATTGATAGACAAATCGAGGTTACAGGTGTGATGGATGTATGGCAGAAGATGTTATGGGAAGGATTTGAGGTTCACGCAGAGGACGTGGAACCTGAACAGTTTTTGTGACCCCATCTTGGCAAGCGCATAAGAGAGACCCCTTCAGCTTCTAATGAGAGTTTGTTACACGGAGAGAGAAGAACCGTTAGTGCACATCTAAGCCCACCTAGTGACCAAAACCCTGGCACTTGGTTTTCTAGATCAGGGGGAAAATATTACTGGTCCAGTTGGTTACATTGGAATTGATCAGCCTACACCTAGGACGTATAATTTCTCGTTTGGGCCTTCTATGGCTGTAAACACCAAACCCAGTGTTAGGAATTTTTGGGAAAGGTATAGACACACAAAATTTTGGTCTTGCATCTGGGAGTGGCTTGGGGTATACTATTGGCAGTGGGGCATTCACACAAACCATAGGCACGTAGCTCAGTGGAACTATAAGAACCCTTAGCATGACCACTTTAGGACCTGGTGGGTCTTGTGGTTTAAGAGTAATAGGACCTGGTGGGTCTAGTGGATCTGGTGATTTAGGACCTGGTCGGTCTAATGGTTTAGGAGGAATAGGAGCTGGTGGATCTAGTGGATCTGGTGGTTCAGGACCTAGTGGATTAGGCGATGGAGGAAACACAGGTAGAAACCAAGGCTCTAGCTCAGGAGGATTCGGGCCCTAACCACCCCCATAAGTTTTCTTTGAAATGTCTCTACAATTTTCCTAATTACAGAGGTATTAAGGATGCTACAAAACATGTTCACAAGTGTGAATTGCTATGGCACGCAAAGGGTATCATAACCCCAGAATGGAAGGCTAGTTAGTTTGTAACCACATTACAAGGGCGTGCACATAGTTGTTATAGGAAGTATGACCCTCATCAAAATGATGGTGGACTATACCACTTTTAATTAATGCATTCTTGGTAGAATTCCACATTCCTGAGTTTGAGCAGAAGAGCATTAGCGCTTTGAAGGAGGTTCAACAAGGAATGGCAGAGAGTGTGCAGGAGTATGATACATGCTTTAAAACTCTCTTGTCTAAATTATCATATGATATTCACCCTTCATATCATGCTCAGTGGTTTGTTAGAGGTTTGATCACTCCTTTTAGAAGGGCCTTATCTCATAAAAATTTTACAGGCCCACATGAGGCGTTGGAAGTTGCTATACGTGCCAAGGCTATTGGTAGTGTTGATATTGGCATTAGCCCATTCCTGGAGGCTCAGATTGCGTTTATGGCTAAGCATTTGGAAAATTTGTCTGTGAACTCATCCCATGGGACTCACAGTGGTTTGTGGTGCACATATTGTGAATGATAGTACGCACCGTGGAAATAGATTGTGAAATTTTTCATGGGGACCATGACGTGAGTAAGTGCCCCTTGCTGCACGCGTGTAATCCAAAAGAATGTATCTTGTTACTACAATATTTACACCTCTACAACCCATGATACTAAGGACTATAGGCTCATTTATCAGATCTATGAGGCCATTGATCATGGGGGTTCACCAGACCAGCATTTCCAGTAGTTCCAAGGGTGATGATCACCATTATGAGGAGCGTTGCAGATGGAGGTGTGCATGGAAGAGGTTTTTGAGGCCAATTTCATGGTCATGGTAACCACGGAGGAGGAAGGACTGAGTTCCCACATGGAACTTTTTTCAACTGTGGATCTACATATCATTACAAATGTGAATGCCTAGACCTATTGCAGTGCTCGTGGTGCGAAAAGAAGCATAAGTATGAGGAGTGCCCAAAATTGTTTGAGCACATGAATCAGTAGCAGTAGAAAGACCAAGGGCATTGCAATGGTAAGTATTAAGAAGGCAGACAACCATTGGATGCCTCAGGTAACACAAGATGCAGGTTTGGAGCCTGTCTTGGTAACAACAAGGGCAGAAGCTACGTGCGTAAGAGAGATTCCAATACAAAAGAACCTAGTTTCAAGGGAGGAAGTATTTCATGGAAAGTATCTAGACCCTGTGCATCAAAAGGAGGTGTATTAAGACACTATGGATGTTATTCAGAGTTTATAAGGGGAAATCCAGTCTCTAAAGGAGCAATCCCAGGAGGGAGGAACAAGGAATGAGAGTCGAGGCGCCAAAGGATGACCTGGATGAGGTCAAGGAGGTGTGTAAAATACTAAGGCAAGAGAATATAATTCCCTTGCGAGGATCATGGTTGAGAGAGAAGCTATCATGCACCAGAGGAGGGTGCAAGAGGCAGGTCCTATATGTAAACCTTCCCCCTCACAGCCTTGACTATGATAAGGAGATCACATTGAATGTAGTTGTAGATGGATGTATCCTTAGTAATATCCTCATTGACATTGGTATGAAGGTTAATGTTCTAAATTTTGATGCATGGCATCAGATGGGAAGACCTGCATTACAACCATATTTGAATTGTGTTTCTATATAGAAAAGAAGACTAAGGTGATTTCCATCGGTGTTTTAAAGGATGCAACTATTACTATTCAGGGAGCTAAGTTTATTGGGGACTTCAAATTCTTAGTACTCGCCCGAGGTAGACAATTTCCCAATGCTACTTGGGTGCCCTTGGTGTTACACGAACAATGCAAACCTTTGGTTCAACAAAGGGTACATCAGATTTGAAAAAAAGGAGCAATAGATCACTATACCTCTAACTAATGGGAATTCGACACCTGATATTGAACCTTTAGGGGAAGAAGTTTTGGACAAGATATGCATGTGCTCAATCAAGGACCCAGAGATAATACATCCTACTAATGGAGTTATCCAGTTTGAGGATGCTTAGTCAGTAATTGATACCACTAGTATAGCATGTGACAATTGGGCATAGGGAATTTATGAATTGATGGGATGAAATTTGAGAGGGTTAGTGACCAAGGTAACAAAGGTGTGCATAGTTCGGTGCCTGGGAGGAAAAGAGCTGCCCAAGTGTTCAGGAGGAGCCTTCCCTGAGGTCTTTCTGTAGGAGGTGGAAGCTCGGTGGAAGGATGAGAAGGAATGGAGAGGGATGTTAAGTTATGTCCTTCTTGTCACAGTGGCATGGTGGTGGGCTACACATCAGGAGAGCCTTTTGGAATGACAAGAAGTAAGAATTTCTCTCTTTTTTAGATTCTCTAGAAGCAACGTGCCCACCACCATCAAGGAATACCATGGGAAGGAGCCCACCTCTTTCCATATCTAGGAGTGTGAATGGGGTCTAGAGAGAAGGTGCGGAAGCTTTTCCACCATCCCTCTGGGTGCACAAGTTGTTTTCTACACTACAGGGTTGCATGAACACATGATACATTCATTCGAAGACATGCCGTCAGAAAAGGAACTGGAAAGAGATTGTGGCTAACCTTATTCAAACCTTTGAGTATCAGAGTAACAAACCATTATTTGATAAGGCCTTGTAGGGTATCAAGTGCTTTACCATGGGGGATAGTGCCATGGTGGAAGATAGGTTGTTGGAGTTACTGGGTGGAACAAGTTTTGAGGTGTTCTTTGAAGAAGAAGTAGAGGAAACAGAAGAGTTATAGCTTGAGCACGCGTGCTTGGAAAAGGAGAAAGGAAAGTTGGTGTATGTGATTGATGGAGAGGAATCAGAAAGCTTGGATGTTAGCCATTCTGTAGGAATGCGTGAGGTATTGGACAATGCTGATACTCACATGCATGCCTACCATGAGCCCTTAAAGAAAAATAAGGTTAACATAAGTTCAGGAGAAGAACCTAAGGAAGCTATTATTGGAGATTACTGGTTGGAGAAGTAAGTCTCTAAGTTCATTGATCTATTGTGTGAATTTGAGGATTTATTCCCATGTGGGTATGATGAGCTCAAAGGTGTTCACCATTCCTTAGGGAGATGAAGATAAAGATGAATAATGGTGTGCACCTGATCAGGAAGAGGTCCTACTGAATTAATCTCAATTTACGAGTAAAGGTTAAGGAGGAGATAGATAAAATGATTTCTTCTAAGATCATTGAAGCAGTGGAGGAATTAGAATGGATAAGTCTGATGGTAATCAACATCAAGAAGGATGGGCAGATTAGGATCTGCGTGGATTATAGGGAGCTGAACGCAGTTTGTGTCATTGATCCCTTTCTGACCCCCTTCACTAAAGAAATCTTAGAAGTCATTAGGCGAGGGATCTATTCCTTTATGGATGGATTTTCGGGGGTACCACCAAGTCTGGATTGCAAAGGAGGACTAGAAGAAGACAAATTTCATGACTGAGTGGGGAAGTTTTTGCATACATGGTCATTCCCTTTGGGTTGAAGAATGTGTCTACTATTTTTTCATGCATAGTGGTGCAAGCATTCTAGGACTTCATCCATAATTTTCTTTGGGTCTATTTGGATGGTTTGGACAATGTATGGTCTAGTTAAAGACCATTGTGACAATTTAAGGTTAATGTTTGAGAGGTGTAGGTAGTTGAGGATATCCCTCAACATTAAGAAGTGTGTGTTTGCTACACCCTTTGGGACTTTATGGAGGTATATCATATCTAAGGAGGGCTTGCTAGTAGATCCTGCTAAAGTTACAGTTATTGTGGGGTTAGGGGAGCCTACTAGCCAGAGCGCAGTGTGCAGATTCCTTAGGCATACAGGTTATTACAGGAAATTCATCAAAGGGCATGCCAGGATCACCGTGCCTTTAGAGGAGTTGCTCAGACATAAAATTTCCTTCCATTGGGGAGAGGTGCAACAGAGGGCATTTGATGCATTAAAATATAGTCACTGCGCCTATATTACGTTTTCCCTCTTGGGACAAGATCTTTCATGTCCATGTAGATACCTTAGGGACCACTATTGGAGTAGTGCTTGCACAGCTAGGTGAAGGAATTTTCGATCATCCTCTGTGTTTTGCAAGTAGGAAGCTGACACTAGTAGAGTATAACTACGCCACAATAGAGTGTGAGGCATTATTAATGATCTACACACTTTTCAAGTCTAGACAATATCTGCTGGCAACACCCTTTGTGTTTTACACCAACCACATGACATTAAATTATTTGGTGAACAATCCTATTCTACAAGGGCACATATGTTGGTGGGTATTTTTGTTTCAAGAGTTTGAGTTCACCATTATAGTGAAGACTGGGAAAATAAATTGTGGACTTGATCATCTGTCAAGAATTGATTCAGGGGAGGATGCACAGAGTATTGAGTAAACAATGCCAGACACACAACTATTTAGATTATGGTATGTACCCTTGGATTTGGAAGAGAGTGCAATATTTTTAAAGGAAGGTGTGGCGCTGGAAGGAATGAAGAATTTAGAGAAAAAGTAGTTAGCCATATGTGCCGCATCGTACATGTTAATCAGTGGAGACTTATATAAGTTGGGACGTGATGAATTTTTGTGCAAGTGTGTATTAGAGCATGAGAACCTAACCATCATGGAGGAGGCACATGGAGGAAGTGCGGGTGGGCATTATGCAGGTGATGCCACCATGCATAAGATATTAATGGTAGGTTTGTGGTGGGAAACCCTGTACAGGGATTGTAGAGACTATTGTAAAGTGTGTGACCATTATCAGCGCATTAGCAAACCAGGAAAGAGAGATGAAATGCCTTTGTAACCTATCCCTAGCGCGGAGCCTTTTGAAAAGTGGGCAATAGACTTTGTAGGCCCTATCACACCAACAGGGCATAGGATTGGGTCATGCTATGTCATCACTTGCACAGATTATTTGACCGGGTGGGCAGAGGTAACCCCAACTAAAGATTACACAGCAACCACAATGGCAAAGTTCTTATGGAAGAACATTATCATGAGGTATGGATGTCTGTTGAGTTTGACCAATGATAGGGGTATGTATTTCTTGAATGAGACCATGAGGATCCTGTTAGTAGAGTTCATGGTGGCTCATCACAAGACTATGCCCTATCACCCACAAGAAAATGGAACTGTAGAAGCATTCAACAAAATACTGAGTCATACCCTGACCAATATTTGTGATGTCGAAATACAAGATTGGGATGACAAAGTATCAGTAGTATTGTGGGCTTACAGGATAACGTATAAAAGGTTAAACAAAGCCACACCATTTCAGTTGGTGTTTGGCATGGAAGTTGTTCTACCAGTTGAATTCATGTTACGTTCTCTGTAAATAGCATGCGTAGGAGGGTTGGATGATGAGAAAGCACTGGAAGAAATAATTGAGGAGTTAATGAAATTGGATGAGAGACGATCACTCGCCAGGAGGAGCCAAACAACAAAGAAAGAAAAGTAGAAAGCTTGGCATGATCACCACATTAGAAACAAGAAGTTTGAAGTTAGGCAGATGGTTTTACTACATGATTCTAAGTTTTTGTGCCATCCTGGGAAGTTGAAAGTCCATTGGTTGGGTCCTTACACAATCCTGTACATCCTTGATTCGGGCGCATGCTAGTTACAAGTGCTGGATGGGACAAAGTTTCTTGGATGCTTCAATGGGAGTAGGCTGAAGCCTTACTATAAATAATTCTTCTTAGTGTTTTTAAACAAGGTAATTTTTCTAGTTAGTTTAGATTAATCCTTTATGCATTTTTTTTCTTTTGTTTCCCTTTCGTATTGTTGTTTTGTTTTGCACCTGGGGCACCAATATCCTTATTGCTACTTTTTGAGAATTTGTGAGTGCGCAGAGGACTGCGCATCGTTTCAAGGGTGGGGTGGAGTAATGTGAAGGAGCACATGGTTAAAGTGCCAAGGAAGTGTGTGTTAAAAAATCCTAGTTGAATGGCCCGATTGAAAGAGGTGTATGGAGAGAAAAGATAGAAAAAGGATGTTTGGTGCCAAGATAAAGCTACTTATAGATCACACGTACAAAGGAGGAGAAAGTTCATTAAGCAACATGAGGTAGGTGAGAGAAAAAATAAGGACAAAATAAGTGCCTTTGGCACTGGTTTTACACGCGTAAGAGTCTCCTATCAGGTTGAATTGGTTGCACACCAGAAGGTTGGAGGATTTTCCAAGTAGGTTGGGCACATGAGGGAAAGCGCTTAAGTCAGGATTTGTTTGAAAAATCCACATTAAATGAAGAAAGTATGGTGGTAAGTGAAGTAGTACTTAATGCTCAAAAAAGGGAAAAACTATAAATAAGGGGGTCGGGACACTTCTTTTTTTGCTTTACGTACAAGGAGAACAAAGTGATTTTTGCACCTTTACAAACTAGGGCTTCCAAAAAATTGATCTGTGTGAAGAAAATTTTGAAAGGATTGAAGAGTGAGTAGCTAGTTTGGATTTTTAAACTAGGAGGAAGGGATTTCACGGGTATGGGAGAAAGTGTGAGAAGACACCATCTTGTGAAGGGAGTATCCTAGTTATGGTTTGAAGAACTAGGGCATGGGTGTGAGTAATTTTCTTCACAAGTTCGAGATCTAGGTTTGGAGAGAACGGAAGAAAAAAGTAACAGAAGTGATTGAAGTGGGAAGAAGACCTAGAAAATGGCACCCAAGAAACCAGCTAGTAAACCTTATAAGG
Source organism: Taxus chinensis (assembly GCA_019776745.2). Taxonomy (NCBI): domain Eukaryota; kingdom Viridiplantae; phylum Streptophyta; class Pinopsida; order Cupressales; family Taxaceae; genus Taxus; species Taxus chinensis. The sequence goes on along the minus strand of CM034147.1, from coordinate 955,348,892 downwards.
GCAAAGGAAAGGGAAAGGGAAAGCAAAAATAAATTGAAGCAAGCACAAATGAGGAATGTATGTAGAAATGCATTACCCAGATGGAGTGTTGTTGGGGAAGGAGTGGGAGTCCCACCTTAGGGATGTGTCTACAAATGATTATAATAATCAAACAAGCATAATTGAAAAGGAGTTGGCACTGGATTTAGTGCACCCAACAAACAAGAGGACATCATAAGGTTTTACCATATATAATGATGACGTGAAGGTCAAATTGGAGAAGGCAAGGTTACTACAACTATTTGAGTTGCCCTACTTTGAGAAACCTAAGTAATTGTATCAGTGGCTGATGTCACGCTTGCATGAGGACTATTTCCACTTTGCAATGTGCAAGATGTGCATAACTCCTCAGCTCATTTCACAATTCACAGGCCTCATCTATGAAGGAGATGGGTTGGAAGATGATTTGATAGAAAAGGAAGCGATTAAGGAAACTATCACCACTCTTGCTTGCAAAAAGGGGTCAAGGTATTATGATGTTGCAGACATCAAGAATCCAATAATGAAGATGGCTACACACCTGGTGTTAAAGCTAAATGGACAGGAGAGATGGACTCAAGTCAATAAGCCTTGGTTAAACATTTACAGAAATATTTCATAGGGAACCATCTATAATTTGTCTGCATTCATCGTGGATTAAATTATCAACTGCTCGAAGGAAGGTGACAAGATACTTTTTGGAAATGCGCTACTAACCATCCTTTTCTCGAAGATAGGGGTACCGAATGCATCAAATAAGTTTGTATGGGAGTACCCTGATGAAGACCCCTCACTTGCCAAAATATTTGAGAAGTATGTTTGTGACACTATGACAACATTGCACAAGGCGTGCTTGGAAAAGTGGTACATATGCCTAAGGAATGTGTTCGAGGAAGAATGGAGAATTTTTGAACAACTGTCAGTGGCCACTAGGGGAGAAGAATTTTTTTTTGTGTACCAGCATTACTACCTGGGTAGATTCAAGTTGATAGATGACTCATGGAGCCCATGGTCCAAGCTCCCCTTTTTATTCATAGTTCAGTACTTCTAGGTGAGAGTAAACATGTTTAAGGAGTCCAAAAAGTTTAAGTTAGACCTTAGTAGTTTGGAAAAAGACCACAAGGAATTGTGCAAAGGGTTCATCTACCCTGGCAAGCACACATATATAGAGTGGTATGTATCACATGAAGTGTAAATGATAAGGCCCATGACTCTACCCATTGCAAGAGGATCCATAGTGCGCATTTACATTCGCATAAGGCCCAAGTCGAAGAAGGGCACATACCTAGAAAATGAGGTATCTATACCTTAGGATCCAACTAGGAGGAAAAGACCCATGCCTAAACGGGAGGGAAAAGAACTAGAAAACAAAATCCCAAGTGTGGTGGAGACACAGGAAATAGGTTCCCCCAGGAAAAGCACCGAAACTAGCATGTATGTACGCAATAAAAAGACCTTAATTAGAGAAAAGACTCCAGAACAAGAAGAACCATCAGATACAGAGTCATCAGAAGAAGAAACAGAATCACCTACACTAGATTATTTGGTTAGGAAAAAGTAGAGGGTAGAAGAGGAGACCACCTCGAAAGAAGTTGGAAGTATGGGCAAGTACATAGCAGAGAAGGATGGCAGTGAAGAAGAATTAAGTGGGGAAGAGGACCCCGGGAAAGATCAAGGGCCGCCTATCTTCAATACACATGATTCAGAGGAGGAAGGGGGAGAAGAAGAACAAGGGTTCCTTTTTGTGTGGTGCAAGGATAGCCAGGCAGGAGGAAACACCCAGGACATGGGAAAATATGGAGAGGCTAGTGCGCAGAGGCAAGAGGTTCCAAGCTCAGCACAAGAGTAAAAGACCAAGGTGGCAGAAGAAGAGGAGACAAGGGACATTGAGAACTTGGTGGAAGACAAGGTGAAGTGCAACGGTGAGCCAGTGTTGAACAATGAGAAGAATAGTGTGAAAGAGGAACACAACAGCACTAGATGCCCAATTTTAACTTTTAGTATACCCAAGGGTACGCGCATGGGAAGAAGGCATACAAAGGGGGGGAGGTAAGAGATAGGTTATAGTGATGACCCCAAGAATGTGTTTCACATGTGGTTCCAGAGTACACTTCTGGTAGAGGAGCTTGTATTCATGTCATCTTTTGATAAGGAGGCTGCCTACCCATGGACAAGGAAGATGATCTCTTAGGCAATTGAGTCCTACCTTAATGAACTGGAGTTTTAGGTAATCTAAGGGGCAATAGTAAAATTTCCAGGACCAGGAGAAGATAACCCAATGGTGGATGCCCAACAAGTCTCAGATAAACAACTGAGCAATGTGCTTAACAAATTTTCTGTTGAGATAGAAGCTAGAATCTTCGGGTGAAATGATAGGATCAAGGATATGGAAGGGGATATGAAGGAGAAAGAGGAAGATCTAGCTACATTAACCAAGGATCTGAGCTAGGAAAGGTTAATCAACACCCAATGGTAGTGGGAATTAAAGGATGAAAAATCCATCAACGAGGCCATACTATTGAAGCATTTGGACCTAGCATCGCCCGTACAGAAGTATGGATCTGGCTTGGGATGCCTGGAGGATTTGACAAGGGTCCTCACCATGGAAAGACATCCGCCATCCTTGGAGTCTACAGAGGAAGTGGCCACATGCCTAGAGAAGGAAGACAAGTTGAATATCGTAGCACTCATCGCAGAGTACAAAAAAGTGCTTGCTGATATAAGGGCCGCTTCTCAGACTACTGAGGCTATGTACGATAATTGCGCAGAGAGAGACAAAGTGGCAGGCACCCTGGTCACCACTCATGAAGCATAAATTAAGGAGTTCTAGGAGAAAAACAAGGGGAATAGGGTAGAAAGAGACAAAATCCTTGTCGAGGTTGAGAATAAATCAGAGGCCGTTAAAGCCCTGAGGGCTTTAATCAAAAACTAATTGAAGGAGCTATATTCACATATCACATGAAGAATGGACACGTTGGAGGATATATGCAAGGTGTTGGAGAAAATCATGGATACTATGAGAGCACAAGGAGATGGACTAAATTTTAGGGAGGTAAGCACCCTGGTCAGTGACCTCTGTCAAAGAGTGCAGGACGAAGTCAATTCCTGGAATAAATTAGAGGTCGACTTGCAAAAGGATTTTCCCAGTCTGTTGCAGTGATTCTTTCACTCTCCCATTCTTTCTTCTTTCACATTCTTTCATCCTCTTATTTTTTTTCCTAGGCATAAGCCTATTTTTATTCTTTCTCTCACTAAGGGAAGTGTTCCCGTGGATGAAGAATAGGCGTAGTGTGGGTGATGTTAGGCCCTTAGAGTATTGACTAAGTACAAAAGGTGTGTAGGCATACAAGGTCCCAGTTAAAGAAAGGCACGTAAGGACAAAGTGCACAAGGCAAGGTTTTAGAATTGGGTTTAAGTAATCCCATGGCACATGCGATGCATGCGGACAGAACCAAGGGTTCAAGACTTAGAAAAATTAGACATTTGAGGTAGAAAACATGAAAATCATGACCTGACTATGCGTGGATAAGATGTCAACCTTGCAACAGGTTGGCCCAGGAAGGAGCATGCTTGTGGGAGAATCTTCTAGAAACACATCATGGGATAAAGTGGGAAGCTTGGGCTTGGAGGATAATTCTTGAATGGAGGACCACATTCAGACACTTGGCATAGGATCTAAGGGTGCTGGAGGATGAGTTGGCAGTCCAGAAAATCTATAAATACAAGTGCCTACAGATTAAATAGATAGAATTAGAGTGTGGGCGGAGCTCTGCAGAAATACTGCAAGAAATCTATTAATGGGTAATTGCATTCAGGAAAGGATGTATTGGGTATGGGTATTGTAATATTTTTATTTTTGGTAGCTTAGTTATATAAGTCCAGTTGCAATGCATGACTGTGATCTGCTTCTCTATGACACTTTGTAATGGCTACATAGATGTAATGAGGTTACCTATTATATGTACATGAATATCAACGATTCTGATGCATACTTCTCTCTCATGAGTTCTTTTTCCTTTTATGCTAAGTATGGATGCTTGTATGCTTCTTTCTGTTATGATACATGTTATAGATTTTGTTAAGTACTCTATCTGAAATGACTGCAAGGATCTAGAGGCCATTCTAAGCTTTATGGTTCTTATATGTCCTAAATCCATTTAAAATTATTTTAAACACAAATCATAGATGATGTTTCCCACTAAAATCACATAAAAGAGAGACTCAGCACCCCACGTGCCTCAGGTAAGCACCAATCTTTCACTGGGTGATAGGCTGGCGTGCATGGGGTTCCTTTTTTTGTGTTAAGGAAAAAAGTGACTACATGTATGATCAATTTATTTTGTTCTACTATTTTATTTTTAAGTTTTTTATTACAGATATATCCACTTTTAAGGTCTCCAAAGAAGGAAAAAAAATCATATCTCCCCTACTTACAAATATGAAAATAATGTGCACCTCTTTACAATTAAACTTTTGGAGTCTAATTTATGGGAAACCATGAATAAATAACATTCATGAGGATATGCATGAGCTTAGGTGTGGGAGAGAAGGAGAAGCATGAGGTATACATTTTTATCTTTAATATGAGGCAAAATAGGAAGCTTTGCACACAAGAACTTGCTCAAATAAAAATAAAAGAGAGCAGTAGGAGGAGTCCCACACAAGAACTATGGTCAAAGGTCTTACAAAAAGAAGAAGACACAATAGGAGGCTTTCCACACAAGAACCTGCTAAAATAAAAACAAAATAGAGCAGCAGGAAAAGTCCCACACAAGAACTTGTGTCAAAGGTCTTACAAAAAGAAGGTGTAATTGGAGGCTTTCCACACAAGAACCTACTATAAAAATAAATAAATTCAAGGGAAACAGGAAAACCTCCACACAAGAAACTACTATAAAAAAGAAATAAAATCAAGTGCAGTAGGAAAACCTCCACACAAGAACCTACTATAAAAGAAAGCAAATCAAAAATAACAAAAGGATATCCACACAAGAGCATGTTCTTGAACTATGTATGGAATGCATACATACATAATCTTAATGATGAGAAGACTCTAATAAGAGGAGATAATAATATAATGCATGAGGACATGCATAATATTAGGTGTGGGGGAATGATGAGGCCATAAATTACCATTATTTTGTCCTTCTAAAGTTACCTTTGAAAGTGAATTTAAATGTAATCTTGGAACTTATAGTTTACTTGAGATGGAATATAGGATATATGTCTTGTTCATTCTTTAGAAGTCTTTTTTTATCTATTTTGTTGACTAATTCTATAGATTATTTAGGAAAGATGTAAAGTCTTATGTATGCAGGCCATAAAGGAAAGATAATATTATTTTGGGAAAAGTGGAATTGATCATGAATACTATATCTAAACTAAAATATGATTTCATATCCATATTCCTCTCAAAAAATTATTCAAGTTCAAAAAATGAATCATCTCAATTCGAGATTGTGTGCAAAATTTATAGTTGTTTTTAGTTAGCTCCGAAACAATTAGAGTTAGCTACGGAATGACAGTTATAGTTCTAGAACTTGTAGTTTTAGTTTTGAAACTTGCATCAACAGAATGATAATTCTAATTTTAGAACACTACAGAATGGAAGCTTTAGTTTCAAAACTTGCATCAATTGAATGATATTTTTAGTTTCAGAACTTGCATAAAATGAGGAATTATGAATAATCAGAGAATCTAATGGAAAAAATGAGATAGGCTTTTTTCATGGAAATGATTTTAACAAAAACCTCATTCAGATTTGCTATAGGTTTTACCAATAAAGAGAAATATAACTTTTAGTGAGCTGTATGCAGTCCAGGGAAAAAGTGTATCAAACGAGTACCAAAATTTTCATGAACAGAAACAGAAGAATCAAATGGAAAAACTAAGAGATTTTTTTTTCATGGAAATATCTTTAACAAAAATCTCATTCAGATTTTCTATAGGTTTTATCAATAAAAATAAATCTAACTTTTAGTGAGCTGCAGTCCAAGGAAAAAGTGTATCAAACGAGCACCAAAAGTTCCACAATCAGAAACAGAAAAGTCAAATGGAAAATATGGGAGAGGTATTTGGTCAAAGTAATTTTTTGATGAAAACCTCCTTCCAATAAAGTAGAAGAATAAAATTATTTTTATTCTAGTTACCAAAAAGCAAGGAGAAGATTAGGGAGAAAATCTTCCTAAAATAGTGAGATAAGACTTTGACTCCAATAATATATCTCTCTCCATATTTTGTGGAGATGGAGATCTTAGTTGTTAAGATTGGAATAAAGATAAGATCATATTTTATTCCCCAAATTAAGGAGTTGGTTGGATGCATGAATTATAAATGCAACCTTCCACAATCTTATATGTAATTTGTTTTACCAAGAAATATATATCCGTTCTTTCTCACCAATCTTCTGAGTGAAATTATTTTGCAGGTTTTGAATTAAAGTTTGAAAATATAAATTAAGTCCTCTTCTAAGGAATGAGTTGGCCACTCATTCCATGGAAGATGGATCAATTTTTTATGTTCAGTTCTTTATTTTTTAGTTTTCCTTTTATTGTGAATTTCTTATTTTATGTTATGTAATCCTTATTTCCATGTAATTTCTTTTGTGAATGTGTAGGTGTCTTATTTATTTTTCATTTTTTTAATTCAGAAATTTCATTTATGCAAGTGTGATTTATTTCATGTAAGATTTATTTCTACAAGTGTGTCTTTCCATTTCCGCATGTGTGATTTATTTTATGCAGTTTGGATTGTGTTTAAAGGAGTTTTTTTCCAAAGATCATTTTTCTTGTATATTATACAACCATTGGACACTATCCCTAGATTAACATTATTAATGAAAAGGATTGACAACCCTCATTAGCACCATTTAAGTAGAGGGACTTAGATTCCTAGAATGTTGGCAAAAAACCCACAAATGTTTCCCCTGAAAAAAAATTCACCAACAAGTATCCAAAGATATGCAGGGATGCCTATCCCTACATTCATTAATTCATCATAGTGGGAATGATACATAGACCATATGCACTCAGTTGATGTTATTATTAGGTGAAACCATTTAGATAGGGGCCCTCAGCTTCCTTGACTTCATTTTCATGACCCCCTCTCTAAACATGAGGAAGAAAGGAGACTGTGCATAAATGACCAATAGAACTATAAGGCTCCTCATCCTCCCCCCACATAGATATATCTATCACTCACATTCCCATATAAATATATGGATAGGGCCCCCATGTCACTCTATATTAATAAATATGAAGTGGTGGTCAGTTTGAAGTGTATCTCATAGAACCAACTCTCTCTTCCAGCCCCGCCCTTCCCAATTCTAAAGGTGGTTGAGTCCTCTCCCCAGATGTAGATATTTCAGGTCATTGCCATATCTATATTCTAATTTCCGCTCTCCCGATAGCCCTATCCTATCCTGAACTATCCTCTGGCTCTGAGGGAAACTATCTAGAGTCTATTCTAGTCAGCAATCGGCCACCAGATATCATCTCTAATATGGAGTAGAGTGGAGTGGAGGCCCAACATGACTATCCCCCATTCAACCCCTAGAGTTCTCTATGACACCCCTACCATATCCAACCCCACTGGTGTGATCCCCTCCTCACTCATGATTGGTAGATTCTATATGGGGAAGGTAAGGGTTAATTTCTTTAGATTGATTAGATTGGGGAGGAGATATCAATCAAGTCATCTCCAATGTGCCTATCAATAGTATCGAGCTATACATCTCATTGATCAACCAGTGATGGAATATCATATCTCATGGCATCTCCCTATCTAATCTATATATGGCGGTGATGACACATACTATGGCTGAGTGATTTCTCTATGTAGGGCTCTCCCCATCTAAAGAATCCCTCTATAGGGCCCCTATACACTGAAATATGGCATTTCCTTCTTTATGCCCCTTGATTGATCGGATTGGAGTTATTAATGATACGTATAGAGATCTAGACATGAGTGAGGATCAGGGGAACATCCCATAGATAGGGGTTACCATATTTTGGATCCATATCCCCTATGGGATGAGGACAAGGAGTACTAACTATATAGCCACACGACTATCAACTATCTATATAGCCCCTATCTATATAGGTAGGACCTTATCTAGAGTTCTAACCCCGTAGAGAGATAGGGGCCCTATCTCTCTATGGGTGCAGTGGGTGGGGGACCCTGATATCTATATAGGTTTTGAGAGGTGTGTGAGGTGTATGGGTAGTGCCCCTATCTATCTATATGGTGGGATCTAAAAATGAACCAATATATCTATATAGGGGATGGGGTGGGGGTCAACCAATGGACCTACCTCCCTATCTCTATATGTATATGGTGGTAACCCCTCTCTATGGTATATGGGGGTGAGGAGGTATATCTATATAGTGGGTAGTGGATCCAATGATGGGTCATCAGCCTAGACCTGTCTGAATAAAGGTTGAAGCTTGTGGAGAATGAGTTGATCGATCAAGCGTTGATGCCCTATACTTGAGAGGATGACCTATCTTATGTCGAGGGCCCCTATCTATCCTATCTATATATTTTTACTAACCCCTATAATTTTATTTGTGTCCCCATATCTATATATCTCACTCAACCCTAACCATATGCCCATCTATAGAGATCTGAGTGGCTATATCTAAACTCTAGATCTCTATCACTCTATATCTCTCTCTATCTCTCTTTATCTCTCTAAAATCTGAACTCTATTTATAATTCCTCACCATAATTCAGATATATGATGGCACCCATATATTGATAGGTCGCTTGCTCACCCCACCCCAAACTATAGATAGGTGAGTCGAATGATGGTACCAACACATAAATACCATGTGTTGGTGCTCATTTTGATCTCGCACCATTTTCCCTGATTTTCCTTTGATCTACATGTTATGAAAATGTTTAATCTCTTGATGTGGATGTTATGAAGCTTTTACCTCAATTTGAATGCCTTGATTTGTCTGTAGAATCCATTGTCATGCCCTTTTTTGAAGAAGTCTCTGAGTTTTCCCTTTTTTTCCCTAATTTCTTCAAAATCCGCGGGCTCTGCCATTTTTTTCCTATTTTTCCCTAACCATGGAAGCTTTAGAATGATCAATTTATATTTGTATGCCTTTGAAAATCCAAATCCATGGTTAAAAGATGCTTGGAACCATGATTCACTTTAGTTTTGTTTCAAAAAAATTCATCCTTAGCGAAAAATCAGATTTTGGGCATGAATGGTGAATTTTTGTGTTTTTGATAGTTTGACAGGCATCTTTTTCTTATCAAATTATTCCTCAGCATTCAGGTGGTCACGTGGATTATTTTGGTTGGTAAGGGGATGGTGGGAAAATGTTTTAACTTGTCACTTTCTACTTTTTTGGTAAAAAGGAAATTTTGGTCCCGTACCTCCGCTCAATTCTGATTGGTTCTTTTGGTTACTTATGTGGTTTCTTCTGATTGGATGAGGCGTGGTGGGTCTTTTTGGTGAAATTTTCCTCTTTGGTCACATTTGTAAAAAATATCAAATTGGCCCCACGTGGCCCTGATAGCATCTAATTGGTTATTAAACAGATATGAAGCGGTAGGGAAAAATTCTTACTTTGACCCCACAGAAGGACACGTGGCAAAGTTAAAAGTAGAGATGCGGGCTTTCGGAAAGTAAGTTGGATACTTTTTACCACTTTTAAAAAAATGGAAAAAAGGTTCTAAAATTGAAGCGCACCCCCACCAAATCATATTGAAGCCTTATAAGGTTCTTAAAGTTGCGCCATGAAGACACGTGGAGGTTTCTAGTAGGGTCTTTTGGAAGCTTCCTTTTCAGCAACTTTCTAAAGGGCTCGAGACATGTGGTGAGCCTGCGCTCATTTAGGGTCTCTAATTTTGGGGACCATCTTCTTGAAGATGCCCATTGAGACGCGTGGCGGTTTTAAAAGTTCAAGAGGCGAGGAGGCGGGCCATCAGGGGAAACTTGGATTTTTTGCCCCTTGTTATTTAAAAGATTAAAATCATCAAAATGACCTATGAGGCCCGACAGAGAATGGTTAAAAATTTTCTCAAGTCAACGGCAGAGGTGCAGACTTTTAGGGGAAACATGGAAAAAATTTTCTTTTGTGGAGAAAGGAGTTAAAAGTGTAAAAGGAAGCGTGGTTCCACTGGGACCCACATCAGAAACTAGAAGCGGAAGGGCGGAGCTGCGGGGAAAACTTGAAAAAAAATCCCTTTTCCAAAAAAGAGGTGAAATAGTAGAATTTAGCCATGGTTCCTTTGAGACCCACATTGGGACATGTGTCATGCCCATTTTTCAAAGGTAGAGGGGTGGGGAAAATTGAGAAATTTTGCATTTTTTTCAAAAATGTGTAAAAATTAAAAAAGAACCCCCGGGCCCGTCTTAACTCAGATCTCACATGTGGATGGTCCAAATTCAAAATAAAGATCAATGGCAACTGTGTGTATGTATATGATTTTCTGCCATTTTTCTCCAAAGCTCCTGGGGATGCATATTATTATGGTTTTTTTATCATTTCTTGGAGTCTCCTGCACGCTAAATGAAGAGGAACATTAATCTGATATCTTGGTTTGGTGGGAAAAATCTTAAAACATCTTTTCCATTAAGATGTGATCTGACAATTGGCTTCGATCTGATTTTCCAGTTTTTCCTTCCTCGGCATGCAAAGAACCAGATTTGGAAAATTGGAGGAGGGAAGTAGTTGGCGTGCGAGATGAAGAATGACTTACCAGGTGAAGAATTGAATGCTGGAAATATTTGGAGAGATTTTCCTTCTGCATACCTGACAACCTTTTTACAAATCTGATTCTGGGAGTCACGGTCAAGGTCGTAACAAACAATGGTGCTTTGAATGTTTCTTGGTTTTGGGGGGAAACCTCTGTTCTAAATGAAGTATTATAAATTGCATGAATTTTTCATGCAAATGGTTGGAGTGTTAGAGGTCAGGACTTATTTTTCTAAGAGAAAATATTGATAGAACCCATCCTTCTGAGAAACCATCTGAAGAAACCTATTTATCTCCTTTGTGTTAAATTTGATCATGTCAAGGTGGTTGCAAGTGTACAACCATTGACAAGCTCTGAGATTGTTCTAGAAAATTTCCCCTACTGATAAATTTAATCAAACTTGAGTTAATCTGCATTATTTTTGGGAAAAATTTGTGTTTGCTTCATTTCTGAATGTCTGCAAGTAGTTTTCTTGTTCCCGTTGTAATCTTACATTGAAATCTTTGTGAATCACACAAGATCTTATCCTTGTGATAGTTTGGTGGCATTTTCAATTTCATTTATCAGAAGAGCTTTCATTTGATAGTGAAATAAACAAATTTAAAATCACTGTGACTCCTAGCATGACTATAAGATTGTTTTATTAGCCTTTAAGGGTATCTTAGGCGTGATGAAATAGAGGTTGATAATGTTTATTTAAGTTTTCCAATTTGAGCCTTCATTTTGGATCCTTGAAGTTTGTGTGAAAAGTGTTGATCTGGGCCTCCATTGAAGCACATATTCTAGTTAAAGGAACATCCTAGCTATCCTAAAGCATTATGTTGTTCAAGCTCTCCATTTTTGTAAAATTTCTTAAGGATCTGGTGAATCAAGTTCATCTATGCCTCACCTCCCACCAAAAATTCATTTAAAAACAACCAATCATACCCATACTACCCTTGTTTGTCTTGTGTGTGTACAACTGCATAATCTCTGTTACTAAAACATACAGAAGCAATCAGGTTTTCATTGTCTTTAGTAGCCTGAACCTTGCTTAGAAAATATCTCCATTATCTAGGGTGACAACTCGTGAGAGTTAGATTTTGTCTGTATTGATCATGTTTTCTTCAAGGTCTTCTCAATAACTCTACAATGAAGGACATATCCATCTCCTCCACAAACAATAGGCTACAAAAGGGTCCTCTCACCCTGGTTGAAAGGCACAACCATAAAGCAGTGAGGATAGATCAAATCCTCTTAAGGGTGCTACCCATTTCTCCACATCTGAGTGAAAAAGAGTAAGTTGCATTCCTTCCCTAGCTACAAAATGACACACAATGTGCTCTACTTTCCTCTAAGCTTCTTGTCAAAACTGTGATGTTGCTCAACCTTCTGAGGGAGAATCAATTTGGGTACCAACACCGATTGGCACCGTTTCCGGGACATAGTGGTTACAGTTCATATTCAAACCCTGGTAAACACTTCTTATATGCTCTAAGTGCTAATACATTTTTTCAAACATCATCTTGTGTTCGGGCCTGTAAGAAGTATTCAAAGTTGCAAGTGTTGTGTGTAATTCTTTTAGTTTCTACACCTAGTGCACTAGCTTTCATTGATAAATTTGGGTAAAGAAAAATGAGATCATTCCATTTCCAGTTTCTAGTATTGATAGATATTTGACAGATCATATTTTAGTGCATTTGCACAACTAAGGTGGAAATCCTTAGTGATGACTCCCTGTTGATCTGATTCTTGATAAGTACCAGTGTCTTAACCTCTGTCAAGTGATATTTGTTACTAATCTTTACAAAAGCTGGAAGGAAGAAGATCTTTCTTTGCTAGGGATCCTGCTAGGACATTATTTCTAAAGCTAGGAAAAACAAAGTCAGAAGGAAGAAAAGCCTGGAGAGTTGTTGGAGATCAGCAGTCAAGAAAAGGGATCTCCATTGATGAAATTTATTGGCCTATCATTGAAGACTTCCATTCAAGTTTTCTAAATCAGGTAGCCTCTCTGTGGAATTGAATTCTCCAACTTAAGAGGGGCCTTCATTTGAATTTGAAAATTTTGCTTCTCATTCTACCCCTATCTTTTCAAAAGTTGATAGGGTTTTCCAAGAAATAAGGCCTTTAGGGGATATCCATTTTGAAATTTATACTCCTGTGTTTCAAAGACCCCCTGCCCCTTATCAATTTGTTTCTCCTCTAGGGTCACCTCCTCAAAACAACATGGCCCAGCCCCCACATAGACCTCCATTTGTTGTAAATACTTTTGGTCCTATAAATTTTAGAGGGATGGCTGGTTATCCAAATGCAGTTCCCCAGGATGTGAGAAATAGATTACCAAAGTTCCAAGGAAACAATGCTATAATGGTGATCAACATTTAAAGATTTTTATCAATATGATGGAAGACTTTGAGATTGAATATGAAGATGTATATATCAAATTGTTTATCCATACTTTGGAAGAGGATGTAAGGGACTAGTATAAAGCTTTTCCAGATAATTCCATTGATTCTTGGATAGAGATGAACAATGCATTTAGATTGCAGTATGGTGATAGAACTGACCCTAGGTTTCTTCTATCAGAATTTGAAAACATCAAGAAGAATCCTAATGAGTCAGTACATGATTTCAACACAAGGTTTAACAAGACCTTGAGGATATTTCCTGTTAGCTTAAGGCCATGTGATGAATCATGTTTGATCAAATATTCAGATGCATTTGATAAAAAAAGTTGCTTACTACTTGAGGGACAAAAACCCTACTAATTTGAGGCAGGCCTTCACCATGGCTCTACAAATTGAGAACAACATCAAGGCAATTGGAAAGCCTCCAAAAAGGGAGGGTGTAAAACTAATTAACACAGAAAATCCTCAAACAAGTAAGGCTGCTTGATTTGGAGGAAGTTGTGAAAAATTTGGTAGGGGATGTCAAAGAAATATCATACAAATTAGCCCAGGTAGAAAAAGTAATTGGGTAGAGTTCACAAGGTTAGCACAAGCAACAAGGCCAAGATAGTTTACAAATCATCATATAAATGATCAGAGATATGATGACAAAGGAAAGGGACCTGTTTGATTTGGAAATAAATAGTCCCAGGCCAGGGAAAATAGAATGGTACCTGATCCTTTGGCTGCCATAGTTGTTATGGAGGAGACATATGTCATTGATTGGTGTGACAAGATTTTTCATACCCCATGCTCCATGTGAGGAAGATCAGCAAGAAGAAGAATAAGTTGATGATGATAATGATGATGATGATTTTGCATGATGGGTTGCTCCATGAGCTCACAACAAGGGGCAACTTCAACTGAGGTAATAAGTGTAGAACTGCTACTGAATTTTTGGGATTGCATCCACCAGGTACCTATTCTTCCTCCCTCTCATACTTTAGAATTAGATATTGTACAATCTTTTGAATTTCCCAATAATGACTTTGAATATTTAAGAGCTTTAATGATAAAGAAGTATGATGGAGGAATCCCATCTGAGGAGGACAGGAAGTTGTTGATGAACAATGTTGTTGCCCAAGAGAAGGAGTATAACACAAGAAGTAGGGTTGTGAAAGGGACAGGGCCTCAGGCCAAGCCAAAAACTCCATTGCTTTCAAATATTCCTAAAGAGGCTCCTAAGAAAGATGCATCTGCCAAGGGCCTTGTTATCCCAAACAAAACTCATACCCTCCTCATGCCCAAGCTATCAAAAATCTTGTGCCATCTAATGAGTGTGTCAACCTTCCTTCCAATGTTGCCTTGCCAAAGTCTGTCCCTTATGATATTGCCCAAGTCTTGAGTCAGATCAAGATCTCAGTTCCAATTGTTGAGTTTCTTAGGATTCCTGAGCACAAGAAAAGGGCTTTTGAGTATTTGGGGATGAAAGAGGAGAAGACTGCCCTAGGTAGAAATATAAACATTATGGAGACTCCACCAGTCATTGAAGAGTTAGAGACACCACCAGTGTTGGAGGAACTAGGTGAACCACCTGAGGTTTATTTGGGGACATCCTTGGTGGAGTCTCAACTAAATGTGGATCCATTCTTCACCACTCTGATCATTAAAGATAGATTACTACACAACTGTATGTTTGACTCAGGGGCATCATGCAATGTTATGCCTCTAGAAGTCATGAATGAGTTGGATATCAAAGTAACAGTAGCATATGGGAAGTGTATTGCTATGGACTCTAGAGAAGTGTCAGTGGTGGGATGTGTGAAAGGTCTGGTGGTGCAACTTACAGCTTACCCAGGTAAAAACCTGATGCTTGATGTTGTTATTGTTGATTGCCCAGCCAAGTGGGGTATGTTGTTATCTAGAAAATGGGTTACAAGTGTTGGTGGGAGTGTTCAAATGGACATGTCCTATGCTACCATCCCAATTGAGGGCAACCTTGTCAGGTTGTATGGAGAAAAGAAGATGTTGCACCTTATTGAAGATCCCAACAATGCATCTTATGAAGTATTGTACACAAGTGTTGATGTTGATAACTTTGTAGGATTTGCTGATGGAAAAGAGCACAAGATTGAAGAATGCAAGTGTCTTGAACATGCAGGCTCTCCTTGGACTTTATTTTTTGATGGAGCTTGCTCCAAGTTCGAAAATGGTGTTGGTGTTGTTCTAATCTCTCTAGGCCAGGAAGAATTTGTCTTTTCCTTTAAACTCAACTTTGAGTGCACTAACAACATTGCTGAGTATGAGGCATTGTTGTTAGGTCTAAGGATTGCTTGGAAATATGGTGTTAAAGACATCATTGTCAAAGGATATTCAGAATTAATTGTAAAGCAAGTCAGAAAACTTTATGCCACAAAAAATCAGCGAATGAAACAATACAAGCATGCAGTTTGGGATCTCATTGAGATGTTTAATTCATTCAATATTGTGCATCATGATAGGAAGTTCAATGATTTGGAAGACAAACTTGTAGTATTGGGATCTCGGTTTGATAATTGTACAATATCCCCATATTGTGAATATGATGTTGAGGTGTTAACTAGGCCATCTGTACCTGACAACATTAAACATTGGCAAGTTTTTGATGATGATGCTCAGGTTAGAATATTTCTGCAAAACAAAGGGGAGTTTACTGATCAAAGTATTGATTGGGAGCCAATGGTGTGTGTAGCAAAGGGTAAAGAAACCTTGTTTGGCAAAATGTCATCCAACTAAAGACTAATACCATTCCTAGAGGGTTGGTTGCTCTTGAATCCAACTTTGATAATGTTGATCGCATTATTAACAGATGCATAATAGCCTCAAGGGATGTTGAGGAGCATGACCTTGGCACAAAGGAGAAACCAAGGAATATCTAGTTGGGAAGCAATCTCAGCAAGGAGGAAAAACAGTCTTATGTCCAATTGCTGAAAAAATATCAAGATTGCATGGCTTGGACTTATTCTGAACTAAAGGCATACAGAGAGGATATGTTTCAACATGAGATTCCCTTGGAATCTAATGCAAAACCATTCAGGCAGAAACAGAGGCCAATCAATCCACTCCTATCTCTTAAAATGCAAGAGGAACTGAAGAAACTGAGGGATGGAGGGATTATTCAGCCTACAAGGTATTCTTCTTGGGTTGCAAACCTAGTACCAGTTAGAAAGAAGAATGGTGACATCAGGTTATGTGTGGACTTCAAAAATCTGAACAAAGCATCAATGAAGGATAATTATCCTTTACCAAACATGGAAAACATGTTGCAGTTAGTGACTGATTCTGAGCTGCTATCTACCCTGGATGGCTTCTCTGGTTATAACCAAGTTGTTGGAAAGGAATCAGAAAGAATTAAGACAACCTTTACCACCTCTTGGGGAACATATGTATATGTCAGGATGCCCTTTGGACTGATGAATGTTGGAGCAACCTTTCAAAGAGAAATGTATGTTGCTTTTTCTGGTTACATCAATGATTTTATTGTTGTCTACCAAGATGATGTAACTGTGTTCTCCAGAAATGAGAGGTGATCATTTACAGCACTTGGAGAAAATGTTGATAAGATGTAGAGAATATGGCATTTCACTCAATCTAAAGAAGTTCCATTTTGGAGTACAAAAGGCAAAATTTCTTGGTCACATTGTGTCACAAGAAGGGGTAATGATTGATGTAGAAAGGGTAGAGGCCATCAGCAAGGTCCCAATTCTGAGAACCAAGAAGGGGATTCAGTCCTTCTTTGGGTAGATAAACTTTATCAGGAGATTCATATCAAACTTTGCTGAGTTGACCATTCCAATCACTGGCATGCTAAAGAAGGACAAGGCCATCAAATGGGAGGAGGATGTCATTCAAGCTTTCAATGGGATCAAGAAGGCATTAAAGCATGCCCCTGTTTTAGCAGCTCCAGATTATAAGAAGCCTTTCCAACTATTTTCTTTTTCTTCAAAGAACACTATTGCATCTGTCTTGTTGCAGAAAGATGATGAAGGGGTTGAGAGGCCAATTTCCTTTTTTAGTAAGGCATTGTAGGGGGCTGAGCTGAAATACACTATTATGGAGAAACAAGCATTTTCCTTGGTAAAAGAAACAAAGGTTTTCAGGCCTTACATTTTGAGCTCTAAAATTGTTGCTTATGTTCCCCACACTATGGTGAAAGACATCTTATCAGAGATGGAAGTCTCAAGAAAAAGATGCAGATGGGTGAACAAGTTGCAAGAATATGACATGGATATCCAAACCACAAAGTTGGTGAGAGGTTTGGGCTTGGCTAAGCTTATGGATGAGAGAAACTTGCAAACTATTGAGGTAAATGAGGTAGAAGAAGGAAGGGTAGATGTTTTTGAAAAATTGATGAGTTCTGAGTGGTACAAAGATGTAATTTTTTATCTCAGACATCTATACTACCCTGAGTATTTGAGTAAGAACCAGAAAAGATCCTTAAGTTGGCTTCCCAGAAATATGTCATTACTGATTATGGGTTAGCTTGGAAGAACCCTGAGGGAGTTCTCTTAAGGTGCATTACTGAAGATGAAGCCCCCAAGATAATTGTTGATCTCCATGGAGGATTTTGTGGGGGAATTTTGCTGGAAGAGTCACAGCACACAAGATCTTGAGGGCTGGTTATTGGTGGCCAAATCTCTTCAAGGATACAACTCTTTTGGTTAGAAGATGTGAGAGTTGCCAACGCTTCTCTGGAAGACTAAAAGCTTTAGGCTCCCTGCCTTTGTAGCCTGTATCAATTGAAGCCCCATTCAAGCAATAGGGGAATGGATTTCATTGGTGAGATTTCAGACCCTTCAAGTGCTGGCCATAAGTGGATTCTTGTAGCCATTGATTACTTCACCAAGTGGGTGGAGGCAATCCCCACCAAAAGAGAAACACACCAAATTGTCATGGATTTTATGTTGAACCATATCATCTGCAGGTTTGGATTTCCAGTTAAAATTGTTGCTGACAATGCCATGAGCTTCAGAGCTAAACCTTTGGTGGCAATGTGCAAAGAATACAGGATCAATTTGACATATGCTTCTAATTACAATCCCCAAGGAAATGGACAAGCTGAGTCCAGTAATAAAAATTTGTTGAAGATTATCAGAAGAACCTTGGAGCTGAACAAAATAAAATGGGGTGAACAACTGAAGTTCATTGTTTGGGCTGACAGAATTACTGTTAAAAGAGCCACTGGAAAAAGTCCATTTGAATTGGTGTATGGCACTCAAGCTCTTGTTGCCCCTGCATATGCAACTATCCTCATATCAGTTCATTCAACAACTGGAAGATCAAGAAGTTAGTCCATATATGAGGCTCGCATTAACCAGATTGTTGAACTTGATGAAGAAAGGAGAGCATCTCACCAAAGGCATGTGAAGTTCAGAGAAAAATTGAAGAAGTTATTTGACAAGAAGGTCACTCCTAGAGCTTTCAACATTGGAGATCTTGTGCTGTTGTGGGATAGTAGACATGAAGACAAGGGCAAGCATGGTAAATTTGATGCACTGTGGATGGGCCCTTACTCCATTGACATTCAAATTGGTGAGCATACCTTCTTCTTGAAAGATTTGGATGGTGAATTGCTCAAATTCCTGTTAATGGCAGGCACTTGAAACATTTCCTAGGATTGATTCCCCAGAATCAAGGTGAGCATCATTTGTATAGTGTACAGTTTGTTGGTTGCTTTCTGTCTTTTGTGTTTTTGCTCGTTCTGGTCCTCAGTGACTTGGTTTTGTTGGTTTCTCAGTTTGGTTTTTGGAGGATGGTTGTGGTTGTTCCGCTATGCTAGCTTATTCTTTGACTTTGTTTCCCAATGGTCTATTCTTGGCACTTGGTCTACTAGTTGTTCTTGTGGCACTCTAGGGAGTGCCCATCCTTGAGTCGGAGCCGATGTTGGTGCTCATTTTGATCTCACACCATTTTCCCTGATTTTCCTTTGATCTGCATGTTATGAAATGTTTTATCTCTCAATGTGGATGTTTTGAAGCTTTTACCTCCATTTGAATGCCTTGAATTGTTTACAAAATCCATTGTCATGCCCTTTTTTGAAGAAGTCTCTAAGTTTTCCTTGTTTTTGCCCTAATTTCTTCAAAATCCACGGGCTCTGCCATTTTTTCCTATTTTTCCCCGACCATGGAAGCTCGAGAATGATCAATTTATATTTGTATGCCTTTGAAAATCCAAATCCATGGTTGAAAGATGCTTGGAACCATGATTCACTTGGTTTTGTTTCAAAAAAAATCATCCTTAGCGAAAAATCAAATTTTGGGCATAAATGGTGAATTTCTATGTTTTTGATGGTCTGACGGGTGTCTTTTTCCCGTAAAATTATTCCTCAGCATTCGGTGGTCACATGGCTTCTTTTGGTTGGTCAGGGGATGACGTGGAAAATGTTTTAACTTGTCACTTTCTACTTTTTTGGAAAAAAGGCAATTTTGGTCCCGTAGCTCCACTCAATTCTGATTGGTTCTTTTGGTACTTACGTGGCTTCTTCTAATTGGATGACATGGGGTGGGTCTTTTTGGTGAAATTTTCCACTTTGGTAACATTTGTAAAAAAATATGAACTTGGCCCTGTGGCCCTCGATAGGCTCTAATTATTCAACAAATTTGAAGCGGCAGGGAAAAATTCTTACTTTGACCCCACAAACGTGTACACGTGGCAAAGTTAAAAGCAGAGATGCGGGCCTTGGAAGCAAGTTGGATAAATTTTCCCTTTTGTCAAAATGGAATAAAAATTCTAAAATGGAAGCGCGCCCCTAGCATCAAATCATATTGAAGCCTTAAAAGGTTCTTAAATTTGTGTCTTAAAGACACGTGGAGGTTTTTGTTGGGTCTTCCACCATAAAGACACATTCCTTACCTTCTTTTCAGCAACTTCCTAAAGGGCTCAAGAAATTTGGTGAGTGAGCCCATGCTCATTTAGGGTTCTAACTTTTGGGGACCATCTCAAGATGCGCCATTGAGATGTGTGGCAGTTTGAAAAGTCAAGAGGCGGGGAGGCAAGCCATCAGGGGCAACTTGGATTTTTTTCCCCTTGTTATTTAAAAGATTAAAATCATCAAAATGACCCAGGGCCCGAAAGAGAATAGTCAAAATTTTGCTCCAGTCAACAGCGGAGGTGCAGACTTTTGGGGAAAATTTGGAAAAATTTCCTTTTATGGAGAAAGGAGTTAAAAGTGTAAAAGGAAGTGTGGTTCCGCTGGGACCCACATCAGAAACTAGAAGTAGAAGGGCGGAGCTACGGGGAAAACTTGGAAAAATTTCCCTTTTCCAAAAAAGAGGTGAAATAGTAGAATTTAGCCATGGTTCCTTTGGGACCCACATTGGGACATGTGTCAAGCCCATTTTTCAAAGGCGGAGGGGCAGAGAAAATTGAGAAATTTTGCATTTTTTCCAAAAGGTGTAAAAAAGTAAAAAAGAACCCCCAGGCCTATCTTAACTCGGATCTCCCACGTGGACGGTCCAAATTCAAAAGAAAGATCAATAAAAATTGTGCATCTATATCTGATTTTCTACCATTTTTCTCCAAAGCTCCTGGGGATGTGTATTATTATGGTTTTTTATCATTTCTTGGAGTCTCCTGCACACCAAATGAAGAGGAACATTAATCTGATATCTTGGTTGGGTGGGAAAAAATCTGAAGACGTATTTTACCATTAAGATGTGATCTGACTATTGGCCTTGATATGATTTTCCAGTTTTTCTTCCTCGGCATGCAAAGAACCATATTTGACAGATTGGAGGAGGGAGTAGTTGGCGTGCGAGATGAAGAATGACTTACCAAGTGAAGAATTGAATGCTGGAAATATTTGGAGAGATTTTCCTTCTACACACCTAACAACCTTTTTGTAAATCTGATTCTGGGAGTCACAGTCAAGGTCGTAACATGCAATGGTGCTTTGAATGTTTCTGGTTTTGGGGGGAAAACTCTGTTGTAAATGAAGTATTATAAATTACATGAATTTTTCATGTAAATGGTTGGAGTGTTAGAGGTTGGGACTATTTTTCTAAGAGAAAAGCTTGATAGAACCCATCCTTCTAAGAAACCATTTGAAGAAACCTGTTTATCTCCTTTGTGTTAAATTTGATCATGTCAAGGTGGTTGCGAAGTGTACAACCATTGAAAAGCTCTGAGATTGTTCTAGAAACTTTCCCCTGCTGATAAATTTAATCAAACTTGAGTTAATCTGCATTATTTTTGGGAAAAATTTGTGTTTTCTTCATTTCTGAATGTCTGCAAGTAGTTTTCTTATTCCCGTTGCAATCTTACATTGAAATCTTTGTGAATCACACAAGATCTTATCCTTGTGATAGTTTGGTGGCATTTACAATTTCATTTATCAGAAGAGCTTTCATTTGATAGTGAAATAAAAAAATTTAAAATCACTGTGACTCCTAGCATGACTATAAGATTGTTTGTTAGCCTTTGAGGGTATCTTAGGCGTGATGAAACAGAGGTTGATAATGTTTAGTTAAGTTTTCCAATTTGAGCCTTCATTTTGGATCCTTGAAGTTTGTGTGAAAAGTGTTGATCTGGGCCTCCATTGAAGCACATATTCTAGTTAAAGGAACATCCTAGCTATCCTGAAGCATTCTGTTGTTCAAGCTCTCCATTTTTGTAAAAAATTCTCAAGGATCTGGTGAATCAAGTTCATCTCTGCCTCACCTCCCACCAAAAATTCATTTAAAAAAAACCAATCATACCCATACTACCCCTTTTTGTCCTATGTGTGTACAAATGCATAATATTCTGTTACTAAAACATACAGAAGCAATCAGGTTTTCATTGTCTTTAGTAGCCTGAACCTTGCTTAGAAAATATCTCCATTATCTAGGGTGACAACTCGTGAGAGTTAGATTTTGTTGTATTGATCATGTTTTCTTCAAGGTCTTCTCAATAACTTTGCAATGAAGGACATCTCCATCTCCTCCACAAACAACAGGCTACAAAAGGGTCCTCTCACCTTGGTTGAAAGGCACAACCATAAAGCAGTGAGGATAGATCAAATCCTCTTAAGGGTGCTACCCATTTCTCCACATCTGAGTGACAAAGAGCAAGTTGCATTCCTTCCCTGGCTACAAAATGACACACAACATGCTCTATTTTCCTCTACGCTTCCTGTCAAAACCGTGATGTTGCTCAGCCTTCTGAGGGAGAGTAAATTTGGGTACCAACAAAATGTACCTAGTTTGGGTTGATGGTGACCCATACTGTGTAGTGCAAGGTTGATGATGACCTTTGAGACTGAATCAGGAATGTGGGGGAAATATGAAAAAAATTACAAGATTTGATTGCAATCTAGAAGCTACATAAATCTAGAGATGTTGAAGTCAGCCTATAGAGGGAATCTAAAAGTAAAGATTCTAGGAAAATTAGAAAAAGAAAGGATTCAAAGGAAGGATCAAAACTATGACCCTGGTCGATGGTAACCAGGATGTAGATTGGCTGATTTTAGTATAACAAAGGAACTGGATCAGGGTTAGAGAAAACAGGAAAGGCCACAAAGCTCATGCAGATATGGGATAAGGTTCTTAAACAAAAAGTAAAGGATATAGAATGTTGAGTTGATGGTGACCTGTCAAGGTTGAAGGCAGCTATGAAAGACTTGGATAAAGCTGAGGAAAGGAAAGTCATAAGAACAACTTGCAAGTATGGATCTAAAAAGGGATATTGATGATGAAACTCAAATCTTAGTTAAGAATGATTTACTCCTCTAAAAGGTTAAACATAATAAATACCAAGATAAAATGATAAAAGTTGATTAAAGAAATACAAAATGATAAAATTCTCAGAAAGGTTGATCATGATTGATGCAAGCACATTCTAAGGAGGTATGGGATGTCTATAATTTCTTCTGGTTGCTCAGGCATGGGAGATTGTTTACAGTTCAGAAGGAAGCTTTGTAATTTGCATGTATTCGATGATGAATAGAAAGAAAGCACTTAGCTTTATAGGATCAATGGTTACTAGGTTGGGTTGCCACCGATTCTGGGGAAAGTTTCCCCAATGGGAGGATTATTCTACTTTTTGGGTGATTTCTTGTTTTTCAGGAGTTGGCTAAATGATTTAAAGCATTAGGTGGGAAGATGTTGTTTAGGGATGAGGTGTAGGTGATTTGGTGTTAGAGATATGTTAGAAAAAGTGTAGGGAAAAGCATATATCTAGATTTAGAATGAAAAAATTACAAAATGGAAAGCTGGTAAGGGCATGGATGAGGAATAATTAATTGATTGATTGATTGATTGATGTTAATTAAATAGGATTTAAAGGTGATGGGAATTTAATTAAATAAGGGGATAGATTAAATAAATATACGCACGCAGGTGATTAAGGATATAGATATTGATATTAGGTGTCTATATTTTGCTCCTTTTTTGAGGAGTTTGAGCTATTAAGCCATGAGAAAAAAATGATGAGAGTTGGATAAGGATAAAAATGGATTGATGATAAGCTCCCCCTCAAATGGGGGATCAATGAATTCAAGGTAAATTGATGACGCATTTGTAAAAGATAGATGAAAAAGAGAGGGTGGGTGAAGAAAAGATGAGTGAAACCAAAACCAAGGCAAGATGCCCCATGTAACAAGGATCACAATATGAATTAAAAATATGGTGGTGACTCCAATATCACATCAGTATAGGAAAATTATGGTCTCAATGGAGATGGGCTACAACAATATATGGACCATTAGTGGGTGAAGATAATTGCAGTATGGATGCAATTCGGGATGACCAATGGGTCATAGGCAAGCCATCAAAGTATGTGCAACTATATGCAAAAGGTATACAAGATCCTTCATACACAAGGAATTGAGTTAAAAGGTATGCATTCATGAGGATGAAAATAATGGTGCCCCAAGGGGAGAAAAAATATGTCTCAGAAGTTGGAATGAAAAATGGATGGTGAAATAATATTCCCCAAAGGGGAAAAGTATGGCCATAAAGGAAAAAATAAAATATGCCCCAATTAGGGAAAGTATGGCCATGAGACAGACTTTGTGCATAGGTTGGATAAAAATGTGAAAAATGCCCAAAGGAAGAGTGAGTATGGCCATAGAAGTGGACTTAGGGGGTGGATTAGAGTAAAATTCCCAAGGGGGAAATAATATGGCTGCAAATGTGGACTTCGAAATGAGAAGGAGAGGATTCTGAAAATGGAAAAATAATTCCCTAAAGAGAGAATATGAGATATGGCCACGAATGTGGTCTTTGGAAAAAAGTATGCCTAAAAAAGAGATAAGTCGAATATCATAATAGAAATACCCAGAGGTAAAGATGAGAAACGGTCTTACAAAAATGAATAGTTCATAGGAGTGTCCCAAAGGGGAAATATGTATAGCCTAATGGGTCTTAGGATGAGAAAGAGATGGCAGTTAAAGATGCAACCTTAATGATAGTGACCTATAGATATAAATGTCTCTATTTTATATCAAGGAACATGTAAGGAAAATATTCCTCCAACTTCATTAGAGGTAAACAAGGAGGGGATCTGGGTAACATAAGGCACATGCGACCACATCCGATGTTAGCAAATAACCAACAATAGTTAGTCATCCCAAATATCAAGAGGAAAAATGGATGAATTGAACTCATAAACCTACTATCAACACAAAAAAGGGGATTAATATGTACTTGTAAAGAGGAAAGATGGTTCTCCAAGAGTGGTGTTCCCTAAAACTATGCCCTAGCTCTAGGAAGGGGAAAGAGAAAATTGATCAATGTGGGGAGTCTTCCAGAAGAAAGTTAATCAATGCAGGAAGCTTTCTTGGGATGCTAATAAAATGGAAGGCTAATTAATGCACGAAGCCTTCAATTGACATAAGGATTAGTCATCTGTTGATGGTATGGTCTACTTTATACAATATATAGATGGAAAGAATAATATATTATATCTATCCTTTGAGGGATCAGTCTAATATTTGATTTTGATTTTGATTTCATGCTTTTAATTTCTCTTTTTTTCATGAACAATTGTCCTTTAAGGGATCATTTAGTTTTTGATAACTTTGATTTTTGACAAGAGCATCCATGAATTTTGATTTTACATGGGGGAGAGTTGGGACTAGCTAAGTAGTCCACTAAGGAGGGTAAAATGAATGTACGAGAGACACACTTGGACCCTTTATATGGTTCCAATAGGTGAATAAGATGGTGATGGATGTAATGATCCCAAATTTCTCACCAAAGAGGAGGACCTATCCATAAGGAATATATTATGGGTAGATCCATGGTGACCATATTTAAGGTCACATCTAGGAAGTGACGGAAGACCACATAGTTCCAAATCTTCACAATGAGAGATGGAAGGAGCTAATATGGTGGAACAATCAAAGGATATGACTAAGGGTACATTGGTAAATGTGATAAGAATATAAATGTCACAAGTGCAATCCATTAAGTGTTTTCACTTCTGGTTTACCATCAAGGGAGGTTAGATGATAGGCTCCCAACCCATACTTGTGTGTAAAAATGTATGGTCCAATATAGTTAGGGGAAACCTTTATGTGTTGGATCCTTTATAGAGTAGTGACATTCTGATTTTCTTTGAGGACAAGGTAGCCGACATTAATTTTTTTTTCTTTAATGTGCTTATTATAAGCACATTTAATGTCCTCATGATAAACATGATGGTTTTCAAGAGCGAGAAGGAGATGCTCATCTAGAATTTCAAGTTGTGCTAGAAAATCTTGGTTATAATCTTCATCAGAGATGAAGTTGCGAAGAGACACACATAAAGATGGGATTTGAACATCAAGAGGAAATGCGATTAGGCTTCGGAAACTTAAATAAGAGAAAATGGTGTAACCCTTATGGAAGTACGGATGTTAGTACGATAGGCCCGACCTACTTGATCAATGGTTTTGGAAAAAATGTTTCGAAAGGTTTTATTGGTATCTTTTGCTTGGCCATTAGATTGGGGATAATATGGGGAAGAGAAGTTGAGTTTGATGTTGAATTAGTTACATATTTTCTTGAGATATTTTTTTTAAAGGACTTTCTGTTTTCCATAACAAGTTTTTGGGGAACACCAAAGCGACATATAATGTGTTGATAAATAAAATTAATGATTAAGCCAGATTTTAGTTGAGGTGAGTGGGATTACTTCCACCCATTTCATGAAATATTTTGTTGCAATGATGATAGATTGACTTTGTTGTGAGGAACAAGGATTAATAAGACTAATAAGATCAAGGCCCCATTGTGAAAAGGGCCAAAGGTCCTAAGTCAGCTATAGAGCTTGACTAGGAATACGAATAAGATTGGAATGTTATTGACATTTTTCACATTTATTAACATACTCATAACAGTCATGATTGAGGGAATGCCAGTAATATCCAAGATGAATAATATGTTTAGTGATGGATAATCCACTAATGTTTCCACCACAAACACCTTCATGGACTTTTTGGATGGCTTGAGAGGCTTCATGGGATTTAAGACATTGGATAAGAACACCATCAAATCTGATTTTATAAATATTTCCTCCAAGGATCACATAGTGGAGAGCATAATAAATAAAGGACCTCTTAGCATTTTTAGACAGATCAGGAAGAACATTGCATTGCAAAAGATAATCAGAGATTTGAGAATACCAAAGGTCTGATGAACTAAATTCAATAAGATTAATGTAGGGTAATTATTGAAAGGTTGATCACAGTGATGAACAATGATAGGAAGCTTAGAATCCTCTATTTTCCATGGTATTAGATCTGTAAGGGATGCCATCATATCACCAAAGTGATTGGTTAATCGGGGAACATCTATGATGGTGTAGGAATCAAAATATTCAAGAAGAAGATGAATAATGTCACGATATTTTTGAAGAGTATCATTTTTACTTTGATACTCACATGTGACTTGTTTTAATATAATCTTGAGAATCCTTGTAGATGTAAAGAATTTGAACACCTAAAAAGATAGTGGTTTTAAGACCCAAGATGAGAGCCTCATATTCTGTCATGTTGTTTGTTCACTCAAAATTGAGTTTGTAAGAAAGGGCAATAGGATTTTACCAAGAAGGAATGAGAATGACGCCAACATCTCCCCCTTCCTGACCTTTTTATCCATTGAAGAAGAGAGTTAATTTAAGAGTGTAATATTCATGATGAAATTGATTAATCGATTCATCCAAAAATTACTCATGAGGTAAATGTGTACTAGGAAGAGGGGCTTCTGCTAACTGGTTAGCAATATCCTAGACTTTAATGGATTTTTTGAGAAACAAACTCAAGGTAAAATTCATTCATGAGCATGAGCCACCGAGTGATACGATCATTATGTTATGGATATAATGTAATGTTTGAAGGAGGTGGAAGCTAGTAACGACATACGTCTTATGATTAAGAAGGTAATGCTAAATTTTTGAAGTAGAAATGAAGAGAGTGCAACAAATATTTTTAGCTTTAGTCTAATGGGTTTAATAGTCATGCACATTGAAAATAATGTAATAAACTACCTGCTCATGATTTTGGTCATCGTGATGTGTTAACATGGCTCCTAAGGCATGATTGCTGGTGGAAATGTACAAGTAAAATCACTCCCCCTCACGTGGAGGTGTGAGAAATGGTGGAGACAAGAGATATTGTTTAAGATCATAAAAATATTTTTGACAATCGTGATCCCAATCAAATTCAATTTCCCTCCGAAGGAGGTGATGAAAACGTTGGTAATGATCTGAGAGTTGTGAGATAAAGTGGTAGATATATTGGAGGTGGCCTTGAAGGTTGAAAATTTTCTTGATATTGGAATTAGGAGGCATTTCAATGATTGCCTTAATTTTTTTGGGGTCAACTTTGATTCCTCTAATAGAAATGATAAAGCCAAGGAGATTTCTAGTTAAGACTCCAAATACACACTTGGTTGGATTAAGACAAAGGTAGAAGTGAATAATGCACTCGAACAGGAATTTGAGAATGGAAAGATGGTCCCATCGATGCTTAGATTTTCCTTAAATATCATCAACATAGTCTTTTATGGGTTTGGATAAGTTCGTGAAAGATATAAGTCATGGAAAACTGATAAGTAGTGCTGGCATTTTTTAAACCAAATGGCATAACATGATAGAAAAATTTCCCCTAAGGAGTGGTGAAGGAGGTTTTGTTTTGATCTTCTGGTGCGATGAGAATTTGATTGTAACTGGAGAAACCTTCCATGAGATAAAGTATCTCATGACCCATGGTAAAATCCACAAGCTGATCGATGTTCAAAAGAGGGAAGTCATCCTTTGGGTAAGTGAGATTAAGATCTCAAAAATCAGTACATATGAGTCCCATTTTTCTCGATGCTTTGGAGATGATGAACAATGTTAGAAAACATATTGGGGATAGTTCAATGGGAATGATGAAATTAACTGCCACTAGGCATTGTAAATCTTATTTAACAAGGAGGTAAATGTGAGGGTGTATGCATCAAAGCTTCTACTTTACCAATTTAGGCATTGGGATAGGTGACTATTATTATTGACGAATGACAATAGAAGGATCAATTACCTAGCATGTATGAATATGACTATGAAAATGTTTAGACTATGGTGGGAGAGGAATGTGGTGAAATATTCTAGCTCGAGTGGATCAAGATATTTGACCCACTTTGAGAATGTGAGGCTCCCAAGGATTCTTGATATATGACATCACTGGTAGCTTCATTAAGAAGAACAGGTGTGTCAGATGGTAAGGTATTCTGAAGGTAATAATATTCTACCCCCATGTGTGAAAAGAATGGCATCTTCGTCATTACACAGCAAGTACTGTCATTTGTACAAGAGTATTCTTTTATAATGTCTGGATGTTAAAGTGGAATGGACCTAGCCTGACTTTTCACAGTAATAGGTGACTAGTCCCAAAGTTATGGTGTAGACTTAAAAAAAAGTTGGAATAAATAGAAATTGTGTCATCCAGGTCCATGTCTTCAAGAGTTGGTAAAGAAGGTATGTTTCATGTCCTTTGAGAGTATAAGATCATGGGGAAGGTAGGATATTCATTTCCATGTCTATGAGGTTCAGACAAGATGGAGAAGGAAGGGAAGGTATGTCCAATGTATGCGAAAGATAAGAAAAGATGGAGAAGGTAGGGAAGGTCATGTCCACGTCTTCAAAAGTTGGAAAAGAAAAAGGAGGCAGAAGAGGTATGTTCATGAGTATCTTAGATGGTGGAACAAGATCAGAAGGATTTCTAGTTCTATCCTAACCCAAATTTTTTGTGAGGTTTACAAAATTGATTGAGAATAAGGTCGTGTGGTCCTATGTTCATAATATCCTAGGTTGAATCCATTGCATGCACAATGATGGAAATAATTATAGGTAAAAATATGGGTTGTTGAGAAAGCTAGAGCCACCAGTATAAATCCTTCGGCATGTGGAATATCATTGATGTGGGAAGAGGGGGTATCAAAACCACCATAAATAAGATTGGTGAGAAGATGTGGTGGACCGAAAGGGACAACATCCCTGACATTACAGTTGGTACATAGGTAAGCCTTATTGGGTCTAACAATACAGTGAGGAGTGGGAAGGGTATTGAGTGTGAGAAGGTGGTACTCCCCCCATCATAATTTTTTCCTATTACATTATGCAAGGAGTCCCCGTTAGGGAGTTTGGATGAGGGAATGGCTGAGCTGGTGGATGGTGCAGATGAATATTCTTAGGAATGAGTACATCATTTAGGTCTATAGGTCATGTTACATCCTTGAAGGGATGAGTCATCCATAGGAAGCGTCAAGGGGTCTTTCCCTCATGCTCATATTTAAGGGAACAATGAAGTGTAGAGGGGACACAATGCATGGTGCGGATCCATGGTCATCCAAGGATAAAATTGTATTTAAATTCTCTGCTCAATGATGTATAAGATCTCATGGATGAGCTTATCACTAACACAGATAGGGAAGACGATTGTTCCTAAGGTGCAGGAGTGATGACATCGTTAAAAGCGCGGAAAGAATCCGAGGGTGTTTGGGTGACAGATTCCTTTGGGATCTTAAGTTGGTCGAAATTATGTGAAAGAATGATATTAATGTTCTCCCCACTATCGATCATGGACCACCAAATAAATGTATCATTGATCCTAACCATAATAAAGAGGGAAGGTCGTGTTCTTCTTGTGGGATGTCCATAATTTCAGTTTCATCGAATGATATAGTAGTAGAAGCAAGTGAGTGCTCCTACGAGAGATGTGTAAAGGGATGAGCTTTGTCATCAGATGTTGAAAATTTTCTTTAAGGCTTCAATAAGATCTTGTTCTATGATCTGGAAAGATTGGTGGATGAGCTCGTAGAGTGACATCTTGACTGGGGCTTGATGAAGTTGTCTAATGATACTTTGTTCAATAGGCTTAGGAGCTTCTAAAATTAAAACCTTTGGTTTTAGATGATGTGGCCAACTCCTTAGGAGGAGGAATGGCGATGAAGGTCTTGGATTTTGGTATTCGAAGGTTAGTTTGGGCTCACAGGTGGGCTGGTCATCGAGTGGTTACCTAAACTACATTAATGATCAAAGGAGGACCATCGCTAGATGACTCATCTCCCAAAGGTGAAATAGTAGATACTTGGACTAGATGTGGAAGGAAGGGACTAACTCGGTCCATGAAGAAAAAGCCTTCCCTCTTCAATAAGTTTATGAATAATGTATCGTGGAGTTCTCTACAATGCTCAATATCATGCCCATGGGTACGATGAAAGGTGCACATAAGGTTGGAATTAAACCATAAAGGCATTCTTTCCTTTTGGGTCAAATGCCTTGATAGGTGGAAGCTTGATTGCAGAGGTTTGCAGTAAGTGTTGGAAGATTTCTTGTATATGATCCAACTAAAGTGTCTAGAAGATTCCTTGTGAGATATTTTTAGATATTTGGGGTAAAACCCGAGTGTATTTATGTTTTGGTGATTTGAATTCAATTTTAATGTTGATTGGTGTTTTAGTGTTAGAACGATTCTTGGATTGGTGGGTTGAAATGTTTGTGGTTCTAAAATAGATTATTTTGGATTGGATGGATTAACTCTAGGAGGGATTATAGATTTCTTATGTGAAGATGCATCCTCAGGAGGAGTAACTGAAAACCTTAACTAGGGGGTCAGATGGTAATGACATAGTTGGTTCGGGTATAGGAAAGAACATTTGTCTGAGGTCATCTACGAAAGGTGGGGATTGAGGGGATTGTGTTGATGACATGGAAGGAACATTTGAGGTCATTACAAGGTAAAGTGATTTTAAACATTCCTCAAATGATGAATTTGCAGGTGAAGGAAGAAGGTGGTGCAGATGTAACCACAACATTTGATATGGGTAAGAGAGTGGGAGAAATAACCGGTATAGGTTCTATAGATGGTATGATGGGAAAGGGTGGAATAGATATAGGTGAGGTGGTCAAGCCTACTAGAGTGGATGAAGTAAATTATGAATATGGATATGATAGGTAAATAATTTGATGTAGGACCAACACCCGGATGTGGAAATAGGTTGGAATGGTTGCTTCATGAATGTCTCTAGGGGCATAAATGATATATTTTCTAATGGGGTTTTGTAGTCGTAGATGTGGGAGTGGACGTCGAAATAGATGTAGGTATAATATATGTAGAGAGGATATCAAATGGAATGGATGATTAATGACGAAAGATGGGAAGTTGATGGATGGGATAGGTTCCAGATCAATGGTGTTCAGGGTGTTTATACTACATGATTATTAGGCACTTCGGTTGTAATAGAAGCAGTATGCTTGGCTTATCGGTGTATGGGTTTAGGGACAATGTTGTTTTAATATGTTGAATGGTTGATTTGGGTGAATCGTTTGGAATGTTAACTTAAATATCACCCTGTATTCAATGACTCTTTGGACCAAATCCTTTAAATTTTGACATCTTTCTATGGCATATCCTCGGACTTTGTGGTATTTGCAGTAATCGTCTTCATGATACCGCAGATAGGTTTCGGTATTGACTCATCAACTGGTTGGATAGGAGTAATTTTGATAAGGTATAGTATGCAATCAAATCTTATTAAATAATTGTACTATATGATTCCCCAAAGGAGAGTGTAGTTATACATTTTTCGAGTGACTCGTTTTTTAATCCACTGTGCTAGATATAGATGTGGGAGATGATTTAACAACCACAACATTGGTTGATGTCTTTGATATGTCCGTGTTCAGTGTTGATGGTTTACTAAATTCATGTTTGGGTTTATTTTATTTTAATTTTAAATGGCCCTATTTGAGGGCATGTGTTTCAATCTTATGGGCCATGGTGAAGGCCTCGTCAAAGGTTTGAAATGATTGGATTTGTAAAGTCAAAGATATATGCTTCACACACGAACGTGAGAAGAGCTCTTTATGAGATTAGTTGTGTAGAAGAGGGAAGGATAATCGGTTTATAATGAAATGCCATCATGTGATGAAATCTGTAATGGATTCGTCTTCAAATTTTCGGATGGCATATAGATCATTCATAGTTATTTTTTGCGCAATGTTAATCGAAAAGTGTTCTAGAAATAACAATGCGAGTTGGGAGAAGGAAAATATTGAATATTGAGGGATACTATTATACCATTCCAATGCGGGACCGACCAAGGACATGGGGGAAAGTACAGAGCATCAAGTCCTTATCGTGTCACAATAAGATAACATGTAT
The DNA here is from genome assembly GCA_019776745.2 of Taxus chinensis. Classification (NCBI taxonomy): domain Eukaryota; kingdom Viridiplantae; phylum Streptophyta; class Pinopsida; order Cupressales; family Taxaceae; genus Taxus; species Taxus chinensis. The sequence continues at coordinate 955,316,147 of CM034147.1, read as the reverse complement.
GTTTAAATGCACAAAGGTGTTGTTGTGGATCCTCTTTGCTATTAAACTTGGTGAATTTTGGTAAGTCCCAGTGTAGAGGATATGGTTTAATTGGGTATGGATGGGTGAATAGGCTCGTTACAGATTTTATCATATGATAATGAGACCTTGGTTCCTAAATTATCAGCCTCGAGGTTGGCTAGCCTATTCACGAGGGCATGCATGGGATCATTCGAAAGAGTCTATTGGGGGGGATGAGAGGTGGTGGTTACATGTAAGAAGTGGTCGGATGAATTTTTGATGAACTTGTAGATGTGTGGGTGTTTGAGGAATTTTTTTGGGGTGAGTGTAAACCATGGGCTATGTGATTGAAAGGATGGTTGTTGAAATAATTGTTTCTTAGGAGATGGGAACATGATAGGATTGTTGGGATTGGGTTGGCTGCTATGGAAAGTGCTAAGTAGGAATGTGGGTATGAACAGATAGGAACTATTGTTGAAAGGGGTTAGATGTTGAATAATGTAAAGAACCCATGAAAGGGGGTTGGGAAGTATTGACAGGCATGCTAGATGTGATAAGATCATACTTGTATGGATAGGGGATATGATGGTTGGGTGTATTGACTAGGGACACTAGTGGCAATAACGACCGAAGAGGTTAGGGGGAGAGTAGTGTTGATTGTCATGGTTGATTAACGGGATATTGTGAGGAATAGGCGTGATTATCTGGGTAGTTTTGATGAGATGAGGGATTGGTGGAAGAGGAAGAAAGGTGGGCTACAGAAAGCTCATTTACTGCAAACTGGGTAGTTTGGGGATTGGTTTGATAAGGATAAAGTTGTTGAAGTGGTGGACCATCTGGGGGAATCTGGTTGATATCCTAAGGAGATAATCTTGGAGTGTCACTGGATTGGCATCCAAGAAGCTCTTCGGAACATGGTATCATAGAGAGGACCTTAGGAGTATCCAAAGGACTCTGATCAAATAGATGGTGGGGTAGTTGGTCTAGACATGATAGATTGGTGGTATAAAAATGGGTTAGTATCACCTAAAGTTGTAGTGTGAATAAGGGGTTCTAGGTGAGAGATGTCGATAAGTAGGTTGAGTACTCATGAAAGGGGTAATCAAGGGCATATATGAGTGTATTTGTTGTCGAGAACATTTGTTGAGATAAGGAATCATTTGAAGAAAAATTTTGTTCCATTCTTTTGGTTGCTAAATGAGTAACTACTTGCATGAAAATAGTTTTACCCAAGCAAGTCAAGAAGAACAGTTCTTTTTATGTTCTTAATTTATTTAAGAAATTATGAAAAGAAAAAGGGGATGGATAACCAGGTGCCTATGAGAAGGAAAACTATCTTTGGTTTCAGGTTTTGTTATGGCTGGGGAATGTCTGAGGAGGCTTCTTATTGGGTGATGAAATCCCAATCAGTTGACTGGGTGAGAAGATGTTTTGATGTGTTAATTTGATTTGTGAGGTTTAAGGTCTGTGTGTGATAAAGTGTGGGATGTAGAAGGTACAACCCCTATTTAAGCTATGTGAGCAATCTAGGATGCAAAAATAATGTTCGTTTTAAATCCAAAACAAAGTGTGATATTCAATGAGGACACAGACATGAATGGGAAAGTACGATGCAAAAAGGAGCACAAATACGATAAAAAGTGAGGAATACCTTGGATAACGATCTTTTCCTATTGCTATCTATGCACTTCTTGAGTGATGAGTGATCTAAGTCATGAACCCAACACGTGAACAAGCAATAAAGTGGAGCCTCATGCTGCAGTGTTAGTATAAGACATAGAAAAAAGCAAAGACAAAAGACAATAAATGTAAGAGATCACCTAAAGGGTGGTCCCACCGGGCGTGTAAGGAATTTTCTACCAAGTTTCTCATTCTTAATGAAGTTAATGCACTAGCTACTAAAGAAACTAGCAAACTCAAAAATGCTGGAGGGTTTATGTTACCTCAGATGTGATGTGACGAATAACATGGATGAAAAAATAGATGATGAGATCCTTACTACTTGCCGATCAGAGTGAAGAAGACCTATGAATAAAATGAAAATGATATTGTATTAGATGGATTGGGTGGGGGTTTTTTGAAAAGGAGGACCCGAGAAGCGTTAACTTCCTCGGTGGATGTCAACCCCCATTGTTAAACAAAAGTGATATAAACAAAAAGGTAAACTGATAATATGCTAGAAATTGAAAGATTTAGATAATCTAAAAATAATTATTATTGATTTAGATATTGACCTAATCAAAATAACTGGAAGTTAAATGTACCTGGTCTAGGTTGACGGAGACCCAGGCAGAGGTAGGTCAACAACCTGTGAGACTGGAAATATAAAACTAAAATGTAGAATATGAGTGCAATCTAGAATGCTACATAAGGCTTATGAGATGTTGGAGTTCAACCTACAGAGGGTAATATGAAGGAACAAAAACTAGGAGAAATGACAGAAAACAAGGATTAAAAGGAAGGATTGAAAACTAGGACCCTGGTCGATTGTGACTGGGGTGCTAGATAGGTTAATTTTAATAATAATAGGTGAACTGGATGAGGGTTAGAGAAATACAGGCAAGGGCACAGAGCTCATGTAGAGATGGGAGAAGGGTTCTGGAACAAAAAACAAAAAAGGTTGTAGAAGGCCTGAGTCGATTGGGGACCTGTCGATGTTGACGGTGACTATAATAAGAGTTGGATAAAGTGTTTTCAAAATTTCTTGTTCGTAATGTAAATGAATGCACTAGCTACTAAAGAAAATATCCAACTCAAAAGGAAAGAGGGCTTATGTTACCTCGATGCTAAATGCATGATATGGGTGTTGAATGATTGATTTCTACTATTGCCAAACTTGCAAATAAGACTAAAATAGGATCTAATTAGATAAATGTATGTGGGGGCTACCCGAACAATGCAAGTTCTAAGAAGTAGTTAGCTTCCTTTCCAGATTTCAACCCCCATTTTTTAGATAAGGATGAAATAAAGAAAAATCATGTAGTAAAAAATCTATCACTGAATTTTTAAAAATGGAAAAAAATATCTAAAACTAATTAGATGACAATAACTGCAAAATAAAGGTTACCTAGTCTAGGTTGACGATGACCCAAACTCTACACAGGCAGGTCAAAAATGACCTGAGAGGATGAATCTGGAGCTGTAGATGAAATACGTAGACCTAAAAAGTTTGAGGGAAATATGGAAGTTGATAAGGGCCCATAGTTTCTATAGGGGGATCTACAAAAGAGGAATACAAGCAGAAAGGTGGGGAAAAGGACACAAAGGATGATTTAGATAGATTATTGGATGGACAGGGCCCTGGTCGACAGTGACCAGGGAGGATCGATGTTGAGTGTAGCAGGATTGGGATGAGGCCGAGAAGAAATAGTTGAATATGACAAACTGCAAGCACTAATTTTGGAACAAGAGGTTGGTAAGTGGTGGTTGGATGTTGCTCTAAACCTATAAAAGGTGAATCTACAAGAAATCAAAGATAATCTTATAGAAGACTTGATAAAAGCACTATAAAAGTGAGAGAGCTCATGAAGGAAGATCGTGGGTGATGTAAAACACGTTAGATGATGGATGGGATGTCTGTAGATGTTTATGGAAGATTTGGAAGTCACAAGGAAGCTATTATTACTCTATGATTTCTAGATTGTCAAGTGATTACATCCCATTTGATTAATACCCATCAGATTCAATAACTCTACTCATCAAAGCAAAGTTTACTTATTCTTGTGCCTTACTACGATTCCTTGGTCTAGTGGTGGATGTATCTAGAGGACCATCCAATTTTTCATCTTGTAACATGTTTGTATACCCCTTAGGCATATGTTGAACTACTCCAGTGGGTCGTGGTTCTATATTATCATCGCCATCATTCCCATAATCATTGTCATCATTGGGAACATTAGCTTTTGTTTTTATAAAAGGTGGAAAATTTACATCAGGTGAGTCTGGAGGAGGAGTCTCTGCTTCCTTCTTCTCAAAAAACTCAGCATCTCTGTTGGTGTATACTTTCCTGGTCTTTAGATCCATCATTTTGTACCCAAGAATTTCTTCATTATAGCCAATGAAGATGAATTTTTATGATTTCATGTCTAACTTATTTCTAATCTTCTTGGGTATGTGCATACTTTATTTTCACCTGAATACTCTAAGGTATACAACATATGACTTCCTTTTTTACCATGTTTCTTGTAGCGTTACTCTGTCAAGAATAACTATAGTCAATTTGTTTAATAAATAAACTGATGTTTTTGCTACTTCTACCCATAATATCCTCACTAGTCTAGAATCATCAATCATGCATAACACCATTTCCATGATAGTAAGATTTCTTCTCTCGACAACACCATTTTGTTGTGGTGTGTGTGGAGGAAGTGTTTGTCAAGGAATCTTGTGAGCTTATAGGTAGGCTTTGAAATCATTACTGGTGAATTCCCCCCTCGATCTGAGTGAAGGGTTCTGATGTGACGACCAGTTTCATTTTCAACAGCCACATTAAACTTCTTGAATTTTTAAAAATCTTCACTTTTCTTACGAAGACAATATATCCAAATTTCTCTCGAATATTCATCAACACAAAGCATGAAGTATTGAAATATATAATTACTCAGTTGTATTGGACCACAAATATCATTATAAACCAAATTAATATTATCATGAGCTTGATAAGTACTTTTCTATAATGAAGCTCTATTTTGTTTTCCTGATAGGAAGTTAGGACACTTATTTGTATCCTTTTAGAGAGATGGAAATCCTTGTACCATATTGTATTGGAAAAGTGTTTTGAGATACTTGAAATTGATGTGAACAAGTATCTGAGGCCATAACTATGCAGAGGTAGATTTCTTAGACACTAGTCCTTGATCATCTCTGTCGAAAAAATTAATTTGGAACATGCGTCCCACATTAGAGGATTTTGCAACTATTTTTGAGCCTCGTGATGTTTCTCGAATCAAACACATTTTATTTCAAGAATGACTATCAAAGTCAAATTTCAAATTGTGATATAGGAGTTGACTAAATGATAGCAGATTCTTTCTCAACCCAGGGACATATAATACATCCGATAATCTAAAATTACATGAATTAGGGGGTACAGAAATGTTCCCAATCCCATGTCCTGTGTACGAAGAATCATCACCCAATGAAACATGATTTTTTGAAGGTGTTTCCCTCATTTTTGGTAAACCAATCTCTGTGGTTGTTCATGTTTCTCGCTCCCAAATCAACATATTGATTGTCACTAGAAGACGTGGATGGTTCACTGGAACAAGTAGTGTACAATAAGTCTTCATTGTCTGAATGTTCTTCTTTCTCAGCTATATTTCCTTATTGATGGAGTTTTCTTCTCTGATTCCCCTTCTCCTACCATTGATTCAATTTTGAATGTCCCTTGTGATATTATTGGTGTTGAGATCTAGTATTACTTGATGAACCTTTCTTATAGGTATTGAACCAATAATCTTTTAACTCATGTCCTCTTTTACAAATAGGACATTTCTTATTTTGTTGTTTTTCCCCTTGTTGATGCTGATTTTGGGAATTTTGAGAGGAATTAGGTTTGTCTTTTCCTTTTCCTTTCCTTTTCCTTTCCATTTCTAATGAGAAGAAATTTCCTACTCCTCTTCCTCATATTTATTGTATATAGCTTTCTCTTGTTGCAGTAGATTCACTAACTTGTCAAAAATGATTGTCTGATTATAAAAGTTTAGTGTTGTTACAAAAATGTGGTATGAAAGAGGGAGTGTTGTCTAAATAATGGGAATGAGAGTTGTATTAGTGACGTCCTCTCCCAGGGCTCGAAGTGAAGCCCTTAATTCTACAACTCTTCTTAAGAAATATTATATTTTCTCTTTTTTTAAAATTTTAGTGTGTGTAACTTACTCTACAAATTTAGTATGACATTCTTGTTCTTGGCCTCGTACACTATGCTAAACTTATCCCATGCTTCTTTGGTAGATTTGGCATCTCAAATATGGGGTTGCACATCATCAGACACCATAAACAATAATATCATCTTGGCCTTCTGATTGGATCTATCAAACTATTGTTGTTGTGTTGTATCAGTTGTTGATCTAGTTACAAAACCATCCACAATATTCCAATTCTCTTCAAACTCAAGTTGTGTCTTCCATGTTGCATATTTATTTCCTCTTAACAGTTGTGAATCTAGAAGAAATAATTTGAGGTTGTTGGTTCCCATTTCACACAATCAAATGACAAAGGGTAATTCTCTTATCACTCCAAGTATAGGGTCTCCAAATCTATATACCGTCAGTCTAATATATTGAACCTTTCTATATACGCACTCTTCCAATATACCCGTTGGTATGTGGAATAAGATTGCCATTTCTATATACTTGGTAGTATGTGAAAGGGAAGTTAACGTATGAAAAATAATCTGATACATGGCACTAAGACTATACTGAAAGGGGTCTGTGTGATTATTAACACCAACTCAAAGAAATATCCTCATACACGCATGTAACTTCTCGATATACTTGGATAATGTATCAGTCTAGATTTAGATCATGCAATCATTCATAGATGGATGGGAGGGTTGAAATTGTGTAAACTATGCCCTTATTACTCCTCGTTGATTTAAAGGGTCGATGCCCTAATGACATTGTTACAACTATATTACATGTTAAGTGCAGTAGTATTCATGATGAATTTACCAGTAAGTGATTCCAAGAGGGACTATTTATTCTGAACACTATGAATGAGATCTGAAGATCATGTGAGTGATTTAGAACCAAATTTTTATTATTTTTGAGTAAAAATCTTTGCCAATTTTTAAGCAGTTATAATGGTTGGCAGTTGAATATGGAAACCTAAAAATTAGTATAACACACTAAAATATGTAATTATATTCAAAATTATTTAAAAAAAAATTGAATGGCAGGTTAAATGTTTTTGTTTTATGGGGCTCTGGTGGCCTCCGGAGCTCAATACGACTGTCTGAGAAAAAAATGCAAAACAAATATCTCAAAATGTAGTTTTTAAGTGACCCCCATTTGGCAAATAATGCTCAGAATAAAAACATAAACTAAGTGGGAGATTTTTTTTTCCCTATTTCAGGGTTTTCTTCGCTATTTTTAGTAGGTAGTTTAACTTTCACTAGGGGGTTTAGCAGAGGTCTTCTGCTAAATTTTCAATATTTTAAAAACCAACGCCAAACAAATTGAGGTGGGGGTCAAACCCCAAATATCACACTTCTAAGCCTTTTTGACTAACCAACTAAGCGCTCTAAGTGCATATGCTTCAAATTTAAGAAAATGTTATTTTAATTAGAAGAAGAAAGGACTAACCTTTGAATCAACTCGACGTGGTTTTGGTTAGTTCACTGAGTTGAATGAAAATATGGAAGTCCAAGTGGGATCATAGGAGAGGGACTCTGGATTAGGGATTCCATATGAACCAGATCTGATTTTATTGATCTGTAAACTCTTCAACTTTGAAATTATCCACATAATCACAAATTAAAACATTGTTGTTCTACTTTCGATTAGAAAATGACAAAGATAGCTAGTGAATGAATTTTACTTATTCTTAGAATCAACAATTGTAGGAAAGGAAAGAATACAACTCATAAACACCAACAAGTTTTATCTTGGAAACCTCCAGAGGAGGAAAAACTAGTCGGGAAGGGAAATTGCTCTTTCTTCCCACTTTTATTGGCCAATTCAAAAAATAAGTACAGAATTTATAATAAGTATGAAAGAGAAGTAGATAATATCTCACACTTCCTCCCAATTACTTGTTTGTTTTGTCTCAACACTCCTTTCTTCTACAAAACACAATTCTATCACTAAAAACTTCTTGCTCACTTGATTTCATGCTTTGATGATCTTATTCTCTTCAAAAAACATGTATTTATAGCCTTTCTAATGTCCTCGCGTGCACTGTGGAATGGGAAAGGTCATGGAGGAGAAGAGACACAGATAAACTTTCAAATTTCAAGGCTATTTGTTTCATGTTTTATTTTTTCTGAAAGAGCCAGGACTGCCGCCCAATGTAGACTGGCGGTTTTAGGACCACCAACCAAGATGGGTGGCGGTTACAGGACCACTGCCCTGGTTAGGCGATGGTTCTATAATTACCTCTCTACACAGAGTGGAGGTCCTATTACTATAAATAAATAACCTCTGTGTATTTATTTTCCTTCTTCATGTTGATTGATCTGATGAAGTAGATTCATTTTGGATCTCTATGGATCATTTATATGTTAGCTTTTGCGTTTGTTTTCATTTGAACCACCATTTTGTGTTGCAGAGTATCAACTTACAAGGCTCTTCCATTTTCATATGTGGAGAGTCTACATTTGTATTATTTTGCTCCTCTTTTCATTTACACATAGGTTGTAGGGATTTGTATTTACTTGCTTGTATAGGTTTGATGATCCACGTTTAGCACAGTAGAACTTGATCCCTTTTGGTTTTGTTTCAAACAGCTCACCAAAAAATTATTAGTCTCAACACACTCGATCCACCACTGAGGGATCATTCATGGATGTAGGGGACTTGGCCTCTAATCATAAAATGGCTTGGTGCATACATCCAACAAAAAAAATACTTGGCTTGTTTTGGACTGAGACTCCAACTCGCATGTCAACTCTTCAATGTAAAGAACTCATCCTTTAGCTCGGTATGAGCTTGGTGGATATCTCAATTGCATGAAATGTGTGATCAACTAAAAAATTGGTGGGGATCTTGATAGAAAAAGTGCAGAACTCAATCTTCACATATAGAAGATTTTTTTCCAAATATAGCAGACTGCTAGTATTAGCAGTGACTAAATGCTCCTCTAAATTTAGAGGTAAAACCCCTGGTTGAGGAAAAATTAATTTTTTTGTTTATTTTTTATAATTTATTTTCCTGCATCAAATTTGGCTTGGTGTATGGGGCACCACTGCAAAAAATAAATCACGTTCCAAACACCTAGAATGGAACAGGGGGTTGTGGGGATGCAGGGTTGTCTAGGAAGCTACTGGAGGCAACATAGGCTCTCCTGAGATGTAGATTTCTTCTCCAAGACTTTTCTTCCTCTGTAACTTCTCTCTAACCTTCTATGCTCACAGGTCTAGATCAACCAGATATGGTACCAAATTAAACTATAGAAGAGGGAAGGAATCCTTACACTTTTATTAATAATTAATCGAATTAAATACAATGGTGTAGGCTGTAATACTTATAGATGTTAGACATCCAATGTACAAACAAACAATATGTTGCACAGGTACAACATAATTACATAAGGTTCCAAAATACATTTGGGAATAAGGTACAAACAAGTATGTTGTTGCAACAATAATGCAACAATAAACCTTCACCAATTCAATAAAACAATATAATGGTTATATAATCATAACCATACTAAATAGTATTTTAAACTACCTAATTACAATACATAATTAATATATTTACTCTAACATCATCACTTTCAAACACTTGTTAGTTTGTATTGTTGTCTAGAATAGATGGCCTGATCACCATTTTGATGTGTTGTGTTTTCCCCTTGATAAAATCCTCAACAAGAGAGAACTAAAAACCAAGCATGGCCATCTAATCTGCTTCTTTGTTTATTTTTCTTACAACTACCTGTAAATTAAAAGCATCAAAGCTCTCAAAGAGGTACCAAACTCTATGTTTATAATCTTTGAGAAGCTTAATATTTTTTGCACACTTGTTTGTAACCTGGTGGATGACCAATTCTATATCCCCAAAGATCTGTAGTGATTTAATTTGTCTCTTTCTAGTGATGTGAATACCATAAACAAGCAATTTGTATTCTTCTATGTTGTTGAAGCATGTGAACTACAACTTGCATGAAAATAATAATTTATCATCCTTGGGAGAAATGAGATCAATGCTTGTGATTGTACCTTTTCTTCTTTTGGATCCATCAAAGAACAACTTCCACAGACCATAATTTTCTTGATTTTATTTGAGTGTGCATGGTAGCATAACTTCTTTCTCATGGATACAGTAAGTTCCAAGTCCAGTTTGAAGAGCTTCAAGATCCTCAGCATATGGTTCAAATTTTTATACCTCTCTTCCCACTCATCCAGCAATAATTCAGGTATAGGAGGGGGAATAGGCTACTCTTTGGGAACTTATTCTTGGCCTTATTGAATTAGGAAATTAGTTTGTAGAGGAGATGGGTCATATGACTCAACATGATAATAAAATATTGGTTCATCTTTTATGGTAAATTGGGTACCATACCTTGTTCTTAGTAACATATGGGACCAATCAGATGAAAATTAACTACCCACTTTAGCGGTGAAGTCCCTTGATAAACATAAGGCAAACAAAGGAGGTATGTCAATAATTGACACATCTTGAGTTCTTGTGAGCCTTGGAAATGCATGGAGGATTAACTCAAGATCCTTGATAAATCCTACAGTGATGACTATTGAACCATCAAGTTACAATACTCCTTTGGAAAAAGAGTTATACTTGACACCCAAGACATCAGCAATTTTCTTTGGCATAGCAGAAGTACTAGAACCTGAGTCAAACATATAATTATGGACAAGTTGTTTCTATGATCAAAAACATATAAAAGAGTGGGGTTTTGAAAACCTTACTTACCTAATTCTCCTCTACTTGATAGATATTGACAGTATGCAGTTTTTTAATAACTAGTTTAGCACATGGTAGTTTTACTAGAGCTTTGTGTATAGGGAATCCCACATTCTGAAATTTATATTTGTCTTCTTCATTTGGTCCAAAACAATAAATGGGAGGCCCATTGACTTGTGCATTTGAGGCACAACAACATATTTTCTTGATTGTTCACGCATGGAGGTAAGGTCCTTAGATTGCGTAGAGGCTTGAACTACCAAAGGAGGGCCCCACATTACTTGTGTTGAAGGATTACATGGAACCTCACACCTAGTAGTTTACATACCATGAATTTTGGGTGGCTTAACTGGATCTCTTTGCTTTTGAGGTTCATCCTGTGTTGCAGGAACTGAAGGTTTCTCACTCGACACAAACATTATTTTTTTATACCTTTTGTTATCATAAATTTGGGCACACATTATATTTACATCATCTGTATCTTGATTAATTTCACATAAGTCTTTGGCACCAAAGAACATAAGGTTGGCTTCAGGACCTTCTAGATTTTCTTGATTCTCAGGCTTGCTTACGCTTATGGAAGCTTAATAGATAGAAGCATATTGAATCATGTAATATTGTGAACATGCAACATTGGGGTAGTTATTTTGAATATGAGGCATATTGCAAGGAAACCACCATTCTGACTCTTGCACCATATTGTTTTGAATAGGGACTAGTGTTTGGCTTGCACTAGGCCCTAAAAGCAGTTGTGTAGGAAAAATTACTTACAACAGTTACAAGTACGGGTTAGCATGTCATCTGTCATTTTTTTGGTTTTCCCCATGTCTCTGATTTTCATATTGATTTTTGAAGGACTGATGACTTTGGTTAAACCCTTTATTAGAACTATTTATGAAGGCATGCACCTTCTGTTTCTCTAACGATATAACTTTACTAAATAGTTTTCTAATCAGATCTTTCATTTCTTCATCTTCCTTTTGTTATGTGGGAGATTAGGATGTAGATGCATTAGGTTAAGCACTCTACTTAGGAATAGGAGAAATAGAAGGTTGGGGTGCATGAGGCATTTCTAGAAATAGTGGTGCAAGAGGCTTGAGAGCTAACTTTCCTTCCTGAATGAGACTATTTTCTGCCCTTATTGTAATATTGTAAGCGGTAGGTAAGGTTTTACCCCCCATGGATTGAATCATGGATGAAATTTCACTATTCAAATCCTTAAGATAATACAGGAAAGCATGTTAGGTTGTAGGCCTTACCACTTGACAGATTTTGTCCCAAGTCTTCTGAAATATGATATTCAAATAATTCATTTTCTCATTGGGTGCTCTTTTTATTATTTTCAAATGCTCCACCAAAGACAGGTGATCTAACTTATCTTCAAATTACTTTCAAAGACCCATTCCAAGGTCATCCTAGATGGTAATATATGCAGGTCTTAGGATTTTGTACCACTGGAGTGCTTTACCCTTGAGCAAAGCTACAAGTAGCCTAACCACTACATCATCATGCATAATCAAAGACAGAGCACACATTGGATACATCCTAGATGTTCTCAATATGTGTGACTTGATTCTCACTAGTGAAGTAGGGAATACTCTTGAGCATGGCCACTAGTATATCATGTTGCACATTGAGTACAAGAAGAATTGTGCTAGTAAAGTTGGAAAATTTTCTCAGAGGCAGTGGTGGAGTTTCCATGACAGGTTGTACAAGAGGTCTACCAAGAGGTGGCATAAAAATTGAATGGTGTGCTAGAGATGGGGATGTGCATGGTAGTTCTGCTGCATATTATTCTTAGAGATAACTAGAGGTATTCAAATGACTTTTGAGTTGTTGCACTCTGTCTGGAATGTACTCTTATCATGAAAGGCACACACACTGCTAGAAACAATAGATCTGAGTGGTGGGAGTCTCTAGATGTGTTGAAAAAAGCCTCAAAAGGATAGAAATCATTAAGTCACACACTAGAACTTAACAATGATGAAATTTAAGCTTTCAATGTTGATCCCACCGGGCATGCCAAAAAAATTTGGAGCTTAAACATGCACCCGTTTCATATCAAGTTGAACTGAGTCATTGAAGCTACAATGGGATTATCTCCAAGTTGTGGGACCTTGCACACTTGAGACATACCTCTGGAGAAGTTTGGTTCCTCTACCTATTTCTACTATTACTAGTGCTCCTAATTTTGAAATGGAAATCCTAATCTAACATGTCAAGGGAACAGGGATAGAAGGATATGCAAAAATGGAAAAATAACCTAAGGGAGGTGATAGCACCAGAAATAAAGGATGATGAACATGATCAAATTTGAGAAAACACGAAGGATAATGTATAAAGAAAGGCTAGAAATGCATAGCATAGTTTAGAATGTACTCACACAATCATTTTCATGAGACACGGTTAGAAAATGAGATGCAATGGATGTGAGAAGACACAAAGAACACAAAACACAAAGGAAAGGAAAGAAAGAAGAATAAAACTAGGTTAAGGTAGAAGCTAGGCAGAAAAAAATGATTTCATTACTTCTAGAGATTCACAATCTGTTACAATGGTGTATGAGGTTGTTATCCACATAAAAAAATCACATCTAAAGGTATGTAACTCAAAATGCAAAGAAATGCCTATGCAAACTGAAATTTTCCAACCCTTTACAATGAGAAATGCTCTTATATTTATAAAAGAATGAAGGAGAGAAGAGAAAGAGAAAGAGGAGGAAACTCAAATTTTAAATCTTAACCACCAATAACAACATGGAATGCCTACAAATTTTCTTGCATAGTTGAAAAATATGCCTCCCCATGTCTGATCTAGCTTGTGGAATAAGGAAGGAGACAAGATCTGCAGAAAATATAGTGGTTGAGTTTGCATTAATGGAAGAAAACCATTTCCCTACTTCTCACTTACCCAGTCTTACCAACATTTGAATTTGAATGTTTTGCACTATAGCCCATGTCAACAACTTTCAAATAAGACAAATTGTTCCCTAATCCAAGCCCTATAGCAAAATTTATGACATTCTGATGTATGGAGGCCACTCTAACACACAATGACACGTGACACACGTAGAATGGCTCAATGGAAGACACCTGTATACCTATTTTTTTCTTTCTACCATGTGTAACACAATGGTTCGTTGCAAGGATTTGGTGCCTAGCTGGCGGGATTTGATTGGTTTCATGTAGCTCACATAATGTCTGACATATACCACATGGCACGATAACTTACGTGAAGGCACACGTGAAAGAGAGAGGTGTGGAAGGAAAAAAAAAGGAACGGCATGCAAAAGTAACATGCGTGGTAGAAATGGATACATATCTAGACACCTAAAATCAGCATCTATGCCCTCATTCACCTACGTGTACATATTTTAATTCAATTATCCCCCTTGTTCAATCAAATTCCCATCCAGTCCTTAATAATTAATTAAGCAATATTGATTAATTAATCATTTTAATATTTTACATACCAAATCCATCTATATTAATCCTTATGAATTAATTAATTTATATTAATTAATTAATCATTTAAATCCTCATTGCCCCAACCAACCTTCTAATTAGGATTCTTTATCCTACACACAAATCACCTTGCTTTTATATCTTTCATACAATCTAATTTTATGTCCTAATTACCTTAGATTCATCCCTAAGTCATCTAATCCTGCTAATATTCTTTAAAGCATTTTCCCAAGCCTTAAAAGCACCCACATCCCACCTAAATCAAAGGTCAAGCCCAAGAGGGAAACTTTTCCCATGATCAGCACAGAGTAAGCCTAGTCTCCATCAACCTACTTTAAAACAAGTGTTTTCCTTCCATTTTAGATATCAAATCAAGCAATCACAGGAAATCAAACAATCAAAAAACATCCAGAGATTCTTCATGGCTTTCAGAGCTTCCTGTAACAGCTACAGACATCCCATCTATCATCTATTTTTTTTTGCATCACTCACAATATTATTTTGTGAGATTTCTTATTTTTATCAAGATTTCTATCAAATTATCTTTTCTTTCTTACATATTAACCTTTTACAAGTCCAGAGCAGCATCCAACAATCATTTAACAATCTCTTATTCCATTCCTAGTGCTTGCAAGTTTCCATATTCAGCTATTTATGTTTGGCTTCATCCCAAACCTGCTATATTCACCACAGATCCTCCTTGGTCATCGTCAACCAAGGCCATGTCTACCCAAAAATCCATTTAAATCCTCCTTTCTATCATTATCCTACCTCCTAGCTCTTGTCTCTCTTCTGAACATCCTCATACAATAGTTATAGGTTCTCATTTGTTTCCAAATTACTCCTTGACTTTACAAGTCTACATAATTCAACTTCAACTCTAGACTCACCTTCTCAGGTCACCATTGACCATCTTGTCCAGATTCTGGGATGTCGTCGACCCAGACTAAGTAACATTTCATTTACATTTTGATCAATCAAATCAGTCCAAAATAATCTCAATCCTTCCAGATTTAGTACAAACAATTTATGCATGTTACTTACAGTCCTTGATATATTTCTATCTTTCTAAACACAGGGGTTGACATCCACTAAGGGAGCTAACCACTTATTGGATCCAACATTGTTTGGGCATCCCCTCCATACATCTATTTAATCTAATCCGTTTTAGTTCTATAAGTGTAGCACCAACAGCAATCAATCATTCAGTGCTCATATCCAGCATCTACATCTGAGGTAACATAAACCCTCTATCCTTCTGAGTTGGCTAATTTATTTAGTATCTAGTGCATTCATTTACATTACGAATGAGAAAATTTGATCAACATTCCTGGCACACCCAATGGGACCACCCTTTAGGTGGATTATTTCTTTTCTATATCTTGCTTTTTCAAACTAACATGACAATGTGATACCTTTATTTATTTCTTGCTTGGTTCGTGGCTTGGATCACTCATAATTCGAGAAGTGCAGATAAATAGGAAAAGTGTTACCCAAATATTCTCCTTTTCTTTATTTACTCCTTTTCTATCATACCTTCCATTCTTGTTTGTGTACTCATCAAACATCGCATCTAGTTTTGGGCCTAAAAATAACCCTTCCTTTTGAATATTTCTTACTCACATAGTCTAAATAGGAGGTTCAATCTTCTACATCACACATCTTATCACACACAACCTAAAATTCACAAATAAATTAATACATCAAAACATTCCTTTCACTTATTTCATTGATTGGGATTTGATCACCCAACAGGAGACCCTTTCATACACTTCTCAGCCACAACTTACCTGAAACCAAACAAATATTGCCATCTTTTAGGTCTATTCATATCCATCCTCTAAACACTTTCTTAATCAAAACATAAAAAGGAATTATTTGCTTTCTTTCCTGTTTAAAAATAGAACCAAAATTTTCCTCGAGAAATTCTTAGCAGTCCTCTTTGAACCCATACAGACCATCAGTTGCTTTTAGGGTTTCCTCTAGTCCTATAGATGACTATATTCATCGTAGATATTCCATCTCTCAACCATATTGATTCATAGACCATGCTTCACCCTCACTGCATTATGTATCATCAGCTTTTTCCCCATCAACCTTATCCTCACCTAGTTCTCCTTTACCATATTTATCCCAATTACCTCATGTTATTCTTGTGTCACCTCCCATTATCATACCTATATCTCTGTATGAATATTCCTCATGAGAACCTCATCCGTTGATTTCCTTCTCCATGAGTATCAGTTAGCAGATCCTATTCCAACTTGTGATATTTCCGCTCCTGTATCACCAAGGGATACCTTCAATGAGCTTGTTATATTATACCTTCTCATTATTGTCCCATCTCCATCACCTCATGATTCCACTTATCACCATAGCCCTACATCCTCTCACACTATGGCCACCCTCATCACATGAAATATTTAGATAGCCATTTATCAATCCTCCACCAACCAATTCATCTTCATGTACTACATCACATCAAATTTTTCCCTTCTCAATCAACCCCATACATCAGATGCCTCTCTCCACATCTGTCTCACCCATGCACCTCATATACTTCTATCCTAAATATTTTTCCCATGGCTCATAACATTATTCCTACATCCATCACATCTAAAGTTGCCTTTCTTACCTCCCTTACTTCTACCGCTTCTCTTACAACCACATCAAGTCCTACTCTTACCACATCTACATCATCCTTAGCCGCACCTTCCTCTATATCTGCACCTATCACCACATTTTCATTTACATCATTATCACACATTTTATTTCATATTCCTGCATCATCATACATTATATCTATTCCACTATTTCTTACCACTTATCTCCTTGATTATGATCTCCTCACTTGTCTCATCCACACCTAGTGTCTTAACATCTATCTTTCCCACATTCACATCTACATCTTTCATATATCCTCAACCTACCTATATGCCTCTCAAAACACTTGAAATAAGTGTGGTTGACACTCATCCCTCTTCCAGCCCTATCCACCTGCCATCTTCATCATCTCATATAGACATCGTCAAGTGCATGATCCAATAACCCCCTATTTTTATTCACACCTCTTATTATACATTTCACACTTGAACCTACTAAATCCACTATATCAGACCTGTATTCTCCCTTCCACATCTCTTCAACCCTTGCCTCTTATTATTTCCTTAGATTCCATATCAGTTCCCCTTTCTATGCTTCTACCCACACCTACTGCATTGACTATCATGACCACATCCCCATTGTCCCCCTCTTCCTTTGCACCACCTTCATCATTTTAGAAATATTGGAAATCCCTTCAACTGACATCCACTATGGGTGACCATCTTGTTTCATCCACTCAACTAGACATCCCCACATATAGCAATCCTTTACCTTCCTTAGAATCCATCATGAAGCAGTTACTTCCGCCATCAACCTCCACGCCATCACCAGATCCCTCAGTAGATATTATTGTCATCCCTTCTAATGGCACTCCTAAAAATTCCAAGCCTAAAGACCTTGGCATCCTCCCACAATGGTCCCTTGAGCATCTTCATAAGAAGATAGACATCCCTCCTATCAGGACCAAATCTACATCATCCATCATAGGGCCTCATACTTCAGTCTTAGGACCCCCTTCTCCATCATGACTAATCAGCCCATCCAAATCAAAACAATATTATTCTCTCCTAGGGCTAGCCCCTTCATCAAAAACGTCTTCAATTATCTAATCATCTAGGCCTAAACCATCCACCACAGATTTTTCTTCTAAACCATTTAGACCTTGACCTAGTCCATCTTCACCTTCACCATCCACTCCATCTTACAGGACCTTTCTGGGTGCCCATATCGAATCATATGTGGAGTTCCTCCAACACTTTCTTCATACTTCTATCATCACACTTCCAGTTATCAGAACCTTTGATCCAAACCATCCAAATCCCTCACAGTTCAACTCCCATTGCATTTATGCTTATCATTACTCCCTAAGCCATGACACTATGAATTATAAGGCAATTTAAACCATTTTCCATGATATTATTGAGCGATAGGGACCTCCTTGACTAGTCCTTCTTCACCGCATCTCCATCTAATCAGCCTCTTGATGAGGGTCCTCCCTTGTTCATTGATATTCTTTTCCTTGATACATCATCTTCCTGACATCCATATCCTTTGACATCCACTATCTTATCCACATCCCTTTTATCGGGGGAGAATCTTCCCCCTATTTTCGATATTTTAGTACCCTTCTTCTTGTTCCCATTCATTTTTCCTTCCACACTAGGGGGACTTATTTCTAGGACTTGTGTGTTTCTAGACTAGGCTCCTTTCCATATTTGCATCACTATATCTTATCTACCTCAGTTTATCTAATCTTACTTTCATCCCCTCTCCCTACGACCACCTTTTTGTTATATCTATACTTCCTTTTGGAAGCACCATGGCTTTGAACCCAACATTACAGAACCTATTTCGTAAATATTTATCTAACTCATCTCCATCTGGTCCTGATTCATCCTATCCCTCTAGGGAGACCATTTTTTCATCTTAAAATGGATACCACTCACTTTCCTAATAAGTCATGTGTGATCCTATTCTTCATTCCTTCTTCTTATCCCATCTTCCATAACGTGATGCTAATCTCTTAACCTTATCAGAACATCACTACTCTAGAAAGGTGTCAACATGAAAAGCTTTCCCCTAACTTGATTGGACCATGTGGTAAACTGGAAGTGGAACCACTTAACGCATTGCACCTGCAACCATTATTTTTCTATAACATTTACTAATGTGCCCTTATTCATCCCTTTAGATCATTCACTCATCTCAACCTCTTCCCTTTCTCATCACGATGATTTGGAACTATGTGGTCTTTCGTCACTTCCTAGATGTGACCTTAAATACGGGAACCACATATCTTCCCATAGTATATTCCTTATGGATAGGTTCTCCCTTCTCGATAATAGATACATAATCATAACATCCATATTCCTCTTATTAGCCTATTGGAACCATGTAAAGGGTATAGGGTGTCTTTTGTAGACTCTTTATCCCCTTCTAATTAGTCTACTTATCTAGTTCCAGCTCTCCCCCATGCAAATTCAAAAATTATGGATGCTCAAATAAAAAATAAAAGTATCAAAAATAGACTAATCCCTCGAACGATAGTTGTTCATTCAAAAAGATAAAAAGAAAAATCACTAGCATGGAATCAAAATAAAAAATATATATATAGACCAATCCCTCAAAGGATGGCTATCATTTATCCTTTCCATTTATATATTGTAAAAATTATACCATACCCTTGAAGGATAGTTACTCTTTATGGCATTAAAGGATTCTCACATTGATCAGCCTTCCATTTATCAACATCCTAAGAAAGCTTCCCACATTGATCAAATTTCTCTTCGCCTTCCCAAAGCTGGGGCATAGTTTAGGGAACACCACTTTTGGAGAACCATATTTCCTCTATAAAAGTGCATCTCAAACCCCTTTTTTAATGTCAACACTAAGTATATGAGATCATCTCATCCATCATTTCCTTATGATGTGTTAAGTGACTATCTATTTTTGGTTATTTTCTAACATCTAATTTGGTCACATGTGCCTTGTGTTACCTGGATCCCCTTTTTGTTTACCTCCAATGAGGTTGGAGGCGTATTTCTTTATCATAACATAGTGTCACTCACACCTATGGGCTACCACAGTTATGAGGTATTCTTCATCTTGGCCTCATCACATTTTTTCTTCAACACACCTCTCTTCATCTCATGTTACCTATTTATCTAACAACCCATCTATTCTTAATCGCGTCCATTTCCGACCTATTCTATCAAATCTTATCTATACATTTTAATCACCATAGAAAATTTAAAACATGTCACCAAATCATACATGAATCCTATATCTACTTTATCATCATCATCAAATCCAAACACAAAACATATAGTTCTAATCATTATGTTGGTATCCAAATTCATTCTCCTTTTCATGCCGAGAAGCAACACAGATTTGACAGGGAGCTTAGAGACAGATAGATCATAGTTTGTGTCATTTTTTAGCTGAGTATGAGATCTAAATGGCCCTTTTTCACTCATATTTGTGGAGAGATGAATAGCACCTTTAAAAGGATTTGACCTATCCTCACTACTTTAGGCAATGCCTCTTCGAGCAGGGTAAGAGTACCCTTAGTGTAACCTCTGTTTGATGAAGGAGATGGAGATATCCTTCGTTTTTGTAGAAATTCTTATGAAGAGAATCTTGGGAAAATATGGTCAATGCTCCATGATTCAACTCTTAAGAGTTGTCACTTCTAAATGATGGAGATATTTTCAACACAAGACTAAGGTTACTGAAGACATTAAGAAATCCTAATTTTTCTACATATTTTTGCAAGCAGATTTTGTTCCTTTGTTGATACACAGGGAAAAACAGGGGTAGTCCAGGATGGATTCAATGGTTTTTAAATTATTTTGGTGGGAGATGAAGCAGGATAAAGTTGATAATACCAGATCTTCGAAGTGACTTCACAACAATGAACAACTTCAACAACAGAATAGCTTCAGAACAGTTAAGATGTTCCTTTAACCAAAAGGTGTGCTTCAATGGATGCCAAGATCAGCACATTTTCAAATAATATTTGAGACTCTAACATGAAGGCTTGAATTGAAAGACTCAATTAAACACCAAATTCTATGATTCAATCATGCCTAAGGTACACCTAAAGACTTACAGACAATCTTTATCAACAAATGACAGTGAATTGATTTTAAATTTGTTTATCTCATCCAAGATGAAGGCTCTTCTTGAAATGAAATTAATAAATACCATTAAATTATCATAAGGATGAGATATTGTGTGATTTCACAAAGATTTCAATGTAATATTGCAATAGGAATGAAAGAAACTATTTGCAGACATTCTGAAACAAAGAAGACACAAATTGCTAGAGATTGGACACAAATTAATTTCAAAATTGCTTAAATTCATCAGTAGGGGAAAGCTTCCAGAGAAATCTCAGTGCTCGTCAATGGCTATACATCTATAACCAACTTGACATGATAGAAAATCTAACACAGAATAAAATAACCAGGTTATCTCAGCTTTGGTTTCTCATGAAGACGAATTTCTCAAATTTTCTCTTAGGAATTCAAACTCTGACCTTTTGCAAGAGTATTCTCATTGCATTTATACATTTTACTAACTCAATTTTCCCCCCAAAAAGAAATAATATTCGAGGGACCTTTGCTTGTTAACCATTTGCTTCAAAAAGCAACATTCTAACAAATTCAAATCCAAAAGCTGCCAGGTGGACCAATTGTGAACTGATCACATTTCTTGGGCCCTCGACTAATGACTAGGATGTCATGCCATAACTTTTTGGCAATCCTTTTAATCATTCTGATTCTTGTTATGTGATAAATCCCCCCTTTTAATCATTTTCCGAGAGACTCTACATAGCTGGATATGACAGGTAATCCCTTTTCTACTCTCACAGGCAACACCTTTTTCATCTTTTGCACTTGCACTTTCATCATTTCATCCCTTTTCCCTCTCTTTCCTCTGTAATTTCTGCCCCACATCCATTTCCTCTAGTAATTCCCCATTTTTCTGAGTTCCTGAGCAATTCCTACTTCAAAATATTAACCATTAACAATCCTTGGACTCATAATTTAAGTTTTGAAATCCATTCAATGGACACCTTACAGATAGAGACGACGAAGGAATTTCATCAAAGAATGATGAAAAATAGTGTGTATTCATGTCTCCAGAATCTTGGAGAAAAAATGGGTAGAAAAATAGGTGAAATGCATAGCAACCATTGATTCTACCCCTTTTCCACTTTATATCATAGTCCTCCATGTGTTTCCTTGGCAAACTGCAAAGGAGAAGCACAGAGGTAAGTCCCAAACAAGCGTGCGAGCCTTCCACATACCCTGGGCCCAAGAAAAATGCCTTTTGGCCTTTAAAAATTCTCAGTGTAAAAAGGAGCTAGTGGAAGCCTCCACGTGTCTCAATGGCACATTTTGAGATGGTCCCCAAAAGCAGATACCCCAAACAAGTGCGAGCTCAACACGTGTCTTAGTCCAGACAGAGTCTGTTAAAAAAGTTGAAGGTTCAATGGAAGGCACCATGTGTCTAGGGTCCGAGACATTTTTCTTTGGCCATTGAAAAGTCCAAGCAAAAGGGTTAGAGTGAGCGGAAGCCTCCAAGTGTCCTCCTGGCACTTCTTCAAAATAAAACTTAGGGGTCAGTCCCCAAATAGGCGTGGTCCCTCCACGTGTCCCAGGCCCTTTAGAAAGTTTCTTGAAAATTCTAAGTATGGGAAGACCCGGTGGAAGCCTCCACATGTCTTCATGGCACAACTTCGAGATGGTGCCCAAGAGCAGAGACCCTGAACAAGTGTGGGCTCACCACGTGTCCCAAGCCTTAGAAAATTGCTTTGAAAAGTTTAAGTACAAAGCGGAGCCGGCGGAAGCCTCCACATGTCTCCCTATCGCAATTGTTAAGGTGGGACCCTGAGGTAGATCCTCAAATGAGATGCCAGCCCTCCACATGTCCATGGTCCACCAAAACTATACCCGGATGCATGAAAAATTTGTCTAAGTCTGGGAAAAGTAGTGGAAACCTCCACGTGTCCCCCCAATGCGCACACTCCAAGGCCAAACCAAAAGGTGAATTTTTCAAAATGAGCGTCGTTCCTCCACATGGACAAGTTTTGGGTTGAAGCGAGCCTTAGAGTTTTTAAAGTGCCCCGCCGAGCCGCATCCAACCAAAAAGGGCCACATTTCCACTAATGTTGAGATGTAAATTTGACCGGGAAAAATACACCCGTCAAACCGTAAAATGTAGGAAAACCACCATTTGAGCCCGGAAATGAATCTTTCTTCAAGGAAAGAGAATTTGGAAATGTTTATAAGGCTCAAATATGATCCTCTCGAGCTACATCCAATCACAGTTTCCTCATGGGTATTTGGGACAAAAATGACAGGGACAAACAAAACGTGACTATGTAAAATGGAAGGAAAGGAAAAACCTGAGTTTTAACGCCCAAGTTACAGACTCTTTCAGATGGACAGAGGAACGAAAAAACAAATTCTAGACCTTTAAGTGATCCTCAACCAAGGAAGGGACTGATCATGGCAACCAAATGGAGGACAAAGTCTTCAAGCATCAATACGGGAGATAGAAAACATGACAGAGTCCGCAAACTGAGAGAACTTCAATGAAAAACGGGGTGAGACTAATTTGAGCAGCAACAGATTACTCGTACACATTTATCTCTCTATTCAAGGTATTAAATGGTAACTAGATCAACATAACCATCTTATTATACATTTATTCTCACTTATATCATCAAATTTCTACATGAATATGTAACCTCTACCCACATCAAAATCTGATCTAGAGACCCTTTATCACAACCTAACACCTATGTCTCTACCCGTATCATCCCATCATTACTTTGGGTACGTTCATTCTAAAATCAAGCCTTTACTAATAAACGACCTGTGCAAATTAACACTTATTAAAGTCTTCCCAAATCCACATAATATTATCCTTAGTGAAGATGAGTTTCTGGGAAATTGTTAGTCATGGACCTTCTAGGGTGGCTCCTACACTAGAGTCTCAAAATACTGATCACCTTTTGTCAACGTGACTTCTAACACTTTCCATTACCATCTTCAATCTAGGGTCATTGTACATACATTGAACCCTTTTGCAATGACAGATCTTCGTCTACCTCTTGGTCTCACTCCTCATGTGAGATTTATCTTGACAATTTTGCTATTACTCCTCTATGAGCCCCAGTTATACCTTAATTCTCCAACCTCTAGAAAACATCTTATAAAATGCTGGCATCTGTTCATAAGCTTCTTGAATCAGGATGATGCCTCAACTAGTTACTATAACCTCAAGGGATTTGTACATATACAACTTCAACGATCATACCAGGGGGAGACCACATGAAATCAACTAATCCAGCTAAGGCATCGTAACTGTGGGTCTCCTTGGGTGACCCATCCTCTTCCTACAACATATTCAAATATCCATTCAGCATCCCTGTAGGCCCATTTCTCCTTTACCCAAGGTAGTGTGTACCTCTCAAAGATCAAGAACCCATTACCCTCTAATCAATTAAGTCAAACCAATGAAAACCCTTTCAGTAGAGAAGCACCTTCTACTCATACCTTCATCTAAATAACACGGCATGCAAGTCGTCATTGTTCTTACTGGACTCTCAACTCCATTACAATCATCTCTTATTACTAAACCTCCTTCCTATAATGAAGTCATTTACTAGTCACCCTTACATGCAATACCCACATTTAAACTTCCCATTTGTGATCCGTTAACTTGCAGTGTAGTCCTAAAACCAACATGGGGTTAAACCCTTAAGCTATAGAGACTTCCTAACCTCATATTACCACCAGAGAATCTTTTCCTCTACAAATCCTAATCAAACCCAATCTTTGACTCATTTAGAAATGGTATTTGGCATGAAACTAAATATTTGTGCACTATCCTAACATGTGCCAAGGACATAATGAGATAGAAATATTTTAAAAAGGCTTCCTCAAAGATTGTACTATTCTAAAAATTTTATGCCACCTAAAAGGAGTGTGAACTATGTTGACGGATGATGACCATGGAAAAAGATGAGAACAGACATATGGCTTCCACATTTCCTACCCAGTCATCACATGGATCTCACCATCCTTTTCCTTATTCAACACTTACATCTTTCTATAAAAATTTTTCTATAAGCAGACCTTCATTCACAGATAGGCAACATGGTTCAATCAGAGAGTTGGATCAGAATACCATTAAAATGAGGTAGTGTTGCCCAACTCACTTCATAAGGATTTCAAATTTCCTGTTGGTTCAATATTCCTTCCTAGATACCATTCTCCTTTCCACTTTTCACTAACTCATCAATCAGATTGTTATTGGCTCAAGAAAAGGCTTACCAGCTCCCCTGGAGTTGATTCAACAATGGTTCAAGAGCTTTACCCAACCCTTAGAACTTTTTCTCCTTCAAAAATGAGGGGTTCAAATACATTATAAAGAAACTTTGCACTCACCTACCTATAGCCCATCAATAATTACCATGGTATCTAAGTGTATACTTCAGTCATACCTTGTCTACCATGCACAATGAAGCGTTTATCCTGTCATTGAGAAGACATGGGTACCATTCATACATTAATCCGGTTCTTAATCTCTGTGGTAGATGTCATTAATCGCACAATCCATACCCTAACAATTTACATAATGTGCTTCTCTACAAAGAATAGAATTGAAGTCTTCCAGTACTCAAGGATATAACTTCCAGAACATTTCTGGCCACGTCATAGAAGGAACCATGTTACGTCCAGGTTTTATTTTGGGTAGATCAAATTTGTGGATTTCTCATGCCAACGTCCAAGGATACTAAGTGACCCTCCTACTTAAATCACCTTCCGAAATAATCCATGTGTAGACTCACTTACCAATGTAGGTCATACTCCCCTTGAAGTACCCCCATAGCAAATAAACACCTTCATACAATTCACCATAGACCATGCAGCTTCGATCCCACTTTCAATGAGGAGATTTACGCTAATTTACAACTTGGATTAATTCATTGATCCTCAACAGTATGTTCAAACTTATGTTAAATCCTGATCCTAAATGTTGATAATTTGTCCATTATCATCCTCACGATGCATCACCCTGAAGACCCAGATAGTAAGTTGCAATAATGTAACTAGTCCTCTACCCTAATGCGTACAAATCAACATGCCTTAACATTCCCTTCATAATTACATTCCCTCACCACCAAGTTATGTTGGAAGCTCCTTCACCTGTCTAACTAGCCATCAAAGTCCACCTTGAAACCATTATTCTCCAGGGTTCAAGTGGATCCATCGCACTAGTCTTAGTAAACCTAGATAAATCTACATCTTTAACCGAAAACGGTTAATCTAATTTATTTCACCACCAATTTTTGTTATGGCTAACATAACCACCATTGGCATTTACGTCATGGGTTATTTCCCTTAAAATTGTTTCACTGCATTGTAAAATTTCAGAGAGCCATGACATATTCATTGAGAACATAGTTCTCACATGTAACCATCTCCCAAGATAACCCATCATATCCATGTACACTTTATCTCTGTAGCATATCTATAGCCAACGCTTAATAGAATTTATCACTAGTAGGGTCTTGCCCTTCACGGGAGTCAATCCAAAGGTTAAGAATAGCCAGCTTGACCACATACTTCAATCCTTCCCCATTTGAGTCAGTCCACCAAAATTATTTCCATATCCATAAACATTAAGCTCATACAGACATGTAAATCTTCTATTCCTAGCATGTGTTAGCCTTATCATTTGACCAGATCTTTTTACTTCCATGCAGTCACCGAGCTAATAGTCCCATTCCTTCCCAACTCATGTTTAATCCATCTATTCCATTTCTACTTGCACCCATCTTTTTACCTACTTACCCTTTGAATTGCTTATTCTAGATTTTCAATGTCTCACTCTGGGGCATACCCAGGTGTTTCACCATTTTCTAGATCATTTCTTTGAAGTATTGACAAAACAAATAGGGTAACGGGCATAGGAGGAATACCTGTTTAAATGTTGGTTGATGGGTTGTTGTGCATGTATGACTTCTGAATCCACAACTGATTGTGAGAGCTTCCTTTTGGCTAGGAGGAACTACCTGTAATATAAAGCAAGACCACCAGAAAAAGTTAAACAATATATGCAGTGAACTGCCTAGCGGTGTGCTAGATCCGGGAAGTGTGATACTTCCTAGATGGTTATCAGTCCACTATTTTAAACAATTTAATGTAGTAAATAAGGTAAATCCTATTGTAATTTCGAAATGATTTAGGTATCTCACTTAAAACACTATAAGAAATAGATCTAATCTAACAGGCTAGGTTAGAATAGGATCCAAAGGTCAAGTAACTGATGTTCTAGGTCTCTGCAGGTCTGACAGAGGTCTCAGGTAGATCACAGGTGAATGAGGGTGAAGGGAATTAGGTGGATAGGTCACTTTTCTGGGTTGTATGGGAAAATACAGTAACCAATGTCGGTTAAGGGTGACTGAGCGGCAGTTGGGTGTAACCGGTGCTGGTTACTGTGGAGTTCTGGGAATGCCACAGAATGAGATTTAGGTCTCCTTTGTGATTGTACACAAAGGACTTTGGTTGGTCAGGATGAGGTATTGGGGTGATTTGGGTAGGATTTGGCGAGGTTTTAATGGGTATATGGAGGGGTGAGTGTTGAAGGAGGTCAATGGGTGGCTAGGTAAACAAAATATGATAATATAATGATGAAATGGAATGAACCAGAGAAGTATAACGTCTACTTACTTGGATTCTAGTGCCTGTGACTGATGGAGGTGTATGAGAGGTTTTGAAGGATGTAGGTTATGGAAAGCTTCAGGGGTGCATGTACATTCCTCTTTGCTTCACTAGATCAGATCATTGTTGGGATGGCTATGTAGGAAGGCTCTCCTTCCTTGCATGGTGTTCTCTCTAGAATTCGCTAAGGTCACCAACTTTTCCAATCATTTTCAAACTTCTACCAACCTTGGAATGCAGGTTGTTTTGGGTTTAAAAGGGTCCTCTTTCCAGCTTAACTGGCAACGGTTAGGGGTATCGGCGTCATTTCCTAGTTTACCAAACTAGGGAGATCCTCTATTTCTTCGGATCTCATGTCGTTAACCCATCGTTTAGACTGGGAGCTTCTTGTAAGCATGTTCTCGTTGGAATGTGGTTAGAGAGAATGTAGGCATTGATTTTTAGGGTTTGGGTAAGTCTTAGTTAGTTATGGAAACTTACTAAGAATAGGTTTTAGGTTGAGTTTTCAGCTTGGGTGAGGTGTCTAGGTGAACCAGTGTATGTGTGGATATTATTTAAATTAAGATATTTAAATAATAAATATAGACTGAGGATAATGAATTAATTTAATTTAATGTAGGCATTAATTTAATATTAGTGGGGTCTAAGTGGGTCATGGCTAGGTAAGAATGTGATGAAGGGTGCTTGGCTTGTTGAGGGGACCAAAGGGGAGTGTGACCTAATTTTAGTGTCTACATTTTGCCCCTTTTATGTTGCATAGCTTGTATTGGTAAGCGACACTAACAAAAATAAGATGTGGTTGCCCCATGTGTGGGTGTTTTAAGGTGATCCCCCTCAAACCAAGAACTGACGAGGCCAAAGGTAGAATCGATGAGTGGTTTGATAAAAGGTAAATGTGATGAAAAGAAAGGTGGGTAACAGGGGAAAAAAAAAAGGAGAAAGGTCTACTTGGGTAATCTAGGTAATGGGTCAGGGTTCAAAGGTAGTAACAGTCAAACACATGCACACGTATAAACTGCAGCACACTACCAGGTTGAAGAGATCAGGAAAACTCTACATCATTTAAGGTCGATAGGTTTATCCAAACAAGGTTGAAGTGATTCCGGTATCCAAGGTATAGGATATGGTCAGGAAACATGACACATAGGTTAGGTGCATAGAACATTTAGGTATGTTCTGGTACACCAAAGGTAGGGTCCGGATAAACGGTCGCGGCAATAGGCTAGGTAAGGTCATTAGGTCAACAACATAGGTAACAGTGTCCGCAAGGTATAGCGAACACATGAGGTCAAAGGTCATCTAGCAATGGTCCAGGTCCAAATATCTAGGTCACAACATGGGTAAGGCCAAGGTAGGGGTAAAATAATGAGTCCCCCAAAGGAGGACAAAGGGAGGTAGTAAATGATGAGGTTAGGAAAGGTGAGGTAAATGGGTAGGGTAAAGGTGGGGTGGGGTAAATGATCAGTGGTGAAGGTTGGGTGGGGTAAAAAAGGAGGTAGGGGTGTAGGGTAAAGGTTAAAATTTTAGGGAAATGTGAAGGTGAGGGTGACCAATGCCGGTCATGGATAACCGACGTTGGTAGAGGTAAACTGACGATGGTAGGTAGGGCATGGCGACCGATGCCGGTCAAGGGTAACCGACGTCGGTTAGGTCGGGTTTGTTATAAAAAAAAAAATCTACATTTTTTGTTATTCATTTGTTATTACGATTTGAAGTGAGAAAATGACAAAAAAAGAGAGAAAAGAGAGAAAAGTGTCTAGAAGGAAATGGAATAGTGAGCTGGCGGTGTGGATTATAGTGAGTGATTGATTGGTGAGCAGGTGGGTCCATGAGGTGTCATTGCGAGGGATTCGATTGGTGAGAGGTTACAGGTAGCTATTTAGTGATGGTGAAGGCTAGAGAGGGATCTGGATGGGCCACCGGTATAGTAGCCAGATGTGCCACTGATACAGAGGCAAGTGTAATGAGGTAAGCACCCTACTCTACATTGTTGATTATGATAGATTAGCTGGAGTATTTGTAGTGTGGGTTTAGGTTTTGTTTGTTATTTTGGTTTCCGTGGGTGGGTAAAAATTAAATTTGGGAATGGTAGGGGAATATTGGGTAAAAGTGAGGAATGGGGGAGGGTTAGAAATGAATGGATAGGGGTGGTGGGTGGAGGTCTAAGGGTAGTTTAGGTCATTGTAGGTGAGAGTAGAAAGGGGGTTTTTTGAGAGTCAGGTGGGTTTGGGCATGGATCAAGTCAGATTTTAGCCATGGATGACAGTGACCAGTGTCGATCAGGGTTATAGGCATGGATGTCGGAGACAACCGGTATCGGTATGGATGAAGTTAGGTTGGTTAATGCCATGGATTGAGTCAGGTGACCGGCATGGTCAGTTAGAAAGTTTTCCGGTACTTGGTCGTGCATTCTATTTATAGCAGAAGTTGTCAAGAGGAAGATGTCCTTTTGAATGAGTCATCTTTTTATTAGAAGTTTGACTCAAGGAGTTTGGTCCCATGTGAGGTCTTTGAAGGTCATAGACAAGAATGTGTGACAAGGTGGAGAATAAGACTCTTGTTCAAAAGGTAAGGTGGAACGACCATGTGATCTCATCTAAAGGTAGATGAAAAGTATCCATGAGAATCATGCTATGTGCAGCATCGTGGTACACATATTCAAGAGAAGATAATAAGTGATGGGTACTCACATGATTCTTGTTTAATCATTAATGAGGTGTATCAAGTGAATAGTGCTCAGGGATGAGCATGGAAAGAGACAATGAGGTGAGGTAGGACTAAAATTCAAAAATAGAATGGTCGAAGATGCAAGGCATTAAGGGTCTCAAGTTTGGGTTTACCATTGAGTGATGATAAATGGTAAGCACCTGATCCATAGGTATGAGTCACGATGTATGGTCCAAGCCAATTAGGAGAAAATTTTCCCCGTTTACTTTTTATGCTTTGGTTACATGTTGATTTTATTTTAGGAAAAGGTCACCGACTTGGAAGGTCCGTTCATGGACACATTTTTTGTAGGCACATTTGATACATTTTTGGTAAACTTGAAGGTGATCTAGAGCATTAAGATGACATTCATCTAATAATATCTAGCTGATTTTGCTAAACGGATCCTAACAAAAGTCATCATCATTGAGCATGTCATGGAGAGAAATGTGGAGTGATAGGATCTGGACTTCGAGAGGTAGGACTACCTCTCTACCGTAGACCAAAGAAAAAGGTGTGGCCGTAGTGGAAGTGTGAATACTAGTGTGGTATGCCCACAGGGCAAAAGGAATGTGCGTATGCCAATCCTTCCCAATATCATCAACCACTTTCATAAGAATTTTGTTCCAAGGTTTTGTTAGTGGATTCATTTCTTGGCCATTGGTTTGTGGGTAATAAGGTGATGCCTGAAACTGGAGTTGAATGCCGAAGGCATCGCATAAGCTTTTGTAATGTTTTGTTTTAGAATTGTTTTCCATTGTCAGTGATGAGGCGATGAGGAACACCAAAGTGACAAATGATATGGTGGTTAATAAACTCACATATTTTCTCAACTTTCATGGAGATGAGTGGTAATGGCTTCCACCCATTTAGGTGTATAGTATTTGATAGTAGTGATGATCCAGTAATGGGCGTTGGGAAGAATGAGGGCTTGATTTCTCTGACAAGATCCAAACCCCATTGACAGAAGGGCCAAAGGTCTCGAGTGACCTGTAAGGCATGACTAGGTGTATGATGAAGATTGGAATGTTGTTGGCATTTTACACAACGTTTGACATAGTCATCAATGAATCATAGTTAAGGGTTGGCTAGTAATAGCCCAGGAGAAGAATACGCTTAGCAATAGTAAGGCCACTGAAGTGACCTCCACATATGCCATCATGAACTTCCTTAATGGTATAAGGAATTTCAGAACTTGTGAGGCAACGTAAGAGAATGCACATCAAAGCCACACTTATAGAGGAGGCCCCCCAGAGTGACGTAACAAGAGACCTTTTGAAGGAAGGTGCGTTGTCCATTACGGGTGAGATCAGGAGGTAAGATGGAGAGAGAAATGTAGTCAAAGTATTAGGGCTTATACCAAAGGTCACTCAGGTCAGGGGTAGCAGTTCCAATCGAGTAAACATTCATGAGGTAAATAAGAAGGTGATTGGAGTCATTGTATGGTGACAAAGATTGTAGAATTGGTGGGTGAAGTGGGTATTTGAGAAGCTAAGCAGTCCATGGTATCTGTAAACCTATTGGTAGAACATGGGATGGTTTGAAGGGTGTAATGATCAAATGTGGTCAAAAGTATGTCTACATGATGCCTTATACTTTGGAAGTATCTCATTACAACATTGGTATAGACCATTGACTTGGTTTATGACCAATTAAGAATCACCAAATCTATGTTGATTGATTTGACATCTAGGGCATAGGCAGCATGGAGACTTAGTATGAGCGCTTCGTATTCAGAAATATTGTTGGTACATTCAAAATATAATTTGACAGACAAAAGGCATGGGTTCACCCTCAAGGAGAATGAGGATAATATCAGCCCCACCCCCATGCTGACACTTGGAACCATCGAAGAAGAGTTTCATTTGGTAAGGGGGTTCATCCAAGGAAAGGGTAGCAATAGACTCATCTAGAAATTTGAATTTAGAGGGTTAATCCTCAGAAATAGGTGCATCAGCCAATTGGTCAGAGATAGTTTGTCCCTTGATGGACTTTTGATGAATGAATTTGAGGTCAAGATCAGCTAAAAGCATAAGCCATCATGAAACACATTAATTTTGATAAGATTTGGTGTACATGAAGTGTAATGGGTCAGTGTTGGTCACAATATAGGTTTTGTGGTTGACTAGGTAATGGACGGAGTTTCATGGCAATGAAAACAAAGGCTAAGAAAAGTTTTTTAGGATGGGTATATCAGGTTTCATAGTCCAAAGAGTATAACTTATGTAATAAACTTCCTACTCCCTGTGTTGTTCATTGCGATGAGTGAGCATGGCTCCTGTAACATCCTCATTTTATACATTAGAACAAGTAATTTTTTTTTTTATTTTTTTGATAAATGCTTCCTGGTTCTAAATACATAATTTAGAACTCACAAATCAAAGCAACCATTCTTATAACAGATAACCATATGCAGCTGTAATGACTCGGAGTACCTCCGATCTATTCATTCCATGACTCGGTAATCTACCGATCTATTCATGTGTATTAAGAGTTGGCATTTTTATTTAACACATCCCTCTTACGGTTCTCTTCCCTAATCTGGGATTTAGAATGCTCTGTCTAAGGAACCTATCTGAATAATTGTTACCATTATTCATCGGCATCTCATCCCTTAGACTAGGTGACTTAGGACAACGCAATCAGCAGCTTGTGATACTTTGGCCAAAGATTTGAAACATACTGCTTATGTCTCGTATTCCTTGACGGCATACTCGTCAATCTGGAATACGTCCTTCACCCCATTCCTATGTTATGTAGAATGTCTTATACTGACTTCTGTCAGTTTCTCCTATCCCAAGTTATTCACTCGGGAATGGATTAGTAAGGTGACAACGTTATATGGATGCTCCCGAGGACTAGGGATACGCTGACATACTGGGTCAACCCTAGTTAAACCAGTGTGTCAAGATACCCCGAGTCTCCTAGGCAGCCTTATAACGTGACCACATTCCTAATCAGTCCCAGAGTAACTTGTTCGATGATTAAGGTGTAAATCTTAACGATCAATGCAAAGGGTGTCGTCATAAGTCACCTGCATTGTTGTATCTTCGAGAAGATCCTAATCTTCTCGAAGGTACAACCCTACAGTTGACTTGTGCCGTCAACCTTTAAATCCGCCTCGAAAAGATCTACTTATTAATAAGTGTTATGCATGTTGAGTTAAAATTATACCATAAGACGCTCCCCTAAGGGGTAGTCTTTCCCAATCCCTGGGTTCCTCACCTTAGAATGACCTTTCCTTAATAAAACCCATTACACAAGAGAAGTTATTAAGGCTAGAGGTCCCATCAAGGAGTTCATAGAATATACATAATTCTAAATCAACGAAATTGGACAATAACCCATAATCCTTCACATGAGATTGCCAACCAAACCCTTTTTAGGTTTATATTAGTTCTCATAACTGAATTTATATCTTACTTATTAATATCGAGATATAGTGATTAAGAATCCAATTAAACGTTGTCTTGACTTAGATCAAGACTAGGAAGTAATAATTTATTCAGCTTGTTTAACTTCCTGCTCAGGTTTATTTTAACCCTAGCTTCCAGAAAGACAGTGATCTAAATTCCAATTTTAGCTTTAGATAGAACATACTAGAACTACTAAACAATCATAAGTATTCAGTCACTTATTCTTGCAAGCTTACATTGATAATCACAAAAGTCTCCAAATTATACAATAATAACAATGCTCTCAAGATCATTTGAACCGAAGAAGGTCAAACTATCAAGATAAGAATACAAACACATAAGTAACAAATATCTCTTTCTATTCCCTTCAGGCTAATCAAATACATTTTATGCATTCAGCATACTTGATACAATACTTCTATAGAAAAAGAACATCTTTCCTCATATAGTACATTTAGAGAATCAAGTTGTAATTCATCATAAAACCAAATTAAACAATCTGAACATCCTATCAGATCTACGTGCTTTTACCACTTATGGCAACCATCTGCAAAAATTGTCAACATGGGTCAGTTCGATGAACTGAGCATGATAAGCACTAACTCTTAAAACAATTGCAATCCACCAACTGTTTTCATTAAACAACCTGTTTAAATGAGATCATTTCACCAAACAAGTAAACATATTTTAGACTATGCTCTTGTAATACAAACATGACTATAAATGCATAACTCATATTATCGTTACTAAATAGTCCTAAATACTTTTCAAATATTTCATCAAAATATTAGAAATCAAGAAGAACGAAAGTATCCCAAACAACTATCCATCTGAATTCCAAGGACAGCAAACATCAGACAGATCATTACATTCAACATAGTAAAATGAATATCATAACAATTCATGATTCCATCAAGATGTTAAAAACAGTTCCAATGGTTAGATAAAAATATATCAACATATACTTTACAACAGAAGAGAAAGAAAACAAGTCATTCATATTTCCCTTCAAACAAGCTCATGACTGTACCGTCTCCTCGAGAGTAAAGCATTCACCTTATACGCATATGAATAAGTCAGACAAGCCACAAGAAGAACCACAGTTTTGTTAAAATTTAAATATAACAAACTCTTGTAGCTTACTAGCAGTACAGTAGCTCTCACGCCAAAACAGTGATGAATAATCTATCAAATAGACTCCACATAACCTTCCATACGAAGCGACAAACAAGAAAATATTCAATGTCATCGCCTGTCGAGGTGCAGTCGACAGCTCCTTAGTTCTGTCAAGCTCAAGACTAGATATTCATGCAACAGAAGACGTAATCATGTTCAAACACAAGAACAATCCCACTGAGTCGAAACTCACATCAACATTCAGTTCAATTTAATCCCTACTAAAACACAGCAAGGACAAAAATCGAGAATCGAACCAACATACAACATAACATGGGCTCCAACAGTGCCAAATTCAACCAATACTTAAATTAAAGGTTTCATTTGAAGTTGAATTCGTATGATCAACAAATCAAGAATACTAAAAGTACTCACAACAAGAACTCCTACAGATGTTACAACATAAATTACTTTTCAGTGTCTCCACCAAAGTTGATAACATTTAGTATTCATAATAACAACAACATTCATAACCCAGCTTTGAATGAAATTAAAAATACTAGACACCTGTTCAAGGACTCTCACTGAGTCAGTATCGACCGAAATCATAACAGGACTTTACACAGAAGTAGAAACACCAGTCACATATCAAGGATTCTAACCATGGGGTACTCTTCAAATAACTTCCACAGAAGTAGAAAGATACATGATACATATCAATCCAAAAATTCCATCAAACAATATCATACCGTGTTCACATCTGAACTCCTTCAGAAGTAGAAACAGTATGGCATTCACCACTAACTTCTACAGAAGCCCAAATACAAGATATATATATTACGGTTTCCAACAGAGCGAAAATAGCAATAAGTGTTCATATCCAGGCTTATACAGAAGCAGAAACACTGGTTTCCTATCAAGGACTTCAACTGAATCCAAACAACAGTATTCGTTTTAAGCTTAAGCAGAAGAAAAAATAGAAAAAGTACACCAACTGAGTCTGTACCAAGAAATTCTTTGCTAAGTGAAAGTATTCATATTAAGACAACTGAAGTCGTATTACCAATTACCCCTCCAGGACTCCAACTGAATCAAACTACCAGTATTCACATATATGACTTCTACAGAAGACCATAATATACGAGCCATTCCAAGAACTCCACAGAGTCATTTTGTGTATACACAAATATATTGCAAACTATCAACGGGTTATATCCCATAATTGCAACACAAGGGGGAAATAACTTCTACAAAGTCACATTCAAATATAATAACACAGCGAGTTATCCAAACAAGATAACTTAAGTATTATAGCCAGATCCAACAAGATTCAGCAACCATAACACATATTACTCAAGACAAAACTTTTAGAGAAGTCGTATTATACTGAACATTCAAACAATTCCAAATCCAACAATATCCGTTTTCGACAAGAGATCAACAGCAAGGTATCGACTGTAAGTCCTGAACCCAGACAAGAAAACAATTCTTAAACTCCTACAGAGCCAAATTCATATATTTTCCTTGCAACATTTCTTCAAAATCCAACCGGAATGCAAAACATAGCAAGGTAATACATCCGTTCGAAACAAAATGCACACCCATCAAGGGTTTACCTCGAAAAATCGAGCTGGTTAAGAAAATACCGCAACTAAATCACACAAGGCTACCATAAAAACCAACTGAACCTGAAAATCATTTGAACAAAATTGTTCTAATGAAATCATTTGAAAGAAAGCAATATCTTTAAAAGTTAGAGCCTAACATGCCTGGTTATTTGCTTAAAAAATCTGAAGAAGACCACTGAAAGAGCTCGTGCCTTCTCCTCTTTTTCCACGTTAGATTCAACAACAATAACTTGTTATTTCCATGCCTTATAAACTTTCCTTGCCAGAGAAAAGATCTAGTTACGCTCATATTTTCCATGCAACACCAAGTAGACTGGTGTGAAGAACCAGTGATCAGACAAAGGGAAAACCGGAGTGCATGAAAAACCAAACAAACTACCAGTTTTCCATTTGCATGCCTTCCTGAGAAACCCGAGCTCAAAGACTGAGTTCATTAATTGCATTTACTCCAACTTTCCCGCTCAATCTCCATTGCCACCGACCGCCATAGTTGGCGATGGATAAAAAAAATTCAAAGACCATATCTAACTTTGGCGACTCTGCCACGTCGGCTCTTGCTAGCCGTTTAAAACTTCTACCATTTACCTGTCCTTCATGCTTATCCATCTATTTAATGCCATAGAAACTGCCGCCCATGGCTCGCACCCTTTCATAGGTCCCCTTTATTCCTTGTTCATTAGTTAGGTTAGTAACATAGGTTAGGATTTATGATGCAACTTAGTCTAACCTCCATAGCACAAAGTTACTAACTTAGGACATTTATCTTATAGCTTAGGCCTAGGTTAGATTAACACTAATCTAACCCATAGATCATAGTTCAGTTTTAGGTTACTAACCTTAATAAATCCAGTTTAGGTCTAACATTTCAAATGCTCAGAAAAAGAACCTACAAACATACATTCACGAATAGGATTCACTCCTGCACTGCCGATAGGCTAGTGGAATAAATGTATCTGAATTTATTACCTGGCCCACGATCAATACCTTTCGGAACCAATTCATTTAACACGATCAGCCTGAGTTAGACTCCAAAATAGCTTATTCAACGCATTCAGACCTTGCAACCTGCGTAAGGTCTATAATTTTAGTTCATCCCGAATAAACTTAAAGCATCACTTCGATCAATGCCACTGATCCAAGGTTGGGTCTTATAGATGGATAACTCCATAATTCAATCCGAGATCAGATTAAACTCAAGTGTAAAATGAAAGAAATAAAAGAGTCCATCATATTCTGACTCATTCAAAGATATGTAATTTCAAAGAAGATACAATCCATATCAAGCATGACTTCACAATCAAAGGAACACATCCTTTTACAAAAGAAATCACATATCAACACTTGAATGCTTAGGAGGAAGTAACAACAATTCAGGGTGTTACAGCTCCCAAGGAATGAGTGGTAGCTGAGATGTATAGATAAAAGGGTTGATCGTCTTTAGGTGGGATGAGTATGGGTGGTTGGAGAAGGTATTTTTTTAAGGCCTCAAAATCTTTGTGACAGTCATCATCCCATTTAAAGGAGACATCCTTTTTAGTAGATGATGAAATGGTTAACATCGA
This sequence comes from Taxus chinensis, assembly GCA_019776745.2. Taxonomy (NCBI): domain Eukaryota; kingdom Viridiplantae; phylum Streptophyta; class Pinopsida; order Cupressales; family Taxaceae; genus Taxus; species Taxus chinensis. The sequence goes on along the minus strand of CM034147.1, from coordinate 955,278,326 downwards.
TAAGATAATTATGAAATGAAATAGTGAATGGACTGCAACTTACCTTGTAGGCTACGGAATTGTCAAAGGTTAGTAGGCGGAGGCATTTCTAGAATGGCCTTGACTTTAGTAGGATCAACTTTTATACCATGGAGGGAAATGATAAATCCCAGGAGATTTCCTAAAATAACCACAAAGACGCACTTCTTAGGCTAAAGGCGGACGTAATATTTAATGAGATGGTCAAAGATGGTTTTGAGGATGGTTAGGTGCTCGGAGTGGCATTTAGATTTGGCCAAGAGATCATCCACATAATCTTCCAATATGCGATGCATGATGTCATGGAAGATGTAATTCATAGCCCACTGATATGTGGCACTAGTGTTTTTAAGGCAAAAAGGATTGACTTAATAGCAGAAGTTCCCCCAAGGGGTGATGAACGAGGTTTTGTGTTGATCCTCTAGGACAAGAAAAATTTGTTTATAACCTGAGAAGCCATCCATAAGTGATAGCAACTCATGACCAGCAGTAAGGTCAACCAGCTGGTCAATACCGGGTAAGGGAAAGTCATCTTTTGGGTATGCTAGGTTGAGGTCATGGAATTCCATGTAAATACAGAGTCCCCTTGTTGATTTAGTGACAGGGACAATGTTAGAAATCCAATCAGGATAATCAATGGGTAAGATGAAGGAAATAGAAAGAAGGTGCTGAAGTTCTTCTTTGATGAGAAGAGAAATGTGAGGGTGCATTTTCCTCAGCTTTTATTTAATGGGTTTTGCATCGAGAACAATTATGATATTGTGGACCACTATGGTGGAGTCAATACCAGGCATGGATTCCTAAGACCAATCGAAAGTGTGGTTATGATATCTGAGAAAATAAGTGATGGCTTCATGTTCAGCAGCATCTAAATATTGTCTGATCTTTAGGATGTCTGGGTCATCCTGAGTATGAATTTTGATCTCGATAGTCAATTCATTCAACATGGTTTGCATCTTAGAAGGTAACAATCGATGAATGTATGAGTCTTCTGCACCAAGGTAGGTGAGTATAGATTCATCATCCTGACATTAAACGACATTAATTCAAGGTCTATTGTCATTGATCATTTCAGGATATAGGAAGGGAAGAATGGAAGGGGCCTTGCCCTCATATTGATAAGTCAGAGGCCCTCAGGAAATGGTGTTTATGAAAAACAACATTAGGAGGGATAGATTTAGGATCCATCGACTTCTTCGATGAGGGTGGTGATGAAGGCGGAGCAGGTTGTTTCACCTTTTTCTTAGGAGCGTTGACGAAACAGATAGGGTAACATGCATAGGAGGAATACCTATTCAAATGTCAGTTGATGGGTTGTTGCGTGCGTATGACTTCCAAATCCATAGCTGATCGTGAGAGCTTCCTTTTGGCTAGGAGGAACTACCTGTAATGAAAAAAAGACCACCAAAAAGAATTAAACAATATGGGCAGTGAACCACCTAGCATGGGCTAGATCCATGAAGTATGGTACTTCCGAAATGGCTGTTAGTCCACTATTTTAAAAAATTTAATGTTGTAAACAAATTAAATATTATTGTTATTTTAAAATGATTTAGGTATATCACTAAAAAACACAATAAGAAATAGATCTAATCTAATAGGCTAAGCTAGAATAGAATCCAAAGGTCAAATGATTGGTTCTGGGTTCTGTAGGTTTGACAGAGGTCTCAGGTAGATCACAGGGGAAAGAGGGTGAGATAAAATTAGGTGGGTAGGTCTCTGTTAAGGGCTATGTGGGAAAACACCGAAACTAGTGTCGGTCAGGGGTGACCGATGGTGGTTAGGTGTAACTGATGCCAATTCCTGTCAGATCTGGAAATGTCACAGAATAAGATGGGGTCTCTTTTATGATTACACAAAAGACTTGGGTTGTTCAAGATGAGGTATTGGGTGACTAGAGTGGGATTTTGTGAGGTTTTAATGGGTATACGGAGGTGAAAATATGGAGAAGTTCAATAGGGAGCAAGATAAACAATGGATGATAAAATGATGAATAAATGAAATAACCAGGAAAGTATGATGTTATACTTGGATTTCATTCCTGAATGTTTGTGTGTGAGGGATGGAGGTGTTGATGATGAGTTTGAAGGTTGCAAGTGATCACCAACTGGAGAAAAACTTTTACAAGGGCTACATGTACACTCATCTTTTCTTGGATAGATCAAATCATGGCTAGGATGGCTGTGCAGGAGAAGATGCTCAATCTCCCTCCTTGGATGTGAATTTTCACTAGAATTGTCTCTCTGAAGATGTGTTATCTCTTTAAGATGTGTTCTTGTTCACCAACTTTCTCTTAAAGTTTACCAACTTGCTTCCAACTCCCAACCTTGAGAATAAGGTTGTTTTGGGGTTAAAAGGGGGTAACTGACGGTGATCCAGATTAACCGGTGACGATTAGGGGTAGCCGACATCGGTCAAGGTGGGATTTACTAGGTTTACTAAACTGGGAGATCCTCCTGATTTCCTTGGATCTCGTGTCATTATCCCACGGATTATACTGGGAGCCTCTTGTGAACATGCGGGAATGTGGTTAGAGGGAATGTAGGGATTGATTTTAGGGTTTAGGTAAGTCTTAGTTAGTTATGGGGACTTGCTAAGAATAGGTTTTAGGTTTTAGGAAATTAATATTAATGTTTACTATGATAAAGAATTAATGAGTGATTTGTAATAACAAATCACATATATATTTTGTTAGTATATAAGTTGTTATTAACAACTTATATTTACGAATATATTGTTTGGTGATATATTGTTACAACAATATATCACAAATAGATTATTGTTTTAGGAGAAGTTGCAGAAGATGTTGTAGGACATATTTGAGGAATTGTAGTTCCTCATATTTAGGAGCAGTCTCTCCTTTATATATGCATTGTATGTATAATGAAACATATTGATATATACGAAGAAATAATATAATAGTTCTGTGCTTTTTCTTGTGCAAGTGTGATCCAAAACTTATATTTGGTATCAGAGCCCGGTTTAATAAACTATGGAGTTGTGACTTAAAACATGGGGCAGCCTTGTGTTTCTATGTTGTCCTGGTTCACGAAGACAAATATTATTTATAATTGTTTATAGTTATTAGAATTTTGTGTGCTGCCTTAGATTTATATGTTATCCAATTACACCGGATATGACTGTGGATCTGAAATGTGACTTTACCATTTCAATTGCTCTGCATTTTTAATAGCTAAGAGTTGAGTTCATGTGAACGGGAAATACATTGAGTTTGGAGGTGAAAAACACCTGCAATTCTCTAGCAATTCAAGAAGTGCCAGCAATTTGCCATCAGCTTCTCACCATTTTGCACCATTTGGATAAACACATATCAATCAGTCAAATTATCTACAGCTAGCTCAACATCTGACTATATTTTCTATAATTATCTGTTTCTATTCATTTAGAGATTATATATAATTAGATTGAAGTGACATTGGTACATAGTTTGCAAGTTATAAGAACTATGATCTTAGAAATCACATTGCCCAACTGAGGAGGATTTAAGTACGAAGGGAAAAGTGATTTTATCCAAGGAATTATATCATTCTTGAGGCTCAAGCATACGTATATCTTTTTATTGAAGAGTCGGCCTGAAAAGCATTATCAGCTGGACAGTGGACCTCAAACACCTATGCATTTGGCGTGGCCATCTAAATATTAAAAGTTTTGCCTTCTATAAACGCAAGTCTGAGTTATCTATGGTGGTGAATCTATCAAGCTCAGAAATTTGGACTAATTGTTAGAACATGGACCATTCAGAGCTCCTGGATGCTTATACGTGGCTTCTTTCTCTACATCCACGTTCTCGTAGAAAATCACAATTCAGGTTCTACTAAGGCTATTATATGATTTTGGGGAAGTGACAATTTACTCAGTGCATGTTTTCATTGTTGTGTGTATATGTATTGATTCCCAGATATGTATCTCCTGACATTAACATGTGCAATAGACCTGTCTCCATGTCAAATTTAAGTATAGTCTTTGTTAGTTTGAGTCGAGTCCAGTTTTTATTAAATTTATTCATCTAGACTATACTTGTGTTTGTAATTTGTAATCTTTTTTTATTATTATTATAAAGTCAAGTGTTTGTTTATTATTCAGTCAATAGTTGTAAATTATTAAAAAGTAATTTCCTATTACTTTTTTAAAATAGGTTGTTTAATAATCAATACCTTTGGTGTCTAAACCATAAGATATATTGTGTATAAGTATTGTCGGGTCATTATTTCATTTAGGTTTCATATTCATGAAACTAAATACTCGAGTTATAAGAATATTTTATTAGTAAGAGTCATAGGGTGGCATTTTATTTTTTTTCAAAAGTCATCATCATCAAAATACATGTCATTTAAGAAAAAGTTTGAAAAAAAAAAATTGCCTCACGGACGCATTTTCGGTGTTACCCGACATCCGAAAATAAAGGTGTTTCACATTGCGAGAGGGAAGAAAAGAATAAGATCAATGTGGAAACAAATGTGCTCCATGTTCACATCTTGGTGAGTTAGCAGCATGATACTAGAGGATGGAGGCATCGGAGGCTGGAAGATAACCAGTGACCTCTTGTCAGTTGCCAATGATGGGGCCGCTTCACTAATTTGGTGGCACATTTTGTGGTGTGAGTGTGATTTCAGTATTTAATGTCTAGTGTGATTCTTTTTTAGAGTTCCTATTTTTTGTTGAATAAGTGAAATTTTTACATTGAGGGGGGGACATGATCCAATGTTCCATTTTCAATTTTTCAGTTGAGTATGTGGCTATTCCTATTTCCCCAAATGCAAAAACATAGTGCAGAACAAATAACACAGTGAAACACAGCATCATGAGGCTTGATGAGGTAGAACAGTCAGATTTGTTCTTGTTCATACCTAGGTTTGTGGTTAACCTCCTAAAAATCATTGAAGGTTGTTCAGATGTGTTCCTGCTTGAGTTTCCACACGGATAGGTCAAATGTGTTCCCTGGAGTGATTGGTTGATAAGCAGATGATTCCTGAGTTGTTCTCATCCTTGTTGGTCAGATGTGTTCCTAACAGTGCTTGGTCGATAATAAGTTGATGTGTTCCTTCTTCTACCTTCAGTTCAAGTGTGTGCCAAGATCATGAGTGCGCAGAGGCGGAAGGATGCAAAGGAAGTGTGAAAGTTCTAATGTTACCATGTAAACATTAAGGGGGGGAATGTTAGGAAATTAATATTAATTTTTATTGTGATAAAGAATTAATGAGTGATTTGTAATAACAAATCACGTATATATTTTGTTAGTATATAAGTTGTTATTAACAACTTATATTTACGAATATATTGTTTGGTGATATATTGTTACAACAATATATCATGAATAGATTATTGTTTTAGGAGAAGTTGCAAGAGATGTTGTAGAAGATATTTGAGGAATTGTATTTCCTCATATTTAGGACCAATCTCTCCTTTATATTATCATTGTATGTAGAATGAAACATATTGATATATACGGAGAAATAATATAATAGTTCAATGCTTTTTCCTGTATAAGTCTGATCCAGAAATTATATTAGGTTGAGTTGGATTGGTGAGGTGTCTAAGTGAACTACATGCGTGGATATTATTTAAATAAGATATTTAAATAATAAATATAAGGAGGATAATGCATTAAATTAATTAAATTAATATTAGTGGGGTGAAGGGGGGTTATGGCTAGGTAAATGTAACAAAGGGTGCTTATTTGTCGAGGGACAAAAGGGGAGTGTGACCTAATTTTAGTGTCTACATTTTGCCCCTTTTTGTTGTGTAGCTTGTATTGGTAAGCGATGCTAACAAAAATAAGATGTGGTTGCCCCATGTGTGGTTAAAGGTGATCCCCCTAAAACCAAGCACTGACGAGGTAGCAGGCTGAAGCGGTGAGTGGTTTGATAAAAGGTAAATGTGAGGAAAAGGCAAGTGGGTACAGGGGAAAAGGGTGAAAGGTCTACTCAGGCAATCTAGGTAAGGTCTACGCACGCACACGTATAAATTGCAGCACGCTACCAGGTTGAAGAGAAAGCAAACTCTACATCGTCTAAGGTTGATAGGTTTATCCAAACAAGGTTGAAGTGAATCCAGTATCCAAGGTAGAGGATATGGTTAGGAAACACAAAGTAGGTTAGGTGCAGGAACGTTTGAGGTATGTTCTAATACACCAAAGGTAGGGTCAGGATAAATAGTCATAGCAATAGGCTAGGTAAGGTCATTAGGTCAATAACACAGGTAACACTGCCGCAAGGTATAGCAAACACATGAGGTCAAAGGTCACTAGTGATGGTCCAGGTCCAAATATCTAGGTGACAGCATGGGTAAGGCCAAGGTAACGAGTCCCCAAAGGAGGAAAAATGGAGGTAGGAAGTGATGAGGTCAGGAAAGGTAAGGTAAGGGGTTGGGTAAAGTTTGGAAGGGGTAAAGGAGAAAGGTAAAGGGTTGGGTAAAATGACACAGTGAAGGGTAATGTGTAGGTTAGGTTGACCGATGGTGGTCATGGATAACCAACATCTGTAGAGGAAAATTGACAACAGTGAGGTAGGGCACGAGACCGATGCTAGTCTATCGGAACTGATGTCAGTTAGGTTGGGTTTTGTATAAAAATAAAAATCCATGTGTTTTTTTTATTCATTTGTTATTTTTTGAAGGGAGAAAATGACAGAGAAAAGAGAAAAAAGTGAGAAAAGTGTCCAAACGGAACGGGACAATGAGCAGGCAATGTGAGTTGACGAGGATTGGGTTGGTGAGGATTGGGTTGGTGAGTAGTGGGGCCATGGGATCAGGGTGAGAGAAGTGATTGGTCAAAGGATTTTAGAGGTTGGAGAGGGATCAACGGGCCATCGGCACAGTGGCTAGATGTTCCACCGAGATGGCGGTAACACGATGAGGTAAGCACCTAACTCTACATTATGAATTGGATAGATTAGAGGTTTGGATATTTATGATTTTATGTTTTTGTGGGTTTTGTTTTTTTTTGTGGGTGGGGAAAAAAATTGGGTATGGGGGGGAATAATAGGATAAAAGAGGGAGGGGAAGGGTAGTAAATAGTATAGGTGGGGTGGGTAGAGGTCTAGGGGTAGTTTTAGGTCATTGTAGGTGGGGTAAAAGGCACAGGTGGGAGGGTTTTAGAAAAGGGGGGTTTAGGAAGTCACGGATTTTTCCGCGACAGTGACCAGCATCGGTCAAGATTGGCTGGCATTGATTGGGTAGAACTAGGATTGATCACCTAACAGGTGACCGATGTTGGTTATGTGGTAACCGTGGTCAGTACAGTTGAACCGGTATCGGTCACCAAATAGGTGACTGATGCCAGTTTAAGGGTGACCGGAGTCGGTTAGGATGAACCAGCACCGGTCAAGATTTTAGGCATAAGGGTCCAAAAAATGATGTAGGTTAGGTGGTTGAGATGGTTAGGGAAGAAAATAGGGTGGTGGGTAATAATAAGTGATGAATATGGTCATAGTAAAGGTATATTAATGTTGTGTTTTGGATTGGATGTTACATATGCGAGACAGGGTTCCAGTTACATATGCGAGACAAGGTTCCACCGCTACTGGTGACATTTCGTGGCTTAGCGACCCCTTTGAAACTACAACATGTGGAGGTAGTGGGCTTGAGTGGTATTCAGTGCTACTGACATGCTGTTCGGTAGCCTAGTTTGATGGTCACGCTCACCGATAGATGGGACTCCATGACCAACATGTTCCACCTTCCGACGGGTGACATGATTATCACCGTAGAGGATGTGTTCCAAATTTTGAGGTTACCCATATTGAGGGCCCAGGTGTAATCTATCTCCTTTGAGGCCTCAAAGGAGCTGATCAGGATAGTATTTAGCGAGGAGGTAGTGGAGCTGAGATTCCATAGTGCCAATTTGAGCTATGGTGAGATGTACCTAGCCCGTCCAGATGAGACGAGGCTAGTGGTTTTATTGATGGAGGTAGTGTGCTGCTATGCACTACCTGATGTAGAGGGTGGATGATTTCCCCAATCACTGATGGGGGTACTCCATGACATGATGGTGAATGAGACACACTTCACTTGGGCACCAGCATTCTTAGTGCAGCTATACAGAGAATTGTGGGCATATAGGTGGTTGCACAAGTTTAGCCTGTGTTGTACATTTATACTACACTTATGGGCCTACGAGCACATATTCTGTGTTCAACCTATAGGGATGCCTTGAGCAGATGCATTTCCACTGAGATGTGTGTGGTTGGGATACAGGAGATGGGTTCTGATTTCAGGAGAGCGGAGGTCAGATAGGCTGACATATGATGTGGCCCATTTTTGGCAGTTGTTGGAGGGGTTGTTCGGAGTGGACATTATCTGGAGGCCATATGTGGGATTCCCCTCATATAGGCATATGCATGAGAAGCTAGATGAGATCCAACTAAAGAAGTGGATACAGGGTCGCCGTGCCGAGGAGGATGAGATGATCCCGGTAGACAGGGTTTGACAGTAGTTTGAGCTTGTACAGGATATTCCTCTGCCCTTCCCACAATATCAGAGAGATGACATGAAGAGGCCCTTACCTCTACCACAACCTTCAGTGCCTAAAGGAGAGGAGGAGCAGCCAGTGGATCAGCAAATTGATGATGTCGGATGCACAAATAGTTATAGGTAGTGGTGGGCAGCACAGTTACGAGCCATACCACCGAGATCAGGGTAGCCTGACTTAGCTACCATTACAGTGTAGAGGGATGCCCTGTAGGGGCAAGTAGCGACACTGATCACATAGATAGGTATACTGCAGATAGAGCTAGAAGGGTTAGAGGCAGAGGTAACAAAGCTACGAGTATAGGTGGCTAGTCTACAGGCCCAGATGGCGGAGGGAGAGGATGGAGGTGATGGAGGAGATGGAGATAGAGATGGTGAGGTGGAAACCTTACTATCTTAGATGGTAAGATTACAGGGCCAGTTGGCCATAGCCCAGACACAGATTGGGGCCTTACAGACCTAGATATAGGCACAGGAATAGGGGGCACCACCACCGGTGCATGGAGCTAGTCCCAGTTCACAAGATGGTGTAGGACAGGTACAGGGGCCGAGACCTATAGGACCACCACAGACCATGCCTATATCTAGGTTACAGGATGCCCTAGGTGAGATGAGATATTATCAGGACCAGCTTATGGTAGCTGGGATAGACTTCCTATCTTACGAAGAGTACAAGGCACAGTAGGCATCTAGTGAGAGGATGAGATCCTGCACACATAGTGTGGAGAGCACATGAGGGAAGAAATCTCTGAGGTTTGATCAAGAAGAGGCCACTAGCACATGATAACCAGAGTGAGGTGATGCACTATTAGGGGTACAAGAGGCCGAGGGTGTAGGGGACACAGAGATGTAGGAAATCTAGCGAGATGTCTGATATGCGGAAACCTAATTTTTTTGATGTATACGAGTGATTATTGTGGATAGATATGTTGGCCTGCGTGCCAAAAAATTTTTTGTATTTTTGATCACATACTGGCCTGCGTGCCGAAGACAGTGAGGATGTACGAGTGAGTTTTGTATATTCTGAGCATATACCGACCTATGTGCCGAAGATTTTTTTGTATCGAGTGTTTCATTCTTTGTGTATATATGAGACTAGCCTACGTGTCAATGACATTTTGTATTTTATATCAGCCTACGTGCCGACATTTTTGAGATGATAGTCATGATGACATAGGCATGTATTTTGAATTATATATTTATTGATTTATGAGATACATGTTATGATTTGACTTCTTGATATGTTGATGAGATTTTCAGTTGTTATTTTGATATGAATGGAAATTAGGTGAGTTAGGCATGATGGAGTCAGTTCGGTTTAGACATGGATCGAGTCAGGTTATAGGCATGATTGAGTTAGGTTATAGGCATGGATTGATTCAGGTTATAGGCATGGTCGAGTTAGGTTATAGGCATGGATTGAGTCAGGTGTTAGGCATGGTTGAGTTGAAAGTAGGTTTAGTTATGATTCATGATTTTGGTAATGAATGATATTGTGGGTCATAGGTGATATTTTGTATAATCTATGCATGGTGATGATAGAGAGATGGTAGGTGTAATAAATGTATTCTGTAGTAAGTAACTTCTTATGTAGGTGGCTTAATTTCCAATTTTTTTGTAAAAGGGGAACTAAGTAAAATGTGATGGAAATGATAAGTTAGGCATGGTTGATGAATTGGTTTAGGGTAGAGATTGGTTGAGCTAACTTCCAAGGGCCCCATGCCCTCAGATTTGGTGAAAATGAACCTCAGGCTGATGTAGTTCTCCCATGAGCTAGGGAAGAATATGAAAATGAATTGGTAGGTTTGGGGCATGATGTGGGTTTAGGTGAAATAGGTGTGTGTAGATTATAGGTAAAATGATGTAGGTGAAGGTGAGTATGGTGAAAAGAGGGGGATTATCCCAAAGGTAAGCATCGAGTACCAAGTCCTATATAATGTAATCAAAACATAAACAAATATGTTTAAAAGGTAAGAGGGGGGCAATAAAGCCACCTGGTTAGGTAGGATCATACCGAGTAGATCATACCTTGGAGGGGTGATGAACACAAGACCCAAAAGGCATTACACGATTAACAGTTCTACAATGAAGGTAGTCACAGGATCACCAAATGTCAAAATTCCAAGATGTCCCTTGAGGTAATCGAGGAAATGAGAGTGGAAATGGTAAGGTAGGTGAAAGGTAATTAATTGTATATGTTTTGAGTGACAGGGCTTTTGGGGCAAGAGGTCCGAGGTCACAATGGGCAAGTCCATGACTAAAATTTTTTTTGTTGTGATAGACTGATCAATGCGAGAAGTCTATATGGGATAAATAATATGGTACTCCTTGAGGTCTTCATGAAGTAGATCAATGCGGGAAGCTTTGGTTTCTCTCAATTTTTTTTGAGCTTCACATAGCTATCCTTCAAGGGAGAAGTCTATTTATAGTAGCAATTTTGTTGAGAGGAATATGTCCTTTTGAGGGAATCATCTTTTTTATTAGAAGTTTGACCCAAGGAGTTTGGTCCCATGTGAGAGTTTTGAAATCATGGACAAGACCAAGGTGGAGGATAGGAATCTTGTTCAAAAGGCAAGGTGGAATGACCATGGGATCTCATCTATAGGTAGATAAAAAGTATCCATGAGAATGATGCTATGTGTAGTGTCGTAGTACACATATACAAGAGAAGATAACAAGTGACAGGTACTCACATGATTCTTGTTTAATCGTTGGGGAGGTGTATGGAGTGGATGACGCTCAAGGGACGAGCCTGTAAAGATACAAAGTGTGAGGTAGGAAAATGAGTCAACAATAGAATGGTCGAAGATGTAATGCATTAAGGGGCTCAGGTTCAGGTTTACCATCAAGTGAGGATAAATGATAGGAACCTGATCCATAGATATGAGTTACGATGTATGGTCCAAGCCAATTAGGAGAAAATTTTCCCCGTTTACTTTTTTCTACTTTGGTTACGTGTTGATTTTATTTCAGGAAAATGTCACTGACTTAGAAGGTCTGTTCATGGACACATTTTTGGTAAACTTGAAGGAGATCCAAAGCATTAAGATGACATTCATCTAATAACTCTAGTTGCGCTAAACGGTCCTAACGAAAGTCATCATCATTGAGCATGTCATCGAGAGAAATGTAGAGTGAGGGGATCTAGACTTTGAGAGGCAAGACTACCTCTCTACTGTAGACCAAAGAAAAAGGTGTGGCCACAATGGAATTGTGAATACTAGTGCGGTATGCCCATAAGGCAAAAGGAATGTGCGTGTGTCAATCCTTCCCAGTATCGTCAACCAATTTCATAAGAATTTTGTTTAAGATTTTGTTAGTGGATTCGGCTTGGCCATTGGTGTGTGGGTAATAAGGTGATGAGAAACTAAGTTGAATGCCGAAGGCGTCACAAATTTTTTGGAATGTTTTGTTTTTGAATTTTTTTCCATTGTTAGTGATGAGGCGATGAGGAACACCAAAGTGAAAAATGATATGGTGGTTAATGAACTCACATATTTTCTCAGCTTTTATGGAGATGAGTGGTATGGCATCCACCCATTTAGTGTAGTATTCGGTAGCAGTTATGATCCATTGATAGCGTTGGGAAGAATGGGGATTGATTTTGCCAACAAGACCTAAACCACATTGAGAGAAAGGCCAAAGGTCACAAGAGACCTATAAGGCATGACTGCGTGTATGATGGAGGTTGGAATGTTGTTGGCATTTCACACAACATTTGACATAGTCACAACAATAATGGTTCAGGGTCAGCCAGTAATAGCCCAGGTGAAGAATACGCTTAACAACAGCAAGGCCACTAAAGTGACCTCCACATATGCCATCATGAACCTCCTTAATGGTATAAGGAATTTCAAAGCTTGTGAGGAATTGTAAGAGAATACTATCAAATCCACACTTATAGAGGAGTCCCTGCAGAATGACGAAACAAGAGACCTTTTTAAGGAAGGTGCATTGTCTATTACGGGTGAGATCAGGAGGTAAGATGGAGAGGGAAAGGTAGTCGGAGTATTTTTTATACCAAAGGTCACTCGAGTCTGGGGTGTCGATTCTGATCGAGTAAACCTCGTGTGGTAAATAAGAAGGTGAATGAAGGCATTGTACGGTGACAAAGATTTTGGAATTTGCAGGGGAAACGGTTATTTGGAAAGCTAAGCAAGCCTTGGTATCTGCAAAATTATTGGTTGAATGTGGGATGGTTTGAAGGTTGTAACAATCAAAGGTGGTAAAAAGTATGTCTACATGATGTTTATACTTTTGAAGTATCTCGTTACGACATTGGTACATACCATTGACTTGGTTTATGACCAATTTTGAATCACCAAAGATGTTGATTGATTTGACATCTAGGGCGTATTCATCTTAGAGACCTAAGATGAGCGCTTCATACTTAGCAATATTGTTAGTGCAATCAAAGTCTAGTTTGAAATACAAAGGCATGGGTTCCCCATCTAGAGGAATGAAGATAACACCAGCCCCACCCCCATGATGACACTTGGAACCATCAAAAAATAGTGTCATTTGGTAAGGGGGTTTTTCCAGGGAAAGGGTACTAATTGAATCATCGGGAAAGTCAAAATTAAAGGGTTGATCCCTGGAAATAGGTTCGTCAGCCAGTTGGTTGGTGATAGTTTGGCCCTTGATGGACTTTTGGTGAATGAATTTGAAGTCAAGATTAGCTAAAACCATAAGCCATCGCGCGGTGTAATGATTTTGATAAGGTTTGGTGTACATGAAGTGTAAGGGATTAGTGTTGGTCATGACATAAGTTTTTTTGTTGAGTAAGAAATGGCAGAGTTTGGTGGCAACGAAAACTAAGGCTAAGAAAAGATTTTTTGGATGGTTGTATCCGGTTTCATAGTCCAAAAGAGTATGGCTTATGTAATAAACTACCTACTCCCTGTGTTTTTCATCACGTTGAGTGAGGATGACTCCAAAGGAATGATCAGTAGCTGATATTTATAGGTAAAAAATTTAATTGTCTTGTTGTTGTGAAAATGTGCAATAGGGAAATTGACAATTTCTGAGCACGACAACTATACCCAGATGTTGAAATTTTCATGTCTTATCATTCCCAGGAACCCTAAATAAAATTTGTTAGTCTTTTCACCCTCTATTGATGTCAAATTAGTCCCTAGGTGATTTAGGAAATTATATTCATTCCCCCTAAGTGATTTTTGGGAGTTTTGAAAAGATGTTATCTTTTGGCAGTATTGGGAAGGGCTATTGTTGGCCTTTCCAGGACTGGATTCAACCACCTGGAGTGGAACATAAGGGAAAAAGTAAACATGGACATGAATTGAATACATTAGAACATCATGGAAGTTATTTTGCAAGGCTTTGGGAAGTTTTGAAATACTTGGAGTAGTTTGAGAGAAAAACAAGGTTCTCAAGCCTAAGCAGTACACAGGCCTAAAACAGTTGTTGGAATTCAAAAGAAGACTCTGGGAGCTCTAGATGGAGTTGGAAGTAAAATGAAAAAATCTTCAGAAAAATTATTCCAAGACCTACATGATGGTGAAATAATATTTTTCACAACACCTTGGCACATATGATTGGAAGGAAGTTTTTTTTAAGCACAAGTGGAGTCCCAGATCAAAAATCTGATTTTTCAGGGATCATATGGTAGAATTAAGACATGATACCAACATAATTGGATTTAAAATTCCATTTCCATTCAGGATCATATAAAGTTTCACAAATAAATTCCACCGGGAGCTCAATTTATCTTCATTCCAAGTTACCCTCTCAAAGGTAGTTCAGGACTTAGTCATTTTTTCGAGAGGACATGTTTCAGCACCAAGAACCTGGTGGGATTTCATGCCCCTGACGTCCCTAAGGTCATGTACATAAGACCTTGAAAAATTCACCCAGCCCCTATGGGGAGTCTTCTGGACACCCACATGACCGCAGTTCAGCCCCTAGGTGCATTTTTGAAGCATCCATTCCCTGTCATTGGATCGGGTGCCACGTGTCACCTCTAGGACCACCGTGGAAATTGATGTCCCTTATGCACCTAAGGTGGGTGAAATCAGACATGGAAAAATGTTCATAGACCCTATGACGAGTCATTTGGACACCCACGTGACTGAGTTTCAGCCCCCAGGTGCATTTTTCAAGCAAATCCCCTACCATCAGATCGAGGACACATGGCATCGCCTTGACCACCGTGGAAATTGATGTCCCTCACATCCCTGAGGTCAAGGACATTAGGGACATAAACATTCACCCATCCCATCAATTTTCATGTTTTGAAAGTTTAAATCCAACACTTAGCCATTTTCTTCCTCTCATTTCTCCTTTAGAACTCCTTACCTTGCCATGGCTCCGTGCGTGATTGTCCAGACACCCGGTCCACCATTGTTGCTCCGAACCAGCTCCACCATGGCCACATAAACTCTTCAAACCATTAATGCACAGAAATATTTAGGTCTCATAGAAAAATGGAGTGAAATGATGAAGAACGAAGAGAAAAATGGAGATTTTTTGCCAGATAACCGTGAAGTCACCCGATCAAAAAATCCTCATATCTTGCAAGATGCAAGTCAGATCGAGATGTCATATTTTGCATAATTCCTCATTTTTCAAGATGATCAAGATTGAACAAATTAGATTTCAAATGGTTCCCATAATCATTTTCTCCAACAAAACCCTCACTTCGTGCACCGGCTCACATTCGTCGAATTTCCCATCATTCCGGCAATGGAAACGAGCTAAAAACTTGCACATGAGTTCCAAGTGAAAAAACTATCACAATGGATTTTTTTTCATTGAAAATAGAGACAAAAACCATACCTACAAATTTTGAGCTCCATTAATGGCCGCCATGATAGCTCTATGCCCGAAGCCATTGCCAGGTCAAAATTTCAGAAAATTATTTCTAGGCATTCTAGTGGGAAAAACTATGTGAAATTCGGAGGGTGTGATCGTAACGAAAAGAAGAGTCCAAAAAAGTATTTTCCATCACAAATCGAGCACTAGAAACATACTTTCTAAAAATAGTAAGTTTTCCTATTCATGCTTGCTATTTTTGGCAACTCTTCATCAAAAGTGGATATGGAAAGAGCAGTGTGCACTGAAGATCTCTGAAAGGCTAGAATGATTATCCAGAGTAGAAAATAGTGGAAATGACCATTTACTAAAAATAGTAAGTCACACTCAAAGGGCAGTTTTGGCACAATGGGACATTCAGAACTTCGTTGCATTTGGAGCTTTCCATCAACGAGGATCAACAGACTTCATCGGGAGACACTCTCTCTCTCTCTCTCTCTCTCTCTCTCTCTCTCTCTCTCTCTCTATCCTCATCTTCTTCTCTCTCTCTTTCTCTCTCCTCTTCCCCCAAACTTTCTCTCACTTTCAAATTTTCCAATTCTTCATTGGGGTTTGTACTTTTGATATACCTTTAAGTCACTTAAAAGTGACTTTAGAAACATAATGTAAATTAAGTCACCTTGCTATTATAAAAGGGACTTAAATATTTAAAGTAGAATATGAACAGTCTTAAGTTATATTAAGGTATTCAAAAGGTCATGAGGAAGATGAAGATTCATATTCTATTCTATAAATTATAAAGCCATTCCCATTTCAAAGGGCTGGCAATTGATCTTGTAGACTCAAGAGTGCATGGTACCTAGAGAAAGCAAAGGAGATAGCCATTTTCTTCTACTCTCTTCCCCTCTCAAATTTCTTCCATTCCCACATTATGTATAACTTTGATTTGAGCAATCAATACAAGAAGAAGGAGTTTCTAGCTTTCTTTGACTAAGGGGTTTCTTGATACTTGGTTATCGATGAATTCTATTTGGTCTTGTTTCTATTCGCAGAGTTATTTCTTCCGATAAATGCATGTGTTGAAGTTTCTAACTAGTGTGTGTGTAGGAATTTGATTTTCTACTTGCAGCATTAGTCCTCCTACCTCTTTTCTCACTCCCCTTTCCCACTCTACAGATGAATACTTATATAGCAAGATATTTCTAGCTTTGCCACAGGGTCAGTGGAGTGCCCCTGTTGGATCCCTGGTTGAAAGACCACCATAGAAATCCACACTTTCTCGTGCATGCACATACAACAGTTGCACCAGTTAAGTAGAGGGACTTAGATTCCCAGAGCATTGGCAAGAAATCCACAAGTTTGTCCACCCAAAAAAAATTCTCGCCAACAAACCCATACCTCTTATTTCTACAAAAGAAAAGAAAATATGTGAATTCATCAATCATCACATCATTTTTCGCTTTGGTGTTCCTCACTGCCTCATCATTGATAACGGAAAATAGTTCCTAAGAAGATGATGAAATCCTTACAGACACTAAATCCTTACAGATAACTCTGTGATGCCTTCGACATTCAACTCAGATTTTCTTCACCTTACTACCCTCAAACCAATGGCCAAGCTTAATCCACCAAAAAAAACCTTTAAAAAAATTCTTATGAAAGTATTTGACAATATTGGAAAGGATTGGCATACACACATTCCTTTTTCCTTATGGGATTATCGAACTAGTATTCGTACCTCAACTATTGCCACGCATTTCTTTTTGGTCTACGGTACAAAGGAAAATTTTCCTCTTGAAGTCCAAATTCCATCTCTTTGAATCTCACTCAAAGAGATGCTCAACAATGATGACTTTAGTCAAGACCGTTTGGCACAACTCGAGTTATTAGACCAACGTCATCTCAATGCTCTTGATCACCTCCAAATCTACCAAAAACGTATCAAACGTGCCTACGATAAACGTGTCCGTGAAAAAACCTTCCATAGGGTCAGTGCATCTTGTGACCTGGTCCTGAAGGAGAATCAATATGTAACAAAAGAGGAGAAAAGTAAACAGGGAAAATTTTCTCCTAATTGGCTTGGATCATATATCGTTACTCATACTAATGGATCAAGTGCTTATCGTTTTTCTTCACTCGAAGGTAAAATTGAACCGAAGCCCCTCAATGTCTTACATCTTCAACCATTATATTATTGAATCAAGTCCTATATCACATTATGTCTACTTAAAATGTTGGTCCCTTGAGCACCATTCACCTTCCATTTTACCTATTTTAAGGATCAACGATCTAAACAAGAATCATGTGATTACTCATCACTTTTTCAGTGTTTTCTTCAATATGAGTACCATGCCTCTACTCATGGCATGATTCTCTTAGATAATTTTCATATTTTTCAAGATGGAATCACATATCCATTCATTCCTTAAACCCTTTCTTTCATAGTTAACCTATGTGTGTTATGGTTTTGTCTTCAACACAAGATACTATCTTTCTCTATAGTCTTGTCCATGACCTAAATAGTCCAAAAACAAAACAATTTCAAAATTAAAATGAGATTCAACTCCTTGAGTAAAAATTCCAGAAAAAAGATGACTCCCCAAAAGGAAATATACTCTTTCTATCTTGTTGCTATAAATAGACTGATCCCTTGAAGAATAACTATGCAAAGTTATCCATAATGTACATAGTCTATCGTAAAAAGAAGATTATTGTTGTAAAAATATAATAAAATATTTAGAAGCTTCCTGCATCGATCAACGTCACAAATACCTCAAGGAGATAATCTACTCATCCCATATAGACTTCTTGCATCAATCAGTCTATAAAAAGAAAAGCAAAAATAAAAAGAAAACTTTTTTTCCATGGACTTATCTATTTTGATCTTGGATCTCTTTCCAAATAGGCATGTTTTCTCACACCAGGTTACACTAAAACCAAACTATTTTCACCACATCGCTTTTTCACCCTAGCTTCCTGGTCACTCAAGGGATGTGTCGTAAATGTGACATTTCATGATCATGGGTGACTTTCTTCACCCTTCGAATAGTCAATCATGCAACGCCTTTAGGGTCTTACATTTATAAGCCCATCTTTGGTATGATAGACTTGTTATGGTTCTTATCAATTAGGCATAATTTTTTTGTCACGTCTTACCAATCACCTTCTTCATTACTTGTTGATTATCTTATAGGGTGGTACTCCCCCAGAGCCTTCGACACGTTGAAATTCAACCATACCTAAATGACCTCAATGGTTGGTATATAGGTACCTGGTATGAGCTCAAGTGTTAACCATGCCTATACTAACCTCAAGTTCAACGGATTCCTAGAATGACCTCAATTGGTCAACCATGGAGGTAACTAGTACCGGTAGGAACTCAAGGTATGCCTAAATGACCTAGAACTCAACCATGCTGTAACTGGTACCTAGAGGTCAAGGTCATGCGGTATAACCTGTGGAGGTACCCATCCCTCTGACCTCATTAAATTATTCCCTAGCATTACGGGTCAGAACTACATTGGCCCGTAGGCCCCTTTTCATCGAGGCTGATGTAGGTCAGCACTCTGAATGGCATAATTGTGACCCTTGGAGGTTAGCTCGGACACTCTTTACCCTAACACATTTTCCCCTTGGAAGGATTCACATGCCATGACACTTATTTTTCCAGGGTCTACACAAGCAACAAGTGAAATTGGAATTCACCCTCAATAAAAATGTATAGCTACAATTTTGGATCACATAATCAAAACATCCAATCGCGATCATTTCACATTTCCATGACAGTCAATAAAATGGAAATGATACACAACATTGAGTCATATACATCATCACCGGATGTTTCCATACATACCAATCACTTAGGAAATGTAAATCAAACCCAGAAAACATGGGACCAAATCATGCCTAAATCACCTAGTACTCCCCCATTAATCTATCATTTGAGTCGTACCCGTATGCCATCAATGTGAACTAAAGATCAATCAAGCCTACAGGACCTCGATGCAATCATTTTGCCTAATTCACCTGATCTCTTCCATCAATACACAATAATAATGGAGGCTACTTGGTGAACAAAGTACATCATTCATCCAATAAACATTGTAAAATATGGTAAGATGAGGATATTCCATGTATCAGGTGTGATATATAAAAAGCTACAAATAAAGGGTACAAATATCTCAAATCACTCAGATACATTGAAGGACCTATCTTGAGGGCATGGCAAGCTGGTATAAAAAGGTTTCAATGAGGTCACATAAGGAAATTCTCATAGGATACTAGCCTCACTATCTTTGAGCACGGTAGCGCTGTGTGATGTCGTATCAAAAATGGGGTATGTGGGGCCACTGATCAGTTATCAAGTGACTAATCAGCACCCCACCTGATATTCTCTAGGCTACTCTCACTTGGCTCCTGGGTCAGGTACCTATCTATCTCCTACCTCATCTGTGACGATGTATACGTGGTATGAATCTCTAGTCTCTATTTGAGGGAAATTGGAAAATCCCACACCTTCTCCCACCTTTGCCAGTGACCATAATCGACATGCCTCACCTCCAAACGAATCGTATCGGAGGACCAAATCAAACTCGTGGACCCACTAATTGAATGTCAATCACCTACTACATGGTGGTGTGGCCAAAGAATATAAATGTTAGGAATTAGAGAACAAATATGCGGAAATAATTCCTTAAATCACAACAGTAGTAGGAAACTATAGAGTAGAAGTATACATGCAGAAATATAACAACATAAATAAATAATGCACAAAAGAAGACAAGACAAGATTTAACATGGTTCACCCAATATGGGCTACGTCCACCAAGAACTTGCTCAAATTTAATTATCAAAAAGAGTAAAACAAATCTCACATTCTTCTCTCAGTTATGAACTCACAACAAAATTCTAAAGATGCTAAACCATATCTAAACCACAATTAACACCCAATTGCTTAACCTTGATCACTCTTGATCACCTCTTGATCACTAAGACTCAAGACGTCTTGAACACATCAAGATATATTCAAGATACCCTAACACCTCTATTTATAGGATTAAAATCCTTATAAGAAGTCCATAAAGCTGACCCTAGAAGTTTGAAAGGCACGACCTTTCATCTTCCCATGGCTAGAAAATGAAACTAGTCCTGACCTTAACATCATGTTAACAACAACGTGGTTGCAACGACACAGCGACTGCACAACAACGTCATAGAACCTGATTGCAAAATTCTCTTGAAGTCTCCAAAATTAACTGTTCGAGATCTAGCACTTCAATACTGATTTGAGAAGACCAAAAACAGGCTCCACACCCCAACAATATCCCACTTGAGAGACTGTTTCCTATTGAGAAAAGTTCTCAACCCTTCATTATCAACCATGAAGGCCAATCAAAGTTGAACACAACTTCAACTTCTCCCTTATGACTACGCTTTGGTCATCATATCCATGGGATTATGACTAGTATGAATCTTTTCTAGCTTCAACTTATCTTCTTCCAAAGCTACCCTGATGAAATGATATCTCAGCTGAATGTGCTTCATCCTAGAGTGAAAAGTGGAGTTCTTTGCTAAATGAATAGTGCTTTAACTATCACTTTGTAGTCTCCCAACTTCCTGCTTATGACCCAACTCATCAAGCAACTATTGTAGCCAAATCATCTCCTTTCTTTCCTTTGTGGCAGCAATATACTCAACCTCTGTGGTTGACAAAGCCACAACCTTTTGTAACTGTGAAATCCAGCTCACTGCATCGTATCACCAATCGTAAATACATAACCTGTCGTGCTTCTCCTACTATCCAAATCTCCTACCATGTACAAATCTACATAACCACACAATGTAGTGTCTCGATCCACTAAAACACGATGTTGTTCTCATGGTCGC
Organism: Taxus chinensis; assembly: GCA_019776745.2. Lineage (NCBI taxonomy): Eukaryota > Viridiplantae > Streptophyta > Pinopsida > Cupressales > Taxaceae > Taxus > Taxus chinensis. The sequence continues at coordinate 955,257,164 of CM034147.1, read as the reverse complement.
TCTCAAATACTGATAGGATCCACTTCACTGCCTGTCCAATTCTCTATACCTGGATCACTCATAAACCTACTCACTTCTCTGACTGCATGGGAAATGTCAGGCCTAGTGCATACCATGGCATACATCAAGATACTAACCATTGATGAGTATGGTACCCTAGACATCTATATTTTATCCTCTTGAGTCTTGGGACTCTGCTCCTTTGATAATTTAAAGTAACCTACCAAAGGGGTACTAACTAGTTTAGAATCCTTCATACTAAACCTCTCTAATACCTTATTTATGTACTCTTCTTAAGATAACACCAACTTCCTCTCTTTCCTATTATGATTTATTCTCATACCAAGGATTTGTTTTTCTTCCCCCAAATCCTTCATAGCAAAGGAGTCACCTAGCTTCTTCTTGAGTACCTTTATTTCCTGCATGTTCTTCCCTGCAACAAGCATATCCTCCACATACATGCACAAAATAATATAACTACCATTAAGAAACTTTTTGATGTACACGCAATGATCTGAGTGACACTTGGAGTAACCCTGCTCCTACATAAAACTGTCAAACTTCTTGTACCATTGTCGTGGAGCTTGTTTTAGTCCATACAATCTCTTCTTAAATTTGCACACTAACCTCTCCTTTCCTTTAACCTCATAATCCTGTGGTTGTTACATATACAATTCCTCCTTTAACTCACCATGAAGGAATGCAGTATTCACATCCAACTTCTCTAAGTGTAGGTATTCTATTGCTACTAAACCAAGAACAGTTCTAATATAAGTCATTTTAAAAACAGGAGAAAAAAATTAATCAAAGTCTATACCTTTCTTCTGTGTAAATCCCTTGACCACCAACCAGGCCTTGTATCATTTTTCTTGCCTCCATCTTCCTCTTTGATTCTATACACCCACTTGTTATGTAATGCTATCTTGCCCTCGGGTAGCTCCACCAGATCCCAAGTATGGTTTTCCATAAGAGATCTATGCTCTTCATCCATGGCCTACTCCTACTTCTTCCTGGCATCCACCTGCACTGCTTCCTCAAAGCACTCTGGCTCTCCACTGTCAGTGAGCAATAAATAATTCAAATATGGAGTAAATCATTCAGGTTCCCTTCTTACCCTATAATACCTTCTCACCTTAAGAGTTTGGGGTTCCTGATGAGTAGGTTCCTTAACTGGCTGTGTCGGAACATGCTACACCTGAACCAGCCCCTTGGACACCTTGTCATCTGAAATGTCCTCTAACACTGTGTATTATTTATTTGATTCCTCGTTCTGTTCCTGCAACTAGTCTTTATACTTGACTTTTTCATTAAAGACAATATCTCTAGGCTAAAATATTTTATTGTCCTTAAGAATCCAAACACGGAAACCAAAGTCACCCTCGCCATATCCAATAAAGGTGCATTTCTCAAACTTAGCCTCTAACTTGGTCCTATCATCTTTATCAATGTGAACAAATACCTCACATCCAAATACTCTAAGAAATGAGTAATCAATTTTCTTACCAGAACCAAGCCGCCTCAAGTGTACCTCCATCCAAAGCCATAGAGAGTCCTCTGTTAATTAGATAAATAGTTGTGCTCATCACTTCCACCCAAAACATGAGTAGAAGCCCTGCATGTAACCTCGTGCACCTAGCACGCTCCATGATTGTCCTGTTCATTCTCTCTGACACTCCATTTTCTTGTGGAGTATTTGGAACTATTCTTTGCTTGCAGATCCCATTTACCGAACAGTAATCAATAAATTCATTGTTGTAATACTCCCCTCCATTATCTGAACTGATACATTTCAACTTGATACTTGTTTCATTCTCAACCAAGGATTTCCATCTTTTGAAGGTTTAAAAGACATCAAGATTTATTTCTAATGCAATATACCCAAACTTTTTTAGTTGCATCATCAATAAAAGTGATATAATAACATGAACCACCAATAGAGTTTACCTTAGCTGCCCCCCATACATCTATATGCAATAAATCCAACTTACTCTCCTTCCTACTAGGTACAACCTTGAGAAATCTCACCCACTTTTATTTTCCATAAACACATTCATCATAGAAGTCTAAATCTAACTCCTTTATTCCAGGAAACCTATCCTTTATAATCTGCATGCCCTTTTGACTCATATGACCGAGTCTCTAGTGCCACAAAGTTACATCTCCATCTGCAACAATTAAATTGCAATAATCAGCACCACTGGTTAAATACAAAGTACCAATTTTCTTACCTTTTGCAATCACAAGATATCCCTGGGTAACCTTCCAAGAATCCACTATAAAACTAACCGTATAGCCATCACTACCCAGCTAGCCCCACAGATATCAAGTTCCGCCTCAACTTAGGTACATGTCTGACATCCTTAAGTAGCCATGTGTTCCCATTCTGCATTTTCACCCGAACATAACCTTTCCCTAATATTCTGCATGGTTCATCATCACCAAGATATACATGTCCAGAATCTCCTTGAATAAAATAAGTAATGTAATGTCTATGTGGGGTGGCATGGCAAGAATCCCCTGAATCTGACACCTAATACTCAGCAATATTATCTAAAGAAATAATTAAGGCATCCTAACAAACATCACCTGCTTCCACATTCACCTCTTTAGTTTCTTCCTTCTTGTTCTTCTTATTCCCAAAGAGCCTAGCAATATTTCTTAGCATGACCAACCTTCCCATAGTGCCAACATTATAACTTACTCTTGGAATTTGAACTTCCATGAGTCATTCAACTTCCCATGGTTACCTTTCCCTGTGTTCTTTTTTCTCCCTCTGCTCTCAACCGTATCAAAGTCATTTCCAGAAGTAGAATAATCTCTCGATGCTCTTCCTTCGCATTTCCTCACTTAGGATCACACCTATTACATCCTCAAACTTTAGATTTTGAATTATTAGAAATTGAATTACTTACAACCATAACCAAGTTGTGCCAGCTATCTGGTAAGGAGCACAAAATCAACAAATCCTTGACCTCATCATCAAATTCAATTTTTACCCAGTTTAACATACTCACAATCATATTAAATTCATTCAAATGACCAGCAACAAAACCATTCTCAAACATCTTCATATTAAATAAATTTTTCATCAAAAATATTTTATTAGAGGCAGAGGGTTTTTCATATAACTTCCCCAATGCACTCATGAGACCTTCTGTGGTCTTCTCCTATGATATGTTTAAAGCAACCGAAGATGCAAAGCATAAATGAATTTCCCTGAGCACCTTTCTATCCAGTAACTCCCAATCCTCATCTGACATGGCTGTAGGTTTATTTTCTTTTCTAGCCAAAGGAACATTGAGGTCCTTCTGATATAAGTAATCCTCTATTTACATCTTCCATAAACCAAAGTTCTACGCATTGAACTTCTCAACCCTTGATCTACCCTCATTTGCCATAGCTCCCACTCAAGCTAAAATTTCCCTGTGATTTACAAATTCAGTAAAAAACCACCAAAGCTCTAATACCAATTGTTAGGAATCAGAGAACAAATATGTGGAAACAATTCCTCAAACCACAATAGTAGGAAACTATAGAGCAGAATTATACTTACAGAAATAAAACAGCATAAATGAATAATGCAAAAAATAAGACAAGACAAGATTTAACGTGGTTCACCCAATGTGGTCTACGTCCACCAAGAACTTGCTCATATTTTATTATCAACAAGAGTAAAACAACTCTCATAGTCTTCTCTCAGTTATGAACTCACAACAAAATTCCAAAGATGTTAAACCATAATTGACACTCAATTGCATAACCCTGATCACTCTTGATCACCTCTTGATCTCTAAGACTCAAGACCTCTTGAAAACTCAAGATATCTTTAAGATACCCTAACACCTCTATTTATAGGATTAAAATCCTTCTAAGAAGCCATAAAGCCAGCCCTAGAACATTGAATGTCGCGATCTTTCAACTTCCCATGGCTGAAAAAAAAAAGTCCCGATGTTAACAACATGTTAACAGCAACATCGCAGCAAAAACATAGTGACTACATAGCAACGTCATAGAAAACGACTGTAGAATGCTCTTGAAGTATCCAAACTTAACCGTTCGAGATCCAACACTTCAACACTGATTCAAGAAGACCAAAAACAGGCTCCACACTCCAACAACTCTCTGATGTGAACCATATTAATTTCAAATCTTGGGTGTGGCTCTAGAAGCTGTGAGGGTAGAGGTTGTGGTTGTTGAGTGGGCAATGTCAGGATGGGTGTTAGTGAAGCAGGATCCTCATCGAGAAGGTCATCATCATTAAAGTTGGTTTCTGGTGGACACAATTGGATAAGGACATTTTTCAAGGCCTTGTAGTTGTCCACATCATGCCCTGGCACACAATGTTATGCATAAATTTTAGTATCATCAAACCCTGTTTGGCTTGGGTTTGAGGGGGTCATAAGTTCTGAGTGGCAGTAGTGTGATTACAAAAGTCTCGAGGAGGTTGGATAAAATTTTGGCATAGGACCCTACTAGTGGATCACAATGGGAAGTGAACGTGGGTTTAGGTGTAGGTTGGTTGATTCTTGAGGAACTATTTTTGGAAGATTAGGAATGGGTAGAGTTACAGTTTTAGGTGCCAATGTGGTTTTAGGTATCGGTCGTGTTTTTTTTGGGTAGGGGTATAGTAGATGGATAGGTAGGAGGGTGTGTGGTTGTTTTGACTACCTTATTGTGGGGTAGTGGGGTTTTGTTTTTGAGTTGCACCTTCTTAGGTAAAGGTGATGTGGGTGTACGAGATTTAGAAGGAAAAGTAGATTGAGGAAGAGGGTGAGTTACCCATGGGGATAACGGGGGTGCTGTGAAGGTAGGTGATGCGGGTCGTACTTGGGGTATGAAGGACAATGACTGAAGTGTAGTGGGTAGTGAAGCAATAGCTGAGGTTATTGGAGGTATTTGTGGGAAAGAGAATGTAGGTGTGGGTGTAAGTCATGTTGTGCACCTAGGTAGGTTATAAGTTTGTGAGGAAGGAATGGGTTGTTGTGTTATTAGTTTATGGATGGGTGAATGGTGCTTGACCATGTTGGATAGCTAAGGTTTTAAGGCAAATGGGACAAGTTCGGGTGATATTGGTGCGGTCAGGGTATGAGGTCGATGATTTTTTTTCTTTGGTTTGGGTTCTGAAATAGGTGTGGCTCTAACATCGGAGGGTGTAGGTAAATCTAGTTTAACTGGTGGATGAGCAAGGTTGGTGGTCGGGCTGACACCTAAAGTGGTAATAGGTTTAGTGGAGGAAAATGTTATGGGTATGGGTTTGGGTTGAGATGTAGGTTTGGTTATGGGTAAGGGTGTGGTGTGAGTTCTAACATGTATCATGAAAGGGGTTGTGAAAGCAATGGTTGTATTTGGTTTGATGGGTCAAAATGTGTTTGGGTAGATAGTGGAGGTATCAGCGAGGGACCTCTGCATCTGTGTTGAGATAGGGAGTAAAAGGCACCCTCATAGTAAAGCCCTATCCACATAATCTAAGTGATCAGCTAAACATGAGAACGACACGTCTGTGGGTGTAGTTGGTGAGTACCTAATAGGAATTATCATAAAATTCATCTTAGAGACGGGGAATTCACTAGCTTTAGCTTCTGTGGGTAAGAGAGCTGAAAGTAGGTTTGTTGGGTTTTGGGTAGGCAGATGGGGAATGCTCGCCGAGAGGCAAAGGTATCTCAACCGGGTCTATAATAGGTGGAGAAGACGATGGGAGCTCTGCTATAAGTGGAGGAATGGATGGGTGCTCTGCTATGGGTGGAGGAGGTAATGAGAGCTCCTCTATGGGTGGAGGAGGTACTGTAGGTAAAGGTTCTCTAAGTGGAGAAGTCAGGGGTAAGATGGTCTCAATGTTAGCGGAAGACCCCTCTGTAGGTGATAAAGGAGATGAAAGGTGTTCCTCTATTGGTGAAGGAACTGGGGAGGTAGGTTCCAATGTGGAAGGAGGATTTCGGGCTAGGATTTCCTCTATGGAAGGGATGTGAGGTAATTGAGAGGTGATAGGTACCTTGTTAAAGATAACATGCACCTCATAGGTATGAGTATCGTGAGTTGATGTCTCACTGGTTTGATTGGATGAAGGGGCATGATTGGGAAATAGTTTTTTTGAAGATTTTTAGATTTTGGTTGGGGGTGGTGTTGGGATTATCCATAGTTAACTCACCTTTCTTGAGCATTTCTTGGACAATATTCTTGAAAGTGATGTAGTTTCCATCACTATGACCCTTTACTCGATGATAATTATAGAAATCGTGTTCTTTATACCATGCGGGCATGGGGCGAGGAGGTTCAAAACTAGTGTGTGGTTTTATTGGTGTAAGGGTGATGGTTCCAACTTTGATAGGTTTTTCTAAGATAGAAAAGTAAGGTTCCTCAATTGGGGTATATTTTTATTCCTCTCGTCTGAATTGAAAAGCCTGGATAGGTGAGTGATTAGATGAGGGTGTATCTTGATTCGACGGATGAGTTAGGCCAGCCTTGAGTACCACTACGTTAGTGGTGCCCTTAGCTTTTGAATAAGTGGTTTATGGTTTGGAAGAGGAAGAGGTATCATTCAACTTGAATGCCAAATTCTTATTTCTTAATTGGATATTCTTCTCTTCGATGGCCTGAATCTCTAACTTTCATGCCATCGTAAATTCCTCATCAAATGTTTGAAAGGTTTGGACCTACAAGGTCAGGGAGATATGTCTAGCACAAGCTCATGTGAAGAGCTTGATGAGTTCAATTTGTGGCAGTTGGAAGGTAAGTTGATTGATTAGGCTCTGCCAGTGAGCAACAAAAACTGTGATGGATTCTTCCTCATACTGACATGTGGAATATAGATCGGTCATGGTAACCTTCTTGATGATATTGATAGAGAAATGGTCCAAGAAAGCTTGGGCTACCTAATTGAATGATAATATAGAGTGTTTAGGTAACCCACTATACCAATATAATACAGGTCCAGTGAGGGACATGGGAAAATTCTTCAAAAGCAAGGCATCATCATGAGTGATCAAATAACACCCATTTTTGAATGACCGCAAATGTTACTGAGGGTCTTCTTTGCTATTAAAGTGATTGAGTTTAGGCATTTCCCAATGCATAGGGTATGAACGGATAGAAATGGATGGGTGAATAGGCTCATTACAAATCTAGTCATAGGTGAGAGTGTGGGAGCCGGAAACCAATGCCTCCAATGTCTGCATCTTTTCCAACATCAATTTAATTAGGTCATTGGTGGGTTGTAATGATTGAATGATGACAGTGACAAAGACTGTGAAAAGTGGAATAAAGTGAAGTAAAAAAATGTCCTTCTAAGTAGGTTAAATGATTGGGAAAGGACTTGGAACCGACGTTGGTTGGGTATAACTAATGATAGTTAGAGGTAACCGATGATGGTTACTGTGAATTTGAAACAACGATGAAAAAAAGTGGTTGTGAATTAAAATCTGATGTAGAATCAGACCGAGAATTCTAGGAATGATAATGATATTGCCTAGGCACACTCAAGTAAAGCCGGAATACACCAGATATGATGAGGAGCGTGTAAGGATGAACAAGAAAAAGTGATGAATGTGATCTCTCACCTCAAAACATAAGCCAAGAAAAAACAATAAGAAAATATGATCCTAGGAGTTCCTTTTCTATTATGTTTGTGTAGATTATGCTTTTTAGAGATTGACACATGAATTGTGAAATAGAGTTTTTTTGGTGAGGATGGCTTTCTACGAAGAAGGAGATCTAAAACGTGAGGTTTCAGGTATGTTATGGTGGGGGTGGGCTTCGCTCTAAAGTATGACTCAACAGAGAAGCGAGTTGGGTGCCCACTGTGTCGTGATCATGTGATCACCTACAGCTTCTTCCAGGTAAGTTGTTGTATAAGAATGTATGTAGTTTGAATTTTTGTGAGGTTTGGTAAGACGTAGAGAAAGATAAAAGGATAGAAGTGCTTTTCTATGATTTGTTTGTCAACCATCAGCTGGTAATGACTTCCAGTGTATTGGTTTCCCTCAATTAATATGAGCTAATGTAGATAAATAGAATGAAATGTAATGATTTTTAAACCCAAATCGAAAATGTGAAATTGGATGACACAATAAGATGAAGAGGAAGAGGGATGCTCTTTCACTATAATGCAAAAAACATGAAGAAATGATTCCTTTTAATTACACCAAAAGAAAAGTTTCCTTTAGGGCAAATAGAAAGAAGAGACGAATTACCAAAGAATAAAATTAGTGTGTATGCTTTTTAGAAGGGAAAAAAACACACAATCTTTTCCTAGGAATGAATGAAATGTAAGGAACCCCGGATGGGTCCCACCGGACGTCCCAAAATGTTTCACCTTTTTCTTAGATTATTTCTTAGAAGCATTAACAAAACAGATAGGGTAACGGGTGTAGGAGGAATACCTTTTCAAATGTCGGTTGATGGGTTGTTGCATGCATATGACTTCCGAATCCACAGCTGATCGTGAGAGCTTCCTTTTGGCTAGGAGGAACTACCTATAATGAAAACATGACCACCAGAAGGAATTAAATAATATGGGCAGTGAACTACCTAGCATAGGCTAGATCTGGGAAGTGTGGTACTTCCTAGATGGTTGTCAATTCACTGTTTTAAACAATTTAATGTTGTAAACAAAGTAAATCCTATTCTTATTTTAAAATGATTTGGGTATCTCACTTAAAAACACAATAAGAATTAGATCTAATCTAACAGGCTAAGCTAGAATAGAATCCAAAAGTCAAATGATTGGTTCTGGGTTCTGCAAGTTTGACAGAGGTCTCGAGTAGATCACAAGGGAAAAAGGGTGAGAAAAAATTAGGTGGGTAGGTCTCTGTTAAGGGTTGTGTGGGAAAACACAGAAACTGGTGTCGGTCAGGGGTGACTGATGGCGGTTAGGTGTAATCGATGCTGCTTACTATCAGATCTAGAAATGTCACAGAACAAGATGGGGTCTCTTTTTTGATTGTACAAAAGACTCGGGTTGGTCAGGATGAGATATTGGGTGACTAGAGTGGGCTTTTGTGAGGTTTTAATGGGTATACAGAGGTGAAAATATGGAGAAGGTCAATATGGAGCCACAGGGGTTTGATGACACCAAAATTTATGCATACCATCGTGTGTCATGACACAATGTAGAGAACTGTAAATCTCTAAAAACAATTCTTATCCAGTTGCGTCCTCCCAAAGAAAACTTTGATGATGATGACCTTCTTAATGACGAACCCATTCCACCAACACCTATTCCCATAGTTTTACCCTCATTTCCCACTCAATGACTGAGATCTCCACAACTCTTAGAGCCACCCCCAAGGTTTGAAATTAACATGGTTTGCATCAATGACCTCACCAAACCTCCACCCAAATGTCAATGTGCCCAACTCATCCCAAAAAGTTCCTTCCCGCCACTAGGCTTTTTCCCTTCATGTCACTATACCTTTCATGGCTCACCTACCTCTCCTACCTCCCCACCTCATATCAACATGATCCATGTTACTACCCATACTCAGAAGGAAAAAGGAAAGGAAAAGGCAACTGACCCACCAACCAATCCTATACCCAACATACCATCTGCACCCACACCTAAAATCACTATCTATGGCCCCACATATCCTATTTCTAATGGGGCCACACACCACACAATGCTCAAATAACTACACCAATCCTCCCTCAAAATGTCCTTATATGATCTCATCCAAACCTTGAAATCCCATCGTCAAGATCTCATGGAGGTCCTGCAATCAATTGAGGTTTTACCCAATGACCCTACACCCATAGCCTCCATTATCACACCCCATCATGTAGCCTCTCTCACCAAATTGCCACCTTTATCCACACCTCAACCTACTCATCAAGTAGCCTCCTTTATCTTCTTAGAGGAAGAGATCACACTGCACTAAAACAGATGACCTAGAACCAGCTCTCTTCATCTATGTCCACATGGATGATATACGTGTAAGACGTGTCATGATTGATGGGGGTGCTAGCATTAATATCATTTAATCCCATGCATTCGCTCAAATGCGCATACCTGACAATTGCATGCATAAACATCCTGTCATGTTATGTTCATTCAATGACACTATCACCTCTACACTAGGCACTGTCATCCTCCATGTTCACGTGGGCCCCCACACTATTCCAGAGTTATTCTATGTCTTAGAGGGAGAATTTCAATATAATCTGTTGATTGGCAGACCCTATATTTGTGTCATGGGCTGTGTTCCTTCCACTTTGCATTGTTGTGTGAAGTTTGAGCATGAAGGAAAAACCTATATCATTCCAGATGATCCATCACCTTTCAAAACTTGTAACATGCTTTACCGACCCAATGACATGCTCATACCCATCAAAGAATATACCTCCACAACCACTACCACATCACCTACACCTCCCCTCACCAGTGCAGCCGCTACCTTAACCACACCTACATCCTCCATTCCTACCACTAACACAACCTCCACAAATGAACCATCGGCCTCTCAATTCATTAGTTCCACCCCCGAGCTGACCTCTACCACATCGTCTATTACAGCTACCCACATACCAACCACCGATCCCTTGGAAGGCATTTTTTAATGCCTCACTCTAGGGGAGTATCACCTATATAGTGTCAACATATTACTTACTCCACAAGAATATGGAAGTCTTCACCAACACCCTTGTTATGATCACAGTATAGGATAATGCCTCCTTTATGGTCCTCTTTACCTTCGTACCAATCTCACCTATGGGTGACTTGATACTACAACTTACACACTTGAACCACCATCACAAACTTGCCCATTTTCCACCGATCTCTAGTCATTCACCAACCGTCATTTCACCCACACCTTGCTGCACTGATGTGCGTGGAAGGGTTTTGTTTTTGGATTTTATGATCAAGTCCACCATACTATTATTCCATGTACTACTCGCAAGCATAACGACCGTAGTGGTATCGGATTTTCTGAACCACCTACCAAGAAGTCCCATGTTGAGCTCATTGAAGACATTAGCCCTTTTTCACCTTCATCACCACCATCACAATCTTCACCAACAAAGACGATGGATCCTGAATCCATCCCTCCTAACTTTTTTTTTCATAAACACCATCTCCTTGGGGCCTCTCACTTATCAACTTGAGGGCAAGGCTGCCTTCTCTCTTCCCTTCCTGTACCCTGAAATGATCGATGACGATACACCTTCAATTAACATCATTCAATGTTAGGATGATGAATCTATACTCACCTACCTTGGTGCAGAAGAATCATATATTCATCGGTCACTACCATCTAAGATGTAAACCATGTTGAATGAATCAACTATCAAAATCAACATTCATACTCAGGATGACCCGCACATCTTAAAGATCGGTCAATCTTTAGATGTTGCTAAACAGAATGCCATCACTTCTTTTCTCAAATATCATAACCATGTTTTTTCTTGGTCTTACGAAAACATGTGCGGTATTGACCCCACCATAGTGGTCCACAATATCGTAACCGCTCCTAATTCCAAGCCCATCAAAAAAAAATTGAGGAAAATGGACCCTCGCATATCCCTTCCTGTCAAAGAATAACTTCAGTGCCTTCTTTCGGTTTCCTTCATCTTACCCATTGATTATCCTTATTGGATTTCTAACATTATCCCTATCAATAAGGCGACAAAGGGACTCCACATTTACACATATTTCTATGACCTCAATCTAGGTTGTCCCAAGGACAACTTTCCTTTACCTGGTATTAACTAACTGGTTGACCTTACCACTAGTCATTAGATGCTATCAGTCATGGATGGCTTCTCGGGTTATAACCAAATTTTCCTTACGCTAGTAGATCAACACAAAAATGTATTCATCACACCTTGGGGGACCTTCTGCTATCAAGTCATATCTTCCATGACATCATGCATTATATATTGGAAGATTACGTGGAAGATCTCCTAGCCAAATCTAAATTCCGCTCCAAGTACCTCGCCATCCTAAAAACCATCTTTGACCTCCTTATTAAATATTACATCCACCTTCAACCCAAGAAATGTGTCTTCACGATTCTCTCAAGAAATCTCCTAGGATTTATCATTTCCTTACGTGGTATAGAAGTTGACCCTACTAAATTCAAGGTCATTCTTGAAATGCCTCCACCCACCAACCTTAGGAAACTTCGTAGCCTACAAGGTAAGTTGCAATATATTCATTGTTTCATTTAATAATTGTCTGATCAATGTCAACCATTTCATCACCTTCTCAAGAAGGATGTCTCCTTTAAATGGGATGACGACTGCCACAAAGATTTTGAGGTCTTAAAAAAATACCTTCTTCAACCAACTATACTCATTCCACCTAAAGATGATCAACCCTTCTACCTGTACATCTCAGCTACCGATCACTACTTGGGGGCCATGCTCGCTCATTGCAATCAACAACACAAGGAGCAGGTGGTTTACTACATAAGCCATACTCTTTTGGACTACGAAACCTGATACACCCATCCCAAAAAAAAAATTCTTATCCTTAGCTTCCATTGCCACAAAACTATGTCATTACCTACTTAACCACAAAACCTATGTTGTGACCAACACTGACCCCTTACACTTCATGTATGCCAAACCTTACCAAAATCAACATGTCACATGCTAGCTTATGCTTATGGCCGACCTCGACCTTTAATTCATTCATCAAAATTCCATCAAGGGCCAAGCTATCACCAACCAATTAGCTAACACACCAATTTTTGGGGATCAACCATCTAATTTTGATTTTCCAGATGAGTCAATTGCACTCTTTCCCAAGACAAGCCCACTTACCAAATGACACTCTTCTTCGATGGTTCCAAGTGTCGCCGTGGGGGTGGGGATGGTTTTATCCTCATTCTTCTTGATGGGAAACCCATGCCTTTGTCTTTCAAACTAGATTTTTATTGTACAAATAATATTACCGAATATGAAGCACTCGTTTTAGGTCTCCAAGCTTCCTATGCCTTGGATGTCAAATCCAACAACATCTTTGGTGATTCCCAATTTTTCATAAACCAGGTCAATGGTATATACCAATGTTATAATGAGACACTTCAAAAATATAAACATCACATAGACATACTTTTGACCACCTTCGACCGTTGCGCCCTTCAAACCATCCCCTGTTCAACCAACAAATTTGAAGATACCATGGCCTGCTTGGCTTCTCAAATACCCACTTTGCCTACCGATTCTAAAATCTTTATCACTGTACAATGACTCAAATCACCCTCTTATTTACCTCATGATGTTTACTCTATCGAAATCATTTCCCCTGACCCGAGTGACCTTTGGTATAAACAATACTCAGACTATCTTTCTCTCTCCTTCTTACCCCCCGACCTCACTCGTAATGGACAATGTGCCTTTCTTAAAAGGTCACTCATTATGTCATCATGGGTGGCCTCCTTTATAAGCATGGATTTGATGGTATTCTGTTGGGATGCCTTATGAGTTCTGAAATTCCTTATACCATCAAGGAAGTTCATGATGGCATATGTGGAGGTCACTTCAGTGGCCTCGCTGTTACTAAGCATATTCTTCTCCTAGGCTATTACTGGCTGACCCTTAACCATGATTGTTGTGACTACATCAAGCATTGTGTCAAATTCCAACAACATGCCAACCTTCATCATGAACCCAGTCTTGCCTTACAGTTCACCCCGTGACCTTTGGCCCTTCTCTCAATGAGGTTTGGATCTTGTCAGAGATATCAATCCCCATTCTTCCCAATGGCATCAATGGATCATCATCACTACCGAATACTACAAAAAATAGGTTGAAGACATACCACTCATCTCCACAAAATCTGAGAAAATATGTGAGTTCATAAATCATCACATCATTTTTCACTTTGGTGTTCGTCATCACCTCATCACTGATAATGGAAAACAATTCAAAAATAAAACCTTGTGAAAACTTTGCGATGCCTTCGGCATTCAGCTAAGCTTCTCATCACCTTATTACCCATAAACTAATGGCCAAGCTGAATCCACTAACAAAACCCTGAACAAAATTCTCATGAAAGTGGTTAACAATATTGGGAAAGACTTGCATACGCACATTCCTTTCCACCTATGGGCATACCGCACTAGTATTTGCACTTCCACTACCACCACAACCTTTTTCTCTAGTCTATAGTATAAGAGGTTGTTCTACCTCTCGAAGTCTAGATGTCCTGACTCCACATTTCTCTCCATGACATGCTCAATGATGATGAATTTCGTCGGGACCATTTAGAAAAACTTGAGTTATTATATGAACTTCATCTTAATGCTCTTGACCACCTCCAAGTTTACCAAAAATGTATCAAACGTGTCTATGATAAACGTGTCCATGAACGAACCTTTCACGTTGGTGATCTCATCCTAAAATAAAATCAACTTGTAACTAAAGCAGAAAAAGTAAACGGAGCAAATTTTCTCCTAATTGGCTTGGACCATACATTGTGACCTATACTTATGGATCAAGTGCTTATCATTTATCTTCACTCGATGGTAAACCCAAACCTGAGCCCCTGAATGCCTTGAATCTTAGACCATTCTACTATTGAATTTTAGTCCTACCTCACTTTTTACCTCTTTCCATACTCATCCCTTGAGCGCTATCCATTTCCTATGCCATCACCATTATTTAATGAGAATCATGTGTGTACCCGTCACTTGTTATCTTCTCTTGAATATGTATACCACAACACTACACATAGCATGATTCTCATGGATACTTTTTTTCTACCTTTAGATGAGATCCCATGGTCATTTCACCCTGCTTTCTAAAGAATAATCATATTCTTCACCATGGTCTTGTCCATGACTTCAAATCCCTCACATGGGATCTAAATCCTTGATTCAAACTTCCAATAAAAATATGACTCCTTCAAAAGGACATCTTCCTCTCTACAATTGTTGCTATAAATAGACTGCTCCCTCGAAGGAAAACTATGTAAAGCTCTTTCAAAAAAAAGAAGAGAGATAATCTGAAGCTTCCCACATTGATCAGCTTCACAAAGACCTCAAGGAGTTAATTTCCTCATCCCATATAGACTTCCCGCATGGATCAGTCTATCTCAAATATCATTCAAAATAGAAAAGCCTTTTAGTCATGGACTTTCCCATTGTGACCTTAGATCTCTTACCCAAAGATCATGCTACCCTCGTACCCTATAAATATTTACCACCTTTCATCCCTCTCACCATTCGCACTCCCATTTCCCACTGCCTCAAGGGACCTCTAGGAACTGTGACATTTGGTGATCATGTGACTATTATTCACCTTTAGGATAATCACTCATGCAAATTCTTTAAGGTCTTATGTTCACTAGCCTACCTACAGTATGGTCCACTAGTTATGATCCTCACCAATCAGGTGGCTTTCTTGCCCCCTCTTATCATTTAACCTTCTTTATTATGTATTTATTGCCTTATACAAGATTAGGTCCTCGATGCTTACCTTTGGGTAATCTTCTTCTTCTACCACAATCAAAATCACCTATACCAAATTTCCCACAACTCACCCACACCTAACATACCTAAACCCAAACCATGCCTAAAACCTACCAACTCATTCTCATACCTCCTCATATTCTTCCCTAGCTTATGGGAGAACTACATCGGCCTGAGGTCCCTTTTCGTTGGGACTATGTAGGTAGCACTCTGTGGGAATAGGGCCCTTGGAGGTTAGTTCAGTCACTCTCTACCCTAACCAATTCATTTTTCATTTTCCTAAATCACATTCTAACCTACTTTGTTTCCTAGAAATTAAACCAAACAAACGACAAATTGCTTCACATTTTTATCATTATCAAACCATACATTTATTTTGGTTACCATTTCTTTACCAACATCATACATGTATTATAAAACATCTTTAAAATGACCCATATCATCATTCAATGCAAAAATTAATGAATTACACCCAAAACCTAACTCAATCCATCCCTAAAACCACGACCAGACTCCATCATGCCTAAACCAAAACCTAACTCAATCCATGCCTAAAACCACGACCTGACTACATCATGCCTAAATCCATGCCCTGAATCAATCCATGCCTAAATCCATTACCTGACTCGATCCATGCCTACAACCTGACTCAATACATGCCTAAACCAAAACCTAACTCAATCGATGCCTAAACCAAAACCTAACTCAATTCATGCCTACAACCATGACCAGACTCAATCCATGCCTAAATTCATGACCTAACTCAATCCATGCCTAACACCTACCATAATTCCATCAATGCATAATAATAAAATGTTATCAACACAAACACATAATGCCCATAATCATTAACATCTATATAAATACAATATCCACACATGTGTATCCATATACATAACTGTCAAATGTCTTCAGCATGCAGGCCGGTGTATATAATCCAGTCTCTCAAAAATCTCATATAAAGCCTCACCATATTCGTTACAGAGGCTAGTCTTCAGCACGCAGGCCAGTATATATCAAAAAAATGACTACAATACATCCAAATACATGAATGGGCATCAAGCCTCATCATGCTGGACATCCTCCATGTCAGTCTCTCTAATTTCCTCCTTGGCTTTTGTCCACTGGCCTAGTGTCATCTCACCACCCCTGTTGGCACATCCCCTAGAGCTAGTATCCATGAGCTGGTGGCCTCTCCTTGATCCTGTCTTAGATCTCGATGCCCCCCTGTGCTCTCTACACTATGCATTTAGGATCTAGTCCTCTCACTCGAGGCCTACTATGCCCTGTACTCTCCATAGGATATAAAATATATCTGATCGTGGTAGTATCTGGCCCCACCTAGGGAATCCCATAACCTAGATATGGGAATGGTCTGTGGTGGCCCCATAGGCCTCGGCCCCTGTACATGTCCTGCAGGACCTTGTCCCACCCCTGCCTATGAATTGAGCCCCTGTCATGGTGCCTATGGAGGTGCCATCAACCTCACACCCAGTGCCTGTACCTGTGCCTATAATTCCTGAATCTACACCTGTGTTGAGGTCAACTAGCCCTACAGCCCTATAACATGTACCTGTAGTGTGGCCACCTAACCATCATCACCATCCCCATCTCCACCCTAGGCCATCTAGGCCTAAAGATTGGCCACCTGTGCATATAACGCAACCACCTCCGCCTCTGAATTGGCTAACTGTCCCTACACCTTCCCCAACTAGGTAATCAGGGTCACCACCTGCTCCTGTAGAGCATCTCTCTACACCGTGATAGTGGCTAAATTTAGCTACCTAGGTCTAGGTGGTACTGCTCGTAAATGAGCCACCCACCACTGTCTATATCTATATGTCACTCCGGAATCATCGATCCACTGGTCTACCACCTACTCCTCCTTCCCTATGGGCACTGTTGGATGTGGTAGAGGTAATGGCCTCTCCACGTCATCTCTCCTATACTGCAAGAACGGTGGAAGTATGTTATGTAGCAATCCAAAATGCCTCCAAACCCTGTCAACTAGGATCATCTCATGTTCCCCGACACGGCACCCCTCTATCCATCTTAGCAGTTGAAGGTCATACAGTTCTTCATGCATCCGTCTTTATAAGGGATAACCCACATACAGTCTCTATATGATGTCCACCCTGTACAACCCCTCCAATAGATGTTTGTAATACGCTACATCATGTGTAGCCCTATCTGATCAATGCTCTCTAATCACTGGCACCCATTGCCTATACCCCACCCAAACCAATCTCGATGGAAATGCATCTGCTCAAGGAATACCCACTGGCCACACACAAAATATGTGCTCATAGGCCCAATAATGTAGTAAAAAGGTGCAACATAGGCTAAACCTGCGGAGCCGCCCATACACCCACAGCTCTCTGTATAACTGCACCAAGAATGTTGGCACCTAGGCAAAGCAGGTTTGATCCATCACCATGGCATGTAAAACCCCCATCAAGGAGTAGGGAAATCTCCCACCCTCTTAATCCAGTAGTGTGAAACAACACACTACCTCCATCAATAAAATAACTAGCCTCGTCTCCTCTGGACGGGCTAGGTACATCCCCTCGTAACTCAAGATGGTACTATGGAACATCATATCTACCAGTCCCTCCCCAAACACTATCAGCATCAACTCCTCTGAGGACTTGAAGGAGATCAAGTACACCTATGTCCCCAGTATCAGTAACCATAGGATCCTAAACATGTCCTCCAGGGTGACTGTCATCTCACCCGTCGGTAGGTGGAACATGTTAGCTGCAGAATCTCATCTATCGATGAGGGAAACCATTAAACTCAGCTGTCGGACTACATGCCAATAGCATCAGACCCTAATCATGCCCACCTCCTCCACATGCCGCCACTCCTCAAATTTCGGTACCCTCACACTCTCAAGAGTAGGGGTAGCACCCTATCTCTCATCTATAGTTGATCTCTCCCCTGCATCCAACACAAACATCAAATTAATCTACCTTCATCATACCCACACTCAACACCTTACCTATACCTACTACCCCACCTCATTATTTCTTCCCCAACCTACCTTCGTATCACATTTCTATCTACCCACCCCCACTCTCACCCACTATCATCTACCCATGCTCATTTTACCCCCTACTTATGCCATTTTTACACCAAAACACCTTCTTTTGCCCTACCTCTCTCACTCACTCGACCTGGGGCCCTTTCGGCCCCTTTTTCTCCAAAACCCAATTGATTCCAGTTATCTCTAACTGACCCCGGTCACCCCTAAAGTGACATAGGTCACCTGTTTCATGACCGATACCAGTTTTCCCCTACTGACACCAGTCACTATCGTGGTGAAACCCGCAACCCCCAAACGCTCCCCTCTCAAAAAACTCCCTCTCCTGACCCTTCTACCCACCCATTATCCCCTACACTTCCCCTCAACCTTGTCCCACCCCTCATTCACCCACTTACCTCTCTCCACGTTCCTATTCTACCTAATTTACCCTCCCACATTTCAAATTTCATTCCCCCCCCAAACCCAATATTTCAAAACCTGACCTATCAATTAATCTATCTCACAAAACACAAAAAGGGTTTAACACTTACCTCATCACACTTCCATCGTCATGGTAGCATGTCTTACCACTACACCAGTGGCCCACCCGATCCCTCTCTGGCCTCTTTCATCACCACTCGGTCACCTCACCTCCAACAACCTGAATCCAACAACCTGATCTCATTGACCCGCCTCTCACCTACCAATCACCCATTGTTTGCCTCGCCAACTCAGCTTTTCGTTCCGTCTAGACACTTTCCAACTTTCCCTCTCTCTTGTGTCATTTTCCTCTATTTCACATGGGTCAAATGATTTTGAAAAGTGTAGAATTTTTATTTTTTATAACATCCCCGACCTAGCTAATGTTGGTTTTACCTTCACCGGCATCGGTCACATGCCCTACCTTATCGTGGTTGGTTACCCTATACCGGCATCGGTCACTCCCTACCCCCAATTTTTTCCCTAAATCCCTTTTTATCCTACACTCACCTCACTTGTCCACACCACTTGACCTTCTTGACCTTACCCTTTATCCACTCACCTCATCCTCATTCGGGGACTCATTATTTTTCCCATACCTCTGCCCTACCCATACCATGACCTATATATTTGGACCTGGAACATCGCTAGTGACCTTTGACCCCATGTGTTCGCTATACCTTGTGGCACTGTTACCTATGTTGATTATCATCTTGACCTTACTTTACCTCTTTTCGTGACCGTTTATCTTGACCCAACCTTTGGTGTACCAGAACACACCTAAACGTTCCTAAAGTTGACCTGCGTCGTGTTTCTTGACCATATCCTATACCTTGGATACCAGAATCACTTCAACCTTATTTGGATAAACCTATCAACCTTAGACAATACATAGTTTTCCTACTCTTCAACCTGATATTGTGTTGTAGTTTATATGTGTGCGTGCATTTGACTGTCACTACCTTTGACCCTGACCCATTACCTAGATTACCTGAGTGGACCTTTTTCCTTTCTTTAACCCCGTTACCCACCTTCTTCTTCATCACATTCACCTTTTATCAAACCACTCACCGATTCTTTCTTCTACCTCATCAGTTCCTGGTTTGAGGGGGATCACCTTCACCCACACTTGGGGCAACCACATCTTATTTTTGTCAGCATCGCTTAAAAATACAAGCTATGCAACACAAAAGGGAAACATGTAGACACTAAAATTAGGTCATACTCCTCTTGGTCCCTCGTTAAATAAACACCTTGAACACATTCACCTAACCATGGCCCCTTTCATCCCACGCTAATACAAATATAATTAAATTAATTCATTATCCTCACAATATTTATTATTTAAATATCTTAATTGGGATAATTCCCACATATCCACCTCATCTAGCCACCTCACCCTAAGACCTATTCTTAGTAAGTTGCCATAACTAACCAAGACCTACCCTAACCCTAAAAAATCAATGCCTACATTCCCTCTAACCACATTCCTACCCATTAAAAAGAAACTTCCATGCTAATCTGTGGAGTAAACAAAATGAGATCCTAGAAAATCAAGTGGATCTGCCTAGTTTAGTAAACCTAGAAAATACTGCCCTAAGCGATGCCAGTTACCCTAAACTGCCACCAGTTAGGCCAGAACCACATTCGATTACCATTTAACCCCCAAAACAACCTTATTTTTAGGTTGGCACATTTTAGAGAGATAATCACATCTTTTGAGAACAAGTGAAGAAACCAAAGCTGCATGCAAGTAGAACCAGCGTTAGTACACACATCAGAGCATCCATAGCCAGCACCAGAAGCAATCACACAGCCATCTACCTTCATGGGAGCATCTGGGGAAGTTCCAGAACCACATCAAGCTCCTTCCATTTGATCACCCACCATTGCCAACTAGACATTAAGCTCATACAAATAGTAAGTTTTGTTAACCTGCAATGGTCCATTATCATTTGAGTAGATCTTTTTTACTCTTGTTGTTAGTTTTTGCTCCCATTCCCATTCCCCACTATTTTTCCTCCATGTAAACTTGACCATCCCTTTACCCAAACCCATTGAATTGCCCATATCTAGATTTTAATCACTTCTGTGTATACCCAGGATCCACATAAACCTTGTCATTGCCCTTCCTTTTCATCTGGCCTCATATCTATCACCTTGCCAATTTTTATTGATTTTCCTGTACCCCAACCATACCGACGCCAGTTACCCACCCACAACTACCATCGGTTAACCTAAACCGACATTGGTCATACCAGACAGACGTCGGTCTCTTTTTTTTTACCAAAAACCAATATCAAAGCTTAAAACCTCCATCAAATACCCAAAATAGACTAGAACTTTACCCTGACCAGTTCCAGTACTTTGACAGAGACCATGACCTTCAAATTCAGTCATAGCTCTTCCTGTTGTGAATGAATTTTCTTATTGTATACAAATGAGATACCTAAATCATTTTAACTTTAGTAGGATTTCCTTTCTTGTTTGCATTAATTTGTTTTAAACAGTGGATTGACAGCCATCTAGGAAGTATAAGAATTCCCAGATCTAGCACATGCTAGGTAGTCCACTACATATGTTGTTTAACTTTTATTTGGTGGTATTGTGTTCCATTTTAGGTAGTTCCTCCAAGCAAAAAGGAAGCTCTCACGATCAGTTGTGGATTCAGAAGTCATACGTGTACAACAACCTACAACCGGCATCTTAACAGGTATTCCTCATAGCCCATTACCCTTATCTGTTTCTTCAAGATTCAAAGAAACGCATCTAGAATCAGGTGAAATATCATGCACTGTAAAAGGTGGATTTCTGTGGTGGTATTTTGACCGGGGATCCAATAGGGGCACTCCACTAACCTTGTGGAAAAGCTAGCAATATCTTGCTAGGGAAGTCTTCATTTGTAGAGTGAGAAAGGGGAGTGAGAAAGTAGATAAGATAACTAATGTTGCAGGAAGAAAATCAAATTCCTTCATGCACTAGTTAGAAACTTCAACACATATGCATTCATGAGAAGAAACAACCCTATAAATAGCAACAAGACCAAAAAGAATTTATTGACCACAAAGTATCAAGAAACCCCTTAGTCAAAGAAAGCTAGAAACTCCTTATTTTATTGATTACTCAAACCAAAGTTGTACATAGTGGAGAAATAGAGGAAATTGAGAATGGAGGAAAGTAGAAGAAAATGGCTATATGCTTTGCTTTCTCTAGGTACAATGCACTCTTGAGTCTACAAGATCAATCGCCAATCCTTTGCAATGGGAATGGTGTTATAATTTATAGAATGAGAGGTGACTTATCGTCTTCCTAATGACCCTCCCTATGCCTTAATATGACTTAATACTATTCATATTCCACTTTAAATATTTAAGTCCCTTTTATAATAGCAAGGTGACTTAATTTACATTATGTTTCTAAAGTCACTTTTAAATGACTTAAAGGCATATCAAAAAGTGCAAACCTCAACGAAGAATTAGAACATTTGAAAGTGAGAGAAATTTGGGGGAAGAGGAGAGAGAAAGAGAGAGAGAAGAATAAGAGGAGATGTAACCCAATGAATTCCGTTGATCCTCGTTGATGGAAAGCTCCAAATGTAGTGAAACTTTGAATCTTCAAACTCCTTGTACACTATGAAACTCCTCCAAATTAGCACACTCACGCTTTCCCAGTTGAATGAAATAAGGTGGATCTTGAATTCCCTATGAAAAATGGCTAGTATTCTCCCAAACAATGATTTCCCCTTGAATGATTATCCTTATACGACCCATTGTGCCAAAACTACTTTTTGAGTATCACTTACTATTTTTAGTAAGTGTGAATTGTGAGCCGAGATAACCCTTTTTTATGGCCTTTCCTATGATGTTCCCTCTGTGTCCACCAAATTCTTCATGAAATATTAAAATGTTGGCTTACCTGAAGTAACATTCCCCTATGCAAGGAGACATGCTGCTTTTAGTAAGTGTGCCACGAATGTCAAATTATGCTGAAATGAGTCTTGAAATTTTGGGTTTTATTCCAGGTTCGGCGCTCTGAATTTGGATTAATTCATTCATATGAAAAAGTGGGAAAATTATTTCTTCATCGAAGGGGGAATAATAATAACAAAAAACATAACCCTCCATATCCCTAAAAAAATAGGGGCTTCACGGTGTAAAAACTAGTTCATGTGAAACTAGATTTTTCAACGATCGTTCCCTCCAATTTTCAGATGATTTCACCCGTCAGATCTTCAGGAACTTGAAATTTTCTTCAAAGAGGGAAGAATGCTGACAAGAAAGACATCCCTTAGTATCCCTAAAAATATGGAGTTCATGGTGTGAAAACTAGTTTGCGCGAAACTAGATTTTTTGACGATCGTTTCCTCAAATTTTCAGGTGATTTCGCCCATTAGAACCTTGAGAAGTGGAGAGGTAGCTCACTGATTTTTTCCGTTATTATGTCATGGTGGCCATTAATGGAGCTTGAAAATTTCAGGTCTAGTTTTTTTCTTCTTTAGCGATGAAATCAACTCAATTGCAATAGGTTTTTCATTATGGTGGTTTACGTGAAATTTCTCTTCAATCCGGTGACCGGTTTGATGGGAAATCAAGCTTTTTCCTTCGTATAGCGGAAATGAGGATTTATTCACTACATGCAATCCTTGCTGAAAATTTGAGGTCTGAATACAATTTTTTAATGGCCTTCAATAGATAAAAACTCAGCAACAAACGGTTCGTCAATCCGAGCATCGGTTTACAAGATATGTTTGAATCTTCATTTTCATGGCTATGGGGATTTCCATTGTTCTCCTTCTCTTTTCTTTGTTTCTCCTTATTAGCTTGATGAAAATTCCTTTTGATACTTGTGTATTTCCATGGGAAAGGTATTTCAGTTCCTTTTTTGATCTGGTCTGAGTTTCTTGCAATGGTGGAGTGGTGGACTTGTGCTCTCTGCAACTTTTCTTCCGGCAGTGAGAAGCAGCAAGAAGCAGCTAGAAACAGCTAACAGTTACAAATGCTTTTAATTTTTTGAGTTGGATTTGGGCACACATTTTTTTGTTTGATGTCCCTAACCTTATAGATGTGAGGGGCATCAAATTCCAAAGTGGTCAAGAGGATGACATGTGGTGGAAATCTGGTGACAGGGAATGAAGGTGGAAAAAGTTGCTTTAAAGCACTGGGAGCTAAAAGACAGTCACATGGGTCTATAGAAGACTCCTCATAGGGGCTGGGTGCATTTATCAACGTCTTATTTCTCCCACCTTAGGTGCATAAGGGACATAAAACTCCGTGGTTGTCCTGAAGCTGACACGTGGCGCCTGATCCGACGACAGGGAATGCATGCTCCAAATAAGCACCTAGGGGCTGAACGACGGTCACGTGGGTTTCCCAAGGACTCCCTATGGGGGTTGGGATAATTTTCCAAGGGCTGATGTACCTAACCTCAGGGAATTTGGGGCCATGAAATCTTTTCAGGCTCCTAGTGATGACACGTGTCCTCTTGAAAAAATGACTAAGTCCTGAATTGCCTTTGAGAGGGTAACTTGGAACGAAGATAACTTGAGCTCCCAGTGGAATTTCTTGGTGAAATTTTATATGATCGTGACTTGAAATGGAATTTTAAATCCCATTATGGTGTTATCATGTCTTGATTCAACCATATGATCCCTGAAAAATTATATTTTTCATCTGGGACTCCACTTGTGCCTCAGAAAACTTGTCTGCCAATAATATATGCCAAGGTGTTATGAAAAATATTATTTCACCATAATATATGTCTTGGAATCCTCATTCCTATGATGTTTTATTTTACCTCCAACTCCATTTGGAGCTCTCAGAATCTTCTTCTGAAGCCTAGCAGGTGAACCCTATTTTCACTCAAACTGCTCCAAGTCTTGCAAAATTTCCCCAAACCTTCCAAACTCATTTACATTATGTTCTAAGGTCTTCCATTCACTTCCATGTTGAATTTTGCCTTCCATTCTGCTCTAGGGGGTTGATCCAGTCCTGGGAAGGCCAGTGATATGCCTTCCTTATAGTGTCAGAAGATAGTGTCTTTTGAGAACTCCCTAAAATCACCTAGGGGACCAATTTGACATCAAATATGGGGTGAACAGACTAACCTATTTGACTTGGGGTGCCTAGGAATGATAAAACATGAAAAATTTGGCATAGGGGTATAGTTTTCATGCTTAGAAACTTCCAATTTCCTTGTTTCACATTTTCACGACAACAAAACACTGACGCGCGATGAAAGGAATGCTGACATGTGACAGAAGGAATGTTGATGCACGATAGGGAGGGACATTTACATACGATAGGGAGGGATGTTGATGCATGAAAAGGAGGTATGGTGACGTTTGATAGAAATGAACATTGATGCATGACAGTAGGTGGCAGTTGACACATGGTTGACACGTAACATGAGATGGCTCCAAACCTTTGCCGCAGCTCACCAGAGACCTGACCTGTTAGACAACTCATATATTCTCAATTCTGACTTGTAATCCATTTTGAGTTATCTTTCTCTTCGACCCAATGTTTAATTTGACGGTCTCCCAAATGTCCCAGATTTAAAATGGCTAAGTCCATTTATAATTAATTATCCAAATTAACCTGGGGAGTGAATTTGGGATAACAATTGGTGACCTCTCAAGGACATCTACCTCCTAGATGTGTAACCAATTTCTTTAAAGCATCCATTTGGCATGGATTCAAGCCTAACCTTAAAGAAACTAATATTTCCACTTGAAAACTTGTCCCCTAGGTTCGTATGAACTTAGCATCTGGGCTAAAACCTCATTGGCCTACTTTTATAGATGATTTTGGAACTTTAAATAAAACCTATAAACTGTCCCCAAAACTAAAAATCTGATCAAGGAAAAGGCGCAAAGAACTCTAAGCTTACAACTTATTTATTAGGGATGAATGTATGTACTGTGAAACTACCCCAAAAATCTAATTCTCCTCATGAATAATGTCATTGGACAAAATTATGAACATAGAAATGCCCTCGCAACTGATTTTATGATGCAAGAAGAGACATAGGAGCTCAAATGTGACTGACCTAGGGAGACATAAGAGATTAAAAATTTGAAAATTGTCCCCAGATCTGATTTATTTACTCTACATTTGGATTTGATTGGAGATAATAATTGTGTCTTGCAATATTGAACCCCTTATTACAACATTTCCTTCTCAGAAACATGAAGAATTATGTAAGAGAAACCACCATGCAAAACCATGTACAAAGGAGAAAAAACATACATGCTTCAAGCAGAGGCATACAGAGTGTGCACAAGCACTTCTTCCGCTGAATGAAAACCTACCTAGTCTATGCTAGCCAAAGGAGAAGGGAACTCAAACAAATCTTGCAACTATCAGGAAGAAGTAACTTCCCTTTCTTAAAATAGGAAGCCATGTATATGATCTGATACTGAACACAGTTGTTATTATGAGTGAAACACTGACAAGGGGCCGATCCTCCACCTAAATCACCAAAGTACCAACATCAATCAAAAATACCTCCTTAAGTTGATTGGAATTGGACACATGGAGGTATTAATAGTGACCCTTGGTGCTTTGATACTCATCCTCATGCCCTAAAGTGGACATGATTAGTTTTTTCTTCTCCCTCAGCTCGAATGAAGCCAAGTACCTGATTGGGCATGGTCTAATCTGATGGATGCATCCATTGCTCTAAAATTCAACTCTAAAAATGGAGTCTTCCTATGGACCTTCCTAAAAAAAGAGGTTTCTTGCATACAGATTTTTTCTTTGTATTACTTCTATAAGCATCTTATCCTCTAGCTTGATGATCAGTGTGGAAATGGTGTCATCATTGTTTCCTTCCTCCTCCTTATCTGATGTGATGCTTGGAAGATAAAAATCTTCCAATATTGGCACCAGAGGGCCATTATGAAATGTAGGTTGTTGCACTTGAATTCCCTCCCCCATGGCATCAAGATCTTGATGTTGGAGAATTAATGATGATGTAGCAAAGGTGGTAATCTCTGCAGGCTCCTCTCCATTAAATAAGTCCTCTAAATTAGACAGATAGTCTACCTCCTTATTTTCCTGCTATGTTTGCTTTTCCTCCTCCATGTTGTCCTCTAGATCTGTAATTCACTCCCCATGGTTCTCCTCATCCTCAAAAATGGAATTTGAAAGCTCAAACTCTTCCTAGATATTAGAGCTGAAAGGGTATGAAGTGGGAGGAAGAACTGAAGGTTCTTCTATGGCATGTTTTGTAATTGAAGCCTCTGGAACTGTATGGTTCTCCTCTACATCTAGAATTTTCTCCTCTTCTTTTGGATTTGTAGCAACTGCTTCTTCCCTCACTAGTACTGTAGTAGGTGATGAGTCAACAACTTCCAAAAATAGGATGCCCTTATAGACACCACACTCAGAACATATTGATTGTTGATCATCTTATTTTTTCTCTCACTCTACTTCTGCTACAACCAAAGCTTCCACCACTGGTACTTCAACCCTAACCTCCTCCAAAGGCTTGACCATTAAGGGGTTATCCTTTATTTTGAACCTGGTACCCCAACTCTTTAGATTTTCTATCATTTATTCTCTGTTGGGTTCCTCTTTTTATTGTTATTCTTCTTGAATGGTCTTTTGGGTCACTTCCCAATGTGGGCTTGGGAATGCATGAGGAGGGATGGTTTGGATCATAACTAGTGCTTGCATTGCTTGAGGTGGTGGGAGGGAAGATATTTCATTTTGTTATTATGGAGGCGAATTGGGTTTGGAAGGGAGAAGGTAAGAGAAATTAAGATGGGATGGGAGACTAGAAGATGGAGAAAATAATTACACAATAGAAGCAGCAGATGGGAAGATTGGAAATTGAAGCTCAGGTTAAGATGGTGCTACTTGGGGAATGGAGAGAAAATTATTAGATGATGGTGTAGGAATTACCCATTGACAAGGTTTCATGGCACCAAGTTCATAGGCCTCTATCTCCATGGTCCACTATGCAAGTTGGGGCACTATCTCAACCATGAAATCAAGATTTTGTTGTGGGTTGAAATATCTTGGCATAGGTCTAACCCATGGACAAGGTTCCTTATAGCTAATTCTGAATGCTTTCATCTAAGTTGTGGCCCTTGATTGTACCATGACTACCTCCATTTTTTGAATCTTCTCTTACAAATAGGCATTCTCCATCTAACTAAAGTCACTACATGTGTATGCCTTCTCTTGACAGGTTCCATAGCTGAATTGATCATGGTACTACTCATAGGGGTAGGCATAGTGATTTTGGATTTACTCATAAAACTGATCTGGAGGATTTGAGAAATACATTGGAGGTTGACTACATTGTTTATGCCATAAGTGTGAATTCCTTGAGGGGAATGAAGTCATGATTGCATAACTTCATGGAATGGAAGAAAATGAAAGATGTGGAAAGAAGAATGGGTGGAAATGGAAGGAAGGAAAGTCTATAACTCAAAAAATGGGTTATTGACTAGATGGATTCACCAAATGTGTTTGGGCATGTGCCTCCAAAGGCTGAAATTTTGACAAGAACACACTAACTTTCTGAAATGAATTTTTCTCTAGAGGGTTGAACTACACACCTGCAAAAGATATTCTGACAAATATCTGCAGTGGAACACTTGTGAAATGTAAATATTTCACCTATTTGTCCCACCAGGCATGCCAAAATTGTTAAGTGTGGTCACATGGTGGCTTAATATTTGTTTGATAATGAGACACTTCTAAAAGATGAGAAAAATATAACTCTTGTGATGTCCCACCGGGTGTGCCAAAATTTTTAAGTTTGGTTGTGTGGTGGCTTTATATTTTCTATTTGATAATGAGACACCTCTAAAAGATGAGAAAAATATAACTCTTCTGATATCCCACTGAGCATGCCAAAATAGTTAAGTCAAAATTATAGCACCCCCGATTTTCTCTTAATTTGTGTGGGTCAATCAATGTAATTCTACTAACATGGGGTTATGCCTCAAGTTGTGGGACTTGGAAACTTGAGATAACCCTCTAGAGAAGGCTAACTTACTAAACCTAATCCTAATGCTAAACTACTCCTAGAAAGGGAAATGCAACTATCCTGACACTAACCTAACAATTCCAAGGAGACATGGAGAGAGAAAGTACATGAAAAATGGGAAAACCCTATACTAAGGGGGGTGATAGAACTAGAAAAGGGGTGAGATACTCTAATGAGGGAGGATGAAATAGGGTAAAGGGGGGGCTAAGGAAGGTTACACAAATGTGACATATACCCAAATTCTAATCTTTCATCAAAACTCCATGGAACACAACATCATAAACTTGCAAATGATATAACATGCACAAAATACAACAATAATAATGGAGAGGCAAGAAAATACAATAAAAATGAGCTAGGGTTGAAGAAACACCACAAAACACAAATTTTATTGCTTAGAAGTATGCATAGACAATTATATTTGATGCACAAAGGGATAATTACATTGTTAGGCCCAAGAGAAGGCTCTCAACTCAAATGGAGTTGAGGGAAAAAAATCCAAGACTTTCCCCAGCTCCCAGAATGTCTCTCCTTCAAAAATGAGGGGGTCGAATAAATTATATAGAAAATTTGTCTCACCTACTGATAGCCATCATTAATTACATGTACAAAAGTATGGGCAGCCATACCGGTCCACTTTCCAATGTTACTTTACTATCAAAAAAGACATGTGCACCATGCTTCATTAAACCAGTTATTGAGATACCTTGTATGATGTCATTAATGCCTAATCCGTATCTGACATTACTTACTGACGCCTGAAAAGAAAAGAAGAAGTTACAAAAAAAGGAAAGGAATATCGATGTATGATGGAAGGAACATTGATGCATGACAGAAGGAATGATGACGCGTGATGAAAGGAATGATGATGTGTGATAGGGAGGGACATTGACGCATGACAGGGAGGGGTGCTAACACATGACGAAAGGGATGTTGATGCGTTATAAGGAGGGAAACTGACATGTGAAGGGGAGGGATGCTGACACATGACATGGAGAGATGTTGACACATGATAGTAATGGATGTTGACGCGTGACAGCAAGCATCGGTTAATGCATGACATGAGATGGCTACAAACCT
Organism: Taxus chinensis; assembly: GCA_019776745.2. Lineage (NCBI taxonomy): Eukaryota > Viridiplantae > Streptophyta > Pinopsida > Cupressales > Taxaceae > Taxus > Taxus chinensis. The sequence goes on along the minus strand of CM034147.1, from coordinate 955,227,170 downwards.
TCACCATCAATTCTTACTTGTAATCTATCCTAAGATATCTTTCTCTTTGACCCACACTGATTTTGATGGCCTCGCACATGTCCCAGAATTAAAATGGCTAAGTCCATTTATAATGAGTTATCCAAATTAACCTGGGGGTGAATTTGGGATAATAGGATTCACCTTAACATCCACCTCCATCTCCTTGATCTCCTCCTCTCCTCCCTCCTCATCTCCCAAAGTTTCCCATACTTCTATGTTCCAATTAGAGTATCCGAATCTAAATCCCACATCATCATCATCATCATCCCACAGTGTAGCCACCTCCAATAGTGAGTCATTCATGGTAGGGCTCAAAAACTCCCTGTCCAAATCCTCTCTCCTATACTAAACAGGATCATGCGGCACTGATTGAATAGCCCCAAACTATCATCTCACTCTATCAAAATGTATGGCCTTGATCATCTCACGCATCCAACCATGGACCCACCATATCCATCTCATACCTTGTAACTCTACATCCACACCAAGGCAGTGGTAAAATCCCTATACAGCTGCCACCTAACCTGATCAACATCAAGCTCTGCCAATCTATCAACATACCAATATACTCCTCTCTATCCTCGGTATCCAAAGGCCTGGTCGGTCAACCATCATAAGAATCCAACCTCCAGCTAAATATGGTCCCTTGTGAACCATGGAAGCCCTGGTGTCCTAATCACAACAATATGCTCACAAGCCCAACAGTGTAGTAAAAATCTGACATCCATCCCTAATCTCCTACCAGCCCTATATCTAGCTAGCTCATGATAAACCTGAGCTAATAAGGAAGCTCCAAATGAAAAACATTGTCCAGTGGTTAACAATTTCATCCACCACACCAGTCAACACCCATGGAAATCAAGCTCCTCCTAAGTCTGGAAAAGCATAGCAGGACATTGCCATCATCACCATGCAAATCAATTGGTTACATGCCACCCGTACCTTATATCTCTCCTCATAAGAAAATTCTCTTGAAAAAAATATGATAAGGGGTGCATCGGCTCTAAACACCCATGTCAGAACTATCGATCTATCATCACTAGTCACAGGAACTATTTGTTCCCCCTATATCGAAAGCCTAATAATTCAATACACATCCTCTAGGGTGATAGTAATCTCCCTTGCCTTGAACCAAAAGGTGCAAGTCTTCCTATCCCATCTATCCACAAGAGAAATCATAAGCCCCACATCTCGTGGGATCCTCTTATACTATCTAAATCCACCTAATATGACTACGGATAGATGGTCCCACTCAGCATCTATCACATCTTCTCTAATCTTCTCATAAATAATAGGCACTCGATCTATGATATACAAGGTCTCTCTAGCTTATAACTACAAATAAGCATGCACACATCAGATCCATAATCCAAAAATACATTAATTTCAATCAAAATCAAATCTAACACTTAATTTATCAAATCCTATCTCATTCAGTGTCAACCCAGGATGTTTCGATGTATCCATGGTCAAATTGACGCACCCTAGGGCCCAATCGATGTTAACCCCACTAGGGTCTCCACCAACCACCCTTGGTGTCCTCAAATTTTTAGAAAAAAATGTACAAAACTAATTAAAAAATTAAAAGTAATCAAAAACTAGTGTGAGTTTTGTTTCTCACCATCCTTCGTACCCTCTGGAACTTCCTCAAACCTTCGGCATCCTCCATCTCTCTATTTCTCTTTTCTCTCTTTACTTTCTCTCATCAAGTTCACACATGAAAATGAGCATCGATGGCTAACCCTTGGGCTTATATATCCCACCAACACCAAATCACCGTCGACCCCTTTGGGTTGCTGCCGATTTGTCTTAATCACCATCTAATGGCCTTAACAATTCTAATTTTAGGATTTTTCCCTCATCCTTACATTTTTCCCTCTAGGGCATTCTTCACAAAGTCCAATGTTGTACTTGTAATTATTTCTGTTATGGGCATACTAATCTAATCATAAAGTCCACCATTGTAGCCATATTTATCTACCTTTCCTTTAGGCATATGTATTCTTCCAAAGTCCACCTTTGTGGCTATTTAACTATCCCTCTCTCGAGCAGACTTTCCTTTTTAAAATTCACCTTTGTGTTCACATCCTCTTTCCCTTCGAGCATTTTAATCCCTTCTCTTTTGGGTATTTAATTTTGTTATCCTATCCAATTTTCACATAAAGTCCTCCTTTGAGGCCATATTTCCCTTCAGGCATTATATCATTATATCAAGTTAAATTTTGTGGCCATACTTGTGCCTTTCATATAGGCACCATTATTTTTCATCGAAGTCCACATTTTTGGCCATATTCTTCCCATCTTGGGACATGATTTTACCTTTTTTTTTCATTTTTCGTTTGTGGCCATACCTTTTCCCCACTTGGGGAATATTTTACTTTTTCCATTTTTCTTTCATGGTCATACATTCCCCACTTAGAGCATATTATCTCTTCATCCATCTCTTCCCGACTCTACCCTTTTGGCCGTTTTATATCCATTTGGGCCTTGAAGGATTTCACATAGTTTTTTGCATATAGTTGTGCATATTTTGATGACTTCTTATGACCCATTGGTCATCCTAGCATGCATCCATACTACAGTGATCTTCACCCACTCACTATTATGTAGAACGTTGTTGTCTGTCTCCATTGATAATGCAACCATCCCGTACCAATGTGATATTGGAGTCACCACCTATAGACACAAAAATTAGGTCATAACACCCTTATAACATCATTAATTAAATTATCAATACCTTATATATTCATATCCCATAGTGCACATGATTAATTTAATTAATTAATTTAATTAACATCCTCACTTGACCACCTCACCTAGCCACATCACCTAGACACCTCATCATGGACCTATTCTTAGCATGTTTCTTTTAATTAAGACTCAATTTCTACTTACCTTAACCAACTGAGACTTAGTCTAACCCTAACATTAGATGCCTATTCTTTCTCCAACAACATGCCCATTTATCTAAGAGTTAAATACCATTTTAGATGGGGACCAACACACAGAACTGGAAAAAAGGATAGCCAAGATCTGCTATTTTGGTAAACCTAGGATTTCCCACCTTAACCGATGTCGGTTAACTCAAAACTAATGCCGATCACCCTAACCATCGTCAGGTACCATATATTCATTTTGGAAACCTTGCTCCAAAGGTTGGAAATTTCAATTTTTGGGAGAGGTTGGAAGATTCAAGTTTGGAGAAAGAGAGATTTGCATGCAAGGAAGAATGAGAGCCTTCTCGAGCATCTAAATGACCCTAGCCAATACCAATACTGATTTGAAGGCATTGACATTCATGATAACATTCTAGGAAGATCTTCCATAGCACTGATCACCAATTTCATAGATCAAACCATTTCTATCCTCCACCAACTAGGCCTACAAATACAAGTAAGTGGTTTTGATCTGCATCATTCTATACTTTTTTATATTAAAATTTTCTTTATCTTTGTTTTATTATATCATATTTAGCTTTGCATTCAACCATCCCCACCTTCCTGTTAATCCACCCATCTAACCACCTACTACCTTTTATCTCCCTATACCCAACTCCTAGGCATTACTGAGCCTTCTCAACATTTTTAAGAACCTAGTCATCCTTTTTCCATTCCTTGTGTAATCACAGAGAAGCTCCAAAACCAACTTTATTTGATTTCCACCATTCTAATCCTTTTTACGCTAGTCACCTTGGTCATCGTCAATTTCCCCTTTACCAGCATCGGTCACTAGACCAACGTCAGTTACTGTGTCTCATGACATACTTTCCACTAAGTTGACCTTAACACCCCAAAAACCTCACAAAACCTTACCCAAACTTGGTACTCCACCTACAATCCTACCATAGACCTTCCCAACTCTCTGTCTAGACACAAAGAGAGTTGGGCATCTATTTTGACATTCTACCATTATCCACCCTAAACTATCATCGGTCATATCTAAACCATTATCAGTATCACTCTAATGGGCATCGGTCTCTGTGTCTGACAACCTAGCTTAGGACAACAAGCTAATATCCATCCCAAACTACCCATAATCATTTGTAGCCTTTACCAGACCTCTGTCAGATCAGAAAAACTCAAAACCACTTACCTAACCTCCAAATCTAATCATAACCCTACCTGTTAGATTATATTTTCTTATTGTATTTGAATTTGATACCTAAATCATATCAATAATAATAGGATGTTATTTTTTACGTTATTTCTTGCATTAAATTTTATTAAATAATGGATTGATAGCCATCTAGGAAGTATCACACTTCTTGGATCTAACACATGCTATGCAATCCAATGACATATATTGTTTAATATTCTTCTTGTGGTCTTGTTTTGAATTTATAGTAGTTCCTCCTAGCCAAAATGAAGTTATTCATGGTTATCCTGGATTCGAAATCAAAAACACATGCACAACCTCCAACCAATATCAAAAATAGGTATTCCTCCTTGGCCTATCACCCTCTATCTATTTCATTAAATATGTTGAGAATCTAGTGAAACATTTTGGCAAGCCCAGTAGGACCCTCGCTTGGGTTCATTGCATTTTCTTCATATAGGGAAATCTTGTGTGTCTCTTTCTTTTCAAAAAATACACATTTAATCTTCTCCCTAGTAACATTCTTTTCTTTCTAATTGTGTAAAGGAAATTTGTGATTTTGTGTTTAAAATGAATCATTTCTTTCTTCCTACATTTGCATAGTAGTGAAAGAGCACATTCTTGACCTATTCATCATTTGCTACATCAAATCTAATTTTCAATTTGGGTTCTAAAATTTGTTGCATTTTATCCTTGTATGTTGCATTTTATCTCACATTAAAAACTAAAGGAACCTATACACTAGAATTCATGCCCAGCTAATGGTTGACATAATTGAATCATATAAGCACTTTCTCTTCTCTCTCTTTTCCAAACTACACAAATAAAAATTCACACATCTTCTTAAACAACACCTTACCTAGAAAAAGCTTTCAACGATCACATGATCAAAGGATTTACATTGGGCACCCAGTTGCTTTCTTTGTCCAGTCATTAACTCAGAGAAAGGACCACCCCCACCAAAACATAACCTGAAACCACCCTTTAGAATTTTCCTCTTCATAGGATAACTTCCTAACCAAAAAATAATGTTCTAAATTCACAAGTCAGTCTTAAATAGCACAAGCTAAAAACATAAAATTCACTTATAGGATTACATTTTTTCTTAGCTTTTTTCCTAAGTTGTGTTTTGCGTTGTGAGGTTACGTTCTCCACTTTCCTCTTCATTTTACACTCCACCATCATATTCAGAGTATTCTGACTATTTATGAGTGTTTCAAGGTCTAATACTATCATCCTGAGACTTCTGGGTTGATACTCCATCTGACTTAATTAATAAAAACTAATTTTTCTTCACTTCTTCAAATTTCACAGTAATCAGTGTTGGTCTAGTGACTGTCACCAGTTTCCATCTGACCATCATCAGTTTACTTAACCCGTGTTGGTTTCCAGTTCTTTTGGTCATTATACCCAAAAAAGCATTCATCACCTCTTCTGTTCTATTTGAAGTTCTCAAGACATCATTATATCCCCACAATTCTAATATCACATTCAAGTACAGTTTCCTTATTTCATAGATCAGGAGAGGGAGCAAGACTAGGATTTTTTGGAAAAGGAAATTTGGAAATTTGGAAATGAGTGGGAATGTCCAGCAGGGTAGCTGGAGTAGTAGGATGAGCGGGTTCAGAACCTGGTAAAGGATCACATGATTTTTGAACCCAAGGAAAATAAGGATAAGGATGGGGGTGGCAAGAACATGGGCAGAACGTTTAGTCGGTAACATTTTGGACAAGGGGATTTTGGAGGGCCTAGAACCATCTAAAGAGAAAGGTAATTTATCCCTTAAAATTCATGAGATTCTTATGGCTAGAACCAAAGCCTCCATGGAAGGTGTATTATTTGCAAAGTTCCTCGGATCTAGACCAAATATTGATTATCTTAGAGGATGGGTCAAGAGGAGATGGTCATCTAATGGTTCCATTGAAGTTTCAACATATGCAAATGGTTTATTCTTAGTCTCTTTGCTTAGTAAAGATCATGTGGTGAAGATTTTAGCTAGAGGCCCATGGTTTATTAGAAAATCTCATGTAGTTTTTTAGAAATGGGAACCGGCCTTTAACCCTTATGTGAAATTTGTTTATGAGTTCCTGTTGGGCCCCTAAAATATCAACCAAGTCCAAAAAGAGTGCATAGGGATGGAAGGTTGTAAAAAGTGCACAAGATAAGGCACGCAGGGAAGGGTTCAAGAAGGGTTTTTCTAGAACTTGAGATGTGCGCCCGTGGAGTAGAATCTGGGACTTAGCCATTTTTGACCTATCGGGAAGGATGCAGGAAAAATTTGACCCTAGTGGAAAAGGTTCCAGCCTGGCAACAGGGTGGCTTGGAAGGAATATACCCTATGATAGAAGCTTCTAGAAGGACATCATGGCAAGAAGTGGTGAGCTCAGGCTTGGAGGAGCATACACCCATGAAGGACCACTTTCAAACACTTGGCGACAAATCTGAGGCAATAGAAGAATGAGTTGGCAATTCAAAAAGGCTATATATACAAGTGCCTACAGAAGAAAAGGAATGAAGTGAATAGGGGTGGAGCTCTGTAGAAATACTACAAGGACTCTATTACCATGAATAAATAAGCATAGGAAAGGATGTATCAAGGGTTTTGGGGGTTAAAAATTTTCTTTTGATAGCCTAGTTATATGAATCCAATTATAATGAATGACTACAGTTTGCCTTTCTGTGACATTCTGTAATGGGCCTAATGAATGTAATGAGGTTACCAATTTATGTGAATATGATCATTAATGGTTCTGATGCATACATCCTTTTTCATATCTCTTTTTCATTTATGTATATGAACTAAGTATGAATGCTTGTGTAAATTCCTTTTTGTTTTGGTGTAAGTTCTATAATCTGTTAAGCTCTTTTTTGTCTGGAATGACTGCAAGGATCTAGAAGCTGTTTTGAGCTCTATGGTGCTTATATGTCTTATTCCCTCTCAAATCTCTTAAAATCAGATCATAGATGATGTTTCCCACTAGAATCACATAAAAGAGAGGCTCGGTGCCCACGCCTACCTCGAGTGAGTGCCCAATGCCTGCTGGGTGATAGGCCAGTGCACATGGGATTTCTTTCCTTTGTGATGGGTGTAAAAATTACTACATCTTGGTTCCATTGTCAAAACCTCTTTTTCAAATTTGTAGTGGAAAATGGCATACATCATGATCTGTGTAATGAGTAATGATAGAAAGTTTAAATTTGGAAAGTTTTGAATCATGGTTCAAGAGCACGGAGGATAAATTTTCTTAGAGATTTAACACTGGATCTGATTTTAATGCACGTAGATGGGTAGAAGAGAACCTCTACCATGATTTATATGAAATGCTTTTCTATTTCTTCCCACTAGAACTGTATGAATGGCTCTCATCATATGCGTCTAAATTAAGTTGGTAGTATAGATCATGTGCATGGACCCAAGAATAATACTAGAGGCTGTAAGATGAAGATATAATGTGGACTCATGTTGTGGATCATCGGTGGAAAGGTGTGTTGGCTAGCTACACTCTAGAGTACACTATTTCTACATATTCTTGTCTGGAAGTTGCTGAGTTAAAATTTTTACGGGAGCCTAGAGGATTATTTCTACATGTTATCCCTCTAGAAATGAAGATCTTTATTGTTCCTTTGAGTTTAGAGGCATTTCCAATGGCTGGCTAAGCCATTCTGAGCATTGGGTGAGGAAGCTAGGGTGGAGGAAGATGACAGATATTACGACAGAGAAAGAAACGGGGGAGAGACGGCTTAAGTATAGTGAAGCACGTGAAAGGGAGATTGCTAGACAACATGAGGTTGCAAGTGTGATGGATCTATGGAGGAAGACGTTATGAGAAGGAGTTGAGGTTCACGCGGAGGATGTGGAACCTAATAATTCTGTGCTACCCCATCTTGGCAAACACATAAGAGTGACCCCTTCAACTTATTATGAGAGTTCTTGGTGTGGAGAGAGAAGAGTCATTGGCATGTATTTGAACCCACCTAGTGACCAAACCCTGGTGATTGGTTTTCTAGATCAAGGAAGGAGTATCGTTAACCCAGTTGGTATCAGTGGAAGTGGTAGATCTGTGCCTAGGAGATAAAAATTTTCATTTCCTACTTCTATGGCTACACATATTCTTGTATTCAGAGGAATTTTTAGACAAGGAACAAGTACACAAGCCTTTGGGAGTGGCATAGGGTACACTAGTGGTAGTGGGGCATTATCATAAACCATCGGCGTGTAATTCAGTGGAACCTTGGGGACACTTGGCACGACCACTACAAGACCTGGTGGACCTGGTGGATCTGGTGGATCAGGAGGAATAGGACCTGGTGGTTCTAGTGGATCTGGTGGGTCAAGTGTAACAGAACCTAGTGTTTCTGGTGGCTCAGGAGGCATAAGACCTGATGGATCCGGTGGTGGAGGAAACACCGGAGGGAACTGTACAATAGAAAAGTGACAGACGAGCATGAGAATTAATAAGTATCCTTTCTTCATACCTGACCTCCTGAGGTCATGCCGAGACAACCAGTGGAAGTGAAATATATGTGGGTGTAGACAAACTAGTTGGGCAATCTGATATCCTCAACATGTAATAATGGGATCTGCGAGTCTAAGGCAAAGAAAGCTATCCTAACCTGAATTGGTGTAATGGATCATTCAGATATAATAGCTTCTCGGAGGCTCTAATCAATGTCGATCTCTATTGAGATCCTATCTATTGGCTATTGGATGCGTGGAAAGTGACATGTATGTGTTTCATGTATATTTCTAGACAAATTCATGAAATTGGTAGTGAGAGGTGTAGTGGATTTGTAGGGAACTATGGGTGATTTTCTGGTCTAGCCAAGAAAATATTAGCTTGATTGGATTTTATATTTAATACAGAAAATTGTGTTATGATATCTAGTGGGAGTGGTGAAGATATAAATACCAATGCACATAAATTGGTGTCAATATTTAACTGATTAGTAGGCCCGTTGGGTTGTGGGACCTGGGGATCATAACCATGAGTTCTTGGTGGTTGTGGACCTATTATGGTCATGTGAAGAATCAATCTCTTCTTCTAACTATCCAATAGTCATAAGATTTTTTAGCTTCTATGTTTAATACCAGGAGTTGTGAGATATACTCAGAAAACTTTACAGGTGTTCTGGTAACTTGTATACGTAAGCTTGTGTCTATGTCAATGATAAGGTCTCCTACATTTGGCTGTGTAAATAATGAATCACAACCAAATAGTTGCTCTCTTTCAGGTTCTTGTATGGTCATGCATATGTCCTATCAAGGTAATCTATAGTTGGGTTGATTTGACTAGAATGCATATGCTTTGTCATCTTCAATGTTCAATTCTCTCAATTTCTCATTAACTTCTTGTGGGTTTGTTTTTGTTTGAAAGACATGAATTCTAAGACCTTGATATATATCCATTAATTTTGTGAAGATATTTGGTTGAGGTATTACCAGTTCGAATACATAATACCTAGGCTCTCTGGGTCCTGTAATTGTCATGCAAAAGATAACCAAACTTAACTGAAAGAAATAAACGAATTATGAAAGATATATCTACACTATGCTTATATTCCCCTTTTTTTGTATTTTGAAGATATGAGTTGAGCAAAATTTAAAAAGCAACTATTATACAATATTAAGATAACGAACAATTAATCTAATAACGGACTTAAAACAAGTAAGATAGCTAGATATAGCTATTTTCCTTTGCTTTTGTGAATTTATCATAAATATTAAATAACTAACTAATTTAATTGAAAAGACCTTCAATCTTACCTCAGAAGTGAGAAACACATCACAGCTTCTCAGAAGCTATCATTCCCCATAGCTTCCCTGGTAATATTGAAAGCAAGCTTAACTGAAATAAAATGATTTTCTATTCTATTTGATATATTGTAACTACAAATTTGACAATTTAAACCTAGATTTTACATAACAATGGAAAATCCAGTTGTATTGTGATTTATCCCCTCAGTGTGATCTCTTCATTCCTTCATGTTCTCATGAATCTAGAAAAGTGGGAATGTGGCAGCGACAGCGAGAGAATATGTTCAAACATTGGCAGATTGGATGTAAGCCAAACAAAATGCAAGTAGGAGAAGGATAGTGAGAGAGAACAGAGCTTGACTATGTAATTCCTAGTGGGATAGTTACAGAGATACAATACAAGCACACTGAAATTTCTAGGATCTATACTTCCTGTGATAAAACAACAATCTATAATTCTAAGAAAAATCAAGATTCAAATGAAAATGATCTAGGACCAGAACTGTGGAGCCTTAAACTGAGAGGCTGAAAGGTTTACAAAATATAAATTTATTGAGACTTATTGAAGAATTTTCAAAACACACTGAATAATAATTCATAGAAGGATAGGGGCCATTTTCTTGTAAACAAGCTTGGTATTTATAGAAGTTTGATTTACCAGAGGGTAAGTTTGAATTGAACTCTTCTATTATAAACAAAGAAGAATTACTATTTACTAAACAGCCAAAACTTAAATACAAGCAAGATTGGTTGAGAAATACGAGTGCCACTTGATTTTTTACGTTGATGAAAGCATCAGAAAGTTCTAGAAAATGCACATAGGACCACCGCCAAGGCAGGGCGGTGGTCCTAAAACTAAATACCAAAATTCAAGAAAAGAGAGGAATGGGGTTAGAATAAAGTATGTGAAGGCTGGATAAGGGATTTTAGGATGCAAATGTATAATCAATGTGCCTTCTAAATTTTGAACACCTTGTGAAGAGAACTGAATCATCATTGGGGTTTCTGTAACCTCTTTTCGGCAGTACATTACATATAATTTTGGGTACGTACAGGAACCAAGGCTCTGGCTCAGGAGGAAAAGGGCCCCAGCCACCCCCTCAATTCTTCTTAGAGATTTCTTTACATTTTCTATATTACAAAGGTATTGAAAATGCTACAGAATATGTTCACAAGTGTGAGCTGTTATGACATGCAAAGGGGATCACAACCCCGAAGTGGAAGGCTAGTCATTTTGCAATGATGTTGCAGCGGTGCACGTATATTTGGTATAGGAAATATGACCCTCATCAAACTGTGGTGGATTATACTTCTTTAAAGAATGCCTTCTTGGCAGAATTCCACATCCCTGAGTTTGAAGAGAAGAGCATCAAATGAAGAATATATCAAGGAAGAGATGGATCAAGATGGCTACATAAAATTGAAAGGTAACAATATCCCTAAAGGGATGGTAAGCTTAGAAGATTTGTTTGATAAGAATATTATGTACATCAAATCTAAAGCTTCTTAAGGAGCTCGGTAGTATGCTAATTGTGAAAAATTTAATATTAGGAGTCTTGATGAACCTAAGATGGTGAACATTAGAAAATGTTGCACTCAAGAAGAGAAGAAGGAAGTAGTAAATCTACTAAAAAGGTATGTTGATGTTCTTTCTTATTCATATGATGACCTCAAAGCTTTTCAACCAAAGGAGATGCGACACTTTATTCCTTTGAATCCTGGGATAAAACCTTTCAATCAAAACCAAAGGAAATACAATCCTAAAGTTACGGGCACTATTTTTCAAGTGATCCAGAAGTTACTAAAGGAAAAAATCATCTTCCCTATACATCATTCAACATGGATTTCCAATATTGTGCCTGTCAAGAAGAAGGATGGTGAGATTCACATCTATGTGGATTTCAGGAATTTGAATAAGACCTCTTTGAAATACAACTATCCACTCCCCATGATGGATCAAGTTTTTCAAGCTTTCACAAGCTCTAAGATGTTGTCTATGCTAGATGGGTTCTTTGGGTATAATCAAGTGGAATTCAATACCCCAGATCAACACAAAACTACTTTTACTACTCCTTGGGACACCTTTTCCTAAAAAAGAGTGCCTTTTGGTCTTATCAATGTTGGTGCCCACCTTTCATAGGGAAATGGACTTGGAATTTGACAGCCTAAATGGAAAGTGTATTGTTGTGTACCTTGATGATTTGACCATTTTCTCCAAAATAAGGGCAAACCACTTTCATCATCTTGAAGCAGTCCTCCAGAAATGTAGAGAACATGGAGTTTCTCTCAATCCTAAGAATTTTTTCTTTTGTGTTACTTAAGGAAAGTTGTTGGGGCATATTGTCTCCAAAGAAGGAATCAAGATAGATCCAGAAAGAGTTCAATTAATATAGCAGATTCCTCTTCCCACAAGTAAAAAGGGTGTTCACTCTTTCTTTGGTAAGATAAACTTCCTGAGGAGATTCATTCCTAATTTTACAGAACTAACTTTGAGCATTTCTCACATGATGAAAGGAAAGAAAAACTTTGGTTGGTCTTCCAAAGGTAAAGAAGAATTTGAAGATATCAAGAAAGTCATTGCTAAGACTCCCTTCTTAGCATGTCCTAATTTCAACAAGGATTTTATCATCTATTGCTATTCTACATAGAATACCTTGGCTACTATACTAACTCAGAAGAATTATGAGGATCATGATCTTCCCATTGCATTCATGAGATATGTTATGAAAGCTCATGAATTTAAATATACTATGATGGAGAAACATTCTTTTGCAGTGGTCAAAGATGTCAAGCAGTTTTAGTTTTATATTCTTAATTCTCACTTTGTTGTGCTTGTACCTGATACAACCATCAAGCCTATCCTTACACAACAGGATTTTGGAACTAAGAGGGGCAATTGGGTAGAAATGATCCAAGAATGTGACCTTGATATCAAGCCAACTAAGCTAGTCTGGGGTAAAGGCTCATATGACCTCATTGTTGAAGGAGCTAATGCATAATTTTCCAAAGAAGTAGTTGATGTTCTTGTTGTCCTCTTCCTCAGTAAAAAAGATGAATGGTATACTGATATTGCACATTTTATTACTTATGGAGATTTTCCATCTCATTTGAGTGCCAAGGAAAAGAGATATATAAAGCTAAGGTCTGCACAGTATGTATTATGGGAGAATGATTTGTTCAAGCAAGGCATAGATGGAAGATTCTCGAAGTGTGTGGAAAAAGAGCAACAGAAGAAGTTTTTCTCATCTTTTCATGATCAGGCTTGTGGAGGCCATTTCTCTTCTGATGTCACTACCCATAAAATCCTTCGTGCTAGGTACTATTGGCCTACATTGTTCAAAGATGCATCTAAATGGTAGGAAAGTGTGAATCCTATCAAACTTTTTTTGGGAGACCTAAGTTGGCTACTTTTCCACTAAAGCCAGTAGTGATTGATGAGCCTTTTCAATAGTGGGCATTGGATTTCATTGGAAGTCTTAACCCACCTTCCAGTGCTAATCATACTCACGTGTTAACTGCTACATACTACTTCACAAAGTGGGTAGAGGCCATTCCAGTCAAAAGCACTACTTCTAAAGTGGTGTGTAATATCATCAAGGAGAACATCTTGATAAGGTTTGAGGTACCAAACAAAATTGTGACTGGTAATGCTTTCAATTTTTCTTCTTCTAAGATGATGGATTTCTGTTATGGTTATGGAATTTCCCTTGCTCATTCTTTATAGTACTACCCCCAAGGAAATGGACAAGTAGAATCAACAAATAAGAATCTGGTAACCATCGTTTGAAATATTGTTAATGACTCTCAAAGGAATTGGCACAAGAAGCTCTATGATTCTCTCTGGTCTGATAGAATTACACCCAAAAGAGAAATTGACATTTCTCCATTTTAGATGGTGTATGGTGTTGAAGCTCAATTTCTAGTAAGAGTGGAATTATAAGCCTTGCACTTAATGAAGGCTACTAAGGACTCAAGTTTCATTGGTTCACTGGACAAGAGAATCATATACCTTTGAAAGTTCGATGAAGACAGGATGTTTGGTTTTTGATGGGATATCATCTCATCAACTGAAGGTGAAATATTTGTTTAATAAGAAGACTAGGCCTAGATATTTTCAAGTGGGAGACATTGTTCTACTATGGGACAAAAAACATGAACCTTGAGGAAGCCATGGTAAGTTTTATTCTCTTTGTCTTGGTCATACTATTTGGATTATATGGATGGTTCTCCTCTCCCCCTTCCTTATAGTGGTTAGTATTTGAAGTTGTTCAAGTCCTAGGTGATCAGGCATGTCCTTCTGTATATTATGTACAGTGTTTTGGTTTTTGGTTTTTTCCTTTTTGGTTTGTTTCCTCTTCCCATTGTGTGTGTGTTGTCTTATATATTGGTTTTGCATTTGAATCTATTTGCCCAATGGATAAGGAATTGGTCTACTTTCCTACATTTTTTCTTATGGTTCTTGATCTTGCCTTATTCCTCTATCAAGACATCCCCAGAAAGAGCCAGCTATTGTCATCCTCAAAATCCCCCTCACTTTCCAATTCCAATTTTGAAAATGTTGAGTTAGTGCCTTTGAGGAGTGTTAAAAATAGAGTAAGAATTTTGGAGGGATGGAGAAATTCATGTTTTGAAGTGGTGGTATTCAGTTTTTAATCCCACTTCTTCCACTTAAAAATTCCTCAGTATGTGCATTTTGAAACATCTTTTCTATTTTCTGTCATGGATGCATGGAATTGTTGGGACCCAAAAATATTGGCTAAGTATGAAAATGCACAGAGGTGCACAAGGCCTAGTTGAAGAAGGGTGCTCAAGGAGAAGGCGCGTAGGATAGGGTTTACGGAAGGGTTTAAGAAAACTCATGGTGAGCGCGCAGACAGAGCCAATATTTCAGGACTTATCCATATTGGGCATTCTGGGTAGGACACCAAAAAAATGTGACCTAACTACACATGTAGGGTGGATAAGGTGCCATCCTAGCAACGTGATTCCCACGAAAGGAATATGCCCTACCATAGAAGGTTCTAGAAGACATCATGGAAAAAAGTAGAGAGCTCAGGCTTGGAGTAGCATGCTCTCATGGAGGAGCATATTTAGACACTTGGCATCGGATCTGAGGCTGCAGAAGGATGAGTTGGCACTTTGGGATGCCTATATTTGTGAGGGATCGTAGGAAAAAAAGGAGGATAGTAGATATAGATTGGATAGATGGGAGAATAATATAGAGAGTGAAGCTCTATAAAAATACTATGAGAACTCTGTGGGATTGGGTAGAGGCTATATAAAGGAGTAATATATTAAGGGGTTGGGATATAAATTTTTCTTTGTATGGATGAAGGACATGATCCCTGCTGTGATGCATGACTTCAGTTTGATCAAGTTGTGGTAGTCTAATGGATCCATTGAATGTAATGAGGTTATAAATATGAATGAGTAAGAATGTAATTGATTCATTTTTATTCATGGATGTTATGGAATAGATGTAAATATTTATGTATTTTCCTTTCTGTTGTACTTCTATCTATTATTTGTAAGTACCCTCTATTTGGAATGAATACATTTGTCTAGAGGCTGTTCTGATCCCTATGATGATTATATGTATCATTTCCACCTTTATTCATTAATTTCATGACATAGATGATGGTTTCCCACTTAACTCACATAAAATAGAGATTTGGCACCCGCACGTGCCTTGGGTGAGCACCTATCACCCGTTGGGTGATAGGCCGGTGCACATGGGATTTCTTTCCTTTTTGATGGGTGTAAAAATGACTACATCTTAGTTCCATTTTCGGGGCATCTTTTCGAAGTTGTAGTGGGAAATGGCATACCAGTATTATCCCATTTTTGGAGGCTCAAATCGTTGTTATGGCTAAGTAGCAGGAGAATTTATCAATGAACTCATCCCATGAGACTCCCAATGGTATATGGTGTATAGATTGTGAAGTAGAGTGTCATGTCAAGGATAGTTTCCCTGGGAGGACGGTATGTGCTGTAACAGTAGACTATGAAATTTTTCATGGGGACCTTGATGCAAGTAGATGTCCCTTTTTAACAGCGCACAATTTAGAAGAATGTGTCTTTCTACTATAAGATCTACACCTCTACAACCCATGATACTAAGAATTGTAGGATTATTGACCAGATCCATGAGGCCATTGATCATGGGGTGTACCATACCAGCATTGCAGTAGTTCTAAGGGTGATGATCTTCGTTATGAGAGCACGTAGATGGAGGTGCGTGTGGAAGGGGATTTCGTAGAGGATTATGTGGTCATGGTAACTGCGAAGGAGGAAGAAGTGAGTTCCCACATGGAACCTATTTTAATTTTGGGGTCCACATAGCATTACAAATGAGAGTTCCTAGACCTATTACAGTGCTCATGGTACAGGAAGAAACACAAGTATGAGGAGTGCCCTGAGTTGTTTGAGCACATGAATCAACAGCACCAGAAAGACAAGGAAACTGCAATGGTAAGCATTAAGAAGATAGACACATAATGGATGCCATAGGTAACACGTGATGTAGGCTTAGAACATGTTATGGTAACAATAAGAGTAGAGGCCACGTGCGTAAAGGAAATACCAAGGTAGAAAGAACCTGGTTTCAAGGGAATAAGTGGTACATAGGAAGTACCCAGACCCTACGCATCAAAAGGAGGTATATCAAGATACCTTGGATGTTATTCAGAGTTTACATGGATAAATCCAGTGTCTAAAGAAGTAGTCCAGGAGGGAGGAGCAAAGAAGGAATGTATGAGGCACCAAGACATGACCTAGATGAGGTCCAAGGAAGTATGTAAAATGATAAGCCAAGAGGATATTATTCCCCTACTAGTATCATGGTTGAAAGAGAAGGTACCATGAACTGGGGAAGAGCACAATAGGAAATTCTTGCATGCAAACCCTTTCCCCTCACATCATTGACTATGATAGGGATATCACGTTAAATGTGGTCATGGATGGATGGCTCCTTAGTAATATACTCATTGACATAAGTGTGGAATTCAATGTTCTCACCTTGGATGCATGACATTAGATAGGAAGGCCTACATTATACCCATCTTCAAATGTGTTGTATATGGAAAATAAAACAAAGGCAATGCCCATCAGTGTCTTAAAGGATGCAGCTATCACCATTTAGGGAGCTAAGTTTACCGGGGACTTTAAAGTCTTCGAGCTTGCCGAGGTAGAAAATTTCCCAGCACTACTTGGGCACCCATGGTTCTATAAGAACAATGAGGATCTTTGGTTCAACAAGGGATACATAAGCTTTGAAAATGAGGAGGAACGGGTCATCATACCCCTGGCATATGGGAATTCAACACCCTATACTAAACATTTAGGAGAAGAGGTCCTAGATAGAATATATGTGTGCTCAATCAGGGATCCAAAGATAATCCATCCTACCGATGGAGTTATCCAGTTTGAGGAAGCTCAATCGGTAAGTGACACCACTAGTCTAGCATGTGATAATTGGGAACATAGAACCTATGAGTTAATCGAACAACATTTGAGAGGAATGATGACAAAGGTGACAAAGGTGCGTATAGTCCAGTGCCTAGGAGGAAAGGAGATACCGAAGTACTAGAGAGGAGCCTCCCTTGAGGTCTTTTTGTAGAAAATGGAAACTCAGTGGAAGGAGGAAAATAAACGAAGAGGAATGTTAAGTTAAGTCTCAACTAGGAAATGTTACGCGCTGGTGGGCAATGCATCGGGATAATCTCTTAGAATGGTGTGAGGTAAGAATTTCCTTCTCTATAAGGTTTTGTAGGAGCAACGCGCCCATGGCTTTAAATTATTACCATGGTAAAGAGAGCGTTCCTTCCATATCCAAGCATGTTAGACAACCTAGATGGGAAGTGCAGAAGCACTTCCACCTTCATTATGGATTCACAAATTATATTCTATCCCTACAAGGTTTCACATGTGCATGGTACATCCACTCTGAGACACACCACCCAAACAAGGAATTGGAAAGAGTTAGTGGTTGATCTCATTCAAACATTTGAGTATCATAGTACAAAACCCCTGGTGGATAAGGCATTGTAGGTTTTCAAGCACCTTACCATTGGGGATAGTGCCATGGTAGAAGATAGGATACTAGATTTGGCTAGGTAAACTTGGCTTGGAGACACTCTTTGAGGAAGAAAGAAACAGAAGAGATACAACTTAAGTGCGTGTGTTTTCAAAAATAAAAGGGGAAGATGGTGTATGTTATTGATGGTAAAGAAGCGGAAAACTTGGATGTTGACCATTCTATAGGGACGCAGGAGGTGATGGATAGTGCTGATGAAATAACATGCATCTATCATGAACCTTTAAAGACAAAGAAGGTTAATATTGGGTCGGAGGCGGAGCCCAAGGAAGCTATCATTGGAGATTAGTGGTCGGAGAAGGAATCCTCTAAGATCATTGATCTTTTATGTGAGTTTGAGGATTTATTCCCACGTGGGTATCATGAACTGAAAGGCATTCACCATTCCTTGGGGGAAATGAAAATTAAGTTAAAGGAAGGTGCATGCCTAGTCTGGAAAATATCATACTGAATAAATCCTATTCTACACGTGAAGGTTAAGGAGGAAATAGACAAGATGATAGCATCAGGAATCATAGAGGCTTTGGAGGATTTAGATTGGATAAATCCAATGGTGATTAGTATCAAAAAGGATGGAAGAATAACGATATGTGTTAATTATAGGTATTTGAGTGCAGTGTGTGTCATTGATCCCTTCCCAACCCCATTCACTAAACAAATCTTGGAAGGATTGGTAGGGCATGAAGTCTACTCTTTCACATATGGGTTCTCAGGCTATCACCAGGTGAGGATTGCAAAGGAAGACTAGAGGAAGACAACCTTCACCACTGAGTGGGGAAGTTTTTCCTATACGTTCATGCCTTTTGTGTTAAAGAATGTGCCTACTGTATTCTCACACATTGTAGTGCAGGCCTTCCAGGACTTCATCCACAATTTTATCCAAGTCTACCTTTATGATTGGACCATGTATGGACTGGTAAAGGACCATTGTGACAATCTAAGATTGATGTTTGAAAGGTGTCGGTAATTGAGGATATCCCTCAACATAAAGAAGTGTGTATTTGCTACCTCATTTGGGGACACTTTTGGGACACATCATATGTAAAGAAGGTTTTCTGGTGGATCCTGCCAAAATTGCAGTAATTATGGGATTAGGGGAGCCAACTAGTCAAAGCGTAGTGCATAGGTTTCTTGGACACGCGGGCTACTATCGGAAGTTCATGAAGGGGTATTTCCAAGATTTTCTCACCTTTAGAAGAGTTGCTCAAACATAAAAAGTGCCTTTCATTGGGGAGAGGTGCAGCAGAAGGTGTTTGACACATTAAAGGATAGGCTTGTCACTAGCACCTATATTACATTTACCCTCTTGGGATAAGCCCTTCCATGTTCATGTAGATGCCTCTAGAACGGCCATTGGAGTAGTGCTAGCACATCCTAGTGAGGGAATTGTTGATCACCCCCTATGCTTTACAAGTAGGAAACTGACACCAACAAAGCATAATTCTACTATGACCGAGCACGAGGAATTTTCTATGATCTACGTGCTTCATAAGTTTTGGTAGTATCTTCTAGCAACTCCCTTTATCTTCTACACTAACCACATGGCATTGAAATATTTGGGGAACAAGCCTGTCCTACAAGGGCACATAGTTCAGTGGGTGTTGTTATTCCAAGAGTTCAAGTTCACCGTAGTTGTAAAAACTAGGAAAGAGTAATTACGAACCTAACCATTTGTTTAGGATTAATTCAGGAGAGGACATGCAGAGCATTGAAGATACCATACCAGACATGCAGTTGTTTAGGTTGTGGTACGCACCCTCAAATTTGGAGGATATTGTTGTGTTTCTTAAAACAGGTATGGCATCAGAAGGGATGAAGACATTAGAGAAAAAGTAACTACCCATACATGTCGCACCCTACATGTTGATCAGTTGGTACTTATACAAACTAAGGTGTGATGAAGTTTTACGTAGGTGTGTACTCGAGCATGAGCACCTCACCATCATAGATGAAGCACATGGAGGAAGTTCGGGTGGACATTATGCAATCAATGCAACCACATGTAAAATATTAATGGCAAGATTGTGGTGGGAAACTCTGTATAAGGATTACAAGGATTATTGTAAAGTGTGTGACCATTGTTAGCACATTGGCAAGCCAGGAAGGAGAGATGAAATGCCTTTATGCCCTATCCCTAGCACTGAACCTTTTGAGAAATGGGAAATAGAATTTGTATACCCTATTACACCAATAGTGCATAGGAGTGGATCACACTATTGTAATCACTTGCATAGACTATTTGTCAAGGTGGGCAGAGGTAGCCCCAACTAAAGACTATACAACAGTTACAGCAGCAAGATTTTTGTGGGAGAACATTATCACGAGGTATGGATGCCCTTTAAGTTTAACCAATGATAGGGGGTAAACATTTCTTGAATGAGACCGTGAGGATTCTATTATCAGAGTTCATGATGGCTCATCACAAAACTACACCTTATCACCCATAACAAAATGAAACCACATAAGCATTTAACAAGATATTGATTCATACCCTGAAAAATATTTGTGATGTCAAAAGACAAGATTGGTATGACAAGTTATCAGTTGTATTATGGGCTTATAGGACAACTTATAAAAGGTTGAACAAAGCCACACCATTTCAATTGATGTTTGGCACAGAAGTTATTCTATCGGTTGAGTTCATGTTTACCTTCTCTGTGAATAGCACACGCAAGAGAGCTGGCTAATGAGGAAGCACTAGAAGAAATGATTGATAAATTAATGAAGCTAGATGAAAGGTGATCATTGGCCAGGAGGAGCCAAATAGCAGAAAAAGCAAATCAAAAAGCATGGCATGATCACCACATTAGGAAAAATAAGTTTGAGGTTGGGCAGATGGTCTTAATGTATGATTCTAAGTTTCTGCGCCATCCTGGGAAGTTAAAATTGCATTGGTTGGGTCCCTACACCATCTCATATATCCTTGACTCGGGTGTATGCCAATTACAAGTGTTGGATGGGATGATATTTCCAAGACACTTCAATGTGAGTAGGTTGAAGCCCTACTATAAATAAGTCTTCTTGGTGTTTGTAAATAAGGTAGTATTGCCAGTTAGTTTAAGATTTTCTTTAATGCATTATCCTTTCTTGTGTTTCCCTGTCTCATTGTTGTTTTGTGTTGTGCCTTGGGTGTTGGTAATCTCATTACTTTTTGAAGTTGTAACTATGCAGAGGACCGTGCATCATTTTAGTGTGGGGTGAAGTAAGGTGGTTTAAATTGAAGTGTGAAGCACAAGGAAGGATTACATTGGAAAGCCCAGTTGAATGCCCCTATGAATAAATTACATGCAAGGAAAGGTGAAAAATGATGGTTGATGTAAAAATAATGCTACATTGGGGATCCACGTACAAGAGAGGAAGAATCACATAAGCAACACAAGGTAGGTGAGAGAAAAAATCATGGCAGAAGAAGTGCCTTCGGCACTGGTTACGTGCATGCAAGAGTCTCATGTCAAGATGGATTGGTTGCATGCCAGAAGGTTGGAGAATTGTCTGTGTAAGGTTAGGCACATGAGTTAAAGTGCTAAAGTTGGGTTTGTTTGAAAAGGATGCATTAAGTGTTAAATTACAGTGGTAGGTAAGGTATCTTTTAATGTTACAAAGTGGTAAAAAACTATAAATAGAAGGTCGAGGCAATTCATTATTCACTTTGTGTATACGAAGAAAGAATAAATTTTGCATCTTTCTAAACTAGGGCTTCTAGAATTGATCCGTGTGAAGAAAATTTTGAAGAGTTTGAGCATGAGTAACTAGTTTGGATTTACAAACCAGAAGGAAGGGATTTCACAAGCGTAAGAGAATTTGTGAGAAGGCACCATCTTGAGAAGGAATTATCCCAGTTTGGGTTTGAAAAACTAGGGCACACGGGTTTAAGAGGTTTTCTTCACAAGTTTGAGATCTAAGGTTGGATGAATTGGAAGAGCAGAGTAACAAGAAGTGATTGAAGTGATAAAAGGACCTAGACAATGGCACCCATGAAACCATCTGTATCACCCAAGAAGCCAAAGGGCAAGGTCAAGGGCAAGGGCAGAGAGCCAGTAGTAACCACCACAAGCATGAATGAGGAGTGGTATGCAGAAATGCAGTACCCGGATGGGATTTTTCTTGGGAAGGAGTGGGAATCCCATTTGAGAAAGATGGCAGTGAGAGATTATAACCATCACACAATCACAACAGAGAATGAAATGGCACTAAAGTTAGTGCACCTAATGAATAAAAGGACACTAGAGGGTTTTCCCATCTATAGCGATGAGGTAAAAGTGAACTTGGAGAAGTCAGGGTTATTGCAAACTCTATGAGTTTCCTTACTTTGGAAATCCTGAGCACCTCTATCAATGGCTGATGTTGTGTGTGCATGAGGATTAATTTTACTTTGTGGGGCACAAGATGCGCATAACCCCTCAGCTGATTTCAAAGTTTACAGGCCTCATCTGCGAGGGAGATAGCATAGATGATGACCTAAGTGAAAAGGAAGCCATCAAAGCAACCGTCACTGCATATGATTAGATAAAGGGGTCAAGATATTTTGACATTATGGAAATCCCATATCCCTTCATGAGAATGGTCGTGTGCCTGGTCATAAAGTTAAATGATCAAGAAAAGTGGACACAGGTGAATAAGGCCTGGTTGAATGTATGCATGAAAATATCAGAGGGCACAATCTATAATTTATCAACCTTAATTGTAGATGATATAATCAGTAGCGCCTAGGAAGGAGACATGATACTCTTTGTAAATGTCCTCCTGAAAATTGTATTCTTGGAGATAGGAGTTCCTGACATGGTAGAAAATTTTGTTTGGGAGTATCTGGCTGAAGATCCCTTGCCCGCAAAAATATTTACAAAGTATACATGTGAAAGAATGATAGCCTCCCACAAGGCGCACCTGGACAAGTGGTATAAATGCTTAAGGGATGCATTCAGGGAAGAGTGGAGAATCCCAGAGTAACTACCAGCACTTATAATGGGAGAAGCTGAGTCTTTTGTGTACCAGCACTTTTACATAAGTAGATTCAACTTGGTGGATGAAACCATGAGCCCATGGTGTAAAGTCTCATTCTCCTTCACTGCCCAGTACTTCCAAGAGGGAGTTAACAGGTTCAAAGAAGTTAAGAGACTAATGTTTGACCTTAGTGAAGTTGATCAGGACCACAGGGAGATGCCCAGGATGCTAGTCTACCCCAAGAAGCATGCGTACATGGAGAAGTATGTAGCACATGAAATCAGAATGATGAAACCCCTCACTCTAAGAATTTTAGGAAATTCCACGGTGCGTGTATATCTCCACATTAGGCCAAAATTCAAGAAAGGAGCATACCTAGAGAATGATGTCTCCATACCTAAAGATCCCATGCGTAGAAGAAATCCCACACTCAAGAAAAGGGAGATAGAAGAAGAAAAATCACCAAGTGTGCAGACTGCCTAGCCAGTAACTGAGATGGTGGCCAATGCTAAACCTAGCACCTATACATGCAGGAATAAATCCTTGGTAAAGGAGAAGACCCTAGAATAAGAGGTGTCAGAGCAACCCCTCACCAAGGAGAAGTCACCAGAGGAAGTAAAGAAGGTTGGATCCCCTGTGGGAGAGTCACCTCCCAAGAAGAAGTAGAGGATAGAAGAGGAAGTTGACTCAGAGGATACAAAGAGCTTGGATATATAAATAGGTGAAAATGATGATGACGATGAAGAAGATGATCCTGAAAGAGATCAAGAGCCACTTGCCTTCAGCGTGTATGATTCAGAAGAAGAGGGTGGAGAAGAAGAATAGGAGTTCCTTTTCATGCAGTGCAATGGTAGCCAGGAGGGGGAAGGCACCCAGGACATGGGAAGAAATGAGAAGTTTGGCACGTAGAAGTAGAAAGCTCCAAGCCTTATGTAGGAGCAGGTAAACGAGGCAGCAGAAAGAGAAGTGGCTAAAATAATCAAGGATTTGGTAGAACAGGAATTTGAGTGCACCCTAGACATCGTGTTGGAAGAGAGTAAAGAGAAAATCATTGAGAAAGATCAAGTAAGTATGGGAGGATGTGTCATTCTAATGGTGAGCTTCCCCAAAGGTGCGCACTCAAGAAAGAAGATCCTTAATACAGAAGAAGGATAGGTCATGGGCTATGTTGATGAATAAAGGAAGGTGTTACACACACACTCCCAGAGCACTATACCCATAGAAGAACCTCTAGCTATGGAGTCATTTGATGAAGAGGGAATGTACCCTAGGACAAGGAAGATGCTCTCTTGGGTGTTTGAGTCCCATATTGATGAGCTAAAGTTTGAAATATACCAAGGGGTAATCATATCGGTAGCAGATTCTAAGAGAACCAACCCCTTGGTAAATTCCCAGCAGCTCTCAGACGAGTACTTATGTAATGCGTTAAACAAGGTTGTAGTTAAGACTAAGGCTAGGCTCTTTAGAAGAAATGACAGAGTAAGATTTCTAGAGGAAAAGCTACAAAAGAAGGAAGAGGAGCTGGTTGCGAAGATTAAGGGCTTGAAACAAGAAGAGTTGATTAGCACACGGCTGAAGTGCGAACTAAGGGATGAGAAGGTGAAGGTGCATGAAATATACAAAATGATAGATTCTATCACAAGTGTGATTATTTTGAAGCATCCAGACCTAACGCATCTCGCATAGAAGTACGGATCCACTCTTGAATGCTTAGAAGATTAATGTGCATCCTCACCATGGAGAGAAAACCATTGGCCCTGGATTCTGTAGAAGAAGTGGCAGCACGCTTGGAGAGGGAGGAAAAATTGAAAGTGGTAGCAATAATTCCTGAGTATAACAAGGTACTTGCAGATGTCAAGATTGCTACCCAATCTATTGAGGCCACATATGATAATTGTGTAAACAAGGATAGAGTGGCGAGTACCTTGATTGCCACTCATGAGGCAGAGCTGAAGGAGTTTTAAGAGAATAATAAGGGAAATAGGGTAGAGAGGGACAAAATCCTTTCCAAGGTCGAAAATAAATACAAGGCCATTGAAACCTTAAGGGGTTCAATCAAAAAATGGTTGAAGGAATTGTACCCACAAATTACTAGAAGGATGGACACACTTGAAGACATGAGCAAGGAGTTAGAAAACAATTTTGGCACTATGAACACTCAAGGAGATGGACTAAGTTTTGGGGAGGTAAGCGCCCTAGTTGGTGACCTCTGTCAGAGAGTGCAGAATGAAGTCGATGCCTGGAATAAGTTAGAGGTCGACTTGTAAAAATATTTTCCTAGCTTATTACAATAATGCCATCACTTCCCCATTCTTTCTTCTTTCTCATATTATTCATCTCCTTATTATTTTTCTAAGACATAAGTCTACTATAATTCTTTATTCATTAGATAAGTGTTCCCGTGGATGTAGAATAGGTGTAGTGTGGGGTGATGTTGGAACCCCAAAATATTGGCTAGGTACAAAAAGGTGCATAGGCACATAAGGCCTAGTTGAAGAAGGGTGTGAAAGGAGAAGGCACGTAGGATAGGGTTTATGGAAGGGTTTAATAAAACCCATGGCACATGCGTGGATAGAGCTAATATTTTAGAACTTAGCCATACTAGGCATTCTGGGTAGGACATGAGAAAAGCATGACCCGAATGCGTATACAGAGTGGATAAGGTGCGAGCCTAGCAACGTGATGCCCACGAAAGGAATATGCCCTATGATAGAATGTTTTAGAAGACATCATGGACAAAAGTGGAGAGTTCAGGCATAGAGGATCATGCTCCCATAGAGGACCACATTCAGACACTTGGCATCAGATCTGAGGCCACAGAAGGATGATTTGGAACTTTGGGATACCTATATATGCTAGCGCTCACAGGAGAAAAAGGACGATAGTAGATATAGATTAGATAGATGGGAGGAGAATATAGAGAGTGGAGCTCTGCAGAAATACTACGAGAACTCTATGGGATTGGGTAGAGGCTATATAAAGGAGAAATGTATTAAGGGACTGGGAAATAAATTTTTCTTTATATGGATGAAGGACATGATCCCTGCTGTGATGCATGACTTCGGTTTGATCAAGTTGTGGTAGTCTAATGGATCCATTGAAAGTAATGAGGTTATAAATATGAATGAGTAGGAATGTAATTGATTAATTTCGTATCTATATCCATTCATTTCTATTCATGGATGTTATGGAATAGATGTAAATCCTTATGTATTTTCCTTTCTATTGTAGTTCTATCTGTTTTTTATAAATACCCTCTGTTTGGATTGAATACATTTGTCTAGAGTCCATTTTGAGCCCTGTGATGATTGTATGTCTCATTTCCACCTTTATTCATTAATTTCATGACATAGATGATGGTTTCCCACTTAACTCACATAAAAGAGAGACTCGGCGCCTGCGCTTGGCTCGGGTGAGATCCTAGCACCCACTGGGTGATAGGCCGGTGCACATGGCATTTCTTTCCTTTGTGATGGGTGTAAAAATGACTACAGGAATTCATCTATCTTTTTCTATGCCTATGGACAGGGTCGAGCCTTGTATTTCTTGCATTTATCATTTTGTAGGAAAAATCCTTGATTTGGGCATAAATGGTGGAGTTTTTTTCTTCATTTCATCTTTGACAGGCGTATCTTCCTTTTCAATTTTGTGCCCCAACATCCACAAGAATGTGGGTATCTCTAATTGTATGCAGAAGGATGGGTTCTTTTTGTGAACTTGTCATTTTTGGCTCTTTTAGCAAAAGTGTCAAGTTGGCCCCACGGCCCCAAAAGATCTTGATTGGCTATTTGGTGAAAGGCGGAAAGGCTGACCCTTTTTGTGTTTTGAGGCATTTTGGAAAAGGGCGTAAAGTTATAAAGTGACCTGCGGCCCCACTCATGCCAAGGGAAAAATTCAAATGTTGAGCCCGCATCAAAAGAGTCAAAGCGGGGAGGTGGATCGTCAGAGCCTTTTGAGTTTTTTAGCCTTGTTTCCAAGAGGGAAAAATTCAAATGTTGAGCTCGCATCAAATTTCAAAGTGGAGAGGTGAGTTGATGGAGAACTTTGAGCTTTTGAGCCTCGTTTCTAAAAGAAACAAAATTATAAAGTGAGTCGCAACTTCGTTACCACTCGGGTAACACCGCGTGTCAAACCCTAACGCAAAATGTGAAGTTTTGGGCTTGTGGGAGATTTTTAGTAATTTTTTATTTTTCGCAAAAAGGTGCCAAAGAAAATTACGGGCCTGCGGA
The DNA here is from genome assembly GCA_019776745.2 of Taxus chinensis. Taxonomy (NCBI): domain Eukaryota; kingdom Viridiplantae; phylum Streptophyta; class Pinopsida; order Cupressales; family Taxaceae; genus Taxus; species Taxus chinensis. Next base: position 955,200,034 of record CM034147.1, on the reverse strand, counting down.
TCTGTTTTAAAAAACTAGTTTTTTGCCATTTTTGTATTCAAATGTTCAAATGGGCATAACTTTTGATACAGAGTTCCAATTCAAAGAATTTGGTACCGTTGGAAAGATCTCAACGACCTCTACACCATGGAAGCATAAAATATTATTTTTAATAGGATTTGGTGGGTGAGAATTCGTAAAAGGTCTTTTCATGCCATTAATATGTAATCTGATTGCTTCAACCACGGGGATATCTAGATTTTGGTCTACCATCTTCTCTAACACGCCAAGCAGTGATGGGGAACCCTATTTGGTAGATTGTAGGTGGATTGGTAGCGGCATTGATAGTTGGTGGTCAGGCTTCCAAATTAGATTGTCTTCCTTCCTTTTCTTCTCCTCTTTTCACTTCATCTTTAAATGTAAGATCTTGGCTCATTGCAAAAGGGGGTGGGACCCTGACATTCTTAAGATTGTAATAGATTCAAAAATAATCAATACAGAAGTCTTTTTCCCCTTCTTCCTCTGTAATTATTTCTTTCCTCGCTCAAATTTTTGAATCATCCATCTTTGCATGCTAGGAAACCTTGCGTTTTGGTGAATATGATTTCGAGAACTTTGTGTCTGTGAAATTATATTTATTATAAAAATGAATGATTCCATTCTGCATCTCTTTTGCTCAATACGCATAAGATTATACTCTTCTACTTATATTACCTAAAAGTATTGCTATTTTCTTCCTCTCTCATCTCATTTCTTCTTCCATTATTTCGTATTGATGATCTTTGGGCATATGAATGTTTCAAAGTATCAGGGATCCACACTTTGAAAGTTGTACATTTGTATATAAGTTTTGTTGCTTTCTTTCAATAAGGGAACCTCTCCCATTAAAGAGGAGGGACTTGTTGTCCCTTGACTGTAGTTTTTTAAAGTATCATTTTAAAATCCAACATTCACTAAGTGATTTCTCCCATCTTTTCTGACGATTAAATTGTACCTATCCAATCAGACGACCCTGATCCCACCATTTTCATCTCCATCTATATCGATAATATACATATATGACACATTATGATCGATGGTGGCACCGGAATCAACATCATCTCCTCCCATGCATACAACCAAATGTGCATACCTGTGTATTATAACCCAATTATATTGTGCACCTTTATTGATGCCATCACTTCCACCCTTGGTACCATCATTCTCCATGTTCACCTGGGCCCGAATACTGTTACATAATTGTTCTACGTATTAGAGGGGGATTTCGAGTACAAATTGTTGCTTGGTTGACCTTGGATTCACATCATGGGTTGTGTTCCTTTGAATTTACACCACTGTGTAAAATTTGAACATGAAAGACATAACTACACCATCCCAACTGACTCATCACCATTCAAAACCTATAACATGTTGTACCGACTTAATGATGTCCTTGTACCAGTTAAGACATCTACCACCACTTCTACTTCTCCTTCACCCATAGCCCCATCCAGCGATGATGCCACCACCTCACCCACACCTGCCTCTTATATTCCCACTACTGTCGCATCCTTTGTAGCCAACCCATCTACTAACTCGTCTAATTCACAACCAAATAATCCTTCTTCTTCTCAATTGATTATTAATTCATGTATTCTAGCTATACACATATCCACTACTGATCCCTTAGAAGGAATTTTTCAATGACTCACTCTAGGGGAATACCGCCTCTACAATATAAACACATTACTTACTCCACAAGAGTATGGTAACCTATGCCAACATCTTCATTATGACCATCGCATAGGAAAGGTGTTCCCTTATGGTCCTCCCCACCTTCGAACCAACTTAACCTATGAGGGATTTGATACTTCCACATATTCACCCGAGCCACCTTCCCAAACATGACCATTTTTATCTGACCTCCAATCTCTCAACAACCATCGCTTCACCCACACCTTCCTCCACCATTGTGCTTGGAAGGACTTTGGCTTTGGTTTTTATGAACAAGGCCATCATACTGTCATCCCTTGTACCACCCATAAACACAAAGACCACAGTGGTATCGGCTTCACTAAACTATCCTCTAAGAAGGCCTGCGTCAACCTCATTGAGGATTCCAAACCTTCTCCACCCCATTCACCCACATCACCACCTTCACCCACGGAGTCTATAGATCCAGAATCTATTCCTCCTAACTTTTTTTTTCATAAACACCATTTTTGTGGGACCTTTGACTTATCAACGTGATGGTGAGACTCCCTCTTCTCTTCCCTTCCTATATCCTAACATAATAAATGATAATACCCCATCCATTAATGTCGTTCAATGTCAAAATGATGATTCTATCATCACCTACCTTGGTGTGGAATATTTTTATATTCACTGGTCATTGCTTTCTGAGACATAAACCATGTTAAACAAATCAACCATAGAAATCAATATTAACACTCAAGACAACCCACACATTCTAAATATAGGTCAATCTTTAGATGTTGCTAAACAAGAAAATTTTACTTGTTTCCTCTGGGATCATAGCAATGATTTTTCTTGGTCCAATGATGATATGCCTGGTATTGATCCAATTTCCACCATCTCTAAAGCTAAACCCATGAAACAAAAGCTGCGGAAAATGCATCCTCGCATTGCCCTTCTTGTCAAAGAAGAACTCTAGCACCTTATATTTATTTCCTTCATCCTACCCATTGAATATCCCCAATGGATTTATAACATCATTCCTGTCACAAAATCAACATGAGGACTCTACATTTGCATGGATTTTTGTGACCACAACTTAGCTTTCCCCTAAGATGACTTTTCTCTACCTAGTATTGACCAACTAGTTGATCTTACCGCTGGTCAGGAGATGTTATCACTCATGGATGGTTTCAGGAGTTATACCTAAATATTACTCACCCCAAAAGATCAACAAAAAAACACCTTCATCACTCCTTAGGGGACCTTCTGATATTGTGTTATGCCCTTTGGCCTTAAAAATGCTAGTGTTACATATCAACGGGATATGACCTATATCTTTTATGACATCATGCATCATATATTGTAATATTACATAGATGACCTTCTTGCCAAATCAAAACATTAAGTTGAACACCTTACACTCCTAAAGGTCATTTTCGACCATCTCATCAAATATTATGTTTTCCTTCAACTAAAGAAGTGTATCTCCATTGTTCTCTCAGGCAAGCTCCTTGGTTTTATCATTTCTTTGCTTGGCGTAAAATTCAACCCTACTAAAATAAAGGCTATTCTCAAAATTCCTCTACCTATTAATCTTCACCAACTACAAATTTTGCAAGGTAAGTTACAATTTATTCATCATTTTATTTCAAAACTTTCTGACCGCTACCAACCATTTCACCATCTCATCAAAAAGGCCATCTTCTTCAAATGGCATGATGAACACCACAAAGCCTTTTATGCCTTAAAAAAATACCTTCTCCAACCACCGGTGCCCATTCCCCCTATGGAGGAGCAACCATTTTACTTGTACATTTTTGATAATGATCATTCCTTAGGTTCTATTCTCACTCATCGTGATGAACAACACAAGGAATAGGTGGTCTATTATATAATTCATACACTTCTAAACTAAAAAACCAAGTACACCCACACTGAAAAACTCTACTCAGCCTTAGTTTTTGTCACCACAAAAATTCTTCATTACCTACTCAATCACAAAAAATTTATTGTCACCAATACTGACCCCTAATATTACATGTACACCAAACCCTACCAACATCAGTGTGTTGGGTGTTGGCTCATACTTCTCGTCGACCTATACCTTGAATTCATCCATCAAAAATCTATCAAAGGCCAAACCATCGTTGACCAACTTGCATACACACCCCTCTTCAGAAATCAATCCTCTAACTTTGATTTCCCAGATGAATCCATTATTACCCTCTCTTTAGATGATACCTTTTACCAAATGACCTTATTCTTCGATGGTTCCGAATTTCAACGTGGGGTTGGTCTAGGAATTATCCTCATTCCTCTTCATGGTGAACCTATGCCTTTATCTTTCAAACCAGATTTTGATTGTACAAACAATATCACTGAATATGAATCACTCGTATTAGGGCTTCAAACTACCATCACCTTATACGTCAAATCAATTAATATATTTGGTGATTCCTAACTAGTTGTAAACAAAATCAATGGTATATACTATTTTCGTAACAAAATACTTCAAAAGTATAAACACCATTTATACCTTTGACAGTTACGCACTTCACACCACTCTGTGTTACACTAACAAATTCGTGGATACCATGGCCTTCTTGGCTTCTCATATACCCACTTCGCCTATCGAATCCAAAATATTTGTCACAGTATAAACGTTATAATCACCTTCTTATTTATTTTGAGATGTCAACTTCATCAGAACCGTTGCATCTAACCCATGTGGCATTTGGTATAAGTAGTTTTCAAACTACCTTTCCCTTTCCATACTACCTCTAGATATTACTCATAATGGACAACACGCCTTTCTCAAAAGTGTCTCTCACTATGTCATCATGGGTGGTCTTCTTTATAAATGTGGATTTGATGGTATTCTCTTATGATGCCTTAAAAATTCTAAAATTCCTTATACCATCAAGGAAGTTCATGACGGAATTTTTAGATATCACTTTAGTGGCTTAGTTATCGTTAAATGCATCCTTCACCTATGGTTATTTGGCCAACCCTCAACCATAAATTTTTTGGCTATGTCAAATGTTGTGTGAAATTCTAGCAACATACTAATCTTCATCACACACCTATTCATGCCTTAAAGGTTGCACAAGACCTTTGGAATTTCTCTCAATGGGGTTTGGATCTTATCAGAGAGATCAATCCTCATTCTTCATAATGCAATCGATGGATTATAACCACTACTAAATATTATACTAAATGGGTTGAATCCATACCTCTTATTTCTATGAAAGCCAAGGAAATATGTGAATTCATCAATCATCACATCATTTTCACTTTGGTATTCCTCACCGTCTCATCACTGATAATGGAAAACAATTCAAAAATAAAACCCTATGAAAAATATGTGATGCCTTTGGCATTCAAATAAATTGCTTTTCACCTTACTACACATAAACAAATGGCCAAGAATAATCAACCAATAAAACCTTGAACAAAATTTTTATGAAAGTATTTGACGATACTGGAAAGGATTGTCATAAGCACATTCCTTTCACCTTGTGGGGTTATCGTACTAGTATTCGCACCTCAACTACTACCACACCTTTCTTTATGGTCTACGATATTGAGGTTGTCTTGCCTCTCAAAGTCTAGATTCCATCTGTCCATATCTCACTCCAAGACGTGCTCAAAGATGATGAATTTTGCTAGGGACCATTTGACACAACTTGATTTATTAGATGAATGTCATCTTAAATCTCTTGATCATCTCTAAATCTACCAAAAACATATCAAACGTGCCTATGAAAAATGTGTCCATGAGTGAACCTTCCAGGTTGGTGACCTTGTCCTGAAGTAAAATCAACATGTAACCAAACAAGAGAAAAGTAAATGGGGTAAATTTTCTCCTAATTGGCTTGGACCCTATATCGTTTCTCATACCTATGGATTAGGTGTTTATCTTTTGTCTTCACTCGAAGGTAAACTAGAACCTGAACCCCTCAATGTCTTACATCTTCAACCATTCTATTGTTGAATCAAGTCATATATCACATTCTGTTTATTTCAAGCTCATCCCTTGAGCACCCTCCACCTTTCATATTACCTATTCTTGGGGTCAATGACTAAACAAGAATCATGTGATTATCCGTCACCTTTTAGCCTTATCTTCAATATGAGTACCACGGCTCTACTCATGGCATGATTTTCATGGATACTTTTTGTCTTTTTCAAATATGGAATCCCATGGTCATTCATCACTTGAAACCATCTCTTTCATAGTTAACCTTTGTGTGTTATGGTTTTATCTTCTAAACAAGAGCCTAATCTTCCTCTACAGTCTTGTCCATGACTTAAACATCCAAAAGAAAAATAATTTCAAAAGTAAAATGGGATTCAACTTCTTGATTTAAACTTCCAGTAAAGAGATGACTCCCTCAAAAGGGACATCTCTTCTCTCTATCTCATCGCTATAAATAGACTGCTCCCTCAAAGGACAACTATATAAAGCTAGCCATACTACACATAGTCTATCATAAAAAAGGATGATCCTTACAAAAACAAAATAAAATATTCAGAAGCTTCTTGCATTCATCATTTTCACAAAGAACTCAAGGAGATAATATACTCATCCCACATAGACTTCCCACATCAATCAGTCTATCAAAAAAATAAGAGCAAAAAGAGAAAAATATAACCTTTTTGTCATGGACTTGAATATTTTGATCTTGGGTCTCTTACCAAGTAGGTCTGCGTTTTTGCAAATTAGCAGCACCCCTGGATGCAAATCAGGGTTCTAAGTTGATATTTCAGGCATCCAGTGTGATTACACAACATTGAAACCTCTCTCCAAGTGTGGGACTTGTAAAATGAGAGAGGAATCTCCAAATTAGAGGCTGGTTCCTCAAACTCCTCTGATTAGATCTATTATTTTCACAACTGCAGAGGTTCAGATCCTAATTTTATCCTAGATTGCAAGGAGACAGGAATAAGAAATGCAAAAATTAAAACTAAACTAATGATGGTGATGCACCAAAGGAGTTCTGAACATTTTTTCTCATGCAAATAGACACAAATCAGAAATTGCAGCATAAAACATCATGCACAGGTTGATAAGCTGTAATCAAAGGTTTGAAATGAAACAAACAACACATGCAAAGGACTGAAAGCATTCACAGAGCCTCCATTGTGATTTTCAACATCAAAATCCTTGCATTCCAACACCAAAGAGGCAAAAAAGGCCTATTACAATCCCTGGAAGGTCTGGGTACTTCTAAAATCACTTGTTGAAGATGAAAATAGAAGCTTGTTGTGTAAAAAAATTGTTCCCCTTTGAAAAATGAGCCAAATCTGGCTTTTTACAGTGCATGGGTCGAACCCAGGAGAGAGAAAACATGAAAAAACATGGGAGCCATTCCTCATTGACCTAAATGCATTAAAAACAGCATGGGTGACCTGACAGACCCATCCCCCGAAATTTTTGACCATGCTAGAAAAGAATGCGACCCATTTCGCATTAAAATTGGTTGTTGAAACGTCAGTTCTATCCATGGGCGCATACCAGAAGAATTTTTTGATTTCCACCCTCCAAACTGAACCAAAATTTAAAATTGATCATGGAATCTTGTAGATAATTTCACCATTTTTCCATTGATATAAAGAACGTGAAAATCCGAGCTCTGGATCGAAAGTTATGGTGATTTGAAGTTTTAGGGAAAAAATAGGCCAAAATCGGATCGGCGAGCAAAAAGTTTGAATTTTTACCCGTTTGGTCTTTGGAACATTTTTCAAATTTTCCCCATGCTCCGCCACTCCAGGTGCCACATGGCACATTCTGATTGGGTGCGGGCCCTTGCTGACCATTTTTTCCTTTGGGTCACTTGGTGTTTTTTGCCCTTGGACACGTGGCAGCTCCTGATTGGTTACGGGCCTTCTAGGGGAAAATTTTCCACCAAAACTCCTCTAAGCCATAACTTGAAAAATACGTGGAGTTAGGAGGAAAAATTTACCTTTCTGGAAAGCTGAGAAAGATCTCTATCCAATGGTGCCATTTCCAGAAGGTTTTGAGTGACTGGAAAACAAAATATTCTGACTGAGGCACAAGAGAAGGAAAGATGTAAAGGAGTTAGCCACAAAATGAGCAGGGGGCACATTTGGGATAACAATTTTGGTGACTCATAGGGGTCATCTACTTGCTAGATGAAAATACTAGTTTCCTGAAGTAGTCCATTGGGCATGGAGTCATCAAATTTTTTGTTGGAACCCCAACTGACTTAGAATGTTACAAGGAGGAAGATGGAATATCACTTGATGGAAGCAAGGATTGCAAAACATCTCCAGGGACAGCAAGCTGTGCCAAAGCACTTAGGGAAAGCAAAACTAACCTACAACAAAACAATGTACACAAGCACTTGAAGGAATGGAAACCTAATCTAATATTTACAAGGTAGAGAATTTCCCTTCAGAAGTAATGCATTAGATAGATTCCATTAACTAGAATCTGCAGTTCTTCACCATCTAATGAAGCCAATTGGAAGGCATTGTTGTTCTTGCACTTCATGACCATGTATGGGCCACTCCAAATGGCATAAAATTTTGAATGCCTTCCTGGTTTTGCTCTATCTACATCCCATTTTAACACTAGATCTCCAACTTGGAAAGATCTACTCTTGGCCTTCCTATCAAAGGTCTTCTTGATCAAAGCTTGATCCTTCTCCATTACTTGGGATGCCTAATCTCTGATCTCTTGGAGCTCCATCAACTATGCATATCTCACCTCCATGGGCCCAAACTCTAGCAACTCTAACCGCTTCATGAGTTCCAATGTTGGCAACTCAAGTGACATGGGCAAGATTGCCTCTCTTCCATAAAAAAGCCTGAATGGAGAGTTACCTGTGGATCTCTTGGGAGTTATCCTATCAGCCCATAAGGCTGATTTTTGTTTGGTATGCCAAGACCTCTGATTCTCATCAAGAGTCCTCCTAATGATCCTCAACAAGTTCTTGTTTGTAGACTTAACCTGGCCATTACCTTGAGGGTAATAGTTTGATGAGGTGCTTAGGTAGATCCCATTCTTGAAAGCCCACTCAGTCACCTTGGATCCAATGAATGCCAATGCATTATCTGAGATTATTATAGCAGGTATACCAAATCTGGTTATTATCCCCTCATAAAAGTCTAAGATGCTAGAATCATTTGCCTCTTTGAGTGCTATTGTTTCAGTCCACTTGGTGAAGTAGTCTGTGGCTGTCAAAATCCATTTGTGCCCTTGACTTGAATTGGGATTAATGACTCCAATGAAGTCTAAACCCCATTGCATGAATGGCTGATCAACTGAGATTGGATGCAATGGAAGGGCAGCAAGTCTCTCTTTTCCTGTGAAGAATGCACAATTCTTACACCTCTTGATCCATGCATAGCAATCACTAAATTTTTTAGGCCAATAATAACCAGCCTTCATGATTTTTAGAGCTGTCACTCTTGGTGCAAAACAACCACCAGCTGGTCCACCATGGAACTCTTCCAATACCCTCTGAATCTGATTTGTGCTAATGCATCTCAACAGCACTCCATTCACATCTTTCTTGAACAAAACTCCATCAACAATGGCATATGGGACAGCCTGCAATCTGAAGTGTCTTCTTTGGGTCTTGTTCATCTCCAGAGGGCATAGGCCTGTGCTTAGGAAGTGCATTATACCTTGGGTCCAGCAAGGAGTGGGGGAAGCATTGTTTTCTTCTTGAGTACCACATGGCTCATGGCTGTCTTGAACTGTCAAAACAGCCTCTCCTTCATTGCATGCTTCTTTTTGCTTCCCCAAAACCAGCTGCTCACACAATCCTTTTCCTCTTACCATCTTGGTGATTTTGATCTCAATGTCATACTCCATGACATGGGTGATCCAACCTACCCTTTTCTCGTTCAAATCTTTGTTGAGGAGGAAGTCCTTAACCCCAGCATGTGAGACTAACAACTGGACCTTGTTGTTTGAGACTAAATGCTTGAATTTCTTCAAGCTTCTAATTACTTCCAGCACATGCTTCTCAATAAAAGAATACCTCACCTCATAGTCATCTAGGCTTTGGCTGAAGAAAGCAATTGGCTACTCATCGTTGTCCTTGTTCTGCTATACCAAAATGGCAGAAATAGTATCATTACCTCCAAATGCATAGAGGATGAAATCCTTGGAGAAATCTGGGTTGATGAGAGTTGGTGCTTGAGAGATAGCTTCTTTGATTGCTTCAAAACTCTCCTTGCCTTCTGCTATCCACTTGAAATCCATGCTCTTCTTTAACATTTTGGTGATGGGCTTGACAAGGGCTACAAAATATGGGACAAACCTCTGAACAAAGTTTATCCTCCCCAAGAAACTCTGAAGGGTTTTCTTGTGGCTTGGAAATGGTAGTGCTCTTATGGCTTCAACCCTCTCTGGATCAATTACTAATCCTTCTTTGGAGACAATATGGCCAAGGAGCTTTCCTTCATGTGCAAGAAAGATACACTTCTTAGGATTCAAAGACACTCCAAATCTCCTGCACCTCGTGAAGACTTGTCTCAAATGAGAGAGGTGGTTTGCTGCATTCTTGGAAAAAACAGTGATATCATCAAGGTAAATCAGCACCACGTTGTTAATCAAACCTTTGAACGCCATGTCCATTACTCTTTGGAAAGTAGCACCAGCATTGGACAGCCCAAATGGCATTTTCCTGTATGCATAAGTTCCCCATTTGGTTGTGAAGGCTGTCTTGAACTGGTCTTCTTCCTTCACCATAATCTGATTGTAGCCTGAGTAGCCATCAAGTAGTGAAAACCTCTCGGAGCCAGCCACAACTTGCAAGATTTGCTCCATGGAAGGGAGTGGGTAATGGTCCTTGAGAGATGCTCTATTCAAGTCTCTGAAGTCAACACACAATCTGATCTCTCCACTCTTCTTTCTGACTAGAACCAAGTTGGTAACCCAACTAGAATGCTTGATTGGGAATATGATTCTTGACTCAATCAACTTGTTCAATTCCTTCCTCATGAGAGGTTCCATGTGTGGATTGACTGGCCTTTGTTTCTGCCTGATGGGCTTAGTATTTGGATCCAACTCAATGGTGTGCTAAGCTAACTTGGGATTGAAACCTTTCAAATCTTTGTAGCTCCAAGAAAACACATCAGGGAACTCTTCACACAGTTGTATGAACTCATACCTTTCTTGTTCAGTTGTCATCTTTCCAATTTGTAATGGTTTGTTCTCTTCCACCAAGATGGATACTGAATCTTCTCTCTTGACCTGAATGTTTGCTTTCTCTTTCCTAAACTGATCATTGGGATTGAAAATGGACTCCAAAGTGATAAGTCCCTTGGGCAGCTTGTTAGTTCTCAGCTGTACCACTTGGTCACCATACTGCTATTCCAATTTTTCCTGATTTTTAGCTGAGAAATCAGCTTCTTCTTGCAAGAAATGGATGATTTGCTGGTCATTTTCAAACACTTTCCAACTGACATTGTTATCTGGCACTGAAGGCCTCACAATCACATGGATGTTTGGTTGTACCTTGTCTTGTTGAATGCTTTCCACAATGTCAAAGGCTTCCCCTACTACTGCAAGCCTGTCAGCAGCTTGGTTCTCTTTCCTAGGAATGGATTTGATGCCAAAACCCTCAAAATATTCAATGAGGTCCCACACCCTGTTCTTGTAGCACTTAAGTAGATCATTCTTGGTAGCATGTTGTCCCTTGACCTAATTTACAATCAATTCACTGTCACCAAAGACTTGCAAGTTCTCTATTCCTCTCTTTATTGCCCAATGCATCCCTTGCACCAAGGCTTCATATTCAGTAGTGTTATTGGAGCATGCAAACTGAAATCTAAAAGTTGAATAGTAATTTATTCCTTGAGGTGAAACAAGCATGGCTCCACCTCCTGTACCTTGTCTACTCCTTGATCCATCAAAAAATAGCTGCCATACCTCATTGTCATCCTTTTGGTTTGGCTTGGTGATGCTAGGAATGGGCTGATCTTCTTGATGTATGCAATAGACCCCTAGCTTAGATTCTTCTACTTCTTGATAAGGATCAAAAGCATGCACCTTGTTTGCCCATTCATCAAGAGTTAGATCTAGGATGCTTCCAACCTTGGTGTCAGCTTCATCAGTTCTTGGGTGATCTTCTTGATCAAATGCCGAACAGTTGGCATTGATCTGACTTGGAGTGTAGGGCTCAATGTGGAAGTTTGCAATAGGTTCAGACCTGATTGTAGCTTTGGTTCCATACCTCGTTCTGAACAGCATGTGTGACCAATCAGCAGACAAATATCCTCCAATCTTGGTTGTGAAGTCCCTTGACAAGCATAGGGCAAAGAGTGGTGGAAGGTCTATAACTGATACATCTTGTAAAACAACAACATTTGGACATGCATGCAAGGTAAGACTCAAGTTTCTAATCACGCCAACTGTTGTTACTGCTTTCCCATCCAGCTGCACTACCCCTTTGGATATGGTTTCATACTGGAGCCCTAGCTGATCAGCTATTTGTTTAGGCATCACTGAGCTACTTGCCCCGGAATCTATCATGCAATTGTGCACTAACTGATTTCCAATGATTAATGAAACATAGAAAGGAGGGGGCTTCAACATTTTACCTTGCTGTCCTCCATGATTCCCCTTCAAGCTGGGTAGCATTTGTGAGCACTTTCTCTTGCATCTGAACTTGCTGATTCAAAGTTGGCCAGTCCTTCATGGCAGCTTGTAGCAAATCTCTTTGGCCTGGGATAGATAGGGATTCCCACATTGATATATTTACATTTGTCTTCTTCATCTGATCAATGATACTGAATGGTGATGGAGGATCTCTTTGTTGTCCCTTGGTTGGCACATTCACTCCTTGCATGTGGGCAGCAACAACTGGTATTTGAGTTGGTCTAGGAGCTGTTCTTGGCTGCCCTTGTGCATTTGAAATTGGATTTTTCTTGCCAACCATTTGTGGAGCCATAGAAGGTTGGAGATTGGTTGGAGCTAATGGCTGCTCTTCACCCAAATTCCTTCTTTTTGACCTTGTGTTGGTTGCAACACCTTGAGAAACTGCTTGATTCATGCCACAGAAATCTTCTGCTTGCCAGTTTACCAATGTGGTGTCATTTGGGGCTGATTGTTGTTGGAATGTTTCTTGTTGTTGGTTGTTTCCTTGATTGCCCTCACCCTCCACACCAGTAGTTGTCACCATTAATGCTTGATTCAAGGCACCGTTGAAGCACATAGATTGGTTGTGAGGTTCATTGCATGGAAAACACCAATCATACTCCTGAGCAACATTGTTTTGTGTTGGCACCAATGCTTCAGAGGCAGATATAGCATTTGGATTATAGGGCTGAAATGGTCTGTTGGCAGGAGGCCTTGCTTGATTTAGATTTGCAGCTGGATTGGGTGGTCTATGAGGTTGATATGGCTGCCTGTTAGGCTGAGCTTGAGGCTGGACGGAAGGTCTAAAACTTTGGGCTTGTTTCCTCTTGAGAGTAACCAACTCATTACCTAAATTTTGCAATTGCTTCATGACTTCTTGAAGCTCATTTGGGGCACTTGGAGATGAAGTAGAAGCTTCATTTGAACTCTGATTTCTAGGAGTGGGAGAAGGAGCCAAATTAGGTGCTTGATTAGTGTTTGGGCTCTCTAAACTTGGAAACAATGGCATGGGAGGGTCTAGGGGCTAGTTTGCTAGCTTGGATCAAACAATTTTCAGCCCTAATGGCAATGCTATAAGCCATAGGGATAGTTATGCCTCCCATGGACTGAATCAACATAGAAATATTAGAATTTAGAGATTTGAGATAGTAAAGAAAAGCACCTTCTACTGTTGGCCTAACTGCCACTGGAATTCTCTCCCAAGTCCTTTAAAATCTGAAATTAAAATCAGTCAGCTGCTCATTGGGAGCTCTTTTGATAGTTGTCAGCTGCTCCAAAAGGGGACAAGTTGTCTCCCTTTTCCCCAAACTACTCATGGAGGGCTATACATAGCTGATTCCAATTTTGAATAGAACCTGAGGTAAGACTTCTAAACCATTGCAATGCTTTCCCCTTGAATGAAGATGCCAACAATTTGACAGCCACTTGCATCTCATTGATTTCATGAATTGCACAAAGGTTGGCAATGTCTTTAACATGATCACCTGGAGTAGTCTGATTCTCTCCAGTGAAGTATGGAATGTTCTTCAAGGCTGCAATTGGAATTGGATGTTGTGCATTGAGGGCAAGTGGGATTTTTGCTGTGAAATTGACATACGGATTTGGTGGTTGCGCCATTCTAATTGGTCTTAGAACCCTTGTTGATTGAATGAAAGGCCTACCAGGTGGAGGAGTTGAGAGAGTTCTGTTTGGTGGAGATGGAGACCTTTGGATTCTCCTCCCACTTTGCCTTACTCTTGGAGATAACTGCAGATATTCAAACACCACCTCTTCTTCTCAAGCTCTTGACCTTGTAGTGATTCTTCTCATGAGTTTACAGGCCTGCACTGCTGAAACCAGTTGATTCTTCTCCTTGGAGTCACTAGATGTGCAATTTATAGCTCTTTTGAAGCAAGAAAATTGCAGCAGATGCACATCAACTTTGCTGCAGTAAAAATGAGACCTCTAAGGTCCCACCGGGTGTGCCAAAACTGTTGTTGCAAATCAGCAGCACCCCTGGATGCAAATCAGGGTTCTAAGTTGATATTTCAGGCATCCAGTGTGATTGCACAACATTGAAACCTCTCTCCAAGTGTGGGACTTGTAAAATGAGAGAGGAATCTCCAAATTAGAGGCTGGTTCCTCAAACTCCTCTGATTAGATCTATTATTTTCACAACTGCAGAGGTTCAGATCCTAATTTTATCCTAGATTGCAAGGAGACAGGGATAAGAAATGCAAAAATTGAAACTAAACTAATGATGGTGATGCACCAAAGGAGTGGTGAACATTTTTGCTCATGCAAATAGACACAAATCAGAAATTGCAGCATAAAACATCATGCACAGGTTGATAAGTTGTAATCAAAGGTTTGAAATGAAACAAACAACACATGCAAAGGACTGAAAGCATTCACAGAGCCGGCATTGTGATTTTCAACATCAAAATCCTTGCATTCCAACACCAAAGAGGCAAAAAAGGCCTGTTACAATCCCTGGAAGGTCTGGTACTTCTAAAATCACTTGCTGAAGATGAAAACAAAAGCTTGTTGTGCAAAAAAATTGTTTCCCTTTGAAAAATGAGCCAAATCTAGCTTTCTACAGTGTATGGGTTGAACCCAGGAGAGAGAAAATGTGAAAAAACGTGGGAGCCATTCCTCATTGACCAAAATGCATTAAAAATAGCATGGGTGACATGACAGACACATCCCCTGACATTTTTAACCATGCTGGAGAAGAATACGACCCATTTCACATTAAAATTGGTTGTTGAAATGTCAGTTCTATCCATGGGCACATACCAGAAGTGTTTTTTGATTTTCTCCCTCCAAAATAAACCAAAATTCAAAATTGACCATTTTTTCTTATAGATAATTTCACCAGCTTTCCATTGATATAAAGAATGTGAAAATCTGAGCTCTGGATCGAAAGTTATGGCGATTTGAAGTTTTAGGGCAAAAACAGGCCAAAATCGGATCGGCGGGCAAAAAGTTTGAATTTTTACCCGTTTGGTCTTTGGAAAAATTTTCAAATTTTCCCTGCGCTCCACCACTCTAGGTGCCACATGGCACATTCTGATTGGGTGCGGGCCCTTCCTGACCATTTTTTCCTTCGGGTCACTTGGTGTTTTTCGCCCTTGGACATGTGGCAGCTTCTGATTGGCTACGGGCCTTCTAGGGGAAAATTTCCCACCAAAACTCCTCTGAGCCATAACTTGAAAAATACGTGGAGTTAGGAGGAAATCTTTACCTTTGTGGAAAGTTGAGAAAGAGATCTATCTAATGGTGCCATTTCCAAAAGGTTTTGAGTGCCTAGAAAACAAAATATTCTTACTGAGGCACAAGAGAAGGAAAGATGTAAAGGAGTTAGCCACAAAATGAGCAGGGGGCACATTTGGGATAACAGTCTGTTGTCTCATACCAGGTTATGTTAAAACCAACCATTTTCACCTCATTTCCTTTTCACCTTAATTTCCTACCTTCTCAAGGTATGTGTTGCAAATGCGACATTTTGTGATCCTATGAATTTTTTCCCCCATAGAATAGTCAATCACGCAACGCCTTTAGGGTCTTACGTTCATAAGCCCATCTTTGGTATGGTATACTTGTGATTCTTATTAATTAGATGGAAGAATACAAGGATGAAATTAAACAGATTTTTCTATACACCTCTTACCATTCACCCTCTTCATCACTTGTTGATTTTCCTATATAAGACTAGACTATCGACACCTACATTTTGGGGATTCCTCTTTCACCAAAATCAACCTAAAATCACCCATGCCTAAATGACCTAACCTCAAGCATACCTATATGACCCCCAACCCAATCATTCCTAAATGACCTAGACTCAATCATGCTTAAAACATATCAACCCATTCCTTTACTTCACCATAGTCTTCCCTATCTTATAGGAGAACTACATTGGCCTGAAGCCCCTTTTTGCCAGGGCTATGTAAGTAGCACTCTGAGGGCATGGGGCCCTTGGAGGTTAGCTTGAACACTCTTTACCCTAACCAATTTTTCCCCATTTTTTAATTCACTTCTACCTTAGTGATTTTTCCATTTTACACAAAAATTGTCCCCTACCACTACCCCATTTACACCACCTGCCCTAATAACACATACCCCCACTTTACCCCGTATGCCCCTCAAATTTCCTATACTCATCTTACCTAATGATATGATACCCTTTGACCCTATCCACACTTATTGCAACCTACCCATGAACCTACACTACCCATAAATTTCCTTAATTGTATTTAGGGACTTTTCATTTTACCTATACCTTGGCCTTACCCATTTCATGACCTATTTACCTGGACCTGACGTACGCATTATACCTTGCAATGTCGTTACCTATGTTTTTTTTATCCTAACAAACCATAGCTTGCCTATTTTCATGTCATTTATCCCGACCAAACCCATGGTGTACTAGATCATACGTAAACAATCCTACACCTAACGTACATTGTATTTCCAAACCATATCCTATACCCTGGATACCTAAATCACTTCACCCTTTTTTGGATAAACCTATCAACCTTGGACAATGTAGAGTTTGCAAGCTCTTCAACCTAGTACTGTGTTGCATTCTATATGTGTGCATGCATTTGATTGTCATTACCCATTACCCAATTTGACACTAGCCCTATTACCTATTACCTAATTTGACCATTACCCATTACCCAATTTGACCCTGGCCTATTACCTATTACATGGTTTGACCATTACCCTTTTCCCAAAGTACCCATACCCTTCCCCACCTACCTTCACTTACACCAACTACACATTTATCAATCCACTCACCAACTCTATATAATGCCTCATCAGTTCCTAGTTTGAGGGAGATCACCTTCATCCACACTTGGGACATCCCCGCTCTCGCTCATACATGGGGCAATCAACTTCCTATTTTTGTCAGCGTCGTTTACCAATACAAGCTATGCGACAAAAAAGGGGAAAAATGTAGACACCAAAATTAGGTTGTACCACCCTTATAACCCCGTTAATTAAATTAACCATACCTTACATATTCATATCCCATAGTGCACATGATTAATTGAATTAATTACTTTAATTAATTTAATTAACATCCTCACCTTGACCACCTCACCTAGACACCTCATCATGGACCTATTCTTAGCATGTTTCTTTTAACTAAGACTCAATTGCTAATTACCTTAACCAACTGAGACTTAGTCTAACTCTAACATTAGATGCCTATTCTTTCTCCAACAACATACCCACTTATCTAAGCATTAAATACCATTTTAGATCGGAACCAATGCACAAAAATGGAAAACAAATAGCCAATATCTGTTATTTTGGAAAACCTTGGATTTCCCACCTTAACAAACGTCGGTCACCCTATCTTTCATCAGTTACCATATATTCATTTTAGCAACCTTGTTCCAGAGCTTGGAAATTTTGAGTTTTGGGAGACCTTGGAAGATTCAAGTTTGGAGAAGGAGAGGCCTGCATGCAAGGAAGAACGAGAGCCTTCTCGAGCATCCAAATGACCCTAGCCAGTACTAGGACTAATTTGAAGGCATTGACATTCATGATAACATTTTGGGAAGTGCTTTTGTGGCACTGATCACTAGTTTCACAAATCAACCATTGTTATCCTCCACCAATCAGTCCTCTAAATACAAGTAAGTGGTTTTGATCTACATCATTCTATACTTTCTTAGATTACAATTTTATTTATCTCTATTTTATTAGATCCTATTCTCCTTCTCATTCCACCATCCCCACGTTCCTGTCAATCTACCTGTCCAACCACCTACTACCTTCTATCTTCCTATACTCAACTCTTAGGCATTCATAATCCTTCTCAGAATTTTTACGAACATATCCATCCTTCATCCATTCCTTGTGTAATCACAAAGAAGCTCCAAAACCAATTTTATTTGATTTCCACCATTATGATCCTACCGACGTTGGTCACCTTAACCATCGTTGATTTCCCCTTTACCAGCATCGGTCACCAGACCAACATCGATTACTATGTCTCATGACAGACTTTCACTAAGTTGACCTTAACACCCCAAAAACCTCATAGAACCTTACCCAAACTTGGTACCCCACCTACAATCCTACGATATACCTTCCTAACTCTTTATGCAAACACATAGAGAGCCTGGGCATCTATTTTGACATTCTACCATTGTCCAACCTAAACCATCATCGGTCATATCTAAATCATTGTATGTCTCACTCTGACCAGCATCGGTCTTTGTGTCTGACAACCTAGCTCATGATAGTAATCTAGTATCCATCCCCAAACTACCAAGAATCATTTGTATCCTTTACAAGACCTCTTTTAGACTGGAAGAAACTCAAAACCACCTACCTAACCTCCAAATCTGATCATAACCCTACCTGTTAGATTATATTTTCTTATTTTATTTGAATGAGATGCCTAAATCATATCAACTACAATAGGATGTTATTTTTTAAAGTTATTTCCTGCATTAAATTGTATTAAATAGTGGATTAATAACCATCTAGGAAGTATCACACTTCCTGGATCTACCACACGCTAGGTAGTCCATTGACATATAATGTTTAATATTCTTCTTGTGGTCTTGTTTTGCATTTACAGGTAGTTCCTCCTAGCCAAAAGGAAGTTCTTCATGGTCATCCTGGATCAGAAATCAGAAACACGCGCACAACCTCCAACCAACATCATAAATAGGTATTCCACTTTAGCCTATCACCCTTTATTTGTTTCATTAAAATTTTTAAGAATCTAGTATAACACCGCCATAGTTTTCCATCCTTATTGCCATCCTTTTTCTTGGGGAATTTTTCCTTGGTTATGCTTTTACCCATATTTTCATCACCCACCCGCCCTTTTTCATTTGCCTTCTTCAAACACACCATCAATTTCCCTTGGCGTCATCACTACCCCGTTTTAGGGGGAACTTGTCGTCAATCCTTTATCCTCATCCAACCCTTTTTTTTCTCATGGCTTGTTACTGTAAACAACTCAACAAAAAGGGGTAAAATGAAGACACCTGAAATTGATATCTATACCCTCATTCACCCGCATGCACATATTTTAATTCAATCATCCCCCTTGTTTAATAAAATTCCCATCTAGTCCTTATTAATTACTTATGCAATATAAATTAATTAATCATTTTAATATTTTACATACCAACCTCATCCATATTAATCCTTATGAATTAATTAATCATTTAAATCCTCATTTCCCCAACCAACCTTCTAATTAGGATGCTTTATCCTACACACAAATCACCTTACCGTTAATGTTAAAATGGAGAAGTTAGGGCTGTTGCAACTTTATGAGTTGCCTTATTTTGGAAAACCAGAGCACCTATACCAATGGTTGATGTCATGGGTACACAAAGATTATTTCCACTTTGCAGGGCACAAGATGCGTGTGATTCCCCAGCTGATTTCACAATTTACAGGCCTTATATGTGAGGGAGATATCTTGGAAGATGACCTTGGCAATAAGGAAGCTATTCAAGAGACCATCACCGAGTATGCCTGCAAGAAAAGGTTGCGGTACTATGACATTTCAGAGATCAAGGACCCCGTAATGAAAATGGCCACACATCTGGTGACTAAGTTAAATGGCTAGGAAAGATGGACACGGGCCAACAAACCTTAGCTACATGTCTACAGGAAGATTGTAGAGGGAACCATATACAACCTATCCACGTACATTACAGAGGAAATTGTTAGTTACGTGAAGGAAGGGGATAGGATCATTTTCAACAATGTCTTGCTCACCATTGTATTCATGAAGATTGGAGTGCCTGACGTACTAGAAATTTTTTTATGGTAGTACCCCACTGAGGATCCTTCATCCACGAAGAGGTTTGAAAAATATGCCTATGATACAATGACAACACCCCACAAGGTGCGGTTGGAAAAATGGTACACACGCCTGAGGAATGCATTTAAGGTAGAGTGGAGAATTCCTGAACAAATCCCAACAACCATTGAGGGAGAAGCTAAATTTGTGGTCTACCAACACTACTACCTAGGTAGATTCTAGCTGATAGATGAATCATAGAGCCCTTGGTGCAAGCTCCCTTTCACATTTACTGCCCAATACTTCCAAGTGGGAGTGAACAAGTTTAAAGAGTCAAAGAAGCTAAGAATTGAGCTAGGTAGTCTGGACCGAGAACATAGGGAGATGAGGAAGAAGTTGAATTACCCTGGTGGCAAGCACACATACATGGAAAAGTACGTGTCACACAATATTCAAATGACAAGGCCGATGACACTACCCATCACTGGAGGCTCCACAATGTGAGTGTACTTACACATAATGTCAAAGTTTGAGAAGGGTGCGTATCTTGATAATGAAGTCTCCATACTTGAAGACCTCTTGGGGAAGAAGAAGCCAACATCTAATAAAAGAGGGAGAGGAGAAGAAGAAGCACCAATTGTGTAGACTACTCAGATAGTGAGTATGTCATCCACGAGCGCTAAACCTAGCACTTACATATGAAGAAAGAAGTCTTCGATGAAGGAGAAGATGCAAGAGGTAGAGGCACCTAGGTAACCTGTCTCCAAGGAAGAATAACTTGAGGAAGAAGATAAGGCTGAATCCCTTGATTAAGAGCCACCTCTCAGGAAAAAGTAGAGGGTTGATGAATAATCTTACTCAAAGGCAACCAACAGCTTGGAGAAATACATGGGTGGAAGAGGGGATGAAAGTGAAGAAGGTGGTGGCAAGGAAGAAGAGGTAGAGAAAGACCAAGAGCCACATGTGTTTATCATCTATGACTCAGAAGAGGAGAGTGGAGATGAGAAGTAAGAGTTTGTATTCACGTAGTGCAAGGGCACACAAGATGAGGAAGACAAAAGACACAAAGGAAAATGAGGAGGATTTCAAGGAGAAGCAGGGAGCTATAAGCCTTACAAAGGAGCAGATCATGGAGGTAGAAAAGAGAGAAGCATAGAGAATGCTTGAGGTATTGGTAGACCAAGAGTTGGAGCACAACACAGACATAGTGCTGAAGGAAGGGAAGGAGGAGAACATCGAAAAAGAGCATGATAGCCTGGGAGGCCCCGCTCTGACAGTAAGCTTCCCCAAAGGTGCGTGTTCAGGAAGAAGAACTATTGATGTAGAACAGAGGAAAATAATGGGATATGTGGATGAAACAAAGAAGGTGTTATGCACGTGATTCCAAAGCACCATACCCACGGAGAGGTTCCTAGCCATGGGGTCTTTTGAGAAGGATGACACATACCCTAAAACCAAGAAGATGCTCTCTTGGGTGTTTGAGTCCCACATTGATGAGCTAGACTTTGAAGTCTGCCAAGGAGCACTCATCACATTGCCAGAATCTAAGGTGGTCAATCCGTTTGTGAATGCTTAGGATCTCTCAGATGAGAAAGTATGCAATTCACAGAACAAGTTTGAGGTTGAGACCGAGGCTAGATTATTCAAGCATAACAACAGGATCAGAGTGCTGGAGGTGAAGTTAAGGGAGAAGGAAGAAGAGCTGGCAGAGAAGGCCAAGAGATTGAAACAAGAAGAATTGATCAGCGCATAGTTAAGGTGTGAGTTGAAGGAAGAGAAGGTAAAGGTGCAGGAAGTTTACAAGAAAATAGAGACTATCAAAGGTGCCATCTTCCAGAAGCACCTAGACTTAGTGCGACCCACACAGAAGTAATTATCCCTACTAGAGTGTATAGAATATCTAACGCACATCCTCACTATGGAGAGATGACCCTTGGCTTTGGAATATACAAAAGAAGTGGTCGTGTGCTTGAAAGAGGAGGACCAGTTGAATTTTTTAGCACTCGTTGTAGAGTACAACCAAGTACTCGCAGAGGTTAAGGTCACTGCCCATTCTGCAGAAGCTACATATGATACATGCACAGATAGAGATAAGGTGGCGAGATCCTTGGTTGCCATGCTTGAAGCAGAGCTAAAAGAGTTCCAAGAAAATAACAAGGGGAACTAGGCAGAGAGGGACAAGGTTCTGGCCAAAGTAGAGAAGAAATCAGAGGCAATTGAGGCTTTATGGAGCTCAATTAAGGCCTAGCTAAAGGAACTATACCCCCAGATTACTAGAAGGATGGATAAAATCAAGGACCTAGGCAAAGAAATGGAGCAGACTGTGGACATTTTGGGAACCTGGGGAGTTGGCCTGAGTTTTGATGAAGTGAGCACCCTGGTGGGTGACCTCTACTAGAAGACATAGGGTGAGATCGAACTATGGAATAAGCTAGAGGTAGACCTCCGTAAAGATTTTCCTAGCTTGTTGAATTGATGCTCCCTCCCATTCTTCATTATTTTTTCCTGATTATTTCATTCCTTAATCTTTTTTTAAAGTGTAAGAATATTCATTGGTTCCCTAGACAGCATGCATCTTGGTCAAGTAAAATGTTTATGAGGATAGAGAATAGGCATAGTGTGGGGTGATGTTGGACCCCTGTAATCTTAACCAAGTATGAAGGTGCATGGGTGTGCAAGGTCCCAGTTATGAAAAGGAGCACAAGGAAAAATTTCGTGAGAGAAAGGCTTAGGGAAGCACATAGCATACACGATGCACGAAAGGAGGCTTGGGACTTAGTCAATTTGAGTGCCTAGGGTAGAACACGTGAAAAGCATGATCAATTGCGCATGGAGAAGATGTCAGCCTGGCCCATAAAAGAGCATTCCTTGGATGGAATATTCTAGAAGAACATCATGAGGTAAA
Organism: Taxus chinensis; assembly: GCA_019776745.2. Lineage (NCBI taxonomy): Eukaryota > Viridiplantae > Streptophyta > Pinopsida > Cupressales > Taxaceae > Taxus > Taxus chinensis. Next base: position 955,177,084 of record CM034147.1, on the reverse strand, counting down.
GTGGAAAGCTCAGGCTTGAATAAGCATGCTTGCATGGACCACATTCAACACTTAGCACCAGATCTGAGGATACTGGAAGGCGAGTTGGCAGTGTAGGAGAATTATAAATACAAGTGCCTGCAAAGTAAAATATATACAAGTATGAGGTATAATGAGTTAGAGAGTGAGCGGAGCTCTGCAGAATTACTATGAGTGGACATTTGTGTTTAGGAAGGAATGTACTAAGCATGGAGTCGTAATTTTTCTTTTTTTGTTAGCTTAGTTACATACATTCAGTGATATGCATGACAGTAGTTTGCTCTCTGTGACACTTTATAATGAATCAATGAATATAATGAGGTTACCTATTATAAATAGACATGGATATCAATGGTTTTAATGCACATTTCTCTCATATGATTTCTCTTTCCTTTCATGCTATGTATGAATTCTTGTATAATTCTTTCTGTCATAATGCATGTTCTGGGTTCTGTTAAAGTACTCAGTCTAAGGTGACTACAAGGATCTAGAGGCCATTCTAAGCCCTATGGTCTTTGTATGTTTCAACCTCCCTCATTAAAACTCTTGCACTAAACATAAATGATGCTTCCCCACTAAACTCACATAAAATAGAGACTCAGTGCCCGCATGTGCCTCGATTGAGTTCTCAGCTTCTGTTGGGTGATAGACCAACGCGCATGGGGTTCCTTTCTTTTGTGATGGGAGTAAAAATGACTACATTCACATAACCATTATGGGTTAGAGACAATACAGAGAGAGAGTGTTTGTATTTAGTCTTGGCCTTAGTTTTCCTTGCACTAGGTATCCTTGTCTTCCTAGGTATCATACACATTACACTCAAAATTTATCACTTGCATCTCATCACTCTACACTTTTCTAATCCATATCCATGATCTACGACACATTATCTTCACTTTTCATGACACATTACATCATTTCAAACACCTATGGATGACACCATTGCTTGTGAGTGATGATTTCAGTGTTGTATTTCCCTTGGAAAACACCATCACCCATGGGAAATGGTGTCCTATATATGCCCTCACCTAATTTGAAACTCATAAGAAAAGGAAGCTAGAAGCATTCAAACTACCATTATCTCTACTCTTTTATGCCATCTTCACATCTTCTCACCCATCTCTTGGTTCATCTTGCATATTGCTTGGATTGGATTGGATACTCTTCTTATTGGATGGTTTTTTACACTAATAGGTCACCTATAGTGAATTTAGGATAGGAACAATGTTCCCCTTCTCCACCTAATATCAAATATATATTTGTATTCTACTTATCTAGAGAGATAGATGCATCAATGATCATCTTATAGGTACAAGGTGAGTAATCTAACCATGTCTTTTAATTTTTCATAGGTAAGTTCATTTCCTTCTTCATTATGCTAGGTTATCTTAGTATTGGTATATTTGTATGCTAGTTAACATAGTACTCTTATCCATTACCAGCTCCTTAGTTATCATAAATTTCATTTCAGTCTTCTTATACATGTTTATTATTGATCTATACCTCTCCACACCTAACCAACGATATCTAAGTAGGGTTCCTTCCTCTATCTTGACTTCGGGCCTTAGAAACCCTAGGTTGATGAGTGTAGGGATTATTTCCCTCTAGATATGTGACCCTAGTGTAAAATATATCCCCTTAAATTCTAACCCCTTATGTTCCCCTTAAATTTTAATCCCTTATATGCCGATACATGTTGATACTTGTTTCCTTGATACCCTTGTAGAATGGATGATTTAGGAGTACATGTTATTGAGAAACATTTTAGCCCACATACATCCTTTGCTGAACCCAATGTGAATCTTCCAGACCTTTTGATCGAGAAAAAAATATTAAAATATTTATGGTGGGAAAAAATGTGTCTAGGCACCATGTACTCTTATCATCCATTCAACCAGGGTATTCGAGGAAATGAGTGATGGACACATCAAGACTGACACACAAATGGATAGAATTAAAGGGGGTACAGGGAGACCACAATTTTTACTATAATTTCCTTATTTTTCATGAGTTTAGTCAATTTTGAGGACAAGGTCACCCATGTCAAAAGTACATGGATGAAAAATTTTATTATGTTATGCAGCCATGCGCTGATTTTGTTTTTTATTGCGAGTATAGGCACTGTCACGTCGTTATTCAAGGATTTAAAGTTCATGAAGGTGAGCCTTACGGATTTCATCATATGGGATGATGACGTAGAGGGATACAAAAAGTAAGGGAATTTCCACCTCAAATGGAAGGACAACCTTGACTTTGTAGGTAAGAGAAAAAGGTGCTGCCCCAGTAGTTGTATGCGCTTCTTCTAAGGAAAGGAGAACCTAATCCTTTTTAACGCATTAGAGAATGGTACCTTAAAAGTTTTTATAATATAGTAAATCATCTTTGAGCACATATTTAAGATAATTTTTGTGTATATGTAATCATGTTCATGAGTTTGTGCCATCTCGGTAGGTCTGATGTTGGATAAATTGACAAATATTTACATACCAAGGATCAATGAAAGAGGTGTTTGATTCAATTTAGAAGATGTCCTTAATACTCATGATGTGTGGCAGTGAATGTTTGATGAATTTTTACTAAGGGATTAATATTGTGAGAATAAGAATGTGGCTAAAACTGTGTGACAATTGTGGCTAAGGAGTCAACCAAAGCATTTTGCTCATGAAGAATTGATTCGATGGTAAATGAAGTGAAGCATGATTTTAGTTCTTGAAAGATATCGTAATAAGATTTAAGGTTCTCACTATGACATTGATATGTAGCACTAATCTATCAAAACACTAATTGGAAGTGACCCATGACATGGAGATAAGAATTGTTTTTGTCGAGGGTAGATTACATGCTTAAGACAAGAACTTCATACTCAGCCATATTGTTAGTGACTTTGAATTATAGTCAATAGGAAAGGGGGAAAGCTTGGTCATAGGGATATGTGAGAACACATACTGCCACAGATCCCTAAAGGAATTTTTCCCCATTTAATTGTAACAACCATGTGTTCTAATGTAAATCAATGGTAATTTCTTCTTCAATAATATTGGGGTTTGGTTTGGATTTAGATGAGGGAGGAACTTTGTGATTGGCTTCAGATGATTGTGTGAAGATAAATAAATATTATTTTATATAAATAACATTCTCTATACACTCAATGAGGAGGATTTCCTCATCAAGTAGCGTGTCATGGATGGGTTGAGGAGAAGGGATGAGAGTAGTGACAAATTTATCCATGACAACTTGGCTTTTTACTACTCACTGGGTGATGATACGGAGGTCAAAATCCATAAGAAGAGTAATCCACTTCCCAATTCGTTATGTTGGAAGGATGACATTTGAGAAGAAGTATCACAAAGGATCTGTGGTAATAATGACATAGGTAGTTTGATAAAGCATATAATGGCAGAGTTTTGTAGCTGCGAAGTAAATGGATAGGAAATCCCATTCAATGGAAGTGTATCAGATCCCATAATCTATCAGGAATCGACTAACATAATAAATGAAATTATCCTTTCCTTTTTCATCGTCCTGTGCTAGCATCTCCCCAACAGACACCAGAGTGGAAGAGGTATATAATAACAAGGGTCGATCAGGTGATGGAGGTTGTAACATTGGTAATAAGGAAAAGGATTGCTTCATTTTGTTAAAAAATTTATGATAATCCTTGGTCCACTAGTGTTTAGTAGACTTTTAGAGTAGGCTATTTATGGCATGTACATGGTAGGTGAATTCAGGGACAAATCGTCAAATTTCCCCAAGTTTTCCAAGAAATTTTTGAATGTTGGCTATAGAAGAGGGTTGTGGCATGGTGATGATGGCCTTAATATTCACTGGATCCACATCAATGCCATGTTTCAACACTAAGAATCCTAAAATATTTCCTTGAGTCACCATAAATATGTAGTTACTGGGATTAAGATAGACCTTGTATTTCCAACGATGCCCTAGGGAAAGTACTAAGCAATGAGCATGGTCATCTGTGCATTGGGGTTTAATGAGTAGATCATATACATAAACTTTAACAATATTGTGTATTAGGTCATGAAAAAAATGGGTCATGGAACATTGATATGTTGCACCAGTGTTCTTAACTCTGAAGAGAATCTTGACATAACAATAACTGCCCCATTATATTATGAAAGTAATCTTATGTTGATATTCTGGAGAAATTTGGATTTGGTTATACCCTGAGAATCCATCCATAAGAGATAATATTTCGTACCCTATCATGGGATAAAAAATGGTGTCGACAAAGGGTAAAGGAAAGTTAGCCTTAGGAAAAACAAGGTTAAGGTTTCTAAAGTCGATGCAAATGCTAATGGCTAGAGTATCCGTCTTCCTAACAGGGACTATATTGGAGACCCACTTGGAATATTCTATGGTGCAGATGAATTTGGAATCTAAAATTTTAATGATTTATTTATTATAGAGGTCGTTGATTTTTAGAGGAAATTTACATATCTTCTGTCACACAGGAACACATTCAAGATAGGTGACAATATTATGAGAGAAAATCTCAGGATCAATACTTGGCATGTCAACATATTCCCACACAAATAATTCCTTGTGATTTCTTAATACTTAAATGTGATGCTCATGTAAAAGGGGGAAGAAATTCCCTCACATGACTACATATGAGGGGTCATCGTATAATTGCACACTAATGGTAGATTCATCTAATATAGAATTTATGTCCTGAAAATGGTAGATTCATCATCATTGTTTTTATGCCATAAGATTTAATCATGTAGCAAGGATTAGAAATATTTTAATTGAAATTCTCCCACATACAAATTGAGTAGAAAATATAGTGTATTAGGAACAAACATGTTACAAAAAAGAATTAATAGAGTATATTTTGGTGTTCATTGGCACAAGTATTATACACATCCATAAAAATCTTTGCATCAACTTCATGAGCTAGGATATAACAGATTCTAGTGATATGCCAAAAATAAAATAATTCATGAAGAAACAAACTATACATAGAGGTTGTCCTCATGCAAGCAACAATTTTTTGAGATATTTCATATATACTTCCAAGCTTGGATTCTAATTTTGTTTTTGACTCTTTACTGGATTCAACCTGTTGTCTTAGCTTGTCATTTTCATCCAAGAGTTTTGTTTTCTTGAAAAGTGTTTTCCCATTTTATGGTTAGATCATCCCAAGCTTGGAGTCCAATATTTCTCTATTTTCTTATCTTGAAAGCTTTTAATTTCAACTTAGAAATGTTATTATCTTTCTTGACATTATGGATATTTGTTTGTTGAATCTCATTTTGCAAAGAAGAGTTAGCTTCTTCCATACCTTGTAATTTCATCTTTAGCAATCATATCTCCTTTTGTTGTTCTTACATGGTGGCTTAAACTCTTGATATCATTATTTCTTGTTGAATCTCTCTCTATTATTCTTCCCTTTCTTCTTTAGGAGAGGAGGCATGATTCTCCTCTACATGAAAAAGTGGTTCCATACATTCTTATCACTGTAACCGAATAATTTACCAAATAGGTAGAGGTCATGCCTCTATATATGTCATTGGTACTAATATTTCCAAGATCATATTTAACCATATCATATGTCATTTTGGCATCCTTTCCTCCATTGTTACTGATAATTGTACGTATTTTAAAAATAAATCCATTAAAGAGCTATCCAAAAACTTCCATATCCACCTTCATTAGTCCACTCCCTATTATCCATGGTATAATGGCCAAGACGAAGCATGCACTAAGACACTCAAATCCATATTAGAAAATATTATTGATAAGCATGGCCATAATTGGCATATAAAAGTCCATCATGTCCTCTAGGCATATCACACATCTTAATGTACTCCAAGATGACCCACACCTTTTACACTTGTATATGGCTATGAATTTGTATTACCCATAGAGATTGAGCTCCTAGATCACTTTATGTATCCCCAAAATATTTGATCAATGAAGATGAATACAGACAGGCTCATCTTGCTGAAATCCACCTTCTTGATGAGAAGATACTTAATGCCTTAAACCATTTGAAACCGTATCAGAATCAAATTCACTGCAGTTGTAACAAAATGATGAAACCTAGATAGTTTTAGATTTGTGACCTTGTACTAAAATAAAATTAGAAAAATACAACCAATGACCTCTAAAAGTAAGGAAAGTTTAAACCTAATTAGAAAAATTTAAACCTAATTGGTTAATTCCTTATGTTATCACTGCAAAAATTGGATCTGGTGCATACATGTTATCCACTGAATATGCTCATGGTCTTAAAGAACCCTTGAATATGATTCAAATAAAAATATTATATTCTTGAATCATCCATGAGTACCGTTTTATGTTGGGGGCATTTGGGCACCACCACTTATATCACTCCTTTGTCCTATTCCTCTTACCATATCACCCCAAAACACTTTCTATTGTTTTCTCCTTATATTTACGATGTTTTTTATTTGTTATACAATCCATAATCACTCATATCCTCTATCATTCATCCTTTGGTATCTTAGACCTCTTGCATTCTTATGAATACTTGGATGGGTCTAGGATCACCTAGAGTTTATTGTTGGATCCAAAAACATTCAAAAACCTAAAAAATCCATAAATATTTGAAAACCTCAAAAATACCTAAATATTCAAAAACCTAAAAAATCCATAAACATCCATTTATATGTCTGCACAATTCCAAAAACCTCGCAAAATCCAAAATTGCTAAAACATATAAAACGGTAAAAAATCTTCAAAAACTCAAAAAAATTGTCCAAAAATAATAAACATTTACACCAAATAAAAATCACAAAGCTCAACACATTGACTCTTATCATGGTGTTAGTTCAAAACATCAATTAATCAAAACAAACTAATCTAAATCCCTTACGTGTATCATGATTTTATAAAAATAGAATGTATGCTAAACCCTAATTACAAAGTCACATAAGATAAATAAATTCTAGAATACATATTTGACACAAGAAATAAGCTAATAAAATGTGAAACCCTAAGTGCAAGAGAGAGAAGAAAGGACTTAGCCGATTTCATGATTTTCTTAGAACTAATTTGGATGGGAAAATTGGTGAACATGAAGGGTAGACCATTGTAACTCTATAATGTAAAATCTGAAGTTGTTAGATAAGATCATACTAAGGCTCTTGGACTCTGTTAGAGGTGTCTAGGCACCAGAGTCTAATTTTGGGTGCCCGTGACTTTGAATGTGGTCAAAATATAAATTTTCTAGTGTCACCGATAGTTGTTGTTGGTTTCCTATATGTCACAATATGATCGCTGAGTGCGCATATAACCTATAAAACAAAGCTTCACCTGTAAAACCCAAAATACCACATCAAATCCAAACAAGAAAGATGTAATATGTAGATTTGGTCTAACCTATATTATATCTATAAGGGAGGGGATAGGTGACGGACATTTAGAGGCCCCATATTACTCTCTATATAGGGTGGGCTCCCATAGCGAGATAGGCCCCCCTACATAGTTTAGTTCAGAATTGAATTTTCTCCGGCCTAGATCAAAAAGAACTGGAGTAGCGGGACCAAGATCTAGACATAGAAGATAAAGAAGAGTTGCAGTTTAAGATAGGATAGAGAAGGCCAACTAGAAATAGAACTATATGCCTCTACCAATCAAGTGAGAGTGGGGCCATAGGGCCTCATATCCATTATGGCCTTCCCCCTGGAACTAGTTCTGGACCCCCCATAGATAGATATTCCCCTACCTCTTAATCCACTCTCAACCTTATAGATCATAGTGGCTAGGTCCACCCTCTATATAGATCTTCCATATAACATAGCTGTCAAAGTGACCCCGGGAGCCCAAACCATGTCTAGGTTCTGGATCTTCTTGTTATGTTGCCCCTTATGTAGAATTATCTATATGGAAGGGGGTAGGTCTATACTATATCTATGAATCTAGCCCATGTCCCATATCTATATGTACCAAACCTACAACTAGATATGAGAGGTAGGGATAAACTGTCATATATATAGATAGGGTCAGAGAAAGAATCAGAAGAGATCTATAGATAGGGTCGGTTGGGGATCCCTATCTCTATCTCTGGTCTAGGCCCTACTCAAACTATAGGTCAGTGGGTGTCAATATATGGGCCCTACCTCTCCTCTACCTCGCCTATAGTTTACAACTGCCACTATCAAGGTATGGTGAAGACAGAGAGGGTGAGAATAATCTAGTGATTCTCACCTACTTAGATAGGGTAGGGGCCTATCATGTTCTTGAGTTTCCCCAAGATAATATTATTCTCTCTAAACTCTAGATGGCCTTCATTGAATAGATAGGTAGGGATCCTTTCACCTATTGTCTTATCTCCAGACTGCCCTAGCTATCATATCTTTCCAAGAGCACATCCTATCTTAGAAACCAAGGCATATATAGAGTTGAGTTTGATTGGGATCCTTAAACTTTTGGAACGGGTCACGAAGGCCCCCCAAAATTATTTCTTTATTCTAGGGGATGGATAAATAGGGCTCATGTTACTTCAGTTCCATATGATCAATAGGAAAGTTAGTTCAGTCCAACCACCCTATTGATTTTAGGGGCTGAGTCTCCCCCTCTCTATATCTTGGTACGGTTAGTTTAAAAAAACTATCTTTGTCATCTCCCGTGTTCTAGTTTCTCAAATTGAATTACTCAGTTACTTGAGATTGAAGATAGGGACATCTCGAGTGATCTATCCATTATAGTAGTGAGATAACTTAGTGATTCACAGAGGGGATTTGAGATAGGATAGATAGGGTGGGGGGATAAGATAGATAGGATTCCTATAACTTATGGAATTACTAATTCTCAGAACCCACCGCTAGATATGGGATAGATAGGGCACCCACGAGGATGGGTGGATAGGTCCCCCACACTGATGCAACCTAGAATTTACTAGATAATACCCTAGACACATTGACACGTCACTCAGCCTAGACTGAGCACTCACCCAAAGTGCCCAAAGGTACCAGGTCCCTCTTTAGGGTTGTTATAGCAAAATGTTGGCATGATGTAGGAAGATGCATATAGATCCATAACTAATCCATCATTCTACAATGCATGCCATATTCAGATCTATGAAAGAAAAATCTTAAACAATAATCATGATTGAATCAAGAACATGCACTACTCAATTACACACAGGAATGACACTTAGATTCAGCTAATAACTTCCATCTATTAATAAACACAGAATCTCCTTACAATAATGGCATTCTATACCGATGCATGCATGGATCTGATGTAGTTATCCAGTCATATTCACATATCTCTTTATGCTTACCTCTTACACTTTGTATATATCTATATATCTCTATCAGTATCAAGTATTATGTGATTCACATCATATATATAGGGTGGGGACTTTCCCTTCACTGCTTATCTATTCCAAAAATAGGCTGCATGCTATTAATAGCCACGTGTCGTTTAAAAGAATAACTACACATACAAGTGTACTATCTATAGACCTCTTATAGTTAACTAAAGTGAAAATTCTATTCTTATCTTGTCTTCATACAAAACGCTTTGATCTGATCCTCTAAAGATATACAATGTGTGGTGATCATGTCTCTACATCATTGGTGTGATCTACACGCCATCTTCTAAAAATAGGTCTTCATGATCAAAATCAGATAATTCTTGAATAATAAACTTGCCCTCCATGTGCAGGTTCTTCCTGTCCATTTGCGCCCTTAAACCTAGCCTGTTTTCCCATATGGACTTCTTGTGTGAATTATCTCAAGTGTTCTCTGATCAACATTACCCCACACTAATTTCATTATCACCCCAATAATGGGTATCTCCAAAAATTGAAGTAAAGAATATAAGAATGGAAAGAATAAGAATGAAAGAATGTAGATGAATAAAGAAGTTTTATGAGGTAGCCTCCTTTGTATCAGTTTGAAGTATCAACTCTGGATACTCCACCTTTATTTTGGCCTCCAAGGCCTACCAATCAGTGAGTGCTTGTTCTAGTTTTTCTTGAATGTCCACATCAATGGACTCCAATTCATCCTTCGCAATTCCCCCTTTTTTCGTTTTGTAGAACCAACACAATGCTGGACATTGAGGTCATTATTCCTTCTAGAAGATCCATCTTCTGCGTAATGCACTTCCCAAGCTCTTCTAGCCGAGTCTTGTGCAGATCTTGTGCTTCTTTCAGGGCCTCATGCTTCTGCTTAACTATTGAAAATATTTCTATGCGGCCCAATGTTTCTTCCTCCATTTCTCTCTAGACCTCATTATTTTCTTCAAGGGTCTTTATATTGATAAGCACCTTTGGAGCTGTGAAGATGTTCCAAGCCTGGTCTACTTTCTTCAATACTTCTTGTAGCACTTGTAACAGCCCTTCATAGGATGCAATCTTTCACATCACTAAGGATTTCTCTCACTCTACCTATTGTTATGGATTCCTTGGCGCTAGTATGTGCATAGGTTCATCTTCAAGTACCAAGTCCACTAACTTTCCTACATAAAAAAAATCATTGAGGGAAATGTCTGTGGTAACTTGGTCTACAAGTGTGGCCTAGCTCTTATGACATTGTCTCCAATCTCCTCTGCAATGCTGATAAATACTTCATTCTTCTTCTATGCTAAGTACCTCTCTTGTGTTATGCGTGCTATCTCTGTATCCTTTGTCATTAGCTCCTCACACAATGCTCTTATCGCTGCATATTTTTCCATGTTTATTCTCACAACTTCAATCGAAACCTTCACCAATGAATTACTGACCTACTCATCTGACACGACAATAGGCTTTATTGTCATATGTCTAGCTTGGGGTGCCTTCTTTAGCCATCTCAAAACACGTGACTCTTTGCATATATCAAAGTTAGGCTCATCCATGTGGGTGTGTATTGACCATGATAGTTGCTTTTGAGTGTGCACAGTTGCCATATCCTCATCCATTAGCTCCCAGCTAAATAAATCCTTTTGTGTTATCATGCTCTGGAAGCAGGTGTAGAAAATTTTACCTGTGTCCTCTGAATACCCAATGGCTGGTGGAATGTGCTCTCCACTCATCCTCTTCAATCTAGGACCCTTGGGAATTATAGGTTTAAGGTTAGGAGCCTATCTCATTACACCTTGAGCAGTCACATGTGCAGATCTAGAGGTTTTCTTATCTCTTTCTTCTCCATTTTTCATCTCTTCATCTTTTTTCTCTTCCTTGTTTGTGGCTTGTCTTCTTACTCGAGCAGGGTAGGAGATGCACACTCACTCTCCCCTGATTCCTCTACTTCTTTATCCAACTTCAACTTTCTTCTCCTCTTTGGCTCAACAGTATCCTTATGTTGAAAGAGATGAGGTGATTTCCTTACCGTTTGTGGGGTTCCACTTTGAGTCCTTTTGCATCTGAATACTTTCTTAAATATGTGCTCCCCCTCTAACCTCCATATCTTCCTCTTCATCCTGTCCCTGAGGTGGATTGGTCACACGCTGTGACTCTTCTTTGTCATATGGTTGCTTTCTTCTACACTCCAAGCCTCCACTATCTTCACGCTCATCTTCTTCATCCTCTACTTAAAAATTTTTTGGGGGCCTTTGCACCAGTATATTTTCCATTGTGTGCTTACCCTTCAGTGGCCCTGGGAGTGCAAATTCATTCTCCACATACTTATTGTTCTCCATCTTTGGTTTCACCTGAAGATACACTAATGCTCCCCCTATATCTACTACAACTAGACTTATTGGCTTGATATTCAATATCTCTGAAATGAGCCTCTTGACATAGGCACTCCTTGTTGGATACACATACTTATTCCTCAATGTGTGGTAGTCATAGTCTACCTTATCTGCATTGAATACCAGTCAGCATGTGTCTATGAATCTATGAAGAAATGCTTGGAAATAACTTGTAGTGAATGCGTAAGGAATTTTACACTAAGGGCTCCAGACTCCATCTCTCATTGGGAAGCGCATGATGTATAAATGCTGATATAAAACAAACTAGACTTGTTTTCCCACTACTGATGGTAGGTCCTTCGAGATGTACTACTCTTCTCCAAATGCCACACGGAGCCTATCCTACCATTTCTCCACCCTTTTAATGACGTCATCTGTCATGGACCATTTACATAGGTACTTGCTAAACCTTTCAGATGGTGACTTATTCTCCATGGGGTATTCCCATACCTTTTCCTTTGGCTCGTCTAGTACTCCAATTTCTATGAATACTAGCGATAGTAGAACAACCCCAAAGCTGATCTTCCCTCCTGTGTGCACTTCCTAAACTATTTGATCTGCAATGAATCCTGCAATATTATAGACATCTCCTTCTAACATCTTATGTGCAATGTGTAACCACATAGTATTTACTTGTGACCACCACTCCTGGTTGTTCAAATTTGTAACAAGGTGTGCTACTTCTTACATGACTGGAGAGTTCTTTGACTTGTCTATATCCATACCATATGGACCCTTCAGGTACCCCAACTCTTATATGGTATTTGAGATCACAACTTTATCTATGAGATCATTCTTTATATCTTCTCCTGTGGCCTTCAAACCTGCCACCATTGAGATAAGCATGGATGAGATTCTAACTCTACGTCCTGCAAAGTAGAATAAGTCCTCATGCACTCTACTCATGAGCCACTGGTATAAGGAATCATACTTCCTGAAATATGGAAGCTCGTATAATTGGTAGACCCCAATTCTCTTCAGAAGCTTCTCACCTACATCATCATAAACCAACATGTCATCTGCCATATGTTTGTTCATCCTTGTAGTGAGTAAGGAATCAAGGTCCTTCTTGTTCTCCATGGTCCTGTGATTGTATTCATTTACTTTTCTCTTTCTGATGGGTGAATCCCATTCCTGGCTGATGATGACTTCTTCTGGATACTACATTTCTGAAAAATCACTTTCAAGTGCCATCTCTTCCTCCTCAATGACCAGCTTCTTCTTTCCTTTTTCTCTTGTTGTAGCTACTTTCTTGGGTATCATTTTTACCATTTAATCATCTCCTCTTTAACTTTGCAATTTTCAAATCAAACCATAGCTCGATTCAATCATGCCCTAGGTGGAAACTTCATGCCCTAACTCCTCTTTGTCACCTTTCTTCACTCAAACCTTTCACCACCAAGGATGCAAGCTTCTTTTCACACAAATATGTTTGCCACGCTTGGTTTCACACCCTTCACACATTAACCCAATCACTTGGCTCTTCACACTTAGATCTTTCCTCAAATACTCTTATTTGCAATGGTAAAAATGAATTCGCATCCCATATTTATATAATTTTTCAAATTTTGATGCATTTATTCCTCCATCACCTACCAAATATCCTCTCATTCATTGACGGAATTCATTCATTCCACATGGTACATCTTTTCACCCTAGCTATAACCTTCTAGCATGCCTTCCTACCCTCTGGTCACAGAATTTTGTTCAGCGCATGCTCTTGCATCCGAGTACCTTGTCACTGTACCTTCTCCTAGTAGTTATCATGGCCTCTGCTTACCTCAAATTATACTATCCTTTCAGTCATGTCCATCCTTGGTCACTTTTGAGAAGAAATATTCTTTTGACTTAAAGCACACCCGTAGCAACTTATTTCTTTCACCTTTCAATTCCCACAGTCTTTTACTTGGATAACTACAACCACCCCCACACTAAAAATATGTGTATTCCTCTGTGCATAAACATTCTTCACATAGTAATTAGCTTCATGCATGCAAGCATGCTTATTTAAAAAATAAAAACAACTAAATTGACAAAGCATAACAATAATGAAGGAAATACATTAAGGAACTACATAATCGAAAACCTAATCTAAATGTCAATATTGCCTTATTACAAACACCGAGAAGACTTATTTATAGTGGGGATTCAACCCAATCCCATTAAAGTAACCGGGTAGCTGTGTTCCATCAAGTTATTCTAACTAGAAAGCACCTGATTCAAGTATGTAAGTGATGACTTACGGCCCCAACCAATGTAATTTGAGCTTTCTTGGATGGCGCAAGAACTTAGAGTCATAAAGAAGTACCATTTGTCCAACTGAAAACTTTTTCTCCTTTATATTTATTTCATGCCATACTTTCTACCTGGCCTTTTCTTGCTTTTAACTCCATCGTGCTATGGCTCATTGCTCATCTAGTTGAATCATATTCTCAATATGCTCTTCTAAAGCCTGCAATGCACAAAGAAGGTAACATAAATTCTATAGGGAGAACAAATTCTACACCAAACACCAACTGAAACAATGTGGCTTTTTTGAATCTCTTATAAGTTATTCTATATGCCCAAAGAATAGCTGACACTTTATCATCCCAATCCTTTCTTCCAACATCACAATTTTTTTTCAATGTCTCGCTCAAAATCTTGTTGAAAGCCTCAATAGTTCCATTTTCCTGAGGGTGGTAAGGAGTAGTCTTATGGTGGGAAACCATAAACTCATCTAATAGGATCCTAATGGTTTCATTTAAAAAGTATGTACCCCTAACACTTGTCAAACTTAAAGAACATCCATATCTTGTAAGAACATTCTCCCATAGAAACCTAGCTACTGTAGTTGTTGTACAGTCCTTCGTAGGTGTTGCTTCTGCCCACTATGTGAGATAACTTGTGAAAGTAATGATATAGTGCGATCCAATCCTATGCGTAGCTGGAAAAATAGGTCCTAAAAATTCATTAACCCATTTCTCAAATGGTTTTGTACTGATAATAGGTCTAAGTGGCATTTCATCTCTTTGTCCTAGTTTTCCTAGGCACTGACAATGGTCACATGCCTTACAATATTCTTTACAATCTTTATACAATATCTCCCACCATAATCCAACAAGTAGGATCTTCTAGGTAGTCGCATCACCTACATAGTGGCCTCCTGCAATACCACCATGGGATTCTTCCATAATATCCTTACGCTCATGCTCTAATACACAACAATGTAATACTTCATCTTTGCCTGAATTGTAGAGGTCACCACTGATTAACATAAATGGTGTCGCATGTATAGCAAGATGTTTCTTTTCTAATGCCTTCATTCCGTCTAGTGCCACACCAATTCATAGAAAGAAAACAATGTCTTCTAATTCTGATGGTTTGCACTTTAACCTATATAACTTGGCATCTGATATGGTTTCTTCAATTTTCTGTGCTTCCTCTCATGAGTTGATTCTAGACAAGTGGTATGGTCCAGAGTTACTTTACCCTGGCTCCACCACAACTCTAAAATCAAACTCTTGAAATAGGAGTACCCATCTACATATACGCCCTTGTAAGATGGGTTTTTTCACCAAATACTTTAATTCCATGTGATCCATATAGAATACAAATGGTGTAGCTCGCAAATACTGTCAAAACTTGTATAGTGCATAATTCATTGACAAAGCTTTGTGCTCTTTAGTTGTATAATTATGTTCAGCAGGATTCTACTTCCTACTAGCAAAGAAGATAGGATGATCAACAATACGTTCTCCAAGTTTAGCTAATATTACATTAATGGCCATGGAAAATGCATCCAAGTGTACATGAGATGGTTTTTCCCATGAATTAAAATGTAGGATAGGTACGGTAATAAGTTTCTCTTTCAATGTTTCAAACATGCACTGCTGCGAATCTCCCCAATATTATGTACCTTTTCCTTTCAGTAAATCCTCCAAAGGTATGGAATTTTTTGTATATCCCTTGATGAATTTTCTATAATATCATGTGTGACCTAAAAATATGCACACCTCACTTTGACTGTAGGCACTTTCAGGCCTAGAATCACTGCAACCTTAGCTAGATCAACCAACAAACCTTCCTTGCAAATTATATGTTATAATAGTATTCTAAAAGGTGTAGAAAATATGCACTTCTTGATGTTCAAAGAGATACTCAACTACCTACATCATTAAAAAATTAAGCACAAATTTTTACAGTGATCCTTAACAAGCCCATATACTGTCCAATCATCAAGGTAGACCTGTAAGAAGTTGTGAATAAAATATTTGAATGCCTGAACAACTATCCGTGAGAATATAAAAGGCACATTTTTCAATCCAAAAGGCATCACAATATAGGAAAAACTACCCCATTTAGTAGTAAAATTTGTCTTTTCTTGATCCTCCTAAGCAATCCTAACCCAATGATACCCTAAAAACCCATCTGTAAAGGAATAGTTTTCGCACCCTGCTACTCCTTCCAGTATTTCCTTAGTGAATGGTGTAGGAAAGGGATATGTGACACATACTATATTTAGCTCCCTGTAATCAACACAAATTTGAATTCTACCATCCTTTTTTATACTAATCACCATTAGAATAACCCATTCTGACTCATCTAAAGGTCAAATGATTCTAGACTTCAACATTTTATCAATTTCTTCTTTTACCTTTTCGTGCAAAATAGGATTCATTCTGTAAGGTCTCTTTCTCACTAGGGGTGCACCATCCTTAAGCTTTATCTTCATTTCCCAAAGTGATTCATGAACACCTTTAAGTTCATGATACCCTCAAGGGAATAAATCCTGATAATCCCTAAGTAATTCAATGATATTTTCCACCTCCGAGTCTAACCAGTAGTCTCCAATTATGGCCTCCTTAGGCTCAATCTCTAATCCTATATTAACCTTCTTTGTCTTCATTGGTTTATGGTATGCACGTGTATCCTTATCTACACTATCCAAGACCTTGCGCTCCCCCTGTGAATGGTCAATATATAGGTTTTTAACTTCCTCATCATCCATGATGTACACCATATTTCATTTTTCTTTCTCAAGACAAGCACATTCAAGCAATATGGAGTTTTCTCCTTCTTCCTTTTCAAAACGTGCTCCAGACTCTGTCTCACCAAATATTTTCTAAATATGCTCTTCTTCCTTTGCACTATCTCACATAGTTTATTGCTTGACAAATTTTAATGCTTTTTCTACTGGAGGTTTAGTTGAGAAGTAGTCAAAGGTCTAGAGCATTCCTGCAGTCAATTTTTTCCAATTTCTAGTCTCTCGATGTAGTTCTACATATACATAATAGGCGGGTGCACATCCTTGTAGAGTAGAGTAAAATATATGCACCAAGAGTGAAGGTGGTAATTCTTCCTATCCCATTGTCCAAAGTCTGTGACATTTCTGAATGTGATGCTAGATAGGTTGATCACCATTATAAATGCAAATCTACGTAGGTGCATTGCTCCTTACAAACCTAGTAGATAGGGAAACTCCAATCTCCTCGCATTCTATAAGATTGTCTCTATGGACTACCCACTAACACGTTGTTGTCCCGTGTAAGGTATATACTAACATATCTCTTCTCCTGACCTGGTCTATCCATTGTGCCTCCATGGATTTCAAAAATATAGGAAGATATTCTGCTCCTATATACCAAGGTACTGCACCACCTATCCGTCAAACATAAAGAAGTCCATTCTTGCACATAATCATGATTTTTACCTTGCGCCCTACTAGTTCATATGCACCATGAGCCCAATTATCACAAACAATACGTGTAGTATCACTAAAAGAATGAGAATCCTCCCACTGTAGGATGTCTTCCTTTGATGGCTCATTGACCTCTGGGTCCTAAATAACATGTACATAGATTCTATTTAAGTGCTCCTCACTTAGAGGCTCAACATATGGTGTAGAATTCCCATTTGTCAAAGGTATCACAAGGCTTTCCTCTTTGTTCTCAAATTTGATATACCCCTTATTAAATCTCAAATCAGAATTAATCACATAACACCAAGGGTGTCCAAGCAAGGATGGAAAATTATATACTTCTACAAGTGTTAATACCTCAAAATACCTAGTGAATTTGGCCCCTTGTATGGTTATAGCTGCATCCTTCAAAACTCCCAAGGGAATGGCCTTAGTCCTATTCACCATAAACAACACATTAGATGACGGCTGCAATGGAGGCCTCCCCATTTGTACCCATGCATCTAATGTAAGCACATTTACTTCTACACCTGTATAAATCAACATGTTGCTCAACAACCATCCATCCACAACAGCATTCATAGTAATTTCCTTGTCATAGTCAATGCTATGAGGGGGAATATTTGCATACAGGATCTGTCATCTGGTCTCAATACATACGTGCAGAGTGTTCCCTTTTAACCAACTTCCTAATAATGAAATGATGTTCTCATGGTGCAACAGTTTGCACAATTATCTCTGATCATTGATATCAGTTTGGACTGTCTCTAATGCTTTCTTATACTCCTTTAAGTGTTGTATCTCACCCTGAAGATTCCTTAGCACTTCCATGGTATCATGGTAAACTTCCTTCTGATGAGTAGGATTTGGGTACCTTACATGAAAAACCTCCTCGTTGATTGTAGGATTCTGGTACAATGCCTCTCTTGTGCATGCCACTTTAGCTCATGTAGTAATCTTCACTATTAATGCCTCAAGTCCTGGTGCTATCTTGGGAATCCACGGATCTTCGACCTCGTGTTGGATTACAACCATCCTGATGCCTTTGTTTTCTTGCTTATGTTGCTTAATCAGATGCTCATATAAGTCCAGGAACTCTTCATAGCTATGGTTCTTTCCGTAGAAAGAACATGCAATATTCTGAGTACATTCATGCCTATAATGATAAGGGGATCCACATGTATAACATGTTGCATGAGGGAACTCACTTCTTGCTGCACCATGGCCTCATCCTCCATATCCACCTCGATATCCATGTCCTCTTCCATGACCTCCTTTAATACAACATTCATTCCTATCATAGCACAATTGATTATGATCCTGATCCTGGTACTCGTTCTTTTTCTTAGAGTTATCCGTTATACTTGTCTATCGTACCCCAATGTCTATAGCATCATGGATCTGACCAATCAATTGAAAATCCTCAGTATCATGGGTCATAGACATGTAAATATTACAAAATCAGGATACATTCTTCCTTATCACACATTGTAACAAAGGACATTGGATATCATCATGATTCAAATGACAGATTTCACAGTCTAACAACAATGAATGTATAGATCTGCAGGGGCAACTATCCTTGGTGTGACCTTCCACTTCACAATCTATACACTGAATTCCTAAGCATGTTTCATTGGTTGAATTTGCTAATAGCTTCTCTAATTGATTTTTCATAGCTGCAATCTGTGCCTCTAAGAATGGACTAATGCCAATGTCAATGCTCCCAAATACCTCAGCACGCAACGATGCTTCTAGTGCTTCGTGTACATTAGTATATGTCTTATGTGACATTGCTCTTATGAATGGTGTAATCAATCCCCCAACAAACCATTGTGCATGATGGCTTACATGAATATCATAAGAAATCTTAGATAGGAGTGTTTTAAAAATGGGCATCATACTCACGTACACTCTCGGTAGTGCCTTGCTTAATATCCTTGAGCGCACTTGTACTCTTCTACTCAAACTCTCCATATAGATATTCTATGGTCACTGTAGGCCTTGACCGCCTGATCCAGAACCTTCTGTGTTACCTCTACCTCTAGAACCATCTAGGATCCACCAGAAACTAAAACCACCTATACCTTCTTGATCCTCCACATGTAGCTGGGAATATGACCTACAGATGTACTCCCCTATGCTCTGACAGTAGTACTATACTAAACCCCTACATTCTGTGAGGTAGTTACACTTCCAAAGGTGAATCTAACATTCTGTGCACTCATGTTTTTTACAGATGATGCGCCTTAGGATGTTCCTCCAAATATCATTGAAGTCATTCTGTCTTGCTATTGATGCACTTTCCCCCTGACTTACTCCTACTCTCCTGCATCCCAAATTAGCTTTTTGGTTACTTGTCGTACTAGATACTGGAAAACCAAGTGCAAGGGCTAGGTCACCAAGTGGATTAAGATGCACGCTTGTGGTCCAGGTAGTCTCTGCTGGCGGACACTATCTGTGTGAGGCCAAGGGGGGATCTTTGTCATGTTTTCCAAGATAGGGAGAGTTCTTGATGCTCTTTCTCCATGTCTTCTACGTGAGTTGTAAATCCTTCAAGAGCCATCTCTCTTCTCAATGCCATACTTTCTGCAACGGTAATGTTGCTTCTCTATCTCCCTCTCATGCACCTCATTATAACTTAATCCACCTTTCCTCTCTCTTCCTCTCTGCTCGCTAGGTCTGCCATATTTCACCAAACCTATTCCTTCCCTCACATGTGGTGAAGTTTAGTTAGCCATTGGTCTACTCTCCAGTTTCAAAGTTACCATCAAGATCTTGATCACCAATGGGATACCTCGCAAATATGACTCCTCTTAGGATATCATCAAAAATTGGAATTCAGCTACCTCTAGGTAAGAGTACATTGAAATTGAATATTCCAGAATATAATTGTTTAGAACACCACGAAACCACGTATCCATAGTGCGAGCCCAAATCAGAGTCAACATCATAAAGGGCCTGAAATTCTTCTTGTGTCCAGACAAGTGCATGATACCTCCAATTCCACTTGAAATGCATACAGCAATAATCCACTTGTATAGTTCTACTGGAAATATGGCAAAAAATCTCTCATATAAGTTGTCATATAGATTCTATGTTCTACCCAAGAGCCCATGCATTAAACTCAAATCCACTGCTGAACTACGCTGTGCAAATTCTTCCTCCAAATCATGTATCCATTCCTTAATACTTGCTAAAGTTAACTGAGTACATCTTCATTGCGCAAACCATCCTAAAAACAACTAAAAAAGAGGTCCTAGACAACGGAACCAATGATGTACAGCCTAGAATTTGCCAAGATAACTCCCTAGATGCACTGGCACATCACTCAACCTAGACTGAGAACTCACCTAAAGCACAAAAAGGTACCATGTCCCTCTTTAGGGTTGTTGTAGCAGGATGTTAGTGTGATGAAGGAATAAACACATAGATTCATAACTAATTCATCATTCTACATTATGCATGCTACATTCAAATCTATGACAGAACAAGCGTTAAACAATAATCATGATTGAATCAATAACATACACTACTCAATTACACACAGGAATGACACTTAGATTCATCCAATATCTTCCATCTATTAATAAAAACATAAGCTCCTTATAATAATGTCAATCAATACCAATGCGCGTATGGATCTGATACAGTAATTCAGTCATATGTGTATATCTCTATATGCTTACATCTTATGCATCTGCATATATCTATATATCATCTATTACTATCAACTATTATGTGACCTCACATCATATATATAGGGTGGGGACTTTCCCTTCACCACTTATCTATTCCAGAAATAGGCCGCATGCTATTAATATCCATGCGCCATTCATAGGCATAGCCACACATACAAGTGTACTATCTAGAGGCCTCTTATAGTTAACTAAAGTGCCAATCATATTCTTATCTCTTCTCCATGAAAAATGTTTTGATCTGAATCCTACAAAGAATAGACAATGCATGGTGCGCACGTCTTTGCTTCATTGGTGTGTTCCACACGCCATCTTCTAAAAATAGGTCTGTCATGCTCAAAATCAGCTAAGTCCTGAATGTCTGAACTTTCCTTCTACACTTGGGTCCTTCCTTTCCCTCCACACCCTTGATCTTGGCCTATCTCTCCCCCATGTGAACTCCTTGTCATGAATTCTCTAACAAGTATTCTCTGATCAACACATACCATATTATTCTATACAACCATCTAGTCATGTTTACCATTTTGTACAATTAGATTATGGCCAAGGACCATTCCTATCCTATTACCTTCAAAACACATTTAATAAGGGCGGCCCCATAAATGATATCTATAGGTAGAGTGTCCTATTTTAATTCCTAAATGCTCCACGTAATATTACCTTTCTTCAAAAAATCCTAGTGTAGCATTCACAAAGTCAAGGTGACCGTCTAATTAACACAAACCTACTTGTTGAGATAGAAACTCGTTCACATCATATATAGATACCATATCTATAGAAGGAAGCAATCCTGAGATATTTTACCTTTGGCATTGACCATAGAAGAATAAGGTCATCCACAAATCTCTATATATCGAAGTATCATCTTTATTGACGAATGACCCATATATATGTTGGGACATATACTTATTATTTATACAGAGGGGTTGCTTATTTTACTCTACTAGAATCCTACCTATAGAGAATCCAGAGCTACGTTGATTGATAGTTATAAGGGAAGCTATCTAGAGGATCAACTCATATTACTGGGCCTACTCTATTATCTATATGGATTAGATAATAAAATAGCTCATCTCGACCATCGGGAGAGAACTATCTATCTAATCTACATAGGGGACCACATATCCTCCCACTCACCCCACCCCCACCTATATATATCACTTGGATTAGGACATATAGATGGGATTGGCAGGCCTTAGACCTATATAGGAGGACTACAGGGTTCCCTAGTGACCCTGGGCCTCCCGAGGTTAGTTCATATATAGATGTTGATATTGGGCCTTCCTTGATAAGATAAGGGATATAGGGGTAGCACCTTATATCTATAGCCCTCTCTATTCGTATTAGACCCCCCAACCCACTCAGTTTCCTTGACCCCCTACCCCCCCCAATCCCCTCAGGGTGGGCACCCTATATTTCTATCTGAAGGGTTCAAGTGCCCCATATCTAGATAGGTCGTTGGTCGGTGCCCTCCTCCCCCATCGCAGATATGATATATGGCATACCCTCTAGATATTTGGGGTTTGGCCCCTATCTATATATGGTTCTAGTCCCAGGGGAGCTCTATAGATCTATCGAACCCTAGGGTCACCCTCAAGAGGCCCTTAGGCCTATATAGGTATAGGGCCCCCACCCTAATATAGAGAATCTACTTACACCTCCACTGACCACTCTGTCTATATATGGGGTGGGTTTTGGTAAATTTGAAGTGAGGTCACCTCAGAAGTCCCCAACCCAAATAATAGCAGAAAATGTGTGGGCGGTGGATCATTAATTGCCATATCTATGCCACCCTCTCTCACCCCCACACACACACACACACAAATAAATAAATGAATATATATAGAGTGAGAGAGAGAGAGAGAGAGACACCCTTATCTACATTTAGGCGCCTCCCATCTAGATATGGCCCATATCTAGATAGGGGGACTGTTTATCTACACAAGAAATCATTTGAAAATGAAGGCCGAGGAGGGGGAGGAGGCCCATAGAGTTAGGGGGCTCCTACCCTATATATATGTCTAGGCTCCTATACCTATATAGATATATATGAGTTGAAAAATAGTCTATATAGTTTTGAGTAGCACTCGATAGTCCATTCCCCCCTTTAGATATATATCTGTGTGAGTAATATGAGCTGTATGTGCAAATGTGTGTGTGTGTATCTATATGGGGAATATAGAAGGGGGGGTTGAGGACCTTATATATCTATTTGGGTCAAGGTAATTTCTAAATTAATGTTGAGGTCATTAATTGACATGAGCTCTAGCCACCAGGTCAAGGTCACCTCTATATTACCCCAACGGGCCTTGGGGGCCAAGGGTAGGGGGTTACACCCCTATATCTAGAGGCCCCACTTCTATAGATATGGCTCTAGATATATGGGGGTCGAGGAAGTCAAAAAATAGGTTGAGGGAATTCCCCACCCCTATATCTCTATTTGGTTTGGAGGCCTTATATCTCTATAGGTCAATAGACCGATAGGGGCCCTATCTATCTGGGGGGGCCAATCCCCCATATATATATAGGGGAAAGATTATTGGGGGGTTGAGGAGGGCCCCTATCTAATCTCTATATGAGGCATAGGAACCCATATCTCTATAGGTGTATACCCCTATCTCCATATCTATATAGATACTGCTATGCTCAAAAGGATCTATGTTAGGAGGAGGAGGGAGGGGAACTCTTTCTAGATATGCCTATATATCCCCTATGGCCCCCTCAATATAGATCAAGTATAGATAGGCCCCCTAGATATCTTATCTCACTCTATATGGCCCTCAATATCCCCCCTCTATAGAGATTCGACTTTAAAGACCATTATTCCATAAGATATAGAGCCCACCTCCCCTATCATATTATATCTTATCTTGTTCTATAATGCACTACCAAGCATAAATTCTGTCAACCATACCATATAATATATAGATAGGGGCCCTACTAAATCATTCTCCCTCGTAGCCCCCATATTTATATCTAGGGTTGGGTTAGTTAGTTCAGATCTTGGGGGCTACCATCCATCAAGCCCTATATCTCTATATAGATTGAGTAGGTAGGTAAGTGAATAAGTGGGCAGTAAGTGAGTAAGTGGGGTTGTAGTTGTAAGTAGGTGGGTAGGGTTGTAGGGCTGTAGGTAGGTAATTAAGGGGAGGAAACAACTCCTACTCATCAAATTTCCCTATCTAAATATCTGCATTGTGATGGGAGTAAAGAGGATGAACTTAACTACTTGAATAGACCTTAATTTACCTCACGCTCTATAAAATTCCTTATATATAGTATAGGGCTTCACGCTCTATAGGTTTTGAACCCACGACATCAAGTTTTGGAGACCCGTGTTCTACAGGACTGAACTAAAAGAACTTTTAAGGATCTATATCTGGGTATGTGAATATATCGACATGGAAAGGACATAGGCCCGGTTGAGTGCTACCCTGACATTAGCACCCCTAGATAATCTATAGGGGAGATACCGGTTGAGTGTTCCTCATCCTACTTGTAAAATAAAAAATCAAGGGTGTTAGAGATTTAGCCCCCCAGATAGGAGATATGGCCTAGACCCCAGATAGAGCTGAGATTTAGAGAGAGAGGGGCTATAGAGTAGAGAAAATATGTAGAGGGGGCCTCCCCTCTATTCTATGGAATGGGGTGGATATATAGACTAGATTTGGGTGAGCCCCCATCTCTCTGTAGATTTCTCTCTAGATCTATATATGGTATGCCCAGATCATATATGAACAGGGGCCTGACAACTTAGTCTATATTCTATAGCTGGTCCCCTATCTAGAACTTTAAGATAGTTTAGGTTTGGGGGTGCCCTTTTCTAGATAGCCCCCCTCCCCTCCATAGAGGTGGGACATATAGACCTATGGGGGCTAGATAGGGCTTGACGAAGGAGGGAGTCAATTTATCACCATATAGAGATAGAAAGGGAGAATAAATTCCCCATATATATATATATATATATATATATATATATATATATATATATCTTTCTTTATATGGGGACCCTCGACTCTATAGAGAGATGTACCTTCCTAGAGAATCAAATTCCACCTATATAGGCAAGGCCCCTATATCTAGATATAGGGTCGCCAGGCGGTCGATAAATTCCCTCTCCCCATATAATATATAGTAGAGGGAGGAGGGAACTAATGAAACTCTATATACCATCGCTCACACCCTGAACTATAGATAGGTAGATAGGGCTCTCACACCCCCACACAGATATATATATTGATCTGAAAACACAAGTTATAAATTTCAAACTTTAACCACTCACAAGGATCTTGGAACTCAACATCAATTTTATGGATTTTAAAACTCCAAAACTAATTAATTTCTGATTTATTTATGAACCTTAATAATCATTTTTAATCACAAAGTTGAAATGTGCAAAAACCTTTTTCCGTTGTGGATTATGGATAATGAAATGCTCTTAAGTATATTTTCCCATTTTAAAGATGATTTCTTAACCAAATTAATAAAAATCCAATTACTAACTTTATCTTATCAAAAGCTTCATAAAAAATAGAAATAAATCATCCACAAAATGATATTGATAAATGGAGTTCACCCAAAGGCTATGTATCCATATTCATGAAAAGATAATCAATCTATTTAAGTCCAAATAAGTACAATTACCCTTCCATAATGAAAATAGACCTTTTTATTTTGCAAATGGGCTAATACCAGACCTCATGGAACTCTACAATTTACTATAAACCATTCCAAAGTCCATTTTTGGCCCCTACATTGTCTTCCCAATGTGACCCCTTGCAGCTATACTAGAAAAGAACATACAAATAGAGATTTACAAGCATTCCATGAAAAAAATTACAGATTTGAATTCCTCTTGGAATTATGAGAAACTTCCCTTTTTTACCATGTCAAAATTGTGACCCTAGGTGCTCCAAACTAAAGGGTTTTCAAAACTACTCCCTGCTAATCCTCACACAGTCTCTTCATTATGCTTTAATAAAACCCTGCAAGCTCCATAAAAAACTTGACTGAACTCCTAGCCGAGTCAGTTGGTGTGCTGGGTTGAATGCGATAGGTCAAGTGTTTGAGTCCCCCACCTACGCTTTTTCTTCCATTTTTGTTATTACAAAGTTGGGAAAATCCCACATTTAACATGGGGTATACTATTTAATCCTTTAATAAGGTAGGGTGTGGATAAGGTTTACATGGAATATACCACACTTTCCCCTTTTTCTGGGTCTCACAAAGTTTGCTGAGCTATATAATTCCTCATCTACACTATGCATTATTTCTCTGTGTCACGTATTATGAGGGTTCCAAGCTGGAATGGTTTGACTGAGCCGAAGGTGTCGAGTCATTTGGTTATCTACCCATTGATGCAATGTGGATTGGTCATTGAGCTGTGGATTACAATGTTTATCCTGTCAATGTGATCCCGCTAAGGTAATAGGAAATAAGGCTATCCCATGCCAAGGAAATAGGGAATAAAGCCATCCCAAACCATATGGAAATAAGCCTGAACAATGTGGTAAATAGTGTGATCAACTCGGTGGGGATTTTATCACCCTACCGAGCTAATAAAATATCTCACCTGAGCTCAATTCAACCATGTAATGCAAAATCAAATCTCCAATATATTAATCCCACATGGATAATGCCACAGAGATATATGGCATATATAATAGAAAAGATGATAATGGCTATACAAAATAAAGGTGGCAAAGGAACCCCTCCTACAAAAGAGTGTACTGAACTAGGTTGAGGGTACTTGGAAAAAAAATAGTGGGGCCCACCAAATGTTTCATTCATCAAAGACTGGAGGTGATATAAACACAAAATTTAACCTTTTTTCACCTTTTTTCCAAACTTCCATACATCAACGCATAACTCATCAGTTGACCATCTTGGACATTTTTCAACCAAATCTTTGACATGCGATAAATTTTGCCCCCAGACTCTGTTCCTAGAGTTCTACATACCTTCGGAAAGGTCTCTGAATGTTCTACTATGTGGTTATGGTTAAGGGAGGTTTATGAAACTTCTAACTCCCAAAAAATCCTCTAGATAAACCCTCCTAATTGGGAATTATTTTTGTCCACAAAAATCTATTCACCAACCCAAAAAAAACATGGTAACTCGTCCTACATTACACAAACACATACAAAACTTGAAATAGAATTACAGGTTAATTAAATAAAAATAATTAATTAGTTAGTCAAATAAACTGATCAGATAATAATACCCATTATGCAATAAAAAGATAGTGTCCAACTGATACTCTACAACCCTATCAACTTCTGCAAACAACTGTGAACTATCAAATCCCACTGTAATGCCATCACAAATAATCAATTTGATAATAACACCCATTTAAAAATAGAAAGCTAGTGTTCAAGTGATACTTAAATTATAATTCCATAAAAATAGATCAGTATTCAGACGTCTAAATTGCCCACAATTAGGCTAGTGTCTATTGTCCATCTGAAACTGTAAAACTACAAATATCCACTATCTAGAATAAATAAGACTATCAATGCCAAAATATATATAGTCATAAAAAATGAATCCATGTGAATTTTCCCAAAACTACTGTGATGCCATCACAAACAACAAGTCAGTTAATAACACCCATTATATTATGGAAGCTAGTGTTCAAATGACACTTGGTGATACAGTTGATTATAACTACAAATATTCACTATTCAGAATAATTAGACCATCAATGCCAAAAAATATCTATAGTCAAAACCTAAATCAACATGAATATGTCAATTCTATCCATACATGTTGAACTATAAAAGGATATAAAACAAACTGTATGTTTATCCAAATTAGTAAACTGCCATCTGGTGCAAATGATCACAAGGCATACCTCCACACCATTTTTCTGGTGAAAAAAATGTAATCACCAATTTTAACTACATCAGGTAGTTACAAATACATGTCTTAAAAATAAAGGTCAACATTAATGTGCAATTACCTTGTATAGACATAATAGATTTATATATTACCTATAAAATCAAAATGGTGTCACAGTTTTACACAACGACATTTATCAATAGTAACTTAAAAATGCATTTTAAAATTTGACATTAAACCACATGCCCACAGAATCTGCATACTAGTGCTAAAAATATAGAATGGTATTTGTCCTCCTTTAACACGTAAGAAGTTATAATCTGAGAATTTTAAACCTTTCTCCTAGATCCTCTTATAGGTGGACCCCAATTTCAAAATTTCAAAGTAATTAAAACCATATGAATTTATCCTTCAACATACTTCAGAAAATCCACAAATTAATCTAAATTTTTTTTGTATGGTTTTCGATAAATACTGTTATGCAAACATAAACCTATCCAAATCACATGATCCTACATTATTTGTATCAAAATAGAACGGAATCATTAGTGGTTTCACAATGGATAGCTTAAAGGTTGATTCAAAAATTGTGTTTGAAAAAATTCCTCTACCCTGACTCTAACTTGTCTTACCATACACTGGATGGTTTGTTGGACAAAGTTTCCAAAAGTTATCAACCCGATGCCCACTCAAATGATGATGAGTGAAAAAATTCCTCTTGTTTTCCTTATTCGAGGTGAGGAATCAAGTCTATCATGTCTCACCAAAGTAGCTATGAGAGTGAGTTTCCACTCATCTGTAAAATCTACAACTGTCCATAGTGCATTTTGGGCCTCAAAATAGTGGCTATGTACAAAAAGGTGCATGGGTGTGTGGGACCAATGTGAAGAAGGGTGTGCTGGATGAAGGTTTGCATGACAAGGGTTTTAGAAGGGTCTAGTAAAACCAATGACACGCACGCAAGGATAAACAAAAGGTTTCAGGACTTAGCCATTTTTGCAATTCCAAGAAGTACACAAGAAAAGTGTGATCTGAATAAGCATGTGAAGTGGATAAGGTTCCAGCTTGGAAACTTGGTGGTCAAGAAAAGAATATTCCATGTGATGGAAGGATCTAGAAAGACATCATTACAAAGAGTGGAGAGCCTAGATGGGATTAAACATGCTCCATTCGAGGACCACTTTAACACTTGGCAATCAATTTACTACTTTAGAAAGG
Organism: Taxus chinensis; assembly: GCA_019776745.2. Taxonomy (NCBI): domain Eukaryota; kingdom Viridiplantae; phylum Streptophyta; class Pinopsida; order Cupressales; family Taxaceae; genus Taxus; species Taxus chinensis. Next base: position 955,147,960 of record CM034147.1, on the reverse strand, counting down.
CATGATGGTGGGAAATAAAGCTATATATAGAGATTCTCACATAAAAGAAAGATAAAATGACTAAAGAGACGTTATCAAGGAAGAGAGCAAAAATAGAAATAATGAAAGAAGAAGCTCTTCATGAATAGTAACAAGGTTATAAAGAGTTTGGGTTCTCATTTAGAGGATTGTAGGAGTAATAGGTTGTCTAGAGGGACAGGTCTATGAAAATATTTTTGTACCATGGGAGGCATAGTTAGGACTTCTGATGCATGAGTCTTATCTACATTGATACATTGGCCTGGTATGGTCTTGGTGAATGTAATATGGTTGTTGAACTATGATCAATATGAAATATATGGTTCTGTTCAAAATATGTATTATTCATGGGTGTAAACCCTAGTGCATTTCCATTATGATATAAATTAGATATGTTATTCATTCGATGTTTCTCCTGTTATCGAACTAGGTATAATGATATGATAACTTATCTTAAAGATCTTAAAATGAATGCATGGTTATTTACCTTTTTGCATCTAAGTTTCTATCATCAAGCAATGTATTCTCACAAGACTCACATAAAGTAGGGACTTGGCACCTGGGCGTGCCTCGGGTGGGTGCCCAGCGCTCACTGGGTGATAGGCCGACGCGTATGGGATTAGAATGTTTTTCTAAGGGAATAAAAATGACTACAGTGCACATGTACATGTTCACACTGAACTAATTGCGCCAATTGAAGCAATCACTATTAATCATAAAAAATTGGAAGAAAAATATCGAGTTAAAACCAGCTCATATACCAAACTTGATTTGAAAAATCAAGTTATAAATTTCAAACTTTAACCGTTCACAAGGTTCTTAGAACTCAACATCAATTTTACTAATTTTAAAACCCGAAACTAATTAATTCCTGATTTGTTTATGCACCTAAATAAATTTTTTTAATCATAAATTTGAAATTTGCATAGACTTAGTTATTTTGTATTATGGATACTAAAATGTAAGTCCATTTTCCCGTTTTAAAGATGATTTCTTAAAAGAATTAATAAAAATCCAATTAACAATTTTATCTGATCAAAAGCTTCATAAAAAATAGAAATAAATCATCCACAAAATGATATTGATAACGGAGTTCACCCAAAGGCTATGTTCCTAGATTCTTGAAAATAGAATCTATCTATTAAAATCCAAAGAAGTAGAGTTACCCTTCCATAATGACAATAAACCTTTGTAATCTGAAAATGGGCTGATACTAGACCTCATGGAACTTTGTAGATTACTAGAAACTGTTATGAATTCCATCAGTGGCTCCTACAATGTCTTCCCAATGTGACCCCCTGCAACTGTACTAGAAAATCACCTAAAATGGATATTTACAAGCATTCCATGAAAAAAAATTACATATTTGAATTCCTCTCGGAATTCTAAGCAACTTCCTTTTCCCCACCATGTCAAAATTATGACCCTAGGTGCTCTAAATTAAAAGGTTTTCAAAACTACTCCCTGCTGGTCCTCATACAGTATCTGCATTGTGATTTAATAAAACCATGTGATTTCAATAAACAACTCAACCAAACTCCTAGCTGATTTAGTCGGTGTACTGGGTTGAATGGGATAGGTTGGGTGTTCGAGTCCCCCCATACACTTTTTCCGTTGGTTTTGTTATTGCAAAGTGGGGAAAATCCCACATTTAACTTGGGGTGGACCATTTAATTATTTAATAAGGCAGGGCATGGATTAGGTTTACCTAACATATGCCACACTTGCCCCTTTTTCTAGGCCTCACAATGTTTTCTGAGCTATATACTACCTCATATGCACTATGTATTGTTTCGCTATGCCGTGTATTATGAGGGCCGAGATGGAATGATTTGATTACACCGAAGATGTCGAGTCATTTTGTTATCCACCTATTGATGCAATGTGCATTGATGACAGAGATGTGAATTGCAATTTTTATCTCACCAACATGATCCCACCAAGGTAATAGGAAATAAGGCTATCCTATGCTAAGGAAATAGGGAATAAATCCATCCCGAACCATATGGAAATAAACCTGAACACATTTGGTAAATAGTGTGATCAACTTGGTGCAGAGTTGATCACCCCATAGAACTAATAAAATAGATCTCCTGAGCTCAATTCAACACTGTAATGAAAAATCAACTCTCCAGTACAATAATCCCACATAGGCAATGTTAGGGAGATATATGGCATATATAATAAAAAATATGATAATGACAATATAAAATAAAGGTGACAAAGGCACCCCTCCTACAAAAGGGAGTGTCAAACCTAGCTAAGAGTCCCCGACCACCAAATAGTGCGGCCCACCAAATTTTTCATGCGTCAAATACTGAAGGTGATCTAAACACAAAATTTAACCTTTTTTCACCTTTTTGCCATACTGTTACGTGTCAACGCATAGTTCATCATTTGACCATCTTGGACCATTTTAACCAAATATTTGACCTGCGATAACTTCTTCCCCCACACTCCGTTCCTGGAGTTGTGCATATTGTCAGAAAGGTCTCTAAATTATCTACGACGTGGTTATGGTTTAGGGAGGTTTAGGAAACTTCTAGTACATGAAAAATCCTCTAGATCATATATATATAGGGGGTGCCCCCACCCCGAACTATCTTATCTTATAGTTCTACATAGGGCCCCCCATTTATAGGGCTTACGATGAAGACCCTCCCCCTCCTTGACACCATGATGGGATGATGGGGGCCTATTAATATAGGGTAGGGTGGCCCCCAACCCCTCATACCCCAACCCAGAGCCTATCTATATAGGGGAGGGGATATTACACCCTTGGGACTAGAGCCATATATATATATAGAGAGAGAGAGAGAGGGCCCCAACCCGCGGGCCTATTTATATCAGAAATCTATATTTGAACTATATATCTTAACGCTATATCTTAACTCTATATATTTATAGGGGAGGATTCCTCATATATAGATAGGTCCCCATAGAGAGTTTAAGGTAGGGCCTATAAGGCTCCTAAAGAGATATATAGGGGGTTTTGGGGGATTACCCCAGATCTAGATAGGCATCCCCTGTATAGAATAAAGAGGAGACCCCCTCCCCCTCTCTGAACTATCTTCTCTATGGGAGGGCTATGGAATTGTTGTCCCCCTAGTTATTCTGGTAGCCTACATCGTCATTCTGGCTCTAAAGTTCCCTGTTGTAGGCTATGCATACTTTAGTTGTTCTCTTGGCACAATTCTTTAGCTACAATTCATCACGTACTTATACACACTCTTCCTTTTAGTGCCTTCAATCTTCCCTTCCATTTCCTCTATATGGTCCAATTTTACCTCACGCCCACTCTCTGTGAATTCACCTTCCTCCCAACAGCTCACGCATTCTACTCATGCACCCTACGCATGTGCTTAGGACTTGATTTCCCATATTTGGCTAAGTCATTTACACATTCCCCGCCCACCTTTCCTTTCTTTCTTCTACACATCATTCTTTTGATGTTCACACCATACTTGCATACTTGTCTCCTACAAGTATGTTACTGATCCAAATTTCTCATTCGTAATGTAAATGAATGCATTAGATACTAAAGAAACTAGCCAAATCAAAAGGATAGAGGGTTTATGTTACCTCAGATGCAGATGCTTGATACGGGAGTTGAATGATTGATTTTTGTTGTTACTACACCTACCAAATTGTAACGGATCGGATTAAATAGATGTATGTGGGGGCTGCCAAAACAATGATGGATCCAAGAAGTGGTTACTTTCCTTGGTGAATTTCTCATTTGTAATGTAAATGAATGCGTTAGATACTAAAGAAACTAGCCAAATCAAAAGGATAGAGGGTTTATGTTACCTTAGATGTAGATGCTTGATATGGGTGTTGAATGATTGATTTTTTTTGTTACTACACTTGCCAAAATGTAACGGATTGGATTAAATAGATGTATGTGGGGGCTGCCAAAACAATGCTCGATCCAAGAAGTGGTTAGCTTCCTTGTTGGATGTCAACCCCGATGTTTAGAAAGATAGAAATAGACCAAGGACTGTAAATAACATGCATGAATATAAAATTACTGAATCTGGAAGGATCAAGATTGATTTAGAATTGATTTGATTGATAAAACTCTAAATGAAATGTTACCTAGTTTGGGTCGATGATGACCTAGACTCTAGACAAGAAGCTTGACGATGACCTAAGAAGATGAATCTAGAGATGTAGATGAAATATGTAGACCTAAAAATTCTAGGAGTAATTTGGAAACTAATAAGAACCTGTAGCTACTATATAAGGATGTGCAGAAGAGAGAAAAGAGATGGAGGTATGATAAACGATAGAAAGGAAGATTGAGATGGATTTTTGGGTAGATAGGTCCTTGCTCGGTGGTGACCATGGAGGATCGGTGGCGACTGTAGCAGGATTGGGATGATGCCAATTGAATATGGAAATGTGCAAGCACTAGGACTGGAATAAGAGGTTGCTAAGTGATTTTTGGATGTTGCTCTAGACTTGTAAAATGTTAATCTACAAGAAAGAAAAGATAATTTGATAGAAATCCTGATAAAAGAAAGAAATCTCACAAAGGAAGATTGTGAGTTATGCAAAACATAGTAGATGATAGATGGTATGTATGCAGTTGTTGCAGGAAGATTTGGAAGCCACGAAGAAGCTTCGATTGGTGTATGATTTCTTGATTTACCATGATTTCTCAATTTGATATATAAAATGGTAGGAAAACACTTGTTTTAAAGTAGGTCAATAGCAACCAGGTTGGGTCGACACCGATCATGGGGGAAGTTTCCCTCTTGGGTTTGATTTTTGATTTAAGGTGGGATTTGAATGCTTTCATTTAAGGCTTGGGAAAATGATTTAAAGCATATTGGCAGGATTAGATGACTTGGGGATGAATCCAAGGTAGTTATGGCATAAAATAGATGAGATGAAATCTATAAATGGGCATACTAATTCCAACGCCATTTCTTTTTCTATTGTGTTCGTGCGGTGATTTTAGTCACTAACAGGTACACTCCTCAAGTGGGATTCCCATTCCTTCCCCATCATCACCCCATCTAGGTATTGCATCTCTACATACCATTATTCATTTGTGTCTACCATGGGTTCTGGTTTTTTAGCCTTGGCTTTGCCCTTTCCTTTCTTGGGAGCCATGGTTGAGGTATTTTTATCACTCTTATTCTCTCCTTGTTACTTTGTCTTACTTCTTCCAATCCTATGATCATAAATCCATGATACAATCCTTCTGAACCCATGCCCTAGTTGGTCAAACCCTAACTGGGATGAAAATATTCACAAGACAGTGCCTCTTCACTCTTTCCACACCCATGTAACCCCTTTTGGCTCACAAACTCAAACTTACTGCTTCAATCTCATAGATATTCCTTCACTCGATTGAATCTGAAAGCCCTAGTTTATGGAACTCACTTTTATCTCAAACTCTTCTATTTCGCAAAGTAAAAATGAGAGTGCCCCAACCCTTTACTTATAGTTTTTCTCTTTTCTGAACATTAAAGGTTACTTCACCTACCACTATACTTTGTTCATTTAATGTGGATGTTTCAAACAAAACCCATCTGCAATGCCTTCACTTACGTTCCCAACCTATGTGAAAACTCTTCCAACTTGACAGGAGACTCTTATACACGCGTAACCCGCGCCGAAGGCATTTCTTCTATCTTGATCCTTTCTCTTGCCTACCTCATGTTGCTTTTAATGCACTTTCTCCTCCTTAGTACGTGGGATCTACAAGTAGATTTACTCAGGCACCAACCATTCTTCCATCTTCCTCTTTATATACCTATTTCAACCCAGCTACTACACAAGGCTTTTTAACACAACTTCCTTGGCACTTTGTCTACACACTCATAAATTCTCAAAAAATAGCAATAAGGCTACCGGTGCCTGTACGATGGAAAAGTGACAAGGGAGCATGGGAATCTACAAGTAACTCTTCCTCGCACCCGACCTCCTGAGGTCATGCTGAGACAGCCGGTGGGGATGGAATACGTGTGGGATGCAGAAAAACTAGTTAGGCAATCTTATGTCTTCAACGCGCACTAGTGGAATCTACGAATCTAAGGCAAAGAAGGCCCTCCTAACCTGAATTGGTGTGATAGATCGATTAGTGAGGATGACTTCTCGAAGGCTCCAATCAATATTGAGCTCTGGCATGATTGGATCTATGGGTTATGGGATTTGTCGATCACAATCGTAGGTTCTTGGTTGTTGTGGACCTGCTATGGTCATACGAGGGTTCAATCTCTAATCCCTAATATCCAGTAGTCATATGCCTTTTCAGCCTCGATATTTAGAACTATAAGCTGTGCAATCTTCTCAGAGTACCTTACAGACATTCTGGAAACTTGAATTCTTAAACTAGTATCTATGTCTGTGAGAGTGTCTCCTACATCTAGCTGTGGGAACAAAGAATCACAACCGAACATTTACTCTCTTTCAAGCCCTTCTACAGTCATGCGGATATTTGTTTAGGGTAATTTGTAGCTTGGCTGGCTTGACCAAAATGTGTGTGCTTGGTCATCTTATATGTTTAACCCTCTTAGCTATGAGCTGATCTATTGTAAGCCTACTATTGTTCGGAAGACTTAGATTCTAAGATTCTGATCTATGTCAGTTATTTCTATGACAAGATTGGGTTGAGTCACGATTGGCTCGAATACATACTCTCTGGGCTCCCTAGGTCCCATGATTGTCATACAAAAGGAAATGATACGAATTTAACTAATGACAGAATAAATTAACTATGCAAGATATATTCACGTATATTCCTAATTTTGATATTTATTGATAAACTACTAAACATAATTTAAAGAGCAATTATCTAATATATCTAAAATTGACAACTAAACTAATAACCTAATTAAAACAAACAAAGCAACCGAGTATAGCTACTTGTCTGTGCAGTTTGTAGATCTATTCTAAATAACCTGATAACTAATCTACTCTATTTGATAGACTTTGGATCCTACCTCAGAAGTGGGAAGTGAATCACAGTTTCTCAGAAACTATCAATCCCCATAGCTTCCTTGATAATATCGAAAGTAAAATTAACTGAAATGAAATGATTGACTATTCTATTTGATATATTTTAACTAAACCTTGAAAGTTTGAACCTGGACTTTGCAGAGCAGTGGCGAATCCGGTTGTGTGTAGCTTTGTCCCCTCAGTGTGATCTCCTCATTCCTTCGTGCTCACATGGACCCAGAAAATCATTTAATGCTAGCATCAACAGAAGTAGATATTGGAACAATGGCAGCTTAGGATACAGACTGAATATAATGCAAGTAGGAGAGGGATAGCGCAAGAGTACAGAGCTTGGCTTATGCAATTCCTAGAGGGATTTATTGTGAGTCATGCAACATAAAACGTCCAGAACCTAAAACTATCTTATTTGATGAACAAAACCTATAACTTTAATGGCTTCCTATTGAAAAGTAAACTATCGTACTCCAATTCATTGGATGAAATAATAACAACACTTGCACAAGGAGAATATGTGGCTTTCTAATAGCTAAACAGTATTAACTGTGTATACAACAAATGAAACTATGAATCCTAAACAAAATTGAAAGGCTAAGCTATTGAAATGATAAATTCAGAGGTAAATTTTGAGGGGGCATTTGTTTGAGGACAAGCCAGCTATTTATAGAATCCCATTTACCAAAAGGTGAAAACCAAATTGATCTCTTAAACCATAAACAATGCAAAAACACTATTCCAAGGAACCATAATCATAAATACAAGCAAAGGCGGTGAAGAAAGTTAGTAAATGTTGAATTTTTACATGAGTTGCGTTAAAAGAGCATTCTGGAAAACACGTGAAGGACCGCCACCCTGAGCAGGGTGGTGGTTACAGGACCGCCACCCAGGTGAGGTAGCGGTTTCATAACTAAAGACCAAAACACAAAGGAAAGAGGGGAGAAGAGAAAATAAAAGCACGTAGGGGCTAAGTGGGGCATGCGGGATGTTAATGCATACTTGGAGAGATTTTTTGGATCCCGAACACCCTGTGAGGAGACCTGTATCATCATTGGGGCACATGTTACATTGTTTCGGCGGTGCAGTACCCTACAATTTTAGGTACATACATATTTCCCCCTCAGAGAAGCATTTTAGCCATGAAGAGGCGTAAAACGGTGGGTCCAAGTATGGTAGTCCTGAAATGGGAAGTTAGAAGTTATACCTGACATGTCCGTGTGTCAAAATGATGCCATCTGAAATTCTCGCTACTTGTAAAACGAAAAGAGGACTCAAGTGTAGATAGACAAAATAGATCGAATAATAAATACCAAATAACATGAAATGAGGACTTACCATATGTGCATGGATACAAAGTTACCTCTGTCGGTGCTCCAAACCTACGAAAAGGGGATTTGAAACAAGTTAGTGTGCTATATATGTAAAAGTGGGCCCATTTTCCTATTCATTTGCGCATGTTGATTTGGTTGATTTTGAGCTCTGGGACCCACGGTGACAGTTTCTCACGAGATTATAGTCAAAACGTTCAAGATGAGATCGTGATCATGCCTCCACGAGCAGAACACCGACCCACGAGATCATAGGTTAGTTTTTCTCGATTTATCATTTTTTCCCCTAAAATATTAAAATTGTGAAATCTTTGTCACGGGGGGATTATTTTCGAAAATGTTAGTTTTAATAGGTTTATCTAGGGGGTGCCTACTGGGTAGGCTCTGTTTGAGTCAAAATAGTCTTTATTTTGCTTTTTAGCCCTTTTTAGGGTATATGACCCGCGTGGGTTTTCGGGACACGACCACCACCCTGAGCAGGGTGGTGGTTACAAGACCACCACCTTTAAGGCAGTAATTACGGAACCGCCGCCCTGCTCAGGGCGGTGGTCCTGCACAGAATGCATAAACAACACTTATTTGAATTCATTTTTGCATTTTTAGAATTCTTATATGTTTTCATGATTTTTCTAATGTCATTTGGATACTAACTTACTCTGTTTTGTGTGTTTTTGGGTGTATGCAGGTGAAGGAGGAGTATATTCAATGGAGCCGAGAGAGAGAGTGTGATTGGCTTCCAGTAATATTGGATGCCCTTTCTTAGGATGAGCATGACACTCTTCAGAGGGCCGGTATACTACACATATCATGGGTCCCACATGTTGCACCATCTAGTCACATACTTTGTGACTTATTTTCATATTGGGATGCCGATCGGAACACTTTCTGACTACCAGGGGTCCAGGGTGAGTGGACCATTACTTTAGAGGACGTTTACCATATCCTGGGGGTCCTGATCATCAAGAGATGGCTCACTCTTGACACAGCATGGTCACAGGCTTAGATAGCACAGTGGGCCTCATATATGGGAGATGTAGTTATCTCCATTAGTTCGAAGAAGGGGGTGAGGGTCCGATCTATTCCTAGCCTACCTATCCCCTTGATTTGTCAGGACATTATGGGGATCCTTGCCTTGAGATTGATTAGGGACAAGGGAGGAGACAGTTTAATATATTGTTGGTCCCCCATCATTGCATAGATTGAGGGGCATGGCCAGATTTATACCTGGGAAGCTGACATTCTTAGGACCACCTATTATGATTCGTACCGGGTGGTCCATTTATAGGGGTAGTCATTGAGTCATCTGACCCTGGTTATGCACTAGGTCTATGAGAATTTCATCCCCTATGGGAGAGGTGTAGAGGTGACAGATCCCGGAGCTGTGAGGGCAGCTAGATGGACAGACATGTCGATTCTCAGAGCACCTCACCAACCTATCACCTCCTTGACCATTGATGACATGGAGGCCACACCTTATCAGGCCATGGTAGGTTTATGGGGTGAGGAGGCTCTTACATTTATTTCTTGCTCCACCACAGGGCAGCTTGTGGATAGGATGGGGAAGGTGGAGATACATCCTTTTGGTTGAGTGCCTCAGTAGTTTGGCCTACCCTACATGGGTATGCTTCCCCCAGTGGTGCCAGTATACAAATCAGTTCAGGAGGCTAGGGGGATGTCCTAGAGGCTAGGGTTGGACCATTTTTTATTCTGGTGTCCCCATTGCAGCTAGGCGGGTAGTACGTGCTCGAGGGAGAGCTGGTGCTCCTCAGGCACCCTTACTTTAGATTTCCGCCAGTCCCACCCATAGCAGTGACAACCCCATTGACATATACTCTGAGTCTGAGGAGTTCACAGGGGGGATATGGAGGAGGAGATCGAGGCTGAGGTCAGTGAGTCGGGTGGAGAGGAGGATAGCGATCCTGAGTGGCATGACACTCAAGATATCTTACAGGTGGAGAGGGCAGAGCAGAGTGCGGAGAGGGTGACTCTAGTTTCAGAGGATCCACTCTCTCAAGGCTTGGGCGGAGAGGATGAGTCCGTAATAGGATGTTATGTGCCCCAGGCATAGGAGGAGCACACCAGTCAGCGGCGGCATCTGTGGTAGGTGCCGACCCTAGAGATCCCTCTTGGAGGCCCGAAGATCTGAGTGAGTTATCATCCTTCCTTTTAATGTTTATTTCTAATTAGGATTGCCTCATTTTCTATCTCTCCTTTTGTTTACATTTGTTTGTGTCTCTTGATTATTTCTAATTGGCTTTTATCCTTTGCTTTCAAAGACTATTGATGAGTAGCGGGATCTGATTCACCGGGTATGCACTGATACCCTAATGATCCCTATGGAGAAGACCCATGCGGAGCTGTCCATGGATGTAGGGGAGCCTTCAGTAGCTGGTAGGCATACCGATGTCTTTGGCCCTATCTAGCATGTGTCCAGGATGGTGACTTCCCTCCATACCGAGATGGCAAGGTACAAGACAACAAAGCGCCTGATGAGGATTTACTATCATGGTGAGGCTGCAGCTGCTCCTTGGGACCGTGAGCCCTTTGTGCACTCAGAGCGCCAGCGTAGCCAGAGTCATAGACATGGGTGTGAACCCTCAGAGGGATCTCATAGGGGTTGAGAAGCCGTTTGGCTCTCTTGGATTATCTGTATGATGTATTTGTATTTCTCGGGCTCTTTGAGTGTTTTGACCATGCCTAGTGCATGATGGCATTGTATAGGAAACTTGATCATTTATATATATATATATATTCTTTTTTGGATCAGACTCTTGGTATCAATGTTCTTTTCATTTGCTTTCGTATGTAAATTATAATTTTGTTTTTATATTCTTCTCAGAATGTATGCAATGGAGAACAAATGATACAAATGTTTACTTCCTTTTTGTATTTTGTGATTCTGATATATGACAATGTGATTTTGAACTTTAGTTTCTATTAAGCAATTTTTGGTACTTCATATTTATTTTTACAAAATGTGATGATAAACTGGTATGATGAGCAGATAAACTTGCCCCACTCCTAACTCCACGCAACTAGTAAGATGCGAGGGTTCATCACCGAGAGCTAGAAAGGGCACAAGTTATGAAATGTGTTGAAATGGTAGTGATGAGAGATAGACAAAGCTTTGGTGGAACCAAATTAAGATGCTACAAGCCTACTCTACTCGAGTGACTCCATAGTTTAGAATGCAACTTGCTTTGCAGTTTATCGAGACTTAGATTCGTAGATGGCCACATGGTAGACAAAATCTGGGTTTCAGGGTTTTAAACTCTCTTGGAATTTTGGACATCTTATTCATTTGTTTTTGACTCAAGATTTCAAAGGTTCATTTGATTTGTTTTCTAACTACCTTCAACATTTATTGTCAAGAGAACTCCCTACACCTTGCCCTATGCTACTAGTAAGAAGTATCGGCTTATCACCATGGACAAGGCATAGGCAAGTAAGGGCATTTCCATCATTTCCCAACCCTACGTCACTAGTAAGAGACACAAGCTCATCACCAAAGGTTGGTAGGGCAAGGAAATGTGTAAAATTAAAATTTTCTATTTGATCCACTTTTGACTTGTTTATTTGAGAAAAAATTCAGCATGTTCTTTCTTCCAAAGAGATATACATTTGGGATAGATGTGACATGATGAAGCTTCTAGAACAGACCATAGGCAAGACACCTATCCTAGGAAGAAACCAAAAGTGAGAACAAGCCCGCAGATCTTGGTATGGTTACCGTTAAGACTTTGTCATATCTAGCTTTGTTTGATGAAATGATTCCGAAGTAGGTGATGACATTATAAAATGAAAAAGTACGATTAGAGTGTTTATGCCAATACCATCATAAATTTGTAATGAATTGCTTTGAGAATGAGTTCGTTGATCACAAATTTGTACGAAACAAGCGGACAAAATGATCCTAACTATATGAAGCTACAATGTAGATATAATTATATAGATAGTGTTGGTCGCTTATGCATAAAATCGTTTAAAGTGTAGGGAATTGATTGTTTCACCAAATTCCTCACCTTCTAGTATACATAAGAGATATGCACCATTTCCATAGTCCTTTGTGACTCGGTATGGGCCCAACCATTTGGGTCAGAATTTCCTTCCTTCACCGGTCCTTTTTTCAATCCGGCTATCTAGCCTTAGAACCAGATCTTCTTCATATATATCTCGTTCATAGACCTTCTTGTTATACTACTGGCACATCCGGTTAACATAGATTCTATGTCGTTTTTTAGCATCTAACATGGCTTCATCTAAGCTTTTTTAGTTGGGAGAGATGTGCTTATCTATAAGCGTCTTCATCCAGAATCCCTTGTAGTGAGATACGGAGACTGGGTATTTCAACCTCAAGCGGGAGAACTACTTCTGCTCCAAATACCAGTGAGAAAGGAGTTGCTCCTGTTGGTGTTCTTATTAAGGTTCGGTGGGCCCACAAGGCCGGATATAACTTCAAATGCCATTCTCATTTGTTTTATTTCACTGTTTTAAGAAGAATGGATTTTAATGTTTTATTTGTCGCTTCAGCCTGCTCGTTGGCTTGAGGGTAATATAGGGAGGCTGTATGATGGCTTATTTTAAATTTATTACACAATTCACGAAACTCATCATTCTTAAAATAATTCCCATTATCTAAGATAATGATTTGTGGGACACTGTACCTACAAATGATCTGGTTCAAAATGAACTTGGCGATCACAGAACCTGGTACAGTAGTGAGAGGCATGGCTTCTACCCATTTGGTTGAATACTCGGTGGCCGTGATTATGAAATTATGGCTATCGGTAGATGAGGGAGAGAATTTCCCTATTAAATCTAGGCCCTACATAGAAAAGGGCCATGGAGTTGTGATTGGTTGTAGAGCTTGTGTCAGCATGTGAATCTCATGGGAGAATTCTTGGCATTTATGACACTTACGTACAAACTCTATTGCATCGTGCTCTAGAGTGGGCTAGAAATAGCCCATCCGATGTATTTTGCGAGCAGTGGCATGACTACCGAAGTGGCCTCCACATATTCCACTGTGAGATTCATAGAGAATCATCTTGGATTCTTCTGTGTCAACACACCTTAGAAGCATTCCATCGAAAGCCTTACGATAGAGAACTTGTTGTATAATAACGTATTTAGCTACGATAATGCGCAACCACCTTCTTTGTTGTAGCGTAGCACCTTCTAGATATGTATGGTCCATGATATAATTAATAATATCAGTATACCAAGGACATTCTGAGATTGGAGGTCTGGTTTCGATGTAATATATGCATTCATTGGGAAAGTCCAGATCTACTAGATCACCTCCATCTAATGGGTTATTAGCTAACCAATCTGTAATGATTTTTCCCTTAATGGAATTTTGGTTTACAAAAGTTAATTCGAATTCACCCATTAAGGTTATAAAGTTTCCATCCTTCTTAGACAAGGATCCTTGCATGAGGAAAGTTTGTAAATGGTATGTTTTGACAATGACCCTTGTTTCTTGGTTTAGCATGTAATGTCTTAAGCATTTGGTTGCAAATATTATGGCAAGGCATTCTCATTCTACTTGCGTATAACATGTTTCATAGTCGAGCAACGTTCGGCTAATGAAATAGATCTCACTTTCTCATTTTTTATTGTCCTCTTGAGTGAGCATACAGGCTAGCGAGACATTGGTGGCTTGTGAATATAAGATTAAAGGGCGGTCTGGCTTAGGTGGCATTAGCGTAGGTGGTGATAACATGAAATGCTTAACTACTTCAAAAAGCCTTGTTGCAGTCTTCAGTCCAATCGATACTATAATCTTTCTTGAGTAGATTATTGATTGGATGAATGGCAAAGCTTAAATCTAGGATGAATCTTCCGATTGCACCGAGCTTCCCAAGAAATGACCTGATTCCAGATTCATCCGAAGGCGGGATCATTTCGAGAATAGCCTAGATTTTGGCTGGGTCCACATCGATCCCGCATGATGATATGATGTAACCCAGAAGTTTCCCTCCTGTCACACCAAATACGCATTTTTCTGGGTTTAGTGTGACTCCGTATTTTAAACGTGAAAGAATTACATGGAGTACTTCCAGGTGATCACAACGCTTCCTAGCTTTAGCCAACAAGTCATCTACGTAGGATTCCACAATTTTGTGAATAAGATCATGAAATATATATGCCATTGCCCGCTGGTATGTAGCGCCAGTGTTCTTGAGCCTGAATGGCATAACAGCATAGCAATAAGTTCCCCAAGGAGTTATAAACGCGGTTTTGGCTTGGTCTAGTTTAGATATTCTGATTTGATTATATCCTGAGAATCCATCCATGAGAGACAAAAGCTCAAATCTAGTTGTTGCATCAACAATGATGTCTATGGATGGTAATGGGAAGTCATCATTGGGACACGCCTTATTAATGTCTCAAAAGTCTATGCAAATGCGTATCTTCCCATTCTTTTTTAGAATGGGAATGATATTAGATACCCACTGAGAGTAATCGACTGGTTTGATGAATCCTACTTGGAGGAGTTTCATTACCTCTTCCTTCACCATGAGAGCTACCTTGGGTTTCATTAGTCTCGATTTTTGTTTAATCAACTTTACATCTTATTTAGTGACGAGGTTATGTACTGCGATGTTTGGTACAACCCCTGTCATTTCTTTATAATTAAATGAAAAAGCCTTATGATGTTCCTTGAGGATTTGAGTGTGTATTTCTACTTTTGATGGAGTTAACAAGGATCCTAGTTTCAAGATATTTGGTTCATCCTCCGTTCCGATGTTAATATCAATTGTTTCTTTGCTTAAAGAAGCGTTACCTTCTTCAAACTCAGGTGGGGCTGGAGGTAATTCCAGATTGTCTCCATTTTCTATTGTGTATATGCTGAGTTCCTTTTGTGGGGGAAGCTCTATCATGGAATTTCTGAAGTAGGAAAATCTATCACGTGATGGGTGAGATGTAACGTTGTATAGGCATTTAAGTAATCCAAAGTGGCTCTATCACTATCAATGTGGTCTAGGATAGTATATTTTTTCTCAGCTATGTTTGTTAAAAGAGGGTTTGACATTTTTTTCACTAATGGTTCAGTACGAAGGGATACCATGAAACGGGTATCTTCTATCTCACTGTTTGGAGTGAAGCGTGACGCTGAGGTTGTTATAGAATCTGCGATAAGATTTTGTTCTCTCAGGATTGCTTCAATTGATATGAAGTCAAACTCTTTGCTCAAATCTAATACATCTATTTTGTAGAGCTGTAAGTGTTCAGTTCTGGTTTCATACACCTCAGAGACTTGGTTTGTTACCAATTGTGAGTCTCCTAACACCTTGATGTTATTAACATTGATCCCCTTAGCTAAGATGAGGCCAAGGAGGAGGGATTCATACTCAGCACCGTTGTTCGTACATTTGAAATTTAGTTTAAAGGAAAATGGTAGGATCTTTCCCTCGAGAGAAGTAAAGATTACACCTACCCCAGCTCCGTAATGACATCTAGCTCCATCAAAATGGAGAGTCCAATATTTAGCTAGGAATATGGATGTTGGGATATTTGTTGTGTTAACGTCTTCTACTTCAGTTACTTCCACCATGTAGAGATCCTCTGCTGGAAGAGAACCAACACCTAGGGTTTATCCCATGCCTACAGAATCAAATGGTAGGAACATCGGTAGATCATGTTCTAATAAGTAGACAATTTTTGCAGTAGTTCCTAACGATATTGTTTCTACAATGTTAGCCTCATCCTTAAGGGCTGGGATAGTCTTGATTAGGCTCATAGTCTCAATATCTATTGTAGGTACCAACTTTTCTTCCGGTTTTACGTCGATGGGTTTATTAAGTTGGTTTATTGGGAGTTCAAACTCCGAGTGAACGCCTGGTCTTTTATTTAAGTCAGCTAGGTGTATATCAAATGGTTTTGGATCACCTTTGGCTACGAATATCTTTCCTAAGTGTAAGAATCTTACTTCTTGAAATAATGTAGAAGGAATTTCCTTCATACGGTGTATCCACGGTTGGCCGAGGATCATATTATAGTTGATTTCCCGATCTATGATATAAAACTCAGTCAGGATTTTTTTGGGTCCTAAGGTGACCGGTAGTATTATAGTTCTAATCGACATGGATTTAAGGCTATCATAGCCTCTTAATGTATTTCGAGTCGTGGAACAATTCGTTTCTCCATACCCTAGCTTTTGAAGGAAGGAGAAGGGGATTATGTTAACTGCTGCCCCATCGTCAACCATCACACATTTAACGTAATTGTTATAAACCCAAACTTGTAAATGTAGGTCTGGATCACCTCTGTGTGCAATCTCAGCATTTGTTGGCATTTTTTTTATTTCAAATATAAACTCAGTATCCCTATCCGGCTGCCCCGGAGGGTGGATATCGAAGCCTGAAACCTAATGCCTCTAAAATACCAGCCCTGTGGGCAGGAGAGTTCTTCAGTAAGTCCAAAAAATAAATATGCGAGAAGGTTTTTGTTAGATCACTAATTAAATCATAAGCACCTACGGGTTTTACTAATATTTTTTGGATGTTATCTATCTTTGGCGGGTAATTTGTACTTGGCTGAGAGGATTACTCTTCTGTCCTTGTTACATCTTCCATGGGTAGTTCGGTGTCAAACTCCACTAAACTAACTATCTTGGGTCGTGGCTAACTTCCTAATTGTGGCATGACTGGTGGATTTAGTGAATTCAAGGATTCATGATCACTGTTTCCTGTCATTATTCCCTTATTCATCCCATTTGGATTTAATTTGTTGTTATTTTTATTGTGATTTGGGAGCGGATCGTTGAAGATCTTGAGGGGAGCATTTTGAGGGGAAATTTCCCCTGTAAAAGTATTTGGCACCCGGAAATGGAGGATCTGCTAAGAACGTATCTATGAAAAGTTGTCTTTGTTATTCTGGAAGACATTACATGAACTTATTGTAATCACGGCATGTTCTAGTGTCATGGCCTTGAATCTTGTGGAAACCACAATATGAGTTAGGATAGTAATTCCTAGTTTGTTGGTTTGGTGTATATTGTGGCTTAAAACTTTGATCAAACCGTTTCCTATTAGGATTAAAGTTTTACATTTGTTGTTTTTGGTTTTGGTTCTGGTTTTGATATCCAGTTGAGTTTTGGCTTAGACCCTTTGTAGGGCTTTGCCATTGTTTTTGTTGTTGTTATGGATGATTAAAATCCACTGCATTGATTGTTGGGGTAAAGTTGTTTCGTTGGTTGTTCATTAGTGGTGGAGTTTTCACAACATTTATCTTTTACCCTAATCAGTTACTCCATCAGTTGTCACTCTGTGATTTTTGTTAAGGATTTTAGGTCCTTGATTGACATTTGTGGTAGTAGGATAAATCGTAGCATTCTGGTTGTAGGTGATTAACCTCCCATTTGTTCCATGCATTTTGTGATCGCTATCTATTGTAGCTTGATCTATTCAGAGAGTTCTCTCAAGTACTTCATCGTAAGTCCCTTAGTGGGAACTTCTAGACTTCTTCCTTCACCTCTCTACTGAGAGAATGAAGGAATAAATCGCATAGTTCCATTTGGTCCATGTTTGGAGCATTGGCTAAAGAATAAAGGACTGTACACCATCTCTAGATGAAATGGGTGATAGATTCATTATGTTTCTTGCTTAATGTGCAAGGATTCCCTGATTCCTGTTCTCAACAGGTTTGTTCATGTCAAACACCTTAATGAATTTTGAAATGAGTTATTTAAACAAATGGATGGAAGCCTCAGGTATTCTATAATACCAATCTGAGGGCGATGCCCTCCAAGGTTTTGGGGAATATTTTAGCGACAACCCCATCCCAAGGGAGTAGTTCTCGAATGGCTGTGGCGTAGGTCTTGATATGTGCATTCAGATCTCCCTCACCTTTATTTTTAGGAAAATCGAGGAAGAGGTCTTGAAAGCATGACACTTCATATGGTGAAGTCTAAGGGCTCTTTCAAATATTCTGAGTAAGTCCCTATTACATAGGTTTCGACCATTGATGGTGCCTGCTGAGGGGGGTGGAGGTGGAATGGGTTATTGATATGGCCTAGCGTATGCATTGGCAGGGGCATAAGGAAACCCCTGTGGTTGAGCAAACATGTCGAGAGAGGAGAACATATCTCCTTGTGGTGATTTGGAGTACATGTTTAAGTATGAAGGGGTATTGTCTAGGAATGGATTATTTTATACTAAACCGGGAGGTATTAAAACGGTGTTAGAAATGGCGGTTCTAGTTGGCACTTGTTGTGAATACTGAGGAGGCATGCCCAACATGCCTATTCCTGTGAGGAGGTCTACTTGGCTAGGATGGTGTAGAGGATTGGAATTTCATACCTACATGAATTGTGAATTTTGACTTGCTTGAGTAAGTTCTAATCCCCTAACTTTTCCTACTAAAGTCGAAATGACTTCATTTGGTGAAGTCACAGTATTTTTTCCTTAGTGAAGTTTGTTGTATATCCTAATGTTGTATAGGCATGTGATACCCTGCTATGAACTGATCATTGCCCTACCAGGTTTCTCCAAGGGCATTTCCTATATGTAGTGGCATGGAGATGTTTTCTTGAAAAGAGACCTCAGGTTGTGTTTGTAAACTTCCTATAGGTGGGTACATATTCTGAGAGCGTTGTTCATTCTTGGAGTAACACACTGAATGTTCATCATCTCAAACCAGGTATGGATCCAATTGTCTACTAAGTTGTGCTCTAAGCAACACCTGAGGAGATGAACCAGATTCTCCTATGAACGTCATATTGTTCAAGCCTGAAGGCTCTATTTGTTGCGTTTAAGTGAGATGATCCAACTCCTCTGTCTGGAAAGATGATCTATATCTAGTCCTTAGAGGTGGAGTTTGTGTTGATAATTGGTTAGTTGAATACTTGTCACCCCCATACTGAGAGCAAGGGTGATGATTGTCTATTCAGTTGAGCATAGTATGCCTCAATACCTAGAAGATGTCTACCATATGCATCGAATCCTGACATATTCGGGGGTTATATGAATACCCGCAGAATAATGGGAAAGAGCGAAGGTGGATGAAAGAAGATGAAACACTAAAAGAGAAAAGTTGAGAGTGCCACAATTGTTCCAAGTTCACCAATTTTGTTGGTGAAGCTGATGCAAGTCTGATGAGGTGGAAAAGATGAAAATGTTTGTTTTTTTTCACGTTGGGTTCACCAATTTTGTATGATGGAAAAGTGACAAGTGAGCATGGGAATCTACAAGTAACTCTTCATCGCACCCAACCTCTCGAGTTCGTGCCGAGATAGCCGGTGGGGATGGAATACACATGGGATGCAGAACAAACTAGTTAGGCAATCTTATGTCTTCAACGTGCACTAGTGGAATTTACAAATCTAAGGTAAAGAAGGACCTCATAACCTAAATTCGTGTGACAGATTGATCGGCAAGGATGACTACTCGAAGGCTCCAATCAATATCGAGCTCTAGCATGATTCAATCTTTGGGTTGTGGGATTTATGGATCACAACCGTAGGTTCTTGGTTGTTGTAGACCTGCTATGGTCATACGAGCGTTCAATCTCTAATCCCTAATATCCAGTATTCGTATGCCTTTTCGGCCTCGATATTTAGAACTATAAGCTGTGCAATCTTCTCAGAGTACCTTATAGACATTCTGGAAACTTGAATTCTTAAACTAGTATCTATGTCTGTGAGAGTGTCTCCTGCGTCTAGCTGTGGGAACAAAGGATCACAACCAAACATTTTCTCTCTTTCAAGTCCTTCTACAATCATGTGGATATTTGTTTAGGGTAATCTGTAGCTTGGCTGGTTTGACCAAAATGTGTGTGCTTGGTCATCTTCTATGTTTAACCCTCTTAGCTATGAGCTGATCTATTGTAAGCCTGTTGATGTTCGGAAGACTTGGATTCTAAGATTCTGATCTATGTCAGTTATTTCTATGACAAGATTGGGTTGAGTCACGATTGGCTTGAATACATACTCTCTGGGCTCCCTAGGTCCCATGATTTTCATACAAAATGAAATGATGTGAATTTAACTAATGACAAAATAAATTAACTATGCAAGATATATTCACGTATATTCCTAATTTTGATATTTATTGATAAACTACTGAACATAATTTAAAGAGAAATTATCTAATATATCTAAAATTGACACAGATCTATGGACAGACGAGCCAACAGTGTGCAGGGCTTAGCCCCTCTTTGAGACAGCAAAGCGAAACTGGTTTATTGCTATTTCTACTAGCAGGAATCTATGCAAGTCTCACAGATTCTGCCTTCGGGGGTTGGGATCTCATCCCAGTAGAGTATTCCAGGCTGTTCAAAAAGAAAGGAATGAAAGAGGGAGAAGAGAAAGAACAGAAGGGAGAAAAGAAATGAATTCCAAAGCAGAAAGGTCAGAGATTCTATGTTTTTAGTTTGGTAGTAAACAGAGCCAAACCTTATGCATCTACTGTAAACAAATGACAGTTATGAATCTAACAGACACATATAGATTGGATCTAATGTATAACACAGCTATTGAGCACAAAGTCAATAATTGATTATTGTTCTTTTCTGTTACAAGAAAGCTCAAAGAATTCTACATCTAAAAAATGTTCTCTACAAGTATTCTAGTACTTATAGAATATGAGGGAGAGAGAAGACAAAATGGAGCTTATTTACAAGGTCCCATGATTGTCATTGACAACTTTGATAGATGACATCATCCCATGATGCTTCCTGGATGATGTCATCATTTGTAAACTACTTCAGATATTACGAAAAGAAAGTCGGAGAATAGAGAGAGGAAGAAGGAGAAGAAGAAGGAGAAACTTAACTATCCTGCGGCCGAAATGATGCTGCTCATGATTGGAACTGACGCGGTATTCCAAGAACTTGCTGATCATCGGCCCAAACTATCCTGTGATTTTGATATTTTCGCAAGTTTCCCGCTCATCTAAAATCTTGAATAGTCTTGAATTAGGGAACCTATGATGTTTAGGTTGTTGATAGAGTAACGTTCTGGCCCTGTTCCTTGAGAGACAATCTCCTTGAATCCAGATAGTGTCATAGCTAATTTCAAGGTAAGGGAAGGAGTGAGCAACCCTGGAGTCCATAGATAGAACAATTTTCTCCATTTGATGCATTGCATCCAGGGCCTCTTCCTTTACCTTGTCTATCAGAACGAATTCTAGCTGATCTATCTGATAGTCCAAAGTGGACATAGTTTTGTTGAGGGCCCTTGGGTGGCCGAAGACTCCGAACTGACCAGATCTTCGACTGAACAGTGGAACATTTGTTGAAGGCCTCATGCTAGAGTCTAGCATGCTCCAACTCTTCTGAAACCTGCCAATGCTTGGAGTTCCTGTTCGCCTTCTCGATAATAAACTGCTATACTCGGCGATTAATCAACTATCTTTGATAGAAGCAGAAACAACCATTGGATCTTAGAATACTCACTTCTCCTGACTGAGCAGCTGGAGTCTCAGGCGGCAGTTGTGGGAGCTGCATTTCCCATCTTCTGTAAGGCCTGAAGCAGATATTTATTCTGCTCCTTCAGTAGCCTTTTCTCCTCTTTCATTTCAAGCTTTTTGCAAGTATCCACTGCGGAAAGAGCTTCCCCCTGGAGACTTTCGGAGGATGTCTCCATTGTGACCTGAGTCACGGTGAAATCTGTAGACAGATCTTCTTTTTCTTTGAGAGGATCTTGCTATCTCCATGACTTCTCATGCAATATCCGGCTTGTGCTTCTTTTCTCCTTTAGAATGACAAAAAAGTCCATTGATGGAACTTTCCTCTTTTGTTGGCTCAGCTGCTGAGAGATCCAAGCTGGTCCTAAGAAGAAGGACCATAGAAAGGGGAATAAACGTGGAGACACGCGGCGGCGGCATTGAAAGAATAGCCGAAGAAGTGCCCACGAACTGCAACTGAGAAGACATCGGATCTGAGGGAAGATATGGATTTTAGACTAAACCTTCGAGGGGAAGAAAAGATAGACGAAGATTAGAAGAAGGGGCAGAGGACGGCGACCAAAGGGATGGTCGAACTCGAGGAGGGGATGGAAGAGAAGAAGAAGGGATAGAAGGGACCTGAAGTTTGTAGCGAACTTTGGATGGGCGTATAGGACTATCCTCTGTCAATCCCTCATCAAGAGTTATGACTTGTTCAGCAAGGAAGAGGACTTTGAGGGGCTTCGAATGGTGTTGGGTTCACCTTCCACCTTTTCCTTTCAGCTTGACCTTGGAGGTGCGTTGCCCAAAGGGGAAGTTGTGAAATCTACCCCGAGGTAGATTAGTCCGTTCATAGCGGCACCAATGCTCTGTTCATAGTCTCTTTGACCCTCTCCTCAATTGTTTGAGATCTCCTGCATTCCTGTCGATGCTCACGTGGACCCAGAACAAGCATCCCCTAATGCGTAGTCATTGTACACCTTGTCAGTATCTTCCATAGTATTGGAAGCCTTTGGGGACAATGGCCAATTGGTATGATTTCTTAATGCCAAGCGCGAGTGATCCTTTCTTCTGAGTACATGGAGACGACAATGTAAATATCCTACAATTTGAGGGACAATCGGATGCTTAAGATAGCCCCTAGGATCGAAGGTAGGCCATAAGCATGTTTCAAATTCAGCAACTCCAGAACATTTCCTTCGCTTTGTGATAGGAGGAGCATACCGGCCCAGCTTCTTTCTTTTAAGGCACTTTTCATGGCTATGTGACCAGCTGATAACTCTAGTAAATTCCAGCAGTACCTTGGTAGCCTGGTTGGCTCTCCCAAAAAGTTGACAGCCCTTGATAGGTGAACGTGGGAACATTGGGTGAACAAGGCTCCCCATTTCTCTGTGACTGCTAATGTTCTTGGTCTCCGGCTATGAGTCATGTTGGGCCTCAGCAGGCACATGACGTGATAGAAGAATGCATCATTGATTTTTTAGCAAATTGAGAATTCTCCAGCCTCAGCTCTGGGTAGTAATCAAATATCCTGGCTTGAGGCCATACTCCACTTCGGTGCCCTGGGTAAACATTGCAGCGTAGACTACAATTCATATGGAATACTCCTGTTGTGGCGAGCTGTTGTAGATGCTCAGATATGGTGCCTTATTATTTCAAGAAAAAGTGCTGAATTTTTATTCATTGTCAACCGCAGCATCCATTTATGGAAATAGTGGGGATCTATTCTCAGGAAAGTGATAGTATCACTGAGATGAAATCACTTCGGTGGATAAGGCCACTGGGTCACAAGGTAGACTTGCATTCATCAGGACAGCATGCATGTGGCCTCGTTGTCTTCGCCAGGCCTTAAATAGTTAAACAGTAGTCCGGTGGTGAAACATTATACTCACAAATGAAGTGAGGTTTATGACTATCGCCTAAGACACATCTTGTGTCTTTGTTGTAACATTGGCAAAAGAATTCGTTTGCAGCGCTGACTGGGAATCCGCCGGTGAAATGAGAAATTAACTTGTCCATCCATGGAAGGTTCTAACCCAGAACTCATCCATGTCAATGTGACCCAATGAGGGCACTCAGGTGATTCGGGCATCCTGACCCTCTGATATTTGTATTTCATTTCTTCTTCTGTTAGCTTGGACTTTCCTCTTGGTTTGGTGGGTTTCTTGCTTGACGTAGAATGTGTTCTTTCGAAACTCAGTTGCTGATCTGCACGAAGAAGAAGAGAGACCCAATCCAAAAAGGTTGAATTAGTCAATCTTCTATTGGAAAGCTAAGAAGGAGTAGATATTTATAGGCTTAGGGCGCAGGAAAAAATGCAACTGGCAGGCCAAATAGATAAGGTGCACAAGAAAGGAATGTTGTGCAGAGGTTATATTGGCGCCAAGGGCGCATAGATTATTTTATAGCAGGGCACAGGAAATGCGTGTTACATTGGGGTTCGGTGCGCCCTTCGAGGGAAGATTATGTAATGTGGACAAATGGTATGATCGCGGGCGCAAGGGTTTACACCATCATGTTACTTGCATCGGAGGGTGCGCCAGCGCCTATGTAATCATAACTTGCGCGCAGAAGGCTTGTGTTGCATGAAAGCACGCCCTTTGGCGCATGAAAACATTATGTAGCATGGAGAATAGGTGCGCCAAAGGTTTAACCAGAAGGCATAGGTTTTTACAAGCTTGTAACAGGCAAAAAGGGTGCGCTTGGGGCGCATGAATACTGCAGCAGGATGGTAAACGTTGCACCAATTTTATGTTGCCTGGCGGGTACGCCAAAGGGCGCGATTGCATTAAGTGCAACATGACGCGCCAGTGCGCCATGGAAAATACACTTGATCACTCAATATAACTGATTCTTATTTCCTTCAAAGCAAGAATAAAAGATCCAAGACCAAGAAATTACAAAACAGCCCCCCTTTTTTTCCAACAAATCCGGAAAGAGGGAGAGGAAGGGGGGGAAGGAAAAGAAGAAAGGGAGACGGGAAACCAGGCAGCAAAAAGCTATGCAAAACATAAACATACTTCGAAGGCAAGCAAGCACACAACAAAACCGGACAAAAAACAAGCTCAAAGAACAGAAAACATAAAACAGGCAAGGTGAAGAACCTCTTACCTTAAAATTATAGGAAAATTCCTTCGGGTAAACACGATAAAAGTGACAGAGCAGGGGCTGACAAGTCCAAAATATCAAAGTGCTTCGAAAATAGGAATGAAAATGACAGAGGGCGCGCACTGATATTTAGAGGAAAAGCAAATGCACCAACCTTTGAAATGGCGCATGAAAACTGCGGTCGATGTTATGGAAGTATCTGACGACAGGAGAAAGGGTGCACCTTTTAGCGCATGCGTTGTCGGTCATGAATTTATGTGCGCCCTACCAAAACTTGGTGTAAGAGATTACGTTCCCCTATGATCAAAAACTGACTCGGCGCACCGAAAGGAGTGACAACATGGAAAACCATGTGGCCAAAGGCTTTTAAGCGCATCAAAACTTGATGTTGCAAGGCAAAACCATACGCCCAGCCAAAAAAGGCCTCAAAAAGACATAAGTTCAAAAACTAGATCAGGGATTTTGCAACGTTTCGAACGCGGAGGGATCCCTAACGAGGGATCGAAACAAAATTTTCGAGATTGTGTAAGGACCAACTAAACTAATAACGTAATTAAAACAAACAAAGCAACCAAGTATAGCTTTGTCTGTGCAGTGTTGATAGACTTCCTACCTCAGGGGAAGTGAATCACAGTTTCTCAGAAACTATAATCCCCATAGCTTCCTTGAATATCGAAAGTAAAATTAACTAAAATGAAATGATTGACGTACTATTTGATATATTTTAACTAAAATCTGCCCAACTTTGCAGAGTAGTTGCAAAAGCTTTGTCCCCTCAGTGTGATCTCCTCGTTCCTCCGTGCTCAACCCAGAAAAGCATGTAATGCTAGCGTGAACAGAAGTAGATATTGGACACAATGGTAGCTTAGGAAACAGATTGAATACATGCAAGTAAGAGGGATAGCGCAAGAGTACTTTTGCTTATGCAATTCCTAGAGGGATTTATTGCGAGTTGCAACATCATCCAGAACCTGACCATCTTATTTAACGAACAAAACATCCTTCCTATTGAAAAGAACTATCGATTCCAATTGATTGGATGATAATAACAACACTTGCACAAGGAGAATATGTGGCTTTCAATAGCCTAGTACAAACCATGTATACAACATTATGAATCCTAAGCAAAATTGAAAGGCTAAGCCAAAGGTAAATTTTGAGGGGGAATTTGCTTGAGCACAAGCCAACTATTTATAGAATCCCATTTACCCAAAGGTGAAAACCAAATTGATCTCTAAACCATAAATAATGCAAAAACACTATTCTAGGGAACCAGAATCATAAATACAAGAAAAGGCGGTGAATAAAGTTGGTAAACATTGAATTTTTACATGAGTCGCATTAAAAGAGCATTCTAGAAAATACGTGAAGGACCACCACCCAGGTGGGGTGGTGGTTTCGTAAATGAAGACCAAAATACAAAGGAAAGAGGGGAGAAGAGAAAAGTAAAGCACGCAGGGGCTAAGCGGGGCATGCGGGATGTTAACGCATACTTGGAGAGATTTTCCGGATCCCGAACACCCTGCGAGGAGACATGTATCATCATTAGGGCACATGTTACGTTGTTCTGGTGGTGCAGTACCCTACAATTTTGGGTACGTACAGTGCCCAAGGTGCAAAACAAAACAACCACGTGAAAGGGAAACACAAGAAGGGGAAAATGCATAAAGGAAACTTCTAAACTAATTATCAAAACTACCTTATTTACAAACACCAAGAAGACTTATTTATAGTAGGGCTTCAGCCTACTACCATTGAAGTGTCCAGAAAACTTCGTCCCATCTAGCACTTATAACTGGCATGTGCCTAAATCAAGGATGTACGAGATTGTGTAAGGACCCAACCAATGGACTTTCAACTTCCCAGGATGATACAGAAACTTAGAATCATATAATAACACCAACTGCCCAACCTCAAAATTCTTGTTTCTAATATGGTGATCATGCCAAGCCTTTTGCTTTGCCTTTTCCACTATTTGGCTCCATCCGGAGAGTGATCATCTCTCATCCAGTTTCATTAACTCCTCAATCCATTCTTCAGTGCTTGTTTATCGACTAACCCTCCTACACGTGCTATTTGCAAAGAAGGCAACATAAATTGAACCGAAAAATAGCTTTCGTGCCAAACACCAATTGAAAAGGTGTGGCTTTATTTAGTCTTTTATATGTTTTCCTATAAGCCCATAGTACTGCCTATACCTTGTCATCCCAATCAAGTCTTCCGACATCACAAATCTTGGTCAAGGTATGACTCAGTATCTTGTTGAATGCTTTCACAATTCCATTTTCTTGTGGGTGATAGGGCATAGTCTTGTGATGAGCTACCATGAACTCTGATAATAGGATCCTAACAGTATCATTCAACAAATACGTACCCCTATCACTGGTTAGACTCAAAGGGCATCCATACCTCATGATAATGTTTTCCCACAAGAATCTTGTTGTTTTTGTTGTTGTGAAATCTTTAGTTGGGGCTGCCTTTGTCCACCTTGTGAGATAATATGTGTAAGTGATGACATAACATGACCCTGTCCTATGCGTTTCTGGTGCAATAGGTCCTACAAAGTCTATGGCCCACTTTTCAAAAGGCTCAGCGCTTGGAATAGGGCGCAAAGGCATCTCATCTCTCCTCCCTGGTTTTCCAATGCACTAACAATGGTCACATGCTTTACAATAATCTCTACAATATTTGTACAAGGTTTCCCACCACAAAACTGCCATTAATATTTTGCGCATGGTGGCATCACCTAAATAATTCCCACCCGCACTTCCACCGTGTGCTTCCTTCATGAGGGCCAAGCGCTCATGCTCTAAGAAACATCTACGCAAAACTTC
Source organism: Taxus chinensis (assembly GCA_019776745.2). Lineage (NCBI taxonomy): Eukaryota > Viridiplantae > Streptophyta > Pinopsida > Cupressales > Taxaceae > Taxus > Taxus chinensis. The sequence continues at coordinate 955,120,315 of CM034147.1, read as the reverse complement.
ATCACATCCTAATTTGTATAAGTCTCCACTTATTAACATGTAGGGCATGGCACGTATGGCCAACTGTTTATTTTCTAATGTCTTCATTCCATCCGGTGCCACACCTTCCTTTAAGAATACTATAATATCCTCTAAATCCAAGGGTGCACGCCCCAACCTAAACAGTTGCACATCTGGCATTGCTTCCTCAATACTCTGTGCGTCCTCCCCTAAATCAATTCTTGACAGATGATCAGGCCCATAGTTGCTTTTTCCAGGCTTCACTACAATGGTGAATTAAAACTCTTAAAACAATAATACCCATCAACATATGCACCCTTTTAGAAAAGGCTTGTTCACTAAATACTTCAATGCCATGTGGTTGGTGTAGAACACAAAGGGTGTTGTCAACATATATTGTCTAAACTTAAAGAGCACTTATATCATTGACAAAGCCTCACACTCGGTTGTGGTATAATTCTACTTTGCCAGTGTCAGCTTCCTGCTTCCAAAATAGAGATGATGATCAACAATCCCTTCACCTAGTTGTGCAAGCACTACTCTAATGGTTGTCCCTAAGGCATCTACATGAACATGAAAGGGCTTTTCCCAAGAGGGAAACCATAAAATAGGCATGGTAATAAGCCTATCTTTTAAGGTATTAAACGCCCTCTACTGCGCCTCTCCCCAATGGAAGGCACTTTTATGTCTAAGTAGCTCTTCTAACGGCCTGGCGATCTCAGCATATCCCTTAATGAATTTTCTGTAATAGCCCGCATGCCCAAGGAATCTATGCACTGCGCTCTGGCTAGTAGGCTCCCTTAACCCCACAATAACTACAACCTTAGTGGGATCTACCAGCAAGCCCTCCTTATATATGATATGCCCCAATAAAGTCCCAAAGGGTGTAGCAAACACACATTTCTTAATGTTGAGGGATATCCTCAACTTCTTACACCTCTCAAAAATTAACCTCAAATTGTCACAATGGTATTTAACCAGACCATATATTATCCAGTCATCAAAATAGACCTAAAGAAATTTATGGATGAAGTCTTGGAATGCTTGCACCACTATGCGCGAAAAGATAGCTAGCACATTCTTCAACCCAAAGGGCATGACCGTATATGCAAAACTTCCCCACTTGATGGAAAAAGTTGTCTTTTCCTGGTCTTCCTTTACAATTTGGACTTGGTGGTACCCTAAAAATCCATTCATAAAGGAATAGATTTCGCACCCAGTGACTCCTAAAATTTCTTCAATGAAGGGGGTCACAAACGGATCAATGATAAAAACCACGTTCAATTCCCTATAATCAACACAAATTCTAATCCACCCATCCTTCTTGATGTTGATTACCATCATACTTATCCACTTTGATTCTTCTATTACCTCAATGATCCCAGAAGCTATCATTTTTTCCATCTCCTCCTTGACCTTTACGTGCAAGTTGAGATTCATTCGGTAGGGCATTTTTTGAATCGGCTGTGTACCATCCTTTAGTTTTATCTTCATCTCCCCCAAGGAATGGTGAACGCCTTTAAGCTCATGGTACCCGCGTGGAAATAAATCCTCAAATTCGCGTAGCAGATCAATGATTTTCGATACTTCCTTCTCTTTCTAGTAATCCCCAATAATAGATTCCTTAGGCTCTTCTTCTGAACCGATGTTAAATTTCTTCATCTTTAAAGGCTCATGGTAGGCACATGTGTGAGCATCTACACTGTCCACTACCTCGCGCATCCCCACAGAATGGCTAACATCCAAGATTTATGATTCCTCTCCATCAATCACATACACCAACTTTCCCTTCTCTTTTTCCAAACATGCGCGCTCAAGTTGTAACTCTTCTTTTTCCTCTTCTTCTTCAAAGCATGCCCCCAATCTTGGTTCCCCTAGTAATTCCAATATCCTATCTTCCATCCTAGCACTATCCCCCATGGTAAGGCACTTGATACCCTATAAGGCCTTATCAACTGATGGCTTGGTACTCTGATATTCCAAGGTTTGAATAAGGTCAACCACGAGTTCTTACCAATTCCTTGTCTAGCAGCGTGTCTCTGAATAAATGTACCCTGCGCATGCGTAACCCTGTAGTGTAGAATACAACTTGTGCACCTAGAGGGATGGTGGCAAAGCTTCCATGCCTTCTCTCTAAACCCATTCACATTCTTGGATATGGAAAGAGGCGGGCTCCTTCCCATGGTACTCCTTGATGATGGTGGGTACATTGCTCCTTGAGAATCTACCAGAGAGAAATTCTTACCTCACATCATTCTAAAAAGCTCTCTTGATGTGTGGCCCACCACCGAGCTGCTGTGCTAAGAAATACATAACTTAACACCTCCCTCTGTTCCTTCTCATCCTTCCACTGAGCTTCTACCTCCTACAGAAAGTTCTCAAGGAAGGCTCCTCCTAAATACTTGGGCAGTTCTCTTCCTCCAAGGTTCCTAATCGTGCATACCTTTTTTACCTTGGTCACCAAACCTCTCAGCTTCCATCCCATTAATTTTTAAGTTCCATGCACCCAATTGTCACATTCCATATTGGTGGTATCACTCACTGACTAAGCATATTCAAACTGGATAACCCCGTTAGTAGGGTGTATCATCTCAGGGTCTCTGATTGAGCATGCATAAATCTTGTCCAGAACTTCTTCTCCCAATAGTTTAATATAGGGTGTCGACTTCCCATCAACTAGGGGTATAATGACCCATTCCTCCTTGTTCTCAAAGCTGATGTACCCTTTGTTGAACTTAAGGTCTGCATTTTTCTTGTAACACCACAGGCACCCAAGTAGTGATGGAAAATTTTCCGCCTCAGCGAGTGCCAAGAATTCAAAGTCCCCAGTAAACTTGGCTCCCTGGATAGTAATAGTTACATCCTTCAAGACATCGATGGGCATTGCCTTAGTCTTATTTTCCATATATAGCACATTTAAATATGGTTGTAATGCAGGTCTTTCCATCTGATGCCATGCATCTTAATTTAGAACATTAACCTTCATGCCTGTGTCAATGAGGATATTACTGAGGAGCCATCCATCTATAACTGCATTCAACATAATCTCCTTATCATAGTCAAGGCTGTGAGGGGGAAGGTTCATGTGCAAGACCTATCTCTCACACTCTTCTCTAGCGCATGGTACCTTCTCTCTCAACCAAGATCCTAGCAAGGTAATGATATTCTCCTGCCTTAGCATTTTACACACCTCCTTGACCTCATCCAAGTCATCTTTTTGCACCTCAACTTTATTTCCTTGTTCCTCCCTCCTAGATTGCTCCTTTAGACACTAGATCTCCCCTTGTAAGCTTTGAATAACATCTATGGTGTCCTGATATATTTCCTTTTGATGAGCGGGGTCTGGATATTTTCCATGAATGACCTCCTCTCTTGAAACCAAGGTTTTTTGTCTTGGTACCTCTCTCACGCGCATGGCTTATGCCCTTGTTAGTACTAAGACAAGCTCCAAACCTTCATCTCGTGTTACCCGGGGCATCCATTGTATGTCTGCCTTATTAATATTGACCATTGTACCACCCTTTTCCTTCCAGTGCTTCTAATTCATGTGCTCAAATAATTCTAAGCACTCCTCATACTTATGCTTCTTTCTGCACAATGAGCACTGCAACAGGTCTGGGCACTCACACTTGTAATGTTCTATAGATCCACAGTTGAAACATGTTCCACATAGGAACTCACTCCTTCCTCCTCTGCGGTTACCGTGACCACAAAATCCTCCTCAAAAACCTCTTCCATGTGTGCCTCCTTCTGCACACTCCTCATAACAGTGGTCATTATCCTTGGAAACACTGACAATGCTGGTTTGGCACACCCCATGATCAATGACCTCATGGATCTGATCAATGATCCTATAGTCCTTAATGTCATGGGTTGTAGAGGTACAAATTTTACAGTAACAAGATACATTCTTCCTGATCGTGTGTTATAGCAAGAGACATCTACTTGCATCATGGTCCCCATGACAAATTTCACAATCCACTGTCAAAGTGTGTACCACCCTCCAGGGGAAATTATCCTTAATGTGTCCCTCTATTTCACACTTTGTGCACCATAAACCACTACGAGTCCCATGGGTTATGTTCTTAGATAATTTTTCCAATTATTTTTCCATACCAGCAATTTGAGCCTCCAAGAATGTGTTGATGTAAGTATCTATACTACCAACAACTTCGGCATGTAAGGTAGCTTCCAATGCCTCGTGTGGGTCTGTAAAATTTTTATGAGACAAGGCCCTTCTAAAAGGGGTGATCAATCCTCCAACAAACCATTGTGCAAGTTGAGAAGGATGGATATCATATGATAATTTAGACAAGAGAGTTTTAAAGCATGCATCATACTCCCACACACTCTCTGCCATTCCTTGTTGAATATCCTTTAAAGCAAAGATGCTCTTCTGCTTGAACTCGGGAATGTGGAACTCTACCAAGAATGCATTATTTAAGGTAGTATAGTCCACCATTGTTTGATGAGGGTTGTATTTCCTATACCAGATATGTGTGTGCCCTTGCAATGTGGTTACAAACTTAGTAGCCTTCCATTCTGGGGTTATGATACCCTTCGCACACCATAGCAGTTCACACTTGTGAACATTTTCTGTAGCATCCTTAATGCCCCTATAATCTGGCAAATGCCGAGACATTTCAAAGAATACTTGAGGTCATGGTTGGGGTCCCTGTCCTCTTGAGCCTGAGCCTTGGTTCCCTCTGTTGTTTCCTCCACCACATGATCCACTAAGTATTTTGCCTCTAGAGCCACCAGATCCACCAAAACCACTAGGTCCAATAGTGCCTATAATATTTGTGCCAAGTGACCCCACAGTCCCACTGAAATATGCACTGATTGTCTGTGATAGCACTGTGCTACCACTAGTTTATCCGGTACCACTCCCTGATGTGAGACCGAAAGCTTGTACACTTGCTCCTTGTCCAAAGACTCCTCCAAATACTAGAATGTGTGTAGCCATAGAAGAAGGGACTATAAAATTGTATCTCCTAGGTGCGGATCTATCTCTTCCACCGATATCAACTAGGTTAATAACACTTCTTCGTAGTTCAGGAAAACCAAGCGTCAGGGCTCGGTCACTGGGTGGGTTCAGATATGTGCCAATGACTCTCCTTTCTTCATGTGATGAACTCTCACCAGAAGATGAAGGGATCTCCCTCATGCACTTTCCAAGATGGGGTAGCACAGACTACTCAGGTTCCACATCTTCCACGTGAATTTGAACTCCTTCCCGTAGCGTATGTCTCCATAGATCAATCACACTAGCAACCTCGCGTCGTCTAACAATCTCCCTTTCATGTGCTTCACTATACTTGAGCCGTCTGTCTTTCCTCTCCTTCTCTATTGTGATATCTTTCATCTTCCTCCACCCAAGCTCCCTTACCCAGCTCTCAGAATGGTTTAGCTGGCCATTGGAAAAGCCTCTAAACTCATGGTAACCATCAATATCTTCATAGCTAGAGGAATAGCACATAGAAATGTTCCTCTAGGTTCTCACATAAATTCAAACTCAGCAACCTCCAAACAAGAATACATGGAAATGGCATATTTTGGAGTGTAACTAGTCAGTATTATTTTCCACTAATGATCTACAACATGGGTCCTTGTCAGATCTACATCCTGCAACCTTTAGTAGTCTTCTTCAGTCCATACATGTGATCCATAATGCCAACTTTATCTAGATGTATAGGCTGAAATCCATTCATATAGTTCTATTGGGAAGCAATAAAATAAATTTTCATACAGATCATGGTAGAGGTTCTCTTCTACCCATCTGTGTGCATTAAACTTAGGTCTAGTGTTGTATCTCTGAGAAAATTCATCCTCCATGCTCTGAAACCATGATTCAACAATTTCCAATGTCAACCACTTTTTCATTACTCATTACAAAAATCATGATGTATGTTATATACCACTATAACTTCGAAAAGAGCTCCCAGTAATGGAACCAAGATGTTTTCATTTTTACTCCCATCACAAAAGGAAGGAACCCCATGCGCACTGGCCAATCACCCAGTAAAAGTTGAGCACTCACATAAGGCACGCACGGGTACCGATTCTCTCTTTTATGTGAGTTTAGTGGGAAGCATCATTTATGATTAATGCAAGAGTTTTAATGAGGGAGTTTGAAACATACAAGGACCATTGGGCTTAAAATGGCCTCTAGATCCTTGCAGTCACCTTAGACTGAGTACTTTAACAGAACCCAAAACATGCATTATGATAGAAAGAATTATACAAGCATTCATACATAGCATGAAAGGAAAGAGAACTCATATGAGAGAAATGTGCATTAAAACCATTGATATATGTGTCTATTTATAATAATTAACCTCATTATATTCATTGATTCATTATAGAGTGTCACAGAGAGCAGACCGCAGTCATGCATATCACTGAACGTATTTAACTAAGCTAACAGAAAAAGAAAAATTACAACTCCATGTTTAGCACATTCCTTCATGAACACAAATATCCACTCGTAATAATTATGCAGAGCTCCACTCACTCTCTAACCCACTATACCTTCTACTTGTATATATTTCACTCCGTAGGCACTTGTATTTATAATTCTTCTACACTACCAACTCACTTTCTAGCGTCCTTGGATCTGGTGCCAAGTGTCGAATGTGGTCCATGTAAGCATGCTTCTTAAGGCCTGAGCTTTCCACTTTACCTCATGATGTTCTTCTAGAAGATTCCAACCAAGGCATGCTCTTTTTTGGGCTCGGCTGGCATCTTATCCATGTGTAACTGATCACGCTTTTCACGTGTTCTACCCTAGGCACTCAAATTGACTAAGTCCTGAGCCTCCTTTCACATGTCACACATGTTATGTGCTTCCCTAAGCCTTTCTCTCACACACTTTTTCCTTGCACTCCTTTTCATAACTAGGACCCTTCATGCCCATGTGCATTTATACTTGGTTAAGACTATAGGGGTCCAACAGTGAATAACCATTCCCCATTCCTTATAGCCCCCTTAAGGCACCTGCTCTAGAAATAAATGCATTAGTGACCCTTATCTACGTAAAGGAAATTTTTAATAACAAGTATGAAAGATGAAAAGTGAAAAATTAGGTGTATATAAGAGGAGCATCTTTACTTGTAATAGTGATGTCTTGTTTTGATTTAGTGTGTTTTGGTTGATTTTTCTATATTTTGTGCACATTGTAATTTTCTATTACACTATCATTAACAACATTTACAGTTGTGATTGATGTACTTATGTTTATCATGATGAGTGTTATGATTATTTTTATCAGTGGTATCCCTATAATGAGGCTTGATTAAGCCCTTTGTAATGAGGTATTTTATATTTGAGTTCCTTTCTCTATAAACTCCTCAAAATTGTTGAGGCAGTGCATTTTCATGTGAAAAGAAAATTCGTTGTTGAAATTTTTTGAAAATATGCTAAATATTTTTCACAATGGAACATGGGAATCAACTTCATATTCCTCTCCATCACTGTAAGAATGGTGTAAAGCTTTCATTGGTTCATTTTTTTATATTACACGAATCCATCATTGTTATTTTTGAGTCGAGGTTGAAGGAGAAATTTTTAACAAACTTCTTCGAGAGGTCCTTGAAAGTAGTGATTGATACCTTTGGAATGTTTAAGAACCAATCCAAAGATTATCCTCCTAGACTTCTAGGAAAGAAGGGAAATAGAAATATATCATTATATGTTACTACTTGGCATGCCATGAAGAATTATTTAATATGCTCTCGTCGATCATTTTTTTCATTGTATTTTTCAAATTTGGGCGTCTCGAAAGATCTTAGGAAGAGTATGTGTAAAATTTCCTTATCAAAATGGTAATGGAAAAAATCATCAAAATTGAATTTTTTACATTGTTCTTGCATGCTTGAAATTTTATCCTTCATCATTTCCCATTCTTGAGAAAATGGTGAATTAGTTTATGGGATGTGGTCAAGTTTTGAATTGTTTAGATTGGTTTTCCTATTATTTGTTTCATTATAGGTTTTAAATGTATCATCACTTTTATTCTTTATCGTTGGTGTAGTTAGTGAATTTAGAATATATTATACCAATTATTTTTTTATTATATTAATTTGAATTATCAAGGCTTGATTTGACTTGGGGGATGAAGCACTAGATTTACCTTTGTTATTTTCATTCGTTTTACGTGGTCTAGTTTCATCGTGGTTATGTCATTCGGGTTGTGTTATCTTTGTTAATTTGGGTTGACCTTGTAAGTTTTTTAAAATGTCATCATCAAAATATGAAGGTAATTTTGCTCTGTTACGAAGAGACAAAGCGAAAATTGGTCTTTATTCTTTCACAAAAGGTTTTTAACTCTTTCTTGTTCTTCGAAATAAATGTTATTTTGTTGATTTTCTAGTTTGTATTCATCCTCTTTGTCAGAGATAAAATGGAAAGGATTTATATCTTATCTTCCAAAGGGACTATAATTTTGGTGCCTTGTTCCCAACATTTTTGAAAGACGGGAGGAATGAATAAAGGTGTGATTGATCACTCAACCATTAGCAAAGTGAATGCTAAGATGGAAGAGATTTAGCGATGAAGATTGGATTTTTCTCAACCCTTAGCAAAGTGAATGCTAAGGTGGAAGAGGGGAAGGAAATATTGAACTTACTCGACCCCTAGCAAAGTGAATGCTAGAATGGAAGAGGTTGAAAATGAAAGTTGTTATCTTGACCCTTAGCAACGTGAATGCTAAGATGGAAGAGGATGGGAAACATGATTGATGTTCTAGACTCTTAACAATGTGAATGTTAAGATATCAGAGGCTTAGTGATGAAAGGGGAATATTCAAATATCAAGAATTTGCATGTTTAAATAGGATGTGTACAAATGATGATGCCTAAATTTTAACAAAGTGAATGTTAAATTTGTAGACGTAGGATGGGAGAGTGCTTAGATTTTAATATTTTTTTATGTTAAACTAAAATGTGTAGGATAATGATAGAGTAATAATATAGTGATGGTTTTTTACCGTGATAAATTGAATATCAAGATGTCAAGATTTAGATTGAGAATGAAGGTGTTAAAGTGAGGACATGGGTATCCACAACTCAAGGCTTAAGTATTATGTGAAGAATTTTCTTAAACTTTTAGGAAGGAATAAGAAGATGCGAGGTTAAGGTAAAAATGAACTCGAGATGAAATATCCAAATGAAGGATATTTGGAGGGTTTGAAAAGAGATGATGATGGAGAGTGTATGATATGATTTTGTAACACAAACTTTATAACACAAAATAGATGATGATAACGTTATGTAAGGAGAACCTACAAACTTAAGTTGGCTTGGTCAAGAAGAGGGTTGCTATAAAATATTTCCTTCCTTAAATGCCAAAATATTACATGAGCAAGTGTGATATACTCTTTCTAGCTATTGGCTTTATTTTACCCCTCTTGATATGATAAGTTGGATGTTACTTTGCTCAAAGGATCAAACCGGGGTCATCAATATGGATAACTTTGAATCTAATCCTCGCAAAGGTATATTGGTCAAGTACGTGGGGATCTCATTTTTTGGGTAGCTGATGAGTGCATTATTTGGCTCATTTATATCATTCCTATGATCAGTAAATTTCCACTTAGATATGATTTGCTAATTCATGGGGATGCTTTGTATAGTTATATCATAGTGAATTTGATGCATTTTCCTTGCTTTTGTTCATGAAAATTGATTACTGTATAAAGTTCCTACTAACTATCTTTGTGAGGAAAATGTGATGATGTGTGCAAGGAAATGATGAACGTTTGTTACTGATGTAATTACGAAGTCTAATTTTGGAGCTGGAATATGGGAGCAGAAGAATTTTTCCACCAGTCAACCTATCAGTATGGGACTTGTTTCTAACTGTCACATAAGAATTTATGAGTTTTAGTTAATATTGATTAGTGGAAGATGTTAGTGCGACCTATTATGATGAATTTTGTAACCATTTGTGTCTATATCAAGACACCTTCTTAAGAACATGGTTAGTTATTATTTTTTGGATATACTTTGCAATATCTCATCTGTGGTATTCAAAACTTTCAACTTCATATGCTTTCTATGATATGGAACTTATTTAAATTAATAGAAGTAAATGTCATTTTGAAGATGTAAAGTTGTTGGTAATTCCTCTGTCCCAAGGGAGAGCAAGGGCCCACTCAACCGAGGAGACAAGAGGCTATTTTATGTTCACATATACATATGGTTTTCTAATAAGTCTTACTGCAATCCTTGTTTCAATATATTTCATGCAATATTTGGTTGAATGTATTTGTTTTCCTTACCAGAAATTTTATCTAGAATATGTGTTTTCTTTTGTGCAAAGTCTAATTAACATGTGATCTTACTTTTACTAAGTTCTAGCTTCAATTGTGTAGTTATAATTCCATTTGTTTGAATATTATGTGTGTGTATTTCAATATCAATTATAAGTGTAGCTTTTATACTTCCTTTCATTGCAGTAGATGAATTCCATATATTTACATTAGGTTTCCATAGATTAGTAACCAAATTAAAATATCTCACAACACCCCCAAACATAAATCCCAATAGGAACTGGTTATATAAAGCTCCATTGCATACAGCATAGGACACATCCCTAGTTTATAATGACACTAATAGGAGATCATGATAGTTAAATAATTAGAGAACACAACCACCCATAATTTTTGGCATCATTACTGAGGACACCATAAGCACACTATGTTGTTTCTTTCACATCACATGCTATAGGTGTTAATGCAGTTCATATATGCAACCAGTAGATGTCTTGGGCCTTTTTTAATAACTAAATTTGATGCATAGGCCATGGGATGATCAAGGGATATTTACAACATGCAACATTCAACAAATATCTTTGGAAATTTTACACGTAGAAAACACTATGAGTGACACTACCTCCAATACAACACCTAGAATCATTTCTGAAGATTCTATATCCTTTGGCCAACACTTAGAAATAGGGGACCATGGGAATAATGGAGACCACCCCTTGGTTCAGACCTTTACTTACCCCATTGTCTTAGATGAGGATGAGGATGTGCCCATGAAAAATGTCTCACCATCCATCCTCTCTATCTTTCAAGGCATGTCTATGGAAGACCCTGATCGGTTCTTGTTTTAATTCAAAGATCTATGCCAGACATATGACTACATAATGGACAATCAAAAATTCAAAATTTTTCCTTCCACTCTCAAAGACTCTACTATGAGATGGTTCATGAAGTTGCTCTCTAACTCCATTAATTCTTGGGAAGCCATGAAGACAACATTTTTTGGATAAATATCAATACTACTGCAAGGGAAGGGATATGAAAGAAGATTTCTTCTAGATACGGAAAAAAGAAGATGAAAATATAAAGGATTATCTAGATATATTTCTCTTTCTCCACCGAAGAAGTGGTTTTGGGTTACATGCAGACATTACTAAAATAGTTTTTCTTAAAGGACTTGACGAGGAGGAGATGTGCATAAACTTACCATTGAACAAATCACTAAGCTATGCAAAATTTACTCCAAAACAAGAGGGGGTATAAGAAAAAAAAAGACGTCAAAACTTACTCTGGGTACCTCTAAAATTATGGAGGAAATGGCTAACATGAAAATAGACATTTTTCTATAGTTAACATCAACACTAGATGGAATCAAGGCCAAAACTAGTCCTGCCAAAGAACCTTTGGACATATATTTCCCTAAGTGTAGGAAGAGACACCCCCTAAGATAATTTCCTTTGGATGTCACAGACATGTGTTTAATATGTGAAGTGGCTGACCATGACACTAAGGATTACACCTTCTTACCATGGTTGAAAGGAGGCTTGAATATTGATGCAGCCTAGAATTCATTGATACTAACCCTATGAAACCCTAGACATGTTGGCACATCACTCATCCTAACTGAGTGCACACCCAAAGCATGCAAAGGTATCATGTCCCTCTTTAGGGTTGTTATAGCAGGATGTTAGCATGATGGAGACTTAACATATATGGTTCTATTACTAGATCATCATTCTATATAGCATACTAGATCTATATCTAAGGAAAAGTAGAATTTAGTACTAACCATGATGAGATCAAAAACAAATATTTAGTACTAAGTAGCTATCAAGGATTGCATGTGGGCTTCCACATGAACTCAAAGATGAATCTGAATTCATGGCAGCTTACTCTCTCTCTAGCCCTGAGTAGAAAAATCTTCTGTTTGAATTTTATCTTTGCAATTTTAATGTAAAGAAAAACATAGGATTTATGATCAACTTGTATGTAGGGGAGAGCCAACTCAATGCATTTTTCTCTGTTTTACAAAACCAAATTACATGGAAGGAAAGGGAATCTAAAATTTTATTGAAAGCCAACTCAATAGGTCTCTGTATGAGAGCTCACTATGGTAAACCGTTTGCCTTCCTCATCACATTTTAGACCTCATGCCTTTGATGAGAGATTCAAGACACATTACCTTGACATTCTACAAAAGATTATTGATGCCTTCACCTCCTATGAGGAGGAAAAGTTTGAATATATTTATGAAGGATGCTCAAAGAGATGGGAACTCCTTACTGTTTTCTTGAGAAGAAGGGAAGTAATTTCCCCTACAAATCTGATCTGGAGTTTGGAAAGGGCAAAAGCGTTATGCACAATAATTCCCCAAGTCAATGAAACCTGTGGGAAAATATGGATGGGAATGCGAACAAGGCCCCCTCTACTTCTCACCCCCATGTGTCCTTGGTGCAGAATAGAGAGCCTCGAGACCCTACTAAATTTGAACAGTGGGAGAGGAAAATAGAAGGAGCAGGGTACACTACATCCAAGTTTAAACATTGGAAAATCCAGTTTCAGCCATTTGATCTAAGCAATCAAATGGAATGCAGAACTTATAACCCCACTTTTGAAGAGTGAAGTTTGTAAAGGGACTTACGAACAAGTAATTTTGGGGGAAATTATGACGCCAAAATATGTCTATATAATATATGATCTCATCTTACTCTCCTTTTGATTAAGTTTGATTGCATTGTGTGACTTTTAGTTGATCTAATATGAGTTAGGATGTAGTTGTCTATCTTTTGACTGATTGTGATTCTAATGTTAAAAGCTCTAGAATTCCTGACAAGTGTGTGTGTTTGAATTCAATTTTGTAATAAAGCAGGTCTAAATCAGTCAAGGAAATGAAGTAAGAAGTGTTCAGTTCATTTTCAGCAACATCTGTTCCTACACAGCTTAGTTCCGGAACTTCCAAGCTAGTTCTGGAACTCCATCACACAGTCATCATTTAGTTCTAGAACTTTCAGAATTAGTTCCGAAACTCCAGTATTTAGTTCTGAAATTTTTAGACTTAGTTCTGGAACTCCTAGGGATAGCTCCAGAACTCTCACAGTTTGGAGCCTTAAAAAATTCCTATGGTTCTAGAAATTCTCCAAAGTTTCGGAACTGATGGGAGTTATCAATTTTAAACCACATCCAGATATTTTGCATCTACAACCCTTTCATCAAGAAAGGATGAGAATATTTCTAAACGCAGATCCATGAGGATTTATCCTACAGCTATATGATCAACCATAATCCAGCTCAGCATCTATTCTGGGCATGATTCAATTTCATTTGAATCATTAAGACAACTGTGATTGTAAAATGTATATAAAAGTAGACCTGTAGTAGATAGATATATAGATATATATATATATATAGAAATAGAACAGAGAAAAGAAATATACTAAGTACCCAGATCCATTACGTTTGTAATTTTGAATGTTTTATCAATAAAATATCCATTCCTATTTGAGAGAATTCTGAGTTGTTAAATCTTGATTCAATGAGGAGCAAGGGCCCACTCCCCCAAGGACCAAGATATTCATTTATTTGGTATTTATATTTCTTCAGCAAATAGTTTAGATCTATTGATTCTGTAGCATTTTAATTATTTCAGTTAAACTTTGTTGTGTACTTGTTCCTACAGGTGTTTAGATAGATTCTTATATCTATTGCAATTGTTTCCAAGCATTCTAAATTGAGTGTGTTTATTTCCAAAAGCAAGTGTGTTTACTTTCAGAAGCAAGTGTGTTTATTTTCCAGTAGCAAGTGTGTTTCCATTTTGCATGGTGTGTTTCCTTTTAACAAAGCTTTTAGTGTGTTTACTATCAGCAAGTTTTTATAGTTTGATTTAAATAAGGTTTTACCAAGAAGTCCTTAAGACATTAAAGATATCCCCCCGAAAATACAAAAATAAATACAGTCAACTACTAGATCGGTTAAAGTACTCTTGTTGCATATAGCTTTAGACACACCCTTGGTTTGATATGACATCAACAATAATTTTATCAAATGAAGGGAATGATGACTCCCATCATTTTGGTGTTGTTGTTGGGGAACACCAGTTGGAACTTTCTAATTAAGTGTTAGCAAGAGCAACAAAACATACATCTAGTAGTTGAAGGATCTTCCCTACTATATCACAAAATATATGAGTAGACCAAGAGACTCACAGGGTAGATTCCTCCCAAAAACATCTTCACAGTAATTCATAATATCCTTTATTCAAATTAAGGAAATCGATCAATAATTGGAAGCACCATCATCCCCTATCAGACAAGAGACAGAATTTCCATTTTTGGAATTCTTAGATCAATCACCAAAAGGGATTGGAACTTTTAGGAGAAGGGTTATCACCTAAGATCCATTTAAGGTAAGTTTCGATTCTCAATTGAGTAGTCACCCTCCTACTCCTGATTTTTCACCTTCCCTAAGGCATACCACTTACCACATTGATTGGGAGGAAAATTCATAAAATATTTTTTAAATGGCATGAGAAGCTGAGAGGGAACCTGATAGGACCTTTACCTATCTAATCCAATTGGGAGATGATGACACATCAATGAAAAATATCTCACTTGCACATTTACCCACCTTTAGAGGGATTTCATCTAAAGATCCTGACCAATTTCTATTTGAATTCAAGGTACTATGTCAGACCTATGATTATAAAATAGATAATCAAAAACTCAAGTTGTTTCCATCCACTTTGAAGGATGTAATAATGAGGTGGTTCATGGGATTACCATCCAACTCTATTAACACTGGGGCACAAATGGAGACTGCCTTCCTAGATAATACCAGGATTATTGCATAGGGAGAAATAGGAAGGAAGAATTCTTCAAAATCAAGTAGGAGGATGATGAAAACATAGAAGACTATTTAGACAGATTCCTCTTTGTTAGCAAAAGATGTGGATTTGTGCTTACAGAGGAGTTAAGTAAAACCATTTTTCTTAAATTTTTGGATGACGAATCTAGAGAAGCCCTTAACTTGATAAGAGGTGGAGACATTGATCAGATAAGAATGAATGGAATTAAAGAGATTTGTAGAAGCTATTCCAGAATGAGAGGTGGACCTAGAAAAGGAAAATTTGTGAAAATTCTAAATCCAGATATGAACAAACTAATGGATGAGTTAGAAAACTTTATAACAAACATTTTAGTGTAATTAACCTCTATCTATGGATGGATTACAAGCTAAAGCAAATTCCAAAACCGAACCATTGGCTATGTATTGTCCTAGATGCAAGAAGAAGCATGCATTAAGAGATTGTCCTTTAGATAAAACAAAAATGTGTCTTATCTATGAATCTAAAGAACATGATACTGATGTTTGTTCTTTACTTCATGTTATCAAAAATCAGCTTAAATAAACCATTGCCTCATCTACAACAGAAGAATTGAATTTTGTTCAGAGATAACCTAACTAAGGGTAGTTTATGCCAAGATCAGTTCCTAATCCATGGAAAATGCCATGAGCTACTCAGGCAGTACCACAAATTGGGGACAACCACCTTGGTTACCTCAACCAACTTGGAACCCTCAAGATTGGGCAAATCAAGCTTGGTATGCTCAGGGACATCAACAACCATGGGCTGGTCAAGGAAATCCTTATGCTTGGTCACAACCTAGATGGAACCCTAATAATTATTCCCAAAAAAGAACATATTCAAATCAGAATCAATAGGCCATCATGGGATCCCCTGTACATAATTCATAAACTGAGAATGTAGTTCAAATGCAAATGCCAGTACAACTAGTATCAAACCCCAGAAACAAACAAACAACTCTTGTTTATGGAACAGAGCCAGAAAAATCAGTTGATTTACATGCTATGGATTGTAAGGATATTCAAACTAGATATGGGAAAATCATTAACATTCCACCCCTTATAATCACTGAAATGACAAAAGAAAATGAAAACCCTAGTACTGTTATTCCAAAAGAGGATATAGAAAGAAAAGAAAAGGATCTAGGTAGCAACACTACTGAGACTCCATTTCTAGAGAGATTCAAAGAAGCTATAGAAATCAAGGATTCTGAATTGGTACAGGAACTAAGGAAATTTAATATTTAAATACCACTGTTACAAGCAATTAAAGATATTCCAGAATTGAACAAATTAATCAAAATGTTATGTATGAAAACTCTTGGAAGGAAGAAACAATACCCCAAGACTATCAAAGTAGATGGGAAACTTGCTGATTTATTAGCAAGAAAAATTTTACTTCCCAAATACGGAGATCCTGGAAGTCCTATTATTTGTCTCTATAGGAAATAAGGATGTACATAATGTTTTGATAGATTTGGGAGTTGTTATCAATGTAATGATAGTGGATACTCAGGAAACATTACCATTAAAGGGTATACAACCTACTAATACCATATTTCAGATGGTAAATCAGTCTGTAACAAAACTAGAAGGAATTATTGAAGATGTGTCAGTTATGGTGGAGTCATGGGAATATCCATTTGACTTCCTTATACTGCAGCCAAAAGGTAAAACATTGGGTTATCCCATTATTTTGGGTAGACCATGGTTAGCTACAGTTGCTACGTTGATAGATTGCAGGTCAAGTGATATGACAATCTCGAATGGTAAGAACTCTAAACAAATTTCCTTGTATCCTACTGCACAACATTTTACTGACAATCATGAACAATTATGGGTTGATTCTCCTATAACTAATAAGCAAAATTTGTCTTCTTTGGCTATGATCACATTGCAGGATCATGTAAGAGAAGTAGAAGAGATGATTAATCCACCATTGGATGAGAACTTGATGTCCTCAGAGCAATCAGAAATAGTTCTAGAACCCGTGAACTTAGTTCCGAAACTCACGAACTTAGTTCTGGAACCCGCAAACTTAGTTCCGGAACCACCACATTTAGTTCTGAAGCCATGACAACAGTAGCTCTCTTTCATTGAAAAAGATTTCACTCCAGAGGAACGATATTTCTCGTGGGGAGAGGATGAATCAGTAGCTTCAGTTTCAAGTACATTAGGAAGTGGTGAATAATTTCTAGAAAGTAGCAGTGACGAGGAATTTTGCCTACAAAGAGATAAGTATAATAATTCTCATTAATGTCATTTTTCTAGTATTCTATCTCAAGGAACTTTTGGAGATGTTGCTACATACCATATGTTGTTACCACATGCATGTCCATTAAATACTTTAATGAAACCCTTTTCACAAATCATTTCATCACATATTAGAACCAACCATGTTGAAATTAACCAGATAAAATTTTAAACATTAACAGCTGGTTGAAGGAGGATGAAGAAGCTAAATTGTTTGATGTTCTAAAAAATCATACTAAAGCTTTTGCTTGGGATTACAAAGATATGAAGGGGATTCATTCAAGTATCTTCACTCATCACATCTATACTAAAAACATTAAACCAGTTAGGAAGCCTCAAAGAAAAATTAACCCATCTTTAAGGGATACAGTCAAACAAGAAATTGAAAAACTATTACAATTAGGTTTCATCTACCCTATCTAAGATAGCCAGTGGGTATCTCCTCTTGTAATTGTTCCCAAAAATAACATAAAATGGAGAATATGTGTTGACTATAGGGAACTAAACAAAGCCACAATGAGAGATTATTTTCCCTTACCATTCATAGATCAAGTCCTAGATAACCTTTCAGGTAAACAGTACTTTTCTTTCTTTGATGGCTTTAGTGGGTACAATCATATCAAAGTTATTGCTGAAGATCAGGACAAAAACTATATTTACACGCCCATGGGGAACCTTTTCCTTTAGGTTATTACCATTTGGTTTATGTAATGCTCCTGTAACTTTCCAAAGAGTTGTATTTGTAATCTTTACTGATCTAACAAATGATTGTGTTGAAGTATATATGGATGACTTCACTATACATGGAGATACATTTGAAGATGCTTTGAGAAATCTGGATAGATTGTTAACAAGATGTGAACAACACAACTTGTCTCTTAGTGATGAAAAATATTTGATGATGGTGGATGAGGGAATTTTATTAGGACACCATATTTCAAAAAAAGGAATTCAGGTGGATCAAAACAAAATTAGGATCATTTCATATTTACTTATTCCTCAGACCCCTACAAATATCAAATCATTTCTAGGGCATGTTGGGTACTATATGTGCTTTATAAAATATTTCAGTAAAATTACTACCCCCATGTTTAATTTGCTAACCAAGGACTGTGAATTTCTTTGGGATGAAAAGTTTCAACATGATTTTTAAGAAATTAAAGACAAATTAATAAGTGCCCCAATATTGAGAGGTCCTAATTGGGAAAATCCATTTCATATCCAAACAGATGCCTCAAATTATTCCATTGGTGCAGTATTGGGATAGAAAGATGAAGAAGGAAAGATGTATGCCATTTACTATCTTAGCAAGAATCTTATTCCCACTTAAAAGAATTACACCATCACTGAAAAGGAATTTCTTGTTGTGATTTATGCAATCAATAAATTCAGACATTACATTACAGGGTACAAGATATTTGTACACACAGATCATTCAGCAATTAATTATTTAATGAAAAAACTAGTGGTCGGAGGAAGCGCCATTAGATGGTTATTACTTTTACAAGAATTTGATATTACCATTATGGACAATCCATCTAAATCTAATGTGGTAGCTGATTTTTTGTCAAGACTAACCACCACAGGGGAGCAAGATCTATTCAAGGATAACTTTCTAGATGAACAATTGTTTGCAATCTCAGCAAGTACACCATGGTTTGTTGATATGGAAAATTATCTTGCAATGGGGAAGTTTCCTCCTTCTTTCACTAAGAAACAAATAAAGAAGTTAATTAAAACCAGTGCACAATTCAAATGGTTAAATGGAATGTTATTTAAGTGTGGTCCTGATTTTGTCTTGTGTAGGTGTGTAAGAGAGGATGAAATATTTGACATCCTCAGAGCATGTCACGATGAACCAAGTGGAGGAAACTATTCAATAAAAATAACATATCATAAGATACTTGGCACTGGTTATTATTGGTCATATCTGTATAAGGATGTGAAAAGATATATCAAGAGGTGTGATCCTTGTCAAAGGATGGGACAGCCAACTTTCACCAATGAAATGCCTCTTCAGCCTCAAGTTGTAGTTGAACCATTTGAGAGATGGGGATTGGATTTTTTTGGTCCCTTTAATCCTCCATCACAAGGGAAGGAATATATTCTTATATGTACTGACTATGTGACAAAATGGGAAAAAGTGCAGGCATTGACAAATGCCACTAAGGAAGCAGTTGTTGATTTCCTTTGGAACAGAATTATGATAAAGTTTGGAGCACCAAGGAGCATGGTTTCAAATCAGGGACCACAATTAATGTCTAATATGATCCAAGCTTTCACAAGGTATTACCAAATCAATCATAGGAAGTCATCTCCTTACCATCCATAGTCAAATAGACAAGCTGAAGTAACAAACAAAGAATTGGAAAAAATCCTTACCAAAACGGTTGAAGCTGGGAGAAAAGATTGGGTAAAGAGACTACCTAAAGCTGTCTGGGCTTATAATACAACTTGGAAAATGACAACAAGGTTTTCACCATATGAATTAGTCTATGGGAAAAATCTCTTATTGTCTATAGAATTTGAACTTCAGGCATTGAGGACAGCAATGATGGTGGGAATTGAGTTAAATGTAGCTCAAAAAGAAAGAATCCTTCAACTCAATGAGTTCAATCAAATAAGGTTGGAAGCACTTCAGCAGATAGAGATGATTCAAGAGTAAAGGAATCAATGGCATGACATACATATCAAGAAAAGGTAATTCAAATTAGGATACTGGACATTGCTGTTTGATTTTAAGTACCAATAGTTCAAGGGACGATTGAGAACCAGATGGTTGGGACCCTATCAGATTGAACAGATATTTGACAATGGTTCTATTCAGTTACTTCCCATTGATGGCAGTATCAGAACACTCTTGGTCAATGGACATAGGCTGAAACTCTATAGGAAGCCTCCCACCAAGGATGGATTTTTGAGGAAGATTGAAGTAGACAAAGAATTTGATCATATGGAAGAACTCAGTTCTTCCAAAATGATCAAATAACTGGATGATAGATCCAGAATAAAGGGAAGAAGATGAAAACTAGTAAATGGTGTTTTCTTCCCCAAAAAATAAAATAAAATAAATCAAAATCAAAAAATTAAAAAAATTCTCTCAAAGGTCAATTGAAAACCAACAAATGGCGATAGACCTATTTTTGGCTAGTTCAAGTAAAGGAATTCCTTTGAATTCCATTTGTATTATCTAATCATGTTTTATTCCACTTGTAGGAATGACGAGTCATCATAGCAAAAGGATTACATCATCAAGGGTGGTAATTATGTCTTCTAACTCATTTAGGGTTGATTAAATGTTTACATGTGTGATGTGACTCAATTTAAAAGTAGGTATGATGAGTCATCTATTTATATATTATGGTTACAAGTGTGTAATCATGAAATTGATTTTGATGGAATAAGTGGCGGCATGGTTATCATTAGTAATCATTATTGCAAAAATCAAGTGAAATAAGTTGCAGAGATATTTTGAGGAAGGAGCAGCAAATTGAGTTTTTATTCTGTGGCAAAGAATAGAGAAAACAGAGGTTTCGTAGCCAAGTTGTCAGTTCCGTATCTAAGAAAAAGGGCCTACAACCAATTCACACAAAGTCAAAAGAGACAGAACTCAAGCTGATATGGGGATTAAGAATAAATTTGAACCAGAGGATGATTCCCAGTTGCTCGCAGATGAATAAGTGGCATCCATCTTTGAGCATGCAAGATGGCTTGAATTCCTGAAGAAATTTTCAAGGCATAATGATGAATTGGAAAGAGAATTTTTCATAAACCTAGAACAGTCCAGAACAAAGGTGAGAAGTTTCTTTATTCCTTTTTCTATAAATATTGTAAGTAACATTTCTGGAGTGCCAATTATGCATGTCCCATAACCTGTCAAGGGGACTTTGAAAGAACAGGTTGAATTCTTACTACAAGAAGAAGAAATTGAACCCCAATACATTTATAATAAAAGGAAAATCATAAAAGGGGTCAGAAGGGCTAGTTTTCCCAAACGATTTGACATGGGTGATGGTCAATTTGGGTCTATGGGAGAAAAAGTCTTAAAAATGCTCATATATCTAAAGTATGGAGCCACCAAACTTGAATACATAATAAACCTCCCTAGGTTTCTCTTTGATTCCATTCAGACCATGGCTCATAGGTATTCCTGGGGTTTTGGGACAATTAGGTATCATGGTCTAATTCATTTGATATGCCAGCACTATTTCCTATCAAAAAATAATGGAGAAGAAATTTGGGACAAGTCTCTTGGCAAGTTCAAGAAAAACCCTAATATTATCATAAGGAAAATTTTAGCCCCATTCTCTCCTTCAGCTAATCTAGAAATTGATGCCCCTATAGAAGGACAGAGGGAAAGGGAAAGAGAAAACATACCAAAAAAAGAAGGTCTGTGAGAAAGATAAAAATAATAGAGCCTTCTGTACCTGTGAAGGAAATTCCTCCTTCTATAGCAGCTTCAGGGGAGCCAATATCTATCTCTGATGGTGATAGCTCACCCACAAAAGAGCAAGAAAGAATAGTAAGAATAATCTCTAGAAGTAAATTCACTACTGGGCATGTTAAACTTCATCAGATAAGAAAAATTCATAAGAGGTCAAGGGAAACCCCAGAAAAAAGGAGTGAGCAAGAAAGTATGGAAGAAGAAGCTGCTGACATTTTGAGAAGTATGACTATGACTCCTCCTGAGCCAAGTCAAGCTAAAATGGACAGAGGAGAAGAGATATTTGAAGAGAAATATTTTTAGGAATTGGCTGAACCATCAGCAGTGCCACATGAAGAATAATAGTTGGCATCCAGGATAAGAAAAGTAAAATTTCCTTTGATAGAGGAAGAATGCCCAACTCCTAAAATAATTTCAAAAGAAGAAGAAAGACAGCAAGTTAAACAAGCTTTGTTCTTATCTAGAGAAAAGATCATTATCAGAGAAAAATATGAGAAATTGGATTTCCTCAAGCTCAAGTTGGAACAAAGGGAGATGCTCTTTAGATATCTAACAACTCAGCTTGCAGCCAAGACTGAGGAATTATCAGCAACCAAGGAACGGTTGATAGAAAAATAAGAAGAATTTTAGGCTTCCAGAAAATAGAGTGTTATGTCCACAGTCTCTGTAAAGACTGAGTTGACCTATTTTTGTCTCCAAGAACTATGGAATGATACTTGCTGGGAGCTCAGAGAAGCCAAAACATTGAATGAAGAATTAAAGACCAAGATGGAGGAAGAGATGAAGGAAAGAAAGGAATGGGAAGAAAATTTTTATAAGGAGGAAGGAAATAAATATAAATGTCTTACCAAAATTCATATGGTCTGTATTATGAGTGATAAATTACATGCCTGCAAGAGGCCCTCTCCTGCATATAGCGTGTTTTTAGAAGAGCAGTTCATTCGCTGGTAACTGTCAAGGATTACATGTGGGCTTCGACATGAACTCAAAGATGAATCTGAATTCATGGAAGCTTACTCTTTCTCCAGCCCTGAGTAGAAAAATCTTCTGTGTGAATTTTATCTTTGTAATTTTATGCTAGAGAAAAACATAGGATTTATGATCAACTTGTATGTAGGGAAGAGTTAACTCAATGCATTTGTATCTGTTTTACAAAACCAAATTACATGAAAGGAAAGGGAATCTAAATTTTTATTGAAATCCGGCTCAACAGGTCTCTATATGAGAGCTCATTATGGTAAACCCTCTACCTCCTGTCACATTTTAGAACTCATGCTTTTTATGAGAGATTCAATACACACTATCTTTCCATTCTACAAAACAGTATGGATGCCTTCACCTCCTACGAGGAGGAAAGTTTTGAAAATATTTATGAAGGATGCTCAAAGAGGTGAGAACTCCTTACTTTTTCCTTAAGAAGAAGGGAAGTAATTTCCCCAACAAATATGATCTGGAGTTTAGAAAGGGAAAAAGCATTATGCACAAAAACTCCCCGAGTCAATGAAACCTACAGGAAAATATGGATGGAAATGTGAACAATGCCCCCTCTACTTCTCACCCCCATGTCTCCTTGGTAGAACAGAGAACCTCAAGACCCTAATAAATTTGAACAATGGGAGAGGAAAATAGAAGGAGTAGGGTACATTACATCCAAGTTTAAACATTGGAAAATCTAGTTTCAACCATTTGATCTAAGCAATCAAATGGAATGCAGAACTTATAACCCCACTTTTGAAGAGTGAATTTTGTAAAGGGACTTACAAACAAGTAAGTTTATTGGAAATGATGAGGCCATAATATGTTTGTATAATATATGATCTCATCTTACTCTCCTTTTGATTAAGTTTGATTGTATTGTGTGACTTTTAGTTGATCTGATATGAGTTAGGATGTAATTGTTTGTCTTTTGACTGATTATGATTCTAATGTTAAAAGCTCTAGAATTCCTGACAAGTGTGTGTGTGTGTGTGTTTAAATTTAGTTTTGTAATAAAGCAGGTCTAAATCAGTCAAGGAAATGAAGAAGGAATTGTTCAGCTTATTTTCAGTAACATTTGTTCCTACATAACTTAGTTTCGGAACTTCCAAGCTAGTTCTGGAACTCCATAACACACTCATCATTTAGTTCTGAAACTTTCAGACTTAGTTTCGGAACTCCAATATTTAGTTCCGTAATTTTCGGAATTAGGTCTGGAACTCTCATGGTTTAGATCCTTAACAAATTCCTATGGTTCTGGAACTTCTCTGAAGTTCCAAAACCGATGGGAGTTATCTATTTTAAACCACATCTAGAGATTTTACATCTACGACCCTTTCATCAGGAAGGACGAGAAATTTTTTGAACGAAGATCTAGGAGGAGTTATCCTACAGCTATATGATCAACCACAATCTGGCTCAGCATCTATTCTGGGCATGATTCGATTTCATCAAAATCATTGAGACAACTGTGATTGTAAAATGTATATAAAAGTAGACTTGTAGTAGATATATATATATATATAGAGAAATAGAACAGAGAATAGAAATAGACTAAGTACTCAGATCCAATATGTTTATAATTCTGAATGTCTTATCAATAAAATAGCCATTTCTATTTGAGAGAATTATGAGTTGTTGAATCTTGATTTGAGGAGGAGCAAGAGCCCACTCCCCCAAAGACCAAGATATTCATTTATTTGGTATTTATATTTCTTCAACAAATAGTTTAGATTTGTTAATTCTGTATTGTTTTAATTCTTTCAGTTAAAATCTATTGTGTAATTGTTCTTGCAGGTGTTTAGATATATTCTTATATCTCTTGCAATTGTTTTCAAGCATTATAAATTGAGTGTGTTTATTTCCAAAAGCAAGTGTGTTTACTTTCAGAAGCAAGTGTGTTTACTTTCAGAAGCAAGTGTGTTTATTTTCCAGCAGCAAGTGTGTTTCCATTCTACACAGTGTGTTTCCTTTCAACAAGTTTTCATAGTTTAATTTAAATAAGGTTTTACCAAGAAGTCCTTAAGACATTAAAGAGATCCCCCAAAAAATACAAAAAAAAATACAGTCAACTACTAGATTGGTTAAATTACTCTTGCTGCATATAGCTTTAGACACACCCCTAGTTTGATATGACATCAACAAGAAGTTGATTAAATGAAGGGAATGATGACACCCATCATTATCCATACCAAAAATAGGTCACATGCTATTCTTAGCCATGCACCTTTACAAAACTAGCCACACATGCAAGTGTGCTAACAATAGACTACTACTAGCTCATTGTCAGTAGCATATCTATTTCCAGCTTGTGTCCATGCAAAGTGCTTTGTATCCAATCCTGCACAAATATCTAATGTGTGGTGTGCACCTCTCTACCTCATTTGTGTGCTTTACATGTCATCTTTAAAAATAGACCTTAATGAGTGAAATGGATAAGTCCTGAAAAACTGAACTTCTATTTTATGTGTGCATTCTCCCTATCCATTCACATCTTTAAATATGACTCACTTCCCCATGCGCACTTCTTATGTGCTTTTTTTCAAGTGTTCCTTGATCAACATTACCCCACACTAATTTCATTGTCACCCTGACAATGGTCATCTCCCAAAACTTAAGTAAAGAATAGAAGAATGGAAAGAATGAAAGAATGTATGAAAGAATATTTTTACTCCATAGTCTCTTCTTCAACCTGAACAACTAATTCAGGATATTCTTGTTTTATTTTAGCCTCCAAGGTCTATCCATTCAACAAGTGCTTCCTCTTATTTTTTCTAGAATGTCCACAACAATGGACTCCAATTCATCCCTCGCAATCTCCCCTTTTTCATTTTTCAAGACCAACACAATGTTGGACATTGCAGTCATCCTTCCCTCTAGTAAATCCATCTTCTACGCAATGAGCTTCCCAAGCTCTTCTAGTCAAGTCTTGTGTGGTTCTTGTGTTGTTTTCAGTGCCTCGTGCTTCTACTTAACCATTGATAATCTTTCTACGTGTGGCCCAATGTTTCATCCTTCATCTCTTTCTGGACCTCATTGTTCTCCTCCAGGGTTTTTATGTTGATGAGCACCTCTGGAGCTGTGAAAATGTTCAAGGCTTGGTCTTCTTTCTTCAATTCTTCTTGCAGCACTTGTAGCAGTCCTTCATAGGATGCAATCTTCCACATCACTGAAGCCTTCTCTCATTCTACCTCTTGTGCTAGATCCTTTTGCGTTGGCATGCGCAGAGGCTCATCTTCAAGCACTAGGTCCACCAACTTTCCTACATAGTGTATTGCTGAAGGAAATGTTTGTGGTACCTTTGGCTCCAAGTGTGGCCTAGCTCTTATGACATTGTCACCAATCTCCTCTGTGATGCTGATAAATACAGCATTCTTTTTCTATGCTAAGTCTCTCTCCTGTGTTAGGAATGCTATTTCCCCATCCTTAGTTTTGATCTCTTCCCTGAGCACCCTAATTGTGGCAGACTTTTCCATATTCCACCTCGCCACCTCTGTTGATACTTTGACCAATGCATTACTCACCTGTTCATCTGACATGACAGTAGGCTTTATTGTCATGTGTCTAGCCTAAGGTGTTTTCTTCAACCTCCTTGATATGCATGACTCCTCACACACATCAAAATCTGGCTCATCCATGTGTGTGTGCATGGACCATGATAACTACTTCCTCATGTGCACTGTGGCCATATCTTCATCCATTAGTTCCCATCCATATAATTCCTTTTGCGACAGAGTGCTCTGGAAATGGGCATGGATAATTTTACCTATGTCCTCTACATAACCCATGGCTAGTGGAATGTGCTCTCCACTTTTTCTTCTAGACCAAGGTTACTTAGGAACTTGAGCTTCCAAATTTGGGACTTGTGTCTCCATGTCCTGAGCAGTCTCTATAGTTGTCTCATCTGTTCCCTTTTCCTCCTCTTCTCCTTGCTTCATTTCTTCATCTTTCTATTCTACATTCTCTAGAGGTGTAGGAGAAGTAGGCACACTTTCCTCTGACTCTTCCACCTCTTCATTCAACTTCAATTTCCTTCTCCTTTATGTAGTTGTCTCCTTCTGTGGAGAGAGTTTGGGTGATTTGCGCATTGTTTGCAGAGTAGCACCTTGTGTCCTTGTTCTCCTGAATACTCACTTAAATATGTGCTCTCCTTGGACTGCATCTAAGTCCTCATCATCCCCTTCTTGTGGTTGAGGTGGTGTAGTGGCGTGCTCAGCTTCATCCTTGTTCGTAGGATGTCTTCTACCTCTATGCTCCAAACCACCACTATCCTCGTGCTCATCCTCCTCTTCCTCCACTTCTATTGGCTCTGTGGGCTTAGGTACTGGGACGTTCTCCATTGTATGCTTTCCCTTTGGTGGTGCTGGAAGTGTGAACTCATCTTCCACATACTTGTTATTCTCCATCTTGGGCTTCAGTTGAAGATACACCAATGCTGCTCCAATATCTCCCATAGCCAGACTTATTGGTTTAATGCTTAATACATTTGAAATGAGCCTTTCAATATATGCACCCCACCCTGGATACACATATTTCTTCCTTAGTGTGTGGTAGTCACAATCTACCTTATCTGCACATTGAATGTCAGTTGTTGCGTATCTGTGAACCTGTGTACTGATGCCTAGAAGTACCTTGCTATGAAGGCATATGGAAACTTACACCAAGGGCTCCATGCTCCATCTTTCATGGCAAACCATGCTATACAGAAATGTTGGTATACAGCAAACTGAACTACCTTTCCAACCACCGAAGGTAAGTCCTTGGGGATGTGCCATTCTTCCTCAAAAGCCACGCAGAGCCTATCATACCACTTCTCATCCCTTTGCTTGACCTACTCTGTCATGGATCCCTCACACAAGTACTTCTTGAAGCATTATGTAGGTGACTTGTGTTCCATGGGATACTCCCATATCTTCTCCTTCAGTCCATCAGGTACTCTGATCTCCATGAACACCAGTGATAACAGAACAGCTCCAAAGCTGATCTTTCCTCCTATGTGCACTGCTTCCTCAACAATTGTTTCTACAATATAACATGAAATGTTGTAGACTACCCCTTCAGACATCTTTTTGGCAATGTGCAGCCACATGGTGTTCACTTGTGACCACCTTTCCTGGTCATTTAGCTTTGTAACCAGATGTGTGGCTGCTTGCACCACTAGATACTTCTTCAGTTTATCGATGTCCATGTTGCGTGGACCCTTTGTGTACCCCAACTCCTTTCTGGTCTCCAATATTGTGGCCTTATCTGATAAATCATCTTTCAAATATTCTCATGTGCCTTTCAACCCCGTTACCATGGAGATGAGCACGGCTAAAAATCTGGCTCGGCATCCTGCAAAGTAGAAAAAATCTTCGTGCACTCTGCTCATGAGCCACTAGTACAAGGGATCATATTTCCTGAAGTAAGGGAGTTCATATAGCTGGTAAACTCCTATCTTCTTTAAGAGCTTCTCACTAGCATCATCATACACTGGCATGTCTTCCCCCGTGCATTTATTTGTCTTCGTGTTCAGCAACGCGTCAAGATCCTTCTTTTTCTCTATGGTACGGTGATTGTACTCACTCACCTTACTTTTCCTTATGTGAGAATCCCACTCCTGGCCAATGATAACCCCCTCTGGATATTGCATTTATGAAAAATTGCTTTTGGGAGCTATCTCCTCTTCTTCTTCTACCACCTTCTTCTTTCCCTTCACTCCTGTTGCAACTACTTTCTTGGGTGCCATTTCTACCTTGCAATCCTTTGTAGATCCTTTCCTCTTGAATTATGTAATGTGTGAATCAAACCCTAGCTCGATTTAGTGTGCCCTAGGTGAAATCATGTGCCCTAGCTCCTCTCTGTCACCTTGCTTCGCTCAAACCCTTCACCACCGGGATGCAAGCTCTTTCTGCACCCAGATCTCTTTATCACGACTGGTTACACACCTTTCACACCTCAATACAATCACTCAGATCTTCACACTTGGCTCCTTTTCAAATACTCTTAATCGCAACGGTAAAAATGAACTCGCATCCCATCCTTATATAGATTTTCAAATTTTTGATGCATTCATTGCTCCTTCACCTACCAAATATCCTCTCATTAATTGACCAATTCCATCCTTTCCACACGTTACATCTTCGTGCCTCAGCTATAACCTTCTAGCGTGCCTTCCTACCCTCTGGTCACAGACTTCTCTTCAGCATGCTTCCTTGCACTTGAGTACCTCATCACTGCACCTTCTACTGGTAGTTGTTATGGCCTCTACTTACCTTGCATTATATTGTTCCTTCATTCATCTCCATCTTTGGTCACTTTTTAGAGGCACTCCTTTGAATTGAAGAGCACCCGTAGCAGCTTATTCCTTTCACCTTTCAATTCCCACAATCTTGTACCTTGGATATAAACAACCACCCCACACTAAAAGTATGTGCAGTCCTCTGCACATAAACATGCTTCATATAGTAATTAGCTTCATGCACGCAAGTGCGCTTATTTCACAACACACCAACTAAATTGAAAAATCATAGCGACAAAGAAGGAAACACATTAAGGAAATACATAATTGAAAACCTAATCTAAATGGAAATACCACCTTATTACAAACACCAAGAAGACTTATTTATAGTAGGGCTTCAGCCTACTCCCGTTGAAGTAACCATGTAGCCGCGTTCCATCAAGTGCTTCTAACTATAAAGCGCTATTTCAAGGATGTAAGTG
This sequence comes from Taxus chinensis, assembly GCA_019776745.2. Classification (NCBI taxonomy): domain Eukaryota; kingdom Viridiplantae; phylum Streptophyta; class Pinopsida; order Cupressales; family Taxaceae; genus Taxus; species Taxus chinensis. Next base: position 955,090,814 of record CM034147.1, on the reverse strand, counting down.
ATAACATACAGTCCTAACCAATGTACCTTAAGTTTTCCTAGGATGGCGCAAGAACTTAGAGTCATAGAGAAGTACCATTTGTCTAATCTCAAACTTTTATCCCTTATGTTTTCTGTCATGCCATGCTTTCTACCTGGCCTTTTCTTACTTCTGACTCTAACGTGCTATGGCTCGTCACTCATCCAGCTGAATTATCTTTTCAATCCATTCTTCTAAAGCTTGTTCATCAGCTAGACCTCCAGCACATGCAATATGCAAAGAAGGTAACATAAACTCCATAGGAAGAATGGCTTCTGCACCAAACACTAACTAAAATGGTGTGGTTTTGTTCAACCTTTTATATGTTGTTCTATATGCCCAAAGTACTACAGATACTTTATCATCCCAATCCTTTCTTCCAACATCACATATTTTTGTCAATGTGTGGCTCAAAATTTTGTTGAAAGCCTCAGCAATTCCATTTTCCTGAGGATGATAGGGTGTAGTCTTATGGTGTGCAATCATGAACTCATCCAATAAAATTCTGATTGATCTCATTAAGAAAATGTGTGCCCCTATCATTGGTCAAACTCAAAGGACATCCATACCTTGTAATAATATGTTCCCATAGAAACTAAGTTGTTGTAGCCATTGTACAGTCCTTGGTAGGTGTTTCTTCTACCCACCATGTCAGATAGTCTGTGTAAGTGATAATGTAGCGTGATCCAGTTTTGTGTGCAACTGGTGAAATAGGACCCACAAAATCTATAGCCCATTTCTCAAATGGTTCTGCGCTAGCAATAGGTCTCAGAGGCATTTCATCTCATTGACCTGGTCTTCCAAGACATTGACAATGATCACATGCCTTACAAAATTCCTTACAATCTTTATAGAGGGTCTCCCACCATAATCCAGCGAGTAAAATCTTACGCATTGTGGCATCACTTACATAGTGGCCTCCTACAATTCCACCATGAGCTTCTTCCATAATGCCCATGCGCTCATGTTCTAATACACAACAGGCAATATTTCATCCCAACCCATTTTGTACAAGTCACCACTAATTAATATATAAGGTGCAGCGCGTATAGCAAGTTGTTTCTTCTCTAATGATTTCATTCCTTCTAGTGTCATCCCTGTGCGTAAAAATATAGCAATGTCCTCTAGTTCTGATGGCGTGCGTTGTAACCTATATAACTGTGCATCTGGCATGGTATCCTCAATTGTTTGTGCTTCTTCTCCTACTGTATTCTTGATAAATGGTCTGGTCCAGAATTACTTTTTCCTGGTTTTACCACAACTGTGAAATCAAACTCTTGAAATAAGAGCACCCATCGACATATACACCCTTGTAAAATAGGATTATTGACCAAATACTTCAATGCCATGTGATCTGTATAAAAGATGAATGGTGTAGCTAGTAGGTACTGGAAAAATTTATGCAACGCATAGATCATTGACAAAGCTTCGCACTTTGTAGTTGTGTAATTATTTTCTGTAGGAGTCAGCTTTCTACTAGCAAAACAAATAGGATGATCTACAATACCCTCTCCAGGTTGAGCCAACACCGCGCCAATGGCCATGCCAAAGGTGTCAACATGTACATGAAATGGTTTTTCCCATGAAGGAAAATGCAGAAAAGGCACGGTAGTAAGTTTCTCCTTTAATGTCTCGAATGTGCATTTCTATTGTTCTCCCCAGTAGAACATACCTTTCCCTTTTAGTAACTCTTCTAAGGGTGCAGCAACTTTGGCATAGCCTTTGATAAATTTTATGTAATATCTTGTATGTCCCAAAAATCCACGCACCTCACTTTGACTTGTAGGCTCCCCTAGGCCTATAATGACTACAACCTTCGATGGGTCAACTAACAAACCCTCCTTATAGATTATGTGTCATAAAAGTATCCCAAATGGTGTAGCAAATATGCACTTCTTGATGTTTGAAGAGATACTCAACTGCCTACACCATTCAAACATTAAGCGTAGATTGTCACAGTGGTCCTTAACTAATCCATACACCATCCAATCATCTAAATATACCTATAAGAAGTTGTGAATAAATTCCTTAAACTCTTGGACAACTATGCGTGAAAATACAGCAGGTGCATTTTTCAAACCAAAAGGCATGACAGTATAGGCAAAGCTACCCCATTCAGTAGTAAATGTAGTCTTTTCCTGATCCTCCTGGGCAATCCTAACCTGATGATACCCAGAGAACCCATTTGTAAATGAATATATTTTGTGCCCTGCAACTCCTTCTAGTATTTCCTCAGTAAATGGCGTAGGGAATGGATTTGTTACACATGCAGTATTTAGCTCCCTGTAGTCCACACATATTCTAATCTGTCCATCCTTCTTGATACTGATCACCATTGGACTAACCCATTCTGATTCATCAAGGGGCTTGATAATTCCAGACTTCAACATGTTATCAATCTCTTCTTTGACCTTTTCACACAAATTGGGGTTCATTCTGTAAGGCCTCTTTCTAACTGGGCACACACCCTCTTTAAGCTTTATCTTCATCTCCCCTAATGATTCATGCATGCCTTTGAGTTCATGGTACCCCCTAGGAAATAGGTCCTGGTAGTCCCTTAGTAACTCTATGATTTTGGCTACTTCAGAGTCTAACCAATAGTCTCCAATTATGGCTTCCTTAGGCTCAGTATCTGTTCCAATATTCACCCACTTTGTCTTCATAGGTTCATGATACATGCATGTGGTCCTATCCACACTGTCCAATACCTCATGCCTTCCTGTTGAATGGTTTACATATAGATTATCTACTTCTTCATCATCCACTAGGTAGACCATTTTTCCTCTCTCTTTCAAAAGGCAAGTGCATTGAAGTAATGTTGCATCGGCCCCTGGTTCTTTATCAAGACGTGCTCCTAAGTCCTCTTTATCTAATAATTCCTGGAGGATTTCTTCAGCCTTGGCACTATCCCCCATAGTTAAGCACTTGATAACTTTTAATGCTTCTTCTACCAAAGGTTTTGTAGAGAAGAATTCAAACATTTGGGCCATTCCTACAATTAAATTCTGTCAATTTCCAGTTTCTCTATGGAGTTCTGCATATACATACCAAGCAAGCACGCAGCCTTGTAAAGTGGAATAAAACCAGTGCACCCATAGTGAAGGTGGTAAAGCTTCCTTCCCTTCTGTCCAAAGTCTCTCACACTTCCAAACATGGTGTTGAACAGGTTGATCACCGTGATAATTGAAATTTTGAGTAGGTGCATTGTTCCTAAAGAACCTAGTAGTAAGAGCAACCCCAATTTCATACCATTCGACCAGATTATCCCTGTGGACCACTCCACCAGCGTGCTGTTGTCCCACATAGTGTATATGCTAGCATATTTATTCTCTCCAGTGGGTCTATCCATTTTTCTTCCATGGCGCGTAGGAATACCATGGGATCCCCTTCTCCTATGTAACAAGGTACCGAGTTGTTACCTATCCTCCTGACATAATGTGGTTTTGTGCCTCGAGGTAATATGCTCTTTACTTCATGCCCTACCAACTCATAAGTGTCTGTGAGCCCAATTATCACAAGCAACACTTGTAGTATCACTAATAGACCATGCATCCTCCCACTGAATTAGTCCTTCTTTGGTTGGTTCAATCATCTCTGGATCTCATATGGCATTTACATAAATCCTATTCAAATCTTCTTCACTTAAAGGCTCAACATAAGTGTGGAATTTCCATCTATCAAAGGGATAATGACCCTTTCCTCTTTATTTTCAAAACTGATATAGCCCTTGTTGAATCGAAGATCAACATTATTTGCATAGTACCAAGGACACCCTAGTAGAGCTGGGAAGCTATCTGATTCTTCTAGCACTAAAACAAAGTCTCCAGTGAACTTGGCTCCTTATATGGTAATGGATGCATCTTTTAAAACTCCTATGGGAGTGGCCTTAGTCTGATTAGGCATGAATAATACATTAGAGGATGGCTGCAATGGGGGTCTCCCCATTTTTACCCATGCATCCAAGGTAATAACATTGACTTCCACACTGTATCAATCAGTATATTACTCAACAGCCACCCATCCACAACAGCATTCAGAGTGATTTCCTTGTCATAATCTAGGCTATGAGGAGGGATATTTGCATGCAGGATCTATCGTCCAGTCTCAATACTTATGTGCGAAGTGTTCCCTTTCAACCAACTTCCTAACATTGGAATGATGTTCTCCTAGCACAACATTTTGCACACTTCTCTTAAGTCATCTATATCATTTTGGACCATCTCTGACACTTTCTTTTGCTCCTTTAAATAGTGTATCTCACCTTGAAGATTCCTTAGCACTTCCATGGTATCCTGATAAACCTCCTTCTAATAGGCAGGATCTAGGTACCGTGCATAAATAACCTCATCCTTAGTGAAGAACCGTCATGTACCTTAGTCATTTATATCAGTTTCTAGGTGCTTCTTCTGCTCCTTTAAATAATCTCACCTCCCTTAGCACTTCCATGGTATCTTGATAAACTTCCTTCTCATAGGTAGGATCTGGGTACTGTGCATGAAGAACCTCATCCTTAGTGATGGTAGGTTTCTACCTAGCACGTTCTGACTCACTGCGGGTCGTGATCCTCACTTGTAGTGCCTCAAACTCTACTTCTAATTTTGGCATCCATTGATTTTCCATAGCACATTGTATCCTAACCATCCCAATGCCTTTTTTTTCTTACTTATGTTGCTTACTCATATGCTCATATAAGTTTGGGCCCTCTTCATAGCTATGGTTCTTTCCATAGAAAGAACATGTAATATTCTATAGGACATTCACTCCTATAGTGGTCAGGAGATCCACAAGTATAACATGTTCCATAAGGAAACTCACTTCTTCCACCACCACAGGCCTCGTCCTCTAAATCCACCATGGTATCCTTGACCTCTGCCACAGCTACCTTCAAAATACCCCTCATTCCGATCATAGCACACCTGATTGTGCTCCCAATCTTGATGCTCATTCTTTCCTTTAGAGTTATCTGAAACTCATGTCTGTCGTACACTAATATCTATAGCATCATGGATCTATCCAATCAGTCGGTAGTCCTCTGTGTCATGAGTTGTGGACCTACATATTTTACAGTAGCTTGAGACGTTCTTCCTTATCATGTGTTGTAATAATGGGCAATGGCTAGCATCATGGTTTAAGTGGCATATCTCAAAATCCATCAACAATAAGCGTACTATTCTATGAGGACAACTATCCTTTGTGTGACCCTCTACTTCACAATTTTTACACCAAATTCCTAAGTGTGTTTCATGGGCTAAATTCGCTGATAATTTCTCTAGTTTTTTTTTCATAGATACAATTTGTGCCTCTAAGAATGGGCTAACATCAGTGTCAATATTCCCAACTACCTCAGCATGTAGGGTTGCTTCAAATTCCTCGCACAGATCATAATATGTCTTATGTGATAATGCCCTCCTAAATGGTGTAATCAATCCCCCAACAAACCATTATGCATGTTGGCTTGCATGAATATCATAAGAAATTTTAGATAGAAGCATTTTAAAATGGTCATCATACTTGTGCACATACTTTCAGTAGTGCCTTGCTTAATATCCTTGAGTGCACTTATACTCTTCTAGTCAAATTCAGGTATATGAAACTCTTTTAAGAATGCATCCTTTGATGCTACATAATCCACACAAGTTTAATCAGGGTCAAACTTTCTGTACCAGCTGTGTGCATGACCTTGTAATGTAGTAGCAAATTAGATTTCCCTACGCTCAGAAGTTGTGATTCCTTTTGCGTGCCACAATATTTCACACATATGCACATGTTCAGTAGCATCTTCTATTCCCCTATACTCTAGAAGATGAAGAGACATTTCCATATAAATATTTTTGGGTTGTGTGCGGACCTTGCCCACCTAATCTAGAACCTCCAGTGTTCCCCCTACCTCAAGAACCTCCAAATCCACCTAAACCAGAACTTCCCAAGCCTCTTGATCCCGAACCTATAGCTGTAATAGATCCTGTAGACGTACTCCCTATGCTTCGATAGTAGTACTATATTGAACCCCTACGGTCTGTGAATTAGTTCCACTTCCAAAAGTGAATCCAACAATTGGTCTGCTCATATTTTGTGTGGACAATGCGCCTAAAAACACACCTCCAAATAACAATGAATTCATCTTCCCTGCCATTGATATACTTTCTCTCTTACTTCCCAAAATTTCTTATTGATTACTTGTCATACTAGATACTGGAAAACCAAGCACAAGGGCTAGGTTACTAGGTGGATTCAGATGCGTGCCCACGGCCATGGTCATCTCTGCTAGCACACTTCCTTGTGAGGCCAAGGAGGGTTCCCTGTCATGATTTCCCAGATGGGGGATTTCCTGATGCTTTGGCTCCATGTTTTCTACGTGAGCTCCAAATCCTTCATGAGCCATCTCTCTCCTCAACTCCATCCATGTTGTAACATCACATTGCTTCTTTATCTTCCTCTCACATGCCTCATTATACTTAAGCTGCATTTCTTCTCTCTACCTTGCCGCTGTTAAGTCTGCCATCCTTCACTAGTCCTTTCCCCATCCCCACACATGATGGGGTTTGGTTAGCCATCCGTTTACTCTCCAAGTTCAAATTTACCATCAGGATCTTGATCGCTAGTGGAATGCCTTATAGGTAAGCTCCCCATGGATGTTGTAGGAACTAGAATTTAGCTACATTTGGACATGAATAGATGGAAATTGAGTATTCTAGGATATAGTTGTTTAAGACACCACAAAACTACATATCCATAGCTTGAGTCCAAATCAGATCAGCATCATAAAGGGCCTAGAATTCTTCCTGTTTCTAGACAAGTACGTGATACCTCCAATTCCGTTTAGATGCATAAGTAACCAGCCACTTGTACAATTCTACTAGAAAGATAGTGAAAAATCTCTCATATAGATTTACATGTTCCACCCAAGTGCATGCGCTAAACTCAGATCCAATGTTGAACTACCATACGTATTCTTCTTTCAGATCGCATATCCATTCTTCAATACTTGCTAAGGTCAACTGGTATATCTTCATTGTGAACCATCCTTAAAACAACTAAAAAAGAGGTCCCGGTAATGGAAACAATGATGCAACCTAGAATTCAGTGATACTAACCCTATGAAACCCTAGATGCGTTGGCACATCACTCAACCTAATTGAGTGCTCACCCAAAGCACGCAAAGGTACCAGGTCCCTCTTTAGGGTTTTTGTAGCAGGATGTTAGCATGATGGAGACTTAACATATATGGTTCTATTACTAGCTCATCATTCTACAGAGCATACCAAATCTATATCTAAGGAAAAGCATAATTAAGTACTAACCATGATGAGATAAAAAACATACTAGATTTAGATACACATAGAACTAACACTTATATTCAGCCAATGTCCTTCATTATATTCAATGTAATAAGTTTATAGAAGCCTCATTACAATATCAGCAGTATCTGCATAGCAGTTTTAATAGCATATCTCTATATACCTCGATCTCATCTGTGTGTATATCTATTACATATTTTACTACACATATATAAGGGTGGGGACTTTCCCTTCACTATTTATCCATCCTAAAAATAGGTCGCATGTTATTCTCATCCACGCACCTTTACAAAACTATCCACACATGTAAGTGTGCTAATAATAGACTACTACTAGCTAACTGTTAGTAGCAAATCTATTTCCAGCTTGTTTCCATACAAAGTGCTTTGTATACAATCCTCCAAAAATAGCAAATGCATGGTGTGCACGTCTCTACCTCATTTGCATGCTTTGCATGTCATCTCTAAAAATAGACCTTAATAAGCAAAACGGCTAAGTCCCGAAAACTGAACTTTTGTTCTGCACGCGCATTTTCCCTATCCATTTTCATCTTTAAATATGAATCACTTCCCCACACGGACTTCTTATGTGATTTTTTTCAAGTGTTCTTTGATCAAAAAATGTTGTCTCTCAAGCTGATGCAAAGGTAAACTTTGTTCAAAGGCCAAATAATTAGGTTAGATTTCCACCTCGGCCTACTCAGAACACTTGGAGGATGTCATGGCCTAATCAGGCCCCTCAGCCTACTTGGGGACAACCTCAGTGGACAACATCAAATTGGATGACTTATCCACATCCACCACCATAGATGAATCCCTACACTCAGCTAGGTTGGACACCACCAACCCCAACAAGTCCATGGCACAACCAACAGTGGGGTCCTCAACAGAATCCTAACCAAAACCAGCCATGGACATGACCACAAAACATTAATCAACAATGGAGATTCCAGCAACCATAGCAAGCTTTAATGGCCCCACCACAAGCCCACCAACAACACGAACAAGCAACACAAACACAACTTCCAGCCCAGTTGATAGCAAATGCTAAAAATCAACAGACAACTTCTATTGATGAAGCATGACCAGCTAACACAATGCAGGTTAATACTATTGGTAATTTTGTGACTGAGGTTTGGAAAAAATTGAATCCTCCTATTGTTATCATATAAATTCCTATAGACAATGATAAAGAAGAGACACTTGAGGACAATACATGACCTGCACCTTCTCCACAGACACAAAACACTTAGAATAGTCAAGAACTTAACCAGAATACCTATAAAGCTCCTTTCCCTGAGCTGTTACAGGACACTCAAACTACAGATGAAACAATGCTAGTACAAGAATTGAAAAAAGTGCACATTGAGGTCCCACTTCTGCAAGCAATAAGGTACATTCTTGAATTAAACCAAACCATTAGAAATGAGTGTATAAAAACACCAGGGAGGAAAAAGAAATACCCAAAAACTGTTAGGGTGGAAGGAAATTTGGTTGATTTAGTAGCTGACAACCTTATTTCACCAAAATATGGGGATCCTGGGAGTCTAGTTATTACTATTTGTATAAACAATCAGTCAATATCTAATGTTTTTATGGATCTTGGTGCTACCATTAATGTCATCACAATAGAAATATTTAATTTGTTGTCCTTAACAGGACTAAAACCTACCAATATTATTCTTCAACTAGCAGATCAATCCATTGTTGTACCAGATGGTGTGGTCGAGGATATAATGGTCACCGTTGAATCCTGGGAGTATCCTTTAGATTTTATGGTCTTACCTCCTAAAGCTCCGAAATTGGGATATCCAGTTATCTTGGGAAGACCCTGGTTAGCCACTGTTGCTACATATATTGACTGTAGGTCAAGAAAAATGACCATTCTAAATGGGCAAAAATCCAAACATATTTCATTATACCCTCCTGCCTAGCCTTATGTGAATAATTATGACCATGTATGGGTAGATTCTTTGGATACTAACTCTCTGAGTTCTTCTTATTTGGCCACCATTGCACTGCAAAATCATATGGCAGATGTTGAGTCACATACACTGGCTGATGCAAAGGGCTCTGTGACTACAGAAATCAGCACTCTGGCTATGGAAATTGGAACTCTGACTGTAGACCCATTTTATCTAGACATGTTCGATGTTATTTCCTTAGTAAGTAATACTTCTGATGAGTCTTGTAAAGAAATCTATGCTTATAATTCAGAATATTCAGTCCCTGATTTCTATTTTCCTTTGACCAAGATTTTGTCTCTTGACAATATATCCATTCTACACATGCTTTAACCCCATATTTTCCCATTGAATTCCTTAATCACCAATGCAGAGCTCACTCTTTTGAATGATACCAAGCAGGTGCCTGTCGGCATAGGAAAATAGCTAACCATTGGTAATGATTTGGAGGCCAATCAAGAAGTCAGGGTTCTTAAAGTTTTCAAGAAACATTCCCATGCTTTTTCCTGGGATTACACTGATATGAAGGAAATTCATCCTAACATTTTTACTCACCATATCTACACTGAGGATGTCAAACCTATAAGGCAGCCACAATAGAGAATTAACCTAGCGCTCAGAGACATAGTTAAAGGTGAGATAGAGAAATTGCTAAAGGTAGGATTCATCTACCCTATATATGATAGTTAGTGGGTCTCCCCATTAGTTATAGTTCCCAATAAAAATGGTAAATGGAGAATATTTGTTGACTATAGCAAACTTAACAAAGCCACTAAGAAATATTATTTTCCCCTACCTTTTATTAACTAGGTTCTAGACAATCTTACTGGTAAGAAATATTTTTCTTTCTTGGATGGGTTTAGTGGGTATAACCAAATTAGTATTCCCCCTACTGATCAAGATAAAACTACCTTTACTTGCCCCTGGGGTACATTTTCTTATCGAGTCTTACCTTTTGGACTTTGTAATGCACCCACTATGTTTCAGAGAGAATTCTTAGCCTTCTTTACAAATCTTACAAATGACTGTGTTGAAGTTTACATGGATGACTTCACTATCCACGGATCCACTTTTGACGAATCTCTGAATAACCTTGAGAAAGTATTGAGCAGATGTGAGCAACACCAATTATCTTTGAGTCATGAAAAAATTTTGATGATGGTCGATCAGGGAATTGTCTTAGGTCACCACGTTTCTGCCAAAAGTATACAGGTTGACCCCAAAAATATATCATTCATCACTCAGTTACCTACACCAAATAATCAGACTGACATCAAAATTTTCCTTGGTCATGCAGGGTATTATCGGAGGTTCATAAAATATTTTAATAAAATTTCTGCACCTATGTTCTCATTTCTAGTAAAAGATTGTGTTTTTGAATGGTCCCCTCATTGCCAGCAGGCATTTGATTCTATCAAAGAAAAGTTGACCACTGCCCCAGTCTTACAAGGCCCTGATTGGGGGCAACCTTTCCATATCCACACTGATTCCTCTAATATAGCCATGGGTATTTTCCTTGGGCAAAAAGATGCAAAAGATCACATGTATGCCATTTACTTTATCAACAAGAACCTAACTCCTACAGAAATAAATTACACTACTACAGAAAAGGAATTCTTGGTTTTTGTATACTCCTTGAATAATTTTTGTCATTACATCACTGGGTATAAAATATTTGTTTATACTGACCACTCTTCCATTCGGTATTTGATGAATAAACTAGTGGTTAGAGGTAGGATTATTCGATGGTTACTCTTGTTACAGTAATTCAATCTTACCATTATTGATAAACCAGGAAAATCTAACATTTTTGTTGATTTCCTTTCAAGATTGAATGTTTTAGGTAATGATGAAGCATTCCAGGATCAATTTCCCAATGAACATTTGTTTTCTATATCAACTAAGACTCTGTGGTTCGGTGATCTTGCAAATTATTTAACAACAGGGAAGTTTCTTGCCTATTTCACTCATAAGGAGAAACAGAGACTGGTTAAAAATAGTGCAATGTATAAATGGTGTAATGGACTTTTATTCAAATTTTGTCCTGATATGGTTCTTCACAGGTGCATTCGAGAAGATGAAGTACATGACATATTGTGAGCTTGTCATGATGAGCTAGGAGGTGGACATTATTCAGTAAAATGGAAAATTCACAAAGTCCTTGGAGCAGGGTACTATTGGCCTTCCCTCCACAAGATTATCAAAAAGTATGTATGGTAGTGTGATGCATGCCAACGAATGGGGAAGCCCACACTTTCAATGGAAATGCCTCTTAATCCTCAGCTGGTCTTAGGACCATTTGAGAAATGGGGAATTGATTTCGTTGGACCTTTTGATCCCCCATCTTTTGGGAAGGAATACCTCTTGGTATGCACAGACTACGTCACTAAATGGGCTGAAGTTCAAGCATTGGCATCTTCCAATGAGGATGTTGTTGCTGATTTTCTATACAATCAGATATTGTTATGATTTGGTGCACCTAGGGCCATTGTATCTGATCAAAGTCCTCAATTTGTTTCAAACATGATTGAGGTTTTTTTGGAAATCTACTAAATTAAGCACCAGAAATAGTCACCCTATCACCCCCAATCCAATGGGCGGTGGAAGTAACCAATCGAGAACTTGAGAATATTCTGACTAAAGTGGTCAGTGCTGATAGAAAGAATTGGGTACCAAAACTTCCCGAGGCAGTCTGGGCCTATAACACGACCTAGAAAACCACTACTGGTTTTTCCCCCTATGAGTTGGTATTTGGGAAGAAGCCATTGTTACCTGTTGAGTTTGAATTGCACACCTGGAGAACAACACTAGAAGTTGGAATCGATTTGGATGAAGCAAAACATGAATGAGTGATGCAACTGAATGAATTGGATGAAATGTTGATGGAGGCACAGCAGCAGATGGAAATTCTTCAATATCAGAGAAATACCTGGCACGATGCTCATATCAAATCCAAGACATTTTATGAAGGGGACTGGGTCTTACTCTTTGATTCCAGATATCAACAGTTTAAAGGTAAGTTATAGACACATGGGTTGGGCCCCTATCAAATCGACAGAGTGTTTGATAATGGCTCTGTGTAGCTATTACCAATCGATGGTGACAAACAGACTCTTCTTGTGAATGGACGTAGACTCAGGATTTACCAATGACCTCTTGACAAGAAAACTTTCACCATTGAAATTATGTTGAGTGAGGACATGCATGTTGAGGTGGATCTTCACCCCTCGATCCTGGAGTAATTGTTTCCTATTAATTTCAATAAAGGAGGATGGTCATGACTTCGATCTTCTTCCCTTAGTTAGTTGTTTTATTTTCAATAAATGCAGAAATATTCATTATTTAGAAGCCACTAATCACATTTAATCTCAGACTGCAGGATGTGGGAATCTATGGATATCAGACAGCTGAACTTGGCATGGGTAAGTGCATCCTAACTCACTATAGATATTTCCTTATAAATAAATCCCCCATGCATGCAATTGTCATAATTTCATCCATCATGCAATGTTCAATATATTTATCGTGGATATCCTTCCAAATCTGACGCTACGGTATGATAGCATAAGGGTGTAATGAGTCATGATTTTCACACACATCATATGCATCACATTCTATGAAGAAGGATAGGTGTCAATTCAGTTTCAAACAATGGGATGTGCACCATCTCACATATCATAAACTCTCACGGATGGCTGGGCTTGCCACCTTTTTATGCCCCCAAATTTTCTCTGATTTTACGTAATTCAAGGATTCAGGTGTAATTCAAATTAATAGTTCCAAGTTGCTTCATGTCATTGCTTCATGAGTATTGAGCATATCATTCTACCTACCATCACACAGTGAATTTGAGCATGTCTTGTTCTTTTTTCTCTACTATCTGGATTCATTCACCTTCAGCATGGGACAAAAGAAGAAATTTGAGCCTGATTCTCCAAACCCATTACTCAAGAACGTTATGCTTTCATAGGTGTTTTATGATTCAGGTTGGCTTGACTTCATTTGAAAATTAGAAGGTTTTGATGAGGGTGTCATGGAGGAGTTCCTAGAAAACTTTGAAGCTACCTGTTCACGTGTTGGAGGGAAATGAGTTGAGATTACCAACCAGGTAGTTTCTGCACTATCTGGCAACTTGCCATATTTTGGTTTGAAAGTAATGACGAATGCTCCCCTCAAATACTTGTTTTCTCTATTTCATGAGGAGGGTGAGGCATTCCCTGAGGTTATCCTTACCCCCCAGGGTGTTCAGAAAGGTGTTAAGTGGGATAGCCTTCCCGAAATTTGGAGAGATATGTTCAAATGGGTTAACAAGTATTTTATATGTGATGGCCAACCCTCTATGTTGGGTGGCGATGCACTCAAGATTCTTATTCATTTGAAGAAAGGATGTGTCAACCCAGCCCTCAGGGTAAATTTACCTGAATACTTAGCAGATGCCGTTATCAAAGTTGGCCAAAAAATACAAGTTTGAAGGAGGTCAAAGTAGTGTTGAAACACCTAGGGCTAATTCATTTATTTTGCTCACATCAAGTATTTTTTAAGCCAAAGTGGAGGCTCAAAAGGATTATTGTGGGGGAGGGTTCCAAGCCAAAACAGTTAAAATCAGGGCCATCTTCCACACCTCGGTCCATTCCCACACCATCCTCTCACCCTACACACAAGAAAAAGGAGGAACTTGGTGCTCCAGAGCACGTGGACAAATCAGGTGCTCAAGTAAGTCCATCTTTGACCACTTCCAGTTATAGAGGTAGGAATACCTCTGCTCCATCTTCTTCTATGTGCCCCCCGACCATGACAGTCTTGTGCATTGCATAAAATTGGAAGCTCCATGTCAAAGGGATTCGTTGATGTTTCTTCCCCTGTGTGGGAAGTGGGAATGAGGGAGACAACAAGGTTGTCCCCATTGACAAATCACCAGACACCATCTTCACTACCGCTCATCCTTTTCCCCAGTATTCAGCCATGCCTACATCTTCAGAAGTTCACTCCACAGCTCCAAAAACTACTTCGGTACCTAAAGCCCAGAATCACTGTTCCAACACCTATTGCAATGGACATTGATCATCTCAGGTCATGTCAAGCTGCTAATCCTCACAATTATCTAGAATAAATTGCACTCCTTAAGGCCCAATTGAAAGGTATGGAGGAAACAAACTTGTCTTTACAAACTGAATTTACCCAATGCACAGTGGAGAAAGTTAGAGAAATAACTCCTTTACAAATTGAAGTTAGTAGCTTAAAGTGATAGAAGGATAAAGGTATTAGCATTTTGAATGATTTCCACCAAATATCTCTTTAGAATGTAGAATTAAAAAAGGAAAATAAGAAATTAAAAGGGGAGATGGAAATTATCCAAGATGAAAAACAAAAATTGCTCTCTCTTTTGGACTTTGTCTGTCCTTTGACTTTTAAGCTCTTATCCTGTAGGAAACCCTCCTCAGTTTACAGCATGTTTATTTAGGAGTAGTTTTATTCTTGGTAGTTGTTTCAGTTGTGTTGTCAGGCACCTTACGAAGCTCCTGATGGTAATATTTTCTTATCTTTTTACAAGTCCAGTACACCTGAAATTCAAAACTTGCTCTGTGAGTTTTACCTCCATAATATGTTAGTTACCAATGTCCCTGACTTTTTAATTAACTTATTTATGGGGGATTTTCAATTAAAATCCTTTCAGTCCTTGTTGTGAAATCAGATCATATGGGGTGATAAAATGGATATTTTCAATCACACGGCTCAAACAATAGGTTTCTATATCTGTCCTACACATCATACTGATGTGGCTTTGCGGAAAAACTTCAGATCTCTCTACTACCAAGCAGGTATTGGAGAGAATACTTCAAAAATCCTACTGAAATGTGTAGAGGATTTTGAAACCTACAATCAGTAGCACTTTGGGGTGGCCGGGAAGGCCTGTGATAGGAGATGGGACACTTTGAGCTTGCCATTGAAACGCAGGGAGGTTATTTCCCCTCAGAACTTGAGTTGGAGTATGCATCGGGGTGATGCCCTCATTACAATTATAAGACAGCCGTTAGAAAAAACCAGCAAGAAATACAATGATGAATGGGCAGGACTTCAGGTGCATCCACCCCTCCTCTTGAGTCCTACTACCACTTGGCAAAACAATGTTACATAATCAAATGAAATTTTTACAGCTTGGGTCGAGGTCACTTCAAATACTCAGGGATGTAAAGGTATGAGGAAGCAATATGTTGATCAGTTCGAAGAGTATGACATGGCTCAGCAGCTTGGTCACAGAGAAGGACATAGATAGGTTGCATTGGGACATGCAATAGGTAAAGTAAGGGGGAAATGATGAGTGCATTATTTGGCTCATTTATATCATTCCTACGATCAGTAAATTGCCACTTAGATATGATTTTCTAATGCATGGGGATGCTTTGTATAGTTATATCATAGTGAGTTTGATGCATTTTCCTTGCTTTTGTTCATGAAAACTGATTACCATATAAACTTCCTACTAATTGTCTTTGTGAGGAAAATGTGATGATGTGTGCAGGGAAATGATGAACGTTTGTTGCTGATGTAATTACGAAGTCTGATTTTGGAGCTGGAATACGAGAGCAGAAGACTTTTTCCACCATTTGACCTATCAGTATGGGACTTGTTTCTAACTATCCCATAGGAATTTATGAGTTTTAGTTAATATTTATTAGTGGAAGATGTTAGTACCACCTATTATGGTGAATTTTGTAACCGTTTGTGTCTATATTAAGACACCTTGTTAAGAACATGGTTAGCTATTATTTTTTGGAGATACTTTGCAATATATCGTCTGTGGTATTCAGAACTTTCAACTTCATATGTTGTCTACGATATGGAACTTATTTAAATTAATAGAACTAAACGTCATTTTGGAGATCTAAAGCTATGTTGGTAATTCCTCTGTCCCAAGGGAGAGCAAGGGCCCACTCAACCGAGGAGACAAGAGGTTATTTTATGTTCACATATGCATACAGTTTTCTAATAAGTCTTACTACAATCCTTGTTTCAGTATATTTCATGCAATCTTTGGTTGAATGTATTTGTTTTCCTTACCAGCACTTTTATCTGGAATATGTGTTTTCTTTTATGCAAAGTCTAATTAACATGTGATCTTACTTTTACTAAGTTCTAGCTTCAATTTTGCAGTTGCAATTCCATTTGTTTGAGTATTGTGTGTGTGTATTTCAATTTCAATTAGAAGTGTAGCTTTCAGACTTCCTTTAATTGTAGTAGATGAATTCCGTAGATTTACATTAGGTTTCTATAGATTAGTAACCAACTTAAAAGATCTCACAACACCCCCCAACAGAAATCCCAATAGGAACTGGTTACATAAAGCTCCATTGCATACAACCTAGGATACAGTCCTGGTTTATAATGACACTAACAAGAGATCATGTTAGTTAAATGATTGGAGAACACAATGACCCATTAGTAGCTCACTCAAGGTTCTGACTAATTTAGGTTTCCTATGGTACTCCTCACAATGTGTTCTTATACATTTGCCATGCACTTCCCATAGTTACAGTTGGAGGGGGGATAAACTTGTCTCTAAAAAATTTAAGTTAAGAGATTTTATAAAGTGTAATAAAAAAAGTGACAAACGTTTGCTTGGGTCAACGAATAAGGAAATATGTAGTTATTATTTTTTATTTAAAAGACAACCTTCATAGAGATGCTCCTGCAGGTAATGAGTTAGAATTTTTCCTGAGGTAAACACAAGATAAAACATGACAAACAAACTCACGTTTCTGATTTTCAAAATGACTTATAGAAGTGCAAAAAAAGAACATACATGTGAGATTATTACAATTAGATGAAATGGGATCCTAATACAAAAATAATTCCTTAAAGTAATTATGTTAAACAATCATGTAAGAAATGAGTTAGAAACAACACTAAAACAAAGGTTAGAAGAAAATTAACTTTTTGGAAAAGTATAAAAATCATAAAAAAACACAGGGATAGAACGATAGCGTATAAAGTTAAATGCTAACGTGTGTAATTGAGCGCACTAGTGTGATAGATGATGTTAATGCAGTCAAATTTATGTGTCTAAATAACAAATAAAATTGTTACAATAGAAGAAAAAATGCACTTAACACTAACACAGACAGTTTTACGCTAATGCATGCATAAACACTCTAGCGCGTGCAGGGTACTACACTAGCAGATAGAGTTATAAGCTAGTGCACACAAACTATGCCAATGCAATTCTCGAATGATGCTACAACACTCAATAATACACTAGCACAAACTTTATATAGGTGGCCAAGTTTGATCATTAGTATGGTAGTTTGAATGTTTTTGACGATATCTCTCAGATTTGTTCACCAAATACTCTAAAAGTTAGAAAGAAAGCCTGAAATATTACAAAGAAAACAAAAAAAATATATTTTAACTAAAAATACTTAGCAATGATGGAAAAAGAGTGTGGGAATCCCACCGGGCATGCCAAAATGTAAGCATGAAAAACTACAAGTAAAAGCAGAAGTAAGAAAATAAAAAAAGTAAACCTCTCTTACAGTCTTTCTTGAAAACCTCGATGATAAGATTGTTAAAGTTTTGAAATTGTAGAATATTTGAAAGGTTGGATTGTGGATGTTCTAAATTAGTCTCCAAATGAAGGAATGACAATGCTACGACCAAAGATAGACACGAGGATGAAAATATCAATTTTGAAGGAAGTTGGTTGTAATTACATAAAGCTTCCAAGGATGATTTACAAATGATTGGCTTGCTATTTATAATGGAGGGAGAGGCCATGAATATTAGATCAAGGTTTAAATGGGTTACAAGTTCATAATTTTAATTTCTTGATATAGCCATTGAATTTGGTTTGTGCATTTGTAGCTTTGCAAGGGAAATGAATGCTTAGATTTTATCTGGGAAGGTAGTTGTGCGAGCATCTTTGTTGCCCCCACCTTTGTAAGATTCTAGAAGTAAAGTTGAGTGGAATGTGATTAGATTAATATAATTATTTCTATTTAAATAACTACTTTAATTAGTTATGAGTTGTGAGAGGATAAATAACCATTTAATTAAATAAATAAATAATTAAATTACTAAAGGGTTAGGAATATAGTTTAAATGTAATTAGAATTAATTTAATTAATTCTAAAGGGGATGTAAACATGATAGAATTAATTTGATTAATTCTAAAGGAATATGATAGATTTAATTGAATTAATTCTAAAGGGGATATGAATAACTTAAGGATATACTAAGAATAAGCACATATTTTTAGGGTGCCTCCAATATATATGTGTGTGAGTGTTTGTGTGCACACGTGTTTGTGTGTGTGTATAAAAAAGCATAAAATCCTTTAGATAGATTTTTTCTTTCAAAATAAAAAATATGAACTTATATTTGAAGAGAGGGTGATCTGGATGAGCACAAAAGAATATAATTTTTAGATCCTTATAACTTTAAATTACACATTAACACATTGAACAAAATTTGATTCCTTGAATGCCTAGGAACAAGTAGATATCTGACACCTTTACATTTTTATATGTTATTAGCTCCTGCCAAAGGCATCATACTATACTTTTTATCATATTCATTAGTCATCATTTTCTCGACCAATTAAAATCTTAGATTTTTACATTACTATTCATTTTTAATGTTGATATTTTAATTTAACAATTTCTTAAATAAAATAAAAGTAATTTTTTATTGTTTTTATGTTTATTGGTTATTTTTTATTGAATGGACAATTTTTGGGCCTTATTCCAATCAAAAAAAAATTATAAATTTTTAATACAATTTTTTTTGAACTGACACATGTATTGACATGGCAAATTCACTTTAATGAAACAGTTAAGCATTAATTCAAAATTACTATTGGTTGCTCAAACGTGCACCCATGTCTCAGATCTCAAAAAGGGCCGAGGTGTTTGAGACCACAATGGAACCATTCCCAAGTTGTGGGACCTTGCAAGCTTGGGACGGATCTCTAGAGAAGGTCAGTTCCTCTATCTATTTCTACTACTACTGCTACTCCTAGTGCTGGAAGGGAAAACCAAGCTAATGATGCCAAGGGACAAGGGATAGAAGAAAAAAAATGAAAGGAAACTAAACTAAAAGGTGATATCACCAGAAAAGAGGGATGAACACTATTTGTTTTGAGTGAGAATGAAGGGAAATGCGTGAAAGGAAGCTAGGCATGACTAGCATAGTGAAACACATATTCATCGGATTGTTCTCATGGAACAGAACTAAATATGGAGCTGTAAGGGACCTAAAATAGCACAACCATCACACAACACAAAAGAAAAGGAAAGAAGAAGGAATGCAAGCACATTAGGATAGGGAATAGTCACAAAACAATGTTTCTATTACTTCCATAAATGCACAAAGTTGTTACACTAAAAAAGGAGGCCGATATCCACATGCAAGAGCCAAAAATAGAGTTCTGCAACTCAAAATACAGAAAATATGAAGTCCTTAGCAAAACGCATAAGGATCCAGAGTGTCCCCCCTAACAAATGGGCCTTAGTCTTACATATATATATGAATCCATGGAGGAAGAAGGGAAGGAGGGAAAACTTGAATTTGAAATACAACCACCAATAAGAAGCATTCAATTCCTATAAATCCACCTGGAGATCCATGGAATATGCTTCCCCATGCCTGTTTGATGTGTTAAAGAAAAGGGAGGGTGGATCATACCAAATTGGGTGGTTAGAGAAATCAGATTTGCTCATCAATGTTCCAAAAGACGTTTTCCCACTTCTCACCTACCAGATCTACCAAAATTTGAATTTAAATTTCTGGCATTGTAGCTGATGTCAACAGATTTCTGACAATCCCAGGCACACGCCGATCTAAGCTCTGTATCGAAATATACAGCTTTCAAAATATGTCAGATTCATCATCACACACAAAACACATGGCGTGTGCGAATTGGCTGAAATGATGGCCAACTGTGTAAATATTTGTTATTTCTACCACGTGTTGCTCACTGATTGGTTGCAAGGATTTGGTGCCTTGTTGGTGCACTTTAACTAGTTATGTGTGACACACTTAGGCATGTCAAAAGATGACATGGCACAGAAGGGCATGTGGGAAGGGAAGAGACTAATAAGGAAGAAGGTGAATACATGAAAGGTGGGCACAAGGGAGAAGTGGAAGGAGAGAACGGAGAAGGGCACGCAGGGAAAATGTGACCAAGGGAATGTGCCGAGTGATTTTAAGTGCACACAAATTTTTAATGAATAACTTAGAGCCAGAATGTGTATGTGAGTTACCCAAATTAGTAGGAGAGATATTTGGATAACAGTTTTGGTGACTTTTAGGGCCATCTGCCTACTAGATGAAAGAGATCAGTATCCTGAAGCATCTATTGGGTATGGAGTCTATTTATGTAATCGTGAAGTTTCCCTTGTGACCACTCGAAGATTGTCTCTTGAATCTATTATGAATCTTGCAACTGCTGAGAGAATTTTTGTATCTTGGAAGCAACAAAAGAGCATGCGAAGGAAGCACATGAGAGGAAATACCTATGTATAAACAAATAATGTATGTGGAGTGCACTTGGAGGAATTGAAACTACTCTAATGTATACAACATGATGTAGCAAAATTAATGGAAGGGTTTGAGATAGATCCCATTTACTGGGATTTGCAGCGCGCCTCCATCAATATGAGTTAACTCAAAAGAGTTAGCTTCTTTGTAGGAACTTATGATATATGGGCCACTCCAAAGTGCATCAAAATTTGAATGGCACCCTGGCTTAGCTCTGTCAGCATCCCATTTTAGAACCAAGTCCTCAATTTTGAAATCTTTAGGCCTAGCCTTTCTATCAAACCATTTCTTTGTTGCCTGTTGATGTTGTTCTAGTTTGATTATGGAAAAGTTCCTGAGTTCTTCAAGATTAACCAACTTTGTCATTCTGACTTCTCTCTGGTCCATGCCTTCAAATTCTAGCTATTGGGCAAGCACCAATGAATTTAGTTCTAGTGTCAAAGGAAGGGTAGCCTCCTTACCATACACAAGTTTGTAAGGCGAAGTTCATATTGCCTTTTTGAATGTGATTCTATCTACCCAGAGCGCATGCAAGACCTGTGTATGCCACTATCTTTGGTTGATGTTCATTGTGCACTTCATGATTTTGATCAGGTTCTTGTTTGTTGATTTTTCCAGACTGTTGCCCTAAGGGTAATAGTTGGAAGAATTCTTTAGGCAAATTCCCAGACTTAGATCCCAATTAGTGATTTTAGTACCAAGGAAGGCCTTTGCATTATCAAAGATAATGGTTTGAGGGATGCCAAACCTTGTGACTATAACTTCGAGAAAGTCAAGGATGACTGCCTCGGTTGATTCATTGAGCATGACCACTTCTGTCCATCTGGTGAAGTAATTTTTAGCTATCAACACCCATTTATGTCTAGCACTTGAAGGTAGATTGATTGTTCCTATGAATTCAAGACCCCATTGCACAAAAGGTTGATCTGCGTGGATTGGTTGGAGGGGAAGCGTTGCCAATCTTTTCTTTCTTATAAAGAAAGTGCATTCCTTAAATTTTATGACCCACCTGTGTGCATCTAAAAACAGGGTAGGCCAAAAGATACCTACCATTATGATCTTCATTGTTGTAGTTTTGGCAGAGAAGTGTCCACCAGAAAATTCATCGTGAAATTCTGCTAACACTTTTTCAGTCTACGCGTCGTTAATACATCTTAACAGCACGTCATCAAGATTCCTTTTGAAGATAATTCCATCAACCAACACATAATGGATAGATTATAACCTCAGATGTCTTCTCTTTGATTTATTTAAACCAGGAGGGTATGCACCCTCGGAAATGAATGTGATCATGTCCTTCATCTATGTTAGAGTAGGTATTTACCTTAACTCATGTTCACCTAGGTACTTTATTTACCTTTATTGTATTTATCCTCACCCACTTATGTGTGTGGATATTTCTTTTATCTTATTTAGATATTATGAGATATTATCTAGTTGTTAGGTATAGTTCTTTCCTTGATCTATGGTATTGACTAGTTCTTTCCTTGATCTATGGTATTGACTAGATCCTTGATGTCTAGTTCTCTCCTAAATCTATGGTCTTGACTAGTTCTTTTATGACTAGTTATTTCCTTGATTCATGGCTTGATCTAAGACCTTGACTGGTTTTTAGATTGTTATTCCTTGCTTATTTAAGCAAGGCCCATTCTCAATGTATTGCATTGAGTTCCATAATAATATATGATATTGTTTCTCATTTGTTTGCAAAGGTTTTATGTAAAGTTATTCTGGTGAATTTATTTCATCTTATTGGTCATGGTGTTTGATTAGCATCTGTGTTCTTAGCTTGGTACAATTTTGCACCAAGTCATATGCAGGCATCTTCTTCATCCATCTGTGTTGATTTGGGGTAGATATCTGATCACTCATGGTGGCGATATAGGCATTTGTTAAGAGGACTCTACAGGCGTGGCTCCTCCACCATTAGGCCTCTTGCTCCACTTTCTATACCTTATGCATTGTGATGCTTCTTGTTTTGAGCATTTTTTAGCAGGAGTAGTGTATCTCTCTTATTTGTTGAGAGATTTTGTATTTTTGACACTTTTTGGCATGTTGACAGTATCTCTTATGGGGGATCTATTCTGGTGCATTCCAGTGTTAGTTTTTTTAGTGTTCGAGTAGTTGTTTTTACAACTCATATAGATTTGTAGCGTCACTCCACCCATTCAGCAGTATGGGAGGGTGTGGTGTTGATCCTGCTTCTTTAGGTTTCGTGTCCTTGCCTTGTTACCTTGGCTTTTCTTGGATTGTGACACTTTGGAAAGGTTTTATGTAAATTTATTCTGGTGAATTACTTTCATCTTATTGGTCATGGTGTTTGATTAGCATCTATGTTCTTGGCTTAGTATGATTTGGTTATCATTCCTTTCAATCCAGTCACACGTGTCAGGGTCTATATTCTATTCAAGTTCTGCACACAGAAGATCTTCATCCAAAAATAATGAAGCTTCAAGTTCACTCTGCGCATCCTCAGTAATCTACCTACAGAGTGCACTACCTCTTACTAGTTTTGAGGCCTTGATAGTCACATTGTATTCCATGATTTTGGTCACCCATTGTGCTCTTTTCTCACTGATTTTTTCTCCTATGATGAAGTCTCTGACCTAAGAGTGGGAGACTAATACCTTGACATGATTGGTGGTGAGCATGCTCTTGAATTTCTTGAGCACACGCATGATGGTGAAAACTTTCCTCTCTGTGTGACTGTATTTTAGTTCATAATCCTTCAACATCTGGCTAAAGAAATCCACTAGATGTTCTAGCCCTTGTTCATTTTCTTGTGTTAGGACAGCAGTAATGCTTGCATCAGTGCCATAAGCATAAAGGATGAAATCCTTTGAATAATTTGGATTGATGAGTGTTGGCACACGAGAAATCTCTTGCTTGATCTTGTTGAAGCTTTCTCTTCCTTCTGTTATCCATCTGAAGGCTATGTCCTTCTTGAGCATCAAGGTGATGAGTTGAACCAGTCCCGCAAAGTCAGGGATAAAACACCTGACAAAATTGATCTTGCCAAGGAAGGACTGTAGGGATTTTTTGTGTGTCGGAAGGGAAAGAGCTAGGATGGCTGAAATGCACTTGGAATCAATTGTGATGTCATTCTTTGAAACCACGTGGCCTAAGAGCTTTCCTTGTGCCACCACAAATTTGCACTTCTTGGGGTTAAGAGATACTCTAAATTCTCTGCATCTCTCAAAGAATTTTTCCAGGTGCGGCATGTGATCTATGCTCTACTTTGAGAAGACAGTTATGACATCAAGGTAAACCAAGATGAACTCATTAATGTATCCTTTGAAGGAAACATCCATAGCACACTAGAATATGGTGCCCGCATTTGATAGACCAAAGGGCATTTTCTGATATGCATATGTTCCCCAATTGGTTGTAAATGTTGTTTTGAATTGATCCTCTTCCTTGACTAGGATCTGGTTGAAACCGGAGTATCCGTCTAGCATGGAGAATCTATGCATGTCGGCCACAATCTGTAGAATCTGTTCCATTGAAGGAAAATGATAATGATCATTTACTTATTCAAATCTATGAAATCAACACAAAGTCTAATTTCACCATTCTTCTTGCATACTGGAACTAGATTTGTAACCCAGGTAGAGTATTTGATAGGAAAAATAATTTTTTGCCTCAATGAGTTTTGATAATTCCTTTCTCATGAGGGGCTCTATCTTTGGATTGAGTAGTCGTTGCTTCTATCTAATGGGCTTGAAACTAGGATCAAGGTCAATGGAGTGTTGAGTAACACTTAGATCAAAACCTTTGAGGTATTCATACTCCCATGAGAAAATATCACTGTATTTTTGACAGAGAGAGATGAACACCTATTTTTTTTCATGCGCACAAGTCTTGTTGAGCAGCATCTCTTTTCCTGCGTGTAATAGTGACTAAAGAGCAGTATTTTTACGCAACACACATGTATATTTCTTCACCCTTGAACTCATCATCAGGGCTGAATATTTTCTCTAAGGTTACCATCCCTTTAGGCAATTTATTTTTCTTCAACTATATCACTTGGTCACCATAACTGTTATACAAGTCAGCTTGCATACTTGATGAAAATTCAACTTCATTCTAGATAAACCAGACGATCTTCACGTCACTGTCAAACACTTGTCAGCTGGTGTTATTGTCTAGAATGGATGGTCTAATCACCATCTTAATGTGTTGAGTGTTTCTTTTGACAAAGTCCTTGGTAAGAGAAAACTGTGAACCGAACGGGGCCATCTGGTCAACTTCCTTGTTCATTCTGCGTGGAGCCACCTACAGATTAAGAGCATCAAATTTCTCAAGGAGGTCCCAAACTCTATATTTATAAGCTTTGAGAAGTTTATTCTTTGTCTAGAATTTTTTGGTGACCTGGTGGATGATCAATTTTGTGTCCCCAAAGATCTGCAGTGCTTTAATTTTCTTCTTTTCAGTAATGAGCAAGCCATGCACCATCGCTTCATACTCTACCACATTGTTATAACATTCAAACTACAGCCTGTGCACGAAGAATAATTTCTCATCCTTAGAGGAAATGAGAACCACTCCTGCTCCCACATCATTTCTACTTCTAGATCCATCAAAGTACAACTTCCATAGACCAGGTTGAACTTTGTATTTCTTGAACGCACGTGGAAGCATAGTTTCTTCTTCTAGAATGCAATAAGTACCAAGCCCAATTTCATAGGCTTCCCAGTTCTTCAGCATAGGGATCAAATTTTTGGTTTCTTTCCATCCATTCATCAAGCACTAGGTCTGGGACAGAGGGTGGAAGAGACTTCTCTTCAGGAATTGAAGCTTTCTCTTCTTGGATTAAATAGTTGGCTTGGAGAGAGGATGGGACATATGACTCTATGTGATAAGAAAATGTAGGCTCGGCCTATATAGTGAATCAGGTACCATACCTTGTCTTGAGTAACATATGAGACCAATCAGAAGACAAGTAACCACCCACTTTAGCAGTAAATTCTCTTGATAAACATAGGGCAAACAAAGGAGGTAGGTCAATGATTGATACATCTTGAGTAACTATTAGGCTTGGACATGCATGAAGGGTTAACTCAAGATCCTTGATGATTCCTAAGGTGGTGACAATTGAGCCATCAAGTTGCAGGAATCCTTTAGATAAAGGGCCAAATTTCAAACCCAAGACATTAGCTATCCACTTAGGCGTAACCAAAGTACTAGCGCCTGAATCAATCATGCAATTATGCACCAGGTGTTTGCTTATAATCAAGGACATATAAAAGGGTGGGGTTTTAACAAATTTACTTACTTGTTTCTCCTCTTCTTAGCAGATTCTAATAGAAGCACATGGCTTCTGTGTAGCTGGATTATCATGCGGGAGTTGCGCCAGAGATTTATGCAACAGATCCCGCTGAGATAAAATGGTCAGGGCATCCCACATTATGACGTTTATGTTTTTTCTCTTTATCTGGTGAACAATGCTAAATGGAAGGCCCCCCATCTTGTGCATTTGGGGAACAACATCCTTTCTTGACTGTTTAGGTGTGGAGGCCTAAATTCTAGCTAGAGTAGACGCTTGACCTACCAAATGAGGGGTGTGTGTTGCTTCAGAAGGAGCTTTACGCGGGACCTCCTACATAGGGATTTGAACACCTTTACTCCAAGAGGTCTTATTTGCTTCTTTCTTTAAAAATATGCTTACATTGCTGGGATTGTGACCTGCGCACCAGACTCTAACATTATTTTTCTTGTATCTTGCGTGCCTAACTCTAACATTATTTTCTTGTATCTTGTGTTGTCTACAAATTTGGTGTGCAACCTATTTGTATCTTCTGTAGCTTGATTGATTGCACAAAAGTCCTTTGCGCCAAAGAATATCATTTTTTCTCTAGAGGAGATTCTGGTATTTCTAGGTTATCTGCTTCAAGGGAAATCATTGAAGGTTCACAAGCCGAAGCATTCTGCATCATGAAGGCTTGGGCGCACACAGCATTTACACAATGATATTGACTATGAGGCATGTTGCATGGGAAGAACCACTCTGTTTCTTGTGCCATATTATTTTGAACTGGAACAAGCATTCAAATCACACTGGGTGCTGGAAGAGAAGGTGCGGGAGGAAAAACTTGCAAGGGTAGATGTGCATTAGGTTGTCATCTATCATTCTACCGGTTGGGCACGTACCTTTGATTTCCATATTGATTCCACCAAGGATAATTGCTTTGGTTGTGCACCTGATTGGAATTACCTCCATAGGCTTGTACTGTGTTTCTTTTCTAATGATATGACCTTGTTTGATAAATTTATAGTCAAGGCCTTCAATTATTCATCTTCTTTTTGTTACACTGGAGAGTAGAATGTTGAGGCAACCAGTTGCGTGCTTTTCTTAGGAACAATGAATAGGGGCCACATAAGGCTAGAGCACCTGTGATATTTCTAGAAACAAGGGAATAGGTGGTCTAGGAGCCAACTTTCCTACCTAAATAAGACTATTTTCTTGCCCTTACTGCAATATTATAAGCAACTGGTAAATTCCTACCTCCCATAGATTGGAACATAACTGAAATGTCGATTATTGAGTGAGTTTCAGATAATAAAGGAAATCATGTTGGGCTATAGGTCTTACCACAAGAGGAATTCTATCCCAAGTCTTATGAAATCTGATGTTGAAATCAGTCATCTGCTCATTAGGTGCCCTCCTTTTTGTTGTCAGTTGCTCCACCAAAGATAGGTGATCTGACTTATCTTCAAAGTAATTACAAAGAGTCTGTTCCCAGCTCATCCCAGGTGGTGATAGATCCAAGTCTCAAACCTCTGGTACCATTGAAGAGCTTTACCTTTGAAAGAGGCTGTCAAGTATCTTGACTACTACATTGTCATGTGTGATTAGATAAAGTGAACACACATTTGCTATATCCTGGATATTCTCCTTAGGGGTGACTTGGTAATCACCAGTGAAGTAAGGAATACTCTTAAGTATGTCATTCAACATATCATGTTACACAGCCAAGAGCAAGGGACTCCCTCCAGAAAATTTTGTAAAGTTTCTTAATGGAGGAGGTTATTGATGTGCCATTCCAAGGCATGCAAGTTGTTTGTTTTGAGGAGGAGTTGAATGGATGCGCACTGCAGCTGGAGTTAGAGATGTACACGCATGGACTTTCTGGAACAAAATCATCTCGGGGATAGCTAGAGGTATTCAAAATAATCTTCAGTTTCTGCACTTCTTCTTGTGTGTACTCTTGTCCTGAAAGGCACTCAAGACTGCTAGAAACAAAGATCTCAAAATATTGGGAGTCGCGAGATGTGTTGAAATGAGCCTCCAAATGCTGAAACACTAAGTCCACACACCAAAACTTTGAGATGTGAAATGTGAGCTTTCAATGCTTGTCCCACTCAGCATGCCAGAAATTTTTGGTCACTCAAACGTGCACCCACATCTCAGATCTTGGAAAGGGCCGAGGTGTTTGAGACCACAATGGAACCGTCCCCAAGTTGTGGAACCTTACAAGGTTGGGACAAATCTCCAGAGAAGGTCCGTTTCCTCTATCTATTTCTACTGATACAGCTACTCCTAGTGACTAAAAAGGGGAAATTAAGTTAACAATGCCAAGGGAAAAATGATAGAAGGAATAACATAAAAGGAAACTATACTAAAAGGTGATAGCACTAGAGAAGAGGGATGAAACACTATTTGTTCTGAGAAAGAATGATAGGGAAATGCATGAAAGGAGTCTAGGCATGAGTAGTGCAGTGAAACACATATTCACCATATTGATTCTCATGGAACATAACTACGTATGGAACTGCAAGGGACCTGAAAGTAGTACAACCAACGTAACAACGTAAAAGAATAGGCAAGAAGAAGGAACGCAAACACGTTAGGACAGAGAGTAGTCACAAAATGATGCTTCTATTATTTCCAAAAATGTACAGATCTATTACACTGATGAAGGAGGCCTTGATATCCACATGCAAGAGCCAAATATAGAGGTATATAACTCAAAATACAGAAAATATGGAGTCCTTAGCAAAACCTGTAAGGATCTAGAGTGTCCAACCTAACAAATGAGCCTTGTTCTTACATTTATATATGAATCCATGGAGTAATAAGGGAAGAAGGAGGGAAAACCCAAATTTTAAATACAACCACCAACAAGAAGCTTTCAATGCCTACAAATCTACTTGGAGATCTGTGAAATACACGTCCTCATGCCTGTTTGACGTGTTGAAGAAAAGGGAGGGCAGATCATACCAAATCGGGTGGTTGGAGCAATCAGATCTATTCATCAATGTTTAGAAATATGTTTTCCCACTTCTCACCTACTAGATCCACAAAAATTTGAATTTGAATATCTAGCATTGTAGTTGATGTCAGCAGCTTTCTGACAAGCCCAGGCACACGCCGATCTGAGATTTGTATCAAAAGATATGGCTGTCAGAAGATGACAGAGTTGTTGGCACACGTAAAACACATGGCACACATGGATTGGCTAAAATGATGGCCAACTATATAAATATTTGTTGTTTCTGCCACATGTCGCTCACTGATTGGTTGCAAGGATTTGGTGCCCTGTTGGCGCGCTTTGACTAGTTACGCGCGACACTCTCAGGCATGTCAAAAGATGACCTGGTACAGAAGGGCACGTGGGAAGGGAAGAGACTGATAAGAAAGAAGGTGAATGTGTGGAAGGGAGAAGTGGAAGGAGAGAATGGAGAAGGGCATGCAGGGAAACTGTGACCAAGGGAATGTACCAAGTGATTTTAAGCTTGCACAATTTTTTAATGAATAACTTAGAGCCAGAATGTGTATGTGAGTTACCCAAATTACTTGGAGAGATATTTGGATAACAATTACATAAAATCTATTCAAATTTTATTTTCACTTGTCATCCACTGCATATAAAACA
Source organism: Taxus chinensis (assembly GCA_019776745.2). Classification (NCBI taxonomy): domain Eukaryota; kingdom Viridiplantae; phylum Streptophyta; class Pinopsida; order Cupressales; family Taxaceae; genus Taxus; species Taxus chinensis. The sequence goes on along the minus strand of CM034147.1, from coordinate 955,061,124 downwards.
AAGATAATGAACCTCCTTATTTTACACATAACAAAAAATTATATTCATAATTTAACACCTAATGATTCGGAGGGATTTTTAGGTGTTGGATTTTTCTTAAACCTCCCTAAACCATCACCATGTTGTAGAGAATTCTAATACCTTTATGACGGTATGCAAAACTCTAGAAACAGAATCAGGATGCAAAAAATATCACATGTCAAATTTTTGGTTTGAAAACGATTAAACTTGGTCAACTGGCGAATCACGGGTTGACATGTGGTAGTTTTGGAAAAAGGTGAAAAAAGTTAAGTTTCATTTTTTTTACCACCGGTCTTCAAAAAATGGTTAAAATTTTTGGTGGACCCCGTTATTTACTGGCCGGGGGCCCTCAGCTAGGTTCGGCACACTCTTTTATAGGAGGGGTGCCTTTGCCACCTTTTTATTTCACATTGTTATTATTGTTTTTACTATTTTATATGCCATTTATTCTCTAACATTGTCCCATATGGGATTATTGTTTTTGGATAATTATATTGAGCATTGCAGGTTGATATTGGCTCAAACAAGCTATTTCTAGCTCGGTGGGGTGATCAAATCCCCACTAAGTTGATCATATATTGATATCCACAATTATCAGGCCTTATATATTTGGTCGTTAATATTCTATATTGATCGGGCTTATCTATTATATCCCGGGAGGTTAAATGCATTGGGTAAATACCCCCATATCTCAGCATATACAATGTAGTTCACGGTTAACTCGCCACTTATTACGTGGTCAATTATCCTTATCCAACACAACGAACCAATAATGCACAATGGTTAGCTTGACACCTATCTATATTGGTGCAACAAAATAAAACAAATAACGATCGACCCAAATCCAAATCAACTTGGCATCCTATAATGGCTCAACAAATCTTGTTTGGTCAAACAAAAGGTGTATAGGTGTGGTCATAGCCATGTTTATAGTGGGTGGGTTTTCTATTTACTGGCCAAGGGCCCTCGGCCATGTTCAGCACACTCTTTTATAGGAGGGGTGCCTTTGTTGCCTTTTATTTCACATTATTATTATCATTTTTACGATTTTATATGCCATTTATTCTCTAACATTGCCCCATGTGGGATTATTATTTTTGGAGAATTATATTGTGCATTGCAGTTGATATTGACTCGGACAAGCTATTTCTTGCTCAGTGGGTGATCAACTCCCTACCGAGTTGATCACATGTTGATATCCACAATTATCAGGCCTTATCTATTTGGTCGTTGATATTCTATATTGATCAGGCTTATCTATTATATCCCAGGAGGTTCAATGGATTGGGTAAATACCTCATATCTCAGCGTATACAATGTATTTCACTATCAACTCTCCATTTATTACGTGGTTGATTATCCTTAGCCAACACAACAAACTGATAATGCACAATGGTTAGCTCGATAACTATATATATTGGCACATCGAAACAAACAAACAATGGTCGACCCGAATCCAAATCAGCTCAGCAGCCTATAATGGCTCGGAAGATCTTGTTTGGTCTAACAAAAGGTGTATAGGTGTGGCCATAGCCACATTTATAGTGGGTGGGTTTTCTATTTTTAAAACCCTCACACTAACCACCACCCGATCAATGTGGGACTATACCCACATAGGTATAGACAAAGCGCCGAAAATGGAGGGAATGAGCCTTGAACCTGTGACCTCCTCCATGAAAACCAGATGCATTAACCAACTCTCCTAAGTGTTTCAGCTTTGGTAAAAATGAGCTCGTTGGCATTAAAACAGAAACGGTGATCAGACTAACAATGGATAGTGAAGGAGGAGTTTGCATTCAACCATGGATTTAAAGGCCTTAGAATCTGAATTTCACTATGGTGTAAAATTGAAACTTGTTTAGAAGTCTGAGAGGAATCCAAATATGTAATTATTTTTCCATGAAGTGCTATATTTTTTCTTTTATAGGTGATTTTCCATCACATTTGCATGAAACATGCACTAGGAGCAAGCAGAGATCTAAGTTTTTCAAGCACCTAAGGGCCAAACTAGGTCTTGGTGCAAAAAGGGAAGTTTCTTAGAATTTCTTAAGGATTCCAGAAATGTAAATTATTTTTAGGTAGTGTTTATAAATCTCAATTTGTAGGAATTTTTTGATCGCAATTGCAGGGAATCACACTATGAAAACATTGTAGGGGCCACAGATGGACTTGGGAATATTTCTAGTAAATTGCAAAGTTCCATGAGATCTAGATAAGCTCATTTTTAGGTATAATAGTCTATTTTTCATTATGTAAGGGTTAATTATACTTCTTTGGATAGTAATAGATCGATTCTCTTTTCAAAAATTTGGAGACGTAGCTTTCGGGTGAACTCCATTATCAATCTTGTGTTGTGGATTTGATTTTAGTTTTTTGGATGAAGATTTTGATCAGATAAAAATCAATGTCAGATTTTAATTCATTTGATTAAGCAGTCATTCACTAAAAACGGGAAAATTTGGATTGAAGATTGAATTCAGTATCCATAATCCACCAATGCACATTTCAGTATTGTGAATGAAATTCAGAATGAGGTGTAAATCAGATAAAGGAATTAATCAATTTCAGGGTAATTGAACCAATAATTTTATGTTGAGTTCCTAGTATCCCAAAATTTGAAAAGTAAAAAAAATAGTACCATTTTCGGGTCAAGTTTGGTATCAAAGTTAGTTCTAGCTCGATATTTTACTTCCATTTTAATCTAATTAATAGTGATTTCTTTAGTTGGTACAGTTGATTTCAGTGGTTAAACAGGTACATGTGCACTATGGGTGGTTGCATATGTGTCAGATGAGGCATCAGATTGATAACTGATGGAAACTTCATCCAAAGAACCATCCAGGAATGGTAAGACAAGTTGGCTTATGGTAAAGAAGTTTTGAACCATAGTTTTTAAATCAACCTCTATTCATTGTTGAATCACTTATGAGTCTATTCAATTTTGGTATGGAGAATGTAGGCTCATGTGAGTTGGATAGATTTATTTTTGCATAGTAGTATCTGTTGAAGAGTATGCAACATGTTCAGGGTAATTTTGTGGATTTCCAATGTATACAAAAGGAATAATTAACATTTATTTTTAATTACTTTAAAATTGGAAATTGGGGTCACCTATAAGAGGATCTCGGAGACAGGTTTAAAATACTCAGATTTAACTTCTTGTGTGTTAAGGATGACAATAAACCACTTTCTATTTTTAATAGCATTTTATGCAGTTTCAGTGGGCATGTGGTGATTAATGTCTATTTTTTTAATGCATTTTAAATATTGTTGTTAAATGACATTGTTCAAGTCTATGACACTAGTTTGATTTTGTAGGTAATATAAAAATCCACTGTGTCTTTACAGGGTAATTGCACATTCATGACTACCCTTATTTTTAGGGAATGTATTTGTAACTACTTTGTATAGTTATAATTGAAATGTACATTATCTACACTAACAAACTGGTGTGAAAATATGCCTAGTGATCATTTACAGCATTGAGCAGTTCACCTTTGGGTAAGCACAGCTACAGTTTGATCTATCCTTTTACAGTTCAGTGTATGGATAGAATATTTACATATTCACGTTGATTCAGATTTTGACTATAGCCATTTTTGGGAGTTGATGGTTTAATTATTCTGGATAGTAAATATTTGCATTTGTAATTAGCATAATCACATATGTCAATTGAGCACTAGCTTCCGTTATAGATGGGTGTTATTATTTGACTTATTATTTGTGATAGCATTATAGTGTTTTGGGCAGATTCATGTGGATTCATTTTTATGACTATAGCTATTTTGGCGTTGATGTTCTAACTATATTGGATAGTGAATATTTTCATTATTACAGTTTCAAATGGACAGGGGACACTAACCTAATTATGGGCAATTTAGATGTCTGACATACTTATCTATATTATGAAATTGTAATTTAAGTAATTGGTTGTATCAAAAATTGATAGTTGAACACTATCTTAATTAGGTGTTATTATCTATTCACTTGTTTGTGATGGAATTACAAGGGATTTGATAGTTCACAGTTGTGTGCAAAGTTGACAGGGTTTCAACGTTTCAGTTGAACACTAGCTTTATTGGGTGTTATTATCTGATCGGTTATGTGACTAGCTAATCAACTATTTGCATTTGATTGACGTATAATGATTTTTTGGGTTCATGTATGTGTTTGTGCAAATGTAGGAAAAGTTAGCATGTTGATGGGTTGATACACGACTTTTTTTGGATTAAAAGCATTCCCAGTTGGGAGGAGTGATCCAAACGATTTTTGGGTGTTATAGTTTTCGTAAACCTCCCTAAACCATGACCACAATGTAGAGTGTTCTGAGACCTTTTTAATGGTATGTAGAACTCCAGAAACATAGTCCAGATGCATAAAATATCGCAGGTCAAAGTTTTGGTTTGAAAATGGTCAAACTTGGTCAACCGACGAATCACATATTGACACATGGCAGTTTTGGAAAAAGGTGAGAAATGTTAAGTTTTGTTTTTTTTGACTACCGGTCTTCGAAAAAAGGTTAAAAACATGGTGGACCCCACTATTTACTGGTCGGGGGCCCTCAACTAGGTTTGGCACACTCTTTTATAGGAGGGGTGCCTTTAGCACCTTTTATTCCACATTGTTATTATCATTTTTACAATTTTATATGTCATTTATTCTCTAATATTGCCTCATGTGGGATTATTATTTTTGAAGAATTATATTGTGCATTGCGGGTTGATATTGTCTCAGGAAAGCTATTTCTAGCTTGGTGGGGTGATCAACTCCCCACTGAGTTGTTCACATATTGATATCCATAATTATCAGGCCTTATCTATTTGGTCGTTGATATTCTATATTGATTAGGCTTATCTATTATATCCCAAGATGTTCAATGCATTTGGTAAATACCTCATATCTTAGTGTATACAATGTAGTTCACAGTCAACTCGCCACTTGTTATGTGGTTGATTATCCTTATCCAACACAACAAACCAATAATGCACAATGGTTAGCTTGGCACCTATATATATTTGTGCAACAAAACAAACAAACAATGATTGACCCAAGACTCAGGTGATCCAAATCCAAATCAGCTCAACAGCCTATAATGGCTCGACGAATCTTGTTTGGTCCAACAAAAGGTCTATAGGTGTGATTGTAGCCACATTTATAGTGGGCAGGTTTTCTAGTTTTAAACCCTCACACCAACCACCACATGATCAATGTGGGACTATACCCACATAGGTATAAACAAAGCGCCGAAAATGGAGGGGATAAGCCTTAATTCATTTGATTAAGCAATCATTCACTAAAAATGGGAAAATTTGGATTGAAGATTGAATTCAGTATTCATAATCCACCAATGCACATTTCAGTATTGTGAATGAAATTCAGAACAAGATGTAAATCAGATAAAGGAATTGATCAATTTTGGGGTAATTGAACCAATAATTTGATGTTGAGTTCCTAGTATCCAGAAATTTGAAAAGTACAAAATAAATAGTACCATTTTCAAATCACCTAACAACACAATTATAGCAATTTAAAATCAACATTTACTAACAAAAGTATAACAATTTAAACTCAACATTAAACACATATGGTAGGAATTGGTTGCTACACAACTCTTATTCTAGTGATGCATTATATTCAAAAAACAATTCCTAGAAGGAAGATTACAATAGTATTTTGTCTTCGACATGTCAGCATATCTTTAGCTCCATGTAAAATGACCCTTGATTCGATAAAGGCACATGTTTATTATTAAAAATATGAATGTCTATAAGTTTTAGGTCTTTGTAAATCCAATTAATTACTCTAATCTTGGTGTTGTCATGAAAATGTGCAACATGAAAATTTCTAATTTTCAAGCATGACAATGAACCACAGTGTCAAAAAATTTGTAAGTCATACTTCCCCAAGACACCCCCAGGTTAGTCTATCCCAATCACCAATCCTATCCTATTATCCTAATCATATCTATATTAATTTCAAGTGTCCCCTAGGTGATTTAGGAACTTCTAGAGCATTCGAGTAGTTTTGGGAAGGGCTATCATTAGCCTTCCTAAGACTAGTGCACCATCCATAGAGTGGATCAGAGGAGTAAGCCTTATTTTGGAGGAGTATTCAAGAGCTAGGAACATAAAGGAGATGATTTTTAACGATTCAAGGAAGATTTGGAGGTGTTGGAAACAATTCAGCGAAAGTGGGTTTTCGTGCCTAAACGAGCACGCACTGTGAATGAGGACCTAAGATTCAAATTACGATTATAGGATCCCTGTGATGATTTGAAATCCCAAAAAAACATTCAATGGAAAAAAAATTCAATGCCCTAAATGGTGGAAAAATGAGACATCATGAAACCTCATGCACTTCCCTAGGCAACTCATTCTTCTGGCACACAAACGGGCGGTCTTGAGAAATAAGGTGACTTTTGAGAGTGTTACAGTAAAATTTTAATCTTGGTACCATAACCATTGGATTCATTGATGTGTTTTTATGTGGAATCATATAAAATTTCAACTCGAAATTCATTTGGGAGCCCAAGATATCACCTCTACAAGTCGATCCCAAGGTAAGAGTTTTCATACTTAGCCATTTTTTGAGAAGGACACGTGTCAGCACCAGAAAACATGGAGGGATTTCATGTCCCTTTCATCCCTTTAGCAAAGGGACATATAGGGGACACAAAAATGCTCCTATCCCTTTTTAGCCCCTGAACACCAATGTGACCTCTCATTTGCCAGTTAAGCCCCTTAGAGCTAAGTTGGAGCCTTCCCTCTCCATCATGGATGATCGCCAAGTGTCACGATGAGGTGCGAAGTGGAAATTTATGTCCCTTTAATAACTTTGTAAAAGGGACATATGGGACACAAAAATGCACACTCCCTCGTTATTTCCACGTGGTTTTTCATATGACCCAGTCTCAGCCCCTGTGAGGAGAAGGTAGTCAAAATAGGTACATGATCTTCATCAGATGATTGCAAGAGCTCCATAAGGAGTTAGAAGGAAAAAAATATTTTTTGGAAATCTAAGAAGATCCTCTACATAATGGAACATTTAGATTTTTCATAAAACTCAACATGCTTCCTAGGTGAGTTCATTTTGAGTGGGCACACTCGGTGATTCCAAGGAAGGATGTCATTTTTGGAAGATTTTTAAGAAGAATCAGAAGATTATAACCATTGATACCATTTTTCCATGATCAAATGAGGATAAAACAAGAAAAAACATGGATTTTTGAAGGCTCCAGACTTGTTCTTCACCAAAATGACTTTGTTGGCCCCAAAGTGAGAAATCTTCATAACTTGAAGAATGGTGCATGGATTGACATGGTATTTTTTGCAATCATCCACATTTTTCAGAGGTCGTTAGAATGCAAGTAGAATATTTTTCAAACACGCCCTATATTTTTTTGCAGCGAGTAAACCCTAGTTCCCTACAACAAAAATTTTAAATTTTAAAATCAACATTTCCAGAGCTCGGGTTGACATGAAATTTTAGAGGAGCACTGGAGATAAAAAAACCATATCAAGAGAATTCATTTCATTGAAAATTGATGCCTAGAAACCCACTTTCTAAAAATAGTAAGCCTTCCTACACAGGTACTAGATATTTGTAGTAAGCCATCTCCAAAAGTAGTTGCGAAGAAAATAGTGTGCACCAGAGATAATTAGGAGACCAGAATGGTTGAGCAGTGTTGAAAATGGTGAAAATTCCCACTTACTAAAAATAGTATGTTCCCTATATGGGGACCTATTAAAAATAGCAAGTCATTCCAAAAAGTGGTTGAGGTGAAGGCAGATTTCACAAAAGAATCATACAAGGGGATAAAAATTCAAGTTGGCAACATTGGTTGGAGTCTAGAGAGATTTATTCTAACACTTACTAAAAATAGTAAGTTGTCTCTTACGCACTTCAAAACAGGTACCTGATCTTCAATGGATGATTCTGGAAGCTCTGTAAGGATTCAGGAGGCAATCAAATACTCATTGGAAAGATAAGATAATCTTTTGAATCATCAGGTTTTTAAAAAAAACTCTTGACACTTTTCAGTGGAGCTCATTCTTCGCAGGAACATTTGACAATCTTGATCAAAAAGTGGCCATTTCAAATAGTTTCATGCATAATTAAAAGATGAGACCCATCCCATTGATCTTAGAAGGATGTTTGGAGTCAAATCATGCAAAATTTCATCTAAAAAGACTTCTGGAGCTCTGGTAATCTCAATTTCAAGTTCACTCTCTCGGCTGGTCAAATGCTTATGTTTTGCCTCTCAAAAGTGCAAGGCACATTTCTGTGCACCTCATTTCTCTTTGCAAAGGTGCAATGGGTACAGTAAAATTTTCCAATGCATAATTTTTTCTCTATTTCTCCGTTTGATCCTAAAAAATTTACATCGCGTGCGTATTCACAATCCCCAACTCTCCCTCCAGTTTCAGGTCTTAAAGTACAAAATCACACCTTTGGGAAAAAAAGTGGGTTTTTTCTATCCCTCTCCTCCCCTTGGTGCAGTCTGGATAGTAAAATTCACCCATGCATAATTTTGTCCCTATTGATTTGTTTGTCATGAAAAAAATTTGCATTGTGCATGACTTGCCTTGCTCTATCATGCCCCGCAATTCCTAGATCAAATTTTTCCACCTCAGTGCACTTACGAAAAATAGCATGTGTCTATGGCGAGGCATACTAAAAATAGAAAGTGGATAAAAATGGAAATTCAGTGTCAACAAAGGAGGATTGAGATGTGCCAAAGGATTTAGAGTTTATCACATTGGAGTGTTTCATCAGATCATTCGGCAAAGATCATTGGACTTCATCAGAGGAAGCTTCTAATTCTTCCTTCTTCTCTCTCTCATTCTCTCTCTTCTCTCACCCTCCCCCAATAGTCTCTCTCTTCCATGTTATGATTCTTCATTGGGGTGCACTTTTTATATGTCCTTAATAAAATTAAAAAGCAACTTCATATTTCTAATGTAAAAGTCACCTTTATGTTATAAAAAGGGACTTAAAAGTTTCCGAGGAAGTTGAAAAGTTTTAAGCTGTGTGAGGACATATGAAAAGGCATTGGGGGGTAGATGAAGAGTCATCTCTCATTCTATAAATTTTAAAGGCCTTCTCTTTTCAAAGGTGTTGGTGATCAATTTTTTAAACTCAAGTGTGCATTGTACTTAGAGAGAACAGAGGAGATAGCCATTTTCTTCCATTTCCCCCTCTTTATTTTCCTCCATTTTCCTATCATGTACAACTCTTGATTTTAAATTTTAATGAAGGAAGAATTTTATATTTTTCAAGGCATATGAATGTGTGCATCTTTGTATACATGGTTTCCTCTAGGAAGTAGCATTGAAGTTTTCGTTGTTTCTTCTCTTAAATGCATGTGTTGAAATTTCTAACTAGTGTGTGCAGGAATCTGATTTTTGTTAGGAAATTAATATGTTAGTGCTCTACATTTATATATGTGTGAATAATAATTACATTGGTAATTATTATTATAGTGAATGTTAGTAATTAGTTGTTGAATATTATATTGTTATATAGTTATAACAATATAATATATATTGTTGTCACCCGTAACTATTCCAGGGTATTCGTTCCTATTTTCTAGGACATTGTTGTGCCTACCTTCGTGGCTATATATTAGCCATTGTATTACCAGAAATAATACATTGTGAAGAATATTATTTTCTTGTGGATGTCTTCGGATCTCTGATCCTTTATAGTTGGTATTAGAACCAAGTTTTCTCATAACAGATTGTGACTATAATGAGAGTCGTTTGAGAGCAAGTAGTTTCTTCTATTATGGATAGTATCTCTTTCTTGGAAGGCATGAAGATTGAGGAATTTTCAGGCATTCGTTTGATAATATTACAGTCATCCAGATAAAAGGAATGTACGGTTTGTCATTTGAATGTCTGAGATCTTAATAGAGACACATTTCCATCATTAGAAAATCTAAAAGAAAAATACAATCAATATGCACAATTCAGAATAATGCCATTGATGTCCTTCTACCTGCATCACTTATGGTGTTCATTCTTTACATTTCTCACATATCTTGAAGCTGAATCAAACTAATTTCAGCTATATTATTGGACAAAAAAGATCATGGAACTCTTTGTGCATTTGATAGACCAATCTCCATGTGCCTATTGCCACATGGGATGTGTATTGGAGCGACTAAAAAATAATTAGATCTTATTTAATAGAGCTTTCTACGGATATTGTATTATTGTTTGGCCTTCTCATCTTTAAAGATCACTGTATTAAATCAGACATGAATCAGGTGCATCTATTTCACCACCTCCTAATAGTGCCAAGCAAATTGATATATGTAGAAACCGTCATTCAAGTTCCATATCGCTTGAGGAAGGCGTTCCACAAGATTCCTGTGAGACTTGTGTGAGAATTGGAAAATAAGTTCAGTAGGATGTTGTTATGATAGCCATAAGAAGAATATTGAGGCCACCAAACAAATACTCAGCCGTATTCTGGCCCCGTAGTCGAACATTGACCGCAGTCTATGGTGTCATTTTAGAAGATGTTGTCTATCCTACAGAGATTACTGGGATCGAGTTAGATATCGTGTTGATGGACTGCAAGAATTTCTACCACAAAGAAAGCAAACTCGTGGTTTTAGAGTATTGGTTAGTGGTTTATAGTTTTCTCTATATTCCTTCATATCTTGTTAGGTTCAATAGGTTTACTTAGAGGTATTGTGTCATATTTAGTTATATAGTTTAAGTCTAGTAGTTTTATTTATAGTGGTCGATTTATTTTCTAATTGATAACTTTTAATCTATGTTATGAATTAAAATTCCCTATATAAAATTAGGTTATTAAGTATGTTGTGTGGTTTCCTACCCCTATTTTGACTCAAACGAGGAAGATGTGCATTTTGGATGCTGAGAACAGTTGTATAGGAGGGAAGCTGAACTGGAGTGATCCTCTGACTGTAGAGATCCTTTGACTGTCATACTTCTAACATCAATTGGTCAGTGAAATCGATCGTTCACTGGAAGTGAAAGCAGGAACTGTTTAGTTCGCGTATGTAGGTGAATCGGTGGAAGTGTGGTCATCCGGTATAGGGTTCACTGTGGTGAAGCGGATTGGTCATGTGCACCAAGATCTAGACAACAAGATCCAAGCCAGCAGTATGCAGACCTAAAAGTATGTGGAGGCATACAATTCTAGTTCTAGTTCTATGGTGCTTTTTTTTCCGTGTTCACATTAAAGGGGTGAAGCTTAGCTATTAATAATGTTCACACTAAGGGGGTGAATGTTAGGAAAAAATATTTGTGTTTACATTATTAATGTGTGTATGAGCAGCATTATTCCTTAGATTTTCCTATGTTATTTCTTGCAGTGAGATAGTGATGAGAGTTGATGATACTACTGCAACATCATGATATTGTGGTTGTTAGTTATCCACTTGAAAATCTATCCAGAGGTTGTTGGTATTGTCCTCAAAAACCATCAGTTGTGTGGTTGTTGGTTAACCACTTGAAAAACCATCCAGATGTTGTTGGTATTGTCCTTGAAACCATCCAGATCATGAGCAGGCTACGTAGCGGCACGTTGCAGTACAAAGCAGGTTTTCCCCATGTTCGCACTAAGGGGGGGAATGTTATGAAATTAATATGTTAGTGCTCTACATTTGTATATGTGTGAATAATAATTACATTGGTAATTATTATTATAGTGAATGTTAGTAATTAGTTTATGAATACTATATTGTTATATAGTTATAACAATATAATAAATATTGTTGTCACCCGTAACTATTCTGGAGTATTCGTTCCTATTTTCTAGGACGTTGTTGTGTCTACTTCCGTGGCTATATATTAGCCATTGTATTAACAGAAATAATACATTGTGAAGAATATTATTGTCTTGTGAATGTGTTCAGCTCTCTGATCCTTTATAATTTTCTACTTGTAGCATTAGTTCTCCTAGATCTCTTTTCTCACTCCTTTTTCCCGCTCTCCAGACAAAGTCTTCTCTAGCAAGCAATTGCTAGTTTTTCTGCAGGGTCAGTGGAGTGCCTCTGTTGGATCCTCGACCGCAAGGCCACCAGTAAAATCCACCTTTCACACACATGCAAATACAGAAGTTGCACCATTTAAGTAGAGGGACTTTCGATTCCCAAAGCGTTGGCAAGAAATCCACAGATTTATCCAACCGACAAATATTCTCACCAACAATTGACATAAAACAATTATGATGGAAAAATCATACTTTATTATCCTTAGAACACATTAATAAAGCGTCAATAAGAAAATTGGGGGTTGAGAAAAATTGTATGATTAGAAAAATATGATTCATATGAAAGAAACTAACTAAACAAACCTATGTTTTGATACCAATGTCAAGTAAAATGGATAGAAATTTAACATACTAAATTTGTGCAAACCAAAATTATATCCAATAATTAAAGAATGAGATGTAAATAAATATTTATTATAATGAAAATGATTATTTAGGTCGCCTTTAGGATGACTTTTCAATCTTTTTGAAATATTTATTGAGATTCTACAAAAGGGACAATACCTATTCTTAAGACTAATAAATATTATAACGAACTCAGCCATGAACTAATAATATTGCAACATTAGTGTGTTTTTAAATGAAGGGGCTTCTTTTTTGCGGCAATTGAAAATCTTATGAAACTTTATAAAGCGCTACATGAAATAAAAGAACATTACCCTCGAAAATCTAAGAGCTCCACTTTTTCAACGTGTTGAATTCAAAAGTTAATTGGTAACCAACCTAACTATAATATACATTCTTCTCATCAATTTTTTTTTGAATTGTAATAATTGACTCTAAATAATCTTTTATGATCCCGTGATAAAGATTTCTAAATTATCTCAAAATTATTATTGAGTAATTTTTTTAAGGACATACTACTACTTAAAAACCTTCTTGAATTTTTCACCCGCTTATTAGACCTACTAATCTTATTATTCATAATTCAAATTTAAAACAATGTTAAATAGAAATAGGTATACAAGTCGAAATCACCTTTGTAATAAGAAAAAAGCATTGTGATAGTTAATACCTAGACTTGTATGTAGTTGGATGAGACACTAGTAATGTTATGAGTTGGTTATACCATGAATTCATAACAGCACGTAACGGAATTCTGTTCGTCTGCGTTGTCACCCAAAAATGGCAAATGATACATCGACAAAGCATATTTGCAAAATGTTTTTAAAGCTACAAAACAATAACGGCGTTGGGCACTGGCAGCAGCGTATTTAAAGAGCGCATGCCTTGTGAAGGCAAGCGCAACAAAATGCGGGTGACGTGGACGATACAGACGGCGCCGCCAATCCAGCGGCCTCCTCGTAAATAGACACGCACCCCACTCACTCACGGACGGCCCGACATTAACCCTAAGCAACCGGTACTATCTCTTTATTTTATCCTTTATTTAATGGCCACTTCCGATACTGGCGCCGTCTCTTGCCAAACCCTAGTAATTATTAACGCCTCTCTGGATTTGGGTTTGGGTTTGGGTTGGAGTTGGGTTAGGTTTTTGTCTTGGATTCGCAGTGGTCATCTCCTCCACTGCACCATGAAATCTCTAGTATAAATGAATGACACATCTCCTCTCCACAACTCTTCATTATAACCGTTGAGCCAGATATCTGTAATGAGCGAGAAACTAATTGAGTTAGATTTCTGGTAAGTTGTGAGACTCTTTCTCCTTGTTGCCTCTTTTATATGTTTTAGGAAATTGGATGAAAGGTAGCGGCCATTAGAATGGCTATTTCTTCATGATTTTTATTGTAATTCTATTTTAGTAGTTTGGCTTTTTTGTATGTTTTTCCATGATTTCTGATAACTGTTTGTTGTGTGAAAGTGAGTAATTTACATTTGATCGTGCATACGAAAGAAGTTCGTGTTCTCAACCAGTGACACAAGTTGTTTTCAAGAGGAACTGCAAAAAGAAGCGATCCGGCATTTTGAAAGGAGAAGAGAGAGAAAAACACTGGAGGAAAACCAAGGTGTAGTAACTATGAATATGCAAGTTGTGAATAACTCTTGTATGGCGTCTGTCTTTGTTGAAACAAAACAAGATGAAAATTGTAGTTTTGTGGAAAAAAACCAAGATACAAAATGTGGTGTCCTGGACACGACAGACTGTGGCGTTGTTAGTAAAGAGAAATCACTCGAGTGTTTAGCAGTAGCACAGGCAGTCAATGCAGGTAAGACAGAGGACGGTTCTTCAAGACACGGGAAGTTAGCAAACCATGGAGATGATGTCTTGTCAAAAACCCAGAATGTTAAAGTAGTATGTTTTCCAACCATTTTGGGGGTCGCCTGTTCGAGTCCCGGAGATGGCAAGTGCCTCGACCCGAATGCCCCCGAGTTCACACCAGCTACTTCCCCCAATGCATCCTCGCCATGCAGCTTATATCCGCATCGCCAGCGGGTATTCGGTACTCCACCTGTAAGCCCGCATCAGCTCTACGGACACATGGCCGCTATCCACCTGAATGACGAAATGCGGCAGCACCAGGCGGAAGTGTTATCATGGTATCCGGGCGGCCATAACTGTGAATTGCAGCCACCTGCAACAACTCTTTCTTGTTACATGCCCACAACTCCGTGTCATCATGGCCAGGGGAAAGTGTTTTCTCTTCCGGCTAACCCGGCCCCTCTCTCTCTCACTTCTCCAAGGATTCGAGGTGCTATGCTAAGCAGTAGTAATGGCGGCACGCGTTTAACGATAGATGTCTCTCATCTTCATGATCACAATGGAAACGGCATCCATACGTTCAGTTACGCCACATCCCTCACTCCCCGGAACTCCCCCACAAATTTAGCTGCTCATTACATATTTGACGAAAAATCAGCGCAATCAAATAACGGTGCTCCTCGCACCACTCTCATGGTCAGAAATATTCCCAACAAGTACAGGTATTGAATGAATACCAGACTTTCCTCGTGCCTCTTCCAAATCCTACTGTAACTTGGTTATTTACTGTTTATTAAAGTTATTTTCTGATAAGTTGCTCCATTTCCATGTTGCAGTCAGGTTGAGCTAATAAAATTGCTGGATGAGCACTGTATACAGCAAAACGCTCAAATTGTTGATTCAAAACAAGTTGAATCTGCCTATGATTTTGTCTACTTGCCAGTTGATTTCAAGTGAGTTAATTAAACTATCTTAAATGTTAAAATTACTGTTCATTTGTATAATATTTGATCTCTTTTTTTTATGATTTATACCTAAACAGAAACCGGTGCAATTTGGGTTACGGGTTTGTAAACTTTACCAGCGTTGAAGGGGCCGTGAGATTCTACAAAGCTCGTCATTTAAAAATGTGGGAACGCTTTAATTCTACCAAAATTTGTGAGATAAGTTATGCTCGCCTGCAGGTATAACTGCGTCACATTAATAATGCTATTTTATTTGGTTTCAACTTGTATTTGGTAGCCGGACATAAATTTTTGTTCGTTTTTTTAATTCGTGTAGGGACAACAAGCTTTGGAAGAGCATTTCGAAAATTCCGTGTTTCCATGCAATACCGAAAAATATTTGCCGGTAAAATTCTCAACACCGCGCAATGGAATCCAATGCCCGCCACCGATTCCAGTAGCGGGTCATCTGTCAAGAAAGCGTAGTCCAACCAAACTCATCATCGACGAGACGAGCTGCGAAAATGGTGGTAGTAAAGATGAGAGTAATCTTAACCAGAGCTCCGAGATTTCAATCATGTAAACATGAGTTATTCGGTTTCTTTGTAATTTGCCTTGTAGCTGAAATCTTTTCCATGTTGCCCGATTGGCTGCTATTAAATGTTAGTGAAAGAAAATTACGCTCTCTTCGTCAAAGCATTTCTTTCATGGTTATCCGCCCTTTCTCTCGCAACTTTATAGTAATCCTTTATTTTTTATTTCTCTTTCAAAAGTAGTCCACATATCTTAAATACATTTTATCTACAATGGTGTAGATATCAATTTCAAGTGTAGATATCAATTTCAAGCATATGAATTGTTAGTATATCACAATTGGTTAGTATATCTCCAACCTTATAGCGGTTGATTTGTTGTTTCTTTTTTTTTTCAGTTTTTGGAGATGTTTTGAGATTCACATTTTGTTTTAGTTCATGGTTTGTATTTTTATGTCCCATAGTGCCATTCTTGGCCTTCTATGGACATTAATATCAAATTGGAATTAAATTATTAATGGGTACAGTGCTCGTAGATGGGAAGTAAAACACATACATGGTTTGTAAAAGTGTATTTGTGTTTTATCTTGGAAATTAGGACATTGAGAGGGGGGTGAATGTCTGTATTCAACTCCCAAAGTTTGGTTCAACAACAAATGACCTTTAGTGAGCTTTAACTCACAAGGAAGCTACAACTCCCCACATGTTAAGCTACCACTTAGACTTGTTCAAGAATTTTGGTCACACTTAGTTTGTTGTCTTATATAACTAATAATGAACCCTAAATTAGCTCAATTTCATCTCAATTCTACTACAAATCTCTCTTTCCTGGTTACATGATCAAATGCAAGGCTCATTTCAAAAAGGTTCATTTCACACTTACTTGTCATGCTCTCCTTCACTGAATCATACAACACAAGTTCCTTATTTCAATCTTTTTTCTTTCTAATCCCTCTTTGAGTAACCTAAGGGTTCATAGGTTATTTGCATCACATAATTTTCAATTTCATACTTCTACACCTTTCAATTCACAGCCTTCTCTCACTACTCTTTATGCTCTTTCAATCTGCTTCACATCCCATGGAGTAAGGCTTTTCTCACGCATGTAGTTTTGACATAAATCTCTGCTTTATCTGTCCTTTTAATACTTTGTTTTTCAAAGTCATTCAAATTCAATCCATGCACCTTGAACATGCATTCACACCTCGCAGTCATGTTTTGTAAGCACAATAACAACACCACAATAGACCTTTCACATACTAATTATATTCAAGAATCTACCCTTCAACTCTATTTCTAGAGTTCTCTAACTTAGAGACTGTCTTTTCAAATTCTATACTCTTAAATTTCTATCTCTTGGACTCATTCATTTTTCTTGATGAGGAGAAAAACACACATGTAGCTGCTCATGGCCATTGAGTTTCTTTGTGGGCTCAACTACTTCGAACTAGGAAGTTCCATGTCTTTTCAACTTCACAACGCGACCAAAAACTTAGCCACTCAACCAAATTGCATTATTTTAGGCTACCCCATTGGACTATTAACATCATTGTTAGACACTAAGAGCATTGGTTGCACTCCATCATTCTCTAATTGATGTCAAATCGATCATATTCTACAGTTTCAAGATCCTTTTGAAGAAACTTGCATTTGATCAATCACCTATGATAGAGTACAACAATACTGGGTATGCTTCTCATCACTGTCACATAAAATTTGATATTTCAAACCATTTAAGATCAAACCAAGATCAAATGTGCCCTCTCTTACTATTTAGAGGCTTTGCATGACGACCAAAACCTTCCACAATGAAGATAACATCATTTAAAATGCTTGTCAGCACTATACATAGAGTTTGCAAGGTTGTCTTCAAAGGACTGTCAAGAAATTCTCTTTCGAGCCTTGATGAAAATGTATAAAACTTAAAAATTCTTGACCACGACCATAAGACAAAGATTTGCTGAGATTTTTAAGAAATTTCATTTGTTCAATCTCATGCTTCAAGTAATTTACTCCTTCAAACCCTAGGCAGAGGGTTTTTCCAACTATGCAAGCTCGAGGGGTTTTAAAATTGGATTTCTCAGTCATATTTTAACTTTTATGGACCTGTGGGAGTGTTCTACATATTTTCAATACATTAAAAGAGTTTGAAACACTTCAATTCCCTCCCATAACTTCAAATACTAAGCACAATGGCCCAAAATTTTGATAGTGCATTACTTGTTGAGCTCAAAAATATTCTTTAGGGCTTATGCTAAGACTTGGTTTAGCATGAAGGATCAATGAGGTATTCTTGACCTCCTTTGAACATCTGACACAACATTGAAGACGAATTATTCATCTTTACATGGAGGTTTCATCTAGCCCAAAGGAGTATAGTCAACATTATGACTGTCATCAAATGTACACACATAATCTTCATCTATTTTTCCTTAGTATTCACATGTGAAGCACAACACTTACCACCTAGACCATGATCTTGAAGAGAAATTAGTGGTTATACTCTCGATTATCACCACCCACTAGCACAAGCTTGGTAAGGAGTAACAAAATGAATTTTTGGTACACTGTCTCACTTAAACAAGGCTTCAGTTTGATAGTAATACATGTAAATACACTTCAAGAAGATCATGATAACCCTACTCAAGGACTTAGAGAGAGATTTCAAGGATTAAATATTCAAGCATACCATTGAATACAAATTTCTTGGCAAAGCATCACAAGATCATGTGGAGGCAAAGTGTTTGAACTTTAAGACTCATCACAAGACCCTAATAAGTGCTCCATCAACTTCAAATTGACCTATAGAAAAGAACTAGAACCATTTTCTATCGCAAACATAACTTTTGAATACTGTAACCTGAATGTACCTTTAAATTCTCATGATTGTATGAATATGCTCTTACAAAGCAAGTACATACCTACATGAAATAGTTCACCCTGAGGAGCAATAGAATTACTGTTTTCACTTAGAGGAGGTTTTATATGCTTATGAGGAGTGTAAATTGTTTTTACAAGTTATTTAGAGTTAGATAACTCATATTAAGCCTATTAACTCAAGAAAGAGCCCTGAAGAGAGAGAGAGAGGAATGCTGGTAGAAAAGAGCTCATAAATTATTTGATTCTTAACCAAACTGCTTCAAATTTTTTGTAACATTTCAGGGTTGGAATTCTCTTCAAAAATTCCTTCTATGATTTATCTAAAGAAAGCTCCATATTTTTATTGGGTGCTAAGAAGACAGGGTGCTCAATTTGCATTCCTCAGTAAACCAGTTTTAGAAAAACTTGCATAACTTCACATACCTCTTAAAAACTTGATGAAATTTGGCATGAATCACTAACACACTCCATAGGTTGGTTGGAATAATTTTTCCTGTACAGCTCAGAACTATCTCACTTTTTTCAATCTACAATATCAGTCCTTAAAGGCAGTTGTGGTGAACTTCAAGTCTTTCCTCCAGGAGCTGAAATAAACCTTGTTATTGCTCATACATGCCCTAGACAACATCCCTAGACTCCTCCCATGATTACATGGTATTTTCATGACCGATATCAAGCTTTCACACCTTATTAGGCTCTAGAACTAGGCCTAACTGAGCCAGTTTCAACCTAGACTTCCACAAGATGACCTAAAAATCACTCCAAGAGCTCTTTCTTATGCTGACACTATCATTTCTGAGCTAAATAACATATGAGCTAAGCATACCAACTATGTCCATGCTTTCAGTGGACTCCTGCCTCACAAACCAAGCTTGCAACATCTTGAATCAATCTGAAACCTCTTTGTGAGCTTCAACCATCATTAGAAGGCACTACCAATCAACCTCCATGTCCTTTACAAAGCCTCACTTCACAACTCACTCCTTTGCCATCAATGTCACTTGTCATAAATGAAAACACCAATGACTAGGGTTCAGCACTTTAGAATTCTATGTTTGGTAATTCATGAACCAAAAATGTTATGTGTTTGTGGGAGCTTTTTATTTGCAAAAATAAGTAAATATTTAAGTATATGAGTTTTATTTATTATTATTTATACTCTATTATATCTTATATTTTATCACAATTTGAATTATTTCAGCAAATACAATAATTTAAGGTCACCTTGCACCTTATGGAACTAGTCTCATAGTTACCTGAGTCACAGATTAGGAGATAGTTTTTAATAATCTAATCTAGTCAATACATAGGTATTTTTTAGGATTTAAGTGTTCAACTTAAAGATTTTTAGGGTTTAAATTCTATAATCGATGTTCTTTTGGGAAATAATATACTCATTGTTTAGGTTTTGGGATCTTTTGGATTGTTCACTGATATTTGTAAGAGTGTTAGATATGTCAAATTAAGATTTAAAAACCTCGCAACTCCAAAAGGTAGTGACAATTGATCTATGGACTTGTGAATTTTTCCAAAGTTGAATCCTTAATTTTATCTTAGAATATGGTATAATCATACTATACATGAGTACCTACTTTACAAACTTAGGACATGCATCTTTAATAGGACCACTCGAGTGATCCTCATGATCAAGAATGCAAGGGAGTGACCTTGGTTCCCATGTTGGCATGTATACAATCCTTTGAGCCTTATAATATAGATTAACAATAATAAGGTTTGGGTAAGAAGATGATCTAAGGACCCCATAAAATCTTCATTTTTCCAATAGAAGAATAAGAGGCAACTTAAAGCGTTACAATCTAAAAGACTACATCACATCGATATCTTTATAACACTTAATAATATTTAGGGCATAAGTAGATGAAAATGTGCAAAACCTTCCACACATTCATTTACTTTCCTTGGAGAAATAAATCAGAACTTTCATCAAGATTTATGCTAAGAAACTTAGTTGCATTCTCACCTTAGTGTAAGAGTAAGGTTAATTCAAGTGCCACATACTTCATAAACAATAAAATCTACACCAACATTAAGAGAAATGGTTTTCAAATATCATTTTGTGTTGTTTCTAAGACATTGTTGAAATAAATTCATATATGGCCAAGACACCATTGAAATAATTTCACGCATTGTAAAAACATAATTTTATGTAAGTGGTAAGAGGGAGATAATAAATGAGATTGTACTATAAAATTATCATCATCAGTTTCAAGAAGAGTAAAATCCAAGCCTCATGGAAAATTTTCCTTTAGAAGAAAATAAGAAGATTCTTATGAATAGGAATAGGATATTGGACCTATCATCATGAATACTCCCACACTAATAGTGATTTCACTCAATCTAGTGATTGCATGCTAATTAAATGATTTTTTTATTATGTTTTACTTATATACTCTCCCAACTAATAGTGATTTCACTCAATTTAACCCAAAACAAATCTTGCACGTGACTATACAGGATGTTAGAGATATCCTATAAGAAGAGTTTTACACACATATTAAAACTTTAGTTCTTGTTTCCTCTCTACTAAGTTTTAAAAACCATTCTCATTATAAAAATCACTTTCTACATGGGAACACACAAAAATTCTCATGAATACATTCTAGGACTAAGCCTTATGGTAGAACAAAGATTCATAACAAGGTTTATCAAAAAAATAGAGTCTTGGAGTATTTCGAATTAATGTATACATGCCTCAAACCTTCCTAAAACATCATTCACACATTGGCTCAAGGAGAGAGGTAGTTTACCCTATTTGAGTCATATGAACTTAATTGCGATGATGTGATGAGATTTAGGGATTAGTTGGTCTCAATAACATCATATACAGTTGATGCAGGAGCATCATTCCTAAGGATAACTTAGACATGTCATGAAAAATTTGAGTTTGATAAGTCCTTAGGTGTCTTAGTTGTCATCACATTTTGGTTTTATGAGCTCAAAAGGTCAAAAATTCAAACTATGGAGTTTCCCTCCATTTTTACGTATTTAAATTTTTGAATCTTCTTTGAGGTAATTTTGGCTTTCTAGGTAGGTATAAGGTCTTTAAGTGATCTCAAAGCATGTTTTAGGTTATCATAGACATTATGAGTCATCGGGGGCTCTACTTGAAATTT
This sequence comes from Taxus chinensis, assembly GCA_019776745.2. NCBI lineage: Eukaryota > Viridiplantae > Streptophyta > Pinopsida > Cupressales > Taxaceae > Taxus > Taxus chinensis. The sequence goes on along the minus strand of CM034147.1, from coordinate 955,039,421 downwards.
GTTTTGTCATGTAACCTTCAAATAACTCACTTAATCTCTTTTCTTGTAATGTAACCTCCACATGAAATCTTGAATTGTTACCCTAGAGGTCAATTATGAATCAATTCAAGCCAATGAGGTATAGGAGGGATTTTATAACTATTGTTCAATCATTGATCAAATTGAATGAGAGAAGTGAAGATTTAAGTTATTGAAAGAGGAAGACATTTTGGTTTGCACAACTCATTGTTAATAGATTATTTTCTACGTTATAGCATAATGGAACTTGAATGCACATGATCAAATATTGCTAAAATACATTGTGATATTAATTGCAAGATTGTTTTTGAACTGTGTCATCATTTTATTGTGATTAAAGTAGTTTGGAAACAGAGGAACACATATAGTCTTTTGTGTCTCAGAACAGCTAGCATGAGTTTTATGATTTGAATGGTGATTTTTGGCATGAAAGAATTGATATAGGTGAAGTTGGGGGTGGATTAAGAGAATAAGGATTGAGTTCAAGAAGGAAAAGGTTTAGATTGTAATGAAAACCTTTCAGAGATCGTGAACAAGGAAGAACAATGATTTATTTTGAGAACCCTTAACAATCAATAATACCATGTTTGGTGAGTAGAGTAGAGGAAGGTATTGATCCATGTCCATGTTTTAGTGACTAAGATAACCTATTGTCAAGATCAAAATCTTAGAAAATATTTTAGAAACGTGTCAAAGGTGTTAGAGGCATTTTAGGCAAGAAAAAATCAAGTGGTGAGGAAAATAATCCATTCGGGCTGACTATGCAAAACCCTTAGGGTTTAAGGTAAAAAAGAATGTTGGTCCCCTAAAATATTGACTAAGTACAAAAAGGTGCATGGGCACACAAGGCCTAAGTTGAAGGATGGGCGCGCAAGAATAACAAACACAATAGGGCAGGGTTCTAGGAGGGTTTTAGAAGGAACCATGTTACGTGCCAGCAGAACAAGGTCTCAAGACTTAGCCATATTTGGCGTATCAGGAAGAACATGAGAAAAGCGTGACCCAACTACGCATGCGGAGTGGATAAGGTGCCAACCTAGTGATAGGTTGGCCTAGGAAGGAATATGCCTTGCGATGGAAGCTTCTAGAAGACCATCATGGCAAGGAGTGGAGAGCTCAGGCCTGGAGGAGCATGCTCCCATGGAGGACCACATCTGGACACTTGGCGACAGATCTGAAGCCTTAGAAAGGTGGTTTGGCAGTTCAAGGATGCCTATAAATATAAGTGCCCGTAGAGGAATAAAGGAGGAGAGATTAATAGAGAGCAGAGCTCTACAAAAACATCGTGCGAGGAGTTGTATTGGGTTGGGTAGATAAAATATAGGATAAGGATGCATCAAGGGGCTTGGGATTGTAAATTTTATTTTTGAGAGATAAGGAATATAGATCCAGTTATGATGTATGACTTTGGTCTGCCATACTATGATGTTCTGTAATGAATCTAATGGATGTAATGAGGTTACCAACTTATTTGAATATGATCATTAATGATTTTGGTCCATCCTCATATCTTCATAGTTCTGTTTCATGTATGTTTATGAAATGAGTATGAATCCTTATGCATTTTCCTTTCTGTTTTTGATTTCAGTCCTATTCTGTTAAAGTATCTTTCTGTTTGGAATGACTGCATTGGTCTAGAAGCCGTTCTGAGCTCTATGATGATTACATGTCTCATTTCCACTCACTCTCTTTAAATTCCTATCATAGATGATGTTTCCCACTAAACTCACATAAAGGAGAGACTTGGTGCCCACGCATGCCTCAGGTGAGCACCCAATGCGCTGGGTGATAGGTCCGATGCGTATGGGGTTCCCTTGTTCTTTGGTGGGTGTAAAAATGACTACATCTTGGTTTCATTGTTCGGGACCTCTTTTCGAAGTTGTAGTGGGAAATAGCATACATCATGATCTGTGCAATGAGTGATGATAGAGAATTTAACTTTGGAAAGTGTTGAATCATGGTTTAAGAGCATGGAGGATGAATTTTCTCAGAGATTCAGCATTGGACCTGAGTTTGATACACGTAGATGGGTAGAAGAGAACCTCTACCATGATTTGTATGAAACTTTTTTCTGTTGCTTCCCAGTAGAGCTATATGAATGGCTCTTGGCATATGCGTCTAGATCAAGCTGGTATTATAGATCATGCGTATGGACCCAAGAAGAGTACCAGAGGTTGCAAGATGCAGATCTGACATGGACTCATGCTGTGGATCATTGGTGGAAAGGAGTGTTACTAGCTACACCCTGGAATATGTTATTTCCATGTATTCTTGTCCAGAGGTTGTTGAGTTTGAGTTTCTGTACAGGAGCCCAGAGGATCATTTCTACGTGTTATCCCTCTAGCAATGAAGATCTTGATTGTTACCTTGAGTTTAGAGGCATTTCTGATGGCCGGCTAAACCATTCTGAGTGCTGGGTGAGGAAGCTAGGGTGGAGGAAGATGGCAGATATTGCGACTGAGAAAGAAAGGGAGGAGAGATGACTCAAGTATAGTGAAGCGCGTGAAAGGGAGATTGCTAGATAATGCGAGGTTGCAAGTGTGATGGATATATGGAGGTAGACGTTGTGGGAAGGATTTGAGGTTCACACAGAGGACGTGGAACCTGAGTAGTCTGTGCTACCCCATCTTGGCAAGTGCGTAAGAGAGACCCCTTTGGCTTCTGATGAGATTTCATCATGTGGAGAGAGAAGAGTCATTGGCGTGCATCTGAACCCACCTAGTGACCAAACCCTAGCGCTTGGTTTTCCAAATCAAGGAAGAAGTATCATTGAACCCAGTTGGTATCAGTGGAAGTGATAGATCTACATGCCAAGAGATACAATTTTTCATTTCCCACTTCTATGGCTGCGCATACTATTCCAGTATTTGGAGGAATTTTTGGACAAGGAGAAAATACACAAGGCTTGGGTAACACATCGGGGAGTGGCGCGGACACACATCTGACAGTGGTATAATCTCACAAACCATTGGCACACAATTCAGTGGGACATTGGGGACCCTAGGCATGACCACTTCAGGCCCATTACTGGCTAGTGGGGTCAAGAGGATCTAGAGGTGGAACTAGTGGGATCTGGAGGCAATAGGACCTGGTGGATCTAGTGGATCCGGTGGAGGAGGAAACACCTAGAGATCTAATCTGGTGGCAAGGAACTAGATCCAAGAGGACAAGGACCCCAACCACCTCCTCAAGTCTTCTTTGAGATGTCTTTACATTTGCCAGATTACAGGGGTATTGAAGATGCTGCGGAGCATGTTCATAAGTGTGAGTTGCTATGGCGCGCAAAGGGGATCACAACCCCAGAACAGAAAGGCCAGTCAATTTGCAATGACATTACAAGGGCATGCACATAGCTGGTATAGGAAGTATGACCCCCATCAGATGGTGGTAGATTACACTGCATTGAAAAATGCACCTTCTTGGTAGAATTCCACATCCCTGAGTTTGAGCAAAAGAGCATCAGCACCCTTAAGGAGATTCAACAGGGAATGGCAGAGAGTGTGGGAGTATGATGCATAGTTTAAGACTCTCCTGTCAAAATTGTCATATGAAATTCACCCTTCACAACATGCTCAATGGTTTTTGGAGGGTTGATAACCCCATTTAGAAGGGCTTTATCTCATAAGACTTTCACAGACCCGTGTGAGGCGTTGGAAGCTGCCTGCGCACTGAAGCTGTTGGGAGTGTTGACACTGGTGTTAGCCCATTTCTGGAAGCTCAAATCACTGCTATGGCTAAGCAGCTAGAAAAGTTATCTATGAACTCAGCTCATGAGACTCGCAGTGGAATGTGGTGTACAGATTGTGAAGTAGAGGGGCATGCCAAGGATAGTTTCCCCCGGAAGGACATGTACGCGCCGTAGTAGTAGATTGTGAGATTTTTCATGGGGACCATGATGTGAGTAGATGTCCCTTGTTACAGCACGCGTAATTCAGGAAGAATGTATCTTGCTACTATAAGATCTGTACCTCTACAACCCATGATACCAAGGATTGTAGGCTTATTGACCAGATCCATGAGGCCATTGATCATGGTGTGTCGCCAACCAGCATTGCCAGTAGTTCTAAGGGTGATGATCGTCATTATGAGGAGCACATAGATGGAGGCACACATGGAAGGGGATTTCACGGAGGATTCATGTCATGGTAACCACGGAGGAGGAAGAAGTGAGTTCCCACATGGAACCTGTTTTAATTGTGGATCTACAGACCACTACAAGCATGAGTGCCCAGACTTATTGCAGTGCTCATGGTGCGGGAAGAAGCACAAGTATGAGGAGTGCCCTGAGTTATTTGAGCATATGAATCAGCAGCACCAGAAAGACAAGGGCACTGCAATGGTAAGCATTAAGAAGGTACACATAATGGATGCCACAGGTAACATGTGATGCAGGCTTGGAACCTGTTATGGTAACAACAAGAGCAGAGGCCACATGCGCATAAAGGAAATGCCAAGGCAGAAGAACCTAGTTTCAAGGGAAGAAGTGGTACATGGGAAGTACCCAGACCCTGCACATCAGAAGGAGGTATATCAAGAAACCATGGATGTCATTCAGAGTTTACAAGGAGAAATCCAGTATCTAAAGGAGCAGTCCAGGAGGGAGGAGCAAAGAAGGAAGGTCGAGGCGCCAAAGGATGACCTGGATGAGGTCAAGGAAGTATGTAAAATACTAAGGCAAGAGAATATTATTCCCTTGCTAGGAGCATGGTTGAGAGAGAAGGTACCACGCGCCAGAGAAGAGCGTGAGAGGTAGGTCTTGCATGCAAACCTTCCCCCTCACAGCCTTGACTATGATAAGGAGATCACGTTAAATGCAGTCGTGGATGGATGGCTCCTTAGTAATATCCTCATTGACACAGGTGTAGAGGTCAATGTTCTCACCTTGGATGCATGACATCAAATGGGAAGACCTGCATTACAGCCATCTTCGAATGTGTTGTATATGGCAAACAAAATGAAGGCAATGCCCATCAGTGTCTTAAAGGATGCAGCTATCACCATTCAGGGGCTAAGTTTACTGGGGACTTCAAAGTCTTGGCACTCGCCGAGGTAGACAATTTCCCAGCATTACTTGGGCGCCCATGGTGCTATAAGAACAATGCGGATCTTCAGTTCAACAAGGGATACATAAGCTTTGAAAATGAGGAGGAATGGGTCATCATACCCCTGGCTGATGGAAAATCAACACCCTATACTGAACCTTTGGGAGAAGAGGTCCTGGATAGAATATATGTGTGCTCAATCAGGGATCCAGAGGTAATCCATCCCACAGAAGGAGTTATCCAGTTTGAGGATGCTCAGTCCCTAAGTGACACCACCAGTATAGCATGTGATAATTGGGTGCATGGGACCTATGAGTTAATCAGACGACATTTGAGAGGATCAGTGACAAAGGTGAAAAAGGCACGTACAGTCCGACGCCTAGGAGGAAAGAAGCTACCTAAGTATTCAGGAGGAGCCTTCCCTGAGATCTTTTTGCAGGAGATGGAAGCTCAGTGGAAGAAGGAGAATGAACGAAGAGGGATGTTAAGTTATGTCCTACTCGGCACAACTATTGCATGCATTGGTGGGTGACACATCAGGAGAACCTCTTGGAATGGCATGAGGTGAAAATTTCCTTCTCCATAAGGTTTTGCAGGAGCAATGCACCCACGGCTATAAAAGACTACCATGGTAAAGAGACCACTCCCTCCCATATCCAAGCATGTGAAACAACCTGGATGAGAAGCGCAGAAGCATTTCCACCTTCATTATGGGTTCACAAGTTATATTCCACCCTGCAAGGTTGTGCACGTGCATGGTACATTCACGCTGAGACACACCGCCAGACAGGGAATTGGCAAGAGTTAGCGGTTGATCTCATTCAAACATTCGAGTATCGGAGTACAAAACCCTTGGTGGATAAGGCATTGTAGGTTATCAAGCACCTTACCATTGGGGATAGTGCCATGGCAGAAGATAGGCTACTAGACTTGCTAGGTGAACCTGGCCTGGAAGTGCACTTTGAGGAAGAAGAAACAGAAGAGATACAGCTTTGAGCACGTGTGTATAGAGAAAAAAAAGGGGGAAGATGATTGTATGTTATTGATGGGGAAGAAGTGGAAAACTTGGATGTTGACCATTCAGTAGGGACGCGTGAGGTGTTAGATAGTTCTAATGAATGAGCGCGTGCCTATCATGAACCTTTAAAGACAAAGAAGGTTAACATCAGCTCAGAAGAAGAACCTAAGGAAGAAATCATTGGAGATTATTGGTCGGAGAAATAAGTCTCTAAGATCATTGATCTTTTACGTGAGTTTGAGGATTTATTCCCGCGTGGGTATCATGAACTAAAAGGCATTCACCATTCCTTGGGGGAAATGAGAATTAAGTTGAAGGAGGGAGCACACCCGGTTAGAAAAGACCATACCGAATGAATCCTAACCTGTGCGTGAAGGTCAAGGAAGAAATAGATAAAGATGATAGCATCAGGTATCATTGAAGTTGTTGAAGAGTCAGAATGGATAAGTCCAATGGTAATTAGCATCAAAAAGGATGGGAAAGATAAGGATATGTGTTGATTACAGGGACCTGAATGCAGTGTGTATCATTGATCCTTTCCCAACCCCATTTACTAAAGAAATTTTAGAGGGAGTGGCAGGACGCGAGGTCTATTCTTTCACAGATGGATTTTTAGGCTATCACCAGGTAAGGATTGAAAGGAGGACCAGAGGAAGACAACTTTCACCACTGAGTGGGGAAGTTTTGCCTATACAGTCATGCCGTTTGGGTTGAAGAATGCACCTGTTGTGTTCTCACGCATTGTGGTACAAGCTTTCCAGGACTTCATCCATAAATTTCTTCAAGTCTACCTGGATGATTGGATAGTATATGGATTAGTGAAGGACCATTGTGACAACTTAAGGTTAATGTTTGAAAGGTGTCGGTAGTTGAGGATATCCCTCAACATTAAGAAATGTGTCTTTATCTACCCCATTTGGAACATTATTGGGACACATCATATGTAAGGAAGGCCTATTGGTAGATCCCACTAAAGTTGACAGTCATTGTGGGGTTAGGGGAACCTACTAGCTAAAGCACAGTGTGTGGATTTCTTGGGCATACGGGGTATTACAAGAAGTTCATCAAGGGATATGCCAAGATCGTCGCGTCTTTAGAATGAGTTACTTAGACATAAAAGTGTCCTTTCATTGGGGAGAGGCATAGCAGAAGGAATTTGACACTTTGAAGGATAGGCTTGTCACCACGCTCATAATATGATTCCCCTCTTGGGATAAGCCCTTCCATGTTCATGTTGATGCCTCAGGGACTGCCATTGGAGTAGTGCTTACACAACCTAGGTGAATGCATTGTTGATCATCCTTTGTACTTTGCAAGTAGGAAGTTAACACCAGTAAAGCAGAATTATACCACTAACTGAGCTCGAGGCATTGTCAATGATCTATGCACTTCACAAGTTCAGACAGTATTTGCTAGCAACTCCATTTATATTTTACACTTCGACCATATGGCATTGAAATACTTGGTGAACAAGCCCATTCTACAAGGGTGCATATTCCATCGATAGGTACTATTGTTCCAAGAATTCGATCATTCACTATGGTTTGATAGTCAAGGTGTCCAGGAAAAAGTAATTGTGGACTTGATCATCTAAAATCTAGAATCGATTCAGGGGAGGACACGTAAAATTATTGAGAATACCATGCAAGATGCACAACTATTTCGATTGTGGCACGCACCCTCAGGACTTAGAAGATATTGCAGTATTTTTCAAAATAGGTGTGGTGCCAGTCGGAATGAAGGCCTTGGAGAAGAAGAAGTTGGCCATACACGTCGTGCCCTACATGCTAATTAGTGGAGATCAATACAAAATGGGTCATGATAAGATTCTATGTCGATGTGTGATAGAACATGAGTGCATTACAATTATGGAAGAGGTGCATGGTGGGTTTGCAGAAGGACACTATGTGGGAATATGTAACCACGTCTTTCTACTTTCATGGGCTACTGGTGGGAGATCTGGTTATATCAAGATTTCATTGAGTCTTTGTAAGGCTCCTGTGACCATTACCAATCACTCTTGGGAAAACCTGAAAAAGGGATCTGAAATTCCATTGCGACCAATAGCTTGTAGCACATAACCATTTGAGAAGTGGGTTATTAACTTTTTCAAATCAATCTTCCCAGTAATGGACTCACATAAAAGATTAGTTTTGGCATATTTCCTCACTTGCACTGATTATTTGAGCAAGGTGGGTAGAGGTAGCGCCTACAAAGGATTGTACACCAGCTCTAGATTTTTATGGGAAAACATAATCAGCAGGTATGGATGCCCATTGAGTTTAATGAAGTCAGATAGAGGTACAGACTTCCTCAATGAAACAGTGAAGATTATATTGTCATAATTCATGGTGGCCCATCACAATAAGCTACTCCCTATCACCCTCAATCAAATGGAACTGACTTGAGGCAGATTTAACAAAATACTTAGTACACATGTTGACTAAGATCTATGATGTTGGTAGAAAGGATTGGGATGACAAAGTATCAGCCATTCTTTGGGAATATAAACACAACCTACAATAGCACATTGAATCCAAGGCCACACCATTTCAATTTGGTGTTTGGCATGGATGTTTCACCTGATTTCTTAGTTTTTTGAGAAGTACTTGACAAAACAGATAAGGTAAAGTAGTAAGAGGAATACCTGGTTCACAGATGGTTGAAGGTTTTATGCGCACATATCTAAATTCTTCATCAAAATATGATAAAGAGACCTTCCTTTTGGCTAGGAGGAACTACCTGTATAAGAATCAAAGAATATCTTGACCAAAAATGAATTAAACAATATATGCAGTGGACTCCTAGCAAGTGCTAGATCCTGGAAGTGCGATACTTCCTAGATGGTTGTCAGATCCATGTTTAAAACAATTCAATTTAAAAATAAAGTAATTATCGTCCTACTGTAGCACTTAATATGATTTAGGTCATCTCATAGAAAAATAGGCTAGATCTAATCTAACATGCTAGGCTAGAAGGAGATCCAGGGAGGTAAAGTACTGTCATGGGCTCAGGTACAGGTATTGGGTATGATTCTAGACAAACTAGTATTGACAATAGGTAAGGTGTTTTAGTATTATGCTTCCTGCGGTCAAGGTTGGGAACATAGAGACCGATGTCGGTCTAAGGGTAACTTGTGACGGTCAGGACTCTATAACCTCTTTACAGTACAGTTAGGTCAGGGGCCTGGTGGACCTCACACAGTCTAATACTTTCCATTAGGTCTTTTAGGCAAGGATGGAGTTTAGAAGGTGTTGGGTGATCACAGAGGGGGTGTAAATATGATGATAATCCAATGAACCTAGATTGGAGGAGAATACTTACTCTTCTGTGAGGTACAGATCTAAAGAAGGATTAAGAGGTTGGAATTAGGGAATGTTGGGTAGAAATGTTTACTATTGTGCATAGTGAACCTGGTTCCTCTTGGCTATGATTGTGCAAATTAATTCTTGCTTTGTTGCTACGTCTGAAAAGATGCAAATTCCCTCCATAAGGAAATCCTGATGCCAAGGTTTAACCCTGAATCATCAACAACCAACCCATATTACAGATCTGTAAATGGGTTTAAATAGGCATTTGGTCCATCCAAAATGTATAAAACATGCCCCTCGGTTTAGGGGAACCAACATCGGTTTATGTCGCTGAACCGACGTTGGTTTGGGGGAGATATCTCAGGTTGTTCAAAAGGCTGCCTAGGAAGTTGTTCCACTCCTTGCATAAAGGTCTCTTCTTTTCTCATGTGACAAGAAACCGACCTTATGAGGCACTTTTAATGACTACAAAGTGAGGGGATGGGTGAAATGTTAGGTTTGATAAGGGTACTGGCTTAGGGTTTTAGGTTAATGGAGTCAAATTTCATGGGGGTGAGAAAGTGTTGAAGACTGTATTTACTAAAGAGTGACTTTATTACACTAGGTGTTAGGTTGTGGAGCCAAGGTTTTCATGTGTGAAAGTGTTGAAGACCCTTGACACTAAGGGTATTGGTGGCACATTTCCCGAGAATTTTTTTGGGCCTTAAAACGTGCCCAATATATCGGGAAACATGATTTTCTCATATGGGCAGGATTTTTGACCCATAGGTTTATGGGACGGTTTTTTTCCCATGGTTTTGATACCCACGGTTTTGTAAAACTACTTAAGTAGTTGTCTATTTATATGGTTTTATGCATATGGTAGAAGCATGAATGAAACATTGCAGATGTGTTTTGAATTTGGGTGTGAATTCTGTAGAGTTTGTTGAGCATAGCTCCAAACAGATCTGGGTATTGTATTGAGAGAGTGGTGGCTTGTAATAAAATCTGAGCAAGTGATTCTTGGTGGACGTAGCCCAAATTGGGTGAACCACGTTAAATATTATCTCTTTGTGTTGTGTTATTTTATTCTACACTTTTATTTGAGATCTTTAATATTTTCTGCATATTAGTTTCTACTGTTGCGATTCTGTGAGGGATTATTCTCACATATTTTATCCCTTATTTCCTAACAATTGGTATCAGAGCCTGGTTTGGTTTGCTGAAGTGTTGAATTGCAGGGAAAGTTTTATCTTGAGTGGGAGCTATGGCAGATGATGGAAGATCTAGGGTTGATAAATTCAACGGGGAAGAATTTTAGTCTTTGGAAGATGCAGATGGAAGATTACCTTTATCAGAAGGATCTTTATATTCCTGACTGTCTTGAGAAGGTGAACAAACCCTCGAGCATGATGGATGTGGAATGGGATTTTCTGGATAGGAAGGCACTTGGGACAATCTGGTTGTGTCTTGCATCTTCGGTATTATTTAATTTTTCAAAGGAAAAGACTACAAAAGAACTGATGGATGCATTAGGGAAGTTGTATGAAAAACCCTCTGCCTCTAATAAGATATTTTTAATGAAAAATTTGTTTAATATGAAGATGTCTGAGAATGGTTCAATAGCAGATCATCTAAATGATTTTAATACGGTTGTAAATATGCTAGCTTTGGTTACAATAGAATTTGATGAAGAAGTTAGGGATTTATTAGTTATGTGCTCTTTACCTGAGAGTTGGAATAGCTTGGTAATGGCAGGTAAGCAACTCGGTTCCAGCTAACTCAAAGTTGAAGTTTGAGGATGTTGTAGGGGTGATTCTAAGTGAGGAAATGTGAAGAAAAATCTCTGGTGAATCTTCTACTTCAGGGAATGCTTTGACAGTGGAAACTAGAGGGAGACAGAAGAATAGAGGAAGCCGTGGAAAATAGAAAGATCAGAGCAAGGTCAAAATCCAAAAGCAAGATAGTATGTTGGCACTGTGGAAAGTCTGGGCATGCAAAGAAGGACTGTTGGGAGCTTCGGGACAAGAAGAAACAACAGGAAGAAAATAAGGAGGCAAATGTGGCAACGGGTAATGTATGTCAGGATGCTTTGATTCTTTCTTTGCACAATATTACTTGAATCTTGGGTTTTAGATTCGGGGGCTTCTTTCCATGCTACTTCCACATAGGCATTATTTTGTTGATTATGTTCAAGGGGATTTTGGGCATGTTTTTCTTGGTGATGATGAGCCTTGCAGCATAGTTGGAAAAGGTTCTGTTCAGGTTAAGATGTAGAATGGGAATACTTGGGTATTGAAGGATGTCAGACATGTGCCTACATTAAGATGAAATTTGATATCGGCAGGGAAGTTGGGAAGTGATGGTTGTACTATGATATTTACAGTGGACTCTTGGAAGGTTACCAAGGGTGCTCTTGTGGTGGCAAGAGGTAAGAAGGTTGGAACCTTGTATTTAACCACTTATAGCACTAATGTTTGTAATCTTGTGGCTTCAGAAGTAGATACAACATTATGGCACTATAGGCTTGGTCATATGAGCCATAAGGGCATGGAGATCATAAAGAAGGATTTTCCTAGATATAAAAAAATAGGTTTGGAGTTTATGTGAGGACTGCATATATGGGAAACAAAAGCGAGTAAGGTTTCTCAAGGTTGGACCTACAAAGAAAGAGAGTAAGTTAGAGCTGGTACATTCTGATGTGTGGGGGCCGGCTCAGGTATCATCTCTTGGGGGTTCAAGTTATTATGTTACTTTTATTGATGATGCAACAAGGAAAGTTTGGGTTTATTGTATTATAAACAAATATGATGTATTTGACACTTTTGTTAAATGGAAATCCTTGGTAGAGAATGAAACAGGTCTTAAGCTAAAATGTCTCAGGTCAGATAATGGAGGGGAGTATTGCAGGAATGAATTTGATGATTATTGTTCTAAGAATGGAATCCGCAAGGTAAAAAGATGGTTCCAGGAACTCTGCATAGCGATAATGGGGTGTTAGAAAGGATGAATAGAACAATAATGGAACATGCGAGGAGCATGAGGTTACATGTAGGACTGCCTCTTTCTTTTTGGGCAGAAGTGGTGAGCACAGATGTGTCCTTAATAAACAGAGGAACCTCAAGTGCCTTGGATGGAGGCATACCTGAGGAGGCTTGGTATGGTAAGAAAGTTCATTATTCATTTCTTAGAGTCTTTGGATGTGAGGTGTTTGTTCATATAGACAAGGATAATAGGACCAAGCTAGAGGCTAAATCAAAAAAATGTACATTTATTGGTTATAGTGGTGATGACTTTGGATATAAATGTTGGAGTATTAAGGACAAGAAAATCATTCGATCTAGGGATGTAGTCTTTAATGAGAAAGTCATGTATAAACAGCAGTTGCAGGAAAATAGGGAAGAATCCAAGAAAGAATATGCAACGGTAGAGGATCTTCCAGATTTGAAAGTGACACATGAATCAGTTCAGGAACCCCCTCAACAGGAACCCCAAACTCCTATGTTGAGGATGTCTTCTAGGGTAAGAAGAGAACCTGAACGTTTTTCTCCTTCTCTTTATTATTTATTACTCACTGATAGTGGAGAGCTAGAGAGCTTTGATGAAGCAATGCAGGTAGATGTCCGGAAGAAGTGGGAGCAAGCCATGGATGAGGAGCATCAGGCTCTCATGGAGAACCAGACATGGGATTTGGTAAAGCTACTGTTGTCCAAAATTTCCCCCCCAGGGTAATTTTGATAACATGCATCAGATTATTCAATCCCGAGCAGATAGATTGATTCAAGGCCCAAAATCATGTTTCTGGGGTCCCCTCGGTTTCCCTCTAACTCTCTTGTCCAAGAAGAAAAGAGCAAGTTCTAAAAAAGGGTGAAAAAGTTGCAAAAACCAAGCTTGGGGTAGAAAAAATCATGAAAATCAGCTAAGTCCTGGTCCGGGACAGTTGGGACATCAGGGCACGAACCGGCTGAAAAGCCTCCAGGTAGTCCACACAATAATTGGGACATCTGGGCCGTAGGTACGCGCGGGACGTGAAAAGGCGAACCGGGAAAAATGAAGAAAATTTCCTAAGTCTTGCTTCGCAGAGTCCGGGACAGATGGGACAAAAATACGTGAAGGACGCGAACCGGCCGGTTTAGCCAAAACAGAGAACTTTCATTTGGGACATCCGAGCCAAAAGTACGCGCGGGACGCGGAGAGCCGAAAGAGCCAAGAGCCAATGGATATGTGCCACGTGTCTTCACCTCAAAGAGGGACAAGGAAGCCCGAATCGGGCGGATCGGAGAAATTTGTCCCAGGCAGTTTGGCACACCCGAGACAGAGGGACGTGTGGGACGCGAAGACCCAGAAAAGCCGCCAACGAATCAGAATGTGACGCATGTCACATGGGGAGGTGCAATAAAAATTTTGACTAAGTGTTTTTGGGCCCAAAAGTTCAAAGGGAGCGAGTTGGAGCGTTGGCCCGAGCCAATAAAAGGAAGACGCATGTCCTAAGGAGAAGGCGAGTTCGGAGCTCGGGGAGAATTTTGGAAATTTAGCAAAAGTTCAAAGCCCAAGATTAAAAGGTAAAAGATGCCCCCGCACCCCTGTCAACCAACCAAAGCGTGCCACGTGTCCCAAGTGGCAGGGGTGCGAGGAAAAAATGGAAAATTTCCCAAAGTGATAAAAACGTCAAAATTTCAAAGGGAAACCCGCGGGAGGTGGAGGAAAGAGAATTGTGTGGCAAATCAGCGCCTGACATGTGTCATCCAAGTGGCAAAGTGCGGGAAAAAATTCAAAAATCTGTTTTTGCCTGTTTTTGCCCTAGAATATTCAGATCGCCATATCTTTCGATCTAGAGCTCGAATTTGCACATTCTTTATATCATTGGAAAGCTTATGAAATTCTCTACATGATTCCGGGGTCAATATTGCATTTTGGATCAGTTTGGAGAGATAAAATCAAGAAACATCTCTGGCGCATAGTAATGGCTAGAAGCGACATTTCAACAACTAGTTTTAATGTATCAACATTCTCCTTCTCTGGTGTATCACCGTTTTAGTGTAGGCTTTTGTTGTTTTTCCCTTTTCTCTCTCTCTCTGTCTCCTTGGCATGGTTAGATTAGGATTAGATTAGCTTGCCTGCACTGGAATAGCTTGTGGCAGGTAGTTTAGGAGAGGAACCAGCCTTCTCTGGAGATTCCTTTCTCATTTTCACGAGTCCCACACTCAAAGAAAGGATTCAATGTTGTGCAATCACACTGGATCCTAGAGTGATCAACCTAGAAATCTGATCAACATCCAGGGGTGCTATGATTTTGCACTAACAACTACCCGAAGGAAAAAGAGCATTACAGAACAAGTGGGTGTTTAAAGTGAAATAGGTAGAAGGAGGCAAGAAAAGATACAAGGCATGGTTAGTGGTCAAGAGGTTTGCACAGAAAAAAGGTATAGATTTTGATGAGATTTTTTCTCCTGTAGTAAAAATGACTTCTATTATAACCGTTCTAGGAATAGTTGCAGCAGAAGACTTGCACTTAGAATAGCTTAATGTAAAGACTACATTTCTCCATGGTGATTTAGAGGAGGAACTATATATGCAACAACCAGAGGGCTATGAGGTAAAAGGTAAAGAGGATATGGTGTGCAAAATGAAGAAGAGCTTGTATGGCTTGAAACAAGCTCCACGTCAATGGTATAAGAAATTTGATAGCTTCATGATGGAGCAAGGTTATATTAGATGTCATTCTGACCATTGCGTGTATATAAAGAAATTTGAGGATGGCAGTTATATTATCCTTTGTCTGTATGTGGATGACATATTGGTTGTAGGTAAAAACATGTAGGAAATAAAAGTACTCAAGAAGCAGCTAAGTGAATCCTTTGCTATGAAGGATTTGGGGGTAGCCAAACAAATCCTTAGTATGAGGATATCTCGGGATAGGAAGGAACGGAAGCTGACTTTATCTCAGGAAGAGTACATTAAGAAAGTCTTGGAGAGGTTTAATATGCAGGATGCTAAATCGGTTGGGACTCCTTTGGCAGGCCACTTCAAGTTATCAAAAGAACAGTTTCCTAATAAAGAGTAGGAGAGAAACCAGATGTCCAAGGTACCTTACTCATCAATGGTTGGTAGTTTGATGTATGCCATGGTGTCAACTAGGCCTGATATTTCCCATGCAGTGGGAGTGGTGAGTATATTTATGAGTGATCCAAGTAGAGATCACTGGCAGGCAGAAAGTGAATCCTTCGATATTTGAGAGGGACCATGGGGACAGTTTTGTGCTACAGTGGGTCAGACACCACTTTGTGTGGATATGTAGATAGTAGGAGGAGCACGACAGGTTATGTTTACACTGTAGGTGGGACAGCAGTGAGTTAGATTTCATGACTACAGAAGCTGGTGGCTTTGTCAACCACAGAGGCTGAGTATGTTGCTGCCCCAAAGGCAAGTAAAGAAATGATTTGGTTACAAAAATTGCTTAAGGATTTGGGGCATAAGCAGGAGGAAGGAAAGCTACATAGTGATAGTCAGAGTGTTATACACCTAGCTAAGAACTCTGCTTTCCACTCTAGGACAAAGCATATATAGTTAAGGTACCATTTCATCAGGACAGCTTTGGAGGAAGAGAAGTTGAAGTTGGAGAAGATCCATACCAGTCAGAATCCTACAGACATGATGACCAAGGTGGTCATAAGGAAAAAACTGAAGTTGTGTTTAGCTTTGGTTGGTCTTCACATAAACTAGTGAAGTGTTGAGAAGCTTGCTTAGAGGAAAACTCGTCTCCAAGTGGGAGATTGTTAGGTTGTGGAGCATGTTTTCATATATGAAAGTGTTGAAGACTATACACTAAGAGTACTGTAAACTTTTCATGTATCCTCGCCGAGGTTCGGGGCTGGGCCGGGCCCCGAGTGGGGGTCTGGGGGTGGCAGCCCCCGGTAGTAGGGGTTCAGGGGCACAACCCCTGGAAAAAAAATTGGGCCTTAAAACATGCCCGATATATCGAAAAACGTGATTTTCTCATATGGGCGGGATTTTGACCCATAGGTTTATGGGACGGTTTTTTTCCTATGGTTTTGATACCCAGGGTTTTGTAAAACTACTTAAGCAGTTGTCTATTTATATGGTTTTATGCATATGATAGAAGCATGAAAAACATTGCAGATGTGTTTTGAATTCGGGTGTGAATTCTGTAGATTTTGTTGAGCATAGCTTCAAATAGATCTGGGTATCGTATTGAGAGAGTGGTGGCTTGTAATAAAATCTGAGCAACTGATTCTTGGTGGATGTAGCCCAAATTGGGTGAACCATGTTCAATACTGTCTCTTTGTGTTGTGTTATTTTATTCTGTACTTTTATTTGAGATCTTTAATATTTTCTGCATATTAGTCTCTACTGACGTGATTCTGTGAGGAATTATTCCGCATATTTTATCTCTTATTTCCTAACAATAGGTGTGTGAGGGTAGTGAATTAATTTAATGTAGATAATTAAATTAATATGTGTGTGGGTAAAAGGTCATTAACTTAATTGAAATAATTAAATTAATGTGTATGGAGGTAAATAGTGTTAATTTAATTAAAGTAATTAAATTAACATGTGTGGGGTGTAGGAGGTAGGTGATTATAGGGCTGCGGTAGGGGACCAAGGTAATTACGACATGATTTTGGTGTCTACATTTTTCCCCTTCTTGTTGCATAGCTTGTATTGGTAAGCGACGTGAACAAGAATAGAGTGTGGTTGCCCCAAGTGGGAATGAGGGTGATCCCCCTCAAACAAGGAACTGATGAGGTGACAAGGCGAATTGGAGAGGGGTTTGATAAAAGTAGGTCTGAAGAAGGATAGGTGAAAATGGGGAAAGGAATAAAGGGAAAATTGGGCATATAGGTAAATAAGTAAATGGGCCAAGGTCAAAGGTAGTGGCAGTTGAACGCATGCACACGTATAAACCGTGACACGGTACCACGTTGAAGAGCATGCAAACTCTACATCATCTAAGGTTGATAGGTTTATCCAAACAAGGGTGAAGTGAATCTAGTATCCAAGGTATAGGATAAGGTCCAGAAGAACAACGTAGGTTAGCTGCAGGGACGTTTGGGTATGTTCCGGTACACCAAAGGTAGGGTCAAGATAAACGGTCATGGCAATAGGCAAGGTAAGGTCATTAGGTCAAACAACACAGGTAACAATGCAGCAAGGTATAGCAAGCGCATTGGGTCAAAGGTCACATATAGTTTTCCGGGTCCAGTTAGATAGGTCACAACACAGGTAAGGCCGAGGTACGGGTAAGATAATAAGGCTTCAACAGCTAACGAGAGATTTTTGACAAAAGTGAAGGGCTAGAGGGGAAGGTAAAGTGGGCCAGGTAGGTGTAAGTGAGGCAAAAGAAAGGGGAGGGAAGCAAAATTATGTAAATGGGAGGGCAATGACTATCCAGGGTAACCGACATCGGTCGGGATGAACCGGTGACGGTCAAGGGAAACCGATGGCAGTTGACAAGGGCACACAACCATCAGTGGTCAAGGGTAAACCGACATTGGTCGAGGCGGGCAGGATATAAAAAGTGAAAAACCCATGTTTGAAAATTCATTTGTGCATTTTGGAAAAGGAGAAAAGGACAGGAAGAGAGAGAAGAGGAAGAGGAAAAAAGAGAGCGTCAAAGAGCTTGGTTGGCGAGCCACATAGGCAGGATTGGTTGAGTGGGAGGTGGGGCCAGGAGATCAAGTGGAGTAAGTTGATTGGTGTGGAGATTTGGTGGTGATTAGAGGATGGCGAAGGCTGGCAAGGGATCAGGAGGAGCGGCAGCATGATAATGACTGACATCGGTCAGGATGAGGCCGACGTCAGTGGCTAGAGACTGGTATCGATCACAAGAATAGTGACTAATGCCGGTCAAGGGAAGACTGTGGTCGGTCTAGGGATAACCAGGGTCGGTTAGGCCAAAGGGTAAAGTGGGATAGCAAAAGGGAAGAGAGTAAGGGTAAGGGTGTGAAAGAATTTAGGTTAGAGGGGAAGGGTTTAGGGTGAAAAATTAGGGTAAGTGGGTAAGTGTGGAGAGTGGTATCAAGTGAGGGTAAGGTTGAGTTTCAGGGGGATGGGTTTGGGTAGGTGTGGGGTGAGGGTTAGGGTAGATAGGTAGGGTAGATGGGTTTAAGTAGGTGTGGGTGAGGATTAGGGTAAATAGGTAGGGTAGATGGGTTTGAGTGAGTAGGTAGGGTAGATAGGTTCGAGATGTGGGGTAAAATAACGTAAGTTGGGAAGGGTATACTAATACAATGATTTGGTGGAATGCAGGCCTGAGACGAGCTGCGGATGAGGGCCCGGGTGCCACCCTTGTTATTGACAGTACGGGCAATCATGACATCAGGTGGAGTGGCAGCATGTGGCAGAGGTGGGATTGATAGGTGTGTAGCACTACCCGGAATTTAGTTTGGGAGGTGAG
Organism: Taxus chinensis; assembly: GCA_019776745.2. Taxonomy (NCBI): domain Eukaryota; kingdom Viridiplantae; phylum Streptophyta; class Pinopsida; order Cupressales; family Taxaceae; genus Taxus; species Taxus chinensis. The sequence goes on along the minus strand of CM034147.1, from coordinate 955,020,635 downwards.
TCTTATGTTTTCCCTCATCAATAGATGGGACATCGGTGACCAACACCTTCCATTTACCGATGGGTGAGATGACGATCACCCTGGAGGACGTCTACAGGATCCTGCGGTTGCCCATATTGGGGGGCCTAGGTGTATTCCATCTCTTCAGAGGCATCTGAGGAGCTACTCGCACCCCATTTTTGGTGAGGGTGTAGCAGACCTGACATTCCATAGCACTAGCCTGAGCTATGGAGCGATGTATAGAGCTCATCTAGAGGAGATGAGGTTAGTTGTACTCTTGATGGAGGCAGGTGTGCTGCTTCGCACTACCGAATGCAGAGGGGGGGGAGATTCTCGAGGTCACTGATGGAAGTTCTCCATGATATGATGATATAGTGGACACGGTTCGCATGGGCACCTGCATTACTGACACGAGGTGTATAGATAGCTATGGGCCTGATGGGCGACTGCGGAGGTTCAGCATATGTTGCATTGTATTACTGCATTACTGGGCATACGATCACATTGTTTGTGTTCGACCAGTGGGGATGCCCCGGGCAGACGCATTCCCACGAAGAGTTTTGAGAGTGGGATACAGGCGATGGGTAACAATCATGGGAGAGGCCTGAGGTGCCAAAGCGACACATGATGTAGCTTATTACAGGAGGTTGTTGGAGGGGCTTTCCAAGGTGGACATCATTTGGAGGCCGTATGTGGGTTTCCCTTCATACAGACAGATGGCCACGGAGCTAGCTGGGCTATAAATACATCTGTGGATAGAGGGGAGTTGCAAGCCGAGAGAGCATGAGTGGATACCCATAGAGTGGGTTAGATGCTAGTTTGGATTGGTATAGGGCGTACCACCACCCTTCCCATAGTACAGGATAGATGACGTGGAGAGACCTATGACTCCACCATGACCCATAGTACCGACTGGGTAGGAGGAGTAACCAGTAGATATACAAATTGATGATGTTGGGGTTGTAGATGGGTACAAGCAGTGGTGGGTGGCACAGCTGAGAGCTATACCACCGAGGCCAGGGTAGCCAAACTTAGCCACCATCATAGTTTAGAGAGACACCCTACAGGGGCATGTGGCTACTTTGGTGATGCAAGCCTTGGGATCATGCAGGGGTAGCTTACAGGTTCAGAGGCACATGTTGCCATCTTACAGGCCCAGATAGCGACTCTCCAGGCTTAGGTAGGGTAGGGACATGTACTAGCACAGGTGGAGGCAGGGGGAGATGGAGATGGAAAGGAGGTAGGCAGTAGATGGAGATGGAGGGGAGATGACTGCTCTACAGGAGCAGGTGCAAGCTTTACAAGGCCAGTTGGCCACAGCGCAAGGGCAGGTTACAGGTTTGTATGACTAGCTGACAGTAGCACAGGCACAGATTACTACCCTGGAGGCCTAGATACAGGCACAGGCACATATTCCTGGGCTGACTCAGGCTCTAGTATCAGCACAGGGCCCAGTGTAGGTTTTAGAGACAGGGTCCCATTGTACAGGTACCCATATAGGTAGTAGGACCCATGGCACCACCACATACATTGCCCATGGCCAGGTTCAAAGATGCCCTAGGAGAGGCATGGTACTATCACGATCATTTTGTTAGCTGTCTGGGCTAGATGTGCCCTCATATGCCGAGTATAGAGCACAGCAGGCCTCCAGTGAGAGGACCAAATCCTACACTCACATTGGGGAGAGTACAGGGGGTTGGTGAGCCCAGCGACAAGGTCATGGTGAGGCCACTAGTATGTGAAGGCCAGCCCCATGTGAGAGGACATCAGTAGGAGGTAAGGCAGGTGCCAGGCCCTAGACAGGTGTGGCAGAGGGGTCGGGAGAGACACAGTCTTAAGGAGCATTCCCCGACATCATATGGGGAGATGATTGACCTGATGTGGACTAGCCTACGTGCCGAGTCATTTTTGTGTGTATTATATATGATACTAGCCTGCGTGCCAAAGATAATTTGTATTTATTTTTTGTACATGATACCGGCTTGTGAGCTGAAGATATTGGTGTTGATTCATTCATTCTTTTTGTATATATGAGACCGGCTTGCATGCTGATGACATTTCGTATGGTATATCGGCCTGCGTGCCGACACTTTTTGAGATGATGGCCATGATGAGACAAACATGGATTTATGAGATACACAGTTATTGATTTATATGATGAGATTCATGGTATTTGGTGATGTGTTGATGTGTTTTATGAGATATTGGTTTATGGCTTGTGTTAGATGAGATATGGATTTGTTACTTTGTATTAGATGAGATATGGGTTTGATACTTTGTATTAGATGAGATAAGGGTTTTTTGGTTTGATATGGATGGAAATTAGGTGAGTTAGGCATGATGGAGTCAGGTCAGTTTAGGCATGGATCGTGTCAGGTCAGTTTAGGCATGGATCGAGTCAGGTTGGTTTAGGCATGGATTGAGTCATGGTCAGTTTAGGCATGGATCGAGTCAGGTTGGTTTAGGCATGGATTGAGTCAGGTGGTAGGCATGGATGTTCACTTTAGTATTTTGGTAACAAATGGCAATGTAAATGCATGAGATCAGTGTAAAATTTGAAAAATCTTGTTTATGTAAGAAAATGTGAAATGATATAAGTGGTAAAAAGTTATGTGGTATATGGTTTAAATGTCAAGGTTTTTGAGGCATGAACAGTAAATCAGGTAAGGGTGAGGAAAATGGTTAGGGTAAAGAGTGGCCGAGCTAACCTTCTAGGGCACCATGCCCTAGAAGTGCTTCCTACACAGTCCCGGTGAAAAAGGGACCTCAGACCGATGTAGTTCTCCCATAAGCTAGGGAAGAATATGAGAAGATAGAAGAATAGGTAGTGAGGTTGATAGTTAGGTTGGATTTGAGGTCATAGGTATGATTGGGTCAAGGGTTGATTAGTTTATGTGGAATATAGGTAGATAGGTATGGGTGATTTTAGGTTGATTGAGGTGTGAGAAGAAAATCCCAAAAGACAAGTGTTGAGGGTCTAGTCTGATATAGGAAGATCAAAAGGTAATGAAGAAGAGAAAAGATAAGAGGGGGCAAGAAAGCCACCCAATTGGCAAGGATCAAAACGTATGAAACACATCTACAGATAGGCTAGTGAACGTAAGACCCTAAATTCATTACATGATTGATTACTCTAAAGGTTAAGAATAGTCACAGAATCACCAAATGTCATAGGTTCAGCAGGTCCCTTGAGGCATGAAGTGACCGTTAGTGCAAAATCACAGCACTCCTGGATGTAGATCAGGCTTCTAGGTTGATCACTCAGGCATCCAGCGTGATTACACAACATGGAAACCTCTCTCCAAGCGTGGGACCTGTGAAACCGAGAGAGGAATCTCCAGAGAAGGCTGGTTCCTACTCCTAAACTACCTGCCACAAGCTATTCCAGTGCAGGCAAGCTAATCTAATCCTAATCTAACCATGCCAAGGAGACAGAGAGAGAGAGAGAAGGGAAAAACAGCAAAAGCCTACACTAAAACGGTGATACACCAGAGAAGGAGAATGCTGAACATTTATCAAAACTGCCATGGGATAAGAAGAGGTGAGCAATGGGAAGGATGGACAGACGCATCATAGGCCCAAGGATAGATTTCACATAGAAAATGTCCCAAAACTCCATGAACACAGCTCCAGATCTGCAATGAACATTCGAACATGCACAGATACCTGCAATGAAGAGAGGCAAGAAGAGAACAAGCAAAAACGGGCAAGGATCAGATGCATCACAAAACACGTTTTGTTGCTCCAGAAGTTTACACAGAACATCATTCCATTAATAAGAGGCAAAAATGCCATTACATAGCAAGGGAGGAGGCTCGAACTCCATTTTCAACCCTAGAGAAGAAAAGAAGGGAGGGCAGAGCCGAAGGAATGAACAACTCGTTATTATATCTCTTTAAAATGAGCCAAATATGGCTTTATACAATGCATGGGTCGAGCCCAGGAGACAGAAAACATAGGAAAACGTGTAAGCATCCCAACCATTGACCAAAACACATTCTTCATTACAATCGGTGGTTGAGACATCACTTCTGGCCATGCTGAAGGAGAATGCGACCTATGTGCATTAAAACTGGTTGTTGAAACGTCGCTTCTGGCCATTATCACGCGTCAGAGCCGTTTCTCAATTTTCTCTCTCCAGACTACACCAAAACTCAAGATTAGCCCCAGAATCATGTAGAGGATTTCATTAGCTTTCCATTTATATAAAGAACATGGAAATCCGAGCTCTGGATCAAAAGATATGACGATCTGAAGATTTAGGGCACGGAACAGACCAAAACAGATTTTGAAATATTTTCCCGCACTTCGCCACCTGGACGACATGTGGCAGGCTCTGATTGGTCGCGTGATTCTCTCTCCTCTACCTTTCGGCGGGCTTTCTTTTGAAATTTCCTTGTGGGCCCTAGCTGGAACACGTGGCACTATCTCATTGGTTCGGATCAGTGCTCGAAAACTCGCCCTTTGACTTTTTGACCTTTTCCCTTGTGACACGTGTCATGATTTGATTGGTCAACGGGTCTGCTGGCTCTTTCGCACCCTTCACATCTTTATGTCCTGGATGTCCCAAACCATTTGGGACATAAACCTCCGATCCACCCGAAATGGGCTTCCTTGTCCCTCATTTGGCCGATGACACGTGGCGTGCATTGATTGGCTTTCGGCTCCTTCGGCGATCCGCGTCCCACGCGTCCCTTTGTCCCATTTGGCACAGTGCTGAAATTTCCCATTTCAGCCGAACCGGCCGGTTCGCGTCCATTTGTCCCAAATGTCCCTATTGCTTCCGGACTGCCTCGACTCTTTTCGCCCGGTTCGGCCGGTTCGCGTACTCGCGGCCCAAATGTCCCGTTTGCTTTCGGACCGTCTGTTCTCATTTTGGGCCGAACCGCCCGGGTTTGGGTCCTTCGCGTACTCTTGTCCTGAACTGTCCCACTCAGCAGTTAGTCGTTTTTCTTCCTTTTTCGGTCGGATCGGCTTCTCGCGCCCGCCGCGTACTTCTGTCCCACTTGTCCCAAATGCTTAGCGGGCCACCTAGAGGCTTTTCGGCCGATCCGTGCCTTTTGCGTACATTCGTTCCAATTGTCCCAAAGGCTACCTTGAGCAGGACTTAGCCAATTTTCACGATTTTTCCTGGATCAACCTACTTGCCTTCTGCAATTTTTTCACATTTTCTCAGAGCTTGCTCCTTCCTTTTTCGGCAAGAGGAGTTAGAAAAATATCTGAGAGAACCTCAAAAACATGATGTTTGCTCTGAATCAATCAAAGTGCCTGGGACTTGAATATTCTGATGCATGTTATCAAAATTACCCTGGGGGGTGAATTTTGGATAACAGTGACAAGACAGCGGGGTAAGGGGGTGAAGGTAAGTGGGTCATAAAATTAGAAGATAAATGCCTTGGGCAATAGAGCCAAGCTCACAATAGGCAAGTCCATAACCAAAAAAGTTTATTTTTCTTTTTCTTTTTCTTTTTGTCTTTTGAGATAGACTGATCGATGCGGGAAGTCTATATGGGATGAATATATGTCTCCTTGAGGTCTTTGCACGAAGTTAATCGATGTGGGAAGCTTCTGAATTTTGATTTTGAGAAAAATAGTCCTCTTTTTGGATAGACTATGTAGAGAGTTGTGAAGCTTTTTATAGTTGTCCTTCGAGGGAGTAGTCTACTTATAGCAACAATTAAAGGCAGGAGATGTCCTTTTGAGGGATTCATCTTTTGTATTGGAAGTTTGACTCAAGGAGTGGATCCCTTATATTGGAAGATGTCCTTCTAAGGGATTCATCTTCTTTTTTTTTGGCTTTTGAGTCATGGACAAGACTATAACAAAGCATTTGGTTCTTATTGAGAAGGCAAGGGTGAACGACCATGGGATCTCATCTAAAAGAAGACAAAAAGTATCCATGAGAATCATGCCATGTGCAGAGCCGTGGTGCACATATTTAAGATAAGGAAAAAAGGGTGACAGGTAATCACAGGATTCTTGTTTAGTCATTAAAGTGGGGGTGCGGAATAGAGAAAGGTAAATGGTGCTCAAGGGACATGAGCATGAATGAGATAAATAGTAATGTAGGACTATAAGTCAACAGTAGAATAGTCGAAGATGCATGAGACATTTGAGGGGCTCAGGTTCAGGCTTACCATTAAGTGAAGATAAGCGATAAGCACCTGATCCATAGTCATGGGTCACAAAGTATGGTCCAAGCCAATTAGGATCAAATTTTCCCCGTTTTCTTTTTTCTGTTTTGGTTACATGTTGATTTTCCTTGAGGGATGAGATCACTGAAATTGAAGGTGTGGTTATGGACACATTTATCATAGGCACGCTTGATGCATTTTTTGGTATACTTGAAGATGATCGAGGGCATGAAGACGACGCTCGTATAATAACTCAAGTTGTGCTAAATAGTCCTAGCGAAAGTCATCATCAGTGAGCATATCTTGAAGGGAGATATGGAGAGACGGGATCTGGACTTCAAGAGGAAAAATAGCCTCGGTACCATAGACCAGAGAAAAGTGAGTGGCAGTGGTGGAGGTGTGAATACTAGTACGGTATGCCCATAGGTTGAAAGGAATGTGCATATGCCAATCCTTCCCAGTATCGTTCACTATTTTCATGAGAAATTTGTTGAGGGTTTTGTTGGTGGATTTAGCTTGGCCATTGGTTTGTGGATAATATGGTGAGGAGAAGCTAATCTGGATACCAAAAGTGTCACAAATATTCTATAGAGTTTTGTTTTTGAATTGTTTGTCATTATAAGTGATAAGGTGATGTGGGACATCGAAGTGATAAATAATGTGATGATTGATGAACTCACATATCTTCTCAGCTTTAGTGGAGATGAGGGGTACGGCTTCAACCCATTTGGTGTAGTATTCGGTAGCATTTATGATCCATTGATGGCGTTGGGAAGAATGAGGATTGATTTCTCCGACAAGATCCAAACCCCCTTGAGAGAAGGGCAAAAGGTCACGAAGCGACCTGTAAGGCATGACTGGGTGTATGATGAAGGTTGGAATTTTGTTGACATTTCATGCAGTGTTTGACATAGTCACAACAATCATGGTTAAGGGGTCGGCCAATAATAGCCGAGGTGAAGAATACACTTAGCAACAGCAAGAACACTGAAGTGACCTCCACATATACCATCGTGAACTTTTTTAATGGTATAGGGGATTTCAGAGCTGGTGAGGCATCATAAAAGAATACCGTCAAAGCCTTGTTTATAGAGAAGGCCACCCATGACGACATAACAAGAGGTCTTTTTGAGAAAGGCACGTTGTCCATTACGTGTAAGATCAGGAGGCAATATAGAAAGGGAAAGGTGGTCCACAAGTTGTTTATACCAAAGGTCTTGTGTGTTTAGGGAGGAAGTTCAGATGAGGTTGACACAACAAGATTTATAAGAAGGTCTCGGTATGTGTTTTATGGTAACAAAGATGTCTGAATCAGCAGGTGAAGCAGGTATTTGGGAAGCAAGGCAGGCCATGGTATCCACAAATTTATTGGTGGATTGTGGAATGGTTTTAATTTTATAGCGGTCAAAGTTAGTCACCATGATGTTGACGTAACATTTGTACTCTTGAAGTATTTCATTATGACACTGATAAACACCATTGACTTGGTTTACTACCAGTTGAGAATCAAAAAAGATATTAATGGATCCCACATCTAAGGCATAGGCAGTCATGAGACCCAATATGAGTGCTTCGTATTCGGAGAAATTGTTGGTGCACTCGAATTCGAGTTTGAATGATAAAGGCATGGGTTCACCATCAAGAGGAATGAGCATAACGCCTACACCACCCCCATGCTGACATTTGGAACCATCAAATAATAAGGTCATTTAGTATGGGTCATCATCTAAAGAGAGGTTCAGCAATGGATTCGTCAGGGAAATCAAAGTTCGAGGATTGATTCCCAGAAAGAGGTGCATTAGCGAGCTGGTCAGCAATGTCCTGGCCCTTGATAGATTTTTGGTGGAAAAATTCTAGGTCTAGGTCAGCAAGGAGCATGAGCCAACGTGTGGCACGTTGATTTTGGTCAGGTTTAGCATACATAAAAGTGCAAGGGGGTCAGTGTTGGTTATGACATAGGTTTTATGGTTGAGTAGGTAGTGGCGAAGTTTGGTGGCAATAAGAAACTAAGGCTAAGCAAAATTTTTCAGGGTGAGTGTATCAGGTTTCATATTCCAGAAGGGGTACAGCTTATGTAATAAACCACCTGCTCCCTATGTTGTTCATCACGATGAGCGAGCATGGCTTCTAGAGAGTGATTGGTAGCTGAGATGTATATGTAGAAGGGTTGGTCGTCTTTAGGTGGAATAACTATGGGTGGTTGGAGAAGGTATTGCTTTAAGGCCTCAAAAGCTTTATGGCAGTCGTCATCCCATTTTAAAGAGATATCCTTTTTGAGAAGGTGATGAAATGGTTGACAATGGTCAGAGAGTTGGGAAATAAATCGACGAATAGATTGTAGTTTACCTTGCAAGCTACGGAGTTGTTTAAGTTTATTGGGTGGAGGCATTTCAAGGATGGCCTTGACTTTAGCAAGGTCAACTTTGATACCACGGAGGGAAACAATAAATCCCAAGAGCTTTCCAGAGAGAACTGTGAAGATGCACTTTTTAGGCTGAAGGTGGACACAATATTTAATGAGGTAGTCAAAGATGGTTTCGAGGACGGTGAGGTGCTCGGTGTGACATTTAGATTTGGACAAGAGATCATCCACGTAATTTTCCAATATGTAATGCATGATATCATGGAAGATGTAAGTCATAGCCCGTTAATAGCTGACACCAATGTTTTTAAGGCCGATAGGCATGACTCGATAGTAGAAGGTCCCCTAAGGGGTAATGAATGTGGTTTTGTGATGATCCTCTGGGGCGAGAAATATTTGGTTATAACCTGAGAAACCATCCATAAGTGATAGCATCTCATGGCTAGCGGTAAGGTCAACCAACTAGTCGATTCTAGGTAGAGGAAAGTCATCTTTTATGCAAACAAGGTTGAGATCATGGAAATTGGTGCAAATGCAAAGTCTCCCTATTGCCTTAGTGATAGGGACAATGTTAAAAATACATTGGGAGTAATCGATGGGTAAGATGAAGGAAACTGAGAGAAGGCATTGGAGTTCTTCTTTGACAAGAAGAGCAATGCGAGGGTGCATTTTCCTCAACTTTTGTTTTACGAGTTTGGCATCGGGGATGGTCACAATGTTGTGGACCACGATAGTGGGATCAATGCCATGAATGTTAGCATAGGACTAAGCAAAATCATGGCTATGAGTTCTAAGAAAAGAAGTGAGGGCTTCCTATTCAGTAGCATCTAGAGATTGGCCAATCTTGAGAATGTGGGGGTCATCCTAAGTGTGGATGTTGACTTCGATAGTCGATTCATTCAACATTGTTTGCATCTCAGAAGGTAACGAACCGGTGAATATAAGAGTCTTCAGCACCAAGGTAGGTGAGTATGGACTCGTCATCTTGACATTGAATGACATTAATAGAAAGAGTATCGTCCCCTATCATGTCAGGATACAAGAAAGGAAGAGAGGAAGGAGCCTCGCCATCACAATGATAGGTCAGAGGTCCCAAGGAAATGGTATTTATGGAAAAAAAAAAATGTAGGAGGGATAGATTCAGGATCTATTAACTCCGTCAGTGAGGGTGGTGAAGGTAGGGTATGTGAAGAAGGTGGAGAGGGGTCAATGTCTTTAATGAGTTCAATACGGGGCTTTTTGGTAGGTAGTTTGGAAAAATTGATACCACTATGATCATTGTGTTTACACATGGTACATGAAATAACGGTGTGATGACCTTGCTCATAAAGGCCAAAGCTGAAACCCTTCCAGGCACATCGGTGTAGGAAAGTGTGAGCAAAGTGGCGGTTGGTAAGCAACTAAAGGTCAGCCAAAAAAGGTTGGGTTTGTGATGGTGGTTCAGGTGTATAAGTGGAAATGTCAAGTCCCCCATAGGTAAGATGGGTACGGAGATGGGGAGGACCATAAAGGAGATGCTCGCCTATGTGGTAATCATAGTGAGGATGTTGGTGAAGGTTTCCATATTCTTGTGGAGTAAGGAATGTATTGACATTGTACAGGTGATACTCCCCCATAGTGAGGCATTGAAAAACTCCTTCTAAGGGATCAGTGGTCGATATATTGGTGGCTGGAATGGAGGAAGTGTTAGGAGTTAGATCAGCAGAGGTGTCGATTAGTTGGGAAGCTGAAGTGTGACTGGTAGAGGCGACAGAAGTAACGGGAATAGAAGATTTGGGTAGAGGTGAGATGGGGATGGCACTGGTGGATGGGGTCGTGTGTGAAGAAGATGTAAGCAGGGAGGTAGACGCCTTAACAGGTACAAGGACATCATTGGGCACTAGTAAAGCATGTTGTAGGTCTTGAAAGGTGATGGGTCAGCTGGAATGGTATAGGAACGCCCTTCATGTTTGAACTTTACACACCGGTGTAAAGTAGAAGGAACACAACCCATGGCACGAATCCAGGGTCTACCAAGCAATAAATTGTATTGAAACTCTCCTTCCAAAATGTAGAATAGCTTGGGAACAGTACGGGGACCCGCATGAACATGGAGGATGATAGTACCGAGTGTAGAGGTGATAGTGTCATTGAATGAGCGCAACATGACCGGATGTTTATGCATGCAGTTGGTGGGTAGGTGCATTTGTTCGAATGCGTGAGAGGAGATGATGTTAATGCTAGTTCCCCCATCGATCATAATGCGTCAAACATGTATATTATCGATATGGATGGAGATGAAAAGTGTGGGATCTAGGTCATCGTTTTAGTGGGGGACAATCTCCTCCTCTGAGAAGCTAAGGGAGGCCGCTTGGTGGGCAAGGTGAGGTGGGGATGAAGGTGGTAATTTGGTGAGAGAGGCTACATGATGGGGTGTGATGATGGAGGCTACGGGTGTGGGGTCATTAGGTAAAACCTCAATAGATTGAAGGACCTCCATGAGGGCTTGATGATGAGACTCCGAGGTTTGGATGAGGTCGTATAAGGACATTTTTAGGGGAGATTGGTGTAGTTGTTTGAGCATGGTGCAATGTGTGATGCCATTAGAGATGGGGTATGTGGGGCCATGGATAGTTATCTTAGGTATGGGTGTAGATGGTATGTTGGGTATAGGATTGGTTGGTGGGTCAGTTGCTTTTTCTTTGCCCTTCTACGCACGTGTAGTGACGTGTATCATGTTGATTTGAGGGAAGTTAGCAAATGGAGAAGGTGTAGGATAAGTGGTATAATGACATGAAGGGAAAAAACCTAGTGGAGGAGAAAAGCCCTGTGAGGTCAGTTGGGTGCAACGACATTTAGGTGGTGGCGTGGCAAGTTCTCTAATGCGAACCATGTTAATTTCAAATTTTGGTGGTGGCTCTATGAGTTGTGAGGGTGGAGGTTGTGGTATAAGTGTAGGAGGAAGATGTGAAGGAGGTGGTGAGGGTGAAATAGGTTCATCATCTAGGAGGTCATCATCATCAAAATTGGGGTCAAAAGGGCATAATTGAATGAGGGCAGCCTTTAGACCTTTACAGTTCTCAACATCATGTCCTGACACATGATGGTAAGCACAAATTTTAGTATCATCAAACCCTTCCGGCTTAGGTTTAAGAGGGTCATAAGGTCTAAGAGGAGGGAGCATGATAGCAGAGCTTTCTAGGAGGTTAGCCAAGATGGTGGCATATGATCCCACTAAGTGGATCACAATGTGAAGTAAAAGTAGGTTTAGTTGGAAGATTGGGCAGCTGTGGCGGTAGTTGAGGTGATGCAGTCTTGGATTTGGGTTGTAATTTCTTTGGTGTAGATGCAGCAATAGAAAGAGGGGTAGGTTTAACCACCTTTTTGGAAATTAACGGGTTTTTTCGATTTTTGGTGCATTTTCTTAGGTAGAGGTGTAGGGGGAGCACGTGATGTAGATGGCAAGGTAGATGGTGGGAGAGGATGAGTGACCCATAGGGGATAACTGAGGTGTAGCGGTAGGTGTTGGTCGAAGTCGAGAGGGAGGTACAGGTGAGGTGGAAGAAAATGTCATAGGTAGTGAAGGAGGTATAGAAGGTAATGGTGGTATAGGAGGAAAAGAAGTTATAGATGGTGATGAAGGACACAAGGTTCGCCTAGGTAGAGCTGCAGGATGTGGTAAAGGGGTCAAGGGAATTTTAGGTTTACCCCTGGAGAGAGTAGATTTTGTTAAAGTAGAGGGGTGAGGACCCAAGATAGATGGTAGGGGTGAAGGTGATAAAGGTGTAGTTGGTGAGGGTGGTGCATGCGGATGAGAAGGTTGGGTTTTTCATTTGGGTTGAGGGATTGGTTCAACAGGTATATGGGGAGATGTGGTCAATTGTATCTTGATGGGAGGATGTGCAAGGTTTGATGTAGGTGTGACCCCTAGGACACTAATGGGTTTAGATAAAAGAGATGGTGTTGGAATATGTCAGGCTAGTAGGTAGAGAGGTGGGTATAGATGAGGATGACATCGTAGAAGATGTATCGAGAGTTATGTTCATGTGTGGTTTGGGTTGTTGAAACATATTCAGATAAATGGTAGAGGTGTCAGTGGAAGATGATTACATTTGGGTCGAGACCGGGAGTAATAGATGCCCCCAAAGTAGAGACCTATCAACATAATCCAAGCAGTTAGCCAAACGTGAGAATGGCACTGTGGTAGATGAGGTAGATGTGGCGTGAGTGGGTATTCCCATAAAATGTGTCTGAGAAATAGGGAATTCACTGGCTTTGGCCTCTGTAGGTAGGAGAGCCAAAAGTAAGTCCGTATGATCTTGGGTAGCCATTGGGGAATGGTCACCGAGTGGTAACGGACAAATCTATTGGGTCCTGAATAGGTGGAGAAGATGATGGGTACTCCTCTGTGGGTGGAGGAGGTACAATTGGTAGCGGTCCACTGGGCAGGGAAGCTGAAGGGGAAATGATATCAGTGGTAATGAGAGACTCCTCCATAGGTGTACAGGGAGGTGAAGGGTTTTCCTCTATGGGTAGAGGAACGGCTAAAGTAGGTTCTTGTGTGGGTATAGGATTTCAGGCTAGGATTTCCTCGATAGAGGGGATAGGAGATAATTGGGATTCAAGTGATAAGTTGGTAAAGATAACATGTACCTCACGTGTATTACTTTCATTGTGCGAGGCATTACCAGTTTGATCATTTGATGGGGAATGATTAGGGAATGGTTTCTTGAAGATATGAAGGTCTTGATTGGCAGGTGCATTAGGGTTATCCAGGACTAACTCACCACTTTCGAGCATTCCTTGAACAATGTTTTTAAAGGTGATACAATTGCTATCACTGTGGCCATTTACATGGTGATAGTTACAGTAGTCATTTTCCTTGTACCAACCTGGTATAGGGTGAGAGGGGTCAAAACCAGTATGTGGTTTGATAGGTGGAAGGGTGATGGCATTAGCTTTAATAAGCTTTTCTAAAACAGATGAATATGGTTCCCCAATTGAGGTGTATTTCTTTTGTTCTCGTTTGAATTGGAATGCTTGGACTGGTGATAGATTGGATGAAGGTTTAGCATGATTGGATGGATGGGAAGGGCCAGCATTAAGTACCACTGCGTTGGCGGTTCCCTTGGCTTTGGAATAACTTGTCTGAGGTTTCAAGGAAGAGGAAGTATCATGTGTCTTAAACGAGGAGTTCTTGTTTCACAATTGTATCTTCTTCTCTTCGATGGCGCGAATTTCAAGCTTACATGCCATGGTGAAAGCCTCATCAAATGTTTGAAAGGTTTGCACTTGTAAGGTAGGTGAGATATTTCTAGCACAAGCTCGCGTGAAGAGCTCTATGAGTTCAGTTTGTGGTAATTGAAAATTGAGTTGGTTGATTAGGCTATGCCAATGAGTGAAAAAATCTGTGATAGATTCATCATCATATTGATGCATGGAATAAAGATCGGTCATGGTAACCTTCTTGACGAGTGTTAATCGAAAAGTGATCCAAGAAGGCTTGGGCTATTTGGTTGAATGAAAAGATGGAATGTCTAGGTAATCCACTATACCAGTCTAATGCTGGACCAGTTAGGGACATGGGAAAGGTTTGCAAAAGTAGATCATCATCATGGGAAATTAAGTAACACCCATGTTTGAAAGATCACAAATGTTGTTGCGGGTCTTCTTTACTGTTAAAGTGGTTAAACTTAGGCATCTCCTAGTGTACAAGATATGGGTGAATGGGAATGGATGGGTGAATAGGCTCATTACAAATCTCATCATAGGTAAGAGAATTGTGGGAGCCAGAAATATATGCTTCTAATGTTTGCATCTTGTCCATCATTAACTTGATAAAGTCATTGTTATGTTGTAAAGATTGGGCACCCCCCAGAGTGAAAGGAGGTTGTTGTGGGACATATGAAGAATAGGACATTCCAGAATATGGTGGTGTTGAATAAGGAGGTGGAAATTGAGAGACAGACATAGAGGGTATATGTCCGGACTGAATGACCAATGAAACAGGTGGCGGCTGGTAGTAGGTATGTGAGGGCAGGACACTCGTAGTGACCCTGGTAGAGATGGGAGGTAGAGATTGGGGAATAGAAAGAAAAATGTTTTAAAATGGGGTAGAGGTTACCAACACCAAGGGTGGTAGTGTTGCGACTGGTATATATGAGACAATAGGTGTGGATGATGTTATGCTTTGGGTGGTGGATGAAGGTATGGTGGAAACTGCGGGCACGGTGGAGGTGGCAGATGCGGCGGTCAAAGTTGGCATGGGACCTAGCTGCATGACACAACTGGGGATAAAACGGGTGAGGTCACCATGGTAGGAGGTGGAGTTGGGGTGGAAGTGATCATTAGGGATGGAGAGAGGACACGGGCATGCCGTAGATCAATTGACCCAAGGCATCTCGAGTGGAGGCATGGGTGAGGTAGTGGCTCAAAGTAGCGGGATTCTGATCCAGGAGTCGTGCAAAACTCTGTGTTTCCTGTAGGAATGGTGATGGGTTGATTGGGGTCCATGGATGATGAGATGGAAGGTGGTGAAGGACTAGGTGGTGAAGAGCTAGGTGGTGAAGGGAGCTAGGTGGTGAAGAGTTAGGTGGTGAAGGGCTAGGTGGAAGTGATAGTCAACTAGGGTGAAATGTGAGGCCGTTTTCCTGACTACAGTGTCAGCACCATGAGGGTAGGAACTGATTTGGCAAGATTGTATTATGTCTAACTAGCACAGAACACAACAGAACTAGGGAAACATTCAATGGTAAGTGAATTAGGTCAGCTGGTGAACTATAAAATAGCACAGGGTGACCGATGCTCGGTTTGGGTAAACTGATGCCGGTTAGGCTTAACCGGTGCCGGTTACTGTGAGAAACTAACAGTCTGTTAAATGATGGTCCCAGACTGACAATTTTCACACATGATGAGATGTAAGGTGACTGTGACTGAAGTAACAATGATATGAAAGGTGACAGGATCCTTTTACAGCTCAGAAAGTGAAATAGGTGTCTTTTGGATGGGTATCCAAGAAGACTTCATACTGATGTCGGTTGGGTTAAACTGATGCCGGTTAAAGATAACCATAGCCGGTTACTGTGAAATTGAGACAGAGAATAAGAAAAGTGGTTGTTATTTAAAATTTTGGTGTTGAATCAAACCCAGAAGTCTGAGAATGATGTAAATGTGGTCCAGGCACACTCAGATGGAGTCATAATACACTGACCATGATTGGGAGTGTGCAAGGAAAGATAAAAAGGATGATTGAAAGCTCTCACCTCAAAATGCAAATCAAGTAGAACACTAAGAAAGAACATTCCTAGAGTGCCTATTTTATTACGTTTGTTGAGCTTTATGCTATTTGTATGGACTGACTGTTATGAACAGAACAATATAATTTCTTGGTGAGGAAGGCTTCCTACGAAGAAAGAATTCTAAAGGGTGAGGTTTCAGGAATGTTATGGCGGGGGTGGGCTTCACTCTGAAGTATGACTCGACAGAGCAGCGAGCTGGGTGCCCACTGTACTGTGATCATGTGATCACCTACAGCTTCTTCCAGGTAGGATGTTGTTTAAGAATGTATGTATTTTGAAAGTTTTGTGTGGTTTGGTAAGACTCAGAGAAAGAGAAAAGGATAGAAGTGCTTTTCTACGATTCATTAGTCAACCATCAGCTGGTCATGACTTCCAGCGTATAGGTTTCCCTCAATTAATGTGAACTAATGAGTTAAATCAGAATGCAATGCACTTATTTTAAACCCAAATCAAAAGTATGATATTTGATGACAATAATAGATGAACAGGAAGAGGGATTCTCTTTCACTAAAATTCAGAAAACAAGAATAAGAAGGTTCATTTTAAATACACCAAAATAAATGTGTCTTTCGGAGCAAGGAGAAAGAAGAGAATGTTAGCAAGGAGAAAGTATTAATGTGAATGCTATTAGAAGGGAAACAAACACACACAAATTTTCACCTAGGCATGAAGAAAGATGCAAGGAACCCCGAATGGGTCCCACCGGGCGTGCCAAAATGTTTCACCTGATTTCTTAGTTTTTTGAGAAGTACTTGATGAAACAGATAAGGTAAAGGTGGTAAGAGGAATACCTGGTTCGAGATGGTTGAAGGTTGTATGCGCGCGTATCTAAATTCTAAATCAAAGTGATTATGAGACCTTCCTTTTGGCTAGGAGGAACTACCTGTATAAGAATCAAAGCAAGACCACCAAAAAGAGTTAAACAATATATGTAGTGGACTGCCTAGCAAGTGCTAGATCCTGGAAGTGCGATACTTCCTAGATGGTTGTCAGTCCACTGTTTAAAACAATTCAATGCTGAAAATAAAGTAAATATGGTCCTACTGTAGTTTAATATGATTTAGGCATCTCATACAAATGTAATAGGCTAGATCTAATCTAATAGGCTAGGCTAGAAGGAGATCCAGGGAGGTAAAGTACTGTCACAGGCGTAGGTATAGACTCAGGGTATGATTCTAGAAAAACTAGGTCAATAGGTAAGGTGTTTTAGTATTTTTTTCTGGGTCAAGGCAGGGAACATAGAGACCAATGTCGGTCTGAGGGTAACCAGTACGACAGTCAGGGAGAACCGATGGCGGTTAGGTCAGGGGCTGGTGGACTCACACAGTCTGGGTTTAAAAGGTTTTTAGGCAAGGATGGAGTTGGTAGAAGGTGTTGGGTGATCACAGAGGGGGTGTAAATATGAGATAAGCCAATGAAATAGATTGGAGGAGAATACTTACTCTTCTGTGAGGTATAGATCCAAAGAAGGATTAAGAGGTTGCGGTGTTAGGGAATGCTGGGTAGAAAGTTTACTGTTGTGCCAGTGAACCTGGTTGTCTTGGCTGATCACAAATTAATCCTTGCTTTGTTGTTGCATCTAAAAAGATCAAATTCGTGATAAGGAAATCTGATGCCAAAGTTTTAACCATGAATGATCAACAACCAACCTATATTACAGAGTTGTAAATGGGTCTAAATAGGCATTTGGTCCATCCTGATATAACTGGCGTCAGTTTAGGGGAACTAAAATCAGTTTAGGGTGAACCGACGTCGGTTTGGGGGAGATATCTCGGGTTGTTCAAAAGGTTTCCTAGGAAGTTGTTCTGCTCCTTAATAAGGGTCTCTTCTTTTCTCGGGATGAAAAAACTGACCTTAGGAGGCTTTTAAGGAGAGGAGAGGGGATGGGTGAAATGTTAGGTTTGTTTTGGGTATTGGCTTAGGGTTTAGGTTAATGGGTCAAATGATGGGGGTGGTTAGGTGAAGTGTATTTAATAAAGGTGATTTTATTAAATAGGTGTGTGAGGGTAGTGAATTAATTTAATGTAGATAATTAAATTAATATGTGTGTGGGTAAAAGGTCATTAACTTAATTAAAATAGTTAAATTAATGTGTATGGAGGTAAATGGTGTTAATTTAATTAAAGTAATTAAATTAACATGTGTGGCGTGTAGGAGGTAGGTGATTATAGGGCTTTGGTAGGGGACCAAGGTAATTACGACATGATTTTGGTGTCTACAGTGGAGGTTGTCCTACCAGTTGAATTCATGTTACCTTCTCTGTGTATAGCACGCGTAGGAGGATTAGATGGTGAACAAGTGCTGGAGGAAAGAATAGATAAATTAATGGAGTTGGATGAGAGATGATCATTAGCCAGGTGGAGCCAGACAACTGAAAAATAAAAAAAAAGGCATGGCATGGTCGTCACATTAAGAACAAGAAGTTTGAGGTTGGGCAGATGGTCTTACTATATGATTCAAAGTTTTTGCGTCATCCTGGGAAGTTAAAATTCCATTGGTTGGGCCCTTAAATTATCTCGTACATCCTTGATTCAAGCACTTTCCAGTTACAAGCACTGGATGGTACAAGATTTCCAAGACACTTCAATGGAAGTAGGCTAAAGCCCTATTATAAATAAGTCTTTTTGGTGTTTATAAATAAGGTAGTTTTGCCAGTTAGTTCAGGATTTCCCTTAATGCATTTTCTTTTCTTGTGTTTCCCTTTCTCGTTGTTGTTTTTGTGTTGCGCTCTGGGCGCCGGTAACCTCATTACTTTTTCTAAGGTTTTTAATCATAGAGGACCACCCATCATTTTAGTGTAGGGTATAATAATGTGGAGGAAAGAGCAAAGTGAGAAGAACCAGGAAGGATTACGTTGGAAACCCCGGTTGAATAGCCCTAGGATAGGAAGTGCTTGGAAGGAAAAGGTGAAAAAGGATGGTTAGTATCAGGGTAAGGCTACATTATGGATCCATGTACAAAAGAGGAAGAAGCACAAAAAGCAACACGGGGGTAGGAATGAGCAAAAATCATGATGGAAGTACCTTCGGCGCAAGTGACACACGCGTAGGATTCTCCTGTCAAGATGTATTGGTTGCGTGTCAGAAGGTTGGGGGATTATCTGCGCAAGGTTGGATGCATGAGTTAAAGTGCTAAAGTCAGGTTTTGCTGACAAATCTGCATTAAGTGTTGAAGTACAGTGGTAGGTAAGGTAGCATTTAATGTTAAAAAGTAGGAAAAACTATAAATAGAAGGTTAGACACTTCATTATTTACATTGTGAATATGAGAAGGAAGATATTTTGCGAACTAGGGTTTCCAGAGTTGATCCGTGTGAAGAAAAATTGGAGAAATTTAACTGTGAGTGACTAGTTTGGATCTGCAAACCAGGTGGGGAATAGTTCATGGGCGTGGAGATAGTTGTGGAGAAGTGTCGTCTTGTGAAGGGGATATTCTAACGAGGGTTTGGCAGTTAGGGCACGGCTTGGAAAGGATTTTCTTCACAAGTTTGAGATCTAAACTTGTAAAGGGTAGAGAAACAGAGCAAGAGAAGTTGAAGTACTAAGATAACCTACACAATGACACCCAAGAAACCAGCTATAACACCTAAAAAGGGAAAAGGCAAGGGCAAGGGCAAACAAAAAGAAACCACTGCAAGTACCAATGAAGAATGGTATGCAGAAATGCAGTACCCATATGAGGTTTTTCTTGGAAAGGAGTGGGAGTCCCATTTAATAAACATGACAGTAAGTGATTATAACCATCACACAAACATGACTAAAAAGGAAATGGTGCTGAAGTTAGTGCGCCCCGAAAAATAAGAGGACACCAGAAGGGTTACCCATTTATAGCGACAAAGTAAAAGTGAAGTTGGAGAAGGTAGGATTATTGCAACTCTATGAGTTTCCCCACTTTGGGAAGCCTGAGTGCCTCTATCAGTGGTTAATGTCATGGGTACACGAAGATCACTTTCACTTCGTGGGGTGCAAGATGCGCATAACCCCTTATCTTATTTCAAAATTCACAGGTATCATCTATGAAGGAGAAATTATAGAGGATGACCTATGTGACAAAGAAGCCATCAAAGAATCCATTGCTGCATATGCATATAAGAAGGGGTCAAGGTACTTTCATATCACGTATATCCAAGACCCGGTGATGAGAATGGCCACGTGCCTGGTAACAAAACTCAATGACCAAGAGAGGTGGACGCAAGTGAACAAATCATGGCTCAATGTCTGCAGAAGGATATCGGAGGGCGCCATCTACAACTTGTCTGCATACATCGTGGATGAGATCATCAATAGCGTGTAGGATGGTGACAAGATACTTTTTGGAAATTTCCTCTTGTTTATTGTGTTTTTAGAGATCAGAGTGCCATATGGAGTAGATAAGTTCATTTGGGAGTACCCAGAGGAAGACCCCTCACCCGCAAAGAGATTCAAAAAATACACTTGTGATAGCATGACAGTCATTCACAATGCATGTCTTGAGAAATGGTATACATTCTTGAGGAATGTATTTGGGGTAGAATGGAGGATCCCAGAGCAACTGCCAAAGCTCACAGAGGGAGAAGCTAAATTCGTAGTATACCAACATTTCTACATTGGCATATTTAGGTTGGTTGATGAAAGCATGAGCCCATGGTGTAAACTTCCATTTTCCTTCACCACTCAATACTTCCAAGCAGGTGTAAACAGATTAAAGGAATCTAAGAAACTGAACTTTGACCTTGGAAGTATGGATCGAGACCACAGGGAGATGCGTAGGACATTGGTCTACCCCAACAAGCGTGCGTACGTGGAAAAGTATGTATCACATGAAGTTCAAATGATGAAACCTATGACTCTACCTATTTCAGGGAGGTCCATGGCACGTGTATACCTTCGTATAAGGCCCAATTTTGAGAAGGGATCTTATCTTGAGAATGCGATAGCTATACCTAAAGACCTAACAAGTAGAAAGAAGACTGCGCCCAAGAAAAAGGAGATGGAATAAATAAAGAACAAGGCACCCTATGTTCGAGATACTCAAGCGGTGGGCACCCCAAGAAAAATATCTAGAACAAGTACTTACATGCACAGGAAGAGGTCACCAGTCAAAAAGGAGGCACCAGAGCAAGGAAAGCTTATCACAGAGGAGAAATCACCAGATGAGGAGGAAGAGAAAGCAGAGCCTCTTATATTGGAATCGCCAGTTAAGAAGAAACAGAAGGTGATGGAGGAAGTTGACTCAAAGGAAACAAAGATCTTGGAGAAATACAAGGGTGAGAGGGATTACGATGAAGAAGATGAACCTGAAGGAGACCAAGAGCCACTTTTTTTTCAGCGTACACGATTCGGAAGAAGAGGGCAAAGAGGTGAAGAACGACTATCACTTTGTGCGAAGGAAGGGAAGCCATGAGGTGAAGGGTGCCCAGGACATGGGAGGAGGTGAAGAGGTTAGCACGAAGGGTTAGAATACTCCAAGCCTCACTAAGGATGAAGTAAACGATGGTGGCAGAAAGAGAAGAAAAAAAAATCATTGAAGCCTTGGTAGAACAATAATTGGAGCGCAGTGCTAACCTAGTGATGAATGAAGATAGGGAAAAAAGTGTAAGAAAAGATCACGGCAGTGTAGGAGGCCCCAGTCTATCGGTAACTTTTCCTAAGGGCATACATACGAGAGGAAAGAACATGGAAATACAAAGACCGATAATGAGCTACATTGATGATCCAAGCAAGGTGTTTTGTGCACGCTTCCAAAGCACAGTTCCAACAGATCAACTCTTGGAAATGAATTCATTTGATGAAGAAGGTACATACCCTTGGATGAGGAAAATGCTTTCATGGGAAATTGAGTCCCACATCTATGAGACAGAGTTTGAGGTAAGCTAAGGGGCACTAATGAATATGCCTAAGCCAAAAGGATATAACCCCTTAGTGAGTACTCAGTAGCTTTTGGATGAACAAGTCTACAATGCGCTGAATAAGATCTCAATTGAACTAGAAGCCAAGTTATTCGGAAGGAATGAAAGGGTAAAATTTCTAGAGGCAGAGCTAGAAAAGAGGGAAGAAGAGCTAGAAGAGAGGACCAAGAACTTGAAGCAAGAGGAACTAATTAGCGCGCAGCTAAAGCGTGAACTAAGGGAAGAAAAGGCATGGGGTGCGCGAAGTATATAAGAAGGTTGAATCCATCGTAGATGCCATTGTTTTGAAGCATCTAGACATGGCACCGCCTATGCAAAAGTATGGATATTCCCTTGAGTTCCTTGAAGACTTAACATGCATCCTCACCATGGAAAGGAAACCTCTGGCCTTAGAATCCGTGGAAGAAATAGCAACGTGCCTAGAGAAGGAGGACAAATTTAAGGTTGTAGAAATCATTATCAAGTATAGCAAGGTGATTTCTGATGCAAAAATTGCTACCCATAATGTTGAGGCCGCATATGGCAATTACGCAGACAGAGATAAAGTGGCAAGTATTCTGGTCACCACTCACGAGGTAGAGCTCAAATAATTCCAAGAGAAGAACAAAGGAAACAAAGCATAGCAAGAGAGGATCCTGGCCGAGGTCAAGAAGAAGTCAGAATCTATTGAAACCTTACAAGGTTCAATTAAAAACTAGTTAAAGGAGTTGTACCCACAAATTACAAGAAGGATGGATGTGCTTGAGGACATGGGCAAGGAATTGGAAGGAATGGTTGAAACATTGAACACTCGAGGAAATGGACTGGGTTTTGAGGAGGTAAGTGCCCTAGTCAGCGACCTCTGCCAGAGAGTGTAAAATGAATTCGATGCCTGGAACAAATTGGAGGTCAACTTGTAAAGAGATTTACCCATCTTGTTGTAGTAATGACAAAACTTCCCCATTCTTTTGTTTTTCCCAATTCTTCATTCCCTTATTCTTTTTCCAAGATGTTAAGTCTATTGTAATTTTTTCTTTGAAGAAATATTCATGTAGACATAGAATAGGTAAAGTGTGGGGTGATGTTGGGCCCCTAAAATATTGACTAAATACAAAAAGTTGCATGAGCACACAAGGCCTAAGTTGAAGGGCGGGTGCACAAGAATAAGGTGTGCAGGGCAAGGTTCTAGGAAGGTTTTAGAAGGAACGTGTTACACACCGGAAGACTAAGGTCTCGGAACTTAGCCGTATTTGAAATTTTGGGAAGAACATGAGAAAAGCGTGACCCGAATGCACATGCAGAGTGGATTAGGTGTCATCCTGGTGACAGGTTGGCCTAGGAAGGAATATGCCCCGCGATGGAGGTTTCTAGAAGACCATCATGGCAAGGTTTGGAGAGCTCAATCCTATATGAGCATGCTCCCATGGAGGACCACATCTGGACACTTGGCGATGGATCTGAAGCCTTATAAAGGTGGTTTGGAAATTCAAGGGACCTGTAAATACAAGCACCCATAGAGGAAAAAAGGGGGAAGATCAATAGAGAGCAGAGCTCTAAAGAAACACCATGGGGAGTTAATATTGGGTTGGGTAGATAAAATATAGGAGAAGGATGCATCAGGAGGCTTGTGATTGTAAATTTTATTTTTTAGAGCTAAGGAATGTAGATCCAGTTATGATGTATGACTTCGGTCTGCCATACTACGATGTTCTGTAATGAATCTAATGGATGTAATGAGGTTACCAACTTATTTGAATATGAGCATTAATGATTCTGGTCCATCCTTATATATTCATAGTTTTTTTCATGTATTTTTATGAAATGAGTATGAATCCTTATGCATTTTTCTTTCTGTTTGATATGAGTCTTATTTTTTTAAAGTATCTTTCTAGTTGGAATGACTACATTGGTCTAGAAGTCATTCTAAGCTATATGATGATTGCATGTCTCGTTTCCACTCATTCTCTTTAAATTCCTATCATATATGATGTTTCTTACTAAACTCGCATAAAGGAGAGACTCGGTACCCATGTGTGCTTCAGGTGAGCACCCAGCACCTGCTGGGTGATAGCCTGGCATGCATGGGCTTCCCTTGTTCTTTGGTGGGTGTAAAAGTGACTACAAAGAAGGTAAAAGGTGTTAACCTTAATCTATAAGCTTGAAATATTCAAGAAACACATGACACTGACTCCTCATCTAGATGAAAAAGGAATTTTGTAATGAAATAACTTTAGTTAATAGGAATCTCTGATAGTCATCATAAATTGTAGCACTGTTAAGGAGGCCTAATTTGAAGCCTAGAACTTTAGTTTTGATGCCCAAATGGGTATCCCAAAGTAATCTCATTTAATCCTGGAAGTTCTTGCATCAAAAGTTAGACCCTAAAACCTATTAAAGAAGGGCTAGTAGAGAAGAATAATCCTAGAAAGGAGGATTGTGAAGGAAGAGGTATTTTCCTAGAGAATTGGGCCAAACGTTTTAGCACACACCTGGACCATGGAAAGGGATATTCAAAATTGGTATTAGATTTTTTGGTTAACTTATAGATTTTTCTAACCTCTAACTCACCATCAACCTTTCTCTTAAGTAGCTATAGGGGCAACTTTAACAAAATAAGATCAATTTGACTAATTCTTGATATTTCATCCATTGTGATAGTGGGGTTAGTATGATGGTAGGTTGTTAAACATGTTCCAATCTTTAGATAATATATTTTGAGCATTTGAGGTCATAAAACATGTTTGAAGGCTTACTAGTCTTATGAGAAAGAGTGTATTTGTTAGACTAAGGGGCAGTTTTGAGTTATATGAGCATCTTAACTTGTGTGATGGTTTGGTGAAGTATATGCTCTAGATCGTTTGGTATCATAGCAGAGGATAAAGAGCAAAATTTATAGGAGAGAAGATAGAGAAGAGAAAGAAGCAGTGATAAGAGAAGAGAAGATTGTCAAAATACCACCTAGAAGAGTAGTCAGGGGAGGAAATAGAGAGCATCCTAAATACAATGAGTTGATTTCCATGTTGAGAAACATATAGTACATATTGGGAGCATTGGAAGTTTCTCATAGAAGAGGAAAAGCATTGGATGAAGACAGTGACAAGGAAGAAGAGAAAGAAAGAGAGGTAGTGGTAGAAAGAGAACCAAAGGAAGAAGGACCAGAAGTAAGGATCCTTAAATAAGTCATGGGATAAGGTACTAATCCAAGGATGAAGGTACTCGACTATGGTGAAAATGCATCCATAAGAGATTATAGACCAGATTGAAAAAATTGATAATTATTTTGATTTTTATATTATAACAAATGATAAGAAGTTGAAGTTTTCATGTACAAAACTTACAGGGCATGCTGCTATTTTGTGGTATTTTGTACAATAGGAAAGAGTGAACATAAGAAAGGAAAAGGTAATGAAATGGGACAGGATGATTGTAAAATTAAAAGGTAAGTTCATCCCTTCATATTACCAGACTAGTTTGTTTTAAAAGTTACAAAATTTGAGATAGAGAGATGAATGTAGCTGACTATACTGAAGAATTTTATAAATTAGCAATGAGATGTGGTCACATAGAGAATGATGTTGAAGAGGTGCCTAGATATGTAAATGGTTTGAGGATTAATAAACAGAATGAGATCAGCTTGTTTAATCTAAGGGCAGTGGAAGACCCATACCAAGAAACCTTGAAAGCATAGGATAAATTGTTTAGGAAGTGGACATAATACTTCAGAGGTAGATTAAAAAGAATGAGATGTAGAGATCAGTAGTCAAATAGAGGGAAATAACAACATAAAACTAATGAGGAAGAGGTAAGTATCTCAAAAACATAAAGTACATTTAGGGGTGGATATAGTAGAGATGGTTATTCATACAGAGGAAGAGGTGGATTTTGAAGAGGAAGAGGTGAGTTCACAAGGAGATTTTTTAAGTGTAATAAGTTTTTTGGTCATAGGTCATTTAAATTTCCAGAGTATCCACAAGCAAGCAACAACAGGGTGAGTGAATCTAGGAATTAGATTGCACAGGCCGATGAGGAATAAAGCATGGCATCACCATCACTAGTGGAAGAACCAAAAACATGTGAAGCATTGATGATGAGGAGAACCTTAATGAATGCAAGTAGTGGGATGAAGAGCCAGTACAAAAAAGGAATTTTTTAATACCATATTCAAAGAAAGAGATAAATTTTGTAAACTCATCATTGATAATGGTATCACAGATAACTTAGTTTATTCTAAGATGGTTGAGAAGTTAAACTTGAAAAGAATGAAGCATCCTAACCCATACTAGATGTATTGGGTTCAAAAATATCATCAGGTGTTAGTGAGTTAGAAGTTTTTAGTCAAATTTCATATTGGTAGATATCATGATCAGATTCTCTATGATCTATTTCCGATGGATACATGTCATCTTTTGTTAGGTAGGACATGGCAATTTGGTACAAAAGTCATTCATGATGGATGGGAAAATACTTATACCTTTGTAAAGGATGGAGTTAGACATAGATTGAATCCATTGAAAGACATATAAGGATGGCATAAATACCATCCTAGAGTGATGTTAATCGGGTTGACAACATTATTTCAACAGAGAGAGGAGGATGAAGTGATGGAGAACAAAATTAGTATAGTTAAGAAGATGTGGAATTGTTTGAGTGGAGAGAAGGAATACCAAGGTAACATGCAAAGGAAAATGAGTAAGAAGGATGAACAAGGTGGATCTGAAAACCACATTGGAAAGAGAAATCAGAATGAAATCTACAAATCACAAGAGACAAATAAGAAAGGAAAAAATTTAGAACATGAGGTAAGCATGCAGCAATAAGACCTTGTAGAGGAACAAAACAGTCATGAATCATGCATCAAAATAGTTGTTAGTGCAAATCTGCAATTCAGAATTGGGTCATTTAGTGTGATTGCACAACATTGAATTTTCTCCAAGGTGTGGGACCTTGCAGATGAGGAAATTCTCCAGAGAAATTTGGTTCTTACTCCTCTGTATAGGTGTATGCATGAATTTTGTAGAGGTTTAATACTAGATCCTACTCTAAATTCCAAGGAGACAAAGATAAAGGATGCAAAAAGAAACAAAACTAAGTAACAATGGTGATACACCAAAGGAGTGATGAAATTTTGTCTTACAAATAAACACAAATCATAGAGATGTAACACCAAGCATGCACAGATTGCACAAATGTAATGAAAGACCAAAAAACAATAATATACGCATAAGAGGATTGAAAAAATCATTCACAAAACATGCATTACCATTCCCAAATTTGATAAAATGCATTCCACTGGAAAAAAGGCAAAAACTTGTCACAGGTTCCATGGAAGGTTTGAAACTCCTCGAATTCACATGCCAAGGGGAAGAGGGGGGTCTGCAAGAACAAACCATCCAACCCTTTACAAATGAGCCAAAACTAGCTTTTAATGGCGAAGCAGAAGAAGAGAAAGAAAAAAACATGGGAAAAATGATTTATGAGTTCAACTACCAATAAAATCCCTTCAATTTTTCCTGTAAGGTGATGGACTTCATGGACAAACCCATATGTCAAAGTACATTGCTCTGCAGATCCAAAAAACGACCCATACTTCATTAATTTTGGTGGTTGAAAGTCAATTTTGTATTTTTTGCGTGCTATTTTTATCCCACAAAACTCCACCAAAATACAAAATTGAATATTCCATTGTGTAGAGGGTTTCACAACCTTTCCATTGATATAAATAATGTGAAAATACGAGCTCTAGATCAAAAGATATGGCCCTCTGAAGATTTAGGGCAAAACTGGTAAAATTAGGGCAAAAATGGGTTCGCGGGCCGAAATTTGAATTTTTTCCCCTTTTTTGACTTTTGGAAAATTTCCCAAAAATTCCCCACACTCCACTTCTCCACTATCACATTTCACTTTCCCATTCGCTGCGGAGGTGCGGGCTCAAACCTCGCCCTGGCGCTTTTTGCAACTTTGGAAAAATTTCAAAAATACTTCCGCCGCCCCGACTCCCACCTCTACACTTCCTTCTTCTCCATGGGCATGTGCTTCAATATTTTCCCTTTGTACCCTCCACAAACCCCTTAGCAATTTCTCCTACTTCACTCTGCCAACCTGACCTCCGCCACTATGTTGTACCTCAGGTTGGTCCGCAAGCTCGTGGGCCAATTTTTTATTTTTTGACTTTCGCCCCAAAAGGGGCTAAGTACCCAAATTTCTCCCTGCCTCCGCTGACATGCTTCCTTCCCCTCCACGGGCCTGCGGGCCAAAATTTTCCCTTGCACCTCCACCAGCCTTCTTGGCAATTTTCTCAACTTACCTCTGCCGCCACATGGCATCTTCTCATTGGCCGCGGGCCTGTCAAGGGAAAATTTCCCCAAAAAACTCTGCCGAGCCATAACTTTCAAAATATTTGGAGTTAGGAGGAAAATTTTACCTTTCTAGAAAGGGGAAGAAAAATTCTATCTGATGGAGCCATTTCTAGAAAATTTTGAGTCCTTGAAGCATGCAAAAACTTCAGTTGAAGCACAAGGAAGGGAAGAATGAAGGAAAGTTAGCCAAAATAAGCAGGGGGCTTATTTTGGATAACAATAGTCCAAGGAGACACAATATTTCAAGAGAAAGGAGAGAGAAATAATAAAGAGGACATGGATATTGATAATGAAGAAGATATTAAATTTTTCCAAACCAATATTTCTTTGGGTGTTGTGTATACATGTCCGAGAGTTGAAATAGTGAAAGAACAGTCAAGTATGGGTGATTACTTCAAGCAAAAACCACTATTTTCCAGTTTTGAAGATGAAATAACCCAAGAAGGGAAAAAAAATATGTCAAGGATTGTTTGACATCTAAATAACATGGAGGATAATCACATCTGAAGATGCATCAAGTGAATAATATCATACAAGAAGTGAAGAACATCAAATACATGCCTACAAGCATCATTTTTCTCAAGAAGGCTAGTAAGAAGCATAATACATATGAGGAAGATGTAACAAACATGGAACTCAGTTAGGAATAACTTTAAGGAGTTCATGTTTAATTGGAAGTAAAGTAAGAAATAGGAAACAAGCTTACAAGCAAAAGGATCATGGGGAGACTTCTTCTTTTCCTTAGGAGTATGATGCAGAAGGATCATTCCTAAGGCTAACTTCGGAATGTCATACAAAATTTTTGGTTTGATAAGTCCTTAGGTGTCTTAGATGTCATCTCATTTTGGTTTGATGAGATCAAAATGTCAAAAATTCAAACTATGGATTTTCCCTCCATTTTTTACAGATTTGAATTTTTGAATCTTCTTTGAGCCAATTTTGGCTTTCTAGGTAGGTGTAGGGTCTTTAAGTGATCTTCAATCATTTTTTAGGTTAACATAGACATTATGAGTCATTGGGGGCTCTCCTTGAAGTTTATTTGGTCATGTAACCTTCAAATAACCCACTTTATCTCTTTTCTTGTAATGTAACCTCCACATGCAATCTTGAATTGTGACCCTAGAGGTTAGTTATGAAGTAATTTGAGCCAAGGAGGTATAAGAGGGAGTTTGTAATTGTTTTTCATCATTGATCAATCGAATGAGAGAAGTGGAGCTTCAATGTATTGAAAGAGGGAGACATTTTTCTTTGCAAACTCATGGTTAACAGTCTATTTTTTGTTTATAGCATTATGGAAACATGAATGCATGTGATCAAATACTAGTAAGAGACATTGTGAGATTAATTACATGATTGTTTTGGAAGTTTTCATCATTTTAATATTGACTAAAGTTTCAGGAAAAATAGAAACACAGTAGTCTTTTGTGTCTCAAAACAGTTAGCACAAGCTTTATGCTTTAAATGGTGATTTTGGGAAAGGAAAGATTGATATATGCAAATTAGGGTGGATTAGAGAATAGAGGATTGAAGTTTCGAGAAGGAAAAGGTTTAAGAATCTATAACAAACCTTTCTTAGATCCTGAAGAAAGAAGAAACATTAATATTTCTTTTGAAACCCTTAACATTCAATAATACTTTGTTTGGCGAGCAGAGTAGAGGTAGGTATTGATCCATGTCCATGTTTTAGTGGCTAAGATAACCTACTATCTAGATCAAAATCTTAGAAAAGTTGTCACAAAAGTGTCAAAGGTGATTAGAGGAAATGTAGGCAAGAAAAACTCAAGTAGTGAGGAAAAGACTCCTGTCGGGTTGACTGTGCAAAATCCTTAGGGTTTAAGGTGAAAAGGAAGGTAGAAGAACTTAACCTTTATATCTAAGCTTGAAATCTTCAAGAAACAAACTACATTGACTCCTCATCTAGATGAAAAAGGAATTTTGTAATGAACTAACTTCAGTTAATAGGAATCTCTGACAGTCATCCTAAAGTCATGTAGCATTGTTAAGGAGGCCTAATTTGAAGCCTAAAGTCGTAGTTTTGTGGCATTTTTAAGAAAGGAAACCATTGTGAAATTTTGTACAGTTATAATATGCCCAAATGGGTATCCCAAAGTAATATTATTTAATCCTATAAGTGCTTGAATCAAAAGTTAGACCCTAAAACATATCAAAGAAGGGCTAGTAGAGAAGAATAAGCCTAGAAATGAGGATTATGAAGGAAGAGGTATTTTCCTAGAGAATTGGACCAAAAAATTTAGCACACACCTAGACCATAGAAAAGGGTATTCAAAAGTTACCTTAGATTGTTTGGGTGATTTGTATATTCTTTTAAGCTCTAACTCACCATCAACCTTGCTCTTAAGTAGCTTAAGGGGCTTTTTTAGAAAAATAAGGTCAAATTGGCTAATTCTTGATATTTTATCCATTGTGATGGTGGGGTTAGCATGATGGTAGGTTTTTAAACATGTTCCAAGATTTAGATAATCTATTTTGAGGATTTGATGTCAGAAATACATGTTTGAAGGCTTACTAGTCTTAAGAGAGTGTATTTGCTAGACTAAGGGTAAGTTTTGAGTTATTTGAGCATCTTAACTTGTATGAATGGTTTAGTGAAGTATATGATCTGCATCAACAATAAATCAAATGTGACTGTATAATGTTTTTTTTGGTTTTATGGACCCTAACTACATCATTATCTAAAATATTTTTTTATATGAGTGAAGAAACCTTCTAGAATGATGAATTTTTTTAGCCTTGTAAGGTACACTGAGAGAAGACGTGAGAACCAATTTATGAATGGACCACTGAGATCAAATAATTATTCCCTCTTTCACATGAACCAATCCATCCAATCTATGAAACATTGTCATGCCTTTTTGACCCTCTTGCACTTGATGAGAACTTGAAACAATTACCTACACAATGCAACCATGATGATCCTTCCACCTAGGAAACACAATGACTAATGAAATGTGAGACTAAAAACCTTATGCTCTTGATATGGGTGAAGGTAGGATATTGAATGAATAATGCTTTAGTATTTTTCTCAACCCGACCAATGAGATGAGAAACACAATTCACTACACTGACAAAGATGTCACCTGAGTGAAAACATGTTTATAGTATATGGACACCTCTTTGCTCAATTACTCCTCATGGAATTGGTTTCCTCCTCTAGCTGAAAGGATTGATACATGAATTATACTTTAAGGAATTTTTGAGGGTGATCTTTGTGTTCTTAACCTCTAACTGCAGTGAAGCACTATGAAATTCACTCCCTGAATTACAAGATGTGAACACATCGCCAAACATTGATTAAGTGTTTAGAAACACTCTCAAGAGATATGCATCATTTATGAGCTCAAGATGACTGCTATCACCACTCAAGGTAATAATTTATCATCATGCTCATGATGATCATTCCCTTGATGACTTGAATTTCAATAAGGTTTTTGATGTTTTAGATCCTTCACAGACCTCGTGATTCTCTTGATTACACCCATTTTCCAAGTGATTGTATTTTACACACATTGACACCCTAATTTTTTCCTTGTCACAGTGTGATCCCCATAAAGTCCCTTTTCATGAATGTATTCAACAAATATGAATCCCTTCTTCCCCAATCAAGATGAGGGTCTTCTTGTCCCCCTTACACCATGAGCACATAGGGGACAATGGGGACACCTAGGTATCCAAAGTGCAACTTGGGGAGGATGATGAGGTCACACTTTAGTCTCCCTCATTTCCCCCTTGTCCCTTGGGTGAAAAGGGGGACAAAAGAGTGTCCAAAGTGTGATTGTGCCTGATTTGGAAAGTCATTTTTGCCTTAGATGTCCATTTTTAGACACCAAGCTTGATGATTTTGCCATGTGAGCTTAGGAAAATGGTTTGGGGTCCAATATTATATGATTTTGACTCAAAATCACATTTGAAGTTAAATGGAAGAATTTTTAAAATTAAATTCTTCCTAAAAATCAAAAAGTAGGGCATATTCCTTCTTAAACTGAGAGGGGTAGCTACAGAAGATTGAAATATATCAATAAATCTGCAATGCTTAGATACAATTTAATATTTCCATCTTGTAGAGTATCCTAATATATTTCTTACTCATATTTTTTTTCCTCTTAACTCTTTTGCAAACTCCTAGAATCTTCTAGAGAAGACAACATTCACCCTTGAAGCTCGCATTCCCTACACCCTGAATACCAGTTATTGAACAAATGGCTCATAAATGAGATTTTTTTCCTAAATTGCTTCAGAAACCTTTAATTCTCTCCAAAATCACCCTTATAAGCTTTATAGTTTCCCTGATGGTGTTTACCAGCTAGAAAATGGCCAAAATGGCCTTTTTAGGCGTCCGGAGGAAGATATCTTTCATTGAATCTTAATTAATTTATCACCTTGGGTAATAATCCTTGCACACTAAAATAAAATTGAAAACCTTGTTAGGAATTTCCTCTAAGCTAGGGTTAAGGTTGAAATGAAGGAAGGCTGGACAGAGGAAGGATGCACAATGATTAGGAAGCCTAATTTTTATTTAGGGGCTTAATTGTCATGTTTAATATTTTCAATTTTTCATGCTATCTATTTTTTGTGACAACAATTTATTTAGGCTTAATTGTGCCCCTAATTTTATCATGCATACATAGTTATTTTATTTTTTCAATAAGATAATAAGTATTGATTAAATTGAGCCATGTGAAACTTATTGGAACTATATGATTTGAGTTTTTACTTCATCTGGGACTAATTAAAAATCTAGGCATGAATCAATCAATCAATTCGATTGAAATTGAAGATGCAATTTTTGATGCAGGAGTATCACAATGGAATTTAATTTCTTACATAAGTTTTACAATATTAGTGAAGTATCAACAGACACAAGGATGGTGAGAAGGATAATGGAGAAAGGAAAGTGTAACAAAAAAGTTGGGTGATGGTGATGATTACGCGGGACTTTTACAAATTTTTTATACAATAGTTGAATTGTATAATGCACATTGATTACAAAAGTTAAAGAGCACAATGTGTGCATGAAGTGAGTCAATTATACCATGTTAGGGGCTAGAGTGAAAAGGAATAGAGAGATAAGCTGAGTCGCACGAAACAAGTGAAAATTTTCAAGGGTCGTGAAGAAACACCATTGTAATAGCTTTAGGATTTTTGTTGATTTTTTAAATAGTAGAAATAGTGTGAGTAGTATTTGTAGATGCCATCAAGGAATTTCAAATTAATAAAAAACATGTACATGTGTTTTGATTGGTTATGTATTATAATGCATTTCATGAGTCTATATATTTGAGCAACTATTGTTATTTTTTAGAGGTGCAAGGTTTGTAAAATCTAATTTTAACACATCTAACACTCCTACAAATGTCAGTAAACAATCCAAAAGGCTCCAAAACCTAAAAAAATTACTATACTCTTTCCCAAATTACACATTGATTGTAGAATTTAAACCCTAAAAGCTCAAGGATGAATGTTGAAATCCTAAAAAATACCTATATACTGACCATATTAGATTATGAAAAACTATCTCTTAAACCGTGACTCATGGAGCTGTGATACTAGTTCCATAAGGTGCAGAGTGACCCTAATTTCTTATATTTATTAAAATAAATTTAAAGTATAAAAAATAATAAAGCATAAATCATCTTTATACTTTATTATTTTTTATACTTAAATATCTATTTGTGTAAATAAAAAGCTCGCACACACATATATTACACCATGCATTAAGGAACACATAAGTCTTATAGCACGTACACATTTCCTTGAATTATGCACAAAAATCAAGATCTATTAGGCTTGGAAATGATTTGGTTTCCCTAACATGAGCCATGGACCTATTATAACACAACAACCTACATGCTTTTGGCTTAAAATGAATAAACTCTTCTTTTACCATGATAAATACTACAAAAATGATTGTAATCTTTCCTAAAAATATGCCTACAATGTAAAGAGAACTATCTTCTTTCTAAATATATATGTTTTAACTTTTTTTACTATTGTAAGGTTCCCATTTATATTGATTTCAAACTATGTATTTTATACATCTATTTTTAGTGATTGTAAACACTTATTTTGTGTGATGTATATTTTGTTTCACTCATTCAAATTGAATAAAAATGATGTAGTCCCAAACTAGGACTAATTCTATACATATTCAAAAAAATATAATATTTGATAATTTTTTAGGAAGTTAGTGGAGGCACGGTTGGTTATCCATTATTATTCAATTTTCAAAATATTTGTACTTGGAAAATCATATAAAATATATACTCACAAAAAATATATCCCAAAATATATGATTCTACCTATCTTTCTACTAAAGGGTTTTTAAAAATACTAAATAGTTCTCAAAAAATGGGGATGGGCATGACCGACTATCTACTATTTTTTTTACAAAAATAGGATCACCTATTGGCATTTTAGCTCGTAAACCCACTTACACTTAACCATTTAAAAAAATAGTATTTTAGAAACTAGACTCGAAATGCTATAATTCATGTTCTTACGACAGATTCTTCAAATTTTTAGTGTAACTATCTCAAATAACTCGTACGATTTGACATTTCTTATTTTTCAAAAAAAAAATCCACTTAAGACTCCCTTCTAGCCTTCCATTTCCATGCACTTACCCTAATAACTTTTTTTTTAAAATTATTAAATAGTGACTGTAGACACCTTGATTTTTCAACCCTCTTAATCAATTAATTTCCCCGCATCATTCCCACAAAAATCCATAAAGAATTAACTGACATTATTCGATTAATTAACCCTCATCATTACCTAATCAAACTTTCCACATCACATGCCACCTCCATTCTCCACCATGACCCACTTTTAAATTGAAAATATGGATCAAATATTTCATTAGCCCCCATGTTCCCCAATTCCAAATATAATATTAATAATTAATTATAATCCATTCTCCATGTCCCACACTTGTCAAATCACAGTTACTTTCCCAAAACATGATTAATTAGGTTTCCCTAATTAATCTTTCACTAGAGTCTATAAATAGAACCTTTCCTCCCTTTTGAATAGGTGAGAAATCCAGTCTAAGATATCGCATTCTCTTTGCATAGAGCATCCCTATTATCACCTCATCCTAATTCCCTCATAAATATTCAAAATCACTCATTCCCAAATCCATTATCCTCCCTTAATTGGTGCAAAGTAGATTTGTCGACCGTTCGTGTGGTGAAGTTACCTTGCATTGTGGAGCACCTACATTCTGATCCAATCCAAGCCCATCCAAGTCTTTTCCCAATCTAAGGTTCGCAAAGGAAACATGGTGGAGAACGCATACTTGTGATTTATTTCTCTTTTCCATTATACTCTAGTTTTCGTTGCTTACATTCTGGCATAATTTTTGAGGTAGTTAGTGGAGGCACAGTTGGCTATCCATTATTATTCAATTTTCAAAATATTTGTACTTGGAAAATCATACAAATATATATACTCACTAAAAATATATCCCAAAATATATGATTCTACCTATCTTTCTACTAAAGGTTTTTCAAAAATACTAAATAGTACTCAAAAAATGGGGACGGGCACAACCGAATATCTACTATATTTTTTTACAAAAATAGGATCACCTATTGGCATTTTAGCTTGTAAACCCACTTACACTTAACCATTTAAAAAAATAGTAGTTTAGAAACTAGACTCGAAATGTTATAATTCATGTTCTTACAACAGATTCTTCAAATTTTTAGTGTAACTATCTCAAATAAATCGTATGATTTGACATTTCTTTTTTTTTTTTTTTAAGTCCACTTAAGACTCCCTTTTGGCCTTACATTTCCATGCACTTACCCTAATAACTTATTTTTAAAAATTATTAAATAGTGACTGTAGACACCTAGATTTTACCACCCTCTTAATCAATTAATTTCCCCACATCATTCCCACAAAAATCCATGAAGAATTAATTGACATTATTTGATTAATTAACCCTCATCATTACCTAATCAAACTTTCCACATCACATGCCACCTCCATTCTCCACCATGACCCACTTTTAAATTGAAAATATGGATCAAATATTTCATTAGCCCCCATGTTCCCCAATTCCAAATATAATATTAATAATTAATTATAATCCATTCTCCATGTCCCACACTTGTCAAATCACAGTTACTTTCCCAAAACATGATTAATTAGGTTTCCCTAATTAATCTTTCACTAGAGTCTATAAATAGAACCTTTCCTCCCTTTTGAATAGGTGAGAAATCCAGTCTAAGATATCGTGTTCTCTTTGCATAGAGCATCCCTATTATCACCTCATCCTAATTCCCTCATAAATATTCAAAATCACTCATTCCCAAATCCATTATCCTCCCTTAATTGGTGCAAAGTAGATTTGTCGACCGTTCGTGTGGTGAAGTTACCTTGCATTGTGGAGCACCTACATTCTGATCCAATCCGAGCCCATCCAAGTCTTTTCCCAATCTGAGGTTCGCAAAGGAAACGTGGTGGAGAACGCATACTTGTGATTTATTTCTCTTTTCCATTATACTCTAGTTTTCATTGCTTACATTCTGGCATAATTTTTGAGGGTAGTTAGTGGAGGCACAATTGGCTATCCATTATTATTCGATTTTTCAAAATATTTGTACTTGGCAAAATCATACAAATATATATACTCACTAAAAATATATCCCAAAATATATGATTCTACCTATCTTTCTACTAAAGGTTTTTCAAAAATACTAAATAGTACTCAAAAAATGGGGACGGGCACAACCGAATATCTACTATATTTTTTTACAAAAATAGGATCAACTATTGGCATTTTAGCTTGTAAACCCACTTACACTTAACCATTTAAAAAAATAGTAGTTTAGAAACTAGACTCGAAATGTTATAATTCATGTTCTTACAACAGATTCTTCAAATTTTTAGTGTAACTATCTCAAATAAATCGTATGATTTGACGTTTCTTTTTTTTTTTTTTTTAAGTCCACTTAAGACTCCCTTTTGGCCTTACATTTCCATGCACTTACCCTAATAACTTATTTTTAAAAAATTATTAAATAGTGACTGTAGACACCTAGATTTTACCACCCTCTTAATCAATTAATTTCCCCACATCATTCCCACAAAAATCCATGAAGAATTAATTGACATTATTTGATTAATTAACCCACATCATTACCTAGTCAAACTTTCTGCATCGCATACCACCTCCATGAAGAGAATCAATCCAATAAACTGATAAACAAGAAGCTATACTGAACAAAATATTCAAGATAATCAAAGAAAACAAATGACAAAACACAAGATTTAACCTAGGAAACCCTTTCGGGAAAAAACCCAGCACAGTAACTTCTCTCCTTATTACATTAACTTAACCATTTACAATGTAATAATGTACTTCCAAGTTCTGCTTTATCTTACTGCATCTCCAACTATTTGTAAGAAAAACAGTAACAAACCGTCAAAGCGGTTTTACAATACAATGGGTACCAAAACCATGGGCTAATAAACACCTATAACAGTTCCCCATAATTCATGGATTATGACACCACCCATATATATGTATAGATAAAAATAACATATCTATACTCCTGAAAAAGATAGGGATTCTAAAAAAAATTCTCTAGGGCCAGCCCCAAACCCCTGCTAACACTTGTGGAAGAGGTGTACAGTACTCCTGGGTATACAATATACAAAATATACAACACATTCTAACATTATCCCACTTGTTGTATACTTTGTAAAAGGGGGCTACACTGCCATATAGTCAACATCTTAGGACATTCAAGCCCATCAATTTTCTACACCAAGAAAATTTCTCAGCACTCACAACCTTAGTTAAAGAGTCAGCAACATTATCCTCTGTGTCCACCTTACTTATTAGTATCTTCTTCTCCTCCACCATTTCTCTTACAAAATGGTATTGAACATCAATGTGTTTCGTTCTTGAATGATACTCAGGGTTATTTGCTAGAAAAAATGCACTTTGAATGTC
Organism: Taxus chinensis; assembly: GCA_019776745.2. Lineage (NCBI taxonomy): Eukaryota > Viridiplantae > Streptophyta > Pinopsida > Cupressales > Taxaceae > Taxus > Taxus chinensis. The sequence goes on along the minus strand of CM034147.1, from coordinate 954,982,656 downwards.
ACAATCAATCCTTATAGCATTTTGAGTGAACCCAACAGTGGAGATCAGTCGCCGAAGCCAAACCACTTCTTTACTTGCATGAGTAGTTATCATGTACTCAACCTTTGTGGTGGATATTGCAACAAGTGCTTGACATTTACTCATCCAACTTACCGCTCCACCAAAAAAGTTGAACATATAACCACTGGTAGACCTATGCATATCCAAGTCTCCACCCCAGTCGGAATCCACAACACCATGTAGATCTAATGTTTTACTTTCATCATGTTTTCCTTGATAATAAACTACATAATTATATGTCCCACGCAGGTACCTAAAGATTCTCTTTACCACAATCCAATGTTCCTTTCTAGGATTTGACATGAATCTGCTCACTACTCCCCACTACATGTGTAATATTAGTTCTAGTACAAACCATTGCATACATCAAACTACCAATTGCACTAGCATATGGTACCTGAGACATGTCCTATATTTCTTCTTCAGTTTTAGGACATTGTTCAAAAGAAAAATTTTGACCAACAGGAAGAGGAATACTAATAGGTTTACTTTCATGCATTTGAAACCTTTGTAATATCACCTCAAGATACTTTCTTTCATTTAACACTAGTTTCCTATTTACATGATCTCTTTTTATTTCCATGCCCAAAATAAATTTTGCAACACCAAGATCCTTCATATAAAAATGAGATGGGAGTTGAGATTTAACATGACTGACCAATTTCTTATTGTTACCAATTAACAGCATGTCATCAAAATTAAATACAATGATAACATTAAAAGAGGGAAATGCGAGAACCGATATCCAAACAATGCACCACAACGAAGTTGCACTCCGATGGTAACATCGTATCTCCAATGCAATAAGCAAGATTTGAACAATGGAAAGAATATGTAAATAAGAAAACAGGTCTGCTCATACTCATAGATAGAAAAAAGGAAGTACAAATAGGGGTGTTGTGTAACCCCCATGCCCAAACAAGGAAAGTAACCCCTATGATGCCACTGATGCATATGACATGACTGACACATATGATGCCACTAAAGGAGGAGTTACAATTCCAAATAAGGAATGTAACTCCTATGATGCACTAACGCAAATGGCAATGATAGATTCTATGACAAAATATGACACTTTTCATTTGACTCCCTAAGACCTATGACTCTCCCAAGGCAAGATGACTCGCCATGTGATGTGGATGATGGCAAGGCAGGTCACATACACCAACACCCCCCCCTTCATTGAATCTGAGGAAGAGGTCATGGTAAGCCAGAACAGAAAAGAAGACTCCCCTAGATAACTAAGAAATATGTGTCAATGGGGCCCAACAACTAAAGGCCTGATAAGGTGCCCATATACAAACAACATCTTTCTGGAAAGAAGAAGAGGAGAAGAAGGACAACTATATAGCCCGAAGAAGATGGGTGGCTGCAGCAGACCTTGCCCCAAGAAGCAACTACAAGTGAAGAAAATTTCACCTTAGTGAAGGGCTTGGTGAATATATCTGTAACCTGAACAGCTATCTGAACATATTGTATGTCGATGATGTTTTCATGTATCGTCTCCCATATGAAGTGCAAGTGAATCTCAATGTGCTTTGTCTGCTGATGTTGAGTTGGATTTCTACAAATTGAGATAGTGCTCATGTTGTCACAGTAAATAATGGTAGGCCACCGAAAGTGGATGCCAAACTCTGTCAAGATACCCTGTAACCAAACAACTTCTGTGGTAGCGTTAACTACTCCTATGTACTCTGCTTCTATCAATGATATGGCAATGGTGTTATACTTCTTGCTGGACCAACTAACAGGACCTGAACCAAGAGTGAAACTGTAGCCTGAGGTAGACTTCTGATGATCTAGATCACCAGCCCAATCTGAGTATGTGAATACAACTAAGTCAATCTCAGTCCCTCCTAAGTAATGAATACCATCTGTGTGATTTCCATGAACATAGTGAAGGATCCACTTTGCTACTTTTAAATGTAGCTCATGAGGCTCCTACATAAATATGGAAATGATCCTGAAAGCATACGATAGGTCTGGCCGAGTGTGAGTAAGGTAGATCAAGCTCCCCACCAACTACCAATAAAGGGTACCATCAACCAAGGGGGGAGAGTAATCAGAAACAAATTTTAACTCAGAAAGAAAAGGAGTAGGTGAGGACTTGCAATCAAACATGTGAAACCGAGCAAGCAAATCAAGAGATTACTTAGGTTGTGAGATCATAATTCCCAAGTCAGATTTTGAAATCTGGATCCCAAGAAAGTAATGAAGCAATCCTAAGTCAGACATGGAGAACTTGTTGGCCAAGGAGATCTTCATAGAATCAATGATAGAGGAAGAGCTACCCGTGATCAACAAGTCATCAACATAGAGAACAATAATAAGCATGGATTCATCCTATCACAGAATATACACATTTGGGTCAAAGTGACACCGAGTGAACCTTGATGCAATTAAAAAGGAGTCCATCTTGGCATACCAAGCCCGAGGGGCTTGTTTAAGGCCATAGAGAGACTTCTTTAACTTGCAAACGAGGGATGGATCATGAACATAACCTGGAGGTTGTTCCGTATAGATCTATTTCTCTAGGTCCCCATGATGGAAGGCACTCTTAACGTCCATCTGGTGGACTTCCCATCTGTTATCAGCAACAATGGAAAGGGTCAGTCGAATGGAAGTCATCTTCATAACCGGAGAAAAGGTTTCCAAGTAATCAACCCCAGCTACCTGGGAGAAACCCTTAGCTACAATTCATGCTTTATATTTCTTAACTTATCCATTGGATCCATTCTTTGTTCAATATATCCACCTACACCAAATGATTTTTCTTCCTTTTGGAAGAGGGGTAAGATCCCAAGTGTCATTCTTTATGAGTGAGGAATAATCCTCATCCATAGCAGAATCCCACTCAGGAATCCCAGAAGCTTCCTGGAAAGACAGTGGATCAGAAGCAGAGGTGAAGAAGGAGTGGGGTTCAATGAAACTCAAGCGAGTACATCTCTCATCTGAAGGATCTCCAACTAAATCTCCAACACTCTGTAAATTTTTCCTGGCCTAAAGAGGTCCCGAAGGTTCAAGCTCAGAGTCAGAAGATTTTTAACCCGAGTGAGAAGGGGCATAGTCCTCATCATCACTACTATCAGAATCAGAAGACCTAGAAGTTTGAGGATCAGGAGGAGCAGGGAGAGGAGGAACTCACTCAATAATATCATCATCTGATGAGTTAGAATCTAAATCAGTGGGTAAAAGAACCTCAGTGGAAGTAAAAGTCAAGGATGACTCATCAAACTTCACACTCCTCTTAATATAGAGCTCATGGGTTATAGGGTTCAACAATCAATATCCCTTCATGCCATCAGGATACTTGACAAAGATACAAGGTTTGGATTGTGGGTCCAATGTCTTGCATTTCTTCTTGGGAATCCGAGCCATATCCTTGGATCCAAAGACTTGAAAGTGCTCAACATCATGCTTTTGTCCAAAACAGGCTTCAAAGGGTGTCATCCCTCTTACTACCTTGTGTGGAACAAGATTTTGAATGTAACAAGCACAATTCACTACTTCAGCCCAATACTATGGAGGAAGGGACTTCGAGTGAACCATAAAAGTAACCATCTCCTTTAGAGTTCAGTTATTTCTTTCTACAACTCCATTTTGGGAAGGGTTGTAAGCAACTGTACACTACAAATAAATCCCCTCAAAAGAGAAGAAATCCTCAAACCTATTGCTCACATGCTCGCCTCCATTGTTAGTTTGAAGAACCTTGATAGACCATTCCACTTGTTTCTCAGAAAGAGCCTTAAAGTTTTAAAAATGCTCAAAGACTTCAGACTTAATCTTAAGAAAATATACCCAAGTATAATGCAAAAAGTCATCAATGAAGGTTAATATATATAGATCTCTAGTGAAAGAAAGAGATGGAAAGGGGCCAGAAACATCACTATGAACAAGATCCAAGGGACGAGTAGCTCTCTAGGATTTTCCCTTATCAAAGTTTTTTTCAAGGTGCTTTTCGAGGGTGTAACCCTCACAAAAACCTTTAGAAAACTTAACTCAGGGTAACATGTTGATCATTTTGTTTTGGCTCAATTGTTTAAGGTAGCGATAATTTAGATGCCCAAAATGCTCATTCCATAGCTTGCTAACCTCTTTTGCATGAGTGAGCAAGGCATTGGGCGTCGAATCAGAAGAGAAGTGGGAAAAGGTATACAACTGTGAATGGTGATCCGCCTTTCCCTCAAGCACAATGCAATCAGAGTTAAGCTCATGAATGATCACCGAGTTAGGACCAAATTCCACTCACATTCCTTCACCAAGGTGGTGATTTGGTAAACTGATAGGATATTGGTAGAGAGATTTTGAACACTCAACACTTGGTTAAATGTTCGACCTTCTATCTCTACCGATCCACTACCAAAAATCAACACATGAGTGTCATCACCCAGCATGATTTGGAACATGCTGCATGGTTCAATGCTAGAGAATTCAACCTATGAAGAAGCCATGTGGTGCGAAGCACCGGAATTGATAATCCAAGTTGATGATGGAGCTGATTTAGCTACAAGGGCCTTACCTTTCTTCTTTTCATTTTTAGACTCCTTTGCTTTTGAAGACTTGGCATTCTGAGCATTTTGTTTGATGGCTTTAGGAACACTTATTTTATTCATCTCAAGTAACTAAGTTAAGTGATTAATTTGTTTTTGAAAACAATGATGCTCGTCGTGGCTAGGATACTTACAATAGGAGCATTTACACTTTTCCTTCTTCGCTTTAGGCTCAGAAGTCAAAGTGATAGTGTTAGACTTAGATGGGGGTTGGTTAGTCTTGGTTTCTTTCTTAGATTGGTCCTTTTTTTCTTTCTTCTTTTCATTTTTCTTGTCCTTATTCACCACAAGGGCATGTGACTTGGATTTTAGAGTCCCCATTTGAATGAGTTTGTCCTATTCTCGAATGAGTTAGGATGAAAAACTATCAAATGAGGGCATTTTCCAAGAACTACCCAAGGCATCTTTCATGGCATGGAAAGTTGAAATGAAGACATAGTATTCAGGACCTAACTTAGAAAGAATTGACAAGATCAATTGAGAGTCTTTCTTCTCCACTTTACATTCCTTTAGAAGCAGCCTAGTGTGGAAAAATTTTGAGAAGAAGGACTACAGGTTTTTAAAGTCACTAGGATTTAACCCTAGTAGTTCGTTCTCCAACTCATGTGCTCTCATGTCATCTTACTTCCCAAACATCTCGTCGAGCGTTGTCCACACTCCATCGGGTGTCAAGGAAGTTTCGATGTGGAAGATCAATTCGGAAGAGAAAGACATACAAAGAATACCTAAGGCTTCATCACAATGGTTGAACCATCTAGATCTTTCAGGTTCATCATCAAGTTCGGTCTCTAACCCCATGGTTACACGGTATAACCCTTTACTTCACAAAACCAATATAATTTTAGATCTCAATTTGAATAAATTAAAAGGTGTGAGCACCACTACTTTAGAGATATCCATAATGAAGAGATAGAACCAATGAAGGAAGAAGGGACGAGAGAGAAAGGAAACAACCACCCCAGAAAAATATCACACCCCCCCCGAGTTTGGCACTTTATAATTTAGTGCGTTGATTGCAATCAGATGCGACTGTGTGTTGAGAACCAGTCTGTCACTCACCTTGCAATCAGCGTAATAACACGCAAGAGTGGAGAAAACAATCAAGGTTCGTTGGGTGCAACAGTTCGACACCGTAAGCAAGCACAAGAACGAGTAAAAACAAGAAGGGGAAGAGAAGGCCTTGTGAGAAATATCATCTCACATCACACGTAAGAATCCCTTTGTTGTAAGATTGTGGCAGACGCGCTCACAAGTCCAAAAGTAATAAAAGGGATAGAACAATGCTCAAGATGATTCGAAATGAGTTGATACAAGAAATACAATGACACCTCCTAGAATGCAGTACTTTATAAAATATTTTATTTACAAAAATAATAATCCCATCATCTAGCGTGTGAAAAAATATGCAACTTTGACTAAATAAGTGCTCAAAACTGAGCAATGAGTCAAAAGTTATAGCAAAAAAAACAATTCCCGCAATTGATGGAAAACACCAATAAGCCCTAAAGTGGAATAAAAAATTACCCTAAACTCATGCAAAGGGTGTCGTATGTATGCTCATTGGAAATGGCACTAAATTTTAGATAGGGTTTGTTTTTATTGTGAGGGGGGATTAGCCTCCTACCAACCCCGGACCTCACCCTCCGTCTTCAACACTTAAAGGAAGGACAATAAAACAAGCAAAAGACCCCAAAAAATTTACAATGCCAATTAAATAAATGTTTTTAACCTTTAAAATATTTTTAAAAGTGATTGATTTTACCAATAATCAATTTTAAAAAGGGCAATGTTTGACTGAGTTGCTCAAATTGTAATGGTTGGACCTGCAGAGTGAGCTAGTTGTTACCACGTCCCAAATGAATAGTCTGGCAGTGTGGATGTGAATACCTCCAAATAAGTCCACGTGCAGACCATAACTAGCATAAACAGAGATCCTTGCAGCATAACCATTGTGACATAGATTGGAGTGAGGTCAATGCCGTGAAGAGCGCCAAGTAGGTCAGAAACAACGCATCAGCGCCAGGCTCCGAGTAGTTGCATTGGCCAAAGTTCAAAGTGGAAAATGCCAACACCAAGGTTGAACTAGATGTAAACACAGTAGTCAAACAGAGAGGACCGAGCATGGACAGGAGGTCACAACAAGAATTCAAACAAGAGGAGCAAACTAGAGATCCTCCAATGTAAAAAAAATCCTCCAAAGATTAGGGCAGAACGATGGCAAGTCAAAATGTTCACCAGAGGAAGAACCCAAGCTTACAAGGAAACAAGAAATGGTGGAGGGTAGGTGTGCACAATGGACTCAAGTTATAAAACTAGTGCAGAGGTTGACAAGCCAACAAAACAAACCTGTAGATGTTTGAACAACAACCAATGCAGACTAATGTACTCACGTTCATGCCAAAAACCAAACTGTTGAGAACAAGCAAGTCACAAGCCACTGAGCTAAGGAAGACCAAACAGAATTTTGTCCAACCAAGCATGAGCCTACGAAATGTGGAGCTCCAAACATACAGCAGGAAAAATTAGTGCAGAGGTTGATGAGCTGAAAAAAATTAGATGTTTGAACAAGGCACAAGGAGGTGATCCGGAATCACAAGGAGTGGAGGTTAAAACACAAGCCAAGCAGGCCAAAGCATAATAAATAACCACTACGTAGAAAATGTCCATGCAATGGTAACCTCAAGAAAATAATGAACCACAGGTCCACACCAGAGTAAAAATGAGCTCACGAGAATACAAGCAATCATGAAAAAACTCAGCAACTAATAAAGTAAATTGACCAAAATACCCTCAAAATTGTAACTGTTGAAACCTTAATGCAAGGTGAGCAATACAATTTCAAAGTAATAATCGAAAAAACTTGCATACAAGGAAATAAGAAGAAACCAGAAGTAATAAGCAACTGATAAATGAAGAGTGCACGTTTTACCGAATTCATCTTTGATACCATGAAAGAGGGAAATGCGAGAACCGATATCGAAACAATGCACCACAATGAAGTTGCACTCCGATGGTAACAAGCTCCAACGCAATAAGAAAGATTCAAACAATGGAAAGAATATGCAAATAATCGTTTTTTCATACTCATAAATCAAAAAAAGGAAGTACAAATACGGGTGTTGTGTAACCCCATGCCTAAACAAGGAAAGTAACCCCTATGATGCCATTGAGGCATATGATGTGACTGACGCATATGATGCCACTAAAGGAGGAGTTACAATTCCAAATAAGGAATGTAACTCCTATGATGCACTGATGCAAATGACAATGACAAAATATTACAGAATGACACTTGTCATTTGACTCCCTAAGACCTATGACTCTCTTAAGGTGAGATGAATCACCAGGTGATGTGGATGATGACAAGGCAGGTCACATACACCAACAAACATAATATTCACCTTCATGTTTGCAAAATAAACATAGATACTTCTCTTGAGCCCAAGTCTCAACACATACCTATCAAATTTTTGGTTCCACATTCTTGGTGATTACTTTAAGCCATATAATGACGTTTTCAGCCTACACACCAAATACTTCCTTTCCTTTGATCTTAAAGATTTCTGGCTACGATGTAGATTTCCTCCTCAATCTCACCATGCAAAAATTCTATCTTAACATCCTTCTGCTCTATTTCCACAAAGCATATGAACAATAGCTAAAATAAATCTAATAGAATGTAACTTAGCAACAGGAGAAAACATCTCTGATTCCATCAAAGCTTTTAAGATAAGGTATTTACCTGAAAGCTCAAAGTGTTTAGCTCCTTTATTGTACGCAATAAGAATAAGCAGATATTCTAGTATTCAAAATATACTATGGATCAAAGAATCCTTGATGCAAATAAGTACTTTGATAAAGGTATTTAAAAGATAAATGGCAATTGATTTAAGACCTTCAGCATTGCATTTTTCCTTGCATAAGTGCCCATTCTCAATGAAATTCAATAATAGGATATTGCTGCAACTATCTTGTTTGCAAAGGGAGAGGTTACTATTCAGGTTGAGTGTTGATGTAACATCCTTGAAAGCCTGGTAAGAGATCCTTTCATAATATCAGAGTTGGAGATGCCATAAAAATCAGTAAACACGACTGTAGTCAGGAAAGTAAAGTTCTTTGAAATTGAATTCCCTATGGTGACTTACACCAAATTGAAGGCAAAATACAGTACCCAAAAGTATTTCATATCAGGAAAGCATAAATATCCAAATTTCTAAAGAAAACGATCTTCCATTGAAAGAAAAATGTAACTGATCGCATAGTGATGCCATTGCTAAAGATTTATACTGAGTACTTGAAAAGGAGGAGGAGTTACAATTCCAAACAATAAATATATGGAATTTGTAACATCCTATGACGCATTGATGCACTTGTACCCGCTGAATGACAATACGTTTGACAAAATACTATTGATAGTTTCTCAATAGCCTAGATGACACTTTCACACCATCTGTCATTTGACTCCCTAAGATATCCTATGACAAGTCTCTTATCACTCTAGGTGAGATGAAGGAAATCGGAGAGCTATCAGATTCCATTCACACAAAGGTGATGTGAATGATTGTTACAAGAGATATGAGACAAGGAAGATGATCAAGAAGCACATACACCTATATTACTAACATAAATCAGGTCATAATATTCACCTTCATGTTAAAAGGTTGCAATAAATACTCAAACAAGTCATACACAAAATCTGTATATCAGAGAGTACGATATAAATTGAATGGATAAGCTCATAGGGGTGGCAGCTTCATAGAGGATCTCTATATAAGTCTCGATAAAAGCCCAAGTTCTCAACACATACCTGTCAAATTTTTTGGTCTCCACATTCTGATAGTTACAAAGCTCATTCAATAGGGGGATCCTCACAACTCATACAAGAACTCTCGAGCCATACGTGAAATGGCTTAAGTATGAGATAGTGTGGTTTCCTAGCCCAAACACACAACATGGCAGATTTATATTCCTTTGAGAAAAAGTAATAAAATGCATGAATTCGCAGCTACAAAAATACAAAGAGTTTGGCAATGAAAAAAAATTTACCATGGCTTCACCACTTGAAACAAGAAAACTCTAAAGATTTATTCTCAACCAAACCTAACTCCTCTAGTTAACATCGATGACCAAGATCAAATCGTGTAAGGATCGTCATGTAGATTTCCTTAGTACTCAATCTCACCATGCAAACCTTGCAGTGATTTTTTGGACTAGTTAGTGCTAAAGAGAACAGTTTTTGGGACTTGAGAACTGCTTCTATTTTGGCCCCTAGCTAGAGTCGTGGTGTGAAAGCAGCCTAGGTAACCTTGCTAATTTTTGCATCACCCACTTATGTAGTGTGAATATTTGTCCTATTGTATTGTTGTAGACTCATTCCCTCAGATAAAATAAGTTTTTTTCCTTGATCTATTTTATTGAGATCCATGTATTGACTATATTGATTGCTCAGTTAGATCTCCTCAACAAGTCAGGTGTATCAAGATATTTTCAACTCATTAACAGTCATCTTATATCTCACCAAAATTTTAGATACATAAAAAAGGCCCATCCCAGAGTCTCCACTTTTGTATCTACGAAAGAGAAACTTAGAACCTTGCTTTCATCTCTCAACTAGTGGTGCACTTTCAAGAACAACACCTACTTATTGGAAAGCTTAACAATGCACTTTTTTTGCTATATTCCCATATGCATTATACTTCTTCTAAAACACCCATTTATAGCCAAATTGTTTTCTTCCAGGAGGTAATTTCACCAAGTCCCGTGTATTATTCTTATATAAGGACTCCATTTCTTCCTCTATAGCCTTTTTCCGAAACTTGATTTCATTATATCCAAAATCCTCCTTCACAGTCTTGGGTTCATCATCAGTAATAGATAAAAATTTTAAAACAAAATTAGAATGGAAATGAGGAGGAATATACCTCTCAGGTGCCCTTCTCAGTCGATCTGATCTTCTTAAGATAGGATTTTCTAGGTTTAACATCTTTTGGTTCCTCATTTTCTTCATAAAAATCTTCCCCTTGCAACTCTCTTTGTGGTTCATCTTCTGTAGTTTCATCAAATTCATAAACAAATTCATCTTCCTCAATTTTAACATGATCTTCCTCTAGTTTTGCTTCTTGCTCTGTAATTTCCTAAAGCTCTCTAAAAATTACATTACAGCTAAAAACAACCTTCTGTGATTCTAAATTCCAAAGCTTGTATCCTTTTACACCATTAGAGTATCCAATAAATATGCACTTAGCAGATTTATTATCTAACTTGGTTATTTTCTCTTTCAGAATAGATCACGCATGCCCAAAATAGTCATGCGTACATATAAAAGCAACTACAAAGCATGCATGTTATGCCTAATAAAATATTAATCTATAAATAACCTTTTCTTTAATCATATTATTAGCAAGATCCATGCATGATCATGATCTCCATATCACATGTGCTTTATCTCAAAATAACTCTTGTTTAGTTGTCAAGCTTCCATGCTTTTCTCTAGATCTAGAACATTGCTTAAACACCACTTTATCTCGATATTGTCTATTTTTAGCTCGTGGCTTCAAAATTGGCTAAGTCCCAAATGTTTCTTGCCAAGCATGAGTGTTTACACATTGTATGTTGTCTTATGTGCGCACCTTTGTTCCTAACTTATGCACGCCCAACAACTTCACGTGCGGCCTATACTTAGTCAAAATTTGGCTGTGCAACAGGGAAGAATTGTAAGGTGGTTGTTATTACTGCAATAATTTAACATTAAAATCAATCATAAACCAGGGAAATCCAATGTGGTGGCTGAATTTCTTTTAAGGATAACCATTTCAGGTACTGAGGAACAGGTTAATGATGATTTTTCAGATGAACATTTGCTTTCAATCTCAATTGTCTCTCCTTGGTTTGTAGACATGACTAACTACTTGGCTACATGGAATTTTCCATCTTTCCTTACACCTAAACAAAGAAATAAACCAATTAAACAAATTGCAATGTATACATGGACTAATGGAATGATTTTCAAATGTGGATCTGACCATGTATTATGTAGGTGTGTAGCTGAGGATGACATCTTTGACATACTCATAGAATGTCATTATGAGCCATTAAGAAGACACTATTTATTCAAGAGAACTATACACAAAGTCTTTGGAGATGGTTACTATTGGCCTTATTTGTATAAATATGTCAAAAATATGTATGGAAATGTAATTAATGTCAAAGGATGGGAAAGCCAACATTTACATCTAAGATGTCATTCCAACCTCAGGTTATGTTAGAGCCATTTGAGAAGTGTGGATTGGATTTCATTGGACCAATTGACCCACCTTCTCAAGGGAAGGAATACATCTTGGTTTATACATATTATGTAACAAAATTGAGTAAGGTGTAAGCTCTCCAATATTTAAGAGATGATAAAGTTGCAGACTTCTTATGTGAACATATCTTCTAATGGTTTGGAGCACCTAGATCCATTGTTTCACACCAAGGACCATCATTTATGGCAGGAGTAATCGGTTCCTTTGTGGAAGAATATTAGTTTAGGCATAATAAATCATCCCCATATCACCCATAGACCAATGGTCAAGTGCAAGTCACTAACAGAGAATTGGAAATTATCTTAACCAAGACTTTGGATATCTCAAGGAAAACTAGGTCCAAAAGTTACTAGAAGCATTATCGGCTTATAACACCACTTAGAAGACAACCACATGATTCACCCCTTATGAGTTGGTCTATGGAAAGAAATAAATTTCTCCTATAGAATTTGAAATTAAATTCTAAGGCCTCATACACCTCATTTGTGATCCATAGGGATCCAAAATGACTCTACTTCATCATATCAGTCAGCACGAAGAAGGAAAATAAATACTTAGAGGTTTTGTTTTTATAGTATCAGGACCGTCGCTCTGTGCAGAGTGGCGGTTACAGAACAATTGCCGCATAACCATGGGGCAGCAGTCCTGAGACCACCGGTCTGTATTGGGCAGCGGTCCTGGCTCTTTCAGATAGAAAATAAAAACATGAAACGAACAGCCCCAAAATTTGAAAAGTTTTCTGTGTCTCTTCTCCTCCATGACCTTTCCCATTCTCCAGTGCACGGGAGGACATGAGAAAGGCTATAAATATGTGTTTGTAGAAGAGAATGTGATCATCGAAGCATGAAAGCAAGTGAGAAAGAAGTTCTTAGTGCTAGAATTATGTTTTTTAGAAGAAAGGAGTGTTGAGACAGAGAAAGCAAGTAATTGGGAGGAAGTGTGAGATATTATCTACTTCTCTTTCATACTTATTGTAATTTATGTACTTATTGTTTGAATTGGCCAATAAAAGTGGGAAGAAAGAGAAATTTCCCTTCCCGACTGGTTTTTCCTCCTCTAAAGGTTTCCAGGATAAAACTTGTTGGTGTTTGTGAGTTTATATTCTTTCCTTTCCTGTAATTGTTGATTCTAAGCACAAGAAAAATTCATTCACTAGCTATCTTTTTCATTTTCTAATAGAAAGTAGAACAACATCATTTAATTTGTGATTTTGTGGATAATTCCAAAGTTGAAGAGTTTACAGATCATTTTGGTATCAGAGCTAACAAGTATCCAGGATTGTGGTATTTGTTCTTGGATTTGTATGACAGTGACGAGATCTAAAGGCGGAAGAGGATTTACCTTGTGATCCATAAATTTCTACAAGGAAGTGGAAACAGAGAATTCAAGGACAAATGGAGGAAGAGAACTTGGTCCGTAGAATCAAGATGTTGGAGACCATGATGGATAGGATGTTTAGAAGGACAAGAAGAACTTGCATATTTGTAGAAGACAGCTTCTATCAAGCAAGACTCCATGGACTCAGTGGTTCGAGGCTTAGCTGAAAATTTTGGCATAAGGAGGAGCCACCATGAGGAAGATTATGGGGAAGAGCATGAAGAAGAGACTTCAAACACAAGAGAAAAGGTAAAATCTGATCATACTCCTTTTAAAGTTGAGACGAAAGTTGAGATTAAAATATTTGAAGGAAAAGTAGATGCAGATTTTCTTGATAAATGGTTAAAACAGTTAGAAGTCTACTTTAGCATCCATAATGTCACTGAGGCATAGAGGATCACCTTTGCACGTCTCAAAATGGAGGGACACGCTATGGTTTGGTGGGAAACCCATCTAACCACTTGTGAAAAGAAGAAGCATCCTATTGTGAAATCTTGGCAAGAATTTAAAGAATTACTTAGAGCTAACTTCTATCCTATTGGCCACAAGACTGACCAAATGATTAAATGGTAGTATTTTAGACAAGGCAAGTGGTCAAAGTGTGCAAGACTATACTACAAAGTTTCAGAGGTAGGCCATGTTGCTAAACATGGACTTGGAGGATGAGGATATTATGAATAAGTACTTGGGAGGACTTCACACTCACCTTCAAAGAAAATTCATCTCCACAAAGCCCAAAGATCTCAACAAGGCATGTGTGTAGGCATACTACATAGATGATGAAAAGAAGCAAGGAGAAGCAGAGACAAGGGTAAACCAGTCGACAAATCAGCAGAAAAAAGAGTATGGACAAACAAGTAACAATGGTAAGTGGAAAGGGAAAGGTAAACAAGCTGCCACTACTTTAAATACTTGTAAAGATCCCAAGAATTTTTCCAAGAACTATGATATCAATGGTCATACTGACATTACATGTTGGAAGTTACATCCAGAGTTACACCCAAAGAACCAAACCAAGGACTCAAAGAATTCCATGACAGTTGTAAAAACAGAAGGGGAGGTGGAAATCAAAGATGACTCTAATGTAGACCAAAGGCTTGGATGCACGGCCACCAACATGGACAGCCAGGAAGAGGAGATGAGTAGACTATTCCAGATCAAAATCTAGATCAAGAGAACTAAGGTAAATGCTTTGGTTGATACCGGTTCTTAGTCTAACTTGATTTCTGAAGCCTTTGTAAAGAAGCTTGGTCTTGAGACTTATGAGCATCCACACCCTTATCCTTTGGGTTGGGTGAAGAAGGGTGTTGAAATTTAGGTAACAAGAAGATGTAAGGTCAAGTTTGCCATAAATTCCTAGTATATTGATGTTTTGGAAGTTGGCGTTATTCCACTTGATGCTTTTGATGTTGTATTTGGGAGTCCTTACTTGTATATTAGGGATGTTATATTTATGAGAAGGGAAAACCGGTACAGATGGGTCAAGGATGGGATCAGCTACAACATTCAGGCACACTAGCGTAAGACATGAGTTACTATGGTGAGTGTTAACCAAGAAAAATGACTTATTCGGGAAAATCATAATCAGTTTTGTTTACTCTTGTTAAAGGATAAACAAGATGGGGTAGAAGTGTTAGAGATTTATAACTAGGGAAAGCATGATTTGGATAGTATTATTCAGTTTTTTCAAGAAGTATTTCAGGCTCCTAGTGGGTTACCACAAAAATGGGAAGTAGAGCATGAGATTCAGCTATTTCCAGAGTCCCCTCTACCGAACATCAGTTGTATAGGCAATCCTTGCTTAAGAGTATTGAAGTAAAGAAACAACTCCAGGAAACTACTAGACCAAGGGGTGATATGTTTGAGCACCTCACCATGTGGTTCACTTATTGTGATGGTGCCAAAGAAGGATGGTTCTTGGAGAATGTGCATTAACTACCATGCTTTGAACAAGATCACCATAAAGAACAGATATCCACTTCCCCGCATAGATGATCTCTTAGACCAGCTTCAACATGCGAAATTTTTCACAAAGATGTATTTCAATTCATAGTGAAGGAGGAGGATATATGAAAGACTTCCTTCAAGGACAAAATAGGGTTTATATGAATGGTTAGTACTTCCTTTTTGGTTATGCAATGCACCCGCTACATTTATGAGATTGATGAATGATGTATCGCGGGATTTCATAGATTCATGTGTCATTGTATATCTAGATGATATCTTGATTTTTAGTGCCACATGGGAAGAACATCTAACTCATTTACAGCAAGTCTTGCAAGTTCTCAGGGAGAAATAGCTACTTTGTAATATGAAGAAATGTGAATTTTCCAAACAGTCACTTGTCTATCTTGGGCACATGGTTGGAGGAGGAGAGCTACGAGTGGATCCAAACAAGGTGGAAGCCATCACTAATTGGCCAACACCAACAAGAGCCACAAATACTAGGATTTTTATGGGAGCATTACAGTACATGCAAAAGTTCATTCCGAGCTTCTCTGTGATTGCACCACCTCTACACATAGTGGCCACAAAGAGTAATGGTTTTGACTGGGGTAAGGAACAAGAAAAATCCTTTGAGTTATTGAAATACAAGATTAGTCATGCTCTAGTACTTTCTCTTCCTAATTTGCAGCAGCCTTTCGAAGTAGAGACAGATGTCAGTGATTACGCTATGGGTGCAATGTTGCTTCAAGAAGGTAAACCCGTATGCTATCATTTTGAAACTTTCACTTCAGTAGTTAAAGGATATTCATTATATGATAAGGAAATGTATGCACTAGTTCAGGAAATTAAAAAATGGAAGCATTATTTGTTGGGTAAAGAAAATATTGTGTACACTGACCACAAACCTCTCCAATATTTGCAAGCACAATCTAAATTGCAGCAGGAAAGGCACTACAAATGGATGGGCTTCCTTCAGCAGTTCCATCTGGTGATCAAATACAAGAAGGATAGTACAAATTTGGTGGCAGACATGTTGTCTAGGCCACCCACACAGGAGAAGTTTTCCTGTTTGGCCACTATCTCTCAGATTGAGACCTTCACAAAGGAATCTTACAGAGAGGCATATGCCCAGGATAGAGACTTTGGGGTGACATTTCAGCAATTGCAGTCCCAGGGGACTGAAAGGACGGGGATTGAAGATTGTTATCTCAAGGACGGGTTGCTCTACCAATGGGGGAAGTTTTACATGCCTAAATAAGAACGAATTTTATTGATGAGGGAAGCACATACCTCGAAAGTAGCGAGACATTTCAGTGTTGGTAAGACCCTAGCCCACTTGCAAAGGTACGTGTATTGGCCCAATATGCAAGAAGAAGTATCAAAATTTATACGTGGATGTAAACTTTGTTATATGAGCAAGCCTAAGACTAGGAAGGAGGGTTTGTATATGCCTTTTCCAGTACCTACTCATCCGTGGGAGGACATTTTTATGGATTTTGTAGGAGGATTACCTATGTCTAAACATGGCCATGACTATCTCTATGTTGTTGTTGATAGATTTAGTAAGATGTGTATTCTTATGACATGTAAAAAGAAAATAAAATCACATGAGGCAACAGATTTTTTCTTTACTAATGTATGGGTGCATTTTGGTTTTCCAAAGTCTATTATTTCTTACAGGGATTCCAGGTTCTTGGGGAATTTTTGGACTACTCTGTGGGACAAGATGGGTACCAGGTTACATAGGAGCATAGATTTCCATCCACATATAGATGGACATACAGAGGTGGTGAACAAGACTTTGGTACAGTTGATCAGAGGGTACAACAGTAAATACCCAAGGACTTGGTATTCAGTCCTTAGTCCTACATTCAGCATTCCTATAATCGGGCAGTACACACATCCACTATGAAGTCGCCATTTGAAGCATGCTTGGGATATCTACCTAAAAATCCGTTGGACATAGTAGTTGGGCAGCAAGATGAGGAGGAGACATGAGACACAGAGGTGACTAGAGCAAACAAATTCATTGAGAGGATCCAGAAAATTCATCTCAAAGTCAAAGAACAACTAGATAAATCTCAATCCAAGTACAAAGCTAGGCATGATCAGCATAGGAGGGAACATAAGCTTCGTGTTGGAGATAGAGTTTGGCTTTACTTGAGAAAGGAGAGACTACAAGGTCAAGCATGGAAGCTCAAGCCACTATGATATGGTCCCTTCACCATATTGGAGCAGGTTGGAGAAAATTCCTTTCGACTTGATTTACCATCATTTATGAGAATGTACTCTATAGTAAACTAATGAGAACTTGCGCTTATATGAGCCATCCATGCTAGATGAAGATGAAGGACTACAGTTGCTACCTTCCATTGAGGATTTCATCTTAGACTCATGAGGTGAATTGGAGGAGGATGTAGTGCTGTAGCAGAAGGTCAGAGAGACTAGGAGAGGTCCGCAGGAGTCTTGGCAGATTGGACTAAAAGGAAAGACACCAAGGCAGGCCCGATGGTACTTGAAGGAGAAAGTGAGGGAATTATTTCCTCATCTACTCCCCCACTAAGCTTTTGTAGGACCAAAAATCCTCCTAAGTAGGGAAGGTGTGATCTATAGGGATCCAAAATGACTCTACTTCATCAAATCAGTCAGCACGAAGAAGGAAAATAAATACACAGAGGTTTTATCTTTATAGTAACAGACCTTTCTGCTCTGTGTAGAGTGGAGGTTACATAACCTCTATTTCCAACCAAGGTGGCCATTCCTGTAACTACGTTGCCCAACTAGGGAGGTGGTCTGTGAGACCACTGGTCTGCATTGGGCAAAGTGGTCTTGGCTCTTTTCGGATAGAAAATAAAAACATGAAATGAACAGCCTCAAAATTTGAAAGGTTGTCAGTGTCTCTTCTCCTCCATGACCTTTCCCATTCTCTGAGTTGCATGGGAGGACATGAGAAAGGCTATAAATACATGTTTGTAGAAGAGAATAATGATCATCGAAGTATGAAAGCAAGTGAGCAAGAAGTTCTTAGTGTTGGAATTGTGTTTTGTAGAAGAAAGGAGTGTTGAGATAGAGCAAGTAAAGTAATTGGGAGGAAGTGTGAGATATTATCTACTTCTCTTTCATACTTATTGTAATTTTTGTACTTATTGTTTTGAATTGGCCAATAAAAGTGGGAAGAAAGAGCAATTTCCCTTCCCGACTGGTTTTTCCTCCTCTTAGAGGTTTCTAGGATAAAACTTGTTGGTGTTTGTGAGTTTATATTCTTTCCTTTCCTGCAATTGTTGATTCTAAGCACAAGAAAAACTCATTCAATAGTTATATTTGTCCTTTTCTAATAAAAAGTAGAACAACAACATTTAATTTGTGATTCTATGGATAATTCCAAAGTTGAAGAGTTTACAGATAAGTCTGTAAGCACTATTTCATTAAGAGACGGCATGGGCTTGGGAATTGGGTTTAATTTCAAAATAATTATGCCCTTAAACCTTCTCTGATTCTAGAAAGAGGGCCATCTACCTTAGAAAAGCCAAATAAAATCCTTATATCATCAAGGCCTACCTAAACCCTTGATGAACAGGAAATAGAAAATGTTCCTTCATTAGAGGAATAAGAAGTAAGTTTTCATCATGTAATATCTACACCAGACATATCTCTTACTTCTCCACCCCACTTTATAGCTCCTTCATGCCCTATCTCTAAGACAGAGATTGATCAAACACCAATCACAATTAAAGACTCGCACACTCATGACAACGGGAGAAACACCCATGATTGAAGGTGAACCTAGTTCACCTACTAATTCTAATACAATCCTTCCCCAAGTATTGTCTATTTCCAAGGTCCAGTATGAGCTTCAACATGCTCAAGAGAGAATATCCCATTTACAACTTCTTCTGCAAACAAAAGAGGTAAGTTTCTTCGGATAGAGGCAGATAAAGAATATAAAATTCAACATCTCCAACTATCGATAGAGAATAAAGAGGAGGTAATGTAAAAACTTCGTCATAATGAAGAGGAGAAAGAACAAAGGATTCAATTTCTTTAGTCTAGAACTGAAGAATTAACTACATAACTTGTACTCTTACAAGGGGACATGAAGGAAACAAAGTCTGTACAAACTATTGATCAGTTAACTCAAACAAAATTTGTATTCCCCCAAATCATTATGTTGAAGGGGATGGTAAAATGGATGCATGAATGTCACAACCTCATAGGTGTAGAAGAAGAAAAAAAAATGTTGAAAGAATAGAAGAAGATACTTCAAGATAATGTACTTCACATCTTGTACGTTGTATGACCAAACCCTTGCTCTCACGGAACCTTCAAACTTTTATGCATTATTTCTGGGAGGAGAAATTCTTCAAGTGGAAAGTTTCAAGATTTTGTTCCATGGAGTCTATATAATTTTATGATGAAAATATTTTTTTGGGGCATAAAGAGCAGTAGACATAATCATCAAAAAATTATTTTGTGTGTTCTATGTCCATAAGTTTATTTTCTCGAGGAAGTGGAAATTACAATTAATTTTTATGTTGGAGAAGTGCAAATGCGGTCTTTTGTTTCCACCATGAGACACCAATATGTATGGAGAGAGAAAAGATGGGCATATGTAAGAGAAGAAGCCAATGCAAGACTCTTGATTAGTCATGATCTCCCAGCTCCAATAAGGTTCTTCAGGGGATATCATGTCCCAGGTCTATTTTCTACAGCTTGTGGACAAGTACAAGGCCAATATTGCAGTTTGTATATCAGACTTCCAAGAGTATATACTCCCAACCTTTAATGTTAATTTTCTTTCTTGTTATCTCGGGTATGGATTGCTTCTAGAGGTCTGAAAAAAGAAGGAAATTATTTCCCCAACTAACCTTCGCTGGTCATTAAAATGGGCCAAGGACCTCTACAAAACTATGTCAGAAATGTAGGAAAAATGGATAGGAATGTGGTACAACCCTTTGTTGATAATAACACCTATGCCACGATGGAACACACCCTAAGATCAACCTGCAACAAACTACAAAACATGGAGAGATACGGTGGTCAAATTCTTTAGGTTTTGTGACACCGAGCAAGATGAGACATGGGGTACTTTTTCCAATGAATATAATTGTACAAGAATTGTTGAAAACTTGAACAAATAGTAGGAGGACATGTTAAACCTTAAGTGTGGGGGAGTGATGATCCCTCCCAATTCCTATGTAAACCCCCATTTTGTCATGTCATCATTTTGCAGTAAGGGTGATATTATCATTTTGTAATTAATACTTAGTATATTTTGAAAGGAAGTTTTGTGCATGACCTTGTTATTTTCATCTTGTATACGCTTCTTCAAAATGTGCTAAATGGGTCTTTATGTGTATTAACAATGTGTTTAAAGATCATATCTTAAGCCATCGCATGACTCATCTATGGAACAACGTAGGACTCTCTTGTGTACTAGCGTAGGAATCGCCTAAGCACTAGCGTAAAAATCTTCTAGAATGTAGGACTCATGCAAAGAAGGAAAATGAATCATCTGGAAAGACGACAATCTAATGTAGCCAGTACATGAGTTGACATGGTGAGAAGGGCATAAAACGTGGGCTAAAATCTAATCCATCATGTGGCTTATGTGGATTATGCAAGCTCGACTAAACACCTGATTGATTGAAGACGTGGAATAGTTGAACATAATGACTTATAGTCATCATGATTATAGGAATTCAATGCATGGTCTTTGACATCTTCTGGAGCTGATTAATCATCTCAACTAAGAGTCAATTAAGGGCTTCGTATGTAGTTAACAAGATGAGTTTGATTTAAGTGTGGCAAACACTTGTTTTTCCACAATTGTAGCTCCGCAAATAATCAGTTGTTGTCTAAGATATCTCTTAATTAAGTAGAAGTAATTATTGTAAATATAGTGTCCTCTTCTAGAGTGACATGGACTCCTCTTGATATAAAAGAGCATTTTTAGTATAATTTTAGAGTTAGTTCATTGGTTGTTGTAAAAGAAATTATTTTATTTCAATAAAGTGCATGATTCAGGGATAAATCGACTTGTGTGATTTACAATTCTAAATCAGATCAGAGGAAAGGAATAAGGGCCAATCCTCCCCAACGTGAAGGGAGAATTTCTTATTTATTTCATCTCTGTTGTGTAGCGTTTATTTTCATTACTTTCAATATTTTCAATTCTGAGTTCAGCAATCCCTTGTTCATTAATATACTTAATTTCTTAATTACATTTAATATAGTATTTAATTGAGTTCATTGGAAAATAAGTACTGAGCATGGTTTCAACCATTTCCTTTGTTGCAAATAGCCATGTGAAACGTCTTGGACTGAAAAATCATGAGATAACTAAAGTGCAAGTACCAACAACACTCATTAGAAGACCCAAATTCATCAAGAAGTAGTATTGAGGGGCTAAGAACATTGTTCAATTGGTTTAGGAAGATTTAGCGAAGATTTAAAATTTTGGGAACAATTTCAGTGAAAGCGGGTTTTTGAAGGTAAAGGAGCTTGTAGTTAAAAATAGTGTCTGAGCTTCAGAAGATGATTCCATGAGCCCCATAAAGAGTTAGAGGTAAAACAATACACCATTGAAAATTTGATTCAATTATATAAATGATGGAGCTTTCAGGTTTTTCACAAGACATAGGCGCTTCTTTCCACAATTTGTTTTCAACAAGTACATCCCGTGGTCCCAAGGAAAAAGACTATTTTTCGTAAGGTTGTAGAAAAAATCAAAGAATGACACCCATCCCATTATTCTCAAAATTAAGGTTGGAATAAAGTTCATATAAAGAAGTGCAAAAAATACCTCTGAATGCTCAAAAAACTTTGTCGTCAAGTCTCTTTCCAAGGTAAGCTTCTGGGACTTGGCCATTTCCAAGGGTGGACACATGTCATCAGCAGATGATGGTGTAATTTTGTGTCCCATATATCCCATCCCCTTGGGACATTTGGGACAGAAAAATGTGCTTTTTCCTAGTTAAGCCCCTTGGATCATCGTATGACTCCAAAGAAGACCAAAGTTGTCAATTAAGCCCCTTCTCACCTATTCTCAACTCTTCCCATCACACAATCACGAAGTGATACTTGTCACTCTCAGGTGAGGGTACAATTTCTTTTCCCTATCTTTCTCATCCCCTTGGGAATTTTGGGAAACAAAAATGCGTCCCATGCCCATGCTAGCCCTTGACTCATCATGTGACCCCGGGAAGGCTTTGTAAGATAATTTTCAGCTCGCTCTCCTCTTCGCCTCATCAAATCAGCTTCAAACACTTGTCAGTCCCAAGTCAGGACACATTTTCTACTCCTTCTATCCCATCCCCTTGGGACAGTTGAGACAAAAAAATCATCCATGTTATGCCCTTGCCCAGGTTCCTTATATGACCCAATCTTAGCCCCCGGGTGCTTTTCGCTCACTTTTTCTCTCTCTCTTCCATCAAGAAACCACACACCACCACTTGTCAATCTGAGGTGAGGGTGAATTTTCCCCCCATACCCATTCCCTTGGGACAAAAAAATTGTGCTCCCTCCCAAGAATATTTGAAAACCAAAAAATTGTAAAATTTCTAACTGTCGTGGTTCTTCCTTCCATGAGCGTGCATGAGAGGTGCCACCAGAATGATTCAATAAACCATTGCAAATATTCTCCAATCCATTTTTCCTCCATGCCTTCACGTTCATATGAGAAAAATAACCAGAAAAGTGCATTTTATTCGAACACCATGCCAAGTTTTTGCTAGAACAACTTCGTGCCTTGAACGAGAAAAATTAACATATCCCAAATTGACAAACATAATCAAACGAAAATTTCACAGCCTTACTATTTCCCAAGAGCCTTAAAGAATAAAGTGACAACATATTAAATGATGCACTAAATTTTTAATGGCAACAAACCCCCGTTTTATGCCCTAGTTTACATTTTTTCAAATTCCCACCATTTCGATGGATGGTTCGAGCTAGAATTTTGAACACGAAGTCTAGAAGGTGATCTTATTCCAGAGAAGCTATTTTCGTTGCAATATGAGGTGTTGGAGACCATTTTCTAAAAATATTAAGTACCTAGTGCATGCACTTACTATAAATAGAAACTTTCCCGAAATAGAAAAACCTTTCATGACAGTGAACTTTGAAAACAACAGAGATGGAAAATTAGGCAATTTCGGTCAAAAAGGTAAAAAAGTTAAAAAATGCAAAAAATAAAAAGCCACAGTCTAAAAATAGAAAGTTGCCAAAAATAGAAAAGCATCATCAACAAAGGTGAACCAAGAAATCTAGATGATTAAGAATTTCAAATGTGAGAAAAAACAGAAAAACATCCCAAAATAACAAGTCCTGGTCACACTTGCTAAAAATACAAAGTCTTCATTCTAAGTGTAGAAAGTTACAACAGGCTTAGTTTTCATGCATCTCTCTTCTTTTTGATATCCTCACAAGATTTCAAGAAGGTTTCCTAGCTCAACAAGACAATTCATCCTTCACAGGGATTTCAAGGCATCATTCTGGTCAAAGTTATGTACGAGAGTGAAGCATAACATCGCAAGACGCAGTAGTTGAAAAAAAGAAGCATTACATAGGGAAAGGAGAGAGTCAAAATATCAATTAAAATTCAAGCTAAGACAACCATCACAACCTATCAATCAAGTTGAATCCATCATCATATTTTCTCAGTGAGCTCAGTGAGCTAGGGGAGTTGGTCAAAGTGAGTTGAACGATTTAAATGAGCTTAGTGAGTTTTCCAAGGCAAGTTGGTTGAGGTAAGCATTACAAGAGGGATTTGTCAAGCAAGTGTGATTCATTGCAGAGAATCCAAGTATCTATTTATGTCTTCTTCAATGGAAAATCTTGCTCATAATGTTCAAGAGTTAGTTCCACAACAAGCTACTGAAGGTGCTCCAGTGACTGACATCATTTCAATTCCTGAAGAGCATTTTCCATGGATCCAAGAAATGCTCAAGAACGAGCCAAGGAGAATGCAAATTTCTATCGTGCATAGCCTCGCAACAATCTTAGGGAAACTGGAGTCCAAAAGAATAAAAAAAAGATAAGAAAACATCTCACTTATTGATTGGAACTTCAGGTAATTAGTATGTTGAGATTGTCATGCCTAAGAATAAAACTCCCATCGAGAACATGACTCCGTTTGATTATGAGTTAACCCACATCTCATTGGGCCAAGCCTCACATGAGAGTGACTCTCATCTATTTAAGGAATCTGCTTCTTACCTCCTTTCCCTGAACGAAGAATATAGGAAAACAATTATATAAATGGGTAGGATCAAATGAAAGCTCTTAGTGTATACATTCACCCCCTTTTGGAACTTGACTCAACATCTTCTCTTCCAGTTGAAGACATTCCTCTGATCAGCAGTTTTGAGCCTAAGAAAATCAAGAAAGCACAAGGATACATAATGCAGGGGAAGGACAATGAGAAGTGGATTCATAAAATCATTAAGCAAGACAAAGCATTGTTTCAAGATGTCATTTTTCTCATAAATTACATTCTTACAACCTTGTCAGTAGTAAATAAAGTAAATGAGGACTTTGAAAAAGAGGTAAATCACTTGGATGAATTGTATCATTTTCCCACTGGTGTTAGCGATGAGATCCTTCAACTCTCTCTCCTTCAGTGAATATAACTTAGAATCCTCGGCTAATATCAAAAGTGTCATTACAGCAAGTGTAATGGATCATGAAGCATAGCTCAGTCGATGCAAGAATATCAGTGATGTGCCCAGGACATGGACCAAGGTGTTGGGTTGCGTCTACATTCCATAGGAGGATAATTTGGCATTTGTTGTAGCTCAGTTCAACAAGGAATTCAAGGAACATGAACCCGCTCCAGAGGCTCCTCATAAGGAGGTATGAATAAACAAAGTTCTTCATTACAGTGAGTTTCTTCATCATATTTGGAAACTTCTTCCCTCTTGTCCCTCTTGTCCCTCTTCCTTCTTTCCACTTTTTAATTATTCATTAAGCATAATCATTGTATTTTTTCTTATTCACTTAAGCGGCTTTCCAAAGTCATATTGTAAAAGTACCTTTAATTTATATAAAAAGGGAACTTATTTCTCATGTCCTAGGAAGATGAAAAGTCACAAGTGAATAAGATCATGAAGATTCATGTGGGGGCTAGATGAAAGTTCAATTCACATTGCTATAAATTGGGACGACTTCTCCATTCCAAAGGATCCTAAAAAAATTTAGTTCTTGACCAGAAATTGTGAATTTTGTTTTGGGTTTTGAGTTTTTTATCACCAACACATGAAATAAAGATACATTTCTTCCAATTTCCCTTTTCATATGTTCCTTTATTTTCTCTCTTAAATGCACTTTGTAAGTATAGTGATCAAGAAAGAGCTTTGTATCTTTGATAAATGAATGTCATAGAACTATGTGTCTATGGGTTTTGTTATTCTCACTAAATGGCTTCATTGTTACTTTCTTCTAATTGAATTTTGAACTACTCCAGTTATTGGGTGTGAATTCTACAATGTGTCCTACTCACAACAATAACCTTCCTTTCCTAATTTCTCTCCTTCACCCCTCGTCATATGTAATTTCCTCCTTTGTACCCTGTACAAGCACTTTTCCACAAGTTTAGGGAAGTATTCACTGTGTGATCCTTGACCTATTTGGCTAACCTGCAACACTTAGATAAGAATAGATTAGTTTACATTCAATAAATGGGAGCTGCCCATTCAATGCAAATGGACCTAGTCTTGTGAGAGTTGGTGGAAACACCTAATTTTCCATATCAAAAATTATTTCACCAACATTTTTTGGTGAACTCTGATGGGGAGATATTTTCCAACATGCACCTGAAACGATCTATGCAAAACAAATTAAAAAAGAGGTATAAAAAAAAAAAAAAATTTCAAAGAAAAATATATTTTTGAAGGCGACTTTGTCAAGGAATGAATCTGTGTCATGTTTGTTTCCCGCAACACAATGAATAAATTTCCAGATTGGAGTGAGGTACCAATGAGTGATAGTGAAGAATAAGAAGAAGATGACTTCCCAGAAATGCAAATGTTTGTATTAACCATCATTCTGGACTAGTTCTTGCAAAGAAGAGAATTCAAGAATAGCAAAAGGGTATCTTGCTTCAAGAAAAAATCTGCAATTAGACAAGGGAAAGAAGGCTAGTGACATGTCTCCAAAAATCAAGGAAATATTATGTAGAATGAAGAAAATTGCTATTTGTAAAGAACCTATCATCAAATCCTGGTGGACTTCAGTTCAAGCGGACTAATTGCTAAAGGAAAGAAAATGGGACTTGCTGATGAGAGAAGAAGGTAAAAACCTGATGAAAAAGATGCAAAGAGGTACAAGATGTTGTATGAAGTCAAACAAAGAAGAATAATATTATGAAGGTAACATTCTCAACCTCACACATCTGAACAAAGAAACTCAGAATCATGTCTTTTATCTCTCTTCCTTGGGATGATTTCCTTGAATATAGAAATGAAGAGATGCCAGCCTTGAAAATTGAATATGTACAAATAATTGTGAGTATTACACAAGGAAATTTAGATCCCCAAATATTCCTTGAAATTTTAAACTATGATGAATCCATGCAAGAAAGATATGAACAACTTGAAGCACTGCATGAAAAGGAGGAAGAAGAGGAGATTTTTCCTATAGAGGAAGATCATGATGATTGTCCACACTACGAAGTGTTCATCCCTGGAAGATTTTTGGGTACTTTTGATGAATGTCATATCCTTGAACCTTCTCAATCAAATCAAATCAGGACCTTGGAAGATGATAAAGAAGACATGATAGTTGAACCTCCATTCATCAACTCATTCTGGCTCAAGGCACAACTTGTTGATGAAACAATGAATTCAAGCGAGGAAGATTCTTGTTGTACAATAGAAGACCCAATTCTTGCTGAAGACTCCATCAATCATGAATATGTAAAAGAAAGTCAATCCTTCATCCCAGACTCAAGATGATGAATTCTAGGTAATCATGGATAATATCCTTTCTAATTTTGATTCTTCAAGTGATGTAGAAATGTTGAATGATGAAATGGAGACAATTGAAGAATCAAATTATCTTCCCGATTCAATCATGGATGAACAAATGGAATAATTCAATTTCTTTCTTGAAACCAAGGAGGATGAAAAACTTGAGCATGACCTCTCCAAATAATTTATTTCACCATTCCTCACCAAAGGAGCATAGTGATGATCATCATAATAAGTATGAAATCTTTCCTTTTCCTTATGAGCAAGAAGATTCAATAATGAATTAAGATGACATTAAGGTTTTTTTTTGCCCCAACATGGTTCTCTACTTCCCATCATGAAGATGACGAAATGGAATCTTGAGATCAAAGGTGTGCCCTTCCCACATAGCCTAGATCTCTTCTCCTTGTCAGAGAGTGTTGAAAATGAAGTATGCCTATTCCTGCAAGAAGGTGAGCCTCGGTTGATAAGAAATGAAAAGAAATGTGAATGAGGATGTTTCAAATGAATCATGGCCAATGTGTGATCATATTTTCAATCATTCTTCTAAATGAAGAGTGAAAGGATTGTATGAGTATATGGAAATTTAGAAGAGAAATCTGTGTAAGACCATCTTGAAGAATGAATGGAAGCAATGGAAGACCCTCAACTCAGTCTAGAGATCCTAACTTGAGCCATGGAAATACAAGATAGGTATGATGAAAGTTTTTTTCTCCTTTCCATGCACCAATGTTTGATGATGATATGGAGCAAATGGAAGAGCTTGATGTCTTCCTCGATGCACGGGATGGATGAGAGCAAATGTGAAGGTAAGTCTTCCTCTTTCTTGTTTTGTGAAGAAGATCATAAATGCAAAGGAAATTGAGATTCTTAATCTCCTATGAATATTCTCAATCTTGAAGACAACATCTCCGCCATGGAAAATGATAATGAGGAAAATGTTGAATTAATTTGCATTGAAGAAATGTTCTCAAGACAAAGTGAAAAAGTGCAAGGAGTTTTGTAAGTGGATATCAAGGTCAACTTGTTTCACCCTTCTAAATACACTACCAATGTGGAATAAGAACATAACTGCAAAATCGACTCAAGGGTGATGAATGCTTCTATGATCAAATCAAGGGTTGTAATTTTGAAAATTATGCAAGGTGAATTTTGAGGTGGTAGATATTGACAACAATTGTTCCAGGAAACAAAGTGAAATGTGCATGATTTTTGTGAACAGATTCAAAATCATATTGCACTCACCATTTCAAAAGCCTCCGCTTTGTTTGAACATGTTTCCATGCTACAAAATTTGCTTGAGGATAGATGAAGATCCATTGTCATTATGATGTGACCTCTAGTTTTGAAAGAATTTCTCACAACAACAAAGTGAAAGTTTTGAAGAAGCTATCGAATGGGAAGTGAATCACTTTGTTCTCACTCCTTATGAGTGCCTCACTGATTCAAGGGATATTTCCATGTTGCAATTCAAGGATGAAGCATATTTCCATGGCAAGGTATGTAATGTTTCCACTTTTGAGAACATGGAGTATGGTCCATCTCATGTTCACAAATCATCAAGTAGGAAGCTACAAGATACAAGAATTCTAATTAAGGTAAAAAGTTTTCATTGGATGCAAGAACATTTTCAATGAATTGTGAGTATGAAGATGGAATCTTGGTTGGTTCCTTCTTCTCAATCCATATAAATCCATCACAGGAGCATGGTATGATCAGATAGTGATTTTCAAACTTTAGAAGGTTACATTTTAGTCCGTTGTCCATGATGGTATGTACTTCTCTCAACCAGTTTTAGGGTATGTGTATATTCTTTCCCTGCCTCTGTAAATATCCCTCCCCTTGTAATATAATTTTCCATTGTGTGTTGTTTTCCTTTTGGTGTGTTTCCTTTCTATGTTGTGTGTTGTTTTGTGTGTTTTGGTGTGTTTCTCTTGTGTGTGTGTGTGTGTGTGTGTGTTTGGAAGAAATGACTCTATAAGCCCAATGGATAAGGCACTGGTCCACATATGTATTGAGATTATGGATTCCTAGTTGCTCTATCCTCATTGTGCTCGATCCATAACATGTCCCCAAGCTAGATCCAACTGTTGTCATGTGTTTTTGCAAGGGAAAAATTCAAGTGATGAAAACATGACAACTATACCCTAGTGTCAAAAAAATTTGCTTGTAAACCCTCCCAAGGCACTCCCTCCAGATCAACTTTTCCCTCTGTGTCAGGCCTATTCCCATCCTAAAAGTTCTCATATGTGTTTTAATAACCTTTCCCATGTATTTGAAATATGAAAACAAGTTCATGAATTCTTCTTATGCAGTGCTTCTCAAGGAAGATTCTTCAGTGAACCTATAAAGGCTATTTTTAGCATTTTTGGGACAGGTGTGCACCTATCCGGGAGAGATTTGAAGGCCCAAATTCATCAAGAAGTGGTATTGAGGAGATAAGAACATTGTGAAAATGGTTTAAGAAGATGTAGGGGATTTAGGGAAACATTTGAAGGTTTTTGGGAACAAGTTCAATGAAAGCAGGTTTTTGAAGGTGAAGGAGCTTGTAGTTCAAACCATACACCTGAGCTTCAGAAGATGATTACATGAGCTCCAAAATGAGTTAGAGGTAAAACAAGATACCATTAAAAATGTAATTCAATGCTCTAAATTATGGTTTTTCATATTTTTTCACAAGACATGGCTTTTTTTCCACATTCTGATTTTTAGCAAGCACATCTTGTGGTCCAAAGAAAAAAGGCTATTTTTAGGGGGTTATATGGAAGAATGAGATCATGTGACCCATCCCATTCTTCACAATAATGCTGTTTGGAGTCAAATTAATATAAATAAGTTCTAAAAATTCCTCCATAGCTCCATAAACTTTGTCATCAAGTCTCTCTCCAAGGTAAGCTTCTGGGACTTAGCCATTTTCAAGGGTGGAGACATATCATCACCAGATGATGGTGCAATTTTTTTTCCTATATGTCCCATCTCCATGGGATAGTTGGGACAAAAAAATGTGCCCATTCCTAGTTAATCCCCTTGGATCATCATATGACCTCGATGAAACCCAAAGTTGCCAGTTAAGCCCCTTCTTGCCTATTCTTAGCTCTTCCCATCGCGTAATCAAGCGAAGTGACACTTTTCACTCCCAGGTGAGGGTGCACATTTTTTGTCTCGTCTGTTCCATCCCCTTGGGAAAACTGGGAGAAAAAATTTTTCCCCATGCTCATGTTATCCCTTGATTCATCATGTGACCCCGAGAAGGCTCCGCATGTCAATTTTCAGCCTCCTCTCTTCTCTTCCTCGTCAAATCACACTTCTGCCACTTGTCACTCCCAGGTGACAGTGAAAAATTTTCTGCCCCATCTGTCCCAACCCCTTGGGATAGTTGGGACAAAACAAATGTTTCCCATGTCCAACACTTTCCCAGGTTCCTCATATGACCCAGTCTCCACCCCTAGGGAGCTATCTGCACGCACTTTCTCTCTCTCTCCTCCGTCAAGCAACTATGAAACATAGTGCCACTTCTCAAGATGAGACGAGGGCACATTTTTCTACCCCATTTGTCCCATCCCCTTGGGATAATTGGGACAAAAAATTGCACTCCCTCCCAAGAAGATTTGAAAACCAAAAAATTGTTAAAATTTATAACTTTTGTGCTTCTTCCTTCCATGTGCGTGCGTGAGAGGTGCCGCCAAAAAGATTCAAGAAACCATTGCAAATCTTCTCCATTCCATTTTTCCTCCATGCCTTCATGTTCATAGCTGCAAAAGAACCAAGAAAATTACATTTTGTCTAGACACCATGCCCATTTTTTGCCAGAATGACTTCATGACCGAAAACTTGAAAAAATCATATCTCTTAATCCAGTGAACAGAATCAATCAAAATTTGCACTCTCTCTCTTTCCCA
Source organism: Taxus chinensis (assembly GCA_019776745.2). Taxonomy (NCBI): domain Eukaryota; kingdom Viridiplantae; phylum Streptophyta; class Pinopsida; order Cupressales; family Taxaceae; genus Taxus; species Taxus chinensis. The sequence goes on along the minus strand of CM034147.1, from coordinate 954,951,553 downwards.
GGCGCCTACAAGAAGGAGGAAACAAAGGCTTCATTGCAAAAAAATAAGGGTGACATATTACCACTTGCCAGCATTTAAGAACTATTGGGATGACTGTGTTGATGAACATAAAGTAAGGAAAGGGATGTTCGGCAGGCTGTCATTATAGTAGATTGAGGACATCAAATTATATACAATTCCAGAAGGGATGGTTGATGATTCTGACCTTTTCACTGTAGAGTACATAAGATCCATTCAGTACACTCCCTTTCCTACCATTGATTGGTCCCAAAAGGAGAAAGATAATCCTAATGAGCTAAATATACTCCTAAGGACAATATATTGGTTCAATAAAAAGGTTAGGGAATTCAATGAATCTCAAAAGATGACTTCTCAAGAGACCTCTACTTCACAAAAGGATGTCCCGAGTCAACAAACTCCTTCCTCTCCCTTGGATTTAGGAACCAAGGTTTACATGAAGAAAGATAAAGCTAAAGAGGTTTAGAAGAGAGTAGAAACATTTGAGTAAGGATTTGAGCATCATAACACACAAGAATTGGTAAGTGAAGCAGCTCTTGAGAAAACACCACAACCTACTAAGGAGCGAGTAGCTGAGAAGAAACGGGATAAACAAGGAGGAGAATAAGAATATGGAGAAGATGAAGAAGAGGATGTGGTTGAAATAGTTGCACCGGATTCAGGAAAGAAAAATGTTTCAAGGCCCAAGTTGGATGTAAGGAGGCCTTCCTCTTCTTCTATTGTAATTTCCATTGTTAAGGTTTTTGTTTCTCAAGTTCCAAGTTACCAAATTGCTCTTGCATTACCTCCTCTAACATCTTCTCGAGATTCTTTCACCTGGGTTCAACCAGTGGTTGATAGTAAGAAGAGGAAGGCTCGGTCTAGGGTAGAGGTTCCTAAATTTGATGCAGTGGTTGCACTCCTTGGCACATCCTCTCCTCTAAAGAAATCCAAGACAAATTCTCGTCTAGTTTCTAACTCAACAGGGTAGCAATTTTTAGAAATTGCTAGACCAAAAGGAGATAAGAATGAGAAAGACATATCAATCTCAGATCTTGAGCTCACTAGGATCTCATTGGGTGAATCAACACCTGAGGGTGAAGCTCACAACCTTAGAGAAACTATTTCTAAGGTCATTGAGAGAGTTGAAAAAGGAAAACAGACTCATGAGTAGCTTGAGGAGCAAGTGCAGGTACTTACTAGTTTCATCAAGTCTTTCCTCTCACCGGATAAAACTCCTCTTGACCCAACTCATTTGTCCACACTTCCACCCACTGTTGCCACTGCCCTGATTGACTTGAAGGAAATCACTGAAATTCACAAGCATGCCACTGTTGGTAAGGCTTTGGAGGCCTGGGTTGAAGGAATTATTGTTTCAGGGTTGCAATTCATTAACAACGCATGCAAAATCTACGATAACATCATCTCAACCCAAAATCAAATCAACTCAGGGATTGATGGTATTGATAAGGAGCTCAAGATTTGGGCTTATGTTGTTCAAGATCTTATAATCATGATGCTCACAGATGAAAAAATCCTCCTTTTGGAAAAGATTTTTCATGATTCTAAGAGTAATTTATCTAGAACATGGACTTTTAGCATGGAGTGGATAATCATAGTTCTTAAAGAGGCTGCCACTGAATTGAAAAGTGTAGTCCAGAAGGGTGAATCACTGAAAGCTGAAATCTTTGTAGATTTGCAAGCCATCTGCTATCAACTATTCAAGGATAATTCATCTGAGAGGAATTCAGCTGACCATATCAAGGGAAACTTCAATTCACTCATCAAGGAAAATCTATTCAAGGAGGAATTGGTTAACAAGGAGAAAATGGAAGAGTTATCAGAACTTAACAATGTTATCAATGAAGCAACCAAGTGCCTTAATCATTATGGTGGCATAGCGAAAGAAATAGAGTCTACCCTTGGCAGTTGGCTGACCAATCTTTCAAATACTATCATCCCCAAGGATATGGAGATTTCCATTGTTGTCACCAAGTTCAGGATGCACATTCTCGAACTCAAAGTGCATGCATCAGTTGTTCCTTCAGTTCCCTCTTCCTTCGGCTCTTAGTCTTACTAGTTCTATTTTGAAGTTGGTTTTATTGTATTAAAAACAAAATTGTAATATAGAGTCAATTTATGTAAATCACCTAATTAAGTGTTTTAACACTTAATTAAGAGCGATTAATTAGTTCAAGTAATTATTCCCTCCCCTTAGCCTATATAAGGCTTCATTTTCTTTATAAAAGTTGTTAGATATTGGTGCATTTGAATGTAAAGATACAGATTTTTGGCAATACAGAAGAAGAACCCTCCTCAACTCTTGTTCTTCCAATCTCTCTTTCTCTGTCTCATTGATATGTTGTTTGCTTATTTGGAATCCGAAGCTTTGTATTCTCATTCATAGAGTAAGATGTGTTGAACTTTGATTCAATCTGCATTTTATGTGCTATGGAGTTTCCATTTATGCAAACACATATGTTCTTTAATCTCATTTGCATGCATAATTATAATAAAGAACTACAGCTTTCTTATTTGAACGTGTTGTTTCTTCTTTCCTTCGCTCATACAGTCAGTCGGTAATCTTGCAAAACGAAAGCGGATCTTTATACCCTTGATTGATTAGTTAGTTGTAATTGTGTTTCTCTAATTAATTTGTCTTGTCATAATCTTGTTGTTGTAATTCCTCTACTCCTAGTTCCTTGTTTATCTTTTGTATTGAGAATCATAAAAGTATTCATTTCCAACAATATCCTCATGAAGAATTAATTAGTTTGTATATTTGTAAATATTTTAGAGACCCACGTTTTTGGCTCAATAAGGGAACCTCCCCATTAAAGCAGAGGGATTCTCATCCCTAAACTATTGATTGCTTCTAAAACAATTTTTCCAACCAACATATACAAATGTGTGTAATAATCGAATTTAAAAACTATAATGGTGTAGATTGGGACCCAAGCAACACAAGTGGGTTCCAATATAAACTATAATAAAAGGTTATCATAAGAAAGTTCCTCAAAATTTGATATGAGTGCTTACCATACATAAGTCTTGAGGACTAACTTTACCTAAAGCATCCATTATATTGGAGATGTGGAGACACTAGGGTTAACTTTCATAACAGTATCACGAATTAAGTCTATTGAATCCTTAAGAATATATCCACAATTCTCTTTTTAGAGTTACTCTATGATTTTTTTTTTAAGTATTTAAAATAAATAATGTTTGAAGAGAAATGTCTACACATGTTAGATCACGTTAGCAGCAAAGGGTATGTCTTTGATAAATGTGGAGAAACTAATCTAGGTGCTTACCATATATAAGTCTTAAGAATTGAATTTTCCTAAAGAACCCATGATACTGGACGTGTGGAGAAACTAGAGTATAGACTTGCATAAAATTATCACAAATTAAGTATGTTAAATCCTTAAGATTATCTCAACCACTCTCCTTTGAGTGTTACTCGAAGATTTTAGCAAAAAGGTATTCAAAACAAAGAACACTCGAGGAGAAATGTCTACACATGTTAGCTCCCATTAGCGACAAGTAGTATGTATATGATAAATGCAACTAATTTCATTTCTTTCAACTCCTTCTCACATGGAATGCTTATCATTTTAATTTTTATATAAATGTTTTCCATCCTATTTATGGAACACATTTCCTCCAGCCTATGACATTAACAATAGGTAGACCTCACACGTGCAAGCCACACTTATTTTATACATGCTTGGCAAAAAACATTCAAGTTATAGCCTTTCTTTGAACTTAAAATTATATTAGTTAAATATAGTAACAATATGCATTTACACTCTAGTTTTTCCCGTTCACAATTTATTATAATACAAACACTATAATTTTTTACAAGATCTTCTAGTCAAAATACGACTTCAACACTTGCATACACTGCATTCCTATTATGTATGTCTTTATTTCTTACATTTATTTCTTTTGGCCACACAATTCATAATTGCTACTATTACTTGTTTACAAAAAAATGAATTCACATTATGATTTGCTAAATGATTCATTGTGTGCAATTTTAATAATGGAATCATATCAATAAATCCTTTTATATGCCTATCGGCCTCTCCCACAAGCACATATAATTGCTTTTGCTAGTTTATACTAGGTTGGCAACCCTATTAAGACTATTAGAAAGGTCATTACACATATATCCTTAAACACAAGTATTAGTCAATACTATCACTATCTCAATAATGTTTTAATTCCAACGACTTTGTCCTCTTATAAGTAATAAAAACCCAAAGTAATATTATCTCAACTTTTAAACATTCTCCCATAGTTGAGAGATATATGGATTTGGAAACCTCTACTTGTTGAATCCATCACAAATCATTCTATGAATATTTACTAACATAGATATCTTAAATACATCTATCTAAAAAACACCTAGAGATATCATTCTCAAGGTGCCTATTGATATTCTCACCTAAGTTAGATAGGCACCTCAAGATTGATATCTCTCGATGTCTTTTAGCTACATATATTTAAGATATCTATGCTAGTTTATGTTTTATTTATAAAACATATCTAAAAGTAAAAAATGAATTTAAAAGTAAAAACTAAATTAAAACTAATCTATATGTAAAAAATACATTTAAAAGTAAAAATTAAAATAAAACTCACATGTAAAAATACAAAAAACTTAAAAATAATATAGATAAATATAATAATATAGTTACTTATTATTTACTGGGCAGTAATTATCTTCCAATAAAGATTAATATGACCACACTAATTATCTTGAATTTACTTCACAGTTATTTACTGATTCACACTCATTATCTTTCGCACTTTTAAAATAACTTACATATCCATGTATATATACATAATCATGTATTTATTTTATTTATTAAGTCGACATTAAAATATAAATTATTTTAACCATTTAATATTAATCGATAAATTAAAAAATTCAAACACACGCCATTACACTCCCTGCCTACCACTGTAGAAACACCTCAGTGTAACAAAACATTCAGGTTGGAATTTTAAACATAGCTCAGTATCTACCCTACAGCCCCTGTGATGTTCAGGTCAACATTCGACGCAGAAGCTACCACAAAACAGGCTAGAAGACAAACAAGAGATGGCGAGAGGAGCATCCTAAGACATGCCAACCCACCAAATGGTGAAAACTTCAATTCTTCTAAAAATGTATGGGAGCACATTTGTTATCCAAGAAGTTGGATAAGGCCAATAATTATAGCGTTCTTGATACTGCTGCTAGTAAATTGCCGTACTGGGTTTTTAATAAAAAACATTATTTTGGTAGAAGTGAAAAAACCAGTAAACATGGTAGACATCCCATGAGGCAACAATTCAAAACCCCCATATATAACCACTTTACCTTATGATACAATTTAAGCTCCCACCATACAGTACAGACATTTACAACTTTGATTGCCTTCTTAAACGCAATAATACATATGCAGTAGACAGACTTGGCAGAGGGAGAAAAAAAACACAATATGCAATGGTAAATGCATGAACTTCCGCACATCAGGTACGCAGATCAACCTTATAGTACAGTTTATATTCATGGTATAAATATTTCAATCCTGTGACATAAAGTCCAATACCAATATTTAAGGAAAACAATAAAATCAAATAAATAATACATCCAAACATACTAATAGAAAAAGATTTTGCAGTAGAGGAAAATCAACATATTTTTTGATACAGGAACAAGTCACGGAGAAACAAGCATGCAGCTACCCAACAGGCAAGTGCCTGAAAACAAAAACAAATAGGGAAATATTGTTTAGCTCAAATAGAAAGGATGGTCAGCATGCAAACAATACAGTCACAGTTCTCAAATGATGTTCCACAAAGAAAGCCTCCATGAGAAACTTAAATGTAAAATTTATGGAGAACTAGAAACCAAAGCCAGCATTTTCTGTTAAATTTAATCGAACTCCCCTATTCAAATCAAGCCTAGATTATCAGCTTGTGGCCTCTAAAACCACAGGGTAAGCGTTAATTGATCAATCTGCAAAACATTTGATCTGATCTGGAAAGTTCCACAATTTCAGTTAGTACCGATATGCTGAAGATGCCCCTCCTGAGAATGGGTAACTGTCTGCTCTTAGCAATGGGTCCCTTCGCAAGTATGCATCTCCATAGTTAGCTTCCCTTAGGATACTCCTCCTGTTCATCTCATCAAGGTAAGCATTATCCAAAAGATGGCGCTCTACCCGAAGTTGATCACGATGGACCTCCCATTGTGCATCAACACCACGGTAATCAAAATCAGAAACCCGCCCACTTCCACGTAGAAGTGGTGAAGTTAACGGCTCAAGTTGCCCGCCAAATGCACCTCTATATAGATCCGAATTAAAAGCATGAGGTTCTTCAGGAAGTAGGGGATAATGCCTAGGCATTTCCCTCACAGGCATTGATAGGCATGGGGCAGGAACATTTTCAGCATAGGAAGCATGCCTTCTCTCTGCCACAAAACCGCTGTTAATCCCAACGCGACCATCTCTTGGAATAGGTCGAAATAGCTGACACAGCTTTTTCACCTGACAGGTTAAACAAATAGAAATAAATATGATATGGGTTTCAACACATTCAGAAATATATGTTTGAAAGCCTGTGAAATTTGAATATAACTTTAATTATTCGAAGTTACCTGTTGTCCATTCAGCTCAAATTTAAACTTCCTTTTTGATTTTCCATAGTAATTATCTTTGATGGCAACCTTAAATTTGTCCTCTGGCAGTGGCAAACAGTCCTTTTGAATTTGAAAACGTACCTGTGTCATATCTCCAAACCATTACAATAGTTCATAGGCATTTTTACAACTGTATGACTCCAGAACAATCTTTAAACATGTTTTTTAATCAAATCTCTTAGATTCCCATGCAATGCTTTTGATGTGCATGTGTATATATATATATATGAACACAGAAGTCCAGTATTGCCAGTGTAACACCCCCACAAAGAGAATCATTTCAAAAAAGATTAAATTACAAAGAACCAAGGACGTTATAACCGAGAACTAAAAATCAAAACACCAATTAAAGTCAATGAGTGGGCAATTAAAGGCTATAAAACCATAGATATTTGAAATATTTAAACGTTTAATTCAATGAGACAAAACTTGAAAATCAAACAAACACCATGACAAGATAAACGATGCCTAATGCCAGTGAATATAATAATCAAGCTATCCTTTAGGTGCAAAGAAAATTCCACATACTACTTAGGTTAACAGACACAGGGTTCGTGAACATTGAAATCTTATGAATAACAAATCAAAGTAAGAGCATACCTGGGCTGGAAAAGGCCTTTCAGCGGACCTAAAAGCATTACGCTGCAGATCAAGACCACCACGTCCTTTAGCCTTGTAAATGCCATACATTAACCTCAGTTCAAAGTCATACAAAAAAAGCTTCATTCCTTTGGTCACTCTCTCAACAACATCCTTCTGACTTTTAGGCAAGCCAAAAACATGGTAGCGGAAACAGTCCTCTTTGGTTTTCGAGTTGCACATGAATATTAACCCTGCAAGATCATCCTTGGCTCCGGTAGAAGCTTCAGGTTTCTTCTTATCTTGATTCTTGGCTCCAGTAGAAGCTTCAGGTTTCTTCTCTTCTTCATTTTTACTCTTGTTCTTCTTAAATTTCTTCTTCAATTTCTTTTTCTTTTTTGTCTTCTCATTTCCATCCTTTTTCTCACTCTTCTCATCTGCAGTCTTTTCATTAACAGCTTCATCTTCAGCCAGATCCATTGGCTCGTCAGTTTTCTTAGAAACTTCATTGACATCAGGCTCCGTGTTTCCCTTAACATTCTCAGAGGCAACTACTTTCTTGTTCCCTTCAGCAGAGGCTGCCTTCTCAGTGCCAACCGAGTTTCCCTTGTTCTTCACCATGATTTGACAACCAAAGTCCAGAAAAGGGAAAACAAATGTACAACTGCCTGTACCTAAAGCAAAAACAGGCTCAACGCATCAGTAAAACCATCAAGATCCATTTTAACAAGAGGGGAGTGAAAGATAAAAGTCGATGTCAAGTACAGATGAAGCAAATCCCAACAATGACATGTAAAGGTTATAAGCCATTGCACATGAACATTTAGCACCACTGCTTGGCTTACAATGCCATAAATGATAACACGTAATCCAGTCAACTGTGAAAACTTATACATCCACAACAAGCAGATATTGAGAACAAAATACAAGCTCACATTGCGAAAATGGACATCAATTTCATGCATGAACCAAATCTCAACTGTTGAAATCACACAAGCAATTGCGAACCACTACAGATGGAGCAAATCCCAACAATGACATGTAAAGGTTATAAGCCATTGCACATGAACATTTAGCACCACTGCTTGGCTTACAATGCCATAAATGATAACAGATAATCCAGTCAACTGTGAAAACTTATACATCCACAAAAAGCATATATTGAGAACAAAATACAAGCTCACATGCCAAAATGGACATCAATTTCATGCATGAACCAAATCTCAACTGTTGAAATCACACAAGCAATTGCAAACCACTACACCAAGTCAACCATCAGCCGGAACTGCCATTCATCCAACCAATTAGCCCTGAGTCTACATCTTAACATCAAATACAATCGCAAGCCAAAAATGGGAATCAATTTTTAATACGAATCAAATTTTAACCTCAAAATAGACAAATATGGGAATCAGTCTGACAGATGAGACAAGACCAGTAATCAACTCCACCTTTATTGCAAATCCCTGCACTGAAATAACCCAAAATGGTAACCAATTCCATGCATGAAGCAAATCCTAACATCAAAATGTCAACTTATAAGCTTGAGATGGGAGTTAATATTTCATATTACGAAAATCATGACATTCAAGTGTAAGGTCACACCAAAATGAGAAGTCAATTCCACATATTACACAAATGCCATCAACTAATTAACATAAACTCGTGATTATAGCTTTTGCACAGAATCCAAACTGTAAAATCCTGCAAATACACAATAAGCATGTAGATCCTTCATGTAGTCTAAATTTTTGAAAGTTTTGCTCACAGATATTCAAAGGTCATTTTGGACAAGGTCAAGTCCTAAAAACTTGTGCAGGAGTGAAAACTTGATATTGCATGTTACCATTTGATAGCGAAGGGATCCAAAAAAATATTCACACTTCTTGCTGATAAAACTTAAAAAGATGCCCTGCATGTGACAGCTAGGTAAAGCTGTACCCTTAAATCCACTTCATGAAACACTGAAACCTTTACTACATCATCAACACCATAAGATCTTGAGGCAATCCAACTGGCACAGAGTTTCATAGGTTCAATTCTTGGTATGGTCTGAGTCATGAGCTGCCCAGATTACATGTAAATTAAAAAACCCGCATGTTCCTGGCAACATTGACAGCAAAATACACTACCCCATACAGCACCTCACAAAGATTACCCCATATAACACCCCACATAACCAAAACAGCTTTTAATGAGCTCTAGAGAGCAGCAAGCGGGATAGAGTACCATATGACCCACAAGGGTTCAATTATTTGTAATTTCTAACCTGCCCTAAACATAAGCTCCAGAAAAATCGAGGCACAATGTCTCCGCCCTCTCCCCACTCTTCCCCAACTTTCCCTAACCCTAGTTCGCTTAGCTGCGGCTGCAATGGCAGTGTTCTCCCCGTTCGTGGCTCAATGGGCGCTGGTGGTCACAACATGGGTGGATCTGGGGGCGCTGCTGCCGGAGGCGCAGCCACTGCTGGCGGATTGGTGGTTTCTTCGGGGGTTTTTGCTCAGCTTGCCCCCTCTGAGCACTCTTTTCTGCAGTTTGCAGCTGGGACCGCTGCACACTCTAAACCGCTTTCTGCTGCCAAGCTCACCCCTTCGGTCTCTTTTGGTGAGACCGTGATTGAAACGGAGAATTTTTTCGCCTGTCATGGGTTGATTTGCCGCTTCAAGTTTCAACGGCCTCTGGCCTGGGTTGCCGCTGCTACATTCTTGGATCTCCTCAAACTGGCAGCCTGTCTTGAAAGGTAAAGTTGACATTTACCGCTGTGCTAGGGGATTTTTGATACTTTTGACGACACAGACATTATCTTCTCCAAGCTTTCGAAACTACAGAATAATCATTTGCCGATTAAACCGTAGTTCCCGTCTTTCAATCCTATCACCGTAACTTTCAACGTCAAACATGTTTAGGTTCATTTACCTCATCTTCCGCTGCAGTTTTGGGGGGAGGAGATCTTGATTTCAATTGGTAATGCTTTGGGCAAATGCTTGTCCATTGATTCTAAAACACAACTTTACACACATACTACTTATGCTCACATCTTGGTGGGATCTGGATACCTCTCTTGATATACCCACTTCCATTGATCTCAAAGTTTTGGATAGGATATGGACTCAACCTCTTGACTATAAAGGCTTGCCCTTCAAATGCAAGAAATGTTTTGCCTTTGGGCATCTTTGCTTCAAAGTGTCAGAAAGTGAAACAGAAGCTTAAAGAAAAAATTTCTTGGTAGAAGGATTCCCAACCCAACCTATTGATTGTTGAGAATGATTCAGATTCTTCTTTGGAAGATTTGGCAGAGTTTCACAATGACCCTAAAGATGATAAGGAGATTCAACTACCGGCTACAACTCATGTTTCCCCCCTGCGGCGGGGTTGGTGGGGTCAGATCAAGTGGAGCTGGTGTTTACACTCCCTTCAGGGGCAGACTTGAAGGTGGAGTCAAAAGTTGGAGCAAAGGAGTGTTCTGTTTCTTGGCTTCCAATATATCCAGATGAAAATTTGGATCCTAATAAGAGTAATGGATGGACAGTCGTTAATAGAAAAAAGAAAGGAATTTCTATCCCTAAAATGAGATTAGGATCCCATGGTCAGGGTCCTCTGGAGTAAATTGTTTGTTTGCTGCAGCTGTGGGTGCTTCAGCCTCTTTTTTTCTCTTCTCTTTTTTGTTCTTCTCTTTTCTGCCTTGGTGGCCCTCTATCTTTTGCTGCCTGCGAGCTTCTTTGCTGTAATGCTTCAATGCTTTATTCTGCCTTAAGGGTCTTTTGAACAATGATGCAGATCCTTTCAAAACCCACACTTTTACCCTTTTCCAAAAAAAACATAAGCTCCAGAAACACTGCTACCATCCCTACCTCGTGAAAAGTTACAATCATAGGACCCAGAGACATCAAATGGCAGAGAGTTTCATAGCACCCACCAGGGTTCAATTCTTGTTAAGTACCCAAATTACATGTAAATAAAAGAGATGCATCTTCCTAGCAAATATTGGCCAAAAAATACACTGCCGGTATAAACTCCCCGTAGCCATAATAGCTAACATATGCTCCATAAGGCACCAAGAGGGGCAAAGTACAATACCACCCACCACAGTTCAGTTATTAGTAATTTCAACCCCACCCTAAACATAGGCTTCAGAGGGCAGTAAATGACAGAGTTTTATAACACCCAGCAGGGTTCAATTCTTGGTAAGGTCTAATCCATTTAACCATATGCATGTTCCTCATACAGAACACTACTGGCAGAAAACACACTACTCATACAGAACACCACCCAACCAACATGGCTAAACTTGGGTGCAAATATCATCTTAACAGTTAACAGTGCCATCACTTATTGTACGGTAAAAGATCATTTCATAACATCTACAATGCCTAGAAACACAACTCTAGAAGACCTACAGTTGAGCCAAAACACTAAAAACTCATCACCAGTGTATTTTCAGCAAATTCTACCTGCAATTATGCCTCTACTAGCACAGTCAACAACAACAAAAAGAATCAAGATCAGCTCATTTGAACTTGGAATCTAAGTGCTGCCAGTTACTGTCAACTCTAGAGTAATGGATGGCTTCAGAACATATAGAATGCCGAGAAACACCCGTCCATTAAGTGGAGAAACTCCCGTCTCCAATCCCAACAGTTGAGAAAAAAACACAAACTCGTAAACAGTGTAGTTTAATCCAATTCTAGCTGGATTCGTACCTCTATTTGCACAGTCAACAACAAAGAAAATATCAGCTGATTTAAGCTTAGATTATAGGTGCTACCGGTTACTGCAGACTCTAGAGTAAATAGATCATTTTATAAGGCATGGAATGCGGAGAAACACACCTTTTCAAGCCCTGCAGTTAAGGAAAAACGCTAAAAATTATAAAACATTGTCAGTTTTCGCCAGTTCTAGCTGGCAAAGAAGAGATACGCTCGTCTGAGCTTGTATTCCAGGTGCTACCACTCAATGTCGAGTAATAGATCGCTTCATAAAGCATAGAATGTCAAGAAACACACCTCTCGAAGCCTGTCAGTTGGAGAATAACCCCTACATCTCAAAACAGGTGCAGATTCAGCCAATTCTGAGTGCATTAGTATATCTAGCACCGTCAAAAATATAGTAACAGACTTTCCACTTAGCCAAAACTTCTAAAGAACATCTAATCTAGACCCTAAGAAAACATACATCATGAAAATATATACCCCTAAAGAGCTATACAGAAAACTCTATTTTACTTGTAAGCGCATGTCTCCACCACAAGACAAATCCATTGTCCTTTGAATGGTGCATGTTCTTCATTAAATATGATAATTTATTCGTCTACGGGAGGTTTTAGTTAGAGATTTTAGGCTTCCACAATCCAGGAAAAAAATACAGGGATAAAGCTACGTACGGTGAGGTTTTAAGTTCGAGTCCTAGCAAGTCCATAAATAGGGAACACGAATTATTTAACCTTCCATACAAAAGAACGAATTACATATCTAAGCAGTTATCTAAATTTAAAATAGGCATGCATAAAACTAAGGAAAAGAGGAAGCTAGGTTTTTAAGTCCATACCTTATTAAAGCAGGTCTTCTTAAACAGGGAACACCTGTTTAATGAAATAACACTAAAAACAAAAACACCCTTGTAACGGCGACGTCGTGGAGTCGAATCTCAACCTCCAACTGTAAAACCACAGAAGAAAAAGGCCCCTGAAACATCCGAACAAATGAAAATGCAAACAGCAGAGAGAATAAACGAAGAAAACCCTTATATTATTATAGATCGAGCTTCTGTGCGAACCTTTAAAATGGTTATTCAGCGGATAACTCCTTCCCCACCTGAAAAGCAAAGCAGCGCAGAAGAGCGCGCAAAAAATGAGAGGACTGCTGAGATGAAACGATGATAACGGGGTAAAATTTAACATATTAATGGATTCATTTTATACCTAGCGAGCCCAACATATTATATGAGAGAGTGAACCCGTGTGTAACCCTGGTTATGTTATGTTGGGTGTCAATGCCATACATTAACTTCAAAGTTAAAAAGAGGGGGAAAAGGGAAAAAGAGAAATAGGGGAGTGCCAAAATTAGAGATGAGGTTGAGGAGTGCCGCATGAATTGCATTAGGACCAATATAAATTTATCTCATTTTTTATGGAATGAAGATTAATAGTGTGGTTTATGTTAAAATTAAAATTTATATTTTATAGAGAGGATTTCCAACTTCATAAAGTATTTGGGGCACATAAAAAACAGTTCCTTAGACGTTTTAAGGAGTTTTTGTGACACTTGGCATATATATTTAAGTTTCCTTCCTAATTTTTCCTTGCAATAATTTATTCTAAATTCATCGGATCTTACTTTTACTACTACTAAAGACTCATGTTTTGTCTCTATAGAGAAAAATAAAAATTCATGGAACCCTATTAATGTTAAATATCATATATTTTTCTCCCCCTCACCTCCTTAAAAAATTTCGCTTGCCCCTTCCATGGGACTAGCATCTTAAGAGGGATGTTTGGTCCATGTTTTTAATAGAAATTTTGATTTGAACATGAACGAGGACAAAGACAACCCTATAATTATGTCAAAGGCATTTTCTAAAGTACAATGGACTGTGGATTGTCGATTCTGACACTACTTATTGTCCATTATATCAACAGCATACATTTTTTTATCCTATCGTTGTCATTCACTTTTTTCTTTTTAAAATTGTGCTTGTTCGGGTTTTATCTGTCTTTTTCTAGGCCATTGTTGTTGTCTTTTTCCTAGCCACCATTTTTCTCTATGTTAGCTCTTTCTTCAGTCACATTTTGATCCACGCTTGAAGTTCAAAACTTTTTGACCTATCAAACCTGGACCTTACACATTACACTTTGATGGTTTTATTAGTAAAAATCCCTCCTTGTAAATTAGAGAGCATTTTGCACTCAATAATGTAAGAAACTAAATGGAATCCTAGTCTAAAACTTTCGATCAATGTGTTAAATCGACCTTTCACTTATATTACCAATCACTAAAGGGGCTCAATTATCGATGACGGCTCGTGCATCATTAGTTTTCTTGCAATTACTCGAACTTAAACTGAAAAAGGGGTCTACAATGTACTACAAGTAGCAAGCATTACATTTGGGTTTCAAACCTAGAACCTATTGGATTTTCTCCATTTTTTATTTTGGCTCCTTTAAGCACAAATTACATTTGCGCATGTAGACACCAAAATTGGATCACACTCCCCTTGGTCCCTTTTCGAATAGCCAACTTAAACATGCTCACCTAACCATAACCCTTTTACCCCACATTAATATTAATTTAATTATTTACAATTAAAGTAATACCCATGCTCACAATATTCATTATTTAATTACCTTAGTTAAAACTAATTTCCACCTCACCTAGACACCTCACCACAAATATATTTTTAGCATATTTTCCCTTTACTAGGACTCAACATTCACTCACCATAACTAACTAAGACTTAGTCATACCTACCTTAATGAACTAAGACTTAGTGCAACCTTAAAATCATATGCCTATTCTCCCTCTAACCACATTCCCACCCATTAAAACGTAACATTCCGTTTTGATTTACGAGATAGACTGAGCTGGCCCAAAAAGATTGCCAAGATCTAGCATTTTTAGTAAACCTAGGATTTTCCGCTTTAACCGATGTCAATCAAACCTAAACCGACTTCAGTCACCCTAAATTGTCGCCGTTTACCTTATATTATTTTTGGTAACCTTGTTTGAGAGGTTGGCACATTCTCGAGTTTTGGAATGAAGGAGATCTACATGCAAGCAAAAATCAGAGCCCTTTCGCACGTCCAAACAGCCATAGCCAGCACTAAGACTAATCAGAAGACCTCTACATTCACGGTGGCATCTCGGGAAGCAATGTCGTATCACTGAACACCATTCTACAAATCAACCGTCACTAGCATCTTCAATTCACCGCTCCACCACTACAGGCATTTAGAATCATTCTGAACTCCAAGTAAGTTAGTTTCTCCTCTGTCACTTGTAGTTGTATTCTCTATTTGCCTTCATCTATTCATTGTTCTTACTTAGATCTATCCCTCAGCTTTCTCTCTATTGACCACCCCCTCACACCCCACTTAAACTTCACAAAAACATATCCCAAAACCACCTCCCTCACGTATACCTTGCAAACACCCTTCAAACTCTTTGTGTAATCACAAAGAGGACCCAAAACTCTTATCTACAACACCTTCCAGTTCCCCATAGCCACCAACATCGGTTAACCCTAACTATGGTTAGTCCGTCATATACTGACATCGGTCTCCTTAATCGATATTGGTCACTATGACTGTCAACCCAACCTAACAACTCAACCCTTAGCCTACCCCAAACCTCACTCAAAACCTTACCACACCTATTTTGGACCTGTCACCTCACCCTCCCCCACATAGACCCTTCCAACTCTTTGTTCCAAGATACAAAAGAGTCCAAACACCCTCCACCTGACTCCCTACACTTTCCACAGCAACCAGTATCGGTCATACCTAAATCGACATCGGTCACCCTGACCGACGTCAGTCTCTGTGTCTGATAATACTATTCCAGACCAGCAACCTAATTACCTCACCCAAAACAACCCAAAATCTCACCCAATCTTACCAAGACTCTATTTGTGACCTGCAGACCACTTCTGCTACCCACAACCCAACTCAAAACCTTTATTTGCATAGCATTTTAGTATTTAATCAGATCGACGTTGATAGCAATCTGAGGCACCCAAATCAGAACGCTAGCACTAGATTCTTTTATTTACATGTTTAAGTTATTTTATATTGATTTTTAAACATTAGATTGACGGCCTTCTAGGAAGTATCACACTTCTTGGATCTAGCATACACTAAGCAATCCACTGTCATACACTATTTAACTCTTTTTTATCGTCTTGTTTTGTATTTCAGGTAGTTCCTCCTAACCAAAAGGAAGCTCTCATAGTCGGCATTGGATCAAGAAGTCAAAATGCACGCAACGACCTTTACACTAACCTTCACAATACGTATTCCTCCTTGGCCCATACCCTTATCTGTTTCGGTAAATCCTTACAGAAAACGGTGAAATAACGCAAACAATGTGAGCAACAATGGGATGATAAAGTGGAGCACATATAACAAATATTACTTGGGTAGGAACTATCTGAGTTGTGGAATAAGTGTGGGACATGTAGGTATTTAATTCCCACCTTTTTATTTCCAACTTTCCATTCATGTCTTCATATTATCTAACAAATTAAATGCCATCCAATCGAAAACCTTGACGTAGTAAAAAAAAAAATAGCAAAGCCCACTATGGTGGTCATTATGTTGTTGTTATAAGACAACCTCTATCAAGTGTCGAGGATGGTTTTCCTCCCTAGAAATCAGAGTGTAGATAACCCATGTGGATGAACGAAGTGGACGTCATTCCTTGGATATAAATAAGGAACAAGGTTTATGATATTCAAGTTCATGAGATGAGACTATCAATGTTACTCCCTTAACCCTAGGTCATATATCGAGATATGGATAGTTGACCTGTGGCTAATATAATCTCGTATCATGTCATTTCATATTTTATTTATGCTTTCATATTCTTATTGGGTCATCCTTGGTGCTTTGCATAGTGTAGTATGGTATATATAGGAGTTAGGTGGTAGGATTTTATCATCATATTGAGCACTTGAGTTTTATTTTATGGTTTGGAGGTTGTCCCCTCGACATGGGTAAGTCATTTTACTTGCATATTGTGACCAGTTATCTATATTTTGGTTTTCTTTGGTGTGTTGTTTTTGTTGATATTTAGATATCGAAGTAATGTTATTACAAGTGATATTGGAGCGTTGATATGGCCATAATTGGGTCAAAACCCTAATTTTAAAGATTTGGTTATATCTCCAAAATGGTGGCATATTTTTTTGCAATTTTTAAAGTGAAGTGATGAAAGTATTCATGTAAGTTTCTCTCCAAATTTCAAGATTTGTTCAATTATTTTGCACAAGTTATAGCCATTTTAGTGTTTTTCATAAAATTTCTCTATAGGCCACTATTTTGGGAATTTTTGTAAGTTTCTTATAATTTTGGAAAGCTTTCCAAAAAATAGCTAGGGTTTGTGTTGTTTCTCTCTATTTTCCCAATAACCATATAAAATCCCAAACCCTACATTCCTACCCTAATCCTTGTATCCCAATACCCAAACCCTGCATCATGACAGGGAAATCAAGTAGAGGCCAAGGGAAGGGTCAAGCCATTATAGGAATGACTCCAGATAAGGAAGATATGGATTTGGAATCTTCAACTTCTAGAGTATCAGAGATATTTAACCAACTTCAAGAAAAGGTTAATAATATGGTGAGTAAGGAGGACTTCTAACATAATTTTCAATCACTAAAAGATGAAATGAAAGATAACCTTCAAACACTATGAGGTAACATTCAAGCATTAGAAGGTGACCTCAACCAAGGTCTTCGAGAAATGAAGAATGAAATGTAGTTGGGGTTGGAATCACTGAGAAAGGAGACGGTGAGTACTCTTTCAAGCATGAAGATGGGCATGAATTCCCATTCAAGTCACATGGGTTCCTCAAGTAATGCACAACCAGATCCAAATCACACCAACCAAGGAGGACTCTCTGTAAAACTTAGTGGATCTTTTATCCTACGCTGTACCATTATTCCAAAAATAGAAATGTGCAAGATCAATGGGAACGATCTGATCACTTGGATCCACCGAATAAATATTTTTTTTGATATACATCAAGTCCCAAGTGGGTAGAAGGTGGTAATGGCATCATTGTATCTAGAACCAAAACAATCCACTCGATATCATTGGTTATGCAATCAAAAGAAGAAGAAGGCTCTTAATGTCACTTGGTGGGCTTTTATAGGGTAGTTATAAAATATAGACACAAAATCACACACATATTACTATTTTACTATGTTGTTCATATGTTATTATATGCATGAATCTTAAGTAAGAATAGTATTCACTGGTGACACTATCTCTTATCTATCTATGTCCTTTGATTGTTTTCTATTGTGACTCTCTCCCACATTATTGTTTCTGCATCCACTTATGGTTAGGTCATAGGGATACATATCTATTTGTCTCTTCACATTTGGCGTCATTTATCCCAAGACACTAGCACCCACTCTGGACACTAGCACCCAAGCACTTGTGTCCATCTTGTGCGCTCTTGTCATGTTTATCTCTTTTTCTCATTTTGACATTTGTGGTCAGCCTTTTCATTTTTCTTATCCTTATCATGTGTTCATGGCCAACCTTTTGTGTCACTAATGTTGAAATTCAAACAAGATATTCTTATATATACACACAACATACACACTATTATTCGGGTTGGCGAATCTAACGAACTATCTCATCCACGTACTATCACTACAATCATAAGGGACTACATTTTTGGGCTACAAACACTTCATAAGAAGGGGAAGTGTTAAATTCCATATCACACATTTGCATCTAAGTTACCTATAGTCTATTATCTTGGCATCGTTGGCGTGAGGAAAACCTAAAGACACTATTTCACACACAAGCACACATAACTACATGGAGTTTGGAATGTAGTGCAACACTCAGTACTAAGTTCGCTCTTCGGGTGACCATCAGGGTCAGTGCGACTTCACATATTACATTTTTATTTCAGATTTAATGTGTTTTTTAGCTTGTGTAGATAGTTAGGGTTTGTTTTGCAAGTTACAAGTGACATCAAACCCCTAACAGCGAAGTCAAAGCGACAAACCCGACATTGGAGTGAAGACCCTTAAACCCAGAAAAAGGCAGATCCTAAATATTTGCACAGTGGCCAATGCCTAGAGCAGACACTAACGCCCAAGTGCTCCTATCCTCCCGTGGGTGCCCCTGTTCGACACAGTCTTGAGTCCTAAAACTTTTATGTCAACCACTGTAGTTTCATTTTCAGTCAAACCCAACAGTCACACAGTCCCAACTGTCTCCAAATCACACAAAAAAAATCATCTAAATCATCTATCTCTCTCATCCATTTAGAGTCCTACATTATTTGAGTACTTAGGATTTGTGTATTGATGTATATCGTCATTTGTATATTCATTAATTATAGAAGTTACTATAAAATATAGATTTAATTTCTATTTTTATTAAATCATTTGGTGAACCCCAATCCTATTCGAACCCTTTGCCCTTGGATCCCACACCCTCGTGGCTCAAAAGATGTACCCATCTCCAAAGCACGATATGACCTATATGTATATGCAACTAGTATTTGCCAATGTTACTGAAAAAATGAATTTCATAATGTCATCTACCATCCTCAATATGACACAAAAACCCTCCAACTACTCCTTGACCACCAAATCTCCCTTCCTGTTGGTTTCCAAAACTATAATATTTACATAGTTTCCCCCAGCCAAAATTTTACCCAATGTTATCCCTCATTTCCCATAGCCATGCACAATCCTCCATCTTCCTCTCCTTGTTATATTGCAAATGATAACATCAATATAGATTCTCTACGTGATGAGGTGTTTGCTTGTAAAAAAAATGGATGTTAATGCTTGTACTTGTGATATTACAATTGTAAATATTGTTAATGATGCTCCTACTATTAGTCAAGTTGTATGTGAATCTATTTCTCTTGCCATTATTATTTATGAAAATGTTTATAATGATTGCAATAATAGATCTAACGCTAGCACTCCTACCACTTCTTTGTATGTTGATGATAACCTTGATGAGACCATTGCTTGCAAAAATATGACTGATAGTGACTTTGATTCTGATAATGATACTACACATGTTAATAACGATGTTTCTTCAATTAAAATTGTTGAATGTGATTATATACCTCCTCTTCCTTCTATTTCTAAAGCATTTTCCAATGTTGGCCATGTTTACACTAATCCTATTCCTATTATCACTCACAATGGCAAGATTCAACCCCTCAATGTGCCTCTCACTTCCCAGACCATCCCCTCACGAGATATTCTCTCTCTCATGCATGTTATTGGTTCTTTGTAAACCCAAGTTCATACCCTTACCCTCGAGAGTCAAGCTTAGTATGCCTTCATTGACAATAATTCCCTTCATGAAAATCCTATTCCTAAGAAGATTCACAATTCCACTTTCCCCGAGGACTTCATCGTGCCTACTTTCTCCTATTTCGATGGCACCGACAATCCTTATTTACATCTCAAACATTACCGTTTAGCCATGGTTTCTTATTCTAATGATCTCTTGTTACTCAAAGCTTTTGTCATAGCCTTGTTATTCATGCTCTTCAATGGGTATACTCATTTGCCTTATGGATCGATTAGTACTTATTATGATATGGAGGATGCTTTTCTTAGACACTTTATTTCTAACAATGGTCTCAAAGTTACATATAAACACTTGCCTTCTTTACATCAAGGAAAGAATGAACCAATTTTAGATTATATTTTACACTTTAATTCTTGCATGCATCAATTACTATTTTAACCTATTGATCTAGAAATGCAATTTATCTTTTGTCGTGGCTTAATTCCTCCCTTAAAAGAGAAAATCTTATATGATATATGTGAATCATTTACTCTATTATGTTATAAAGTTATTGATTTATAGAAGTACTTAATTGAGGAACATGTTATAATGCCACCTTCTACTTCTGTAGACACAAAATCGTGCACTTGGGTACGTTTCTAGGTCCTAATCGCATACCACTATTCATATGATTCCTAAGCGAGAAAACTAGTAATTGACTATTGTCTTTAGCCTCTTTTATGTCTTTCTTGCTTTTTCTTTGGTGTTACACACCCCAAAGCCCAGTCTATACTTCACTACTTTATCTTTCTTGACTCTGGATACTAGCGCATAGCCAAGATGCCAGCACCCAAGCACCCTCTTCCTTTTGGGCACCCCGACCTCTTTGTATCTTACTCCCCTCTTTTGGGCCTCTTTTATCTTTTGGACATATCTTGTTTTCTTATGGGTTAGACCTTTTAGTTGTCAATTACGAAATTTCAAATAAAGAAATCATATAAATACAAAGCTATGTGACCACAATAAAGGACCAAGCTCTAAGCATCTACCATCACCACCTAAAGTTGCATCCAAAGGCATTCTAAGAGCATCGACGACATCCATCTAACTTTCACTCCAAGGGACAAGGGACTCCATTTTCTGCATACATGCATAAGAGGGGAAATTCATTTTGTCATCTACACATCTATCTTACATTGGCTACATCTAGTTATCACTCCGCTATCGAGTGCATCTTGCACAAGAGCTTCCTAGGGCACGATTTCTACACACACTTCACCAAGAACTACATGGAATTTGAAATGTAGTGCAATGCTCGGTCGTATATGTTCACTCTATCAGGATGACTGTCAGAGTCAATCTGACTCCCCATTTACATCTTTCTTCTTTTGAGGATTTGATGTAGTTTTGAGGTTTTACAAAATATTATTTGTTTTGCAAGTTGCATATGCGAATTATAGCGATCATCCAGTGACATACATAGGCAACCAACAGGTGAAGATTAGTGATCACCTTCAGTGACACTACAGAAATCAGTTTCTGAGGTCTTTGCATAGTCTCGATGCACCCAACTAGCAGTCTCCAGCGCACCAAGCAACCCCATAACGCAGTCTCAGGTGCTCTGGTCCAGGCTCGGTCGGCATAATACAAAAAAATTGTTACTTGGTTGCGACAGTCTGTTCCTCCAATTTACCAGTCTTCCAATCCATAATATTTCGGGATCAATTACGCAATCGACTAAGTCTTCGAGATTTATTGCGAAGTCATTATCTAGCTTATTGCTTGTGTCAGATCTGTGCTTTATTGTTTATTTATCACATGTGATTCTAAAATATCTTGGGTTTTACAAATTCAATATTTGTTAAATCAATCTTATATACATATCAGAAATATCAACTTCGAGGTGCTTATATTATATGTTTGGTTTTTGTATTATATAAGCACATTGAAGTTCATATCTCTCAATGATTTCTTGCTAGTCAATCTTGATTGTAGCACTAAAATTATTTCTCTTGGCTAATACTCGCATTCCTTCTATTACTCATCTGAACATAGTATATCAATCATTCATAGATGCCTTTTCTCAAAAACTTACTTTTCCATCTGATATAGATGACAATATTTCTGTTTATGATCCTCCCCTATATATCTCGGCTCAGATATATCACATGGGTATTAAGTAAACAATAATCGATAACAAATTTGAGCTCAATCTTTATACTATATCACTCCATAATATCGAGCTTTCCTCAATTAATGTTAGCCCATCATCCATTTCTCATCATGCATATGATTCTTTTATGCGTCTGTGCATAGGCACTATTACTTAAATTATCAAAATTGGGCCAAAAATTGTTCTTATGGTATGCTTTGTTATCAATTTCCTAGTTCAGTACAATTGCTTACTCGGTAGGCCATGGCTTCACACCATGCAGGCAATGCCTTCTATAATTCACTAGTGTGTTAAAGTCTTACATGCAGGTTTTGAACATATTGTAGTCGTTGATCATGACCCATTCAGATATTACCACCTAGACCCAACCACTGCATTACCTACTCCAAATTCTACTACTGTTATGAATCATGTTGATGAATAACAGCCCATGGACTATCCTATTAACTTACGTCCACTCGAAGGAATTGTACGTGCATTGGACAACATCCCATTTGCTTCATCCCCACCCCCTCCTTCTACTAATGCTGTGGTAAATTTTCAGGGGTCTGTCCATACACTTGACGTCATACCACCTTCTTCATCTTCCCATGATCATTATGCATCAGTGCTTCCTCCTTTCACATGCACTCTCTTTATCAAGAGTTTTTATTGACCTCGCATTCCATTCAATATTACTTGCTTTGATACTATTTACACTCATGTTAGATTAACTTGGCTTGGATTCACCCTCATTGATCTCCTCCCTCCACCTCATTCCTCTCACCTCTATCATGGATATGTTAGCACCACTGCTACTTATGGCCTTTGTGTCTTCCATCTTGTTGTCTTGTGTTTTTGTAAGGGAAAAATTTACTTGAAAATAAGATAATTAACCCTAGTGTCAAAAAATTTCATTGTAACCCTTCCCCGACAGTCCTTCAAGTCAATCCATCCCTTATGCTAGGATTATCCCCCATCTATGTAATGTTTGTATTTGTGGTCTCACACTCACCCATGTGAGGAAAAGAAAAACAAGTTCAAAGGAGTCTTTTAAGACAATGCCTTTTAAGGTGGATCTTTCAACAAGTTTAGGAATGACTATTCTTAGCTTTTCTCGAGTGGATAAACATTCTTTGGAGATGATTTCAAGTATTAAATTCATCAATAATTTGTATTCATGAACCAATATCATTGTGTAAGTCATCGAGGAAGAATTAGGAAATATTTGGAGATTCCAGGACAAGTTCGACAAAAGCAGGTTTTGGAGGTCAAAGGAGTTTACTTTGCAAAAACACATATGAGCTTCGGGAGACGATTCAAGGAGCTCCAAAATGAGTTGGAGGTCAAAAAAATATAAATTGAAAGATAATTCAATTCCCTACATGGTGGTTATCCCATATTTTTCACAACACCCATGCATTTCTTTCCATAACTCATTCTTCACAAAAACAACTAGTGGTCCTGATAATAAGGACATTTTTAGGAGGTTTCAAGACGAATCAAACCTTGAGACCCATCCCATCATTCAAAAAAAAATATTTCCAATCAAAACATATAAATAAGAGCCTAAAAATTCATCTGGGAGCTCTGACAATGTCATTTTCAAGTTCTTATCCAAGGTACGAGCTTCGTACTTAGCAAAAAAATTCAATGACACGTTTCACCATGAGGCTAATGCCAAATTTTGGTGTCCCTCTATCCCTTTCCAAGGGGATGAGGGGACATAAAAATGTGCCCCACCCACCTTAAGCCTCATGGACCCCCAACATGGCTCTGGGGAGCTTCGATAAGCACCTTTCACCAAATTTCTTATATTCAATAATTTAATTAATCAAATAAATATGAATAAGGGAAAATGGATGTTTATTCGATTAATTAAGTAAAATTACGGATGATGGTACTTATTCATCTAAGTACTTAATTAAATACTAAGTACTTAGACAGCTAAATACCGCCTATTAGTATTATTTAAATCAGTATGTTGGTATTACGGAACTTTGGTTGCATTGTGCTAGTTGTGTCATTGTTATAATTATTTTACGACTGCAAACATAGTTTTTAAGATGTCATAGTTTGGCAAAAATCTACAAGGCTATAAGCCTGGCTGGAAGGCTTGGTAACATTAATTGATGTGGCTCTATTTTAATATTATTACTATTAAAATGTTGGGGGCATATTACCACCCATTGATTTTATAAGCAAGATGTGAATTAAATAATATTGGCTTCTAAATAATAAAGTGGTAATAACACACCATGATTGCATGTATTTTTCAAAGGAATTATTAGGGTTTAAAGTCAATGTGGAAAAGGTTAAAAATGCCATAGTATGACAATGCTAAAGTTTTATTAATAATTTCTAAATCCACAAAGTGGACATTCACACGAACGAAAAGGAATGAGAATTTTTGGTTGCATATTCAGTTTGGCTTGATCCCTCCCCTCCCACAATGGAAAAGGCATTGCAAAACCATCCACCTGGTAGCATGAGAGGGATGGGCACTAAGGTTTATGGGGATGTGTGGAGAGGAAAGAGGAAAAGAGGTTTAGTTTTGATTTTGCATTTATTTTCCACTATCAGTTAACTCCTCTCATGGAGGAATTCTAGTAAAATTTTCTGCATGAAGAGAAGTCAATTTTCTTGGGAAACTTGCTATTTATTACGAGAATGCAAATTGTTGGGGGTTTTGTGGCTAATCTGGAAGTGACACTGTGAAATTTATTCTAGCTAGGGTTTGGAGCAACAGAAGCAAGGAAAAAACATGGGCAATTGTTCCAGGCAAGGATTTTTCCCCTTGCCCCACTGAGTTTTGATTTTTAATGAGATGGGTCATTTTTGCTTAGTCAATTTTTGTTTGTTGATTGAAATATGTGAAAAAATGTCCAAATTTGGTTCATTTGCTTCAGTTTTTGCAACAAAATCATTTGGAAGAAATGTGTTCTTTTGTATGGTTGAGTGAATCGATTTGTTTTGGTTTTCTGTTAACTTTGTTGGAAAGAAAATTTATGTCTTATGGCTGTGTTGGGTAATATTATTTTGAATTCAAATCATTTTGAGGTTTAACATCTAGAAAATTTATCAATAATAGTGTTGGCTAAAATGGGTATGATGATTTGGTGGTCCAAATCGATTTTTATGGCTTATAGTTAGTTAATTTTGTTTAAAATTATTGGCTATGTTGGTTTGAGTAAAAATTATTTAAATCTTTTAGTTAGGGCCTTCTTCCATAAAAGAAAACTGTATGGCTTTCGTAGAGCAATTTTCTTCTTCATTTGAATCGATTTATCTATGATATTTTTGAGGATTTTGAGAGAGTCAGGGTTATGGGGTTGTATTCTTCACTTGGTAGTTATTGGAGTGTTTGCTTCTTGCTCTCTTGTTTGAAAACAATATGGTTGTTGGGTTGGACTTTTCCCTAGAAAATTAATGGGGGATTTCTTATTTAAGGTTCATAACTCAAATTGCATGGTTGCACCTTTGTTTATTATGATGGAAAATAAATTTGAAGTTGTGGGTTCGTGAGTGGCATGGTATTTTCTTCTTACTTTAACTATATATTGAAAAGAGATAAATTATTGTGCCTTCTTTTGTGTGTTCAATCAATTGTTGATATGTCAAAAGAACCTCTAGTTTTTGGAATATATACAAATCTGAAATGTGCAGTTTGCAAATAAAATTTGTATGGTTTGTGTTATCAAGAAAAATTACTTTGTTGGGCTTATGATCTAGAAAGGATATTTGGTTGAAAAAACTTGTCTTCCTATATTGTATGAATGGAATTGTGAACTAACCTTTGTCATGAGAAGAAATAAATGATTTCGAGGCTCTTGTTTTCAGCCTTATATGTTTTAAACCATTTTTACAAGGCATTTGAAAAAGTTTTTAAAAAATGCATAAAGGTATATGAATGTTGAAATGAATAGCTGGGCAAGAACATTTTTGTCATTTAAGTTCATTTCCTTTCTTTTACTTATCCCGTGATTTTTAACTCAGAGGGTTGGATCACTTGATCCACACCTTTTCTTTAAAAGAATTTATTTTTTACTTTGACTTAGTATAGTTTAATTTGATTGCTAGGAAATTTTAAAGGTGGAAAATACAAGGAGAAACTATGGCAAATTTTTTCCAGATTTCTATACTTAGTCATTTTTCAGATTAAAACTACATGGTTGACTTATATATTTTGAGAATTAAGCTGAAATAATGTCAAATGCAAAACACATTTAATTTTTCTTGATTCTTATAGTCTTAATTCATTGATGGGTTGTTTTTGTCTGTGCAATAGTAATGGATCCGACACAATTTGAAAACCGTTATCCTCCACCAATCGCATGGCTTTCGATTGAAGAAGTAGGAGGAGTACATGCAGAGTGGTCCTTCAGGAGCACTTCACATATACTCCTCACATTTCTTCCGTTGCTAGCCATAGGATTGCTGGAAGATCCTAGTTCCCTAACTATTCTAGAAGCATTACTACTGCAAGGTAGATGAGCTAAGTTTATATGATTGATTTTCTTTATGAGTCAAAACTTAGTTTATCAAGTAGAATAAATTTTTCTAGTTCTTTGAACTGATACCGCCCAAACAAACAATGTTACAGGTTTAGTAACGGTGATTGGACCATCTCACTCCGACTTGGGGAGATCGACGTTAGAATGGATGTTTTTATTACGGATCTTGTATCCATTTGTAATTGTACTTATGAATAAATTTAATTACCTTGGGTAGATTGTACCTTGTAATAGTCCTTAGTGGATGATATTTGTTATATATTAATGAATGGGCTGATTTGATTATGTATAAATAATTGACGTATTTGGGTCTTGGGAAACGAACGCTTTAATGGATAAAGTTAAGGAATCATATAGTTAAGTATATTATGCCTTAAATGATTACAGTTATGAAACTAAAGGTATATCTCTTATCTAGTAGCTTTCTAAGGTTGTAAAGAATTAATTTGGGAAAATGGATGGTAAGTAATTCGAGATACATAACTGTGAATATGAAGGGAAAGTATAAGATGTAGGCTTATCTCATTAGGACTTAAGGTTCCTAATACTCTATTTCCTAATGATTTAATTGGTTATGGGCCAAGTTACTAAGTTGTACTCAATGTTATGTGTCTTTCAACTTCCTTATTGAGTTAAAATTGGCCAGAAATAAGGGTTAGCAAGTATGTATAAAACTAAATTAAAATAGAGTAACTTGTGAAACATTAGTCTTAACTTGACAAGATGTAAATCTAGACTTGAGAAATAATTTAATCAATAATTAACTTCATTATGATATTAAAACTTGAAATAAATCTAGCTAATGAATTGAAAGACTAGTGCATGCCTAAGCATTCTTTTCAAATGGGACTGCAGTCTAATTTAAGGGTATAATGGTTTAACCAAGTAAAGGGTGTATGAGCCATATGTAAAAAATGATCTTAATATATTTAAATACTTAGGGAAACTAATCTCGTTATTATTATCATCAACTTAAATGGTTTAAAAATCTGCCTTGGCGTTGGTCCAGAAAATTGTCGGGTAGGCAAGTCATGGGGAAACAGGCCAACAGTGTGCAGGGCATAGCCCCTCTTTGAGACAGTAAAGTGAAACTGGTTTATTGCTAATCTATCAAGCAAGAATCTGTGCAAATCTACACTATTCTAACTTCAGGGGTTTGGGATCTTCTCCCAGTAGAGGTAGTTCCAACTGCGAACAAAAAGGTAGGAGGGAAGGAACAAAGGAGGATAGATCTGAAGGAAGAAAAGAAATGAATTCCAAGACAAAAAGGTCATAAGGTTTATGCTTTAGGCTGGTAGTAAATAGAGCCAAACTTACTTGCATAAATGATCAAATCAACAGTGATGAACATACGACAATAATAGGAATGAATCCAATAGAATAAAAACATAGATCTAACTTAAGAAAGATATGATGCAAATAACACATACATTAAGCACAAAGTCGGAACATATGTATTAATATTTCTTTTGTTACAAGAAAACACAAAGTCTTTCTCTCCTCACTTCTCTTTTCATACAAAAAATGTCCACCTGGAATACAAGTATTCCAATATTTATAGAAGGAGAAGAGGAAAGAAGACAAAAACAAACCAACCACTATTTACAAAATACCTTACAAGATATTTACAAAATATCTAAAAAGTCAAAGGTTGACTTTGGGCAAGTTTTTGGATGGCAACATCCCATGGTGCAATATGGATGATGTCATCGTAAATGCCAACATGCTTTTAAAATATTTTTACAAAAAAGATCAAAGTGTACATAAGAGGAGAAACTACTCCTCATCATCCCTTTGCTTAAACTGAGTGTCTTGCTTCTGACCAGGAGAGTCGATGTGACACTGCGCTTGATATTCCATAAACTTGCTGATCATTGCCTGGAGTTAATCATGATCTAGACCTTTGAAATGGTCACCAATGAATTCACAAGTTTCTTTTTCATTCTTGAGCTTTTCAGGTAACCCAGAAAACTCCTCACATGTATCGATCAAGAAGCCAATGAAATCGTGGTAGGCTAAGAGGTTATTGATTGACTCTCGGTTGAAAGTGACCTCTGGTGCCAAACCTTGAGTGACTATAGCCTTAAAGCGCTGGAATGTATCGTTTGCTTCCCTCAAGGTGAATGATTCACTGAGCATCCCTGGAGACATCTTTGTAACTGTCTTCTCCATGTTGTATCGTGCATCCAGGGCTTCATCCTTGATTTTATCTATCCTCTCCAGGATATATTCCATTTGATCGACCCGGTAATCCAATGCAATCAAAGCTTTATTATGTGCTTGTGGGTGATCGATGACGCTGAACTTTAATAGGTCGTCAGCTGAACAGTCAGCCATTACTTGGAATGTTTCATGTTGCAATCTGGCGTTATCCAATTCTTTAGAGAGGGATCCTGCTACTGCTTGTAGCTCCTTATTGCCTGATCTATATCCTGGTAGAGCACTGTGAACTTCTTAATCATTTCCTCACTATCTCTAAGGATTCGCTCAATCCAGGAGGATACTGTCACGCCTTTTTTGCCAATCTTAGCATATTCATTTATCTTATCCTAACTGAGAACTTTAGTGGGCTCGGCGGTAGTCACAGGAGGAGCGTTGTCCATTCTCTGCAATGCTTAGAGAAGATGTTTGTTTTGTTCCTTGAGTATTCTCTTATCCTCTTTTTCTTCTTGAAGCTTCTTGCAGAGAGCATCTACTGCAGACAAGGCCTCTCCTTGTAGGCTTTCAGATGAGGTTCCCATTGTGACTTGGGTCACTATGAAGTCTGTGGGAGACAGATCCTTCTTTTCTTTGGTGGGATCCGGGTATGCAATCTCCATGACTCTCTCCCCCAAAGTGCTCTTAGAAAAACGAGTTATTGCTTTCTGCTTCTTGGGTCCCTTCTTTGGAATGACGGAGAAGTCCATGGGTGCAATGGGAACCTTTCTTTTGTGTTGACCCAGATGGTCAGAAATCCAACTAAAACTTATGGGAGAGGGAGTAGAGGGAATAGAAGAAGAAACGAGAGTGAAAGGGGAAGCAACTGTAGAGGCCGCATGGAAGAACATTGAAACACTTGGTGGTGGCATCGACAAGGAGTCCAACGCGCTATTGTTTGTGGGGCCTGGAATTACTACAGGAGAAGAAAAGGACATGGAAATGGAAGGGATCTGCAATTGAATGGAGGGAACACTGGGCGACAGATTTGGAAGAGAGGAGAAGATGGAAGAGGTGGGAGATGGAAGGGAAGAAGGGAGAGAAGAAGACACATCCATAAGAATAGATGCTTCAATGATAGGGGGAGGAGAAGGAGCGAAAGGAGTGGTGGGTACCTCAGTAGTTGTAGCTGTGATAACATCCTGGGTGGATGTATCTGTTGAAACTTTGGTGGTCTCTTCTTCTTTACCTGGAGACACCAGGTCAACCACTTGTTTCTCATAAGTAGTAGGAGGGCTTTGAGGAGGTTTTTCTTGTTTGCTTGTTTCTCCCTCCTTTTCCTTCCCTTTTCCTTTCAGCACATGGGCCATTCTTAGAGGTGCTTTACCTAAAGGGGAAGTAATGAAATCTACTCTGAGGTAGGTGATACCATTCTGTTTGCACCAATGTTCGGTGTGCTGTAACGTGGGCTTAACCCTTTCGTAGATGGTCTTAGGCGCTTTAGCTCTATCGACCTCTGCGAACGACCAATCGTCCCCATCCGTGTCAAGGTAAACTTGATCAATTTCTTTATCAATCTCTTGGAATCCCTTTGGGATGATGGCCACGCCATAGTGGATGATCTCCTCCAAATCCAACCAGAAGTGATCCTTTCGCCTGATGTCTATTTCATGTGTCAAGTCGATCCGGATGTCCTTGATCTTAGGAACATGGATGGGATCAATTGTTGCCCTTGGGAGGTAACTCCGATAATCGAAGGTGGGCCTTGTTGGGAAGTTGTGCTTCAAATTTAGCAATTCCAGCTCAACATACATCTCCCGTGCTTTGGCCAATGTGGTGTAGGTGTATCGGCCAACTGTAAGGGGGAATGGAGTTCCTCCTTTCTTTCTCTTCATGCACTTCTCATGGTAAGTGATCAATTGCCTTGAAAACTCCAAGAGGATCAGCTTGGGCCCTGCATACCTTGGTAGCTTTATCGGTTCACCCTCAAAATTCATAGCTCTAAGGTATGTGAATGTAGGAAATTATGTGAAAAATGCTCCCCATTTCTTCGTGGCAGTAATCACGCTCAGGTTGGTCCGACCATGTCTCATATTCGGCCTCAGTAAGCAGATTAC
Organism: Taxus chinensis; assembly: GCA_019776745.2. NCBI lineage: Eukaryota > Viridiplantae > Streptophyta > Pinopsida > Cupressales > Taxaceae > Taxus > Taxus chinensis. Next base: position 954,920,364 of record CM034147.1, on the reverse strand, counting down.
CTCATAGAAAAAGGCATCATTAATTTCGGAGAACTAGGAGATGTTGGACTCGAGCTTTAGTTCTGGGTAGAACTCATATATCTTGACTTGGGGCCATACCCCATTTCGAGCTAGGCCTACGAAATCTCTTGTTGATGTTGCAGCGTATACAACATAGGAATTCATGTAGAACTTCCCAGTTGTTAGGACTTATCGAAGCTGCTGGGAGATGGTGTCACTGATGATCTCACCCCAGCCAAAATGCTGATCAGGTGTATTCTTGCTCATGGTCTCTAGGTACCTCAGCATCCATTTGTGGAAATAATGGGCATCAAGGAGCCCAAATACTCTGTTCAGGAAGGTAATTATATCACTCAATTCCTCATTGAAGTCACTACAGTGGATGGTCTATGGCCATCTACTCATCGGATTCTTGTTTTTTAGATAAATCTCATTCATCATTTGCATGTATTTATCCTCATTGTCATCCCAGGCCTTCTTGCAGTCTTCTAGACTTATGGCGACATATTGCCTGTGATGAGGAATGCCTAGGGTCAGTTCAAACTGACGGGCTGTGAGGTCGATGATCATCTTTCCTTCCTTATATTTGACACATCTAGTGTCCTTATTATAGCACCGAGCCACCAACATGATGAACTCATTATTTACAACACTTATTGGCAGCCCAGCCGCAAAGTGCAATCCACTGCCCACCAGTTTGTTAATCCATGGGCCACTGCTTGCTTGCTTGGTCCTTACCCAAAATTCATCCATATCAATATGCCCTAGCTCAGAGTCTCTGATGTCGAGGTCACTCTCTACATATGAGTCAGGCATACTGAATTTCTGATATTTGTACTTCATCTCTTGTTCTGACTGCTTTGCTTTAGCTTTAGACTTTTTTGGTTTCTTGCTTGATGAAGACATGTGTGAGCTCAAGGATGGCTATTGTTGTTATGCAAGAAGGATCAAGGAGGTCCAACACATAAGAGCCATGTCAACTGTCTTGTTATTCATAATGAAAGATTTCAGAAAGAGGAATGAGCAATTATAAGGCTTAGGGTGTAAGGTGCGGGTTCACAGCATGATGCAGAGGCTTAAAAATGTTGGGCGCACTTTCTGGGGTGTTGACATGAAAAAATTTGCACCAATGTTGACAAGAGAAAAGTTGCGCTTAGTAGAAGGGGTGCGGTTTTCTAGGTGTTGACATGCAATTTTGGGTGCCAAAGGGTAAAGCACAGGGTGCGGGTTTACAACATGTAACATGTCATGTTGATGTCAAGGAAAATGTGCCTACGCCTTAGGGAAAAATTTCTTTGACTGGGCTTTGAAAAAGATTGTGTTGCATGGGTTTTAAGTGCGCCCAAGGCATAATTTTGAAATATGTTGCAAAGGAAATCAATGCACCAAGGGAAAAAGCACTTGGCGCAGATTTGAAGCACACAACATCCTATGTTGATGTTGTGCAGGACGCGCCTGCGCCCTACAAAAGTTGTTAAGTGTTATTAAATTGGGCGTGGGTTAGGGTCATGTTGCAAGAAAGGACAATGCACCAAGGTGAAATTACAAAATATGTTACAGGGAAGGACAGTGCGCCATGCTTCAAATTTAGCTTTAACAGCTTAGATTATTTTCCTTCTTGCTCTTTCTCTCTTTTTGGATATCTCTGATGGCAAAGAGAGGGTTTCAATAAGATAATAAGCAGGGAAAAATGGCCTTGGGTTTCTTCAGAGGCAGGGGCCTTCTAGATTTACAGATCTGGAAGGAGAGGAAAAGGGAGTTTAGCTGGTTATAGATTATTAGGTTCCTCTTTTAGATTTAATCCTTTTAACAACCCTAACATAACCAAAAACAGAAACCATAACAACAACAAGGATGGCAGAAGCCACTTACCTGGTTTTATAAAAGATGAAGGATGACGTTGGGGTCCATAAGCTCGAAAACAACACGCGGGGGTGACAAGGATAGCTGACAGGTGTAGAGAAAACACTATTTTCAATTTTCAAAATGTGAAAATGACAGGTGTCGGGCGCCTATTTATAGAAAAACTGGCATTTATTGTTTCACCAACTTTCTTTGGCACACCTTTCAGAGTGTTGACACGGGTTAAAATGTGCCTTGGCATAATTTTATTGGCGTTGACATAATACTTTCAGCACCTTAGCACACATTTCATGGTGTCAACACACCATTTTTTGTGCCTTAGTGCACATACTTGGGGCATGTTCTATGATGTTAACATGACATTTCCTGTGCCAAAGAAATTTCTAAGGGGCACACATTTTGGTATGTCAACATGAGAATTCCTACACCTATTTCAAAAAGGCGTGCTTTTGAGAGTGTTGACACACCATTTTCTACGCCGAGTTTAAAGAAGCTAAAAAATGGCTAAGTTCTAAAAAACTTGATTTTCGAAAGGGAGTTTTAGACCATTTTGAACGTTAATAGACTTCCTTAGGGACTAAAACAAAATTTTTGGTATGGTTACCTGTAAAATTGCCCTTCTCAATTTTGTGGGATAACAGTTGGAGAATTATTAGATCAATCAGAAAGTGATAAGTAACCAGTCCTTAAAGGATACTAGCCAAGTCAATCTTAGTTGAAAGAACTTTAAGGAGTAATATGATAAACTTAACCTGATAAGTTAGTTTTTTTTTGGACAGAGGGTAAAGTGAGGGTTTTAGAAGGTCCCACAACCTTTTACAAAAGGCCCAGCGGCTAGATTAAGCGATAATGATTACATATAGATAAACCCATGAAAATTCCAAAAAAACAGGCAACCAAACAAAACCAAAAACAACAAAACAAACATCAAAGGAGATTTTTCAACTCGATAACAATCTTCTTGGCTTGGATAGAACCTAAATCCTCAGCCAATTGATCCACCAGATTTAACAATTCAGAGTAGTTTTTAGTGATGACAGCCCTGGTGTTATTAGTGAAAGTTTCCCAAGCTTTGAGAACAGAGAATGAACGTTGAAGCTTGGCTAGGATGGATGTCACCAACTTGACATGGAAATCTTTAGGATGGTTATCAGAGTCAGCATCCGTTATATCCTTCGTCGCATTTCTAGTTGCATTGTCTTCCTAATTAGGAGCAACATCCATCTGAACATCCTGAGGGCTGGTTTCCGGATCCTCCATGATTATATTATTGGAACCATGCTGGAAATTGAGCCCAACCTCCTTCAGCTCCACATCCAAGCCAATCATATCAGCTTCAAGGGAATCAGGATACAACTTGGCTAAACCAAGTAGAGCATCCGAGAGGCGGAGCTCCGAGCTAGAGGCAAGGGAAGAAGTGAATGCAACCACAACAACATGATCCTCAAGACAAGTCTAGCCAGTGAGGGCAGGGGACAAATAGAGGAAACAATGGGAGCAAAGCCTGCGAAGGAGGAACCCATGATGGCAACATCAGAGTCAGAGTCAGAAGAAACTTGCCAGTGGCGGTGATGGCTTGAAGAGGTTCGAGAAGCTGGGGATGGAATGGGGGAAGAGGTGGGGGTATGGCGGGGCCGGCCATGCTTGGGGTAAAAAGGGCCAACTCAACAAGGGAAGCAATGAATTTGAAGACGAGGTAAAGAAGGCCTTGATGCAGAATGGGGCCTTCTCCCTCCCTAGCAAGATTAATGGAGTGCTTGAGCGACCAGAACAAAAAAACTGCTAGGTTTATTTTCTTCCCCCAACGTAAGTGAGAGAGAATAAAGAAGTGGGGACCATAGAACACCTTGTAACACCCATCAATGGTGAAATATCTCATAATAACGTCTGCAACTTTGTCCTAGGGAGGAAGTAGGGATTCTTGAACATAACCAGAAAGATATTTTGTCGGCTTCTCACCTTTGGCAGTAAAATCCTGAAGCTTTGCTTGTAAAGGTCTCTTGAAGTAGAAAGCCCTAGAGGCAGGAAGGCTAGTCACCAAGGTGATGGCATTGGTGGAGATGGTGAAGTGGGTATTGCCAATATGGATCCTATTGTGGGACCAGGTAGCCAAGGTGCCACAAGAAACCAAAGTTGAATACTCAGACATTCTTTTTAGGAATGTAGTTATGCCATTGTCCCTAAGAATGTTCCAGACTTCCTGTTCCTCTTGCAGACAAGTGCAAGAAGTAGGTTCAATCCTTTTGAGTTGCCCTCCCATAGTGAAGAATCCGTGAAAATGAATCGAGGTGAGGAGACATGAGTTGGCTTTAAAAGGCTCGCATTTTCTATGGGAGTCTTCCACATCACCCGTCCTCCTGTACCAGAGGTAATTATGATGAGAAATGGTGTATCTCAGACCCATATATGCACGAATGGAGTAATTCTCTTCCCATGTGCTCGGCTCCGTAGAGTGTCGCTTCGAAATTATGTGATAATTATGACCGCCGTCAGTGGAAAGGATGCAGTGCTTTTTGCTAATCGTGCTGATATAAGGATTAGACTCCCACCTCCACGTGTTAGCTAGAAAATGAGCAGTCGTTATGGGCAATTTACATGAGATTAGCAGGGAAATTTTCTAATCACATTTGTTAAGTATCAAGGAGGACACCAATGTTAGCCATACAATCTACCGCCTTATTTCCTTCCTGGAGTATGTGCTAGAATTTGATCTGTTGAAAGTTCCTTTGGAGGAGATGGATGTTAGCAATAATATTTTTAAGAGTCCATTGTCCTGGGTCTTCCGAGTTACGGAGAGTTATAATATTAAGAGAGTCACTTTCCATAATTAAGGGATCATTTCCAATTTTAAGAGTCAGCTCAAGCTCCTTAAGGATAAATCAAGCTTCAGCGCGGTGATTGGTACCTAAGCTAAAGTTAGCTGCAATAGTAGCTTGAGGGGAACCGACCGAATTTCAGAGGATCACACCCCCCCAAACTTCCCTGGGTTACCCTTAAGTGCACCATCCGTGTTGAGTTTCATCCAACCCAGTGGAGGAGGGAGCCACCGAACAACAGAGTGAGCCTGGGAAGAGGGTTTAGCCGTGGGATATGGTTGGCCACCCTCTCAGGATCCAGACACTGGTCTTTGAAGATTCTTCTATTTCTCTCTTTCCAAATACCCCATAGGCCATGGGGGAGGATAAGTTTCCAAACCAGGGAAAGGGCTGGGTGAGAGAAGGGGGAACACCATTGAATGAGGGTATCATAAATATGATCTAGGAAAGTCCATACAACTCTAAAAAGTGACAAAAGTCAATTCCAAACAACATCGACAAAGGGGCAGTGAAGAAGGAAATGAGAGGAATCCAAGGCTTTGCAACAAAGAACACAACATGTGGGAAGCGAGAAGCCTCTCATTTTTAAGTTCTCTCTCGATAGGAAAGAATTCTTAAAGGAGAGCCATGCAAAGAAGCCAATTTTGGGAATAGATTCTTTGGGCCAAATTTTGTAGAGAGGTTTAGAGCTAGTCTTGAACTTGGAGTCGTAGGTAGCTTTAACAGAGAAGGAACCGGAGGGGGAGAGGGGCCAAATACGATCATTCGTAGGAGAGGAGAAAGGAATATAGAGAGAGGAAAGGGAAAATCTCAACTGATTCAAAAGCTGACTCTGATGCTCACTGATGCTCGACCAATTCGGAATATGCCAAGAGGGGATTGAATTAGATTCTCTCCAGTAACCAAAAACTTTCTTTCCATGGCGATTGATGAAGGTTATTTTGATAGGGTCCAAAACAAGGTTAAGGCATAGAGCTTTATCACCTATCCACCAATCCGACTAGAATTCAATTAATCTACCATTTACCAACATCCACTTAGTACTAGTACGCAGAAGAGGAAGAGAGCTAGTAATCGAGTTCCAAATAGCTGAGCCGCAAGGCGAGGAGGAGAGAAGGAAACTTCATCTTGCGTCAAATATTTAGATCTCAATAGATGGGCCCAGTGTGAGTTACCTTGAGCTACTTCCCAGCCAATTTTGGCCAGCAATGCAACATTCATATCAGTGATCTGTCTGATTCCAAGCCCTCTCAGATTGGTCGACTTACATACTTCATTCCAAGAGACAAGGTGTATCCAATTTTTATCTTCCACCCCCAAACAGAGAAATTTCTTTTGGATTCTCTCAACAGCAGTAATCATTGAGGAAGGCATTTTGAGAAGAGACATGAAATAGATAGGTAAACTCTAAAGAGTAGCTTTGACCAATTGTAGTTTGCTAGCCTGACTAAGAATGACTCCTTTCCAAGTGACCAATTTTTTTTTGTATCTCTCAATGACTAGGTTCCACAGATGCTTGGTTTGCTTGCCTTGGAACAGAGGAATGCCAAGATAGGAGGAGGGTAAGTCCACAATTCTGCAACCAAATATGTCAACAATCCTCCTTTGAGTTTGAGGAGAGGTGTTTAGGAAAGATATACTACTTTTGTTGAAGTTAATCAGTTGCTGAGAGGTAATTTGATAGTTTTCTAAAATTTCTTTAAGGGCATGAGATTCAATCACCAAGGCAGTGCTCAAGAGCAGAGTATCCTCCACAAATTGGCTATGAGTGGCAATTGGGGAGCTGGAAGTGATATTGATACTAGAAATGCCAGATTGACTCTTGGCAACCTCAAGAGCTCTACTGAGGGAGTCAACCATTAACAAGAAGAGGAAAGGAGACAGAGGGTCCCCCTATCGAATACCTATGCTATTTTTGAAGAAGCCTGCCAAGATGCCATTTATGAGGATTGAGAAGCAAGGGGTTGCAATGCAAGAGAAAATCCAGTTACACCATCTATTGTCAAAACCGTAACTTTTTAGAACCCAGATCAGAAAAGTCAAGATAAATCTGTTGAACACTTTTTGCATGTCTAATTTGAGGATCATCCCTACAGATTTCGAGTGTTGAGCAGAGTGGATGGCTTCATGAATAGTGATGATACCCCCTTGGATAAAGCGTCCATTGATGAATCCATTCTGATTCGACATGATGGGATTGTTAATCAGGGGTTTAAGCCGAGAGGCTAACATTTTGGTGATGATTTTGTAAGAGGTGTTGCAAAGGCTAATTGGCCTGAAGTTGGCAACAAAATTAGATCCAAGAGCTTTGGGAATGAAGGAGGTGTTCCATTATTTAGAAGGGAGTTGTTGGACTGGAATTCGTTAACCGCCTTGAAGAGATCATGTTTGGTGATTCCCCAGAAGATTTGGAAGAAGGCAGCAAGGAAGCCATCGGGGCCAGGAGCTTTGTCACCTTTCATAGTGAAGACCACTTTATGAATTTCCTCCATAGAGAAGGGTTTCATTAAATTGCCATTCATATCATCAGAGATTGATTTAGGAATGTGCTGAAGCATATTGGACATTGCTTGCTTATTGGAGGGGCCCTCAGCCTGAAGGAGATTAGAATAAAAAGAGACTAATTCATTAGAGATCTCAATGTCAGAAGTTAAAGTATTACTTGCAGGAGTTAGCAATTCTCTGATTTTGTCCCTGCTTTTGTGTTTAGAGGTTGTAATGTGGAAGAAATTGGTGTTGCGGTCTCCTTGATCCAGCCAAAGCACCCGTGATATCTGCTTCCAATAGGTCTCTTCTTCTTTTAGGGTATTGTGGAAGTCACTGAGAAGATGCCTTTTTTGTTTATGGAGTTGTTCCATTCTTCCTTCAACCTCCATCAGAACTAAAATGGTAGCTATTTCCTAAGTTAACTTTTGTTTACAAAGTTTTATGTTACCGAACACTTTGCTCTTCTAAATCTTAAGCTGATTTTTCATTTCCTTAAGTTTACTGGAGAACTTAAACATATCACAGCCCTGGATATTGATATCCCACCAGCTCTTAATAAGAGGGTTTGGGTGATTATTTTCAAGCCAGGAAAGCTCAAATCTGAAGGGAAGTTTTTTATGTTCATCTTGTTGTTGGCACATAGAATTAAGGGGCTATGGTCAGACACCGCTCGGGTTAAGGAGCTGAGAAAGAAATCAGGGTAAAGAGAGATCCAATCCAAAGATCCCATAGCTCTATCCAATTTGCTTTGAATGTGATTTCTGCAAACTCTGCGATTGGACCAAGTGAAGGAGGTACCATGCAGGTTCATATCAAAGAGAGTCTCCCCACGTATGAAGTCAACCAGAGCTTCCATGTTATTAGGATTAGCAGGGGCTCCACCTTGCTTTTCGGAGGGGTGGAGGGTGCAGTTGAAATCTCCCAAAATGAGCACAGGGGGATTTTCACAAATTTTTTATGAAATTTAAGATGTTCTGCCAGATTCTTTCACACTGAGATTCTAAATTAGGGGCATAAACATTTATTGCCATCCAAGTAGAGTCGGAATCTACCTCTTGGAAGAGAATTCACAAAAATTTGGGGTGCTAAAGAAGGCAGTCACCTTTGATATATTTGGGGTCCTAGAGAGTGCATAAGCCTCTTGAATTACCTATAGCAAGTTGGGAAGCAAAAGAGGTGGTAGGCCAAATTTTCAAGAGATTATCATCCTTTTTGAGTTTGGTTTCTTCAAGCATAATAATGTCGGGAGATTGGTTAAATTTCATATCCTTGAGGACCCTCTGTTTTTGCAGAGAGTTAAGACCTCTTATATTCCATGAGATCACCTTCATTTCTTGGATTTGGATTTACTCCCCACAACCATGGGGATGGTGCTCTGTGTTCCTTGGGCCACATTCAGGGCTGATTCTTGTTGAAGCTTGACATTTCCCGGGATACGCCCACAAACTTTCTCAATTCCAATATTAGGTTTCTTGTTACTGCTTTGTGTTATGTGGGGGTTTAAACTATCTTCAGAGGTTTGAGTGGAGGGAGAGATCTAGGAATTAGAGAGGGGGAGGAAAGGTGGACTAAGGAAAGTGGAGCCAGTAGGAGGAAACTCCGAGCCAAGACCGGGGAGAGGGGGAAGGGAGAGGAGAAGGTTGGAGGGGGGTAGTGAGAAGTCGAAGAAGGGGGGAAGCAGAAACCACATAGGGAATAACCATGGAGGAGGGGGGAGTGGACGCTAGGGAGACCTCTGTGGGGATATAAACCAAAGTGAAAAGAGGTAGGGGGTCGAGTGGGGTGACCAAGTTAGATTCGGCAGATATATCTCCTTCTTCCAGGAGGGAAAAGGTAGAAGTGGGGATGATCGGGGTCTCTTCAGGAATAACCTTTGGAATATATTTTCCTTTTTTCTTGGGAGAGGTTACCTGGGTTTTGGGTTTAGGTTGAGGCTTAGTGGGGCATCTGGTGGATCTATGGCCGATGCTTTTGTAGATTGAACATGCTTGTGGAATATATTTGTATTCGATGGTTTGAGACCAGGTTCCAAAATCTGATAAGAGATCAATCAATTTTAGGAGTGGGCAACTGACATCAGCATTAACACAAAAACAAGCATAAATGAATCTAGTTTTAGCCTTTGTGGCCTAGTCTATTGCAATTAGAGAACCCATAGATAGAGCAATACCTTCTATAACCGCAGGGTACCAAAGCTCCAGTGGAAGGCCCAGAAAATGAACCCAAATTGGAGCTTGCGTCATTGTTTCTATGAGTGGGTTGAAGCCAGGTGACCATTTCCTAATGTAGAACACTCTTCTGCCAAAAACCACGGACCACCCAAAAGAGCTCGAGCAAAGTCTTCCTTCATATTGAAAGAGAAGAGGACAAAACCATTTAGCATCGCCGCTATTTCTAGAGCTCCACAAGGGTTCCATTTCATTTGGGCCCATTTTTTCATATATTTAAGGGGGGTCTGGGACCCATCAACTTACCTACTAGGGATAGATCTCTAGAGGCAACAGTAGCCTCTGTGATGTGAGAAGGGATGTGGAGAGAGAAGGACCCATTAGAGAGCATGGGAGTCAACTTTTTCGAATGGGAAGCAGAAGCGGACCCCTCCACTTTTTTTTTCCATGCCTTGGGGGAGACCGGGGAGACAGGCCCCCAGAGTTTGTAGGGTAGTGCTCCTGATCCATACCAAAAGGGTCTGACATCAGATCCAACACTAGGAGATGTAAAAATTCAAAAAATCAGAGGGCAGCAAAAATCAGAGCACAATTTTTTTTAGGGATCTTATGGTTCTTATAAGTTATTTTATTACTTCTAAGATGTAAGATCATATCCAAGAGGTCATCATACCCCACATTACAAATAAATATACCATAAGTGGGTACTACCTAGATTTAAACAAGTTATAGACGTAAGTGCAATCCTAATAATGTAAATATCTCCTTGATTAGTGGGTATAAAATCAGGATAAGCCATGTTGCGACTAATTAAAACTTGTAAGACCTAATGGGAATCTTGACTAAGGATTTATTACACTTTTTCTATTAAAATGATTAGAATGTATGAATGGGCAGTGAGGTGATAAACACTTCAAGACTTTATCCTTTCATCCGTGGTAATTAGATGCATAAACTAAATCCACTAAGTAATTGGACTAAGTACAATAAATCTAGATAACCGTGATGACATGTTTTTGAGGTGATGGGAAGACAAGTTTAGATTCTATGTGCATGCATCTATACCAAGCGTACATAGTATAGATAAAAACTTTGGCCAAAGTAATGTGTTTGTTGGGTACATTATCTAATCATCGTGATTCCTCAAATCCTGAAGTGTAGGATACAAGATGGAGTTTACTAAGTGAACTCTAGGTAGACATTAGAGGATCAGTCACATGTTCTCACTACCGCAATGTGGTAAAACCAAGTGAGGCTAAGTAAGAACATTCTACTGAATGTTAAGGGTGATCGTGGAGATCAGGGATATATTAACCCTTACAACTGCACAAGGTTTATCACATTGTTATAAGATGGATTAATTAATCATGGCATGTTGCATAAGCTAACCTTAGCTAGTTATCTAATTTATTTATGTAGGGGAATGCCTATTTTTTGTTAAGATAATAAGACTTGTTGTATTAACTAGCATAACTAGCTACATGAATTATATATGTAGAGGAAGGTCTATTGGATAAAAAAATCCCTTCTAATTTGGGTTACAAATTCTAGGTTGTTACAAAATGTTTTAGCCCTCGCTCCAACTCTCGCATACCTGAAACTTGTCATCACTAGGATAAGGTGCAATTTTGGTGTCCCTTTGTCCTATTCCAAGGGTACATAGGGGCCAAAAAAATGTTCCCCTCGCCTTAAGCCTCAAGGACTCATCATATGACCCCAGAGACCTCCATCAAACACTTTTTACTAGTTTTTGAGCTCCCTCTCCTTGCTCTGCATGCATGCCATGTGTCACCATAGGGCTAAGGTGCAATTTTGGTGTCCCCTTATCCCATTCCAAAGGGGACAAGGGGGCATAACAAATTTCCTCCCCTCCTCCCTCTCTCTCATGCCAATAAAACCCAACACTTAACCATTTTCTTCACTCCCCCCACATTTATCTGTTTCTACCTAGAACTCTAGTGATTTTTTCCAGAATTCCTCCACCCTCAATTTCCACTTGCATTCATTTGTACATGTTCCCATTATTATGGCAAGAGAATTTTCATAAAAAATCACAAACTTTAAAGGCCTCGGGCACATTTTTCACCAGACTGACTCTGTAGCTCGAGAAGAGAAAATCTTCATAATTTGAAGACCAGTACATGGATTGACATGGGTTTTTTTACATTCTTCCAAATTTCTAGGCACCTTGAAGACCCAAGTGAAATCATTTGCATGCATGACCCAAAATTTTTGCGGCAAGAAAACCCTGATTTCATGCCCCCAAATTTTAAATTTTTAATTCATGATGTTCTAAAGATTGGGTTGAGCTAAAAATTTGTATGTGAGATAAAGAGAAAAACCTATATCAAAAAATCTGATTTTGTCAAAATCCAAGGTCATGAAAGCCACTTTCCAAAAATTGCAAGTCTCTACATGAGAGTTTACTATAAATGGCAAAGTTTCACAAAGGGTAATTTTTTCAAGAGCAGTGTGTATAAGAATTATCCAGAGGAATGAGAAAGGTGATAGAAAGTGATCAAAGTTGAAAAATGTGAAAAGTTCAATTTACTAAAAATAGTAAACTCCCATTCCAGACACAGAAAATTGCCACTATCAACCATGAAGTTCAAATTAGCAAGCCTAGAACCAGTCTCAACTCTCTCTTTTGAGTGCTTAGTCGTGGGGGATAGTAATTTCACCCATATGGACCTTGAAGATCTCAAATACTGAATGTTTGGAGGACCAAGAGAGCCAGTGGAAAACAAAGTTTTCATGAGCGGATTGTATGCCATAAGTGGACATCCAGTCTCAGTGTAAATTGTAGAATTGGTTTTGGCATGTTATCACCACTATGCACCTGAAACTAGAACCATTTGAGCAGATGATGGCTCATCCCTGACAGTACTTGCTCCCAAATCCATCTCCCATTCAATGCGGATCCTAATTTGGAGTAATATAGCCATCATTTCAAAATAGGTTGCAATGAAAGAGTGGACCAAAAAAAAATCATGCCTTCAGGGCCTCGCTCTTGGTTCATGTTTAAAACAAGTGAGAAAACCTTCACAGGTGCCCAAGTCTTTCCTGCAAGGTGAATTCCTTGACAACTATTCAAATGTAATCATCCTTCTTAATCGAGTGATGGGAGAAGAAACCTTGAAGGAATTTTAAGACTGGATGGATCTTTTCATATTCATGATCATGAAAGACAAGTGAAGAATTAATTGGGGACAAATCATCAGTGACAACTTGCACCATCAATTGCTTTAGATATCGGTCTTGAAGAATTTCATAATGACTTCATATCTAGTGTACACTCTTGCGAGCTCGAGACCTTTCAAATGGTTGACACTTGCTCAAAACATCTCTCCCAAGGCCCTAATATTCGAGAGATATCCTCAATTGGTTTTAAAGGAGAGAAATCAACACTTCACAAAGGTAAATGATGCCTTCACGATGTTTTTCATCAAGACACAGGAGGGGAACCTTCACGCAAGGTTGTCACCACAAATGAATTATTTGGTCAAGAAGTATGGGTCATACTTCATGTAATTTGTCAGTTTTTCATACATTTGAGTTTTTGGTTATGATCTTTCCCCGCTCAGACTACCTCGGTATCTCAACAACACGATCATGTTGTTCAAGTGTTGTAGACAACTGGCACATGTTCATAGTAAGCTCAAGAACCGAAAAAGGATGAATTTCTCATTCCCCATCTCATTTAGAATCTTCACTTGCAAAAGTGTCAATGATGCATCGCACTTGGAATTTGACTTCACACCCCTGAGCTTGCATTCATATACACTAGGGGCTGACTTTAACATCAGAGGTGATATAGGCACTTTCTATCTCCCAAAATCATATCATGTACCGTAGATCGAATATTATTGGGTAAATTACATAGATTAATTTGATGTCAGGGAAAGAGACTATATGTGATTGACAATCAGACAAATGAAGAGATTCAAGTTGGACTGGTATGAAGAGGGAATCCAAATTGATGGGACAAAATTGTATGATCTGGAATATAAAGTAGTGAAGGCTTCACCTTTGCCACATGTAACATGGAGCATCTATGAGTTGGGAGACATAAGTGAGCAGAATGGAGTTGTAATCAGAAGATCAAATGAATAGTTCAAGAAGAAGAAGGCTACCCCCATTACATCGGGAAGTTTCCCCACACTCTAGAGACATGCATCACATCACTTTTCATTGAAGGTCATGTAGAACACTTTGGGCTCAGTCCATTCTGGAGAGAGTTCAAAGCGTAAAGTAGTGGTGTTAGAGGCATCCTACTACAAGAGATTACATAAGAAGGTCAGATCAACAGAGGATCCTGTAGTAGAAGTAAAACTCAGAGAGAATGAACCAGTTCACCTCCCAGCTTCTCAGTAGCCCCAGAGTTTCCTACCTTCCATCACCTCTCTTGCTCCTCATGTGCAACATGTACCATCTCACCCCGAACAGGAGAGAGTAGTCACGTCAATTGCCAAGCCTAAGACAAATGAGATGTTTCCCTAGATGAAGGAAATGATCATAAAAAAAGATCATACAGTCCAGTAGGTGACAATCCCTAATTTTTAGCAATATTAACACTAGCCAAGGGGAGGAAGAAAAAGTTTTCGCAAGCATATTTTCACTTTTTCAGTGGTGCCATGTGCAATCAGTATGTAGAAGTAGTCAAACCGAAGGTAATCAAGCTTATTGAAGAGATGACAACAACCGGATATGAAATGAACACCATTCCCCTAGGCCCAACAACTCACGAAGGAGATGCATACATGTTCTAGGAGTCTTCCACTCACCTCCTCATGAGGAACTAGGAGTATAAGGTGAAAATTGATCAATTAGAAGACTAAATACAAACTCTCTCCTCGTATGTAAAAGGAACGATAACCAGATCGTGCCAAGCCAAGAACACAGATGCTAATCAAACATCACAATCAATAAGATGAAAATAATTCACAAGAATAACTTTACATAAACCTTTGCAAACAAATGAGTAACAATATCATATATTATTATGGAACTCAATGCAATACATTGAGAATGGGCCTTACTTAAATAGGCAAGGAATAACAATCTAAGAACCAGTCAAGGTCATAGATCAAGCCATAAATCAAGGAAATAACTATTAATTAAAGAACTAGTCAAGACCATAAATTTAGGAGAGAACTAGACATCAAGGATCTAGTCAATACCATAGATCAAGGAAAGAACTAGTTAATACCATAGATCAAGGAAAGAACTATACCTAACAACTAGATAATATCTCCTAATATCTAAATAAGATAAAATAAATATCCACACACATAAGTGGGTGAGGATAAATACAATAAAGGTAAATAAAGTACCTAGGTGAACATGAGCTAAGGTAAATACCTACTCTAACATTATGTGTAACACTTTAGGGACTTAAATGCTTCATCATCGTTCCCAATTGAATAATTTATTTGAATTAGTACATTCGACCCAGAGTCCATCAAGAAGACACATGCCTTCACCATGCAGGGACAAGAAAACAACAAAGGGATGAGCATGATCATAGAGAAAGGAAAAATATTGCTTCCAAAGTTGATCTCACTATACAAATACATGTACGCCATGCTGATAAGGTCCATATGACAAGGGAAGGATTCCAAAAGGAAAAAGAACATTGGGACCAAGTTCATCCACTGGTAATTGAGATGGGAGATGCTCACTCCCAGGTGTTGGTGATCAGAAAAGTATTCAATTCCCCATCTAAGGGATTTTTACGTGTGTGGGAGAGAACCCTTAACTCTTGATACAAAATGTTGAATCGGGACATCGATGAGTTAGAATCAAATGAGGAGTGTGCCTTCAAGATGCAAGACAACATCAATAACAAAGCATAAAAACTTGGAGTGCTTGCCATTGATGAGAGCAATACCATAGATGAGTTGTTGAGGATGTTTGAGGAATATGTTTAGAAAAAGGCTGGAGACCCCTTTTCTTTCAATGAAAATACATTGGAGTCTCTATCTGAGATCAACGCCACAATTTTGAACATTTTAGAGAAACATCTGTCATGGTTCGCGAAGAGAAAAAACATCAATGATATCTCAAATGGTTGGCTCGAGTCCTTGAGTTGTGTTTGCATTCCTCAAGCAGAGAAGGTAGCACTTGTGGTAGCCCGGTATAGTAAAGAGTTCAAGGGAGTAGAAATCTTTCTAGTGGAGCTCAACAAAGATCGATCAGGCAGTGAGGCAAAATCGACATAAACAACATCTTCATCAGTATAGTTCTCTCTCCTTCTCTCTCTCTCTTTCTCTTCTCTTCCCCCCCCCTCCTCCTTCATGTTCTTTTCCTTCATTGGGGGTTGCACTTTTTCATTTTGTCCTTTTCCTATTTTGTCTTATTCATTTAAATGTGACTTTAGTTTGTAATGTAATAAGCCACCCTTAATTAATAAAAGGGGACTTAATTCTATTATTAGGAATGTGAAAAGTTACAACTGTAAGGGGACAAATGAAAAGTCATTGGGGGGTAGGTGAAGAGTCATTCTCAAGTCTATAAATTGTGATGACACCCTCATTCTTAAGGGTTGTCAATTTTATATGCTTAAGAAGAGATTACTACTTGAACTGAAGTAAAAGAGATAGAAAAATTTCCTCTATTCTCCTCCTCTATGTTTTTCTATTTCTCACTATATACACTTTTACCAAAACATCAATGAAGAAGAAAGGAGTTTCTTGCCTTTTTTGATGAGAGAATTATTGAACTTTTGTGTTCCTAATTCTACCTTGTCTTGATGTGAGTAAAAAAATTGTTTTCTTTCTATAAATGTGTGTTGAAGTACTATGATAGATGTATGCATGAATATGATTTTCTACCTGAGATATTATTCCTCCCTTCCTTTTTCCCACTCCCTTTCCTATCTCCTCACCAAATTCCTCCCTTGCAAGAAATTGCAAGCTTTTGCCATAGGTTTAATGGAGTGTTCCTATTAGATCCCTGACCTTCAAACCACCACAAATTTCAATTTCATGCACGCATAATAAATGAAGCTACACTATTTAGGTAGAGGGAAATAGAGTCTTAGATTATTGGTGGATACGCACCAATTTTTCCACCTGAAAATTTTTATCGCTAACAATTTTTGGTGCCCACCATGGGATAGACTTGGCAAATTCTGCACCCAAAATACAAATCACAAGAAAATACAAAAAAAAACAAATATGATATAAATAAAAAAAATTGGAATTTGAAGAGGTGCAGAGCCTTACGTCTCGTATCCATGGCTATTCTCAGTAACCCTCCTATCTAGAGACTTGAATTGCTTTTCTACATTTAAGAATATATTGTACTTGAGGGAAGATATCTAACACAACAGAGAGAATTTTGTGCACTACTTCATAGCTACCAAGGTGTTGGATACTGAAGAGCAACATGCATAAAAAAGAGAAAAAGTGAGATAAGCCCAACTACAACAAAGAAGAGCCTACGTCAGTCTCAAGTGTAAAAACTGGTTGATCACATGTATACCAGGTCGTAGAGACAAGGAGGAAATCTTGACCCAATCTTTGAAGATCTACAAATAAGGTAATAACTCGAAAGAATTTCAAAGCACTCCCCTCATCCTGGAATTGCTCTCATTGGTGGTTCAAGTGGTGTCAACCCCTTGGACATAGAGTTTGCTAACCTTAGTGAAGATTTCAAAAATTTTAGTGAATTGGAAATTGAAGCAGAAGCTTAAGTAAGAGCAAAAGCCGAACTTGAAGCACTTGTGGAATTTGAAGCAGAATTAAGAGCTAGAGTGAGAGAAGAAACAAGAGCCACATCCAAAGTGGAAGCAAGAGAAAGTCCTGAATCAGAAGTTGAAGCCATAATGGGTGATGAGGAGAGACCACAACCTATTGTACCATGGGGCAGGAACACGGGCCCACTTACACTCCCACAACCCTTTCATGAGTAGCCATGAGGTTCAATAAAAATATTTCCCAAGTTTAGAGGAGATGGCTCATAGCTCCTAGAAAAACATTTGACAGCCTTCATCACCATCTGTGGTGTGCTAGGAGTCAAACATGAAGATGTATCTGTTAGATTGTTTGTGGAGTCATTTCAAGAAAAAGCAACAAAATAGTTCTACCTCCTGCTTGCTAGATCAATCACCTATTGCGATGATATCAAAACTTGCTTCAAAGATAGATTCAATTCTATTAAGGACTGTCAGGACCTCTTGGTACAACTATTACACATGAAGAAAGAATCCAATGAAGGCATGTGATATTTTATAGCTAGATATAATAGATTGATCAAGATGATATCTCTTAAAGCTATGCCTTCATATGACAACGTCAAGATATTCTTCATAAATGCTCATCCACCCAAATTCAGGTTCATTCTAAGAAGGTATCAGCCTAGGACTTTGAAGGAATCTCAAGATTAAGCCATCGAGATAGACGATGATCTAATTTTGTTTGGCAAGGTGAAGAATCCCAATGGCAAACAAAAGCGTCAAATTTCTAGCTCTATTCCCACGGATCCTATGATTCAAAAGATGGCCAATGATATAATTTATCTCAAGAAGTAAATTGCTTAGAGCACCATGAGAAATGTGCCAAAGAAGATCAATCTCCTGAACAGGTCAAAGATAGCTCCACCTCCTCATTGGCTTGCCTTTGAGGCACCGCCAATCAATGCAACCTGTGATGTGGAAAAAATTGAAGAAGAAGAAGTGGAAGAACTACAAGAAGAAAATGAAGATGAAAATGTCCTTGAGATTGAATAGGTCAATGGTGGTACATAGAGTGGTCTCATTGAGTATTAATCAATAGACGAGGATGATGATGAAGAGGTCCCAAACTTCCCTTGTGCCATGTTCACTAGTTCCCAATCTCAAAATGGAGCCTCCTCCTCAACAATTGTTGTAAAGAAGAAAAAGGGGGATCCTCCAGTAGTGGTTCCATAGAACAAAATAATCAGCAAAGGATCCCCACTGCCACTATCAATGGATTTAACAAAGGAGAAACTGGACCCGATAGTGAGAAAGAAGCCAACTACCATGACAAGAAAATCCTATGGTGTTTCCCCTAGCTCAAAATCTACCTCTAAAGCTAATCCTTCACCTAATGCTAGTCTTGCAAATTATTTTAGTGCTCAACCAAATTTAACCACTCCTCCTTCCAAACCCACTACCTCGTCCACTAAAAGTGCTCAATCCCCTAAGGTAGTTGCTACACCCTTAATCATATATAGTGTATTGAATGGAGATGCCGACAAGTGGAACACATTCCCTTGGTTATTCATATGTTCTTGTCATTTTATACTTCTTTCATATCATTAGTAGGGAAGCCTTAGTGGTGGCCATAACATAGGAAGGGTACATATAGGAGATAATAGTGTGTAGTTAAACATATATTGAACACTTAAGTCTTATTGTATGGTTTGGAGGTTGCCCCCTCGAAGTGGCTAAGATATTATGCGTACATATTGAGATCATTTATCTAAATTTTTCTATCCTTTGGTTTTATATTACTACTGATGTTCTGCTTTATCCAAGTAATTCCCTTACATGTGGTATTTAGAGCTGCGATCTGGGCCAAAATTAGGGAAAAACCCTAATTTTTTTGTTTCCGCTATATCTTACGAATGAGAGTGAATCTGTCTGATATTTTTTACCAGAGTTATGAATCATTCCAAGTAAGGTTCCCTAAAAAATTCATACTTTTTACTTTATTTTGCAAAATTTATTACAAATTTATGGATTTTCATAAATTCACTCCCTAGTTGCAAATTGTGGAAATTTATCAAGTTATTTACATTTTCGAAAAGAGGATAAAAAATTAGTCGGAGTTTGTTTATATTTGGTTGAATTCCTATTAAACTCCCAAACCATAAAATTGACCTTGATCCCTAAATCCTACTATTTTGGGGCATCATGACGGGACCTTCCACAAGAGTCAAAAAGAATCCCGTCACTCCAGGAAAAGCTCTAAAAAAGGATGAGATAATAGTTGAGAAGTTGGAGTCAGAAGGGGTAACTACAAATTCCTCAAGGTTAGGGTTTACTTCGATGGACATTAAGGTAAGGCAGCTTGAGCTTGACCTACAAAACCTTGAGTCTAGGGTGGCCAACAAATAAGATGTAAAAAGGATTACACAACGATTGGAGGATTTCATGCAACAATTTAGTACACAAATAATGGGTAATCATACGTCTATCAACTAAGGTGGATCTTCAGGTCAGAGTAATATATAAACGAGCCAAGGTGGATCTTCGAGCATACCCAATCCAAATAAAAACACTCTGTAGGCCCATAACATGTTTGCAAAAATGGAGATGTGTAATTTTGATGGAAATGATCCACTCAATTGGATCAACCAAATGGATAATTTCTTTGATCTACATCAGATTCCATTAGGAAAAAAATGACTATGGTATCTTTGTATCTTGAACCTGACCAATTCATCTAGTATCGATGGTTATGTGCTCAGAGGAAAAAGAGTGATCTCAATGTTACATGGAAAGTCTTCACCAAAGATTTGAAATTACACTATAGTTCTAGTGTGTTAGAGAATTACTTCAGCTAATTAGCAAAGTTAAGACATATAGGATCTATTAAGGATTACATTTTATCAATTTCAAAACCTTTCCTTACGGGTGGAAAATATTACTGAAGAGAATCTGAATGACCTATTTCTTAGGGGTCTTAAGAATCACATTGAGCATGAAGTGTGTATGTTTAATCCTCATAAGCTTTATGATTATATGATTATGGCACATCGGGCAGAAAAAAATTGGTTTCAAGCAGGTGACAAAATTTCACTAATATAAGAGATTGCAACACCTTTCCTCTAGCACTCCCTCGACTAGTTATATTGACACCTCAACAAATTGAAGAAAAGAGAGCAAAAGGGTTATGTTTTAACTGTGATAATATATATGGACCAGGACATAAATGTGATAAAAATAAGTTGTTCTACATTGATGGGCCTAATGAAGATGAAGAGAAGGAAGAAGGTGAAGAGTCAGAGGTCATGGTTGAGCCAAGGGAGGAGTCAAGAGATCCCCAACCAATGATCTCATTTCATGTAATTTCAGGCATTAACACTCCCTAAACCCTCAGGGTGGTTGGATTCTTAAAAAGGAGAGGGTCACAATGTTGATTGACTTAGGAAGTACTCACAACTTCATCAATCATAAGTTAGCAGTGCGCCTGAACAATTTTATTTATACAACTCCTAAATGTCAAGTAATGATTGCTGATTGAGGTACTATTAGTTGTTCCAGAAAATTCCATAACATTAAGCTCACCATGGGAGATTACATACTAAATAGCCCCGTGTATGTCATTTCTATGGGAGGAATAAACATTGTGTTAGGATTTCAATGACATACCACTTTAGGAACCATTGAGATGAACTTCTAAAAGTTATTCATGTGCTTTCAATATGAAGGAAGGAATTTTGAGCTAAGAGGCTTAAGAGCAAAGTCTCCACAACTAGGGAGCTCTCATCAGATGCACAAAATGCTAAAAAATGTGTAGAGGGATTTATGACATAACTATTTTCATTGGAGGCACATCAATCTAAGAACATTATACCATCAGATATGCAAGAAGTGTTGGATGCACACTCTGTTGTGTTTGAAAATATGCCAAAGGGTTTACCTCCAAAGAGAGATCATGATCATGTTATTCAGTTAGTAATGTAGACACCAAAATTGGGTCACACTCCCCTTGGCCCCTTTTCTAATAGTAAACTTAAACCTATTCACCTAACCATGACCCTTTTACCCCACATTAATATTAGTTTAATTATTTATAATTAAATTAATACTGATCCTCACTTCATTCATTATTTAATTACCTTTATTCAAACTAATTTCCACCTCACCTAGACACCTCAGCCCACCACCTCACATAGACACCTCATCATGGACCTATTCTTAGCATGTTTCCTAACTAACTAGGACTCAACCTTTTCTTACTTTAATTAACCAAGACTTAGTCTAACCTTTAAATCACATGCCTATTCTTCCTCTAATAGCATGCCCACTTATCTAAGCTCCAAACACCATTTTAGACCTGGCACCAATGGGCAGAGTTGGAAAAGATAGCCAGGATATGCTATTTTGGGCAACCTAGGATTTCCCGCCTTAACCGATGCCGTTCAACCCTAAACTGAATCCGGTCACCCTAAACCATTGTTGATTACCATATATTCATTTTGCTAACCTTGTTTGGGAGGTTGGCCACATTATTGAGTTTTGGAACAAAGGAAATCTGCATGTAAGCAAGAACCAAAGCCCTTTCACACATCCAAACAACTATAGCCAATACCAAGACATATATGAAGGTATTTGCATTCATAGTAGCATTCCGGGAAGCACTGCTGTGACACTAAGCACCATTCCATAGATCAACCATCATCATCATCCAACTATTAAATTTGCAAGCACCAGTAAGTGTATCTCTAACTTGCATTATTTCATACTTATTCAGATTACAAAGTTTCTTCATCTTTGTTTATCAACATCTATTTGTATCTTTCATCCCACTCTTGTTACCTTCCTATGAATCCAGCCATTCCATCACCCACAATCATTTAATCACCTACACTTGATCCCTAAATACCTCTGAGTACCCCCAACACCATGCCAAACCTAGCCATTTCCCTCAGACTCACTGGCTTACCTAAAAAAGTTTCCAAAACCCAGTTTATTGTATTTCTACCATCCCACCTTAATCGTCGTTGGTTCCCTCTTAATCATCATTGGTCATACCTCACTGACATCAGTCTTTGTATTTGGTAATATGACCAATAATAGAAACTTAAAAACCTACGTCTGAGAAACCTAAGCTACCCAGAATCTGACCCTGACCTATTCCAACACCTTGATTACCTACCCTAATTCCAGATCTGATCATAACCTAGCCTGTTATATTATATTTTCTTATTGTATTTGGATGAGAATCCCAAATCATATCAACTACAGTAGGACATTATTTATTTATGACATTTCTTACATTAAGTTGTATTAAGCAGTGGGTTGACTACCACCAAGGAAGTACCGCATTTCCTAGATCTAGCACATGCTAGGCAACCCACTAACATATATTGTTTAACTCTCTTTTGTGGTCTTGTTGTGTATTTCAAGTAGTTCCTCTTAGCCAAAAGGAAGCTCTCACTGTCAGCATTGGATCAAGAAGTCAGAATGTGCGCACAACCTTTAAACCGACCATCACAACAGGTATTCCTCCTTGGCCCATCACCTTATCTATTTCATAAAATCCATAAAGAAAGTGGTGAAACAAGTACTAGGGAGCCAACCACCCAACATCAGACCTTATAGGTATCCATATGTGCAAAAGAGTGAGATCGAGAAGATTGTAAAAGAGATTTTGGAAGCAGGAATCATCCGTCATAATTAGAGTACTTAGTCTTCTCTGGTAGTGATGGTGGGTAAGAAAGATGACATGTGGCACATGTGTCCCGATTATAGGGAACTTAATAAGTACACAGTCAAAGATAAGTTTCTTATTCATGTAATTGATGATTTACTTGGTGAGTTGCATGGTGTTGTTTACTTTACAAAGCTCATTCTCCGTTTCGGATACCACCAAATCAAAATCAAGGATGAGGATGTTCATGAAACTACCTTTTAGACACATGAATGCCATTATGAATTCTTGGTAATGCCTTTTGGAATCACAAATTCACCTTTTACATTTCAAATTTTGATGAATTCTATTTTTAAGCCATTCCTACGAAAGTTTGCTTTAGTGTCCTTTGATGATATATTAATCTATAACAAAACATGAGAGGAACACTTACATCTTTTAAATAAGGTCTTAGAAACCTTTGAGCAACATAAACTTTATGAAAATCCCTCTAAGTGTTTTTTGGAGTCAAGGAGGTTGAATATTTAGGTCACAGTGTCTCTCACGAAGGTGTTAAAGTGGATCCTAATAAGATCATGGCCATGAGGGAGTGGAAAGTTCCAAAAAATCTAAAGAATCTCTGAGGGATTTTTTTGGGGCTTACAGGCTATTATCATAGATTTGTAAGGCATTATGGAAGTATAACAACACCTCTCATAGCTTTATTAAAGGACTCTTTCCATTGGAATGGGAATGCTACCAAAGCATTTGAGAAGTTAAAGGAGGCCATGTGCACCAATCCAGTCTTGGCTACTCCACATTTCTACAAAACAGTCATTGTTGAATGTGATGCATCAGAGTCTGGTATGGGGGTAGTTCTCATGTAAGAAGGCCATTCTATTGCACTTTTGAGCCATCAATTCAAAGGTAATAATTTTTCAAAACCAACTTATAAGAAGGAAATGTTAGCCATACTTCATGCAGTAAAACAATGGAGACCATATCTCATAGGAAGACACTTTAAAGTGAAGACAGATCATGATAGTCTGAAATACTTGTTAGTGTAAAATTACAACACCCTTTTATTTTCCATGTGTGTGTGCATGAGCTATCAGTGCAATTTGCTAACATTGGACCATCTCTCAAGTTGCGGGACTTGTGAACTTGAGACGGCCCTCCAAAGAAGGTTGGTTCCTCTACTTAATCTAATGATACAACTAGTCCTAATGCAAAAATACACCTATCTAAACCTATCCTATGAATTCCAAGGGACTAGGGAGAAGGAGAATGCATGAAAACAAGGAAATCCTACACTAAAAATTGATAACACCAAGAAAAGGGGGTGGTGGATTGTCCATAATGCATGAAAATGGAGACAAATGAGCATGGAGAGGATGGACAAGCATCACATACCAAGATTCATACAATACACCATTTCATTTAAGCATAAAATTGCAACAAGAACATGAAATATGCACAAAATACCTGCAAGCATGAAGAAAGGCATGAGAAGACAATGGAAACCAATGTAAGGATAGAGAAACAATCACAAACACTAATTTTATTACTTCAATGTGTTGCACAATACATCATTATTGAGGAAGATGGTATGAATCCCCATTACAAAGATAAAAAATGGAGGTTTGGAGCTCTACAATCACCCAAAAAAGAAGAAGAAGAGAACAACATTGTAAAATTGTCCAACTCCTCTACAAAAATGAGCTCTCTTTTACATATATTGGAAGAATGGGAGAGAGAGGGAGAGAAACTGGAAATCCTGCTTCAACCACATTTACCTGCAAAAGGGATGGAATGACCTACAAAACCCATACTTTCATGTACTTGTGCCTTGTGGATGAAGAAATTTGACCCCCTGCCTCATTAACTCCAATTCTCCTTTACCTGGGATGTATCATTTGGACATGGGTGAGTTTTTTACATTTTCCACCTAACTACTCCATGTAACTTCAATATTTTATTGATTCATAGGGTAAAGGAGAAAATTACAAGCATGTCCACACCAATTTCATCAAAAATGGATAATTGTAGATGAAGATATAGTGTTGCGGGTCGTGGAGGTCGTGGAGGCACATTTCCAAAATTTTGGCCTCTAGTTCTCGTATCAGTCCCTCATACTTAGCCAATTTTTTAATTTTTTGCCCCTTACCTTTTTCCAATTTTCTATGGCTTGTGGTTTTAATTGGTCTATCAGGAATTTGGGGGGTTGTAAAATGGGATATTTGGTTCTGTAGGTGCCCGATCTATGTGTAATAGCCACACCTAACTCATCCACCTCCACATCTCCAACTCAGCAAGCTCAGATAACTCATCAAGATCCTTGCTTGGCTCTTCCCCTTATGACTCCCCAACAACTCTTCACCCAGCTTGCAAAATATTGAAAATTTGTAGCCAAATAAAATACTAATTTTTGTAGATTTTTACAATAAGGACAGCGAACTAAATAAAATTAAAATCTCCCAAAATATCCACTTGAATTACTTTAAAATTTAAAGAGGGATTGCTAATATTATGAGGGACATAATAAAACTATTTTTTTGGAATTTTACACAAATTAAAATGCAGCCAAAAAAAGCACAACATGCCCTCGACAGCTGGAAAACTTTAGAGGTTCGTAACTCTCCAAATACAAGAGAAAAATTAAGGGTCTTTGGAAATAACATTAAAAGGTATAGGAAATGACATTTCAACCTTCATATCTGAAGGGGACCAACTAGAAAACCCTCCAAATAAGTTTGCAAGTCACCTCACTTGGAAAGGGGTTGGAAACTAATGGAGGCACCTTCAAAGTGATGTTAAGCCCATCCCAAATGGTTTTCGTAAGTCTGATCTAGAAGCCCTCTGATTATCCTCCCCAAATGCCCCCAAAATTCTCAAAACCCTTCCTCTGAACCCTCTGATAATATCTTGGTAACACAACCCTAAAAGTGGCTCCAAAAATGATAGACTAGGGTAGATCTCTCACTACCAAATAATTCCTTGCTAGCTAGGGATGGATTTCTCACCACCAAAGCTAGGGTCCCTATGGGATTTGACTCTACAATCTGTAGATGCACAAATAGAAGTTACACATGAAGGGTTGATAAAATGTATGCCAAAAACATTCCTTTCCTTACTCTCCCCGCTCCTTATATACTTCTCCTTAGAAAATGAGCCCCAATAACCCTAGGCACATTTCATTCCATGGAGGGGCCAATAAAATAAAAGTAACTAAAGTTACTTCTTCCCTTTTAAGTCTCCATGGTCCAAAAGTGACCCCCAAACACAAAACGTGGATATTAGAACCTCGTGAACTGTAATATCCCTTCCCAATAGCTCCTAGCTTCCACAGCCCCTTGGGTATGACCACGGTTTGGACTTGACCTGGCCCTTAGGCCTTAAGCATTGGAAAAGGGGACATTACAATCCACCCTTCCCAAGAAATTCTTAACCTCAAGCATTATCCTGTCATGCTACAAAAGTTAAACCACTCGTAAGTTTCTCCATCTCCCCTACGTCAACCAAGGATCAGTGTAATCCAAATTAACCAGGAAACCCCATTTAGTCATCACAACCTCCATATTATATCGAGAGAAATGTTTTTCGTGAATTATAATGATACCCAAATTGAATCTCCACTAGTACCCACATCAGTATTTCCAATTTATCCAATCCCTACCACTATGATGCCCATATCCTGGGACTAGTCACTATCTCTCTGATCAACTCTTGGGTATGAAATTCCACTCTGAATCCTGTAGAATTACCTAGATCAACCTGTGAAATAACCTGTATATACACAAAGTGTGACAACTCTCCCACATGACCCACATTGGTGTGAGAGTACAACTCCTCATAATGTATCTCAATATGTCATGTGGGGGAAAAATCCCAAGATTCCAGTACATGGTCAACCAAAAATATCAACTCCACATAGTTCACCTCCTGTGATGAGTGATAACCTATTGAATAACTAGGTAACTAAGTCAACTCCATCCCTCCACTGATTAGCACATGGGTGAAATTCCCACTGTGCCTAGTAGAAGTAAAATACATAGGAGTGTTATCCCATGTTGACTCAGAACATGACGAACATGTAAGCTCTGATTTGTTATAATGAAAAACCATACATCCCTGTATGAAGTTGGGGATATCCTTCCTCAACCCTTGCCATCTGAAACTCTCTAATATGATCCTGTAGGTCTCATCATAGCTCAGGTGTATGGTCACGAAAGAACAATGCACATGTCACAATATCTCCATCCTCAACCTAAGTCTTACAACAGAGATATAATATGCCATGATATAATATCATCTCATCCTCCAATCTGTAGGTTTCATCCTATATGTGACCATCCAAAATCTCACAAGTGTGTAGCTTCTTGGAGTACTTAACAAGAAAATGAGATCTCTAGCTTACCTACCCCTTAGATAACCAACATAATGATAAACTCAGATGATCTGAACCTGTAACCCCAATCTCTGTAATTTTCTCATGTGCAACATTTCTGGTCACATCCACATCCATCATACTTTACCTCTATCCACAATAATTAAACTCCTTACCATGTTGGAACGTCCTCTCCATCCCCTTGGCTATAACCACCCTAGGTGCTCTTGTAGATAATCCCCTCAAAATCACATTCCTACCCTTATATTTAAACATCAGCTCCATCATCTAAAATTTAGTCTGAAACTCACAAAGAGAGTGAAGCCACTACAATCCCAGCACTATGTTGGTCACTCCCATACTAACGATGTGGAAATCATCGGTAACTATATAAATACCCATTGTGATGCTCACTGGGGGAACCCATCGTGTGCACCTAATAGACTCTCCATTTGCTACAACCCCGTTGAGGCCCTCTGAATCCTCTATCTATAATTCTCACCTCTTAATCAATGAGGCATCAATACAATTAAGGGTTTCCCCACTATCAATGAGTACCCCAACTCGTTGACCCTACATAACTCCTCTAATCCTACATGCCTTATACATCAGAGTACTAGACAATGTGGCTATAATCTCCCGAGGAAAATTCTCCTCCTCCTACCTCACATCAACACTATCCAACACAACCTCATCTCCATCATCCATCTCGTAAGTCTCTAACTCCTCACCTCTATCACCCTCACTCTCCTCGAAGACCTCAACGAATTAGGTCTTCCCTCTACCTCTGTAATCATGTCCTAGAACCCAAGGTGTGTGGAAATCGAAACATAGTTTCTTTCGCCTCAACTCATCTTTTTCCTCTCGGGAAATTATTGGCTTCTTAGCCACCTCTTGCCTTGATGGAGGTTCCCTTTGCTGAATGCGAGATGGAACCCTCGACTTTGGAGTGGATAAATCCAAGTCTCGAGCTTAAGTAATAGCCTTTTACAAAGAAGAAGGTTCAAATGCCTTAATAAATAGTGAGATCATCTGTCAAACCTGTAATGAATAGTGAAATAAACCTCATCTCTGTGACATCAAGTACCATAACTAATAATCTCTGAAAATCTGTGATGTACTGATCCAGGAGACGAGTTTTTCTCAAATGAGTCCACTCCCTGAAATACCTGTCAGGGTCCCTCCTATCAAATCCGCTCACCATCCTCTGTGTAAACTCTGCATAAGTAGTAATGTGTATGTGTCCCTGTGTAATCAACCCATGATGCCAATAATCATGAGTGTCTCCCTCAAGATGTAAGATTGTAAACTTAATTGCATCTTCCTCACGCATAGGATTTAAGTCAGAGTATGTCTTCAAATTCTGAACCCAAGAGGTTAGAGTACACTTCTTAGACCCATCGGAGTGTGGAATGGAAATTTTTCCCAATCTCCTCTATAACTCTAGTACATGTATCTGATGATCACTCTTGGTTCTACTGCCAATATTCATTTTGAAATATTCCTAGAATGGCATGTTGTTACGAAACCCTCTCTCAAGGTCTGGTACCTCTCCCAACAAGACTCCTCATCCAAAATATCTATTGATTGTTGTACCTATGAAACTTCTGGACCTTCAAGAAAGAAGGTTAATGAAGCCCCAAGGTCCTGATAAAAGAATGGGGAGGCCACTACCCTAAATTTCCACTCTCACCTCTTTGACCCTGTTGTCCCATATTACTATTTTCTCCTCTCATTATGACTTCTCTTATACACAGTCCAGCAAGCTAAAGATGATTAAAAAATATTCTCTTACCCTTTTTAGCAATCATAAAACCAATGCTAGTACCTTGAGAGGTACTCCCTTTTTGCACTGGAGTCTCCAATGAAGAAATCATGCTTGCCAACACTTGTAATCCCACAAGACACATTTGAATTTCTTCTTTTTCTTATGAAATCAGTCACAATGTTTTTAAAATCAGAATTGATAGTTTTGGATGATTGCCACATACTACCAGGATCTCATACGTTATAATGCCCATGAACCCTTATATCATGTAAGGTCTTCCATCTTTACTTCTCTTGTATCTCCTCATAAAGAATATCATCACTCTTTGTCTTCATGATGAATTGACTCTCCTTATAAAGAATATCATCAAAAGGTTCACCTTCTATTGCTGATTTATAACGATCCAAAACACCATCCCTTAGAGTATCATCATCAAGATTGGTCTCCTAAATGACTTGACTATTCTACCACAAATCCTAAGCATTCTGGTCTACAATGGACTGAAATTCTTCATAAATCAGCTTATCATGAGTTTTTAGTTTGGAACTTGCAACAACATGAAATTTCACACAAGTGTCCATGTGAGGCTCCTCCTCATGTGCCAACTGCTCCCTAGTGTCTTCTTTCATGGTTGTAGACTTCCTTTCATCAATTTCCCTCATCATTTCCTTGAACTCTTATGAGTGTTGTCTTTCTTGAGTCACTATCAACCTAGCATCTCTAGTTCTGTTATTCCATTCCTCATACTTTTTTAAGAGTTTCCATTACATCCTCCTTGCTTGCATATAAAAATTTCTTCTCCTAAGCTAGTTCTGTTATTCCATTCCTCATACTTTTTAAGAGTTTCCATTACATCCTCCTTGCTTGCATATAAGAAAAGTTTCACTAATGCAATTATTTTTCTCAATGGAAAACATACCTTTTTGTCTAGAAGCTTCTTCTTCAAATGAATTTTTTTGTAATTCAGGTACCGACATATGATGACCTTGCTTGGGCTTGCTACTAATCTTCATCATGCAATAATCTGGAAATGACATATTATCTCTGAAACCCCTACTCAAAGATTGGTATTTCATCCAATAAGAATCCTCATCAATCACCTCTATTGGTCGCCCTTTATCGCCACTCTCACCATGTTCCTTATTGTCCCTAGATCTTCTTTGATTCACATTCTGAGTGAGCTGGCCCAAATAAAGGTTAGTGGCTTCATGTTGTTTCACCATGTTGGTGAACATTTCCTTCATAAAACCCACATTGAGATCTTTACAAACTACCATATTTAACCCACACGGGTTGGAGGACCAATAGTTTTGATACCACTGAAATATCCCTAATGGGATACTACTAAAAAAAATTTACAAAATATTGAAAATTTGCAGCCAAATAAAATACTAATTTTTGCAAATTATTATAATAAGGACAGCGGACTAAAGAAAATTAAAATCTCCCAAAATATCCACTCAAATTACTTTAAAATTTAAAGAGGGCTTGCTAATATTATGAAGAACATAATAAAACTATTTTTTTGGACTTTTACACAAATTAAAATGCTACTAGAAAAAGCACAGCATGCCCTTGACAGCTGGAAAACTTCAAAGGTTTGTAACTCTCTAAATACAAGAGTAAAAATTAAGGGTCTTTGGAAATAACATTAACATCTATAGGAAATGACATTTCAACCTTCAAATCTGAAGGGGACCAACTGGAAAACCCTCCAAATAAGGCTGTAATTCATCTCGCTTGGAAAGGGGTTGGAAACTGATGGAGGTACCTTCAAAGTGATGCTAAGCCCAACCCAAATGGATGTTGTAAGTCTGATCTGGAAGCCCTCAGATTATCCTCCCCAAATGCCCCCAAAAATCCTAAAAACACTTCCTCTAAACCCTCTGATAATATATCAGTAACACATCCCTAAAATCAGCTCCAAAAATGATAGACTAGGGTAGATATCTCACTATCAAAGAATGCCCTACTAGCTAGGTATAGGTCTCTCACCACTGAAGCTAGGGTCCTTGTGGGATTTGACTACATAAGTTGTAGATGGACAAACACTATTGCACATGAAGGGTCAATAAAATGTATGCCAAAAAAGTTCCTTTCCTTACTCTCCCCACTCCTTATATACTTCTCCTCAGGAAACGATCCCTAATAACCCTAGGCACATTTCATTCCATGGAGGGGCCGATAAAATAATAGTAAATACAATTACTTTTTCCCTTTTAAGTCCCGGTCCAAAGGTGACCCCCAAATGCAAAACATGGATATTAGAACCACGTGGACTGTAATATCCCTTCCCAATAGCTCCCAGCATCCATAGCCCCTTGGGTATGACCACGATTTGGACTCGACCTGGCCCTTAGGCCTTGGGCGTTGGAAAAGGGTTTCAATTTTTTCTAAGTCCCCAAGCCAAATAGAGAGTGAGGAGACTAGGGAAAGTGTAGAATAATGCCCCAAAGCCAAATTTTACCCCTTATATCCAATTTTGTCCATTTTTTCACTAACTCCTAGAATTTTCCCTCGGATGGGGAATTAGGAAAAATGCCAATAAAAGTTCTAAGGCCAATTTTATCCAAATTTCTCCCTTCTTAACCCAAATTGACCAAGTTCTTGAAACCCAGAAGAGGAAAAAATGTCCCAAACACTTCCAAACCTCCCAAAACAACTAAAAATTCTCCCAAAACATAGAAATTACCTGATTATCTCCAGATTCAACCCTAAATCCCTATCAATTACCTGGGTCTAACTATACTGAGTTGTCCATTTTTAGAAGGGTGTAAAAATGGATAATAGTTTGGTAACTCACATAGACATCTGCCTACTAGATGAGTTGACCAATGACCTTGAAGCATCTATTGGGCATGGAGTTAGCCTAATACACCTCAAAAATGATCTGAAACTCTGAGATCCTGTCCTTAAGCCACTAAAACACAGTTGAACCTGGAGTTGATCCCTTTTGCTCAAATTTTCCATTTTTTATAAGAAAATTTTGAAATTAAGATGAGTAGAAATTTTTTTGATCCTGGACTTCTTTTCTTTTTCCTTTTGTAATCTGATCTAATTAAGACAATGGATGAAAATGTCTAAAACCATCCCAAAATTCTGATTTCTTACCAAGTAAGAAGCACTGAACTGATGATATCTTGATGAGTGTGAAACATTAGAGACACATGCTGATTTTGGAAAGAACATGGGAGTACTGTTAAAATATGATTTTCCCATGGACATGCCTTGACTGAAATGGATTATGCAAGAGAAAAAAAACACACAAAAAACTATGTACAAAAGATGAAAGATCATACATGCCCTTAGTGAATCATGTAGAGTGTGCACAAGCACTTCTTCTGCTGAAATCAATCCTACCTACTGTACTCTAACCCGAGGAATGGAAAACTCAAACAAATCCTGACACCAACAAGGAGAAGTAACTTCCATTCCTCACAAACTTGGACCATGTGACTAATTTGACACTGAACATGGTCTTGTACATGAGTGAAAAACTGACTAAAAGTTGATTTTCCACCCAAATCATGAAGGTATCAACTAGAAATAAGAGAGGAACCTCTTTTAGTTGATATGCATTTAGATTGAAGAGGCATTATAGCTGATCTTTGACACTTTGAAGCTCATCCTCATGCTCAAAAGTGAACATGATTGGTGGAAAATCTGATTCTTTCTCCAATGAATCCAGATATCTAATTGGGCATGGCCTAATCCATGAAGTTTTCCCATTGCTAAACTCAAATCCAATAAAGAAGTCTTGTGATAGACATTCCTAGAAAATATGACTATTTGTAGGCTGATCTTGTACTTGTTGCTCATCTACAAACATCTGATCCTCTTCCTTGATGACTGATATGGGAGTGGTGTTATCCTTGTTCTCTTCTTCCTCCTTATACAATGTTAAGTTTGGAAGATTGAACTCTCCAAAATTGATTCAAGAGGACTATTGTGAGTAGTAGGCTTTACTTGAATGTTCTCTTCTATGGCACGAGTCTCTTTTTGTTAGAAGATAAATGATGGGGTAGAAAAAGTGGTGATTTTCTATGGGCTCTTCTCCATCAATGCACTCCTCCAAATCTGATAAATACTCAACCTCCTAATTCTTCAAGTGTGTTAAGGATTATTCTTCTTCCATAGTAGCTTCTGATTCTTCAACTAGTTCACCGTGTTTCTCCTCATCCTCAAACATGAAATTTGAGAGCTCGAACTCATCCAAAAAATTAGAATATTATAAGGATGAAGTGGAAGAAGGGATTGTAATTTCCTCCATGACTTGTTTAACAATCAAGACATTTGAATTTGTGTTGTCTTCCTCCATAACATGAAGCTCTTCCTGAATGGTTGCAGATGATGATGATGGTTTTGGTGGATTAATGCAACCTCCCAACAACATAACAAGCTTTAGGCATGCTGGACAATGAGGGTCACCGGATTCCATGGAAACATCTTACACACTTGGGATATTTTCTTCGTTTACTTACACATGCTCCTCTTCATTTGAGATTGGAGTTAACTCTTCCTCTTCCACTAATTCCACAACTGGTGATGGATCAAAAACATGTGGGAAGATAGTGCAAATGTGAACACTACACTCAGAACAAGTAGATTTCTGGTCATCATCTTCCTGTTCTTACTCTACTGCTACTACAAAATTAGTTTTCACCACCTGTTCTTGAACTCCAACCTCTTAAGAAGGCTTAATCATCAATGAAATTTGAGTGATGTTGAGCTTGGTAGCCCAATTTCTCAGATTTTGTGTTGATTCTTTCCTGCTAAGGTCCTCGATTTTCTTCCCTCCTTGACTAATTTTTTGTGTCTGTTCTTCCCAAAATGGGTTTGGGAATGCAAGAGTAGGGGTGGGTTAGGATTCAACTGGTTCTTACAATGTTGGCAGTGGAAGGGAAGGTGCAATTTATTGTTTTTGTGGAGGGGAAGGAGTTTTGGAAGAGAAAATGATAGAAGATAGAAGGTGAGATGGAAGGGAAGAAGGTGAAGAAGTGGAATCCACAATGGGGGAAACATGTAAGAAGAAAATAAATTGAAACTCAGGTTGAGATGATGTAGATTGGGGAAGAGAAATGGAAAGAGTATGAGGTGGTGATGTAGGAATTACCCATTGACAAGGTTTTCTGGCACCAAGTTCATAAGCCTCTATCTCTTCAATCCACTTTGCAAGTTGTGGTAGCATCTCAACCATGAAATCCAACTTCTCTTGAGAGTTGTAGTGTCTTAGAATAGGGAAAACCCATGGACAAGGGACGCTGAAACCAATCTTAAATGCTTTTAATTGACTTGTAGCCCTAGTCTGCACCATGTTTGCCTCCATTTTTTGAACTTTTCTCTAAAAACCAATCTCTTTAGGCGTAGGATAACTTCCAAAATCTATATACCCCTACTCTCAAATTTAGCTCCATATTTTGGTGAATGGCCAAACTGAATTGAATCCTACTCACATGGATATGCATACTATTGATTTTCATCATAAAACTATTTTTGAGGTGTGTTAAAATAGCCTGGAGAATAATTTTGTAAGTTTGGAGGTGAATTGAATTGGTTTTACTACTACAAGTGAGAATTACATGATGGGAATGAAGTCATGATTGCACAACTTCATGGATGGAAGAAAAATGAAAGGTACGGAAAGAAAAAAATGGATGGAAATGGGTGAAAAAGAAAGTCTACAACTCAGAAAATGGGTTATTTAGATCAGTGGACTCGTCAGTTGTGCTTGGGTATGTGCCTTTAAAGGCTGAAGTTCATCAAAAGCACAACAAAAATGATGAAATGAAGTGGTAAGGTGCTCCAAACCTTTCCCACTGGCTGTGCCAAAACTGTTAGTGTAGGTAACACGGTGGCAAAGATGTATTGCAATGCACTCCTGTGTAAGATGACTTCTATGTTGTCCCACCGGGCATGCCAAAATGGTTAGTGCATAATTATAGCACCCTTTGATTTGCCATGTGTGTGTGCATGAACTACCAATGTAATTATTAGTGAATTTTAGGAACTAAGAGTGGGGGGTGAATTAATACAGATTAAAACTTATCAATCAATTATCACATTATTAAACTTGATTGATTGACATATGCATACAACATTAATTATTAAAGATATAAAATGAGAAGCATATAGGCATGCACATGAGGAGACTAGATATAATGTGGTAAACCCTTTCGGTATGAAAACCCATGGAAACTGGTTCACTATCTTGGACAATTATCCTGTGCAGTTACAATGATTTCCTAATTAAGCTACAACTAATCTGGAACTGCAACTCCAATAATTTAACCAGACCACCACCCAGTCTTCGATAAGCAACAACTTACATGGAAGCCACAACTCCCAAATTTGATTTAACACCCACTTATATTTTAGTAAGCCACCACTTAGAAGGAGCTTCAACCCCTGGATTTACAACTACAACTGATCTTTTGCAGGCCACTACCCATAAGGAGGCTGTAACCCCCTGAGATCTAAGCTACAACTTATATGTATACTATACACTCAGTATTTGATCATCCAGATGTTTGTTTCTCATACAAATGATTATGATCACCTTGTTGTTTCATTCATTTTCAATTACTCTTCAAATTAAGATATACAATATTCATCTTACCTCTTTCTGGTCTCTCCCCTCACACATTTGTTGCACCTGATTTTCTTCTTGATGGTTCTATCCCTTCAGTATACAAAAATCTCTTTTGTTTTAGTACACTGATGGCTCTATCACCTCTATATTTCTGCTGTAATTTCCTCAGCATGTAGCTCTCCTCTTTTCCTAGAAATAGATCTGCATCTGTAGAAACCTAAAATCTTCTTATGCAGTTTTATTGCTAAAAGTGCACTGATTACCCTCATTCTTATCATTTTCATTATAATTAGTGAGTTTCCTCTAATTAAATAATGTTTCTCTTGATTTTGGTTAATTAAAGACACTTTGTTGATTAACTAACCTCTATCACATTCTAGATGCTAATTGACGACATGTCGTTAGTTATAGTCCTCTTATGAGCAAACAATTAGCGATTATTAGCTAATTAAGCCTATTTACCATTGTATTTAATCAATAATCCTTATTATTGGTTAAAACCCCTCTTATAACGATTCAAAATCACCCCATTTCCCTCCAAATCATATCTAAAAGCTTTAAACTCTTATCCTAGCCTCTTAATTGATCCCAATTGGTTAATTAAGGTAGCTCACATGCTAATCACTTGTTCATTTCACTAATCAAGATTAACAATATGTAATCTACTTTATCCTTTAGTCCCACATGCACCAAGATGTAAGATTCTCTAACAATACAAAACTATATAAAGGATACCTTATACATGTTCACACTTTACACCATACTTTGAATAGTATTAATCATATAAAACATATAATCAAGAGCCTTACTTCCATTGATGGAATAGCTTGCTCATTTTCACATCCAATCTTCATGTTTGGTTAGTAAAGGAATATCTAGTATGGCCTTGTAGCCATTGTTAGAGAGATACTTTCACCATTTTGAAGTAGCAACAACCCAATTTGATTTGCTTGTGGTCTTCATAGCTCCATTTTAATTAGCAATTCACACCAAGTAGGCATGTTTTGACTTAAATGATTGATATCATGTCAGTTTCCTTGAGCATTCCAATAAGCTATGATTTTGATGTTACTATTGTAAATTTTTAGCTTTTCTATTAGACTATGTGGTGTTATTCTAGTTATTTAGCTTTGCAAGAGTTTTGGTAGTGCACAACATCATACAATAGTGTCTCCTTCAGCATGTAGCTTTCCTCTCAATAGATCCTCATTAAATAACACTTTCTTCTTTCTCTCTTTCTGCAACAACTCTAGTCTAAACTGCTCCTTGATTTTCTCTTCAACACATTTTCATTATGCAACTGTATCTCCTATGCCTATGAGACTCTCTTCTCATATCATAAATGGATTTTCATCAGCTTCATATATTCATGGATGGCTCTTTCTCCTCTATCGCTCCTTCAACTCAAAAGCATCCCCCTTGCTTGAGAAACCTACGTATTTGCATAGAGTTTTTGATTTTATAGACAATCAACACTCTCCATCACTTCCTTGGTGTGTCATGCACTCTATCAATCCGCTATGTGTTTACAAATTTTGTCTATTAAAAATGAATGCCACCAAATCCAGATTTACTTTCTATATATTCAACTTTTAAAACTCGATCTTTCTATTTTCTGAGTGCATTAACTATTCAATGTATTATTTACGGAGCTAGTTATGCAACAATTTCTAAAAAAAAAATTATCATCATTCTAGGATTTTCAACCTATCAAAAAGACGATCCACATTTCCTCTCTGATATTTAATAGTGCCTTGAAATCAAGATTTTAGATTTTATAATCTAGAGGATGTAATCAATTTTCCACAAAGTCAAAGCACATTAAAATTTGACACTTGGAGCTCGAGATATTTCAGATCGGGTCTGGTGTTTTCATGGAGCACAAGTTACACATTCCACTGTATATTATCTTTTGATCTTTTTCAAAAACATTTATCCATTTCCTTCATTGATCGAATAAATTGAAATTGTTCTATATAAACAAGGTTCACCCATCACATAACATATGCACACTCTACTCTTTCCTTGTATTGCATATTTGTCCTTTGGTCCACGGATTTTCCCTTTTTATGGTGGATTTTTCTAGCCATATGTGAATTTCTTTCATTTATCGTGGCTTTTGCAATATTTTGCGGCTTCCCTTCTTTACATGCAACTTTTTCTAGTTATATGCAATTTTCCTTCTTCTCTCATGGATTCATTCTACTATTCGTGGTATTCTAATCTATCATGACTTTTCTTCTTTACCCATGGCTTTGATATTTCTTCCTGTGGCTTTGTTATTTTGTCTACAACTTTGTTTTTATGTCCACGACATTCACAAAACTTGACTAAGCCCCTTAAAACCATCATGAATCATCCTGGACCCTTTTGAATGCCACAATACCCAAGCCAAATACCATTGTACTTTGCTAAAACACCATATATATCTTGGAGACACTTGTTTCACATGTAATTGACCCTAAATGTAGCTAGAACCATCATAAAACCTTTGAGAACCATGAGCACCATTGAATCACCTTCATTAGCTGACCATGAACATTGAACATTGAATAGTACCTGAACCACAAATGATTGACTCTTTTTGACCTTAGGAAACCTCTAAATAATACCTAAACCACAAATGATTGACACTGTCTGACCTTGGGAAACCTCTGCACCTCACACATACCTTGCTTTCTTGACCATGCACATTGTCATTGAGAGCTTACATGTCATTACCTTGACACTTTCATGAAACCAAACTGAACATGAACTCTCTTTATAGCGACAACCATCACTATCATG
Organism: Taxus chinensis; assembly: GCA_019776745.2. NCBI lineage: Eukaryota > Viridiplantae > Streptophyta > Pinopsida > Cupressales > Taxaceae > Taxus > Taxus chinensis. The sequence continues at coordinate 954,882,174 of CM034147.1, read as the reverse complement.
ACTCAAATGCACAATGGAATCACATGGAACTTCTCTATGAGTGAACACTACCAATCAGCCTTCATCTTCTTGAATTAGAAACTCAATCACCACTGCTCACCCTTTTTTCCATTAATGCCACTTGACGTTAATGAAAACACTACTAGCAATGACTGGGGTCCAACAAACTCCCCCTTTATCATTGATGACAACACCTAATAAGCCTACAAACTTTGATGGAAAAAACACTTGCATACCAGGTTTCTGACTACAAAATCTTTATCTCTCACCCTTTGAGATCATGGACAAAAGGCCAACCTTATAACACTGTGAGCAATATGTAAATAAACTTGATAATACATGATTTTACTTGAAGAAGCTCCTCCTTGGATGATGCTGTGCTTTTGACTGATAAAGTTCTCTCTGCTGCATGATACGCTGCACATATTTTGTCTTGAATTTGTAACTGGATCTTCTTGTTCATAGGCTCCCCTAGGATTGTATTCCATATTCTCTGTCACAGAGGCTTGAATGAATGCATGAATTTCTTGTTAGCTACTTCAATGTTAATTTTGAACCTATTTCATTGGGCCTTTCATCTTCACATGTATTGATACATTCTTTATGTTTTTGTTTCAATCTTGGATATCACCCAGTAGCTTCACTTCATTAGGTTTTGGATTTGGTTTTAATTCCTTGATATTGGGCTTCCTAAATCTTCTCTACTGCTTGATATCCTATAACCTATCATGGGGAGATCTCCAGATGTCTATAATAATTTTATCATCATTGATTACTCACATATATCATGTCACCTTCTCTCAAATTTGAGGAATATGAAGATATTGCATCACTTTACTTGTATCAATGGGTTATGGGACAAAACCAATGTACTCATACTATAGAAACACACATTTACTTCACACAGTTTGCATTGAAGAATCATGATAACAAACTTTGACACTTGACACTTATGATTGTAACTTTTAGATATCAAGAGTCACACTTGACCAACACATGCTAAAATCAGATTTTGACATTTCTTGGCAAACCTTCAGCAATACATGATAGATTTTGATAGAGAATTAGCTCTACTTTCAAGACTCATAGCATGAGGAAAGAATATTAACAATACAAGGAACAAACACTCACACACTCAAGCTATCATACAAATACATGACTCATTTCCAACCATGGATATGTGAAGCTATTAACAACTAGGCAATAGACAATTAAATCATGACATGAGCATTTACATTCACATTTCCACTAGACAATTAACTTGTTCATTGACTTAAGATTTCTCTCATGAAAACACTTCTCACTAGACCATACCAATGGAAAATTTAAGGAGACAAATGCATAAGCTAGAAATGATTGACAATGTTCTCTTTTTCTATGCTTTCTCAGAAGGATACACAAGGACTTCCACATATGCTATGACATGAAGAAAATCACCTATAACATACCTTAACAACTTGCTAGGGGCTGCTAACAACAACCACTAGCGCCAACCAACATCCTTGAATTTCTTGTTCAACTTCATCATGAGAATTCTTGAGTGATAGGTAGACAAAGAATAAACTATACTTCCTTTGGATTTGGTATACCTTCTATAAGCTTAGAGAAGGTATATCATGTCTTCTTAGGTTTGGTCAAAACAACAAGAATTCATCAAACCAACATGATGACTTAGTATTCTCTTTTCTTGTTTGGTTCTCTTGTCAGTATCCTTGGATGTATTCTTTTGTGTTACTATTACATCACTTGAATTTTCATTTCCAGACTGTGTGTGTGTGAGACACATATGTTGCATCTACTCTAATACCATTTGAGGAAGAAATTCTTCATTATTTGCAATCAAATTGTCTTCCTTCTGCTTGCTTTTGTTAATATTCACTTCTATCTTATTTACGTGAGGATTTCATATTTCTACATCATCTTCCCATGTTACTTTCTTTCCCTTCTTTTCTTCTTTGGCTTTTGGTTTTGCTTCCTAATCCTGTATACCCATTTTATTTCCTTCTTTCTAGAAGTTGTATGAGACTTGAGTGATTTTGTCTCATTTTTAGGACTAATCTTCATGGTAGAAACCTTATTTTCTTGCCATATGAATGTATATAATCTACTTATATGTTTAGGTTGTTCAGTTAAATAGTAGTGCTTTGAATAATGCCCAACTTCATGACATGTATAAAATTTTACATGATTTATCCTTTTATCTGAATAAGAATTATCATTGCTAAATTGTCTTGAATATACTTCTACGCAATACCCGACAATATGTCCTCTTTCATGACAATTGAAACATATCCTATTCTTCTCAGAATCAGGTATGCAATCCCTCCATGGATGTTCTTTGTCTACCTTAAGCCATTTTTATTCTCTAGCTTTATGTCCAAAATCATAGCATGAAAACCAATATCCATTGAATTTTCTCTCATACCTGGATGCATTTGGTTTTCTGATTATCTTCTTGGGTTGTTTGACTCCTCCATTAACCTTGAAAGATCTTGATGTAGAAACTAAAATTAGGTCACACTCCCCTTTGGTCCCTCAACATATAAGCACCCTTTATTACATTTACCTAGCCATGACCCCCCTTCACCCCACTAATATTAATTTAATTAAATTAATGCATTATCCTCACTATATTTATTATTTGAATATTTTATTTAAATAATATCCACACATACACTTCACTTAGACACCTCATCAAACCAACTCAACCTAAGACCTATTCTTAGTAAGTTGCCATAACTAACTAAGACTTACCCAAACCCTAAAAATCAATGCCTACATTCCCTCTAACCACATTCCCACATGCTCACAAGAGGCTCTCAGTCTAATCCGTGGGATAACGGCACAAGATCCAAGGAAATCAGGAGGATCTCCCTAGTTTAGTAAACCTAGGAAATCCCACCTTGACCGACGTCGGTTACCCCTAACCATCGCCGGTTAAGCTAGACCACCATCAGTTACCCCTTTTAACCCCTAAACTACCTTATTCTCAAGGTTGGAAAACATTGGGAGAAATTTGATAAGCAAGAACACATCTCAGAGAGATAACGCATCTTCAGAGAGAAAATTCCAGTGAAAACTCGCATCCAAGGAAGGAGATTGAGCATCTTCTCCTGCACAGCCATCCCAACCATGATCTGATCTATCCAAGCAAAGAGGAGTGTACATGCAGCCCATGCAGAAGCTTTTCTTCAGTTGGTGATCACTTGCAACCTTCAAACCCATCATCAGCACCTCCATCCCTCACACACAGGCATTCAGGAACGGAATCCAAGTAAGTATAACATCATACTTTCCTGGTTTATTTCATTTCATCATCATTTTATCATCCATTGTTTATCTTGCCCCCTATTGACCTTTTCTGACATTTTCACCTCCATATACCCATTAAAACCTCACAAAATCCTACTCCAGTAACCCAATATTTCACCCCGACTCACCAAAGTCCTTTGTGCAATCACAAAGGAGACCACAACTTGTTCTGTGACATTTTCAGATCTCACAGTAACCGGCACCCCGGTTACACCTAACCGTCTGTCGGTCACCCCTGACCGACACCGGTCTCTGTATTTGCCCACACAACCTAGAACAGATACCTACCCACCAAATTTCATCTCACCCCCATTCACCTGTGATCTACCTGAGACCTCTATCAAACCTGCAGAGACCCAGAACCAATCATTTGACCTTTGGATTCTATTCTAGCTTAGCCTGTTAGATTAGATCTATTTTTCTTATTGTGTTTTTAAGTGAGATACCTAAATCATTTTAAATAACAATAGGATTTACTTTGTTTACAGCATTAAATTGTTTAAAATAGTGGACTGACATCCATCTAGGAAGTATCATACTTCCCAGATCTAGCATACGCTAGGCAGTTCACTGCCCATATTGTTTAATTCCTTCTGGTGGTCTTGTTTTCATTACAAGTAGTTCCTCCTAGCCAAAAGGAAGCTCTCATGATCAGTTGTGGATACGGAAGTCATACGCGCGCAACAACCCATCAACCAACATTTGAATAGGTATTCCTCCTATGCCTGTTACCCTATCTGTTTCATCAACACTTCAAAGAAACGATCTAAGAATCAAGGTGAAACATTTTGGCACACCCGGTGGGACCCATCCAGGGTTCCTTGCATTTCATTCATTCCTAGGAAAAAAATTGTGTGTTTGTTTCCCTTCTGAAAAATGTACACACTAATTTTCTTCCTTGGTAACCCACCTCTTCTTTCTATTTGCTCTAAAGGAAAATTTTCTTTTGGTGTAATTAAAAAGAACCATTTCTTCATGTTTTTCTGCATTGTAGTGAAAGAGCATCCCTCTTCCTCTTCATCTTATTGTGTCATCCAATTTCACATTTTTGATTTGGGTTTAAAAATAAGTGCATTCCATTCTGATTTATTGCATTAGCTCACATTAATTGAGGGCAACCTATATGCTGGAAGTCATGCCCAGCTGATGGTTGACAAACGAATCGTAGAAAAGCACTTCTATCCTTTTCTCTTTCTCTGAGTCTTACCAAACCACACAAAAATTCAAAATACATACATTCTTAAACAACATCCTACCTGGAAGAAGTTGTAGGTGATCACATGATCATGGCACAGTGGGCACCCAGCTCGCTACTCTGTCGAGTCATACTTCAGAGCGAAGCCCGCCCCCACCATAACATACCTGAAACCTCACCTTTTAGATCTCCTTCTTTGTAGGAAGCCATCCTCACCAAAAACTCTATTTCACAATTCATGTGTCAGTCCCTAAATAGCATAAGCTAAACAAACATAATAGAAAGGGCACTCCTAGGATCACATTTTCTTAGTGTTTTTTCTTGGCTTGCATTTTGAGGTGAGAGATCACGTTCGTCACTTTTTTGTTCATCCTTGCATGCTCCTCATCACAGCTGGTGTATTCTGGCTTCACCTGAGTGTGCTTGGGCCATATCATCATCATTCTCAGAATTCTGGGTTTGATTCTACATCAGATTTTAATTCACAACCACTTTCTTTCATCACTATTTCAATTTCACAGTAACCATCATCGGTTACCTCTGACCGCCATCGGTTATACCCAACCAACATCGGTTCCAGGTCCTTTTGCTAACCTACTCAAAAGGACATTTTACTTCACTTTCTTCCACTTTTCACAGTCTCTGTCACTGTCATTATTCCCATTGACATTTTAAACATCCTCATATTTGGCATACCTGTCAGATTTTACCTTCTGCCTCGTTGTTTACTCACTGTCATTTTCTACAGTAACCGGCAGTCGGTTACCCCTCACCGGCGTCATTGGTTTTCCCTAACCGGCATCTGGTTAGCCTGTTTCACATTCCAGCCACCATTTGGTACTTAATCTACTTTTTGTCACCAGATTCACCTGTTCCTTGCTGTTCTCTATGTCATTTACAGAGAAGCAGCCCTACCTGATCAGTACTGGTTCACATGGTGCTGACCCGAAGACAAGCAAGTGCCCTTGTATTTCACGCCAGTTTTCAACCACTCCCACCTAGTCCTTCACCACCTTCTATTTTATCACCAGCCATGGATCCCATCCAGCCTATTACTATCGCTACCAAGAGATGAGGAGTTCACAAGACTCCTTGACCAGAACCCTGCCACCTTGCAGTTTTACCTTTCCCACTCGTCCACTCGAGACACCTCATGGGTCAGTTGATATACGGCATGCCCATATCTATCCCTCTGACTCTCACACCCACTCCCGCATCGGCCCCATCTGGCTCCATGCTTCCCACATCCACCTTACCCCCCAGTCCATTTCACAGTTAGGTCCTATACCCACTATGACTGCTACATCTGTTACCTCTGTGGCCCCCATTACATCCACCGTACCCTCGACGACTACCCAAACACAACCTCATCTACCCCTAATGTCTCACACATACTTGTAGCTACATTACCACCTCTAGTTATCAGTGACCCCTACCCCATTTCAGAATGTGGTTCTTTCCATTCCACAATCATTAGCCCCTATTGCCACTAGGGTTACCACGACCCTTCCACCCCCATATACATACTACCAACAACCTCCTGTTTCATCCATTATTCATTCTGGTACGTACCCCCTATTTCACTACCTTCTTCTCCACCACCCTACATGGCAGCCCCATACACTGGAGTGCCACCCCTGTTATATGCCCAAAACCAACCTTCTCACACTATGGGAGGCATCCAATCATCACAACCCACCAACGACCTAATTAAATTGATGTTGGATAAGATGCAGACATTGGAGGCATCAGTTTCCAGCTCCCGCAACACTCTCACCTATGACGAGATTTGCAACGAGCCTATTCACCCATCCATTCCTATCCGTTCATACCCTGTGCATTGGGAAATGCCTAAATTCAATCATTTCAATAGCAAAGAAGACCCACAACAACATTTGCGGTCGTTCAAACACGGGTGTTATCTGATCGCTCATGATGATGCCTTGCTTTTGAGAACCTTTCCCATGTCCCTCACTAGACCTGCATTAGATTGGTATAGTGGGTTACCTAAACACTCTATATTCTCATTCAATCAGGTAGCCCAAGCCTTCTTGGATCATTTCTCTATCAATATCGTCAAGAAGGTTACCATGACCGATCTATATTCCACATGTCAGTATGAGGATGAATCTATCATAGATTTTGTCACTCGCTGGCGCAGCCTGATCAATCAACTTACCTTCCAACTGCCACAAACTGAACTCATCGAGCTCTTCACACGGGCTTGCACTAGACATATCTCCCCGACCTTGCTAGGTCCAAACCTTCCAAACATTTGATGAGGCATTCACTATGGCACAAAAGTTAGAGATTCGGGCCATCAAAGAGAAGAAAATCCAATTACGTAATAAGAATTCAGCATTCAAGTCAAATGATACCTCTTCTTCTTCCAAACCACAAACCAATTATTCAAAAGCTAAGGGCACCACTAACATAGTGGTACTCAAGGCCAGGCCCAGCTCATCTGTCAAATCAGGCTACACCCTCATCTAATCTCTCACCTGTCTAGACTTTTCAATTCAGACGAGAGTAGTGAAAATATACCCCAATTGGGGAACCTTACTCTTATGTCTTAGAAAAGCTTATCAAAGCCGGAGCCATCACCCTTCCACCTATAAAACCACACACTGGTTTTGACCCTACTCGCCCCATGCCCACATGGTATAAAGAACATGATTTCTGTAACTATCATCGAGTAAAGGGTCATAGTGATAGAAACTACATCACTTTCAAAAATATTGTCCAAGAAATGCTCGAGAAAGGTGAGTTAACTGTGGATAATCCCAATGCCACCCCCAACCAAAATCTACAAATCTTCAAAAAATCATTTCCCAACCATGCCCCTTCATCCAATCAAACCGGTGAGACATCAACTCACGATACCCATACCCGCGAGGTTCACGCTATCTTTAACGAGGTACCTGTTGCCTCCCAATTACCCCATATTCCTTCCATAGAGGAGATCCTAGCCCGAAATCCTCCTTCCGCATTGGAACCAACCTCCCATGTTCCTTCACCAATAGAGGAACACCTTTCATCTCCTCCATCACCAACGGAGGGGTCTTCCACTAACATTGAGCCCATCTCACCCCTAGCTTCACCACTTAGAGAACCTTTACCTACAGTACCTCCTCCACCCATAGAGGAGCACCCATTACCTCCTCCACCCATAGAGGAGCACCCATTACCTCCTCCACCCACAGAGGAGCACCTATCTGTTCCTCCACTTATAGAGGAGCTCCCATCATCTCCTCCACCTATCATTGACCCAGTTGAGATACCTTTACCTCTTGGCGAGCATTCTCCATCAGCTACCCAGAATCCCACCGACCTACTTTCGGCTCTCTTACCCATGGAAGCTAAGCTAGCCAATTCCCCATCTCTAAGACACATTTTACAGGAATTTCCATTAGGTCCTCACCAACTCCACCCACAGACATGTCGTTCTCACATTTGGCTGATCACTTAGATTATGTGGATAGGGCTTTACTATGGGGGTGCCTCTTACTCCCCGTCTCAACACAGATGCAGAGATCCCTCACTGATACCTCCACTATCTACCCAAACACATTTCGACCAATCAAACCAAATATAACCACCTCTATCGTAACCCCTTCCATGATACCTGTTAGCGCTCAAACCACACCCTTACCCATAACCCAACCTACATCTAAACCCAAACCCACACCTACAACATTTTCCTCAACTAAACCTATTACCACTTTAGGGGTCACCCGACCACCAGCCTTACTCATCCACCTATTAAATTAGATTTAGCTACATCCTCCAACATCAATACCACACCTACTCTAACACCCAAACCAAAGAAACAAACTCATCGACCTCATACCCCAACCGCACCAATCACACCCACACTTGTCTTGTCTGTCTTAAGACCTCAGCTACCCAACATGGTCAAGCAACCTTCACCCATCCATAAACCAATAACACAACAACCCATTCCTTCCTCACAAACCTCTAACCTACCCAGGCACACAACATGACTTACACCCACACCTGTAGTCTTTTTACCACCAATACCTCCAATACCCTCAGCTATTGCTTCACTACCCACTACACTTCAGTCATTGTCCCTCACACCCCAAGTACGACCCACGTCATCTACCTTCACAACACCCCATTATCCCCATGGGTAACTCACCCTCTTCCTCCATCTGACTTTTCCTTCTAGACCTTGTACACCCACATCACCTTTACCCAAGAAAGTGCAACCCAAAAACAAAACCCCACTACCCCACAATAAGGTAGTCAAAACAACCACACACCCTCCTACCTGTTCATCTATTGTACCCCTACCCAGACAAACATGACTGATACCTAAAACCACACTAGCACCTAAACCCATAGCTCAACCCATTCCTCCTCTTCCAAAAACAGTTCCTCGACAAATCAACCACACCTACACCCAAACCCACATTCACTTCCCATTGTGATCCACTAGCAAGGATCCTATGCCAAAATTTTAACCAACCTCCTCGAGACCTCTGTTATCACATTACCACCACTCCGACCTTAGGACCCCCTCAAACCCAAGCCAAAATGGGTTTGATGATACTAAAATTTATGCATACCATCATGTGCCAGGCATGATGTGGAGAACTACAAGGCCTTGAAAACTATCCTTATCCAATTGTGTCCACCATAAACCAACTTTGATGACGATGACCTTCTTGACGAGGATCCTTCTTCACCGACACCCATTCCCACACTGCCCACTCAACAACCACAACCTCCACCCTCACAGCTCCTAGAGCCACTCCCAAGATTTGAAATTAACATGGTTTGCATCCAAGAGAACTTTCCACGCCACCACCCCAATGTCGTTGCGCCCAGCTCACCTCACAAGGCTTTTCTCCTCTAGTAGGTTTTTTCCCTTCATGTCATTATACCACTCATCCTACACCTTCTCCATTTTCCAACTCCCCTCAAATCAACATGATACACGTCACTACACATGCACAGAAGGGAAAAGAAAAGGCAACTGACCTACCAACCAATCCTATACCCAACATACCATCTACACCTATAACTAAAATAACTATCGGTGGCCTCCATGTACCCCCATTTCTAATGGCATCACACATCGCACCATGCTCAAACAATTACACCAATCTCCCCTCAAAATGTCCTTATATGACCTCATCTAAACCTCAGAATCCCATCGTCAAGCCCTCATGGAGGTTGTTCAATCTATTGAGGTTTTACCCTAATGACCCTACACCCATAGCCTCCATTATCACACCCCATAATGTAGCCTCTCTCACAAAATTACTACCTTCATCTTCACCCCATCTTGTTCACCAAGTGGCCTCCCTTAGCTTCTCAAACAAAGAGATCGTGCCACACCAAAAAAAATGACCCAAACCTATCCCTCTTCATCTCCATGTCCACATTGATGACATACTTGTATGCCATGTGATGATTGATGGACGCGCTAGCATTAACATCATTTCATCCCATGTATTTGCTCAAATGCACATATTTGACAATTACATGCATAAACATCCGGTCATGTTGCGTTCATTCAATGACACTATCACCTCCACACTAGGAACTATCATCCTTCACATTTGCATCGGGCCCCCACACTGTTCCAAAATTGTTTTACATTTTGGAGGGGGAATTCCAATATAACTTGTTTCTTGGTAGACCTTGGATCCATGTCATGGGTTGCGTTCCTTCAAATTTGCATCATTGTGTAAAGTTTGAACACGAAGGGACACACTTATACCATTCCGACTGACTCAACACCTTTCAAAACATGCAAAATGCTTTACCGACCTAATGATGTGCTCATACCTATCAAGCCATCTACCTCTGCAACCAATACCGCTTCACCTACACCTCCACCTACCAATACATCCGCTGCTTTCACCACACATACCTCCTCCATTCCTACCACTGCTATAACCTCCACGGCTGACCCATTAGCTTCCCAATCCATTAATTCCACCTCTGCATCAACCTATGACATGTCATTTATTCCAGCTACCTACATACCAACCACTAACCCCTTGGAAGGTGTTTTTTAATGTGTCACTCTAGGGGAGTACCACCTATATAGTGTCAACACATTCCTTACTCCACATGAGTATGGAAGCCTTCACCAACACCCTTGCTATGATCACCATATAGGAGAATTCCGCCTTTATGGTCCTCATCATCTTCATACTAGTCTCACCTATGGGGGACTTGATACTACCACTTACACACTTGAACAACCATCACAAACCCGCCCATTTTCCGCTAACTTCCAATCACTTTACCAATCACCATTTCGCCCACACCTTCCTGCACCGCTGTGCATGGAAGGGTTCTGGTTTTGGCTTTTACAAGCAAGGCCGCCATACTGTTATTCCATGTACCACCCACAAACATAACAACCGTAGTGGTATCAGCTTCCTTGAACCTCCTATCAAACAGGCCCGTATTAAACTAATTGAGGACCCTAGCCCTTCTCCACCTTCATCTTTATCACCACCCTTCACTCGCTCCACCTTCATCACCACCCTCACTGATAGAGTCGATGGATCCTGAATCTATCCCCCCTAACTTTTTTTTTCATAAACACCATTTCCTTAGGGCCTTTGACTTATCAACGCAAAGTTGAGGTCCCTTCCACTCTTCCATTCTTGTATCCTGAAATGATCGATGATGACACACCTATAATTAACGTCGTTCAATGTTAGGATGATGAATCCATACTCACCTACCTTGGTGCAGAAGTGTTGGCTAGATTTTCTGCATAGCATCAAACCTAGGCAGTCATGAGATAAATCTCCCTCATTTAACTGGTGAGGCTCCCATGTTAGATTTGTCAATAAAAATGTGTTATTATCTATCAGGGGTTTTACTTTAACTACTTAGTTCATGAACCATAACTAAGAAGTTCTGCAGCAAGTAAGCAGCTGTTCAAGAAAGGAAGTATTTTATAGAAGAAGGAAGTAAAGGAAATACAGAGAAGAAATGGGGAAGATGTGCATCCCAATTAGTAGATAGCAAAGCTAATTGCATGCACATAGAAGAAACTTAATAGATATGAACACACAGAATTATAAAGCAAAGGTAGCTCTAGATCTAGATCTAAAATAACACAAAGTTTACTTAAGAGATCTAAGATTTAAAAGCAAGAAACACAGTACACCGTGACACAAAGTTCTCTGGAAAACCTGCTCCTTTGTATTCCTCTGCTACAAGTTGCTCTCAGGGTTCAGCACAAAGTCTAGAACACAAGATTGCTGCTTACAAATTCTGATCGATCATTAACCCGAAGGTTCTTCTCCTACTTATAGAATGTAGGAGGGAAAGTACAAATAGAAGACTCAAACTGAACTAAAGCATGAACAACAAGTAAAGATGACATTTGGAAATCATCCTCAACTAACTTCTTCTTAAGTGACACATGTATCACTTAACTAATAGAATGGTTCCACATGACTTCAAGTAATGGTTGCAAAACCAATAACTTATAAGTTTTACAATTTCATCCGGGAACATAGAAAATAGAAGAAGAAAGAATAGAAGAAGTCATGCCAACTGTAATGTTTACATCTTCTTCTTGTTCTGATATCTGATATACTTGTCGAACATATAATTCAACATCCTTCCATCTGTTTTAGCCACTGCTTCCTTCTCTGTCCTGAACTGCAGCAACCCTTCATTCAACACTTTGATGCATGCTTCCACATCTTCCAGGCTCGGCCCAAACCTCGCAATGTCTGCCTGAAGCGCCACCAGTCTACTGATAGAATTCATCGTGAAAGGCTTGGTAGCTTTATCAATTCTCTTTTGTACCATCAGAAGAGAACCTTCCAGGGAATTAGGCACTTCATTAGAAACAATCCGTACATGTATGAAGTAACACCTCCGTCCACTCTTTCCTCAGTGAAAGAAATGATACTGTCTGGTAAATCTGATGTTCTACTCTCAAGTGCCTGCATCCTCTTCAGCAAAACTCTGCAGATTTCCAAACGGAAAGATATTGCAAACTCTAGCTGCTTCCCCTTCTCGACTGATCCATTCGGTACAATCTGTTCTGCAATCAATACATCTCCCGACAGCTTGTTGATCTCGGCCAAAATACTCAGGTTACTCTCTACAACTGTATTCATGCCTTCTATGTTAGCCATCAGTTGCTTCAGCTGATCTGCTGCATCATCCATAACCTTTAGGCGGGCTGGCACTTCTCCAAGTTGTACAGAAGCTTGATGAATAATCAAATCCTTCCATTCGTCAATAGCCTTTACTTGATTTCTTGCATCTTCCATTTCCTGCATAAGATGATCACTCACCTGCTCTGAAATGGGCTGAATGGAAGGTTTAGCAACCTTGGCTATGATCTCACATAATTGAGATACTTGCTTCTGTAGCTCTTCTTTCTCCGCCTTTTCACTGTCAATCTTAAGGAATAAAGCATCTATCAATGTCTGCATGTCCTACTTCAATCCTTCAGTGGTAGTTTGACTGAGTGGTATTTTGGTCACTGTCACATCTTCTGCCGTGAGCTCCTCTTCTATCTTTCCTTCCGTCCAGAATTGATATCTCAGCAAACTTCTCTCCCGAATCCTTCGATGATCAACCTAGAAGTTGCTTTAGCAACTTTAGGCCTTCTGTCTCTTCTGCTCAGATCCTGAAGTAGCTGCAAGTCATGCTCCTCTAAGTTCATCTCTACTCTTGCTTCCGGAACCAACTGCAAAGCTAACCATTCTGAGAAGTTACTTCTCGGGAGTGAGAAGTCGCTGAGTGCACTACCATCTCCCGCTCTGCATCCTCTCCGTCAGAAAGTGCCACAGTGTTATGGCTGCCATCTTCTGAAACATCCAAGGACAAAGCTCTTTCGAACTCCATCATCTGCAGCTTCAACATCTCCTCTAGAACGGGTGATGAACGAAGTGGCTGCGGAGAGAAGATGAACGTCACCGGATTCAATGAAGGCATGGAAGCGTCCTGCTGCTGCGGTGCAATAGTTGGTGAAGTACTGGGTGCTGGAGAAACTCGGAGTCAAAGCTATGGTCATAGAAGTGATCTTCTCTTTCTCTTGAGATCTTATGTGTACTTTCAACTTCTCGGACCTTCTGCTGCTTTCTCCTTCATGCTTTCACTTGAGGGAATCTCCTGTCGCCGAAGTTGCCCGTGATTTGATTCATCAATGCTTCATCAAGGCAATATCCCTTCGTCAGCAACCAATTTGAAGTATTCACCAACACAGCTCTCGACCTTTCTTCAATTGTGTTGCAGCCTTCCATGTTATTCTGCAGTATGGCTTTATCTCCTCCCATTTGATGGTAAGTGTCAAGTACCACGTTCCCATCATCTTTAAGATCCAAAGGTATCCGCGCTATTCCAAAGTCGAACACTTGCTTTGCTGATAGCCTACTGAAATCTTTCTTTCTAACCTCATACTCACTTCTGCACTTCATCTAGAAATCTTCTAACGAAGGCACATGTGCGTACTCCTGGGAGATTGTCTTCCTGGCTACTCCAAATGGATCGAAGTTAAGCCGTGCAGGGAAGAAATCTTGCTCATACTCGGATAACATTTGCGCTTCCATCCCTCGAGCTCTGTGAATGCTGATGCAACTATAATATCCCACAGTGATTGGGAAGAAGCCTGTAGACTTGTGCCGCTTCGACTGAAGGTCATGTAACTCCACAAGTTGCCTGCTCAGCTCCATGGCGATTAAACTATCATTCGGATACCTCGGCATCTTTATTGGTTCCCCAGAAAAGCCCGTAACCCTGAGGTATGTGAAATCTACAAATTGAATGAATAGACTGTCAATCTTGGACACTACTTCCCACGCTTCCTTGCTTACCCTGTTGGCCTTCAAGTCTTTGTCTAGCCTGCAAATGAAATCATAGAAGAAGTCATCGTTGATCACTTTGAAGTCTTTCTTGCACGCAGGTGCAGTAAGCTGTGGGTAGCACTCGAAAATGGGGTCCTTGGAAAGAACACCACATCTATCCAGCTTGGAAAAGACACCCTGTGAAGCTGCAGCATACACTAAGTATGAAGTCATCTTGAAGCTAAAAGTACGCTTCACGTTCCGAAGTTGCTCACCGATGTTGCTGCTAATAATTTCCGACCAATTGATTATAGAATCAACCTTGTTGATTTCAATGGTCCTGATGAAAGCATACATCCATGTACGGAAAGTGTAGCATTCGCTTCGCCATTCATCCTGCATAGAAATTTGACGACATCATCTGCCTCCTGCACCAAATTGGACTGTGGAAGAGTTCTCGGGAACTTTGAAGGGGATCTAGGCTTCTTCATGAACCGGCTATTCATGATGCTCACACAATCAGCTCTATGCTTCTCCCACCTACTGTCAGCATCCTGAATGCTAATAGAAGTCACCACCTTTCGCACTGGAATCTTCAAACAATAATTGATGAACTCTGCATCCAAACGAATTATTGTCTTTCCCGAAGCATCACGCACTGATCTGGATGAAGGATGATAAGATCTAGCACACTCGATCATGAACTCTGGCAATTGGGCTATACATGGGAAAGCTACAGCTCGGATAATTCCACTACTTTTAACCGCACACATTGACCGCACGCATGAGTGAAGTTTGGAAGCAATGCATGAATCCATCGTGCTCTCTTTTTCATCTCCTTTCGCCATGGCTTTGTCTATCTTCGTCTGAATAATTCTTTTTCTTCTAACTTGGCCGATTTCTTCAATACTGGTGCAGATCTGGACAATTCTTCAGATTCGGAGGATATTTGCAATGTATTGGACATTGATAAAAACTCCTTTTCTTTTGTAAAGCACCTGTAATGAATTCATGCAATTTATTCAGACAAAAATGGCCATCGGAGCATGAATAATGAATTTAAATTATAAAAATCTGCACTTTTCAAGCCTGCTGCCCCAAAAATTGGTGTTTAATTTGCACATAAAGAGAGCATGAATCCTTTCAATCAACACCTGAGCTCCTATAATACCTGTGAAAACAACTATGCAAACAAAGATCAACCTCCTCCAAATCATGCGCCAAATCTGGAAGCTTTTAGCCTTATTAGCACTTTGTCTGAACAAAATCCTTCCTCTAATGGGGGCGCACTTTTCCTCTGGCTGCAATTCTTTACCTGTGAATTAAATAATTCACCCATATGGCTGCCCATGCTTATATAACCTTCACAATTCTATAATTAATAATTTCCCTAACAATTAAAGGCAATTAATTAATTAAAAATCATGCTTTTCTCTTTTAAAAATAGCATGTTTAAGGACAACCATCCAATAAATTAAATTAATCCAATTTAATCCTTCACATAGCACTTCACTCAAGCTTCACAGTGTGCTTTGACCATAGCCACTGAAAATAGAAATTAATTTAATGTTTTAATGCCTTAAAACACATTAAATAATACCCAAATGGGGCGCACTTTTTGAGAGGAAGAGGGCAGCCATTAAATAAATTTAATTTAATGCATTTAATTCCTTTCTTTTATTCCATCTTTGACTTGTTGACCTCCTCCAAGCTTGGGCGCACTTTTTGAGAGGAAAGATTAATTAAAATAATCAATTTAATCATTCCACCATCACTTCAAAGGGGCGCACTTTTTTGCACATGTAATTCTATTTTTAAGAATTTTCCACAATGGGATTCTTTACCCTGCAAGGCAGGCACCAAAATCCCATGATCCACTTAAGTGATTTGAGTTTGACAATGGGATTCTTTACCCTGCAAGACAGGCACTAAAATCCCATGATTTCACTTAAGTCACTTTCCTTTTATTATATCGTGGGAATTTTTACCCTGCAAGGCAGGCAACAAATTCCCACCTGCTTGCAGCCTCTATTTTTCCCACTGCAGCTTATGTGACTTTTATAACATGGGAAAAAGTACCCTGCCAGGCAGGTATAAAATTCTCACCCTCCCTACGGCTTATATTTTTCCCATCGCAGCTTAAATCCTTTGTTTTCCAAAAATGCGCCCATCCCCGCAGGGGCTTTTCTGTGCACGACTTCGCTTTTTCACAGTGATCCAGACCTCCGATGACGACTTCCTCCAAGCATAATGTGCGTGTATGTTTTCTAGTTGCTCCAGGCCAAAAATTGGGCTTACCCGCCAAAGGAATTGCTCCAGAGAAATTTCACAGAAAAAAAAAACGAGACACCACAAAAACACAAAAAATTGCCAAAAGTTACAAATAAAGCCCAAAACCTAAAATAAGTTAAAACCCTTCTGGCACATAGGAATAATAACATATTCGCTCATAATAGAGTTAAAACAGAGTGCAAATAGCCTCATACGGGGCTCAAAATAATTAAATACAAATTTCCCGCAAACAAATCCCGATGACAGAATAAAACAATTTTGGGCATCTGGGTATTTGGCGAAAAAGGCTAATATGGCTCTTTGGGATTATCTTGACGCAATACAAGAACTTTCAGGCAATAAAAACAACAAACGACCCACTATTTTAAAAGTACGAAAAAAATTCGGATAGGGTAGTCGCAGATTTCAGGGTGAAATCTGAGTGACACCAGTTGGCTCCGTCTGTGGACATCTTTTTCTCTTGTCAGAATGACAAAAGGGAAAAGATGAGATCCCAGCATCTCTAGTTTCACATCTTGTCCTTTGGGCACGGGGTCAGGCAAACAAACACAACACAACACAGCACAAAAAACAAAACAAAACAAGGAAAATAAACAAAGTTTTATTTATGTACATACAGGTTCTACCCTGCTTCTCATGTCTGGAACAGCTTCAAGTGTTGCCCATTGAAAGGCAACGGCAATTCAACTCCATCCTGATGAGCAAGAATGAAGCTATCTGCTCCGGTGATCTTTTTGATCACAAAAGGCCCTTTCCATAGTGAATCGAACTTTCCATGCATGCCTTTTGTTTCTCTTCTTTTGTCCCATAGAAGGACCCAGTCATTGACTTTAAACTTCCTTTCCCTGGATTTTTTGTCGAAGATGACTTTCACCTTCCTTTGATGCTCTGTCAACCTATCTGCAACTTGAGTTTGTACTTCCCTCAGTTCAGTCAGGTACATGATTCTTTTATCAATAGCATCCGTGAATGTGGAATCCTCCAGGGCTTTAGAAAGTCGTAGGGCAGGCAATTCCAAGGTAAGAGGCAGCTCTGTGTCTCTACCATATAGCAGCTAAAAAGGGGACATGCCTATCGCCCTCTTTGGTGTGATTCTAATAGCCCATAATGCATCAAACAACTTTTTATGCCAAGTCCTTTGATTTTCTGTTACAAGCTTGCACATGATAGTTACCAAGTTCTTATTACTAGATTCAGCTTGACCATTCCCTTGTGGATAGTAGTTTGAGGAATGAACAAGTTGAATCCCATAAGTGTAGCAGAATTCTACCAACTCCTTGGAAGAAAGATTTGGAGCGTTATCTGCTACAATTTTGCTGGGCACGCCGAACCTGACAATGATGTTTTCTTTTATAAAACTGCACACCTCGGTGGAAGTGGCATTTTTCACAGGAATAGCTTCTACCCACTTACTGAAATAATCAGTAGCTGTTAAAATGTAATGATGACCGGCACTAGAAGTCGGGTTAAGCATTCCAATAAAATCCATTCCCCACTGTTGGAAAGGTTCTTCAATCACAATGGGTTTTAGAGGCAATGCAGGCAATTTCACATGCCCAACAAAATGTTGGCATGCTTGACACTTAGCTACCCATTCTGTAGTATCTTGAAAAAGGGTGGGCCAGTAATACCTTGCCCTGAGGATCTTATGTGCAGTGACTCGGGCTGAGAAATGACCACCACAAGCCATGTCATGAAACTGTTGTAGTAACTGATCCTGTTGAGCTTTGTCCACGCATCTGAGAAATACGCCATCAATTCCTCTCTTGTACAAACCATTATCCCAAAGAACAAAAGCTTTGGATTTTAGTTTGATAGTTCATTTCTCTTTTCTAGAAAGTTGATCTGGGCATTCTCCATACGTCAGAAAGTAAGCAATGTTACTGTACCACTCCTCTACCAAATCTATAAAAAGTACTACAGGTAAATCTTCATCTATCCCATCCTAATCTGCTTCAGGTACTGATGTTTTCATCTCTGTCATTAGTTCACACAGACCTCGTCCTCGAACCAGCTTTGTTGGTTTAATATCCAGGTCATATTCTTGAACCTTTGTTACCCACGTGCCTCTCAAAAATCCTAACTCTTGCTGAGTAAGGATAGATTTAATTGTAGTATCTAGAACCAAAACCACAGTGTGTGAGGAAAGAATATAATACCTAAATGCTTTGCACGCCTTCACCACTGCATATGCGTGCTTTTCCATTGGAGTGTATTTCAACTCATGGGCTTTAAGGGGCGTGCTCATGAAAGGAATAGGAGCTTCTGCGTCCTCTTGATTTTTCTACATCAGAATCGCTGACATAGTGTGTTCGGAAGAATAACAATAAAGCATAAATTATTTACTGAAGTCGAGTGAAACCAAGACTGGAGCTTTTGACAGGGCCTCTTTGATTTTCTCAAAAGCTTCCTTCCCTTCACTGCTCCATTTAAAATCTTGTGTCTTCTTCATCATATTCGAAATATGACAGGTTAGCTCAGCAAAGTCAAGAATGAATCTTCTGAGAAAATTCACTTTTCGAAAGAAAGAGTGAACTCCTTTTTTGGATGTGGGCAAAGGCAATGTCTGAATGGATTTGACATGCTCTGGATCTATCTTTGTTCCTTATTTGGAAACAATGTGTCCCTAACAGCTTTCCCTTCGGTTACAGCAAAGATGGATTTCTTAGGATTCAAAGAAATACCATGCTTACGGCACTGTATGAAAACCTCTTCCAAGTTTGAAATGTGTGTGCTTCTATCTTTGGAAAAGACTGTCAAATCATCCAGGTACACAACTATGCTTATATCTTTGAGATGAGAAAAGGCTATATCCATAGCTCTTTGAAATGTAGCACCAGCATTAATCAGGCCAAACGACATCTTCGGGTATGCGAAGGTTCCCTAAGGTGTGATGAACATCGTTTTGTATTGATCTTCCTCGGCCACCTTGACTTGATTGTAGCCTGAGAAGCCATCAAGCATGGAAAGCATCTCAGATCCAGTGACCACCTGCAGAGTGTGATCCATGATGGGGATATGATAGTTATCCTTTAAGTGAAGCTTGATTAAGGTTGCGGAAATCCATGCACAGCCTAATTTCGCCACTCTTCTTCCTTACAGGGACTATGTTGGCCAACCATTCGGAATGGTGTATGGGATAGATAATCTTTGCATCTAACAACTTCCAGATTTCTGCAAAGATGGTTCCTGAAATGGTAGGATTGTGCCGCCGCAGCTTCTGCTTGAAAGGTTTTTGTTCTAGTTTAAGTGGGATGTAGTGTTGAACTTCCGCAGGCTGATATGTTTTTAGGTCCTGATAAGACCAGGCAAAAACATCCATATATTCCTTAAGACGCTTAGTGAAAGCTTCCTTTTCAGCTTCTGAACAACACTTACCCAGATTTACTAATTTGGGATCATTGCCGGCTCCCAAATTTAGTAATTGTGTGTCGGAGGAAGAGCCTTCCTCATTTTCTTCATTTTTCTTAAGCATCTGATCATGTTTATCAAACATTTCCTCAAGAGATACCAAGCCTTTGGGAATTTTATTTCCCTTTAGCTGGATAATCTCCTGACCTCCCAAGACGTCAGCATCCATTTCTCCGACAGTGGTCTGCCTAGGAGGTGAATTACTTCCCTCATAGTAGATTTCTTCAAAGTTTTCCTTCTGTTGGAGAAACACAGCAATCTGTGTGTCATCATTGAAAACCTGCCATTGCTGGACGTTGTCAAGAACCTTTGGGCGAAAAACCATTTCCACCTTGTAGTCTCCCTGTCTAAAGAATGCAGGGGGCTGATCCGGATTCAACAAGGCTGCAGTCACTGCGAGCTAATCAGCTCTTGAATTTTGTTCTCTCGGAATGTAAGATACCGAGAAAGCTGAAAAATCCAGGATAGCAGAATAGACCCGATCTCTGTAGTGCCGCAGTTTGTCTTTTTTGACTTGGTAGAGGCCTCTTATCTACTTCACAATCAGCTCAGTATCTCCTCTTGCGTGTAATAATTTGATTCCCATTGTTCTTGCCTGCTCCATGCCTAACAACAATGCTTCATACTCATCCGTATTGTTAGTATTTTCGAACATCAATTTGAAGGAGTGCGCATGCACCTTCCCTTCAGGAGAGATAAGAACAACGCCTACGTCGGATCCAAATGAACAACAACTACCATCAAATTCTAGAGTCCAAATCTTGTTATCAATTTGATGTGATTCTCGAATCACTGGTTGAATTTCTTCTTTATCCATTTCTAGATAACAGACTCTGTGATCCGATTCCTGAAACAAGATACGAGATCTAGGATCCTCAGGCTTTGACACTGTGTACTTAGATTTCTTCTCAGGTTCCAGCTTCTAATTTAATCCTTTGATTGGTATGTGCGCACAAGACCAATCCATCTTGACCTCTCCACCTAGCTCTTTGCAGAAATTTCTACTCAACAACATGCCATAAGAGACTGGAATGTCTGCTACAAGGATAGTCATGTTCAGTCTTTTATCTGGAAAGGAAGCAAGTACTGCCTGCGCATCTTTGATTTGCCCCACAAGAGGGACTTTCCTTTCCATGGAATAACATCTTCCGATGGTTTTTGTCAATGTAAGACCCAAGGCATCAGCAACTTTTGCAGGCATGACGTTGTCGGAAGCTCCAGAGTCCAAGATGCAATTGCTTAGCTTATGTCCGTTGATGAGCAAAGACACATAGAATGGCTCAATCCTTTTTGATGTAGCAGGAGAAGAGGTGGAAGGAGAAGAACTTGCAGCAACATTATTTGAATGTGGAGTAATCTTTGGACTTGATAAGATACCCCGTGAATTATTATTAGTTGGGCTGGGACCATTACTTTGCACATATTTGACCAATCTATTCAGCTGATCAGGAAATGCCCTCAAATACTCAGCTTCTGACATTTGGACCTTGTTTCTCTTGATGTGATCAATTATGTCAAAAGCTTGACTTGCTTCGGTAGGATGTGCGTTGGTTCTTTGCTGTGAATTGAAAGAATTTGAATATTTATCCTTGGGTGCTAATGAAGAAGGAAGAGTGCTACCTCTTTTCAAGATAGTAACATCCGGGCTAGGATCTTCTCTTTCTTTTCGGTTGCTTGTGGATGCTTCGGCATTTTGGCGCGTCTGAGACCTTGTAAACACTGCAAAAGTGTGACCATCAGAATCTTCAAAATTCCTCTTTGCTTGGATAGATCAGAGAGAAAATTCCAGTGAAAACCTGCATGCAAGGAAGGAGATTGAGCATCTTCTCCTGTACAGCCATCCTAGCCATGATCTGATCTATCCAAGCAAAGAGTAGTGTACATGAAGCTTATGCAGAAGCTTTTCTTCAGTTGGTGATCACTTGCATCCTTTAAACCCCTCATCAGCACCTCCATCTCTCACACACAGACATTTAGGAAGGAAATCCAAGTAAGGATAACATCATACTTTCCTAGTTTATTTCATTTCATCATCATTTTATCATCCATTGTTTATCTTGCCCCTTATTGACCTTCTTCGACATTTTCACCTCTATATACCCATTAAAACCTTGCAAAAGCCTACTCTAGTAACCCAATATTTCACCCTGACTCACCAAAGTCCTTTGTGCAATCACAAAGGAGACCACATCTTGTTCAATGACATTTTCAGATCTCATAGTAACCAGCACCGGTTACACCTAACCGCCGTCAGTCACCCTTGACCGACACCGGTATCTGTATTTACCCACACAGCCTAGAATAGAGACCTACCCACCAAATTTCATCTCACCCCCATTCCCCTGTGATCTACCCAAGACCCATATCAAGCCCGCAGAGTCCCAGACCCAATCATTTGACCTTTGGATTCTATTCTAGCTTAGCCTATTAGATTAGATCTATTTCTTATTATGTTTTTAAGTGATATACCTAAATCATTTTTAATAACAATAGGATTTACTTTGTTTACAACATTAAATTGTTTAAAACAGTGGACTGACAGCCATCTAGGAAGTATCATACTTCCCGGATCTAGCATACGCTAGGCAGTTCATTGCCCATATTGTTTAATTCCTTATGGTGGTCTTGCTTTCATTATAGGTAGTTCCTCCTAGCCAAAAGGAAGCTCTCACAATCAGCAGTGGATCTGGAATTCATACACGTGTAACAAGCCATCAACCAACACTTGAACAAGTATTTCTCCTACGCCCGTTACCCTATTTGTTTCGTCAACACTTCAAAGAAATGATCTAAGAACAGGTGAAACACTTTATGTAGATTCATTACTTGTTTGCATGATGGAACCAACCTTGTCATTCACTTTTTTTTCTAACCGTATTTGACAACAAACATGACCTGGTTTAACCTTCATTTATTTATTTCTTGCTAGTATGAGTTCCTCTATGAGAGCATTCAAATCTGCATTTAATTTCTCACATTCTTTACTTTTGGCTTAGATGGATGCTTGACATACCTCATGCTTTATTTCACTAGACTATTTTTTTTTGCTTATCAAGTCATTATGTTGATTAGTAACCTGTTCCAACTCAGTCTTCAAAGTATTTAGTTCATCTTCAAGCTTCTAGCAGCCATCTTCTTTATCTTTGTTGTTCTTCACATTTTCTTAATTAAGGTCATCTTGAAGTGTCTTTATTGCTAAGCTGATTTTGTCACACTCTTCAATTTTGTCCTTGAGAGCTTTAGAGATCATATTTATTTGTTCCTCAAGTTCCTCTACCTTTTCTTCATTGAGTTTGAGAGAGTTCAACACTTTCTTTGATTGAGAATCAATTTCTTTGCATTCTTGAGTGTCATGTTGATATTACTTGCTCAATTTATTTTCTAGAAGGGTTATGTGCTTCTCATAGGCATTGATTTATGATTTCAATTTCTTGTTTTTCTTCCTTGACCTATCTAATTCTTCTAGAGCACATTCCAACTAAGGTTCTAGATTTACTTTAGATTTTTCATCATCTAAATCATGTCTGGAGCTGCTGCAACTTTCTATTGCCATAATCAACCTTTCTTTGTGAGCTTCATCCTAATGCTTTTATAAGTTGATCTTGCCATGCTTATGCCTTCAGGATCACCACCAAGATTTTAGGCTTAACACAGGAGAACCATCACTACGATACCAATTGTTAGTGAATTTAAGGAACTAAGAGGAGGGGGGTGAATCAGTGCAGATTAAAACTTATCAATCAATTGTCACCTTGTTAAAAATTTATTGTTAAACTTGATTGATTGACATAAGTATGCAACATTAATTATGAAAGATATAAAATGAGAAGCATACACACATGCACACGAGGAGACTAGATATAATGTGGGAAACCATTTCAGGATGAAAACCCATGGAAATTAGTTCATTATCTCAGAAAATTGTCTTGTGTAGTTACAATGATTTCCTGATTGAGCTACAACAATCTGGAGCTACAACTCCAATAATTTAACCAGGCCACCACCCAATCTTCAAAAAGTAACAACTTACCTAGAAGCCATAACTCCCAACTTTGATTCAACATCCACTGATCTTTTTGTAAGCCACCACTTACAAGGAGCTTCAACCCCTAGAATTTAATCACCTATAATTGATCTTCTGTAGGCTAATACCCATAAGGAGGTTGCAACCCCTTGAGATCTAAGCTACAACTTAGATGTATAATATACACTCAGTATTTGATCATCTAGATGCTTGTTGCTCATACAACAAGTTGTGATCACCTTACTATTTCATTCATTTTCAATTACTTTTCAAATTCAGATATACAATATTCATCTTACCTCTTTCTGGTCTCTCCCCTCACACATTTTTCACACATTATTTTCTTCTTGATGGTTCTATCCCTTTAGTATACACAACTCTCTTTTATTTCAACACATTGATGGTTGTATCACCTCTCTATTTCTACTGCAATTTCCTCAGCATGTAGCTCTCCTCTTTTTCTAACAATAGATCTACAACATACAATAATGTTTCCTTTAGCACGTAGCTTTCCTCTCAATAGATAATCATTTAATAACACTTTCTTATTTCTCTCTTTCTACAATAACTCTAGGCTAAATTTCTCCTTGCTCTTCTTTTCAACAAATTTGGATTATGCAACTGTATCTCCTATCCATGCGAGACTCTTTTCTCATCTCATCAATAGATTTTCATCAGCTTCAAATATTCATGGATGGATATTTCTCCTCTATTGCTCCTTTAAATCGAATGCATCCCCTCTTGCTTGAGTAGCCTACATATTTGTATGGATTTTTTAATTTTATAGACAATCAACACTCTCCATCACTTCTTTGGTGTGTTGTGCATTCTATCTCTCCACTATGTGTTTATAAATTCTATCTATTAAAAATGAATACCACCAACTCCAAATTTACTTTCTTTATATTCGGATTTTAAAACTTGACCTTTCAATTTTCTGAGTGCATTAAATATTCAATGCATTGTTTGTGGAGCCGGTTATGGAAAAATTTCTAAAAATAGATTTCTCGTCATTCTAGGATTTTCAACCAATTAAAAAGAATGATCCATATTTCCTCTCTAATAATTAATAATGCTTTGAAATCAAGATTTTAGATTTCATGATCTAGAGGATGTAATCAATTTTCCACAAAGTCAAAGCACATTATATTCTGACACCTGGAGCTCAAGATATTTCAGATCAAGTCTAGTGTTTTCATCGAGAAAAAGTTACACATTCCGTAATATACTATCTTTTGATATTTTTAAAAAACATTTAGCCATTTCGTTCATTAATTGAATAAATTGAATTTGTTCCATATGGACAAAGTTCATCCATCACATAACATATCCACACTCTACTCTTTCCTTGTATTACAGATTTTTCCTTTGGTCTGTGGATTTTCCCTTTTTATGGCAGATTTTTCAAGCCATCCATGGCTTTCCTTCATTTCTCACAGATTTTGCAATATTCAATGACTTCCCTTCTTTACCTACAATTTTTTCTAGTTATATGCAACTTTCCTTCTTCTCTTGCGGATTTGATCTACTATCTGTAGCATTCTGGTCTATCGTGGTTTTTCTTCTTTACGCACAACTTTGTTCTTTACGCACAACTTTGTTCTTTATGTCAATAACTTTATTCTTATGTTCATGGCATTCAAAAAACTTGATTAAGACCCTTAGAACCATCCTAAATCATCTTGGACCCTTTTGAATGCCACAATACCTAAGCCAAAGGCCATTGTATTATGCTAAAACACCACATATATCTTGGTGTAGACACCAAATTTGTGTCTTACGGCCCCTTGTGACCCGCATCTCATTTCGCAACCTAACCTCATCACCTAAACCTTACACAATTATTTATTAATTACCTTGTAATTGATAAATCCACATCACCTTACCTACCACCTTATTTTGCCACCTCATCATGACCTAGTCCTAACCCTAAACTAACCTAATTAAGACCTATAACTTGGTCTACACCTACACCCATGACTAATGACCCCTTTCTCACACCCAAAACTGACCTTCTAGTCACTTGACCAGGCCCGCAACTAATCTCTCGGGAGAAAAGCAGGGAAAGTGGGCTATTTTACTAAAAATAGCCTACTTTTTCCTTACCGATACCGGTTCCTACTCGACCGCCGTCGGTTACGAAACCGCCATCGGTTCCCTGTAAAATGGGCTCCCCTAACCAGAAACAAAGGTCGAAGGATTTTTGGATCAATAGAGATCATCAGAAGCGATCAAGAGAATCCGGATCTTTACTTGGCCGAGCAAAGACAAGTGAAGAGATAAGAAGAGTTTGCAGCAAAGGAGATCAAGCCCAAGACTGCAACTGGATAACCAGAGCCCTGTGATACTCAGCCGATCATCAGGAGGGAGATATCTCATCTTCTGTGTGTCAGGCCATCCTACCTGAGTTCTGCCTTTGTCATCAGAGTTCTTGGACCTGCATCTTCGTCAATAACCAGTAAGTTACATCTTGCATGTCCTCTTTAATAACATTTCTTAGACTTTTTGAATCACAGTCCTCATAAATCCATTCCTAGATCCACTACCCAGCGTGCCATTGCATCTAACTATCATTCATTTACCTCTCATCACCTCATTACCTAATATCACTCATATACTATCCTTACAAACAACACAGCTACCCTACAACACAACCACCCCACAACACAACCAACCTACAGATTCCTAGACCCTACCGATATCGGTTATCAATAACCGGTATCGGTTATTGTGATTTAAAACCAGAAATCAACCTTTTCCCCTACCTGTTTCCACAAAGCAATTTAATTGATATTTTACAGTCTGTGGTGTTAATTCATATTAACAGGGAAACTGACCACCTTCGAAAGGAAGTTTTACATTTCCTGGGCCCAAGGCAGTTTCCTCATTTATTGTCTAATCAAAATCTTGTGGTCTTGTGTTCTTATTTGCAGGTAGTCTTTCCAAGACAAAAAGGATTTCTTCGCAGTCAACCTGATCTTTCTCTACGGTACGCGCACACCATCTCGACATTAAACAGGTATTCCTCCTAACCCTAACCCTTATCTGTTTCTAAAAGGAATGAAAGGATAGAAGCAATTCTATTCCCAGAAACTGAAACATTCCGAGTGAAACACTTGGAGACACCCGTTTCACATCTAATTGACCTTGAATGTATCTAGAACCATCCTAAAAACTTTGACAACCCTGACAACCAATGAATCACCTTCATGAGATGACCATACACACTTAACACTGAATAATACCTGAACCACAAATTATTGACTCTATTTGACCTTGGGAAACCTCTGAATAATACCTAAACCATAAATTATTGACTATGTATGACCTTATGAAACCTATGCACCTTTCACATACCTTGCTTGCTTGACCATGCACATTGTCACTAAGAACTTATATGTCATTACCTTGACACTTTCATGAAACCAAACTGAACCTGAACTCTCTTTGTAGCTGTAACAATCACTGTCATGACTCTGATACACAATGGAATCACTTGGAACTACTCTGTGAGCTAACACTACCAATTAACCTTCATCTTCTTGACTTCTTGGTAACTCAATCTCCATCGCTTTCCCTTTTTTCCATCAATGCCACTTGACATTAATGACAACACCACTAGCAATGACTGGGGTCGAACAATAATTTGCTAACATTGGACCATATCTCAAGTTATGGGACTTGCAAACTTGAGATGGCCCTCCAGAGAAGGCTGGTTCCTCTACCTAATCTAATGCTACAACTACTCCTAATGTATAAATACACCTATCTTAACCTATCCTATGAATTCCAAGGGACTAGGAAGAAGGAAAATGCATGCAAACAAGGAAATCCTACACTAAAAGGTGAAATCACCAAAAAAGGGGGCATTAGACAGTCCAAAATGCATGAAAATGGAGAAAAATGAGCATGAAGAGGATGGAAAAGCATCAAAGACCAAGATACATACAATACACCATTTCATTTAAGCACAACATTATATAAAATTGAAATGAGAACATGAAATATGCACAAAATACCTGCAGACATGAAGAAAGGCATGAGAAGACAATGGAAACCAATGGAAGGATAGAGAAACAATCATAAACACTGATTTTATTGCTCCAAAGTGTTGCACAATACACCATTGTTGAGGAAGAAGGCATGAATCCCCATTAAAAAGCTTAAAAATGGAGGCTTGGAGCTCTACAACCACCCAACAAAGAAGAAGAAGATAACAACATTGCAAAATTGTCCAGCTCCTCTACAAAAATGAGCTCTGTTTTACATATATTGGAAGAATGAGAGAGAGAGAGAGAGAGGGAGAGAAACCTGAAATCCTACTTCAACCACCAACAAAAACCATTAATTTACCTGCAAACGAGATGGGATGGCCTGTAAAACCCATAATTTCATGTACTTGTGCCTTATGGATGAAGAAATTTGACCCCCTACCTCATTAACTCCAATTCTCTTTTTCCTGGGATGTATCATTTAGACTTGGGTGAGTTTTTTGCATTTTCCACCTAGCTACTCCATCTAACTTCAATATTTTATTGATTCAAAGGGAAAGGGAGAAAATTACGATCTTGTCCATACTAATTTCATAAAAAATGGATAATTGTGAACGAAGATACAATGCTATGGGTTGTGGAGGCACATTTCCAAAAGTTTCGGCCTTTGTGTTCTCATCTTAGTCCCCCATACTTAGAATTTTTTTTAATTTTTTGCCCCCCTATATGTTTTTCTAATTTTTTATGGCTTGTGGGTTTAATTGGTCTATGGGGAACTTAGGGGGACATGGAATTGGGTGTTTGGTTCCATGGGTGCCCAATCTATCTGCAGTACCCACACCTAACTCATCTACCTCCACATCTCAAACTCAGTGAACTTAGATAGCTCACCGAGCTCCTCGTTTGGCTCATCCCCTTATGACTCCCTTGCAAATCTTCATTCAGCTTGGTGAGATTGGTTAACTTGCTGAGCTAACCCTTCACCTCGGCCACATGTCCACTAGGTATTGGTGCAGACATTTCATCCTTGCGTGGAAGTAGTTCCCACAGGGAACTAGTTCCCTGTGTTCTTTATTCCTTTGAATCACTTAACTCCTGAACCAACTCACTAGAGAGATCGATGAGCTTGCCGGGCTCCTATCCACCTCAAAATCCTTTGATGTGGACATCAAATGCTTAGCTAGAAATCGTGCCTCCCACAGCCTGTTCCCTTAGTGCCTCAAGTTCCTATACCCCCCGATCCACCCAAAATGTCCTCCTCTTACCATGTGTTTCCAGATGATTGAGTTGTAGGTTTTAAACCCATTTAGAGACCTCGACCTCACGGGGAACAAGTTCCCTGTGAGCCTCCAGTATGCACACAACCTCCGTCATCCGCACTACACTAAACTTATTCATTGTGGGTTAAAGGGAGGTTCCCAAAACCTTAGTCCCCATGAAAAATAGAGAGTGAAGAGACTAGGGAAAGTGTAGAATAATTCCTCAAAGCCAATTGTTTCCCCTTATATCCATTTTTTCCCATTTTTTCACTAACTCCTAGAATATTCCCTTGGATGGGGAGTTAGGAAAAATGCCAATAAAAGTTATAAGGAAATTTTTATTCAAATTTGTCCCTTCTTAATCTAGGTTGACCAAGTTCTTGAAACCTAGAAGAGAAAAAAATGTTCCAAACACTTCTAAACCCCCCAAAACAACTGCAAGTGATCCAAACACAGAGAAATTACCCGATTCTCTCCAGATTCAACCCTGAAGCCCTGTTAACTTCCTGGGTCTAGTTATCCTAAGTTTTCCATTTTTATAAGGGGGTAAAAATGGATAAAAATACTTTTTAAAGCAATGATTATCATATGAAGAACAACAAAAATGGCTCTCAAAGATGTTGGGATATGATTTTGAGATTATCTACAAGAAAGGGAAGGAGAATGTAGTTGTGGATGCTCTGTCTAGGAAAGATGAATGAACTGCATCATTGTTATGTGCCATATCCATCTTACATGAAGATTGAGTAGAGGAGGCTTCATTCCAAATGGAGAAATGAACCAACTACACAAAACCTCATTTATAATATCCAGAATGATCCAAGCATGTTTGAAAAATTTGTACGGAAATGGGATGCTTTATGGTATAAAGATAGATTACACCTATGCAAGAACTCCACCCTTAAAATTAGGGTTTTGTATGAGCTTCATGCTTCCCCAGTATGGGGGCACTCTGGATTCTTGAAGACTTATCATCGATTCAAACAAGATTTCTTCTAGGAAGGGCTCAAAGGGAATGTCTAAAAATTTGTAGCCAAATACATTGTTTGTAAGAAAAATAAGGGTGAAATAGTTCAATCCCCTCATCTTCTACAACCTCTATCTGTTCCTAGCCAATGGTGGGAAGAGGTTTCCATGGACTTTATCAAAAGATTTCCTAAATTTGAAAGAAAAAATGTCATCATGGTTGTGGTGGATAGATTGACCAAATATGCTCATTTTTGTGCCTTGTCATACCCATTTAATGCAAAAACAGTAACAATAGCCTTCATGGACACATTTCAGAAGCTATATGGGACACCGAAGATTATAGTAAGTGACAGGGAACCTATATTTAAATATAATTTTTGGACTGATTTATTCTCATGTTTGGGTACTCAGTTAGCTCGTAGCTCTTCTTATCATCCCTAGTCTGATGGGAAAAATGAATTTTTAAATAAGTGTTTGGAGGGATATCTCTGTTGCTTCACCTCAGATAAATAAATGAGATGGGTCCAATGACTACCACTTGTAGAATGGTGGTATAATGATTCCTTCCATACTTCATCCAAAATGTCTCCTTTTTTGGTACTCCATGGGTACCATCCACCATCCATCACATCATCATTGAGAGGACAACCAAGGGTTAGAGCAGTGGTATAACACATTCAACATCAATAAGAGGTCCTCTTTAGTCTCAAGAAGAACTTAGCCATAACACAATACCACATGAAGCAACATGCTAATCAACATCGCACTAAAAGGCATTTTGAAGTCAATGACTGGGTTTTTGTGTGTTTACAACCATATCAGAAAATGTATTTGAAACAATAGAGAAAGGATAAAAAAATTTCACCTAAGTATTATGGCCCCTATCAACTATTGCAGAAGATTGGTACTATAACATAAAAATTAGAACTTCCACAAACAACCAGAATACATCCAATCTCTCATGTTTCTATTATCCAAAATGAGCCCCTGCTTATTTTGGCTAACTTGCCTTCATTATTTCCTTCCTTGTGCATCAAATTCAATTTTCACACTTTGCAAGCACTCAAAAGATTATGGAAATGGCTTCATCAGATAGGATTTTTCTTCCCCTTTCTAGAAAGGTAAAGAAGTCCTCATGACTCCTTGTATTTGTTGAGTTATGGCTCGGTGGAGTTTGGAGGGGAAATTTTCCCAAGGCAAGCCCACAGAGCTTGGGAGAGTTTTGTGCTAAAGAGGCTCGGGCCGGTGGAGTGCAGGAAGAAATTGAGGACTTAGCGCTTTTTGGGCTAAAAGTGCAAAATTCATTTGCACTCCCGTGAGTCCACAAAGGAAATGAAGTGACACCACATGTCCGAGTTAGCAGTGGGAGTTGGGCAAATCAAAGCACAAAGGTGAAAGTTGGACTACATCTCTGCCCCAATCAAAATGCACCAAGTGTCCACATCAGCAATGGCGAGCAGGCCAGCGGGGGACCTTGGAAAAAATTTCCCTTACGGGAAAAATGGGCAGAATGTGTTTTTGATACCAGCAGACCAAATTTAAAGTGCCACGTGTCATCGAAGTGGCAGGCCATGGAGGATTTTTGGAAAATTTTCCAATTTCACGAAAAGGGGAAAAAGGTCAAGTTTTGGCCCATCGACCATATTTTTGCTCTAATTTTGGTGTGTTTTGCCCAAAATATTCAGAGGGCCATATCTTTCAATCCAAAGCTCATATTTTCATGATTTTGGCATCATTGGAAAGCTATTGAAATTCTCTACATGTTGGACTCCTCAATTTTGAGTTTTGGGCAAAGTTTGTGGGAGAAAATTGAAGAAATGTCCCTAGCATGGGAAAAAATGTAGAACCAAACCCCAACCACAAAAATTGATGAAGTATGGTGTCCATTTCTTCTCCAGCATGGCCAAATGCATCAAAAAATGGATTTTTGAGGGTGCCCTAGTTGTTTTAATGAATCTTGTCGGTGGTTGGAGATGTTGAATCAATTTTCCTACATTTTTTCACCTTTCTTCGTTTTGCTTCATCGTTAAAACCCAGTTTTGGCTCATTTTGTAAGGGTTGGACCCCCTTGCTTCTGTAAGCTCTCTTTTCTTCCTTAACAGGTAGATTTGTAGAATTTCAGACCTCCCATGGAGATTGTAACTCATTTTCTGCCTCTTCACCAATGGAACATATTGTATCAAACTTGGAAATGATAATGTACATTCTGTGATTGATTTTCAATCCTCTCATGCATTTATTATTGTCTTCTGATATTTCATTACATTCTAGTAATATGTGCATGTTTTGGTGTTGAATCTCCATGATATGTGTCAAATTTTCAAAGCAAGAAATCCAGCACTCCTTTGGTGTATCATCGTTCTATTTTTTCTTTGTTTTGTTTCTATTTCCATGTTTTCTCTCAAGCCTATCTCCTTGGTAGTTTTAGAGTAGGAATTTTGAATATGAACCTCTATAAAAATTACATGCATACACCTAAATAGAGGAGTAAGAACCAGCTTCAATCTAGAGAGTTTTCCTATTTTGCAAGGTCCCACACTTAGGGAAAACTCCATGTGCATTCACACCAAATTGACCATTTGTCTACAGTAGATCTGAGGGTCGATTTGGGGGTGTTGTGATTTTACACTAACAGTTTTGGCACACGTGGTGGGACATTGGGGTTAGATATTTCATCTTTTCTTAGTGTCTCATACAAAAAACAACAAATCCAACACCACCGTGTGCCACTAATAGTTTTGGCATGCTCAATGGGATCCTAGAGGTCTTTTGCTTCATCTTTTGTGTTGGTGTGTTCCTGTGAAAATTTCATCCTTTTGAGGCATTCTCAAGCACATCTGGTGACTCTATATGGTCAACAACCCATCTCTGAAGTTGCAGACCTTCCTTTTCATTCATTTCCATTCCTTTTTCATTCATTCTTATTTCCATCGCTTTCAATATTTTCCATTCCATGAAGTTTTGTAATCATGACTTCATTTCCCTCACGGAATTCACATTCACAGTAGTAGCAGTACAATCCACCTCCAACATGTTTTACAACTGCTTCAAATCAGCATTTTGAACAAATTCAAAATTATCATGCTTACCCATATGAGCAATACCAAAATCAATTTGGTTATGAAACATTCCAAGAGAAGGGGTATGCATAAAATGAAGACAATCAAATGCAAGATGTTGGTCTCCACAAAAAATGGAGATTGGCATGGTGCAATCAAGAGCAATAGCTCAAATGGAGGCTTTTAGAATTGGTTGTAGGGCACCTTGTCCATGGGTTATCCCTTTTCCAAGACACTTCAGCCCTCATGAGAAGCCATACTTCATGGTGGAGATGTTGCCCCAACTTGTAAAATGGACTGAAGGGATAAAGGTGTATGAGAGGTGTATTTAGCAACCTTGTCAATGGGTAAGCGCACCACCTCATACTCTTTCTTTTCCCCCTTTTTAATCTGTATCATTTCAGCAGTGCCAAATTCCAAATCCATCCCATGTTTCCCCAAGTGTTGATTTCATTTCTCCATTCCCTAGTCTTCCACCTCATCTCAATTCTTCTATCATTTTCCCTTCCAAACAGCCATTCCCCTCCAAACAAACAAGAAGTTCCACCTCCCTCCCCACCACAAAAAATTGCAAAGGTAGTTAAACCCCAACCTATCACCCCTCTTGCTTTCCTAAACCCATGTTGGGAAGATAATCAAGAATCCAGTCAAGGACAGCAATAAGTGGATCCTAACATAAAAGAAATGACAGACAATCTGAAGTTTTGGGTGCCAAATTTGGGTTTACAAAGATCCCCTTGCTGGTTAATCATACAGAAGAGGTAAAGGTTGAAGAACAAGTGGTGGCCAAGGCTGATTTTATAGCAATAGAGAATCAAGAAGACCAGTCATCAAGTTGCTCAGAGTGTAGTGTCCATGTTGGCACTCTACTGGAAGAATATGTTGATCCAATAAAAGTTGCACAATCAGCCATAGAAGAGGAAATCTCTAAAAGAGATCTTGCAGTCCCAATTAGTCCTCTAGAACAAAGTATTAAAGAGTTTGATTTGTCAAACTTCATACTAGAGGATGAGGTCATTCAAGAGAAATATTGTCTTCAAGCAGTAAGAGGAAGGAGAAGCTGCTCCAAATCCAAAAGAAGAGGAGCACATTCCAACTGTGGAGGAGTAAAATGCAGGCCCAAGAGCTTTGAACTCAAAACAGGCTATAGAAGAACCTTCACTTCTTCCTTCTACTTCATTCTCTTCAAGCTCCAACATTGAAGAAGAGTTTGATCTTTTAAACTTTATCTTTGAGAATGAAGATAAACATGGTGATCAAATTGCAGATTAGGAGGACATCATGGAAGAGGTTGAACATTTGTTGCAGGACAGTAATGAGACAGTTTATTTGTCTAATTTGGAGGACTGTTTTGATGGAGAGGAACCAGTTGAAATCACATTTTTTCTCCTTCACCATCCATCTTCCAAACAAAAGAACCTGCTGCCATGAAGGAGAGCATTCATTTGCAGCATCCTGCACTTTATAGGAGCTCTTTGGAATCAAGTTTGGGAGATTTAAATCTTCCATGTTCTTCATTGGAGGAAGAAGAGAAAGAGCAGAAAGGTTCCACCATTTCTTCCACACCATCCATTCAAGAAGGTCTGAAAGAAGACTCCATTTTTGGAGTTAAAATTCAAAGCAATGGGAAAATTCAAAGGACCATACCTTGCCCACTCAGGTACTTGGCTTCATTGGAGCTAAGGGAGAAGCCAAAACTAGTCATGCTTACTTCTAAGCATGAGGATTATATGCAAAGCACCAAGGATCAGTTGTGATACCTCTTCAATCCAAATGCAAAGAAACTAAAAGAGGTATCTAATTTGGTTTTAGTTGACACCTTGCTAATTTGGGTAGAAGACCAACTTCTTGTTGATTTTCCACTCATCCAACTAGCCATGTTCAGTGTCAAATCAGTTACATGGCTGCCATTTTTTAGGAAGGGAAGCTATTTCTCCCTGCCAGTCACACACTTTGTTTGAGCTCCCTTTGCTCTTGGTTAGAGTATTCTAGGTAGGTTTGTTTTCAATAGAAGAAGTTCTTTTGCACACTCTACATGTTCCATTTGAATCATGTATGATTTTCAATTTGTACATAGTTTTTGGTGCTATTGTATTGCTCTTGCACAGTCCATTTCAGTGGCATTTTGGTGAAGATCAACTCCAAGTTTCAGTGGGTTTCCAAGTGGCTCAGAGGTCAGATTTTTAGAGTTTAGTTTAGAGTTGGTTATCAAGCTTGACTCCATACCCAATGGATGCTTCAAACGGACACTAATCATTCATTTAGCAAGCACATGACCCCTCTAAGTCACCAAATTGTTATCCAAAATAAGCCCCTGCTTATTTTGGCTAACCTACCTTCATTCTTTCCTTATGCTTCAACTTCAATTTTAACACATTGTAAGCACTCAAAATATTATGGAAATAGCTTCATGAGATAGGATTTTTCTTCCCCTTTCCATAAAGGTAAAGAAGTCCTCCTAACTCCTTGTATTTTTTGAGTTATGGCTCGGTGGAGTTTGGAGGGGAAATTTTCCCAAGGTGGGCTCGTGGAGCTTGGGAGAGTTTTGTGCCAAAGAGGCTCAGGCCAGTGAAGCGGAGGAAGAGATTAAGGACTTACCAATTTTTGGGCTAAAAGCACAAAATTCATTTGCGCTTCTGCGAGCCCGCAAAGGAAATGAAATGATGCCACGTGTCCAAGTTAGTAGCGGGAGTCAGGGGGTTGGAAGGATTTTTGGTTTTTTACCAAAACCATAAAAGTGCAAAGGTGAAAGTTGGAATACATCTCCACACCAATCAAAATGTGCCACGTGTCCATGTCAATAGTGGAGGTCGGGCCGGTGAGGGAGCTTGGAAAAATTTGCCCTTGTAAGCAAAATGGGCAAAATGTGTTTTTGAGACCCGCGGACCAAATTTAAACTGCCACATGTCATCGGAGCGGTGGGGCCATGGAGCATTTTTGGAAAATTTTCCAATTTCGTGAAAATTTAAAAAGGTCAAGTTTTGGCCCACCGACCCAATTTTTGCCCTAATTTTGGTGTGTTTTTCCCTAAATATTTAGAG
Organism: Taxus chinensis; assembly: GCA_019776745.2. Taxonomy (NCBI): domain Eukaryota; kingdom Viridiplantae; phylum Streptophyta; class Pinopsida; order Cupressales; family Taxaceae; genus Taxus; species Taxus chinensis. The sequence goes on along the minus strand of CM034147.1, from coordinate 954,845,814 downwards.
GGCCATATCTTTCGATCCAAAGCTTGGATTTTCATGATTTTGGCATCATTGGAAAGCTGTTGAAATTCTCTACATTGTGGACCCTTCAATTTTGATTTTAAGTTAAATTTTGTGGGAGAAAATTGAAGAAATTCCCCTGGCATAGGAAAAAATGCATAACTGACCCCCAACCACCAAAATTGATGAAGTATGGTGTTCGTTTCTTCTCCAGCATGGCCAAATGCATTGAAAAATGGATTTGTGAGGGTGCCCTTGTTGTTTTAATGAATCTTGTCGGTGGTTGGAGATGTCTAATCAATTTTCCCATGTTTTTTCACTTTTCTTCATTTTGCTTCATCGTTAAAAGCCAGTTTTGGCTCATTTTGTAAGGGTTAGACCCCCTTGCTTCTGCAAGCTCTCTTTTCTTCCTTAGCAGGTAGATTTGTAGAATTTCAGACCTCCCATGGAGATTGTAACTCATTTTCTACCTCTTCGCTAATGAAACATATTGTATCAAACTTGGAAATGATAATGTATGTTCTGTGATCAATTTTCAATCCTCTCATGTATTTATTAGTCTTCTAATCTTTCATTGCATTCTGGTAATCTGTGCATGTTTTGGTGTTGAATCTCCATGATCTGTGTCAAATTTTCAAAGCAAGAAGTCTAGCACTCCTTTGGTGTATCACCATTCTATTTTTTACTTTGTTTTGTTTCCATTTCCATGTTTTCTCTCAACCCTGTCTCCTTGGTAGTTTTAGAGTAGGATTTTGAATCAGAACCTCTGCAAAAATTACATGCATACACCTAAATAGAGGAGTAAGAACCAAATTCAATATGGAGACTTTTCTCCAATTGCAAAGGTCCCACACTTTGGGAAAACTCAATGTTGTGCATTCACACCGAAATGGCCATTTGTCTACAGTAGATCTGAGCTCATTTTGGGGGTGCTATGAATTTGCACTAAAAATTTCTTGCCTGAAGAAAGTAATTAGAAAAATTACATCAGCCCAAATAGTGTTACCTAAGCTCGATGAGTAGGGAAGAGTCATCTTGGAACCCCAATGCATCCTTCAAACACATACTAAAAGATTGAGTACAAGGGTTATTACTGAGTACCTGATCAAGTGGAAGAATATGGAGAATGAAGATGCAACATGGGAGGATATAACATTCTTACATCAACACTTGAATCTTCTCAACATTGTGGAAAATGTTACTTTGAAGGGGAAGGGCATGCAACACCCTTAATAATATATAGTGTATTAGATGGAGATGCCGACATGTGGCACACATTCCCTTGGTTATTCACATGTTCTTATCATTTTATATTTCATTCATATCATTAGTAGGCGAGCCTTAGTAGTGGCCATAACATAGGAAGAGTATTGTTAGTGCAAATTCACAACACCCCCAAATGAGTTATGGATCTACTTTTCTAAGGCAAAGTCATTTGGTGTGATTGCACAACATTGAGCTTTCCCTAAGTGTGGGACTTTTGCAAATGGGGAAAGCTCTCCAGAGAAGGACGGTTCCTCTTCCTAAACTACTTGCCACAAGATATTCCAGTGCAGGCAAGCGAATATAACCTAATCTAACTTCCAAGGAGGCAAGGAGAGGAAGAAAATAAGGAAAAAAAAAGCCTACACTAAAACAGTGATACACCAGAGAAGGAAAGTGTTGATTATCTATCAAAACTACCATGGAACAAGAAGAGGTGAGCAATGGAAAGGATGGACAAGTTCATCATAGATCTGTTGGTCTGAAAATCTGTCGCTTGGACAGATCTATGGATAAACGAGCCAACAGTGTGCAGGGCATAGCCCCTCTTTGAGTCAGCAAATCGAAACTGGTTTATTGCTATTCTACCAGCAGGAATCTGTGCAAGTCTCACAATATTCTGCCTTCGGGGGTTTGGGATCTCATCCCAGTAGGGTTATTTCCGACTGTGAAAAGAAAGGAATGAAAGAGAGGAAGAAGAAAGAGCAGGTCCGAAGGGAGAAAAGAAATGAATTCCAAAGCATAAAGGTCAGAAGATTTATGTTTTGGGATTGGTAGTAAACAGAGCCAAACCTACTTGCATAAACAAACAAAACAATACTGATGAATAAATGACAATAAAATAGAAGTAAATTCAACAGAATAAACACACAGATCTGACATAAGAAAGATCTAATGCAAATAACACATGTATTCATCACAAAGTCTAAATATTGTATTAATATTTCATTCTGTTACAAAAAGCTCAAAGTCTTTTCTCCTTACTTCTATTTTTCATCTGAAAGATATTCACTCATCTATGCCCAATACCACAAGCATTGGGGTATTTATGGAAGAAGGAGAGAAAAGAAGGCCAAAAAGAGCCAACAACTTATTTACAAAGATATTTACAAAATATCTAAAAGTCATGTTGACTTTTGACAACTTGATGGATGACATCATCCCATGGTGCAACATGGATGATGTCATCATTTGTGTCAACATACTCCAGATATTCCTAAAAAGAAAGTCGAAGAAGAGAGAGATAGAAGAAGAAGAAGAAGAAGAAGAAGCTACTCGTCGTCGTCATCCTGCGGCCGAAAGGGGGTGGACTGCTTTTGCTGTTGCTCAGGTGACGAGATATGGAATTGAGAGCGGTATTCCATAAACTTGTTGATCATGGGCCCTAGTTGATCCTAGGAAGGATCCTTGTGCCGCTCACTGATCGCCTCACAAGTCTTCCGCTCATCTATGAGCTTCTCGGGGAGTTTGGAATAGTCTTTTTCCGCTTCAATGAGTAACCTAATGAAGTCCCGACAGGCCAGCAGGTTGTTGATAGACTCTGCGTCGAAAGTGACCTCTGGCCCCATCCCTCGAGAAACGATCTCCTTGAAGATCTGGGTGGTCTCTCTCTGATGCTACAGCGTAAACAACATAGGAATTCATGTAGAATCTTCCCGTTGTAATAAATTGTTGAAGCTGCTCAAAGATTGTGCTGCTTATAATCTCTGCCCATTCAAAGCGCTGATCGGGCATATTCTTATTCATGGTCTCTAAGTACCGCAACATCCATTTATGGAAAAAGTGGGTGTCAGGAAGCCCAAAGACCCTACTCAGGAATGTAATGGTGTCACTGAGCTCCTCCGAAAAATCACTGCGGTGAATGATTTGTGGCCATCGGGTCACTACCTTTTTGTTTTTCAAATAGACCTCGTTCATCAGCTGCATACACTGATCTTCGTTGTCATCCTAGGCCTTAATGCAATCTTCTCGGCTGACGGCCACAAAGTGCCGGTGATGAGGGATGCCGAGTATTATCTCAAAGTGGCGGGCAGTGAGGTTAATGACTACCTCACCCTTTTCATTTACGACACACCTTGTGTCCTTGTTGTAGCACCGGGCAACCACCATCATGAATTCATTGTTGACGGTGCTGACAGGGATTCCTCCAGCGAAGTGTAGGGTGCTGCCTATCAGTTTGTCCATCCATGGACTCCTTGTTACCTTCTGAGTCCTGACCCATATTTCCTCCATATCGATGTGACCCAACTCTGAGTCTCTGATGTCCACGTCGCATTCTGCCTGCGAGTCAGGCATTCTGACTCTCTGATACTTATATTTCATCTCTTCTTCTGTAAGTTTGGCCTTACCTTTGTATTTGGTAGCTCTCTTGCTTGATGTTGACATATGTTCTTCTGAGCTCAGTTGTTGATCTGCACGAAGAAGAAGCGAGACCCAACGCAAAAAGGTCGTATTAGTCATTTGATCTCCCATTGAAGTGTTAACAGAAGAAAGAGTTAGTGATTTTGAGGCTCAGGGTGCAGGGCGCATGAAAGCTGTAGCTTACAGGGCTAAATAGGTAAGGCGCACAGAAAAAAGGTGTTGCAAGGGTTAAATCAGCACCAAAGGCGCATGGCGCATAGATACTACAAGGTACATTTTGTAAAGGGCGCATGGAGATTTGGTGTTACATAGGAACAGGATGCGCCAAAGGCGCATAGATTTTTCATGTTGCATGGGAATTTGGTGCGCCAAAGGCACATATATGGTTGGTGTAAAACGTACCTTTTGTGTGCCAAAGGTTCATGGCGTGGTGCACAGAGGGTATACACAACATGATGTTGCTGTAATGGGGAATGCACCCGCGCCTTTGATAGTTTTGCACTTGGCGCAGATTAAGCTGATTTTTGCACAGGTGTAGGGTGCGCCAAAGATGTGCATGATTATGTGATGCAACAAATAAGGTTGGTGCGCCAAAGAGGGCGCAAGGCTAGCGTTTGCAGCATGTGAAGGAGGAGTGCCTTGAGGGCGCAAATGTTCTTGATGTAACAGGCATGATGGGTGTGACATTGGCACAGGTTTTGATCATGTTGCAGGGGTGACAGATGCGCCAAGGGGAAAAGGAAACATATAGTCTCTCTTAGAGATTTAATTGTTCTCAGAGGGGTTTTTCACATGGTTTAGCTTCTCTTTTCTCTTTTTTGCAGGGTCATTTGGGTAATGAAACGACTTAAACAAAAGGGGTTTAAACCATGATTTCAGAACAGCTTCCTCTACCAGCAGATCTAGAAAGAGGGGGAGGAATATGTGGAAAGACAACAGGGGGGAGCTAGTTCAATATTTCATTCTTTCCAATCCAAAACCAGACCAACAAACAAACAAAGAACCAAAAACGCAAAACACACGAAAGAGATAAGAACCTCTTACCCGGATAAATAGCGAAGAATGTGCAAACGGGTCCACTACGTGTTTGAAAACGATAGGGCAGGTGCGCTGACAGGCTCAGAGAAAAATATAATAAAAAACGTGATGCTCCAGTGATAATGACATTTGCAGACGCACCTATATATATAGGTGAGGCAGTAATAAATGTGCCACCAAATTTTCAAGTGGCGCATGGAAAACATTGTCGACATAGGAAAGCATGCGCCTTGGTGCACCAAAACACTTGCTGACACGGAGTTAAGTGCGCCTTTTGCGCACCAAAATGATTGTCAACACAAATATATGTGCGCCCTAGGCGCACCGAAAGACATGTCAACACGAAGATACATGCGCCTTTGGCACACCGGAAGCGGTGTTGACATAGGAAGATGTGCGCCCATGGCGCACCAAAAAGAGGCGCAAAAAATGATCTGTTGACAGGAAGGCGCATGCGCCTTGGCACACGCAGGGAAGCCTCAACATAGAGAGGTGCACCAAAATGCCTGTTGACACAAGAAAGCATGCGCCAAAGGCTTAAAGGGGGTGCATCAAAATTTGATGTAACATAGTAATTCTATGCGCCCAGCCAAAAGACCAAAAATGACTAAGTTCGGAAAACCAGATTTCCTGGAAAAGAGATTTTGCAACGTTCCAAATGCAAGGGATCCCTGACGAGGGATCGGAACAAAATTTTCGGTATGGCTATCGGTAAAATTGCCCTTGTCAATTTTACAGGATAACAAGACCAAAGATGGATTTCACACACAAAATGTTCCAAAACTCAATGAACATAACTTCAAAACTTGTAATGAACATCCAAACATGCACAAATACCCTGTAATGAAGAGAGGTAAGGAAAACAATAAAGAAAACGAGCCAAGGATGGATAAATGTATCAAAAAACATGTTTTTTATTGCTCAAAATTTACATAGTGCATCATTTCATGGGTAAGAGGAAAAAAACCATTACAGAGCAAGGGAGGAGGTTCAAACTCCATTTTCAACCCTGGGGAAGAAAAGAAGGGAGAGGCAGAGAAGAAGGATGAACAACCTTTTTCAAAATGAGCCAAAACTAGCTTTTATCACTCAAACAAAATGAAGGAAATGAGAAAATGTGGGAAAATCGATTTTAAAACTCCAACCACTGACAAGATCCATTTAATTAGCCTGAAAAATGATGGGTTTCCATGAAAAATCCCATACTTCATTGTACATTGCTTCGTAGAGCAAGAAAGAGGCCCATACTTCATTCATTTTGGTGGTTGGGGTCGTTTTTTGTAATTTTTCCATGCCAGATATGTTTTCCCATTTTTATCCCATAAAACTCCATCAAAATTTAAATTTAAAGTGTCCATTGTGTAGAGGATTTCAAAAACTTTCCATTGATGCCAAAATCATGAAAATCTGAGCTCTGGTGTGAAAGATATGCCCCTCTGAATATTTAGACAAAATAGGGCAAAATTAGGGCAAAAATTGAGTCGATGGACCAAAACTTGACCTTTTTCCCCTTTTCACAAAATTGAATTTTTTTCCAAAAATCCTCCACGGCCCCACCGCTCTGAGACATGTGGCACTTCTTGATTGGTCCGTGGGTCTCAAAATCACATTCTGCCCATTTTTCCCACAAGGGAAATTTTTTCCAAGGTCTTCCATCAGTGAATTCCCCACCACTGATGTGGACACGTGGCAACCTGTGATTAGCCGCAAGGATGCGGTTCTATTTTTCACCTTTGCACTTTTATGGTTTTGGCAAAAAATAAAAAATCCTTCTGACCCTCGACTCCCACTGCTGACTTGGACACGTGGCACATTATGATTGGTGCGGGGCCTTAACCAATTTTTCTCCATTCTCCTTTGCGGGCTCACAGGAGCACAAATGAATTTTGCACTTTTAGCCCAAAAAGCGGTAAGTTCTCAACAATTTTTCCCTGGCCCCGCGAGTCTGCTTCCTTCCTTCATCGGGCCCGTGCGCCAAAAATTTTCTTTGTGCCTTTTAACCCCAAAGGGGCTAAGTGCCAAATTTCTCTCCGCACCTCCACCAACCCACCAATTTTCCTTGGCAAAATTTCTTCCCCCACTCCGCTAGCCTAAGCCTCTTTGGAAAAAAAACTCTCCCAAGCTCCACGGGCCCACCTTAGGAAAATTTCCCCTCCAAACTCCACCGAGCCGTAACTCAAAAAATACAAGGAGTTAGGAGGACTTATTTACCTTTCTGGAAAGGGGAAGAAAAATCCTATCTGATGAAGCCATTTCTAGAATCTTTTTAGTGCTTGTAATGTGTGAAAATTGAAGTTGAAGCACAAAGAATGAAAGAATGAAAGCAAGTTAGCCAAAATTAGTAGGGGCTCATTTTGGATAACAGGTATAAATAAGAGATAATAGTGTGTAGTTAAGCATATATTGATCACTCAAGTCTTATTATATGGTTTGGATGTTGCCCCTAAAAGAGGGTTTAAAACCCGTAAGAAAGGATCACGAGGGATGACGTGCACATCAACAGACGTGCGAACGATAGCGTGAAGAGATCTTGGGAGGAGTGAGCATCAACTGAATGTGCATGCAAAGATTTGAAACACGGGCAGAACCTAGTTAAGCCATAAAAATCTCCTCTATCTCATAGATCAAATGGGGTGTACATATAGGAGGTGCTAAGTAACCCCCAGTGCTACAATCATGACAACTCGAGTAGAGAGGGGGAGTTACATTCCCATAATAAAAGTGTAACTCTCAATGACACATATGATGTAATAACGCACTGACGTGTTGACACACTGATGCATTGACGCATAAGAGAATCTCATAATGACTCCTAAATGACACATGGACCTATGATCTCACCTAATGATGTGGAAAATAACACACACCAACACCCCCCCTTCATCGTAACTTAGGATGAGGTGACAAGTCAGAAACGAGAAATGGGTCCCGACACAAAGCCTAATGAGGTACCCATGCATAAAAAAGGTCCCAAGCAGTGAAGGAAAACCCAGTGGGAAAAACATCTAGCACAAGAGATCAAAACACTCTCTAATATAAGAAAGATGCCAAATATGGGCCTCGGCCATAGACGAGCCTGAAAAGGTGCCCATGTACAAAGAGGTAATCTCTCAGAAAGATGAAGAAGAGAGAAGAAGAGGGAGATGAGAGGAATGCAGAAGATGCCATGGACAGATCTAAACTCTGTAACTCTAGGAAGTTTCCCAGAAGAATGTCGATCACGAGATCCTTTACCTCTGGACTGAAGAAGAGCTGTGTGCCTACCCTTAGGAAGGACATAAATGTCGTGCTCGAAGTCTGCCCATGCCAAAAGGAAACTAAAGGTAGCAACATGAAGAAATCTGAGTTTGGTGCATGGAAGTGTGACATAGGTCTAGCGAGTGAGTGCCAAGGAACCGAAGGTAATGCCACGTGCGTAGAACTATCAGACTGAAAAAGAGGAACACCTGCAGAAAGGATGTCCAAGTTATGTGAATGGAACAAAACATCCTCCATAATAGAAAAGGGATCCACAGCTAAGGGTGGATCAATGAAGATCTCTGGGAATGTGGAAGTGACATGATTCCCAGAAGGGGCACTCCCAACAACAGAGATGATGAACTCCTTTGAAACACCTATAGATGGATGAGGGACTTGTAGTGCATCACAAGTAGTCTCTGCAAAAAGACGACAAAGGTCAGGTAGATACTCGTCCCAATGAGGGGGCTCAACAAACAGAAGAGTGATGTCAGATAGGTATGAGTCATCCAATGAAGGTAGAGGAGTGAAGTGGGCCTCACACACTAGAAGTGGAAAGGAGGCTAGTGTAATGATGGTGTGAGACTGAGTATGAAACTACTTGATATCTGATGAGATGTGGGATGTTTCAACACTCTCTGGAATAGTGAGTCTATGTAAGTGGAACTACCATCACACGAAGAAATGGAGGAGACAACTGAATTAGCAACATCAACAGCGGCGACAATATGTGAAGGGTCTCCATAGAGGGACTAAAGAATGCTCTAGACATGGTGAGGTGGATCTGAGTGTGCCATGTGAAACCAGAGAGATCGAGAGACATGCATCATCATGTGACCATAGACATGGTCACAAGTGTCAAGGAAGTCCTCTAGATGACGATGATCATTGGGTGCATCAACTGGCCCAAGTAAGAAGGGTAAAAGACCCTCGTGGGCGAAGTAACGTTCCACGGAAGCATGCCAAACTGAATAGTTCCCTCTCTAGGTGAGAAGTGGTGGAGGCTATAAGGCGATCCTATGACGCTCAAGTCTGGAAAGAGCACTCTCCATGATGCAAAAAAGCAAGACATCGGACTCGGCCAATAATGTATCTACGTGTGAAGGCCCAAGAGTATAGTCAACCCCCCCAAAATGTGGCACTTTATAAAGTAGTGAATTTACAAAACTAATAATGCCATCATGTAAGGTGTGAGAAATCATGCAACTTTGACCAAGGAAGTGCTAAAAAATGAGCTGCGAGTCAAAAGTTACGGCATTAAAATGATTCCCGTAACTGATGGAAAAAGCAACTAATGGAAAATGCCACTAAACACTGCAAACGCGTTAAAAAAGTGCTAGAAATGCCACTAAACAACACAGAATTTTAGTAGGGGTTGTTTTGACTATGAAGGGGGTTGCTTAGAACCATTGGAGGTGGGAGAGGGAAGATGAAACGGCTGTGCAGAGTTAATAGTGTGCAGAGGAGCTTCAAGAAAACATGCCAAGGAGAAAAACAACCTTGATTCACATTGTTGGCTGTATCCAAGCAAGAGTCTGAACCAGATTCTACATGTAAATAAAAGTGAACACAGGGATTTGAAAATGAAGCCTCGTGAACCAGGAACAAAACAAAGTTAACACTATTCCCTTTGCTTTTCAACCACGAATAACCAGGCCAAAAAAAATGAGTTGAACTGGAGATGATGGCTGTGCAGAAGTAAACATTGGAGTGCTGAGCAGGAGGTGATCCACGTGCTGGAGAGATTGCATGGGAGCATGACAGGGAGCAAGAGGTAGTAAGGAACCACGAAGACCATGCAAGGGTCACAACAATATGAATAGTAAGCAAGAAACGCTGAAGAAGCAAGATGCCGAGTGGTCAAAGACTATCCAAAACCCAAACAAAGCATGAAGCTACAGAGTCCAAGCCCAACACCATTATAAACCTAGTAAAACCAGCACTTCTAGAGCTCAGATCTGAAACTGTAAACACTCCAAAATTGCATGCAAGGATGCAAAAACTATTAAACCGCAAAAATGAAGCCACGAACACCCAAAAAAGGTATGAATCCCGAATCAGTGCAAGTAGAGCACGGTCGGAATTTCCATTATGACACATGCAACGAGAACTGGATATCATGCCAGAAGCTGGAAAACACACACAGAAATGCCGATGAGTGCATGGATTCAAAAGATCCACTTTGATACCATGAAAGAGGGTTTAAAACCCACAAGCAAGGATCACAAGGGATGACTTGCACATCAACAGATGTGTGAATGACAGTGTGAAGAGATCTCGGGAGGAGCGAGCATCAACCAAATGTGCATGCAAAGATTTGAAACATGGGAATAACTTGGTTAAGCCATAAAACTCTCCTCTATCTCATAGATAAAATGGGGTGTGCATATAGGAGGTGCTGAGTAACTCCCAGTGCTGCAATCATGACAACTCAAGTAGAGAGGGGGAGTTACATTCCCATAATAGAAGTGTAACTCCCAATGACGTATATGACGCACTGACACGCTGTGCTAATGCACTGACACGTAAGAGAATCTCATAATGACTCTTAAATGACACATGGACCTATGATCTCACCTAAGTGAGATGACTCACCTAATGATGTGGAAAATAACACACACCAAAATCCCCCTCGAAGTGGCTAAGTTATTATAATTTCATATTGAGATCATTTATGTACATTTTGTTTTCCTTTGGTTTTATATTGCTTCCAATGTTCTAATTTATCTAAGCAATTCCCTTATAGTAACACCACCTCCGCAATGTAAAACCTTTTTTATCCTTGGAACATCAAGTTCACCCACCTTAGCTCCATTCAATTACATCGAGCATGCAAAAAAGACCAAAGTTTAGATTTCCAAAATTGATTTTTTTGCAAACACACTCAGAGAATTTCAAGAGGTTTTTCAATGTTATCTAAGGTGGTAGCCAAAAATCCAACACTGTGAATCCTAATCCTAAGGGTCTACTGTCAACACCACCTTGTTATCAGCTAATTTTTACTTCACAAAATTGATAAAAAAATAAATAAAATATGAAATTTTGAATTTTTTTTATTAGTGTTACTTTGCGTGGTTTATCACTCTCATCATGACTATCTCATTTTTTTGATCGTTCCGGTCTTCGTTTCATCCATTTCGGGTGAGAAATCCTCCTACCAGGTCTCAAATCGCGTTAAATATTAATTTAGTAATATTTAATTAATTAATTACTCTTTGTTTTAATAAAATTAATTTTTAATAACTTTGGAGTATTTAATTAAATACATATTAATTAAAATTCATTCGACAAGTTTTTTTTCGGGGGGAAAAATAAGCTTCCGCTTCCCATTGCTGGGGATGCCAAATTGGCTTCCCGGCCCTGAATTTCCCCTTTCCTGGCAAAATTGTTTTAAATCCCCGCTCATGGGATTTCTTCCCCAAATTTCCAAATTAATGAATTGGCAAATGGGAAAAAAATATCCCAATTTCCCACATGGGGAAATAAAACGGAGATTGTCAGCTCACTTTGCCATTCCTGTTGGCAATTGGCCATTGCTTTCCCCATTTCCCCTGACAATTAATTCTACTACCCGAGAAGAGGGGAAGTCAGGTTAACCCTCATAAATTCCTCCATCGAACTCGTTGGAAAGAGTCATATGAAGCTTTCTAAATTGCTTCTTACTTCTTCTAAGAAACATAATAATATTTTTATCACATTCCTCAAACTGTGAACGCCATTGTGAAGGATAAATACAAGGAGGACAACAAAATAATTTTTCACGCATTGGTGAAAGAGGATAGTCCAAACCAAATCATTTTTCCACACTGGTGAAGGAGAGGATAGTCATATAAATCCAACACATTACCATTAGAGAAGGGGACAACATAAACAAGTTTCCACGCATAGGAAAAAGACAACAAAAGCCAAAGGAAACAATTTTCAATGCATTGGAGAAGGACAACAACCCAAAACAACAAGGTGAAAGCAAAACACCACATGGGAAACCAACAACAAAAGGGAACAGTCCAAGGAACCTCTCCCACATAGCCCAAGGGAGGGAGAAGAAAGTAAGAGCCCCCGCATGCAGCAATTAAGTGCACCAATCAAAGAACAAGACTGCCCACGCATTCCCAGCTGTCAGGTAAAATAGTCCAAAACAACAAGGAGACAACAAAAGACAATAAAGAATAATTTCCAAAACAACAACAAAGGAGGAAAAATCCAAAATAAACAAGAATCCACGCATTGGAAGAGGTAGGGAAAAAGGAAAAAACATTAAACAAAAAGCTACGCAGGTTTTGTTTTTAAATATAGAAAATACAAAGTTAGATTTCAATGCATCAGCAAAAATCCAGGACAGCCAAAGAAGAAGTTCAACCCACACGGTCCAAGGGAGTATTCACCAGAAATCTACTAAACGCTAGGCAAGAGAAAGGAAATTACCACACAAGTGTTTAAGAGATATTGTTTTCAATGCATTAGTGTTTGGAAAATTCTCCACGCCAAACAGAGGAAAGGAGAAATTGTTAAACGCCTTGCTCTAAGCTAATTTCCAAACGCATTTTTAAAGCAAAAACATATTATCCATGCATGTTTAGAGAGAAAATTTCCAACACAGAAGTGAGAAGGCATTTTTTTTGTCTTCATTAGAGCTTCACACATAGGTCTTAGGAGGAGAAAACAACATGAAGACTCTCCACACCTCCATGCATTAGGAAAAGAAAGATATTCAAAAAACCCATTTAAATTTTTTTTGTTTATTTTCTTTTGCTTGGAGGAAACCACATGGGGACAACAAGACAAAGGAAATTAATAAAGAAATTTCATCCTGAGCAAGTTCGATTCTCACGCAAATGAGAAAGAAAGGCCACTACCAGTAAAACACGCATCAATAAAAAAAGATCAAACAAGGTGAATAAAATAAATAAACTAAATTCATCCATGTGAAATATTAAAATTGAGAGATTTTAATTAATAAATAAATAAATATCATTGTTGTCGCCAGATTCGAAACTCGAGCCTAGTCTTGGTATGATGTATTGACGTTAAAAAAAAATTGTAACTCGAGATTGATTATTATTATTATATTTAAATTAATAATAATAATAATAATATTAAGACGAGCTATATTTTCCTTGCATTGACTGGGGTTTCAGAGACTGAGACTTGACCCTGCTTGCGTTGTTTTGCGTGTATGAGTCATTCTTCTGTGAAATTCATAATGGCCGATAAATCTAACAAATCCATAGGAAGATCGAGGAAGCCAGTGGAGAAATTGAATAAGTTCGAACTCAAGTACGAATTCCAAGGAATCATCCCTCCCAGTTCTATTAAGTCAGCATATGACAATATCACTGATATAAATCTGGGTCACATCAATGTGCAACAATTATGTGAACGGGTGAAAAATGAAGGCAAAACCATATTCTCGGATAGGCTTTACTATAGTGGTCTACCTCAAGCAACAACATTTCTTGTCTTGGTGCCATGTCCAGAACTTGTTATCACTTGTGTGGAGCATTATGATCCTAAGAGACAAGGAATTTTTAAAGATAACCGTGAGCCTTTCCTCTTAATCACACCAGAGCACATTGATGAATTGCTCAACATACCTGAATTTCCTGAGAATGCGGATATCACTCACCAGTCAGCGCACGGATTTTGGGATGAAGAACCCCTAAGATGGAGCAAGATGGTTAATAACAACTGGTTACTAAACAAGATGCCTTCAATTTACTGACTTCCCAAAGAACTGTACCGTGTTGAGTTTGTGGAAGAAATCGGGGACATGATTACTCTCCTAAGCCGAGTTTTTAGTTTACCCTCAGCTAGGATTTTCCACCCATGGATGTATCAGTTTATCTGTATCATCCTTGCCAAGAAAGAGTTTGTGGATTAGGCCACCATCATCAGTAATACCCTTCAACAAAAATTGATAGAAGTTAAGATGACTAGATGCTTCTACATGACATTGTATCTGACTTATGCAGTAGCAAGAAGAAAGCTATTTTTTGGACTCGAAACAAGAGGAGTCATGGGGCCGTCAAACAATGATTTTCATTATTACCTGCAACTCAGTTTCAAAAATAGCTCTCACCATTTTAGAAGAGTCAATGATGCATTCACCTTCCACGTGATTCAGAACTTGAATCAGAATACAGAGGAAAGATTTTCTAAAGAAGCCATGAGTGTCATTTCCCAATGGGGAACATGGTTTATTCAATTTTATTCTTTTTATTACATTTGTGTGAGTGTTTTTGCTGGTACTCCATGGAAGCTTCCTAAGTACGTTAGTGACAGATGGGCGTTAAGGGAGCTTGCATGAAAACTATTCCAAGTTCACGGTCTTCTCAGTGACAAGCACCATTCAAGAATTCATTTCCCAATCCAAATCGGGGAATACCAATGTCTAAATCGTTTGAGTGCACAACTCATGGAAAAAGAGTTCACCCTCATCACAATTCATCCATATGTGAAGAGAGCCTAGTTTGATATCAATGGATATATGCAGAAGATTCTTGGAGTAAAGTATTAACATAACCCTACCATGGAAGATTTTTGGGCTGCTTGTTTGAACAAACATGACATAAGAAGATGAGAGTTTTCTTGCCTAACACTTGCTCAGATCAAGGCCTTCCGCATCAAGAACCCTCTCGATTCATTTATAAATGATGATGAAGATGTAATTGATCCCTCATATAATGTAGTTTCTTTTACCCTGTTGCCTCGAATTGACTGGACCAAAGAGATGAATTTTCTCTTGGTAGCAAGAATCAACCGATTCCCAAAAGAAGCATATCGTGGTATGATAGAGAACTTTCCAAGTTACAATCAATTCAAGATCATAATTCAGGATCACAAAAATTACCAACATGAGGAGGTCTTCATTTAACCAAAGCCCCTTCTCGATCAACCTCTGTACCATCCAATCATACACAACAAGCAAGAAAGGATTGGTTACCAAAATCCACTTCGCCACAAGGAGAAAAATCTAAAGACCCTAGCCCCGGTGAAGAGAGCATGTATCAACAATTTTCTACTTCAATTAGAGATTCTTATACCCACATTGTTAATAGTGCTCAAAATCTCATGGTAAATGATCCTCGACCATGCTTTAAACAAGCGTCCACTCAGGTGCAGGTATTCCAAATATCAAACACTTCGGAGCATGCAGTTAATGAAGAGATTTCCCAAAATCTCTCGAATGATCGGGATGTGGTTATTGAGGTTATTTCTCCCCAAATTGAGGTCGTAAATGGGATTCTTGCAGGATCTCATGATGTTGAGAACAATGAGAATATTGATTCGAGCTCTAGGATTTTGTATGCGGAAATAGTGCATGATACTCTTTCCTGGGTTGATTCCAAGGTTAAGAAAATGAAGAGGGTTGTCAAGGCAATTGACATTGATTTTGATGCCCTTTTCAAAATTTTGAATGATGTCATTCCAAAGAAGCCTAAGGTTCTTTCTTGAATAATGGTGGATAATGATGGAAATAGATTTGTAGATCTCGCCATCCCACAAGTTGATAAGGAGCGTGATGCCATGACACCTGCTGATTATGAAGTTTTCAGACTTGAACTTGGGAGGTCCACATTAGAAAGTGACATGGCAATGGCTTGATATTCAATTCATATCGTGCTAAGGAGACTTGATAAATACAAGTCTCAGAACTCTCAGCTTAAGGCTGAAAAGAATCAATTGGTGAAATATGTTCAACATATGATAAATCCCATATCATCCACTTTCCCAGTACCTGATGCAGTGGCTGCCCTTGATGAAGAAAATCTCAATTTGTCAAAGGAAATAAACACATTAGGCCATGTCACTAAAACTTGGCTTTCAGAGATTCTTGTTTTAGGCCAAGGGACGATCAAAACAATGGTTAAGTTTCATGAAGATGTCAATGCCTATCTTGATCCAATTGTTTCTTTCAAGGAAACCTTTGTTTCTAATATATCAAATTTGGATGAGATATTGCCCAGTTTGTAGGAGACAACGAGTATGGAATCCTCAATTTTAGCCATTGAAGGAATTCTCGAATTTGAACATCGAGGGAAACATTTTCTTTGGTGTCTGCATCTCAAATAAAGGAAGACACTTCTTGAGGATTTTATGATCCATTATGAGAGCATATGTAATGAAGCCTTCACTTCACTCACCTTGATTCAAGAATTCATATATGAGATTCCTTGCAACCTCGTAAATGAGCATAATCAAAGGCGTTCTTCGGAACAGGTGGAAGAGAAATTTTCACAATTATTTAAGGACATGTACACTCTCGCCAACAATTTCTGATCAGTTTCAATGGAGTGGTGCATCAAATTAAAAAACTTATTTGAGAATGCTCAATCAAATATTATTAATTTAAATGATATGTCAAGTAGGATTCTTGAATTGTAGGTATTTTGCGAGGCTATTCTTTGACCAAATGAACCTCAAGAAGAAGAAAAGATGTTTGAAAATTTGGGAAGGTTTAGATCCTTTTAATTGGCAAAAGTGGCAGATCCTAATTTCACCGGCGGTTCAGGGAGATAATTTTCTTGGTATCTAAACGAAGTGGGAGAGTCCTTTTCTCATACGCTTGAGATAGGTAGACCCCATCCCAATGATTAAGGCATTTGTTATTATTGTATATTTTAAAAAAGTGGATTTTTAAGAAAAGGATGTTGTTATTTTCTTTCGAGAAACTATGGATAACTTAAGTGATTTCTATTTTTAGTTGTTTTTAATAAAGTTGGTTAGAAAAAGTCAAAGGTCAATTAAGTTCCTTATTTAATGATCATGTAAAACCCTAACAAATTTGTAATCAAATTTTGGGTTATAAAAGGAAGTGAGGGGATCATTTGTAAAGGTGAATTTGAGAGATAAGAAGAAAATACTTTTGTGTGCAAGATTTTTTTCGGGAAGAAACTTTGTGTTCTTTTGTGAAAACATTTTAGAGTTAATGAAATACGAACTTTGTGTCTCATTTATTATCTCTTGTAACATTTGATGTTCTTATGTTCATTAGATGTTAGATGTTTGAATATTACATGCAAATATTGTCTTTGATCTTATTGTCAACATTATTAAGTTGTTGTTCTTGTTCACAGTGATCAAGCTCTGTTATTTACTTGCTCATGTGTGTTCCCTTTTACATATTCTTGTTTAACTAACTCAAAATCCATTTGATTTGTGTTAGTTATTCATCTTTCTTCTTTGTGAAATATTAGGATTTGTTTTTACCTAAATATTGCATGTTCCTTCTATTCATTCCTTCCATTCCTTTCCTTCATTCCATTCCATCCCCCTCATTCAGTTTTCTTTCCATTGATGTTCCAAAACACCCCCCACATACAATTTTGAATGTACATATGTAAATACAGTTTTGGTTTTTAATAAAGGCAACCTCACCTTCATTGAGGAGGGAATTCATTCCCACACTGTCGCATGTCATTTGCATCCTTGCAAATCCATATGCTAATAGTTTTTGGTGACTCTACTGGGGAAATTAGAAATTGCTAACTAGTGCTTAGTTAAAACTTTATGACTATCCCCTCTACACAAGCTCCAGTTCTTCAACCAAAACTTTTTCCTGATGAAGATTTTCAAGGAGACATTGCTGCCAACCTTTGAACAATAGATTGGGAAAATCGTGGAAGTTTGCAGCAATTTTTGGCTATTGATAGATCCATTGACAGATAAATCTACATTAAAGACCTTAGAAGAAGAGCACCCACACTTGTGGTTAGAAGACCTCTTGACACTTGTTGATCGTTGTTCAATGACATGGTCCTCTTCCACCAAGGTAATAATTTTTATGACTATTACAGGTAACCAACCTATCTTGCAACCAAATCTTCTTTTTGCAGATACTCAATAATACATATCATCAGATTTGAGACAATCTATCTGGGAAAAGCACACGAATAACTATCATTTTCATCTCACCACATCAGTACTAGATAACGAAGAAGAGATATCCATGAGAGTTCCTAGGATTATTCAAGCACAAATAGCTCAAGAAAGATAGCAAAGAGAAATGGATAGAGCTGATCAGAACATGCCAGTGATCCCTCACAATAAAGC